>CM046001.1:64434003-65710313 GCA_025175895.1 Wurfbainia villosa
TCAATATATGCTTTACCGCAGTCCAATGTCCCTGTCCTGGATTACTCTGATATCTGCTGACCATGCCCACGGAAAAGCAGATATCTGGTCTCGTACATAGCATCGCATACATGAGGCTTCCTACTGTCAAAGCATAAGGAACCACCTTCATCTCCTCTATCTCCTCAGATGTTTTAGGACACATCTCCTTAGATAAAGGAACTCCATGCCTGAAAGGTAGAAAACCCTTCTTGGATTTCTGCATTCTAAAACGATCCATAATCGTGTCTATGTATGAAGCTTGGAATAAGCACAACATCCTTTTCCTGCGATCTCTTATAACCTTGATCCCAAGGATGTGTCCCGCCTCTCCCAAGTCCTTCATATCAAACTGTTTGGACAACCATACCCTTACGTCCGATAACACCTTGATATTGTTGCCAATCAACAAAATGTCATCTACGTATAGTACAAGAAATATCACTACGTTTCCGTCACATCTCTTGTATACACAAGACTCATCCGGACTTTAAATAAATCCATAAGACTGGATTACCTCATCAAAGCGGATGTTCCAAGACCTCGAAGATTGGTTCAATCCATAAATGGACCGATTAAGCTTACACACAAGATGCTCTTTGCCTTTAGCAATGAATCCCTCTGATTGCTTCATATAGATGTTTTCCTCAAGACTTCCATTAAGGAAAGCTGTCTTGATATCGATCTGACACACCTCATAATCCATATGAGCTGCTATGCATAAGAGAATCCGGATAGACTTAAGCATGACTACCGGCGAAAAGGTCTCCTCATAATCGATACCCTCTTTCTGAGTATACCCCTTCGCAATAAGCCTTGCTTTGAATGTCTCAACCTTCCCATCTATTCCTCTCTTTCTCTTGTAGATCCACTTGCATCCAATGGTTTTTACACCATCGGGTTGTTCTACTAGCTCCCAGACCTGATTTGAATCCATAGATTCAATCTCAGCATTCATTGCACTTTGCTAAGATACTGCATCTTTATCTTGGATTGCCTCGTCATATGTCCAGGGATCAGGTTCATGTTCGCCAAGGACCAAATCAGAAGATTCTCCCAAGAACATGAATCTATCAGGCTGTCTAACAACCCTCCCACTACGACGAGGTATCTCCTATGTATCCTCTGTGACACGCGGTGCAGTGACTTATGGTATATCCTCTTGTACCGATCATATTGAAGAAGTGACTTCCCCTTTTAATTCCTCCAGAATAATTTTACTCTTGGGCTTGTGGCTCATCACATAGTCTTCCTCTAGAAATCTGGCGTTCGTGCTAACGATCACCCTCTGATCTCTAGGACTATAAAACAAACCACCCTTCGTTCCTCTAAGATAGCCAACGAACATGCGTACCTCTGTATGAGGTTCCAACTTACCAGCATCTGCCTTCAGCACATGTGCTGGATTCCCCCATATCCGAATATGTCTTAGACTAGGCTTTCGCCCAGTCCACAACTCTGTGGGAGTAGAAGGCACTGATTTAGATGGAACCAAGTTCAGAATGTACACCGTCGTATCTAGATCATATCCCCAGAACGAATCTGGCAACTCAAAATAACTCATCATCGATCTAACCATCTCCATAAGAGTCTTATGATTCTGGGTGTGCGTCGCGATCAATTGGGATTGAATCCCAGCCTCTGATAAGTAGTTCCTAAACTCTCCCAAGAGGTACTCACCACCACGATCAGATCGTAGTGTCTTGATACTTTTACCTTGACGTTTCTCCACATCAGCCTCGAATTCTTTGAACTTGTCAAAGCATTTAGACTTGCGGCACATCAGGTAAATGTATCCATATCTCGAGTAATCGTCTATAAAAGAGACGAAATACTAGAAACCACCTCTAGCCTAGATAGACATAGGACCACACAAATCAGAATGAACCAATTCTAACACATCTTTGGCTCTATACCCCTTGGCCTTAAAAGGCCTCTTGGTCATTTTACCCTCCAAGCAAGATTCGCATGTTGGGAAATCTTCCACCACTAATGAACCCAAATGTCCATCAGCTATCAACCTTTGAATTCTTCTTAGGTTAATATGACCAAGCCTAAGATGCCAAAGATATGTTTGGTTCATCTTCGAAGGTTCTTTTCTCTTATTGGAATTAGATGATGAGTTATTAACTTCAATTTGCATCTTGGGAGGTTTTGGTTCAAATGTGTATAAATTTCCTATCAATGCACCCGAACAGATAATGTCCCTATTCCTTCTTATAACAACTCTGTCATTAAAACAAATAGAATATCCATCCATAAACAATTTAGAAACCGAAATTAAATTCTTTCTAAATAAGGGTACATAAAGGCAATTCTTAAGAACCAAAAGTTTATTTTTCTCAAAAGATAAATAAACATCTCCCACTGCAACAGCCTCCACCTTCGTGGCATCGACCAAGTACACGGTAATCTCCCCCTCAGCCAGTCGTCTGGTTTCCTGGAACCCCTGCAAAGTATTGCAGACATGATCAGTGGCTCCCGTGTCTACACACCAGGTGCCGGTAGATAACACCGCTAAACATGTTTCAATGACTAGACCAAAACATATACCTTTGTTCTTGCGGTTAGGGCAGTCCTTCTTCCAGTGTCCAGTCTGCTTACAAGTGAAGCACTTGCCTTTCGGCTTCTTCACTCCTCCCTGAGTACCTCCCACCGCCTTCGCCCCAGTTTGTTTCTTCTTCTTCTTGCCTTTCGGCTTAGAAGTAGAAACCTTTTGGGTCACCATGGCATGTGCCTGAGTACTCTGATGAAATAGCCCCTCTGCCGCCTGGAGTTCTATCAGAAGTTCCGCCAACGAATACAACCTCTTGTTCATGTTGTAGTTCAGGCGAAACTGCTCAAAACTCCTAGGTAGAGACTGGAGTATGATATCGACCTGGGTTTCCCCATCGATCTCAGCTCCAAGGACCTCCAGCTCATTCAAATGAGCCATCATCTTGAGAACATGATCCCTTACGGGTGTTCCCTCGATCATGATGGTCGTCATCAAGTTTCTCATGGCTTCTTGCCTCACAGCCCGATTCTGGTGTCCGAAAAGCTCTTTGAGATTGAGCATCATGTCATAAGTTGTGGGCATGGCTTGATGCTGATGTTGCAGTACATTTGACATAGATGCCAAAATGTAACACCGCGTCATCTCATCGGCCTTTACCCACTTCTTATAACTCTCTCTCTCCTTTTCCCCAGAATCTTTTGCAGGCTTAGGAGGGCACTCTTCAAGGAGTACATATTTGTATTCCTCAGCAGTCAAGATAATGTCTAGATTCCTCTTCCAATCAACATAGTTGGGTCCAGTAAGTTTGTTCACTTTCAGTATCACAGCAAGTGGGTTGAAAGTTATTTTGAAAGAAAACCTAAGAATCACATAAATCAAAACATTAGATTTCAAAAAATTATTGATTCCTCAAACAATAAAATTTTAAAATCAAACAACACCTTAAAACATCGAGAATATCGTATGCCACGATAGTGTGGACGTATACGAATTATACATTTGTAAGAGGAGGTTTTACCCATTAATTTTACTATCTTGTCAACCTAACTTTTTGACAAGTAAAATTAATAGTTGGTTCCTCTTTGGCCCTACAAATAAAAGCAGTGACTCCGATGGGGAGGATACTTATATTTGTATCTAAGTGTTCACCATTACTCGGTACCAAGGCAATTATCTCGGGTTATGTGCCTTTCGATGGGGAAGTGCACACACTCCTTAATAATTTCCTATAACCATATTTGACCTTGTTATCCACAAACAAACTCATCCGATGGAGAGGAAGACACTCAGAGCCGACGCGCAAGTTTGTTTGCATCAGTTGTCAAATCGTAATGGAGGCCGTGGGAATTTATAAAAATTTCCCTCTCCCAGTTAGTAATTTGAAATTGAGGAATTTTCCTAGCCTACGACATGCATATCAAACAAAAAGCAATAAATATGAAAAATAAATTATTTTCCAACTATTATGGCTTATGTCTTCAATATGTCTCCCGTCGCATCGTCTTCTCGTCCGCTCCTCCTACGCCATGTACGAGCCATCCGGAGATCCGAGCCGAGACTAAAATCTATTTTAATTTACATCCATCAATCCTATACTCCACGAGGAAGTGTACATGAAATCTAGATCGAAAGTAAACTTAAATAAAAAGAGTGGCTAGACAATGTCGTATCTAATTTACAAAAAATTAAATACTAGCCTCGTCAACCCCGAGGATTCAACAAAAATATACACATACAATCACATACACACATATGGCCATAATAGTCGGATCTTATGCCTGCAACAAAAAAGTTAACCTACGCATATCCTACTATTATCTGGCACATATAATATATGAAAAGTGAATAAAAATTAACCGAATCCTAAACACACAAAACCGGAAACCTTGGCTCTGATACCAATTGATGGGTTTGAGATCAAGTCCGTGAGGGGAAACTTCGCTTCCCACTTCACCTCGGTCGTTTGTTCATGGCAATCCCATCGATGTCCCCGGATTAAAAAAAATAATCCTAGACAAAAGGGATTGCCCAAATAACCAAGTCATCGTCGTGCTATTCATTTAGAGAGGTCACTTGAACAAACTTGTTGTTCAAGCGACCAACCTCTATTCTACGAGTAGCCACGGAATAGACGATGTCCGGATCGTCAGCTTTCATGTTTATGTTTGGGATCCAAGTATTATTTAGCCACAAACAGAATTATATCATGCTCATAATTGAAAAACAAAAACAAACATGTTACAAAAGAGAATAGAGAATCGGTATACCTCTCGATCTTCTAATGTATAACCTTCCTCCTTTCGGACGTCGTGTGGGCGACGATCTACAAAAAGTTGAAGCTCCTAGATCGCCAATCTTCCTTCCTTGCTCGTTTCGAGCAAGAGGAAGAATAGAAACAAAGCTCTATTCCTTATTTCAACCAACCAACAACCTCCAAGGATGGAGCTTGCCGCCGACCAAGAAGGAGGAGGAGATTAATGGTTGCCGGCCAAAAGCTTCAAGAGAGGACCCTAAGCCTTTGTTCCACCGGCCAAGGAGAAGGAGAAGAGGGAGTTTGGACGCCAGCCAAGGGCTGGAAGAGCTCCAATGGGCACCAACAGCTTGTGGAGGAAGAACAACACAAGGAAAATCTTTCCTTATTAGGTGCCGCCCAAGCCCAAACCCTAGCTCCTCTTTATTAATTCTCCATGCCAACCCCTTGTCCTCCTTTTATAGAGTTAGGGATAAGCCTCCTTTTAATCTACACCATTGGTTATAGGGATTTAATCTCAACCGTCGGATCTAGAGATTTAATCTCAACCGTCGGATCTTAGAGATTTAATCTCTACCTTTGGATCTAGAGTTTTGTTTCTATCCATTGGATCTAAGCTTCATGAGGTGTTAATAGGCTATAATAGGGACCATGAGGGGGAGTTGGATCTTGGCCACCCATGGATCAACCCCACATAAAGTCCGATCCATTAATGATAATCCAATCCACTAAAGGATTATCATTGATCTACCTCACCAACCCCTATAAGATAATATGGGTTCCATATATTATTTGTATATTTTCTCCCCGTATTTAAGATCTCGAATGTCCGTCGATTAATTAATTTACTGACCATTAATTAATCAACATCTAACTCCATGAGTAGTACCACTCAACCTTTTCATCATGCTGGACCAAGTCCACCTGCAGGGTTTACATGATGAACCTTATGAGCTCCTCAAGGGGACATCATCATCCTAATATATAGGACACGATTTCCTCCTATAATCAACGGCACAGCATATAAATAATATCATTTCCTAACTTACCGAGCCTATCGATTTAATCTATAAATCTCTCCCATTGGTAAATCAAAAAATTAATACTAAGTATATGTGCCCGTTATTATATCGGGATTAAGAGTATGTACTAAATAATATCTGAGGTCCGATTCAATTATTTAGTCAGCAATAAATCGAATCACCTCTAAGTCGGTCTTACTCAATACACACAAAGTGCACTAGTGTGATTCTATGGTCAAGACAAACCAATACCAAATCACATTACAACCATTCCGATGGTTTGTCCAAAGTCATCTCAGTTGTGAGCCTTCACTTATACTTTACAAGGAGTCGATAACATGATCTCCCGTGTGACACGACACACCATGTTATCTACAATGTAATGTATTAGACAATATTGCATAACCATAAAAATGCAAACAATGATCATGTGATTCTTATTTCAAAATAAAGATGTTCATACAAAAGATAGACTTTTCAGTATATATCCCTACAACACACTCCCAGGTCGATCCTAGGGCTCCCCTCTATGCTATCTAGCGTGGTGTAATTGTACCCCATCCTATGACAAATGTGGGTAACTAGGCCCCCCACAATGATCTCTCCTCTTGCTGCTTTGCCTATTTTCACTAGGTGTCTAATGAAATAGGACCCTACATCAATGCTACTCCTTTCTTGTAGCATGTTCCACAAGCAAAGCAGCTCACTAGCTCGCACTACACCGTCACTCTCCCCACGACCAAAAATAGTATTTGTCATGATTTGGTGTAGGTATCGGAAAATGGGGTTTTGGAGGTGCGGTGCTTTGGTCCTAGAGGGGTCATAAGTGTGCTCTCCTGTCAATTCGGTCCAAAAGATTCGAGAGTTGAACCCAATAGGGGTTCTTCTCTCTCTCCCACTAGGCAAGCCAAAGCATGTGTTCCATTGGTTTAGTGTCCATTCATGCTCAATGTTAAATAGCCTAAAGGTAATCCTACCCTCTTCTTTCTCTCTACCTGTTAAAACTTCTGCTCCTAAAGAACTTAAAAACTCTAAAACTATCCTAGGGTAGGTTGGGTGTCTTATTCCCATTATCTCTCCCACCCCATTTTTGCAAATAGGGCTTGAATGTCACCAAACAAACCTAGGGATTCTAAGAGATCTTCGTCAAGGTACCTCCGGAGCTTGAGGGTCGTCCATTCTCCTTGTCCTTCGCTTCGAAGCACCAGATCGAGATGTCACTTGCTTGGTTCTCCTCATCCTTACTTCTTTTGAGCTTCTTTGAAGGTTGGAAAGGCTTCTTGGTGGTTGGGAAGAAGGATCCACATGGCTAGGGAAAGAGAAATTAAAGCACACGGTGAATTTGGGGTGGAAACACATAGCGTGCCCTACTTAACCTTACGCGACACGGCTATGTGAAAACACACAGTCAGGTCGTGTGCCCTCCCATTTTTTCTCCTTTTGTGCACAACGGTCCTAATTTTCTCACACGCTTTGCCGTGTAAGCTAAAATTGATTTTTACTTTTACCTAGCAAGTTCTTTCTAGTCCTAATGCTAAACAAAATGAAAATCAAAGTTCAAACTAACCAAATGAATGCAATACAATAAAAAGGAAACCAAAAAACTAAACTTGGGTTACCTCCCAAGAAGCGCTTTTTATTTTGTGAGGAAGAACTTGGGCTCCCCGACACCGATCGTACCACCATCACCAACCGTGCCAACTGGTAGTTGGATCTTATAGTGGAGTCCCCACTACATGCCGGGCCTTCCACTCATGCACCCCTCTCACCTCCTACCCATCACTCACCTATAGATTCACCCATGTATAGGAACCCCCCCCCCTAGTCCACACCACGAGCCTACACCTGCACCTTCTTCTTTTTCCACTTTTGAGAAGAATGTAGGTACGTCAGCTTATGACTTCTCCAAGTTTCGATCGCGCCTCGATGATATTTACGCCGAGCATCAGACATAGGGGTAGCAATGGGAGGAGCACATGACCTATACACAGGCAGAGTTCAAGGATCTACGAGAGCATTTTTAGGGGGTCGAGGAGTTCTACAGCGAGGCCCGAGCCTATTTTTGGGAGAAGGCTGCCTATTGCCAAGAGGTTCAGCAGCACATGCAAGCTACACATACATAGTTGTTAGTTATAGCCTTAGAACCAAACATGTGGTGGTTGAATAGGGAACATTTTGTATCATATTCTATAAAGGCAAAGGATTGGTTATTATATATTTACGTCTTGCTTGTGCCAGCTAAATTAAATATATAATAATGCCCTAGAAAATTAGGTTCTTATCTACAGCACATCAATTGGCAGAATTGATTATGAAAGGCTGTAGAGAACACTTTCCTAAATGTTCCTAGTCAAGTATTAATATGCAAGGGCAATATTAATACATAAAGGCTAGCATGTAGGTCAATTGATGACTTGATCTCACAAGTCATGGATATATGATATCAAGTTGACACATGGGTATATATTAGAGAATATATACTGAACTGACCCGCTATGAGAAAGTTTCATGGATCGTCATATGAGTGTCATAAACTTTCTCATGTGACTATTGGTATGAATAGTCCTCAAACCTGAAGTCACTATGGTTCCCTACATAAGGAGTTATGTACTTTGGTATCGTCAAACGTCACCCGTAACAGGGTGGACCATAAAGGCGATTACTGGGTATATAACAAATTATGCGGAGGGATGTGAGTGATGTAGATGGGATCTATCCCTCCCATATAACGGGAGTAATATCTGTGGGCCCCTTGATTGAGTAGAACTACTAAAACGCATGGCCATGCTCGAATGAGTCAATATGAGATATTGAGCTCATTTGTTTGAGTTAGTTTACTCAGGGATCAAGAAACACATAGATTGATCGAGGATGACACGGTCTATGCCTCATTGGTCAATCTGATATCAAGGATAGAAGGACACGGTCATACATTATAGTAGTCACGGAAAGGTTAGTCGAATCTTGACTTATCTCATAACTTGGGTAGCAATGATGTATTGCTAGATGCCGCTCATTGCTTGTGTATCTAAAAGAGTTTAGATCCACTGCCAACGTTATGAGAGCCTATAGGGTCACACACAAAGAGCATGATGATTAGAAGAATTAGTGCATTCTAGTTTGACTAGAATAATTTGGGAATAAGCTTAAGTACAAAATGGTTTTTGGACTTTAAGCTTAAAGAGAATTTTAGCTTATTGATTTAATGAGATTAATTCAAAATGCTAAGCTTAATTGATTTAATAAGATTAATTCAATATGTTACCTTATTGATTTAATGAGATTAATTCAATATGATAACATAAGCTTATTGAATTAATAAGATTAATTCAACATCCATGAATGCCACATAAGCATGCCACCTAAGCATGCCACATAAGCATGCCACCTAAGCTTGATGAGTTGGAAGGAGACAAAGGGTTTTGACCCTTGGATTTCCTCCACATGTGGCCGGCCAAAACAAGGAGGATAACTCCTTGTTTAATTATCTTTCAATGCCATTGATTGCATTGAATGTGATAGGAGATGAAAGGTTTTTCAAATCCTATAAAACACCCCATGGGGTGGCCGGCCAAATGAGTTGAGTTGGAGCTTAAGGCTTGGTGAGAGCTTGGTGGGAGAGGCTTTTGTTGTGTGGTTTTGTGAGTGTAAGCTAGCAAGAAGAGTAGTCTTCTTCTTCCTTTCTCTTCTTCCCTACCTTCCTCTCCTTTAGGGACTTCTCTAGCAAGAAGTAAAGGAGAGATCTTCTAATTTTCTTTTGTGAGACAAGAGCTTGCTCGTGTGGATACATATAGAGTCACGGACATTTGAACGTGCTAAAAGATCCAACACATCCAAGGAAAAGCGGGATTGCAAAGGGCACGCAACAAAGGTAGAACTCTCCTATAAGATAGGTTTTCTTTTGAGAAATTTATTTTTGTATGAGTTTTTCTTTCGCAAGGATCACTTGGAAGGGATCCTAATTTTTCCGTTGCGCATATGCTATTTTGCATAAAGAGATCCCAACAACAGTCGCCTAGGGAGGAGGAGCATAGAGCTACTATTGCATCCACCAGTTCCCAGATCAACCACATGTACTTGTGGCATCAACGGTTGAGCACCAAATTTTACTAGGAGCCTGACATGCCGAGACTGCGAGATTTCCTGCCTCAACCGCCATACTAGAGGTATGATTTCGTTGAAGTCTGGGGGAGGACCCCAAGTTTTGATATGCCCTTCTTCTAGTAGTAGTTTCTTTCTTGACATTTAGGTTTAGTTTTAGATTATTTGCATTTACTTGTCCATGCATACAATATTTAGTTTCCTTTCAACACCTAGTTGTTTGTCATTTTTAAGCTGCCTTAATAGTATTTTCAAAAATTTTCACAATTTACTTCCACACCATAGATATCTTAACTTCATTTATCTTGTGGTATTTTATTTTTATTTGCTTTGATGGATGTTCTTGATTTGCACTTGTTAGCTTTCACCTTTCACTTACACTTGACGAATATTCTGAAAGGGAGAATCTATTACATACATAGTTATCATTCATCCTAGTAGTCTAGTACTTTGGAATCCAAAGGTGACTCTAAATTTAGCATTTTAGTTATTGGAGATGCTCGAATTGTGTAAGACCATTTAGAAAAATCAAAATACCAGTGAGCTAGAGAGGAACAAAGTTCCTTGAAAAAGAAAAAAGAAAAGAAAAATAAAAAAAAGAGAGAGAGAGAAAAAAAAAAGAGAGTTAAAAATAGTTGTCGTGGGTGGAAATGGTTAGGTGCCCCTTTGAGACCGAGTTAGGTTACTGAGGAAACACCTACCAATTTCTCTCAATACCGAGCACGTCTTTGAGACTTTATGCTAATTCTCGGGAACGACCTTCGCTTAAGGCAGGTAAGTGCCTAAAAGTCGGAGACCTTAAGAAAGTTATAGGATGACGACTTAACTCACTGTGGAATGAGTATCCCTTAAGAAAATTCTCTTAGCACATGCACGAAAGACTAACTTAGTGAACTTTTAGAACATATCTATTTGCTTTGATTAAAAATACCACTTGATAATTTAGTTAACATGCTAGGTATGGGAATGATGTTTTTAAATTTCATGGCACTGAGATTTTCTTGAGGACAAGCAAAGGTCTAAGTGTAGGGGAATTGATGTTAATAAAATATATAGGATTTTAGGAGTAGTTTTATCATACATCTCATTGCATTTTATACATGTTTCGTGGATCTTTTTCCATGTTTTGCATTCATTTCTTATTTTCTAGTTCGGAGATCTGCTCTTACTTTTTTTATGTGTAGGATGACATTTTGATGGTAAAATGACACACTTTTGGAGCCAAATGAAGGCGAGCATGTCCTGGCTGTGTTTCTCCAAAAACACGGGCATGCTCCGGAGCAAAAGAAGGTATTCACCGGATAGTTCAGAGGTAGAAACAGCCTGACCGTGTGAATCCCACACAGTCGTGTCCAACCCTCAAAGCCAAAATCAGATAGAAATCCAGCACCCCACATGGTAGGTCGTGTGGCACTAGACTTGACGCAACTAGGGTTTTATGGGGATTTAATGAAAGTCAGCTCCTCTTCTATAAATAAGAAGGCACACCCAAATCCTAGGGGAGATGCCCGATGGCTAGGATGGCAAGAACGTGCCCTAAAAAGCACTGGAGACTCACAACGAGGAGGAAGGAGGTGTAGGGGATCCTACATCGCTAGAGTGGGGTGAATAGCGTTGATGATGGAATTTGCTCATGTTCGTCTCTACAATTCGTTAGTACGTAGGGGAAATAGAAAATAAAATATGAATACAAACACGAGTACACAAATATACAAGCACACGAATGCACAAGACGAGATAAAATGTGGTTCGGAACCTTAAGGTTCCTACTCCATGGCTCGAGCTCAAATGAGCTCTAGTGATGCAAAACACCACTAATCAAACTCTCATTCTCGGAAAACACTCCGAAGGAGGAGAAACCCTCTAACAATATATTACAAAAGTAATACACGAGAATACAAGCAAATACAAGAAAAATAAGTAAAGAAAACTTTATAAGAGTGCTTTGAATGCTTTGCTTGTTGGTTGCTTGGATGAGCTTGAAGGACCCCTGAAATGCGCTTGCACTTCAACTTCAAATCGCCTCAACAACCTCTTAAGAAACCCTCGACGAAATACACAAGCGATCCCTGAGGTAGAGTACTCCACTACCAGAGATGCGAAACCCGTCGTCCTTTCCTTCTAAGACTTCTTGCTTGATCCTCTGAATGCTTGGGTCACGGGCTTGCTTTTCCAGTATATCATCGAACAGTGTCGGTGCTATCGTCATGGTCGAGAGCAGCCCGGAAATGATTTCAACCCCGTAACGCATAATCTCCTTTTCTAAGGGCCGAGATAATACTGATAGACACATCAAGGTGGCGCAGGACTTCCTGTTGAGTGCATCAGCCACCTTATTTGCTTTCCCCGGATGGTAGAAGATCTCACAGTCATAATCCTTGACGAGCTTGAGCCATCTGTGTTGTCTCGTGTTCAGGTCCTTCTGTGTGAAGAAATATTTCAGACTCTGGTGGTCGGTATAAATCTTACACTGAGCTCCATATAGATAATGCCTCCATGTTTTGAGAGCAAAGACCACGACCGCTAGCTCTAAGTCGTGGGTGGGATAATTCCTTTCGTGTTCCTTGAGTTGCCTAGAGGCGTAGGCAATGACCTTGCCATTCTGCATGAGTACAGCTCCGAGTCCCAACTTGGAAGCGTCACTGTACATGTCGAAGCCTTCATTACTGTCCGGAAGAGCAAGGATTGGAGCGCTGGTCAGTCTCCTTTTCAATTCTGTGAAACTCCTCTCACAGGCGTCCGTCCACTCATATTTCTTGTTCTTTCTGGTGAGGATTGTCATAGGGGCGGCAATCCTGGAGAAGTTCTCTACAAACTTCCGGTAGTAGCTTGCTAGCCCAAGAAAGCTTCTGATCTCGCTGGCATTCTTTGGTCGGTTCCAGTTACTCACGGCTTCAATCTTTATTGGGTCTACCATCTCTCCGTGCTTGGATATAACGTGACCCAAAAATGATACTTGTTCGAGCCAGAACTCGCATTTGGAGAACTTTGCGAATAGCTGTTTTTCCCGAAGAATCTGCAATACCACTTTCAGGTGTTCTGCGTGCTCCTCTGGGGTTCTCGAATATATCAGTATGTCATTGATGAAGACGATCACAAACTTGTCGAGGAATGCCGAGAATACCCGATTCATCAAATCCATGAACAGAGCAGGTGCATTTGTCACTCCGCAGGGCATAACTACGAACTCGTAATGTCCGTATCTTGTCCGGAAGGCCGTCTTTGGTATATCATCTGATTTCACTTTTACTTGATGATAGCCGGACCTCAGGTCGATCTTAGAGAAGACAGTGGCACCCTTTAGTTGGTCGAACAGGTCATCAATCCGCGGTAAAGGGTACCGGTTCTTGATTGTCACATTATTCAGCGCCTGGTAGTCTATGCACATTCGCATAGACCCATCCTTCTTCTTCACCAACAGCACTGGAGCTCCCCATGGAGAGCGACTTGGGTGAATAAGTCCCTTGTCGAGTAACTCCTATAGTTGTCCCTGAAGTTCCTTCAATTCATCCGGCGCCATACGGTAAGGTGCTTTAGAGATCGAGTTAGTACCAGGAATCAATTCGATCTCAAATTTAACTTCTCTATCTGGGGCTAACCCTGGTAGTTCATCTGGGAATACCTCTGGGTAGTTGCATACAACTCTGACATCTTCTAGCTTCTGATCCTTGGCTTGACTTGTATCAACTATGTGTGCCAGAAACCCAGTGCATCCACTGTCCAACATCTTGCGTGCCTGTAGGGCTGATAAAATCTTATTGACTCTTCTCCTTGGCTCTCCAATAAATTCAAACATAGGTTTCGCCTCCGGCTGGAAGACCACTTTTCTTTTATGACACTCGATTGAAGCACCGTACTTGCTTAAGAAATCCATGCCCAGTATAATATCATAATCCTGCATGTCGAGCACTATCAGATCGCAATAGAGTTCTCTGCGCGATTACGATGGAGTGCGCTCGCGATATGAGTGGAGGGCATTACTTCTCCCGAGGGCAGAGTGGTTAAGAACTGGCGATCTAGAGCTTGTAGTGGTATGTCTATCTTTCCAGTAAAGTGTGTAGAAACAAACGAATGTGTTGCCCTAGTATCAAATAATGCAGTAGCATGTTGACAGAAAATAAATATCTGACCTGTGACAACTGTAGAGGCATTCGCCACATCTTCTTGGGTGAGAGAGAATACCCTGACATCTGTCATAACTGGTGGGGCTTCTAGTCTCCCTTGGCTGATCGAGGTTCCTTCGATTGTAGTCTGCATCTGATGTAACTGTGGAGGAGCACTCCTGGGCTGGGCATACGACTGAGGAGGTGCTCGAACTCGATAGGCGATCCCCGATTCTATGTCCCGTCCGTCACAACAGAGCATTTATTTGTGCCTTGGTAGCATACTCCAGGATGTATCTTTCCGCAGGTAGCACACAGAGGGATCCTGGGTTGCTTGTTTGCTGGACCACCTTTAGGATCCTCCCATTGTCTTCTCTTGCCAGTGTGATTCCCTTTCCAAGTACTTTGGTTCTCGACCTCTGGTGGGCCGACCCTGCCTTCACTCGGCTTTCTTTTCTTTGACATTAATGTTGTTCGTAATGCTCGATTAATCAAGGCACTCTTGAACGGCTCCTCTGCGGTTCATGCGGTCTATGGACTCACAGCCACATTGAGCTATTTCTGGTCGAGCATCTTGGCAGAGTCGACCCTTTCTCTTTCCGTCGACCAACTCGGCATAGGCGAGTCGGTTGAATCTCTTCACGGCTTCGCTGACTAATAGGTCACCTTGTCGGAACCCAGTGAACTCATCGTAATGCTTGTTGGTTACCCTCATGTGGAAGAATTCCTCGAAAAACTCGTACTCGAAATCTGTCCATCTCATCTGATTTACTTGTCTCTTTGCTTTAACCCGTTCCCACCACATCCGAGCATCTCCCGAAAGGCAGAATGATGCACACTTAATCTTCTCGCATTCAGGCCAGTCCAGTAGCTCCACGATGCTTTCCACCGTCTTGAACCAGGCCTGGGCATCCCATGGCTCACGATGCAGAGAAATTTTCGGCCGTCTACGCCATCTTGGATCAGGTAAGCTTCCTGTCGAACCATTGGGTCGGGGCCCGTTGGTGGGGCAGTAGGGTTTCCTCGCTGATTCATTAGGGTATTTATTACTTGTTGTTGTTCGGTGACTTGTCGCTGGAGTTCTGTGACTACGTGTGTAAGGTCATGCGGGGGTGCTATCTCATCAGCTCTACTACTGCATCTTCCAGACATGTTTATCTTCATATATTAAAGTAAAGCTAGTATAAGTTTTTCGTTCATTTATCTACGCATAATTAAACTAAAGCTAGCATAAAGTTATCATTCATGTTTTCATGCATAATTTAAGCTAAAGGCATTTTATATCATACATGAACAAAATTAGCTAAAGGCATTTCATATCATACATGAACAAAATAAGCTAAAGGCATTTCATAAACAAAATAAGCTGAAGGCATTTCATATCATACATGAACAAATTTAACAAAATTAGAGTAGACATAGAATTCTTACTTGGAGCGGCAGGATTTGGAGCTTGATGTGTGTGTAGTGGAAGACAGATCCGCTCTGATACCAACCTGTCACGCCCGCCCTTTTCCGACCAGAAGTCCGAAATCCGGAGGGGCGGCGCGTGACGCGACCGTACATACATACATTACTTACAGCAGAAGACTTTATACATATTTCGTACTTCTTACAGCGGAAGACTTTAGACTTATTTTTTTTTCTTCTTTTAAAACATAAACATGCATTGACATATATAGATACTTCTTCTTCTTAACATAGAGCATGCATCATAATATATATAGATACTTCTTCTTACTTCTTCCTTACTTCTTCTTATTAACATAGAGCATGCATCATAACATATATAGATACTTAGTGCTTAGTTCAAGTTCATAAACATCATCATCATAAGGAGACATAAATAAGGACATCCATAAACGTCATCATCATGGGGAAACATATATATAAGGACATAACGGATCTTCTCCACCATGCCACTACCACACACATTTGGCCCATCCTGCTGCTCCCTTTAGTTTATCCATCCCTTACCCTTATCTGCAGTACGAGGGAAAGATAAACTATAAGCACATAGGCTTAGTAAGATCCTGTCCTACTCACAAAAACCATACATCGACATTAATCATGGCATGTAACATTCATAACATATAAGCAACATAACATGTAACATACATGACGTAAGCAACTTAACATGTAGCATAAGTAACATAAGTAAACATAACATGAATCATCTATAACATAGCAGCATAACATGTATCATCTATAACATAGCAGCATATCATGTAAATATAGGACTTAATCAAACATAACATGCAACATATATAACATAGCAAATCAACATAACATACAACATATATAAACATAGAGGCATAAACATGACATTTCAAACATATCATGCAACATATATATAACACATCAAACATAACATACATCATATGTAATCTAGAGGCATAAACATGACATATCAAACATAACATGCAACATATATATAACATATCAAACATAACATACATCATATGTAACATAGAGGCATAAACATGACATTTCAAACATAACATGCAACATATATATGACATATCACATAGCATGTGAACATAGCAATCAAATCATGTAAACCTATGCAGGATGTTTTTGAAAACATATATTATAAGTACGTAAACATAATCTCAACATATTTGGGCCTGGCATTGTACCACTTCTTCATTATCATAGTGCGCATCCCTAAATAGACCCGAGGTAGCAAGTCTCGAACCTACTAGGTTACTAGGCCCGATCTTAGTCCGTCGACCTAGGGCAATCGTCATAGCGTAGAAGCCCATCCTAGGCCCGAGTCTTACTCCATCGACCTAGGGCATCTTGGAGCCCATCCCGTACTAGGCCCGATCTTAGTCCGTCGACCTAGGGGCAATCATACATAGAGGCTCATCCTAGGCCCGAGTCTTACTCCATCGACCTAGGGTATCTTAGGAGCCCATCCCTTTGGACCTTGTTAAGGTCTTAGTACAAGTCATACAGAAGGTAAAATACTTATATGCTTTTATTAAAACATAGCTTATTTCATTTTGCAAACATAGCATACTTCATTTCATAACATATCATATTTCACTTCATGAACATATCATCTTTCATTTCATAAACACATCATACTTCATTTCATAACATGTCATATTTCACTTCATGAACATATCATATTTCATTTCATAACCACATCATACTTCATTTCATAACATGTCATGTTTCACTTCATGAACATATCATATTCATATCTTAAATATCACATACACATAGGGCATGGCATAAACATCAAGAGTAAGTAAACACTAACCTAAAGCATGTTATCTTCATCTAGCATCATTTAATATCACAAGTCAACATGAATTCACCCAACATAAAACACATGTTAACCTAACCTAGAGCATGTTAAAGGACAATGGTTGGCCGAATGGTCCATGTAGGTTTTTAGGGCTAGTCTTTTAACCTAATTCAATTAACATACTAACAACATCATATGCATACAAACATGGAATAAAACTTCATTGGAGCATCCATACAAGAGGGGTGGCCGAATGGTCCTTGTAGGTGTTTAGGGCTAGTCTTTTAACCTAGTCCAATTAACACACTAACAACATCATATGCATATAAAACATGGATTAAAGCTTCGTGGAGTCATCAAAATAGAGGGGTGGCCGAATGGTTCAAGGGCTTTTAGGGTTAAACCTTTAACTTAATCCATCTAACATACTAACATCATCATATGCATAAAAATCATTGTATAAAACTTCATTGAAACATAAAACCAAGGGTGGCCGAATGGTCCATGTAGGCTTTTAGGGTTAGACTTTTAAACTAATCCCTCTAACATACTAACATCACCATATGCATACCATACATAGTATAGAACTTCAATTAATCACCAAAAATACATGATGGCCGAATGGTTCATAGAGGTGTTTAGGGTTAACTTTTAACCTAATTCATTCTACATCCTAACATCATCATTTGCATGTAAAACAAGATATAGAACTTCAATAAAACACTAAAAATCCATGTTGGCCGAATATATCATAGGGATTCCTAGGGTTAACTTTTAACCTAATTCATTCTACATCCTAACATCATCATTTACATGTAAAACAAGATATAGAACTTCAATAAAATACCAAAAATCCAAGTTGGCCGAATGGTTCATGGGGTTCCTAGGGTTAACTTTTAACCTAATTCATTCTACTTCCTAACATCATTATTTGCATGTAAAACAAGATAAAGAACTTCAACAAAACACTAAAACCCATGTTGGCCGAATATATCATATGAATTTCTTTTACAAAACATCAATTGAAGCTACTCGTATGCAAGTGAGGGATACTTACATCCTTCGCTTTGCTTTTAGTGGGAAGATGTCCTAAGGAAAACCAAACCTAGCCCTTGCTTCTTGCTTGGATGAGTTTCGGACAAGAATGGAAAGGGAGCTCTAGAATTCGGTGAGGAAGAAGAAGAGAAGAGGAGAAAATGAATTGTGTAACTCATGCCCCTTCATTCCCCCTATTTATTCATTTGAAGAGTCCCTTGATCTCCCTTACACTTAACCATAATTTCCCCTATTCCTCTAATGATAAAATCCTATTGGGCTTCTGGTTAGTGGGTGCATCTATAGGGCTTGGCTATCTCTAGAGGTTTTAGGTTCAATTCCTAGGCCTTGCATCCCTTTTTGGCTTATTTTCTTTTATTTTTGAAAAGGCCCACATAAAGCCCGTTATCGTAAAGCCAAAAATTCTTGTAAAATTGCTAGAAATTTTACGGGCGTTACACTGCAAACATGAGGTTTAACCCCAAGTATGATCCCCTTTGGAATGCAGTAGCAATTCCCCTCCAAAATCGCCCCAAAAATGGTTGTTGAAATCCTCCCCAAGCTCCTCCTTTTATGCTTGTCTTGGGTTGATTTCGCACCGATCAGTCGACTGTTCTTGACCATCAGTCGACTGCGCCTATAGCCGTTGTCTCACAACGACTCGATCCACGCTGGACAAGTTCCAACGGATACACCATCAGTCGACTGATCATGCCCATCAGTTGACTGATCAAGCTATCAGTCGAGTGACCCAGGCAATCAGTCGGCTCGAAAAGGTTTTGTGCTTGAGACACCCTTCATCAGTCGACTGATGGTGTATCAGTCGGCTTCCAAATCTTGGCAGTCGACTGATTAGCCAGAACTCATCAATCGAACACCAATCGAATGCTCTCGACTTGGATCAATCGACTTCTATCTATAACAGTTGACTGGTGTTGGGTAAAACCTCAAACAAACACAAGTTATTTGAGCATCCGACCATCGGGTAAACCTCAAACACAAATGTTTGAGCATCCAACACTCGATCTCAGCCACTTGGCCAAGCTCAACTCTCATCTCCCATGGAGTCTCTCACCGAAGCTCTTTTCGTCTGGCTATGTCCCTCGGATGCACCAAGCGCACTGCTTCCACAATGTCATCCTTCGCATCTTACCCTAAAGTCTACTTCCTTTGGTTTCACTCCATTCGCTCCTCGCCCGGCGGTCCCTCGGATGCACTAAGCGCACGACTTCCGCAATGTCATCCTTCACCGACTCAAGGACCTGAGCCATGAGACAATGAACTTGCCAATGCTTTATCAAGCTAAAAAAATGCCAAGACTTAGGCTTGGACTTTCCCATTGCCAAGGCTACACACTTGGACTTCCCATGCCAACCCCATGTTGGACTTTCACCGCCAAGGTGACACAACTTGGACTTACGTGGCCAAGGCAAATAACTTGGTCTTCCCATTACATACATTTTGTCTAACATCAAAATACCGCTCGAGTAAAACTCGAGTCCGATCAATCATTATCTAGGCCGATTGCACCAACAATCTCCCCCTTTTTGATGTTTGACAAAACCCTAAACACCTTTGAGTTAGGTGCCCTAACTCAAGTCTACCAATTATCCCAAATTGGCAATTCTCACATTTGAGAATTCCAATCTAACCCCAATTGGTTTCTTCTCCCCCTTTTTAACATACATCAAAAAGGTCCTCAAGGGTGTTAATGTCTCATATCTCAATGAGATCTTACAATCTCCCCCTTGGTCTAAAATCACATCCATCATCCCAAAATGGATAACCTCCCCCTAAAGGCTTGCTCCCCCTTGACCATTACACTAACAATATCCTTGGAGAGTCCCTAAGCCAATAGGAACACTAAATAATTGAAATTAAGGGAAAAGATTCAACATTGAACTTTCACCTCCCTTAATTCGATACACACCCTAAACAATTCTCCTAATCCATATCCAATTGATTTTCACCCTTTCTAATGTTCTCCAAAGCATATCCTAGGGTTAGGAGCAGTTAGGGAACCAAGAAGTAGTTGAACATGGGCCTAACAAATATTGTTTATCCAAAATCAGCATTATCAATCGACTCCTTTAGCTACCAATCGACTAATTTTGACTCTAGTTGACTGTCATCCATGGCAGTCAACTGATTTCTGCATAGTGCAGAAATCATATTTCAGAAACGAAATTCATAAGTAAAAATACATAATTTGAAAAATCTTGAAAATTTATACATACATTACTTATTACAAATATTATGGGTGAAAAATATTAGAAAAATAAAATACTCATAAACTAGTGAGATTGATACAAAGTTCAAAACTCTTGAAAATTTCAATGTTTGACCCTACTTTGTATCACCACATTCAATGGTGATTGCTATCAAAAGATAGACTTCACCAAGGTTTTTCAAAATGATTTTGAAATGATTTTAAAACCATAAATTACTTTTCCTAACATCTCACTTTTATCTAAGTGTATGAAACACATACAAGTCAAGTGTTCTAGTGAGATGTGGGTTTTGGTTATTTAGGTTCTCATGCATATGCTAGACAACTATATTTGATTTCCTTATACATGGGACTTCAAATCATGTCATAGTCCTTAACTCAATTTTATTTAATGCATGAATAATGATTATGGCATAAATGATGACAAGAATAAAAGCATGTACCAATAATCATGATGTCATGGCATGTGATATAAGCTTAAGCATAACATGACATTTAGCTAACCCTAAGTATTATCATGACATTTTATATGATAAAAATAAATATGATGTCATGACATGGCAAGGCAAATAAATCATGGCAAGTATAAAATACCTAAGTGTTAAGCTCAAATTGTCATTTCTAAGATTAAATCCATTTTGCCTTAATACGAACTATCCCCCTAGTGTGTCAAAAACTCAAAATGGCACACCATGACTTCTAAGACCTAATTGTGCCAATTTAGTCAATTTTCAACTTCTCAAAGCACATTGGCACAACCTAAAGTGTCAACTCTACTATGGTTAGGTTAACTACCTATCCACTTGGGGTTTACACTCCCTAACCCATCTAGCGTGAATCGATCACGCTCCTAGGAACCCAATACTTATTAGAGCTCCTTAGGTTAATAAGGTATTCGCTAGGGATAACTTCCCTAGATAATTTCCTAATGACCCTTTTTGTCTTTGAAGCCTTAGTCATTTGGGTCTTTCCTAGGTTAACCTTAGGGATTACCTCCCTAGTAACCTTCTTAGTGGCTACCTTAGATTTTCTTGAATTTTTAGCCACTAGACACACACCATGGTTAATCATAGGAATAACTTCCCTATTAACCTTGGTTTTCCTAGACCTAGATTTAGTTCCATAATCAAATGGAACATTGTGGTAGGACTTAGGTTTGTGACCCAAACCTTTCTTGCCCTTGGATGGTTCTTATCTCCTAGGTCATAGATTTTGATCATTAGACCCTTTAAATGAGTTTGTCATTTTTGCTAGGGTCTTTTCCAATTTTTCAAGCCTTGACCTCAAGACTTAGTTCTCTAATTTTAATTTTCTCAATTTTGATTTTTCATTAATCTTTTGGGAATGATTCTTCCTAGGCATATGCCTAGACTTCTTGGAGTTAAAGCCCAAATTTTCTTCTATCCTCCTAATACTCTCCCTAGGTAAGATAGGTCTAGAATTTTTTGATCTAGATTTGTCCTTAGTTGTAAGTTCATAGGATTTAGCTCATAAGCAAACATATCTATTCCTACTAGCATGCTTATATTCATGGGCAATATCAAGTGAATTAAAATGATTCCTAGCATGCTTTTTAATCAGAGAACTAGAAGGTGCATTAAAGTATACCTTAGGATTTGCTTTGGAAGTTCTCCCTACTTGTGTAGCTCCTTCTTGCCCCTTCTTCTTCCCCCTAGGGCATTGGCTTTGGTGGTGTCCCCGTTGATTGCACTTGAAGCACACAATATGCTCTTTGTTTTTCCTAGCGAGGACTCCAGCATCCTTTGACTTTTGGTTGACTTTTAGTGTCGGTGCTTTTTTCTTGGCCAATTTTGGAAATTTACTCTTGTAGTGCCCTTTCTCCCCTACACTCAAAGAAAATTAGGTGATCTTTATTATTATGAATTGCATTTGAGTTACCTAGGGTGGTGGAAGCCTCTTGATCTTCACTTCTCCCGGATGTAGATGCTTCTTATCGTTCTTGCTCTGGGATAGAAGATCTCTCCTCCCCCTCAATGTTAGAGATGGAGGTTTCCTCCAATTCATCCACATTCTCCGATGTTGATGGGGATTCTTCCTTTTGAGCATGGGAGGATAAATACTCTTCCTCGGCTTTCTTCTTTACTTGTGCCGGTTTAGAATTTTCATGGAATTGGACTAATTTATTTCACAATTCCTTAGCATCCCTATATTCACCTAGCCTAGATAAAATGTGGTTAGGTATTAACTTAACTAACATTTTCGTTACCTTAACCGTTGTCTTGAATTGTTGTCGTTGCTACTCGGTCCATTTTGATTTTTCGATTATCTTCTTGTCTTCACCCCTAGGTACTTCAAAATCATCTTCAATTGTTAGCATTATATCGAAATTGATTTCGAAGTATACCTCCATCCTTTACTTCCACCAAGAAAAGTCTCCTTCGAATTTCGATGGATGGATGTTGATGCCAGCCATTTTGGTTGATTATCACGGCGGTGAGTCCAATGACAACCTCCTCGCTCTGATACCACTTGTTGGAGGATCGTGGCTCGGCTAGAGGGGGTGAATAGCCCAAACTCGTGCTCGATGGAAATCATTCATTCGTCTCTACAATTCAGTTAATATGCACAGCGGAGATACAATATACAAATGCAAATGTAAAGACAAATACACAAGCATAAGAACAACATGATATACGTGGTTCGGAACCTTAGGGTTCCTACTCCACGGGGTGAGCTCAACGAGCTCGAGTGATGATCACACCACTACTCAAACTCCTTCTCGACAACAAATCGGAGGTGGAGAAACCTCGTACAAGCAATTACTATAGTAATACAAAAGTATAAATCAAAATACAAAGACAATATAAATACAAGTAAAGAAAACATTACAATACTTTGCTTTGATCACTTGCTTGTTGCTTTCTTTGGTTTGCTCTTGAAGGTCTAGAATGCAGCAGCAATTCCCCTCTAAAATCGCCCCAAAAATGGCTGTTGAAATCCTTTCCAAGCTCCTTCTTTTATGCTTGTCTCAGGTTGATTCCTCGTCGATCAGTCAACTGTTTCTTACCATCAGTTGACTGCTCCAGTAGTCGTTTTCCACAATGACTCGATCCATGCTAGACAAGTTCCAACGGATACACCATCAGTCGACTGATCATGCCCATTAGTCAAATGATCCAGGTAATTGGTCGACTCGAAAAGGTTCTGTGCCCGCGACACCCTTCATCAGTGGACTGCCATCCCTTGGCAGTCGACTGCCAAACCCTGGCAGTCGACTGATTAGCCAGAAACTCATCAGTCGAACACCAGTTGATTGCTCTTGACTTGGATCAGTCGACTGCTATCTATAGCAGTCGACTGGTATCGGGTAAAACCTCAAACAAACACAAGTTGTTTGAGCATCCAATCGTCGAGTAAAACTCAAACACAAATGTTTGAGCATCCGACACTCGATCTCAGCCACTTGGCCAAACTGATCTCTCATCTCCCATGGAGTCTCTCACCGAAGCTCTCTTCGTCTGGCTACGTCCCTCGGATGCACCAAGCGCATGACTTCTACAATGTCATCCTTCGCGTCTTGCCCTAAAGTTTGCTTCCTTTGGCTTCACTCCATTCGCTCCTCATCCGGCGGTCCCTCGGATGCACTAAGTGCACGACTTCCGCAATGCCATCCTTCACCGACTCAAGGACCCGAGCCATGAGACGATGAACTTGCCAATGCTTTATCAAGCTAACCAAATGCCAAGACTCAGGCTTGGACTTTCCCATTTCTAAGGCTACACACTTGGACTTCCCATGCCAACCCTATGTTGGACTTTCACTGCCAAGGTTACACAACTTGGACTTACGTGGCCAAGGCTACTCACTTGGTCTTCCCATGACATATGTTTTGTCTAACATCAAAATACCGCTCGAGTCAAACTCGAGTCCAATCAATCGTGACCTAGGCCGATTGCACCAACAGTGCCCATGACTTGGGCTTTCACTGCCAAGACTACACACTTGGATTTACGTGACCAAGACTACACCCTTGGACTTTCCATGCCAACTCCATGTTGGACTTTCCAAATGCCAAGACCCATGCTTGGACTTTCTATTGCCAAGTACCCAAGACTTAGACTTTACCATTGCCAAGACCCATGCTTGGAATTTCCATACCAAGTGTCCCACTTGGACTTCTCCATCATATGGTCAACCTCTTGTCAACCATCTCCCCAAACCATTGTCAAACAATGATCACTCCTTTGTCAACCATCAAAATACTACTCGAGTCAAACTCGAGTCCGATCAATTGTGACCTGGGCCGATTGCACCGACAATCTCCCCCTTTTTGATGTTTGACAAAAATCAACACCTTTGAGTTAGGCCACCTAACTCAATCCAATCCTCTCTATTCTCCAAATTGGGAATTTCCAACTTCTCACTCAAATTCTCCCCCTTTTTGACATATATCAAAAAGGCTCTCCCCAAGGGTATTAATGTCTCATATCC
This sequence comes from Wurfbainia villosa, assembly GCA_025175895.1. Classification (NCBI taxonomy): domain Eukaryota; kingdom Viridiplantae; phylum Streptophyta; class Magnoliopsida; order Zingiberales; family Zingiberaceae; genus Wurfbainia; species Wurfbainia villosa. The sequence continues at coordinate 64,458,972 of CM046001.1, forward strand.
AATGAGATCTTACAATCTCCCCACTTGGTCCAGAAACATCTAGAATGCCTTCACTCTTCCCAGTGATAAGTCTCATATCACTAAAGAGAGGCAATCCTCCAATTTTCTCTCATTCTCTAAACTCTCCCCCTTATGAGGAAGAATACATCCATCATCCCATGATGGATAACCTCCCCCTAAAGCCTTTCTCCCCCTTGACCATTGCACCAACAATGTCTTTGGAGAGTCCCTAAGCCTAAAGGAACACTAAACCATCAAAATTAAGGGTAAAAGTTTAAACTTGAACTTTCACACCCCTTGAAAATTGATTTCCACCCTAAACACTTGTTCTAATCCATTTCCAATGGATTTTCACCCTTCCAATGCTTTCCAAAGCATATCCTAGGGCTAGGAGCAGTTAGGGAACTTAGAAATAGTTGAACATGGGCTAAACAAACTTTGTTTACCCGAAATCAACATTGTTAGTTGACTCTATCAGCTACCAGTCAATTGCCCCCAAGGCCAGTCGACTACCATCCATGGCAGTCGACTGATTTCTGCACTGTTCAAAAATCATATTCAGAAATCAAAATTGGTTAATCCATAAGTAATTATACATTATTTGAAAAATAGTGAAACTTCATATGTATAATACTTATGTCAAACATTATGGGTGAAAAATATTTGGAAAATAAAATACCCATTAAATATTGAGATTGATACAAAATTCAAAACCATTGATAACATCAATGTTTTTGACCTATTTTATATCAACTTCATTAATGGACTTCTATCAAAAGATAGACTACACCAAGATTTTTCAAAGTGATTTTGAAATTGTTTTAACACCTTATATTGAACCATGGTCTATGGGATTAATGCACATGACTTGAACATAAGTTTTTCCTCATGATTCATCCATGGTATAAGATGAGTTTGAGTTCATCTAGATGCAACATCTATGCACCTTGAACTTAACTCATTTTCCTAACATCTCACTTGTATCTAAGGTGTATGAAAACACATACAAGTCAAGTGTTCTTGTGAGATGTGAGTTTTGGTTATTTAGGGTTCATGCATTTTCTAGAGAACTCTATTTGATTCCCTTATACATGGGACTTCAAATCATGCCATAGTCCTTAAATCAATATGATGATTATGGCATATAATGGTAGCATAAATAAAACATGTGCCAATAATCATGATGTCATGACATAAAAGCAAGACTAAAACATACATGACATAAGAAACATTAAACCTAAGCATTATCATGATATTTTATATGATTAAGAAGAAGCATGATGTCATACATGGTATATGGCAAGCAAAGCATGACAAATAAAGTGTAAGGCATAGGAATACCTAAAGTTTAGTATTAATTGTCATTTGTTAGAATTAAGTTCATTTTTCCACAATAACACTTATCTCCCAAGTGTGCCAAAAACCCAAAAATGGCACACTATGACCTCTAGACCTAATTGTGCCAATTTGATCAATTTTCCAACCTTCTCCAATTTAATTGGCACATCCTAAAATCCTTTAGGCTATAAATTCAAACTTATTTCCAAAGTATCCCATTACCTTGGAAATGCCCTAAAGTGTCAACTCTACCATGGTTAGGTTAACTACTCGTCCACTTAGGGTTGACACACTGATGTGAACGATTGTTTTGTCACGGTATCGTTCCCCAAATTATTTATCGAACCCCCTAACTACACTAATGCAGTATAGGGTAACTCGGGTCGTCTCCAATGGTTGAACGTTTTTTTCTAAACATTATTAGCACTGGGGGTTCCTACAACTATCAAATCAATTATTTGAAAGCTAACCTAATGTGCAAGAATCATTCAACCATGCATCTCACTATCACTATACGATACAATGGTTAAACAATTCTGACTAATGGGCATGACCGTGCACCGCACTGTCACTATATGACACAATGGTCAAAGGTTAACTAAAAACTAAACTAAACAAACCTAAGAAATTCAACCAAGCACCGCACTTTCACTATACGGCACAATGGTCAAAGATTAATTGAAAACTAGAAACAATTCAACCAAGCACCACACTGTCACTATACGACATAATGGTCAAAGGTTAACTAAAAACTAAACTAAACAAACCTAAAAAATTCAATCAAGCACCGCACTGTCACTATACAACACAATGGTCAATGATTAACTAAAAACTAGAAACAATTCAACCAAGCATCGCACTATCACTATACGGTACAATGGTCAAAGATTAACTGAAAACTAAACAAAATAAACCTAAAACTATACGATTACTAAATTCAATACAAAGATTAACTAAACATAACCAAACATAACAGACAAAACCAAACATGACAAACATAACATAACAAAACAAACATAACCGAACAAACATAATAATAAAAATTAATCGACGGTCATCCACAACTCCCTAAAAGGAACCACCCTCTCCGGTGACCCACGACAAAGCTGGACAGCTTCTAACAGCGTCGATGGCACATATTTCTCGTCAGAATATCCATCCGACTAAAGCTAGAATTGAAGGACACGGATCACTGCTCCGGCGATGAATTTTAGGGTTGTCGAATCACCACAGCTGATGGATGGATTTACGGAGGCGAAGTGGCACGAATCATGCCCGCGAAAATGGAAGGGAACCAAAGCTATGAACATTTAACAGTCTTCACCAATGCTAGAATTAGAGGTTGCCGCTGGAAATGGAGAAATCAATGGGCTGCCGAAGCTGGAAAACCATGCTGCTGAAATCACGAAAGTAGAAAATAACCCCAACCTTCTGAAATCACATCCAACTGGGTCACTCAGCTTCGATTGCTAGGTGTGAGAAGAACAACAATGAAGACGATCGAAATCCAAGCTGCTTAGCGAAGCTGTGATGCCCAACTTCACCACTGATCTCCGCCGAAAACACCAAGGAAGCTTCGGATGGAATGGATTGTGAAGGAGATGTCGCTGGTTGCTGTTGAAAATGTCGCTGAGTTGTTGTGGATCAACCCCCGTCGTCGTGCGTGAAAAGGGGGAAGAAGAAGCGCTGTGTTTTTTTCTATTCTGGTTTGCATTTGGGAAGATGTGGGTTTTATTAAGTACATTTCCTTAGTCATCTGATTGCATGCCCTTTTGATCACAGCCACCCATTAGATCTAGGTTTTAATTGATCCGATTAATGCTTCACCTAAGTGGTTGATCAATAAAATCCGAGGGTTGTGATCGATTTGATCCGGATCGACGGCTGTAATTGCTCCAATTAGGCCCTCATTACATGTTTCCTACAAAATCACATGCAATCGTGAAAAATACTAAAATTATAGGAATTAACGCAATTAATCGCACATAAACTCAATATGTAAAAACATACTGAATAACAATAATTACCCCATCAAAGAGCCTAAAATATCCAATCTGTAAATAAAAATAGCATAATAAAAATGCAGCTATCACACACCCTAACCTATCTAGCATGATGGAATCATGCTCCTAGAAACCCAATACCTATTGTAGTTCCTTGGATTAACTAGGTATTCACTAGGGATAACTTTTTCTAGATACCCTCCTAGTGACCCTTTTTGGCTTGAAAGCCTTGGTTAATTGGGTCTTATCTTGGTCAACTCTAGGGATAACTTCTCTTGTGACCTTCTTAGTGGCTTTCCTAGGTTTCATAGAAACCTTGGCCACTAGACACTTACCATGGTGAACCTTAGGGATAACTTCCCTAGTAACCTTGGCTTTGCTAGACCTATGAATGGTTCCATAATCGAATGGAACATGGTGATAGGTCTCCTTGGGCTTAGGTTTGTGACCCAAATTTTTCTTGCCCTTTGATGGTTTTTGTCTTCTAGACCCTTATTTTTGATCATTTGACTCTTGAATTTGATTTTGCATCTTCCTAAGGGTCTTCTCTAATTTCTCAAGCCTTGACCTTAAGGCTTGGTTTTCTAATTCTAATTTCCCAATTTTTGAATTGTCATTTAATCTTTGGGCATTGTTCCTTCTCTTAGGCATATGCCTACCCTTCTTAGGGTTAATACCTAAGTGATCTTCTACCTTCCTAATTGCTTCCATAGGTAGAATTGTTTTAGGGTTATTGTTTCTAGATTTGTCCTTAACCCTAAAATTACAAAATTTGGCACCTAAGCAATAAGCTCTATTCCTAACATGCTTTTCATGATTATGCATAATTGCAAGAGTATTAAAAGCATGTTTTTTATCATAAACATTCGAATGTGCATTATTAAAATATACCTAAGGGTTTGCTTTAGAAGCTCCCCCTACATATGATGCTCCTTCTTGGATTTTCTTCCTCCCCTTAGGGCATGAACTCCTATAATGCCCTTTTTGGTTGCATTTAAAGCACACCACGTGCTCATTGCTTTTCCTAATTGGGGCTCCGGCTTCATTGGTCTTTTCTTAAACTTTTGGTGTCGGTTAAGTCTTCTTGACTCGCTTTGGATACTTGCTCTTATAGTGCTCTGATTCCCTACACTCAAAGCATACAATGTGATTTTTATTTTTAATTGGAATGCTTGAGTTACCTAGGTCGATGGTGGAGGGAATTGGTTCTTCATCTCTCCCAGAGGTTGAAGCTACTTCTTGATTTTTCTCCAGCTCTAGTTATCTAATATCCTCCCCCTCAATCCTAGAGGTGGAGTCTTCCTCCAATTCTTCCACCTCTTCTATCGATTCGGATGATGACTCATTCTCAACTTTCAAATCCTCACTTTCTTGTAAGGATGAGCTTGCTTTTTCGGTCTCCTTATCCAATTGAGCTGATGATGGGTCTTGTTCCTTGGGCTCCTCTATTTCTTGAGTCATTGAGGGTTCTTCATGGAGCTTATCTAGCTTGCTCCACAGCTCCTTGGCATCCTTACAATCTCCAAATCTACACAATACATCATTAGGAATTGCACTAAGTAATATACCTATTATCTTATTGTTTATGTTGAAGTATTTGAGTTGTTCTTTGCTCCACTTATTCTTCTTGAGTATTTTTCCTTCTTCATCCTTTGGAGCATCGAACCCTACTATCACACTAATCTAATTATCATAATCACACATAAGAAAATATTTCATTCTTACCATGCATTGCTCAAAATCCTTGGCTCCATAGAGTTCATATGGAGGCGGCACATTGATGTCATCACCCAATCTTTCTTCAACCACCATTTTCTTTCCTCTAGCATGCTCCCTTAGTTGTTAAACCTTGAAGAGCAGCCTTGCTCTGATACCACTTGTAGGGGATCGTATGTCGCTAGAGGGGGGGGTGAATAACATTGATGATAGAATTCGCTCGTGTTCATCTCTATAATTCGTTACTATGCAGCGGAAATAGAAAATACAATACGAATACAAATACGAGTACACAAAAATACAAGCACATGCATGCACAAGATGAGATATAATGTGGTTCGGAACCTTAGGGTTCCTACTCCACAGGTCAAGCTCAAATGAGCTCTAGCGATGCAAAACACTACTAATCAAACTCTCCTTCTTGGAAAATACTCCGGAGATGGAGAAAACCTCTTACAATAGATTACAAAAGTAATACATGAGAATACAAGCAAATACAAGAAAAACAAGTAAAGAAAACTTTACAAGAGTGCTTTGAATGTTTTGCTTGTTGGTTGTTTGGATGAGCTTGAAGGACCTTGAAATGCAGCTGCACTTCGCCTTCAAATCGCCTCAACAACCTCTCAAGAAACCTCGAAAAAATCTTCCATGAGCTGCTCCTTTTATCCCTGCATCGGACAGATTCCACGGTTAACAATCGACTTCCATAAGGCCCCAGTCGACTGCCTACAGTGTCATTGTCTCACAACGGGGTTAATCCATGTTGGCATTCAAGCCAATGGATACACTGACAATCGATTGTCATTTCCAGCAGTCGACTGCCAAAGCCCATATTCGACTGCTCAGTCGGCTACCGAGCTTTCTATCCTCGCAACCAAAACCAGATAGTCGACTGCTCATGTCTAATTGACTGCCCAATGCTGGTAGTCGACTGCCAAGGCCACTTGTCGTAGTTGAATGCCAGTCGACTGACAGCAGTCGACTAGTCATAATCCCAGTCGACTGACCAATGTCGACTCGGCTACCAAGTGTCAAAACACTTGACCAGTCGACTAATAAACCTCAAACATGAGGTTTAGCCCCAAGTATGATCCCCTCATACTTGCTAAACCACCCTTAACCTAGACCTATAACTTTTAGCCACCCCCAACAGCCTCACACCTATTGGATCCCTCCAATTCATCCATGACTTGTTTATCCATAGCTAGCCTTCAAGTGCTTCCATTGGCTATTGTCATGCTAATCGAGTCTACACTTCCAAGACACATTTAGGCTTATACTGTCAAGACTACTGCTTGGACTTTACACCGCCAATATCATACCCTTGGACTTCCCAATTTCCAAGTACCTATGACTTGGGCTTTCACCGTCAAGACTACACACTTGGACTTACGTGGCCAAGACTACACCCTTGGACTTTCCATGCCAACTCCATGTTGGACTTTCCAAATGCCAAGACCCATTCTTGAACATTCCATTGCTAAGTACCCAAGACTTGGACTTTACCATTGCCAAGACCCATGCTTGGACTTTCCATGCCAAATGTCCCACTTGGACTTCTCCATCATATGGTCCACCTCTTGTCAACCATCTCCCCAAACCATTGTCAAACATCAAAATACTACTTGAGTCAAACTCGAGTCCACTCAATCATGACATGGGTCGATTGCACCAACAGGAAGCGGCTAGAAGATCCATCTCGACACTCCGGCACCGTGGAGAATAACCAAGACATGCAAATTGGATACGATAGAAAGTACTTTCTTTATTTTCTTGTTCTACTTGCATTGGAATGACTTTTCTTACGATGTCTTGTGTTTATTCTCATTTATCTATGGAGTAGATACTTCGATTCTACGATTAAGGAGTAACTTGTGTATGTGGACATGCTAGTTTAAATAGTTATTCATCTCTTTTGACTCTATTTTAAATTTTGTGTTGTTTAGATCGATGAGGATTATGTCTTAATTCTATTTATATTGAACATAGGTGATACAAGGGTGAGAGCCTTCGTATCAAAAATCTAGGAGAACCGAGGATGAATCTTTCGGTCATCCTCCCTCCAGTAATCGTAGAAGATAGAATATGATAGAGTAGGATATGAAATACGATCCATCTCTTTATAGGGATTATTAGGACATCTTCGTACCCCAATAACCTATCTTGGCAGAAGGCCCAAAGTAGGAGAGATTAACTCTAGAAGGGTTGAGGGACCTTAGTGACAGAGGGCTCCCAACGGTATCAACCCCTTGAGCTCTAACGATCCGAAAGGGAAACTTGGTTAAGAATAGTTAGTTCCTGCTAGAAGAAAAAGTTCATCGGGCAAATGCACGATGATCCTCCTACAAGATCTTAATTAGAGATCTCAAAAGCATTAAATTGATAGCATGTTCCATGACGCACAAGTGAAACCGAAGTCCTAGAATCCTCTTAGGGAACTTCGAACCAACCTTCGCTTCTTCCGAGTGATACCGTACTTGAGTTAGGAATATCGTCACCTCAAAACCTTTATTCTTAGAATATTACTTAGAACAACAACATCCATCGGACAAATAGTATTCGAATCTTAGTCTCTGTGGGAGCGATAAATCTTTTATTACTTGACGATATCCGTGCACTTGCGAGTGTTGAACAGGAGCACGCGCTTCGAGTCCTTGACGATTCTAGTCGAAGATTTGAGGTCGTGCTGGCGTGCATAATCTTCGATCACAAAGATTTCATGTATTGGAAAGATAGGATGTGTAGGAACCTTGAGGATTGGCTAGAGGGGGGTGAATAGAAATTATTTGTTTTCTACAAGAAATAGTTAGCGGAAGCAATAGAAAATTACAATTAATAAAGAAAACAAGAACACAACACTAATAAGGATATTTAATGTGGTTCGGAGATGACGCTCCTACTCCATAACAATCCATAAGGTGGATCACCCCTAGAAATCTTCCATTAAAACCTCCTTTTGACGCAACACACCAAGGTGGAGAAGCCTTCTTACAATCACTCCTCTTCTTCTTGTTGGTGCAATCGGCCCAGGTCACGATTGACTGGAATCGAGTTTGACTCGAGCGATATTTTGATATTTGACATGGAAGTTTGACATCGATGTTTGACATTGATGTCTGATAATGTTTTAGGGAGATTGTTGGCACAAACGACCCGGGTCATGATTGACCGGACTCGAGTTTGACTCGAGGGGGATTTTGATGGTTGACTGGAGTTGACCATGTCATGGAAAGTCCAAGCATGGGTCTTGGCAAGGAAAAGTCCAAGCATGGATCTTGGCATGGAAAGTCTAACATGGGTTGGCAAGGGAAAGTCCAAGCTTGAGTCTTGACATTTGAGAAGTCCAAGGGGTTTGATATTGGCGGCGTAAAGTCCAAGCGAGAGTCTTGGCAGAATAAGTCCAATGGTTGGCGATGTAAACTCCAAGCGGAGTCTTGGCAGCATAAGTCTAATGTGCCTTGGCAATGCAGACACCGTTAGCATGACATAGCTGATGGAAGCACTTGAAGGCTAGCGTATGGATGACTTGGAGGGATCCGATAGGCGCGAGGCTAACAGAGGTGGCTAGAAGGCTTAAGTCTAGGCTACGGGTGGTCTAGCAAGTATGGGGGCACCATACTTGGGTTAAACCTCATGTTTGAGGTTAAAACCTCATATTTGAGGTGTATCACATCGGGACCATGTGGCGGGCGATCGGTGAGTCAACTAGGGTTTGATCATGGAGTGCCCTAGCGACCAATCGCTAGAGGTGGATAGTCATTGTTGGATCGAGCGATCGATATTGGATCACGATCGTGGTGCTCGGTATTTCAGGCATAGAATGGAGTCTGACTCGACTGCTGGGGTTAGCAGTCGAGTGAAGGCTCGATCAGTCGACTGATGGACATGATCAGTCGACTGATGTCCTATTCATTGGATTTTTTTCAGCGTGAATTGCACCGTTGTCTCACAATAGCAGTGTCATCAATCGACTGATGGTCCCAAGTAGTCGACTAATCGACGATTTCCAGCCCAGGTAGCAGATTTAAATGGAGCTCGTGGAGGAGGAAATCACAACCAGTTCTTGAGCTACTTTGGGACGATTTGTTGCAGCAAATCAAGGTCTCCAAGGCTATTCTTCAAGCAATCCAAAGGCAATTGTAAAGTGTTGTTTTCTTTACTTGTTGTGTATTTCATTTTTATATTGCTTGTATTTGTTTCTTACTGTGGTAAGATCACTTGTATGAGGTTTCTCCACCTCTGGATTGTTCCGAGAATGAGTTATTTGTGATTAGTGGTTGCGTGTGCATCACTAGAGCTCTTTAGAGCTCGATCTGTGGAGTAGGAACCATTCGGTTTCGAACCATATTAAATACTTGTGTATTGGTGTATTTGTGTTTGTCTATTTTGTTATTGCTTTATTATTATTCCGCTGCGCACTAACAAAAATTGTAGAGACAAGCACGAACGAATTCCATCGAGCGATTGAAACGCTATTCACCCCCCCCTCTAGCGGTCATCGTTTCCTCTACAATTGGTATCAAAGCCTGGGGCTCTTCTACAGACTAACCGCTGAGAGCAAAAGATGGAGAGATTGGGTGACGACATCAACATTCCGCCTTCCTTTGACCGTGAAGATTTCGCATATTGGAAAGGTAGAATGATGCATTTTCTAATGTGTGACTTTGACAATTGGATTAGTGTCTTAGTAGGTTTTGATACTCCAAAAGATGAAGAAGGAAGAAAAATCAAGAAGAAGAATTTGAGCCAAGAACAACTCCGATACTATAACATCAACAAGAAGGTAATGGGTATTTTGCTCAATGTAATCCCTAATGATATTTTGATCAAGATAGGGGATTGTAAAAACACCAAGGAGGTATAGAACTAAAAGGTTTTGCGGAACCGAAGCTCTGATACCACTTGAAGGGAGGAAACTTCGCTTCCCACTTCGACTCGGTCGCTTGTTCATGGCAATCCCGTCTATGTCCCCAGATTAAAAAAATTAATCCTTGACAAAGAGATATTACCCAAGCAACCATTCCATCATCGTGCTATTCGATTAGAGTGGTCACTTGAACAAACTTGTTGTTCAAGCAACCTACCTCTATTCTTTGATTAGCTGCGGAATAGACGATGTACGGATTGCCAGTTTTTGTGTTTGTATTCGGGGTCCAAGTGAATTAGCCACATACAAAATATACAACATGCATAGAATAAGAAAAAATTCATAAACAAGAATTATACCTCTTGTTATACCTCTTGATCTTCTATTATATGTCCTTTCTCTTTTTGGACGTCGTGTGGGCGATGATCTTCCAAAAGTTGAAGCCTCCTAGATCACGATCTTCCTTTCCTTGCTCACTCCGAACAAAAGGAAGAATGAAACAAAACTCCTTCTCCTATCTAGAACCGACCACCAAGCTCCAAGCTTGAAGTTGACGTCGGCCAATGAGTAAAATATAGGAAGGGGTCGCCGGCCAAAAGCTCCAAAGGAAAACCTTTTATCCTTGTTGCCATCGGCCAAGGAGGAATAAAGGAAGGGGATGAGCGCCGGCCAAGGTAGAGAAGAAGATGATGGGCACCGGCTACACCTAAGGAAGAGGAGGAAGCAAACCCTAATCTCCCAAGTAGTTGCCGCCCAAGCCAAAACCCTAACCCTAACCGCCCAAAGCCAAAACCATAATCCCCAAAGTTATCTTGCCGCCCACCCCTTAAGCCATATTTATAGAGTTAGGCTTAAGCCTCCTTTTAATCTCCACCGTCGGATCTAGGGATTTAATCTCAAACGTTGGATCTAGAGATTTAATCTCCACCGTCGGATCTAGAGTTTCATTTTCCACCATCGGATCTAAGCTCCATGAGGGTTTTAACAGGCTATAATAGGGACCATGAGGAGGAGTTGGATCTTTGCCACCCAATGGATCAAGCCTACATAAAATCCGATCCATTATTGATAATCCATTCCACTAGAGGATTATCATTGATCTACCTCACCAATCCCATAAATAAATATGGGCTAAATATATTATTTGTACAAATGTCTCCCCGTGTTTAAGATCTCGAATGTCCGTCAATTAATTAATTTATTGATAATTAATTAATCAACATCTAACTCTATGAGTAGTACCACTCAACCTTATCATCATACCGGACCAAGTCCACCTGCAGGGTTTACATGATGAACCTTATGAGCTCCTCAAGGGGACATCATCATCCTAATATATAAAAAATGGTTTCCTCCTATAATCAACGGCACACCATATAAATAATATCATTTCCCAACTTACCGAGCCTATCGATTTAATCTATAAATCTCGCCCATTGGTAAATCAAAGAAATAAATACTAAGTATATGTGCCCGTTATTATATCGGGATTAAGAGCATGTACACTATAATATCCGAGGTACGATTCAATTATGTAGTCAGCAATAAATCGAATCACTTCTAAGTCGGTCCTGGTTAATATACTCAAAGTGTACTAGTGTAATTCTATGGTCAAGACAAACTAATACCAAATTACACAACAACCATACCAATGGTTTGTCCAAAACCATCTCAGTTGTGAGCCTTTACTTATACTTTACAAGGAACTTATAACATAATCTCCTGTGTGACACTACACACCATGTTATCTACAATGTAATGTATCAGACAAATATGCATAACCATAAATATGCAAACAATGATCATGTGATTCTTATTTCAAAATAAAGATGTTAATACAAAAGATAGACTTTTCAGTATACATCCCAACAATCTCCCACTTATACTAAAAGACTATGCTATCCTTAAACTGTCATACATTTGATCCCCATTCCCTCCACATGCCTATCAAAAGCTCTCGTCGGAAGGGACTTAGTGAAAGGATCTGCAAGGTTATCCTCTGATGCAATCTTGGCCACAACAACTTCTCCTATCTTTACGATTTCTCGTATCAGGTGGTACTTGCGCTCTATGTGTTTACTTGCCTTATGGGCTCGTGGTTCCTTCGAGTTTGCAACTGCACCACTATTATCACAATAAATTGTGATAGTTCTGGACAAACCAAGAATCACATTCAAGTCCATCAGAAAATTCCTGAGCCACACAGCTTCTTTGGCCGCCTCAGAGGCTGTCACATACTCAGCTTCCATTGTGGAGCCTCCATGCATTTCTGCTTGACACTCCTCCATACAATGGCTCCACCTCCCAAAGTAAACACAAAACCTGAGGTAGACTTACTGTTATCTCTATCTGATTGGAAGTCAAAATCCGTATAACCCACAGGGAGTAATTGGTCTGCCTGGTAAACTAGCATATAATCCCTAGTCCTTCTTAGGTACTTCAATATATGTTTTACCGCAGTCCAATGTCCCTATCCTAGATTACTCTGATATCTGCTAACCATGCCCATAGTAAAGCAGATATCTGGTCTCGTACATAGCATCGTATACATGAGGCTTCCTATTGCCGAAGCATAAGGAACCGCCTTCATCTCCTCTACCTCCTCAGATGTTCTAGGACACATCTCCTTAGATAAAGGAACTCCATGCCTAAAAGGTAGAAAACCTTTCTTGGAGTTTTGCATGCTAAAACGATCCATAATTGTGTCTATGTATGAAGCTTGAGATAAGCACAACATTCTTTTCTTGCGATCCCTTATAACCTTGATCCCAAGGATGTGTCACACTTCTTCCAAGTCCTTAATATCAAACTGTTTGAACAACCATACCCTTACGTCTGATAACACCTTGACATTGTTTCCAATTAACAAAATGTCATCTACGTATAGTACAAGAAATACCACTATGTTTCCATCACATCTCTTGTATACACAAAACTCATCTGGATTTTGAATAAATCCATAAGACTGGATTACCTCATCAAAGTAGATGTTCCAAGACCTCGAAGCTTGCTTCAATCCATAAATGGACTGATAATGAATCCCTCTGGTTGCTTCATATAGATGTTTTCCTCAAGACTTCCATTAAGGAAAGCTGTCTTGACATCCATCATCCATACCTCATAATCCATATGAGCTGCAATGCATAAGAGAATCCGGATAGACTTAAGCATGGCTACCGGTGAAAAGGTCTCCTCATAATCGATACCCTCTTTCTGAGTATACCCCTTCACAACAAGCCTCGCTTTGAAGGTCTCAACCTTCCTGTCTATTCCTCTCTTTCTTTTGTAGATCCACTTGCATCCAATGGTTTTTACACCATTGGGTGGTTCTACTAGCTCCCAGACCTGATTTGAATCCATAGATTCAATCTCAGCATTCATTGCACTTTACCAAGATACTGCATCTTTATCTTGGATTTCCTCGTGATATGTCCAGGGATCAGGTTCATGTTCGCCAGGGACCAAATCAGAAGATTCTCCCAAGAACATGAATTTATCAGGCTATCTAACAACCCTCCCACTATGACGAGGTATCACCTGTGTATCCTCTGTGACACGCGGTGCAGTGACTTGTGGTATATCCTCTTGTATCGGTGGTACTGAAGAAGTGACTTCCCCTTTTAATTCCTCCATAACAATCTTACTCATGGGCTTGTAGTTCATCACATAGTCTTCCTCTAGAAATCTTGTTTTCGTGCTAACGATCACCCTCTGATCTCTAGGACTATAGAACAAACCACCTTTCGTTCCCCTAAGATAGCCAACGAACATGCGTACTTCTGTACGAGGTTTCAATTTACCAGCATCTGCCTTCAGCACATGTGTTGGACTCCCCCAAATCCGAATATGCCTTAGACTAGGCTTTCGCCCAGTCCACAATTCTGTGAGAGTAGAAGGCATTGATTTAGATGGAACCAAGTTCAGAATATACACCATCGTATCTAGAGCATATCCCCAGAACGAATCTGGCAACTCAGAATAACTCATCATCGATCTAACCATCTCCATAAGAGTCATATTCCTTCGCTCAGCTACACTATTTTGCTGGGGTGTGTCAGGTGCAAACAATTGGGATTGAATCCCAGCCTCTGATAAGTAATTCCTAAACTCTCCCAAGAGGTACTCATCACTACGATCAGATCGTAGTGTCTTGATACTTTTACCTTCCACATCAGCCTTGAATTCTTTGAACTTATCAAAGCATTCAGACTTGCGGCGCATCAAGTAAATTTATCCATATCTCAAATAATCATCTATAAAAGAAACGAAATACTCAAAACCACCTCCAGGCTGGATAGACATAGGACCACACAAATTAGAATGAACCAATTCTAACACATCTTTTGCTCTATACCCCTTGGCCTTAAAAGGCCTCTTGGTCATTTTACCCTCCAAGCAAGATTCGCAGGTTGGTAAATCTTCCACCACTAATGAACCCAGAGGTCCATCAGCTATCAACCTTTGAATTATGCTTAGGTTAATATGACCAATCCTAAGATGCCAAAGATATGTTTGGTTCATCTTCGAAGGTTCTTTTCTCTTATTGGAATTAGAAGATGAGTTATTAGCTTCTATTTGCATCGTGGGAGCTTTTGGTTCAAGTGTGTATAAATTTCCGATCAATGCACCCGAACAGATAATGCCCCTATTCCTTTTTATAACAACTATGTCATTAAAAGAAATAGAATATCCATCCATAAACAATTTAGAAATCGAAATTAATTTCTTTCTAAATAAAGGTACATAAAGGCAATTCTTAAGAACCAAAACTTTATTTTTCTCAAAAGATAAATAAATGTCTCCCACTACAACAGCCGCCACCTTCGTGGCATCGCCCAAGTATACTAAATCTCCTCCCTCATATCCGCTTTCTCGAACCCCTACAAAGTATTGCAGACATGATCAGTGGCTCCCGTATCTACACACCAGGTGCCGGTAGATAACACCGCTAAACATGTTTCAACGACTAGACCAAAAGATATACCTTTGTTCTACTTGTGGTTGAGGCAGTCCTTCTTCCAGTGTCCAGTCTGCTTACAAGTGAAGCACTTGCCTTTCAGCTTCTTCACTCTTCCCTGAGTTCCTCCCACCGCCTTTGCCCCAGCTTGTTTCTTTTTCTTCTTGCCTTTCGGCTTAGAAGTAGAAACCTTTTAGGTAACCATAGCATGCACCTGAGCACTCTGACAAAATAGCCCCTCTACTGCCTGGAGTTCTGTCAGAAGCTCTGCCAACGAATACAACCTCTTGTTCATGTTGTAATTCAGACGAAACTGCTCAAAACTCCTAGGTAGAGACTGGAGAATGATATCGACCTGGGTTTCCCCATCGATCTCAGCTCCGAGGACTTCCAACTCATTCAAATGAGCCATCATCTTGAGAACATGATCCCTCACGGGTGTTCCCTCGATCATGGTGGTCATCATCAAGTGTTTCATGGCTTCCTGCCTTGCAACCCGATTCTGGTGTCTGAAAAGCTCTTTGAGATTAAGCATCATGTCATAAGCAGTGGGCATGACTTGATGTTGATGTTGCAGTACATTTGACATAGATGTCAAAATGTAACACCGCACCATCTCATTGGCCTTAATCCACTTCTTATAACTCTCTTTCTCCTTTTCCCAAGAATCATCCACAGGCTTAAGAGGGCACTCTTCGAGGAGTACATATTTGTATTCCTCAGCAGTCAAGACAATGTCAAGATTCCTCTTCCAATCAACATAGTTGGGTCCAGTAAATTTATTCTCTTTCAATATCACAGCAAGTGGGTTGAAAGTCATTTTGAAAGAAAACCTAAGAATCACATAAATCAAAACATTAGATTTCAAAAAATTATTGATTCCTCAAACAATAAAATTTTAAAATCAACCAACACCGAGAATATCGTATGCCACGATAGTGTTGACGTATACGAATTCTACATTTGTAAGAGGAGGTTTTACCCATTAATTTTACTATCTTGTCAACCTAACTTTTTAACAAGTAAAATTAATAGTTGGTTCCTCTTTGGCACTATATATAAAAGCAGTGACTCCGATGGAGAGGATACTTATATTTGTATCTAAGTGTTCACCATTACTTGGTACCAAGGTAATTATCTCGGGTTATGTGCCTTCCGATGGGGAAGTACACACGCTCCTTAATAATTTCCTATAACCATATTTGACGTTGTGATATGCAAAAAAACTCATCCGATGGGGAGGAAGGCACTCAGAGCCGACGCGCAAGTTTGTTTGCATCACATGTCAAATCGTAATGGAGGCCGTGGGAATTTATAAAAATATCCCTCTCCCACTTAGTAATTTGAAATTGAGGAATTTTCTAGCCTACGACATGCATATCAAACAATAAGCAATAAATATGAAAAATAAATATTTTCCAACTATTATGGCTTTTGTCTTCAATATGTCTCCCGTCGTATCGCCATCTCGTCCGCTCCTTCCTACGCCATGTACAAGCCATCCGGAGATCCGAGCCGAGGAAAAACTATTTTAATTTACATCCATCGATCTTATACTCCACGAGAGAGTGTACATGAAATCTAAATCGAAAGTAAACTAAAATAGAAAGAGTGGCTAAACAATGTCGTATCTAATTACAAAAATTAAATACTAGTCTCGTCAACCCCGAGGATTCAACAAAATATACAATTACACACATACAATCACATACACATATATGGCCATAATAGTTGGATCCTATGCCTGCAACCAAAGAGTTAGCCTACGCATATCCTACTATTATCTGACACATATAATATATGAAAAGTGCATAAAAGTAACCGAATCCTAAACACACAAAATTGGAAATCGTGGCTCTGATACCACTTGAAGGTAGGAAACTTCGCTTCCCACTTCGACTCGGTCGCTTGTTCATGGCGATCCCTTCTACGTCCCCGGATAAAAAAAAAATTAATCCTAGACAAAAGGGATTACCCAAGCAACCGTTTCATCGTCGTGTTATTCGATTAGAGTAGTCACTTAAACAAACTTGTTCTTCAAGCAACCAACCTCTATTCTAGGAATAGCCGCGGAATAGACGATGTACGGATCGCCGACTTTTGTGTTTATGTTCGGGGTCCAAGTTATATTAGCCACAAAATAGAATATATCATGCATATATAATTGAAAACAATTATAAACATGTTACATAAGAAAATAGACAAGTATTATACCTCTCGATCTTCTATCGTATGTCCTTCCTCCTTTTTGACGTCGTGTGGGTGACGATCTACCAAAAGTCGAAGCTCCTAGATCACCAATATTCCTTCCTTGCTCGCTCCGAACAAGAGGAAGACTAAAAAACAAAACACTTCTCCTTCTTTCAACCAACCACCAAGTTCCAAGCTTGGTGCTTGCCGCAGGCCAAGAAGGAGATCAAGGAGAGTGAACGCTGGCCAAGACTCTAAGGGGAGACCCTAGACTTCTTTCCACCGGCCAAGGAGAGGAGAGAAACTTGTTTGGATGCCGGCCAAGGTATAGGGAAGGAGAAGGGGCACCGACAACTCTTAAGGAAGAAGAATTTCTTACCTTTTTTGTGGCCGCCCAAGCTTTAATCCAAATCCCTAGCCTCTTTTTTTTCTTGCTGCCCAAACTTTAAGAAACAAAACCCTAACCTTTCTCTCTTTTTTTTTTGTCGTCCACCCTTAAGCACCCTTTTATAGAGTTAGGCCTTAGCCTCCTTTAATCTCCACCATCGGTTCTAGGGATTTAATCTCAACTGTCGGATCTAGAGATTAAATCTCAACAGTCGGATCTAGAGATTTAATCTCTACCGTTGGATCTAGAGTTTTGTTTTCAACCATTGGATCTAGGCTTCATGAGGTTTTAATAGGCTACAATAGGGACCATAAGGAGGAGTTGGATCTTGGCCACCCAATAGATCAAGCCCACATAAAGTCCGATCCATTAATGATAATCCAATCCACTAAAGGATTATCATTGATCTACCTCACCAACCCCCTTAAGTTAATATGGGCTCCATATATTATATGTACATTTTTCTCCCCATATTTAAGATATCGAATGTCCGTCGATTAATTAATTTACTGACCATTAATTAATCAACATCTAACTCCATGAGTAGTACCACTCAACCTTATCATCATGCTGGACCAAGTCCACCTGCAGGGTTTACATGATGAACCTTATGAGCTCCTCAAGGGGACATCATCATTCTAATATATAGGACACAGTTTCCTCCTATAATCAATGACACACCATATAAATAATATCATTTCCCAACTTACCGAACCTATCGATTTAATCTATAAATCTCGCCCATTGGTAAATCAAAGAAATGAATACTAAGTATATGTACCTGTTATTATATCGGGATTAAAAGTATGTATAATATAATATCTGAGGTCCGATTCGATTATGTAGTGAGCAATAAATCGAATCACCTCTAAGTCGGTCCTGCTCAATACACACAAAGTGTACTAGTGTGATTCTATGGTCAAGACAAACCAATACCAAATCACACTACAACCATACCAATGGTTTGTCCAAAGTCATCTCGGTTGTGAGCCTATACTTATACTTTACAAGGAGCCGATAACATGATCTCCCGTGTGACACCACACACCATGTTATCTACAATGTAATGTATTAGACAATATGCATCACCATAAATATGCAAATAATGATCTTGTGATTCTTATTTCAAAATAAAGATGTTCATACAAAAGATAGACTTTTCAGTATACATCCCAACAATTTTTCATTCCAAGCAAGATTTACAGGTTGGGAAATCTTCCACCACTAATGAACTCAGAGGTCCATAAGCTATCAAGCTTTGAATTTTACTTAGGTTAATATGACCTAACCTTAGATGCCAAAGATATGTTTGGTTCATTTTTGAAGGTTTTTTTCTCTTATTAGATTTAGAAGATGAGTTATTCACTTCTATTTACATCGTGGGAGCTTTTGTTTCAAGGGTATATAAATTTCCTATTAATGCACCAGAACAGATAATCTCCCTAATCCTTTTTATAACAACTCTGTCATTAAAAGAAATAGAATTTCCATCCAAAAATAATTTAGAAACCGAAATCAAATTCTTTCTAAATAAAGGTACATAAAGGCAATATCTCAGAACCAAAGTTTTATTTCTATCAAAAGACAAATAAACATCTCCCACTGCAACAGCTGCCACTTTCGTAGCATCGCCTAAGTAAAAGGTAATCTCCCCTTCAGTCAGTCATCTGATTTCCTAGAACCCCTGCAAAGTATTGCAGACATGATCAGTGGCTCCCGTATCTACACACCAGGTGCCGGTAGACAACACCGCTAAATATGTTTCAACGACTAGACCAAAAGATATACCTTTGTTCTGCTTCCGGTTGGGGCAATCCTTCTTCCAATGTCCAGTCTGCTTGCAAGTGAAGCACTTGCCTTTCGGCTTCTTCACTCCTCCCTGAGATCCTCCCGCCACCTTTGCCCCACCTTGTTTCTTCTTCTTCTTGCCTCTCGGCTTAGAAGTAGAAACCTTCTGAGCAACCATGGCTTGAGCCTGAGCACTCTGACGAAAAAGCCCCTCTGCTGCCTGTAGTTCTATCAGAAGCTCCGCCAACGAATACAAACTCTTATTCATGTTGTAGTTCCGGCAAAACTACTCAAAACTCCTAGGTAGAGACTGGAGTATGATATCGACCTGGGTTTCCCCATCGATCTCAGCTCCAAGGACTTCCAACTCATTCAAATGAGCAATTATCTTGAGAACATGATCCCTCATGAGTGTTCCCTCGATCATGGTGGTCATCATCAAGTTCCTCATGGCTTCCTGCCTAGAAGCCCGATTCTGGTGTTCGAAAAGCTCCTTGAGATTGAGCATCATGTCATAAGCAGTGGGTATGGCTTGATGCTGATGTTGCAATACATTTAACATAGAAGCCAAAATGTAACACCGTGCCCTCTCATCAGCCTTAATCCACTTTTTATAACTCTCTTTCTCCTTTTCCCTAGAATCATCCGCAGGCTTAGGAGGACACTCTTCGAAGAGTACATACTTGTACTCCTCAATAGTCAAGACAATATCAAGATTCCTTTTCCAATCAACATAATTATGTACAGTAAGTTTATTCTCCTTTAGTATCACAGCAAGTAGATTGAAAGTCATTTTTGAAAAACCTAAGAATCACATAGATCAAAACTTTAGATTTCAAAAAATTATTGATTCCTCAAACAATAAAATTTTAAAATCAACCAACACCTCAAAACACCGAGAATATCGTATGCCACGATCGTGTGGACGCATACGAATTCTTTATTTATAAGAGGAGGTTTTACCCATTAATTTTACTATCTTATCAATCTAACTTTTTGACAAATAAAATTAATAGTTGGTTCCTCTTCGACCCTACAAATAAAAGAAATGACTCCGATGGGAAGGATACTTCTATTTGCACCTAAGTGTTCACCATTACTCGGTACCAAGGTAATTATCTCAGCTTATGTGCCTTCCGACGCTCCTAAATAATTTCCTATAACCATATTCGACCTTGTGATCCGCAAAACAAACTCATCCGATGGGGAGAACCTATTGTAATTTAGGGCTTTCATTAACTGTAGTGATCTGCCTAGGTATGTGACAGGTGCCTGCCTTTGCAAAAAGTTCATCGACCTATGAATGTTCTAAAAAGCAATTAGACTCTCTCGAGGCTTTCATGATCTATCTCTAGGGTTTTCATTAACTATAGCGATCTTCTTGGGTGTGTGATAGATGTATGTCGTTGCAACAAGTTCATCGACCTATGGATACTCCAAAAAGATATTTCATAACCTATCCTAGAATCTAAGTATATCTTCGGGATCATTCGTTAACTGTAGTGATCTACCTTGCTATGTGATAGGTGCCCGTCATTGAAACAAGTTCATCGACCTATGAATGATCCAAAAGATATTTTATACGTAGATAGGTTTCCTTTAAGAATACATATTAACCAAGAGTTACCAAGATATCCATCATTGTAGCGAAACCAAAGTCATAAGATTTCCTCATAAACTAGCTCTCGTATCTCACACTATCTTATACTTAACCATTTCTCAATTATTTAATCTTCTAGATAATCTTTCCCTGCAAAACAACTAGTACTTGACAAAGTCCTTGTGGGATAGATATTTTATTACTTGAAGATGATCATGCACTTGCAGAATCGACACACATTAAGGTTTTGGCACCGTTGTCAGTGACTGCATCAATATTAGTTAATTTGAAATTAGGTTAATCTAGATTTTTACTTATTTTCTATTTTCTATTTATATTTTATTTATTTATTTTACTTCATTTACTTCGTCTACCTCACTTATGATTTGGTTAATCTAGATTTTTCTTATTACTTAAGCTTTCCCTTATTTTCTTCTGTACAAATGAGTATGCTCGAATTCAAAGATTTAATCTTGTCAACCTTTATTGTAAAACTTGTGGTGAAGATGGACATGACTCTGATAATTGCCCAATTATATTTACACCTTCGTGTTTCAAACTAGTAGATGTCACCTACAACCAAAATCATTAGCTATCCCCTAATTCATATTCGTACCCTCATTACTCTGATGCGACAAATTCTCAAAAAACTTTCTATCAAGGCCAAATTGAAAATTACCTTCCAACATTAGAATTTTGTCAAACACCAAAATCCAACCTAGAGACCATGCTGGAAAATTTTATTGTAGATAAAAAACAGCAACAAGAGGAGTTTAGACAAGAAATGTTAGAGATCAATCGACAGCATCATACTTCAATAAAAGCATTTGAAGAATTAGTAGATAATTTCGATAATTATACTAAACATATTAGGTTGGATACTCAATTTTCACAGATGAATGATGAGGATATAGATGACACAATGACCAACGGGGTAAATCAATTCAACCATCACGAGAAGAGGAACTTGAGGAATTCTTAGATACAATCAATAACATTGATATTTTGATCGAGGAGATCTTTCCTTCAATTCAAAAAACTCCAAACCTTAAGGGTATGGAAAAACTTACCTTAACCACCACTAAAGCTATAATAATAGATGATAAACCTTCTTTGGTGTTTGGTAAAAATAAATTTCATTTGATATAATAGAAACTGCTAATGCTAAATTGTACGACCATGCTAAATTATGCCTCTTTGCTAATGGAATTCACAAATTATTATCTAGAAAAAACTATAAAAAGACCCTAGGGCCTAAGAGAAAGGATTCTACTTCATTGGAGGATTGGGGTTCATTCAAGAATCCTAGGATCACTCTGATCCTTGGGATTCCTGAGAGGAGGATCGAGGTATATAAGCCAAGGACAAGACGAGTGGAGCATAGGATGTTGGGTGAATTCTTTCTTTTCTATCACCTATGTTTTGTAACTCCTCTATAGAGTAGTCTTCTACCTTAGGATGAGGGAGTAGCTCTTTGTCGATTTGTCTTGGACTGTATGACTTTTTTATTTATTTCATTGTGAATTTCTTGAATTGGTTTTATAGCGCATATGGTTTTCCTTGCGAGTTTGTTGATTGCCTATTCATATGCTTTAGAGTTTTTATCCTGGATTTGTATAACCAATCGTGAAAACCTATTGTAATTTAGGGATTTCATTAACTGTAGTGTTCTGCCTAGGTATGTGATAGGTGTCCGCCATTGCAACAAGTTCATTGACCAATGAATGTTCTAAAAAGAAATTAGACTCTCTCGAGGCTTTCATGATCTATCTCTAAGATTTTCATTAACTCTAGTGATATGCCTAGGTATGTGACAAATGTCCTCCATTGCAACAAGTTCATCGACCTATGGATACTCCAAAAATTGATTTCATAACCAATCCTAAAATCTAAGTATATCTCTGGGATCATTCATTAACTATAGTGATCTATCTAGGTATGTGACAGTTGTCCGTCGTTGTAACAAGTTCATCAACCTACGAATGATCCAAAAGATATTTTATACGTAGATAGGTTTCCTTCAAGAATACATATTAACCAAGAGTTGCCATGATATCCAACATTGTAACGAAACCAAAGTCCTAAGATTTCTTCATAAACTAGCTCTCATATCTCACACCATCTTCTACTTAACCATTTCTCAATTATTTAATCTTCTAGATAATATTTCCTTAGAAAACAACTAGTATTTGACAAAGTCTCTGTGGGATCGATATTTTATTACTTGACAATGACTGTGTGCTTGTGGAATCAACAAACATCAATTCTAGAGGCATGAGACTGATGGAAGTGGCAAGAAGACTTAGGTCTAGGCTAAGGGCTCCTAATGGCATGATAGCTGATGGAAGCACCTGAAGGCTAGCGCATCGTGGAGGACTCAAATGGATCCTAAGGGCATGAGACTGATGGAGGTGGCTAGAAGGCGTAGGTCTAGACCTAGGGTAAGTATTAAGTATGAGGGGATCATACTTGAGTTAAACCTCATGTTTGAGGTGCTTCAGTCGACTGGCCCAGCGTGGCCGACTTTGTTGGGATGTATACTGGAAAAGTCTATCTTTTGTATGAACATCTTTATTTTTGAAATAAGAATCACATGATCATTGTTTGTATATTTATGGTTATGCATATCGTCTAATACATTACATTGTAGATAACATGGTGTGTAGTGTCACAAGGGAGATCATGTTATCAGTTCCTTGTAAAGTATAAGTAAAGGCTCACAACCGAGATGGTTATGGACAAACTATTGGAATGGTTGTAGTGTGATTTGGTATTAGTTTGTCTTGACCATAGAATCACACTAGTACACTTTGTGTGTATTGAGTAGGACCAACTTAGAGGTGATTCGATTTATTACTGACTACATAATTGAATCGGACCTCGGATATTATGTTGTACATGATCTTAATCCTGATATAATAACGGGCACATATACTTAGTATTTATTTTTTTTATTTACCAATGGGCGAGATTTATAGAGTAAATCGATAGGCTCGGTAAGTTGGGAAATGATATTATTTATATGGTGTGTCGTTGATTATAGGAGGAAACCATTTTTTATATATTAGGATGATGATGTCCCCTTGAGGAGCCCATAAGGATCATCATGTAAACCCTGCAAGTGGACTTGGTCCGGCATGATGATAAGGTTGAGTGGTACTACTCATGGAGTTTGATGTTGATTAATTAATTGTCAGTAAATTAATTAATTGACGGACATTCGAGATCTTAAACATGGGGAGATAAATGTACAAATAATATATGAAGCCCATATTAACTTATGGGGGTTGGTGAGATAGATCAATGATAATCCTCTAGTGGAATGGATTATCATTAATGGATCGGACTTTATGTGGGCTTGATCCATTGGGTGGCCATGATCCAACTCCTCCTCATGGTCCCTATTGTAGCCTATTAAAAACCTCATGGAGCCTAGATCCAATGATGGAAAATGAAACTCTAGATCCGACGGTGGAGATTAAATCTCTAGATCCGACGGTGGAGATTAAATCTCTAGATCCAATGGTGGAGATTAAATCTTTAGATCCGACGGTGGAGATTAAATCTCTAGGTCCGACGGTTGAGATTAAATCTCTAGATCCGACGGTTGAGATTAAATCCCTAGATCTGATGGTGGAGATTAAAGGAGGCTTAAGTCTAACTCTATAAATATGGCTTAAGGGGTGGGCGGCAAGAATACACAAGGGAGATTAGGGTTTTGGCTTTGGACGACTAGGGTTTGGAGAAGTCTTGGGCGGCAAGACTTTCTAGGGTTTTTGCCGACGCCCATCTTTTTCTTCTCTACCTTAGCCGGTGCTCATCCTCTTCTTTTCTCCATCCTTGGCTGGCGGTGACTAGGGTTAGGGTTCTTCCCTTGGAACTCTTGGTCGGCGCCCACTCCATCTTCTTCATCTATTCCTTGGCCGGCGGCTACATCAAGTCTCTTGACTTGGTGGCCGGTCCTAGATAGGAGAAGAGTTTCATTTTATGATCTTTTTTTGTTTGGAGTGAACAAGGAAAGGAAGATTGGTGATCTAGGAGGCTTTGACTTTTGGAAGATCGTCGCCCACACGATGTCCAAAAGGAGGAAGGACATACAATAGAAGATCAAGAGGTATAACAAGAGGTATAAGCTTGTTTATTTTGATTAGTGTTCTTTTGTATTATGTCTATAATTGTTTTCAATTATATGTGGCTAATTTACTTGGACCCCAATGATAAACACAAAAACCGGTGATCCGTACATCATCTATCCACGGCTATTCGTAGAATAGAGGTAGGTTGCTTGAACAACAAGTTTGTTCAAGTGACCACTCTAATCGAATAGCACGATGATGGAATGGTTGCTTGGGTAATCCATCTTTGTCAAGGATAATTTTTTTTTTATCTGGGGACGTAGATAGGATTGCCATGAACAAGCGACCGAGTTGAAGTGGGAAACGAAATTTCCCCCCTTTAGACTTTTGATGTGGGACTCGATTTTCAAACTGGGTGATCTGCAGTCGACTATTATAGTGAGAGCAGTCGACTAGTCCAACAAGAAGCTGACTCCCATTGTGGATCTCGTTATTTTGGCTAGGTGCTCGGCACTGTGTGGCTCGGAAAACAACCATGGTGCTTGGCAGTAGACTGGCCACTGGTGGATCGGCAAATGAGCATGTGCTCTTCATTTGACTATTGATTGGCAGTAGTCGACTAACCGCTAGTGCTCAAGAAACCTAGAGGGTGACCGATCGATGTGGGAAACAGTAGCTTCGATACCGCAATTGACTGTTAAGTTAGAGCAGTCGACCAATGGCACTATAGCTGAATGTCAGAAATAAGGCAAGCTCGATTGGCACCTCGACTGTGGCTAGAGTCAAGGCAACACCTTGACTGGTGAAGTTACTATAGGATCGAGATTTCAGAGAGAGGGGGGTGAATCTCGGAAGCTAAAAAAAAAATTTTCTTATTAACTTTTTTAAATAAGAGTTTTTAGCAGAAATGTACAGTAAAAAAAGTAAATACACAATTTATTTTTTACTTGTTTCACAACCCTAGACGAGTTGCTAGTACATGGCTCGTAGCTCTCTGAGAGCTACCTCGATGGGCAATTCACTCAAAAGCTCTCCGACTTGAGAACTCTCGACTTTGGAGGGGTTCACTTTTTACAAAGATTAGGGTAGGTAACAAGCTACCTTCCCTTTAGAAATTAAGTACAAAAGCAAAATGAAATTATAAAGTTATATCATCACTTGGAAGATGAAGTCGAAGCTTGGAGTGTCAAAATGTTGGCTTGTCAAATCTTTTGTAGATGGCGAATGATTGCGCCAGCACTTCATTGTTGTAGAATTATTGTACTCAGAGATGGTTCTCCATTTCTTATATAGGCACTTTCCAATCGAATGGCGCACCCTCTAGTTGACTCCAAATCTGCCCATCGATTCGGTACTTCTGCCTTCCTAATCGGCTGGACCTGATCCAGTTGACACCAAATCACTAGGCTCTGCTTCTGTGAAGTTTGGGAAATTACCTATCTCAGTCGACTGGACTTCTCCAGTCGACTGGAACTCTTGCCATCTCGATCGCACAATCTGCCATCAATCATCAGCTATGTTGCCAACTCGTCATCCCAGTCGACTAGACCATACCCAGTCGGCTAGACCTTAGTTGATTGGAAATCAATCAGTCGATTGGATACCTATAAAATAGTGTTAGCACAAAATACAATATGAAATGAAACGACAGTAGTAATACTGCCCGTTCTCGACTTCTTAGTATCATGGACTATTTATCGGATCGATGCCTAGCTTTGTCCCCACCTAAGGACTCACCCTCACCTCTTCACTCGAGGCTTACCTGCCAACTTCTCAGTCGGACTTACCATTCTTGACATCCGATCTGACCCACCAGGGCTTCCCTCCAATTTTTTGGTCTCCTTTACCCATCTAGACTTTATGTCGATTATTCGATCTCTTGACCCAACCGATCTTCATACCAGATATTCGATCTCCTAAACCATCTGGACTTTCGGCCTAGTGTTTAATCCTTCTGATCTGTCAAGTCTTATACCTAGAATCCGGTAAACATGACCTACTAGAGCTTTCAGTACTTTGCCTAGTATCCGGTCTGCCTGACTTACTAGGGCTTTCTTATTAAGCCTGCACACTTAACACGTATATTAGAACACAAGTAATTCCTAACTTTAACTATGGTTCACACATCAAACCTAAGGAGTGATGCTCCCTGCATCAACAATCTCTCCCTTTTTGATGTATGACAACACATCAGTTAATCTTAGGAGAGTCAAATTGCAATGCATCAAGTTCAACATATATGCATATATTCACATGCAATGCATTAAGCTCAAGTATAAAGATTAAATTCATATGCAATGAATGAAGCCATGTAATGCATTCTTAATATCAAGTGTATTAACTACAAGCACAACAGTCAAGGAGAGGGTCATGAAGGTTAGAGAGAAGCTCCAACTTCTCTCTAGGATTCTTCATGCTCCGGTGGTGGTGAGAGAGGGTGGTTTGTCTCCTAGGCAGTTGGGAGTCATTTTCTTCCATCCTAATGGTGGTTGGAGGAGGTGATTAGAGTTTGAGTTGACTTGATCAGAAGTGGAGAAGATTCTTGAGGTTTTCGGAGAGGTATTTGGTGAGGTAAGTGTTTCTATTGGTGTGCAGGTGTAGATATGGTGCAGGTTGAGTTTTTAGGTTGGTGGAGGTGTTTCTTTAGAATTCTACTAGAGGTCCAGCCATCTTATCTAGGCAAGGACCACCCTAACATGGTCCAAGGTGGCTTGGGTGGGAAATTCATGATTTGCAAGGGAAAAGGAAGTGGAGCTGCTGAATTAATTGGTGGTCCAAATTTCCTCACTTGGGGGTTGCACTACCTATTGTGGAGATTGTATTACCACATTTGGGGATAAGTGGTCCACAACTTGCTTGATTTGCTTGATTATGGCAAGGAAACAACAAGCCTCTTTGGTAAAAAGAATTCAAGATTCCCATGTGGCGACCAGCAAAGGGAGGGTGACTTGGAACAAGGGAGTGATGTGGACCGAGTTGATGAGGTGGCACCTAATGGGGGTATCTAGGGTGGAGTTGATGTGTCTGCAGGGGTAGAGGAGATGCTTTCGAATGTTGTAGATGCTATGGCTGAAGGGGGAAGGAGAGGAAGGAGTGTCAACCAGAGGTGGCTCCATTATTGGAGAAGGAGCAAACTTTGAAGGGCACAAACCATTCTTCGGCAGGAAACATGAAAGGAAATGTGAGGAATGAGGATAAAGGAGGAACAACTGATCTGAGTGGGTCTTGGGCAGGACTTTTCAATGATAATTGGAGAATGAAACAAGCAATGCAACTTGATCAATACGAAGCCAAGGGGGGAAGGATTTCATTTGAGTATGATGATCTCGATAATATTGAAGACACTTTGAATATCTGTCTAGTGGGATGCTTTATGGGGCCAAATCTAGGCCACCAAGGAGTCATTGTTATAGCTGAACGTTGTGATGTGAGCAAAACATATAGGGTTTTATGAGTAGTTTTCGCTCACATCTTATTATATTTTATATTAGTTTCATGCATATGTCACTCTATTTTGCATGCATTTCCTATTTTCTGGTTCGGAGGTTTGCTCGTTGTACTTTTGTGTGCAGGTTAGCTTTTCTGGTGAAAAAAATGCATTTTTGGAGCAAAAGAAGGACTTTTGCAGCTAGACGCAGAGTGAGACACGGCCAGGGTGTGTGGATTCACAAGGTCGTGTCCAATGGGCGAAGAACAGCACCCCAGGGTCGCACATGGCCTGGCCGTGTGGAAACACATGGCCATGTGGCGGCCCGACGGATTTGCACGACTACGGCTTTTTTCGGATTTTGCAGCGAGCCGAGGCGATGTCTATATACGGATGGCTCCGCCCAAACCCTAGGGGGGAGGCACGACGGCTAGGACGACACGTCGAAGCCCTAAAAAGCTTCGATAACTCGCAGCGGGGAGGAGGAACGCTGCTGGAGGTCCACAACTTGCAATACTGAAGGGTTTGTAGGGGTTTGCCCCCGGAACCGAAGCTCTTATTCCACTTGAAGGTGGAGAAACTTCACTTCCCACTTCAACTCGGACGCTTGTTCATGGCGATCCCATCGATGTCCCCGGATTAAAAAAATTTAATCCTAGACAAAAGGGATCACCCAAGCAACCGCTTCATCGTCGTGCTATTTGATTAGAGTAGTCACTTGAACAAACTTGTTGTTCAAGCAACCAACCTCTATTCTACGAATAGCCGCGGAATAGACGATGTACAGATCGTCGACTTTTGTGTTTATGTTCAGGGTCCAAGTTATATTAGCCACAAAACAGAATATATCATGCATATATAATTGAAAACAATCATAAACATATTACATAAAAAAATAGACAAGTATTATACCTCTCGATCTTCTATCGTATGTCCTTCCTCCTTTTGGACGTCGTGTGGGCGACGATCTACCAAAAGTCGATGCTCCTAGATCACTAATCTTCCTTCCTTGCTCGCTCCGAACAAGAGGAAGACTAAGAAACAAAGCACTTCTCCTTCTTTCAACCAACCACCAAGCTCCAAGCTTGGTGCTTGCTGCCGGCCAAGAAGGAGAAGAAGTATAAGATGGGAACCGGCCAAGACTCCAAGGGAAGACCCTAAGTCTTGTTTCCACCGGCCAAGGAGAAGGAAAAGGGCTGGTTTTGATGCCGGCCAAGGGAGGGAAGGGTTGTATGGGCGCTGGCCACCAAGGAAGAAGAAGAAGATAACGAAAACTTTTCCTTATTTGGTCCCGCCAACACCTAAACCCTAATCCCCAATGCTTGCCGCCCCTTGTCGTAATCCTATCTCTAATGGGATTCTTCTTGCCGCCCACCCCCTCCTCTCCTTTTATAGAGTTAGGGATAAGCCTTGTTTTAATCTCCACCATTGGTTCTAGGGATTTAATCTCAACCGTCGGATCTAGAGATTTAATCTCAACCGTCGGATCTAGAGATTTAATCTCAACCGTCGGATCTAGAGATTTATTCTCCACCTTTAGATCTAGAGTTTTGTTTTCATCCATTGGATCTAGGCTTCATGAGGTTTTAATAGGCTACAATAGGGACCATGAGGAGGAGTTGGATCTTGTCCACCCAATGGATCAAGCCCACATAAAGTCCGATCCATTAATGATTATTCATTCCACTAGAGGATTATCATTAATCTACCTCACCAACCCTCATAAGTTAATATGAGCTCCATATATTATTTGTACATTTTCTCCCCGTGTTTAAGATTTTGAATGTCCGTCAATTAATTAATTTACTGACAATTAATTAATCAACATCTAACTCCATGTGTAGTACCACTCAACCTTATCATCATACCGGACCAAGTCAACCTGCAGGGTTTACATGATGAACCTTATGAGCTCCTCAAGGGGACATCATCATCCTAATATATAGGACACAGTTTCCTCCTATAATCAACGGTACACCATATAAATAATATCATTTCCCAACTTATCGAGCCTATCGATTTAATCTATAAATCTCGCCTATTGGTAAATCAAAGAAATTAATACTAAGTATATGTGCACGTTATTATATCGGGATTAAGAGTATGTACAATATAATATCTGAGGTCCGTTTCGATTATGTAGTCAGCAATAAATCGAATCACCTCTAAGTCGGTCCTGCTCAATACACACAAATGGCACTAGTGTGATTCTATGGTCAAGACAAACCAATACCAAATCACACTACAACCATTCCAATGGTTTGTCCAAAGTCATCTCGGTTGTGAGCCTTTACTTATACTTTACAAGGAGTCGATAACATGATCTCCCGTGTGACACCACACACCATGTTATCTACAATGTAATGTATTAGACAATATGCATAACCATAAATATGCAAACAATGATCATGTGATTCTTATTTCAAAAATAAAGATGTTCATACAAAAGATATACTTTTCAGTATACATCCCAACAATCTCCCACTTATACTAAAAGACTATGCTGTCCTCATACTGTCATACATCTGATTCCCCTTCCCTCCAAATGCCTATTAAAGCTCTCGCAAGAAGGGCCTTAGTGAAAGGGTCTACCAAGTCATCCTCTAATGCAATCTAGGCGACAACAACTTCTATCTCCTTTACGATTTCTCGTATCAGGTGGTACTTGCGCTCTATGTGTTTACTTGCCTTATGGGCTCGTGGTTCCTTCGAGTTTGCAACTACACCACTATTATCACAATAAATTGTGAGAGTTCTAGGAAAACTAGGAATCACATCCAAGTCCATCAAGAAGTTCCTGAGCCATACAGCTTCTTTGGCCGCCTCAGAGACTGCCACATACTCATCTTCCATGGTGGAGTCCGCCACGCATTTCTGCTTGACACTCCTCCATACAATGGCTCCACCTTCCAAAGTAAACACAAAACCTGAGGTAGACTTACTGTTATCCCTATCTGATTGAAAGTCGGAATCTGTATAACCCACAGGGAGTAATTGGTCTGCCTGGTAAACTAGCATATAATCCCTAGTCCTTCTTAGGTACTTTAATATATGCTTTACCACAGTCCAATGTCCCTGTCCTGGATTACTCTGATATCTACTGACCATGCCCAGGCAAAGCAGATATCTGGTCTCGTACATGATGTGTTATTTTCCGCAAGTGCACGGTTGTCGTCAAGTAATAAAAATATCGATCCCACAGGGATTGGGACAATTATCGAATGATCGTGATACCAAGTTATCTAGTCAATCAATTTGTGGATTAAGCAAAGATACTGAGCAGTTAAGAACAACGAATGAGAAGAACGAGCTAAAAGTCAATAGTTGAGAAGAATCTCAGGATATGGGTTTCACCACGTCGACAATTTATAAGGTGATTTAATTCTTTCCTACCCCTGTTAGAGTTGTTTTGATGGAACCTATCCTAAGGTAAATCAATGGCCCCTTTCGAGGTCTACGCCAACTGTACCTATCAAACTTAATTTACCTGTCATGGTAT
Organism: Wurfbainia villosa; assembly: GCA_025175895.1. NCBI lineage: Eukaryota > Viridiplantae > Streptophyta > Magnoliopsida > Zingiberales > Zingiberaceae > Wurfbainia > Wurfbainia villosa. The sequence goes on from CM046001.1 coordinate 64,490,821, forward strand.
TCGAGCGTAGGGGATCATAATCAGCTAAGGGGACCAATCACGAGACCCCTGCAAACCTCCCTAGTTTTACCACCGATACTTGGTAAAAACTAGATTTGATAGATCCATTAAGTCCATAAGAGTTCCTTTAGAGTCTAAATTTCCTTTTCACGATAGGTTTGCACACGGGACCATAATTAGCTAAGGGGACCTATCACGAGACCCCCGCAAGCCCTCATAGATACACTACCACTACTTAACAGGAGTTAATCCCTAGCTGGTTCTAGGTTTCTGGAACTTGGGTTCACTGTTAGGTACTTCCCCTTAGCTCCTTAGGTTTATCAATAAGAATCCAAAAAACCATATCAAACCAAACAATAATTCAAGTAGTATAGATTACATCATCCATCATAAATCGTCAAGGGCTACTCCCCCATCCTAAGATTACAGGACACTACTCCATAGTCAAACAAGAATTGTTGGAGAAAGAAATTACAATACTTAGTGCCATCTGTGTTCCTCTGTCGTCGACTCCTTCGTTCTCCTCATTCTTGTGTCGTCCTCTTTACCCGCCGCCGTCCTCTTTTAGGGTTAGAATCTCTCCTCCTTTATAGCCTTAGCCTCCTCTTCAATTAAGGAAAAAGATTTTCCTTTAATTGAGACGAAGATCACGGCTTCGTCAAGTTGCTCGCAGAAAAGGAAGTCTGGAATCAGGCCAACATGCCCATGCCAGATGAGAGCACAGGCGTGTCGCGCATTTCTCACCGACCGTGTCAGCGCTTGAACGGGGCGTGTCGAAGGCTGAACCTGAGCATGTTGAGCGTTGGAACTCCTGACACGAACGTGTCACTGATAACACGCCTATGTTGTTTTGATACGTCGGCCATGTTAGGGCTTGAATGGGGCGTGTCGCTTGTTGAACCAGGGCGTGTTGAGTGCTGGAACTCCTGACACGGACGTGTCACTGATAACACGCCTGTGTTGATATGATACGTCTGCTTCTTTGCCCTGTTAACACGAAAAACAACCAAAAGCAGTCTCTTCGTCCAAAATATGCTAAACTTAACTGAATCATGACAAAATACATGCCTAGGACATGAAATGAGATAAAATGCATGCATATGGAGTAGTGAAAACGTAGCACGATTTACACACATCAAAATCCCCTAGTCCTAAACTTTTGCTTGTCCTCAAGCAAAGAAAACACAAAAGACAACTTAATTGTAGAAATGCTAGACACCATCCAGAGGTATACAATCTGATCTTAATCTTATCAAATCATTCCTAGTTGCCAAGCTTGAAAGATCCCTATATAGTGCGCGTGAAAAGTTGAACTAAAGTCTTTGGACACCAATCTAGATTTGACATCCCTTCTATCGTAGAACATTCTTATTTCAGGCATAGAGGCACTTACCTGCCTTAATGCATGGATCATCTTTACCTAGCAACAAAAGGTCTCAAAGGAGCACTTTCTAAGAAGAAAGAAGGGAAGGAATTTATAGAGAGCATTTCCCAGTAACTAGTTAGTCTCAAAGGGGCACCTTTTAGGTGTTTCCCCAGTAACTACTTCGTCTCAAAGGGGTGCTTGAAAACAATTCCAGACCTTTTTTTTTTTAATCAAAACTTCTAGGGAAAGTGTTTCTCCAGTAACCAAATTGCACAGGAAAGTCTCCAATGGAAAATCGAGTACTCGTCCGATATGGGGAATTTAAATCCTTTTTGAATACCTCAGACCTATAAACCGTGTTAGAAGTGAAATAGGGTTCTTATCAAATAGGCAAAAAGGAATATCATGATCCGACCAATGTTCAGTTGTATTATGCTAGATGATTTAAAAATGCAATGTTATGATATATGAAAAGATGCAAACAAAAATAGCACTAACCAAACTAAAAATCTAAGTAGAGACAGCATAAGCAGTAAAGGATGTGCATCGAAACTCACAAAATAGCTCAAGGTGGTCAATGGTTATCGTCTTCGCTACTAGCATCCTCCTCTGCCCACCTATGTCGCTACTCCTGGTAAAACTCCCGGGACTCCTGTCGAAATCTATCATCATCTTCCCTCCGGGCGGACTCAGCAGTGAAAAACTCATCAGCTCTCCTGTAAAAATCAGCTGCCCTATCCAAATGTTGTGTCACCATACGATGGTGCTCCTCTGTAGCTTGGGCAAACCGATCTCACACACCTATGTGCGAGGTATGCTCGTCCCTGAAAGCTTCGAATGATGATCGGAATCCTGAAAAATCAAAAGAAGAGTACCCTGCAGAAACATTGTCAGTAGGAAACCGTGAGGGTTCAGGAGTCGAATGTGATGGCTCAGGGGCTATGTGAGATGGCTCCCTAGGAGAGGGTGATGGAGCATGGGCAGTAGGGGTAGGAAAGGGTCCCTGGACATCTCAAAAAAGCCAATTGGATGAATTACGTATAGTCATCTGCTCAGGGTTTGGAAGAGGGATTTTAATTCCATTTCTTAACACCAAACGATACCCCTCGTCACATGCCTCAATCATCTTCATATTTATACAAGCATCCAAATCCAATCTAGGGCTAGCAGGACAATATTCAAGGTCATCCAATTCACATCCTAAGGCCACAACAATCCTAGTGATAATACCACCTATGACTATGACCCCAGATGGGCTATTACTAACCTTAACTAAATGTCTAACCATATGGGCTCCAGAATCAATATTAACTTCATTTAGCATAGCCCATAAAAATTGTAACTCACTCTGCCTAGCCACCCCTGCACTATCATATCTTCCAGAGATTGTATTAGCCATAAACCTAAGGAGATAACGAAAAGTAGGATTAGGGATGTTAAATGATTTAAACCTAGATACATCATAAGGGCGAGGGTCATCAGAAATTTTTCTCCAAAATTGATGATCAATAAAAAAAGTCTATGAATTTGCCTCTCCCCTCCACAAGGAAAATCAAATATTGTATTAAAATCACTTAAAGAAAGAGTAAACTCATGGTTCATTAATCTAAATTTGATTTTTCCTTCCTCACAAACCTTTCCTTGCAGTATTTCAGCAGACAGGGAGCTAAGGAATTCAAGAGTGATACTAGGGTAAGTAAGATGATGATGTGTGATAAATTCGGTCCAGCCTATCCTATTGGTCAACCAAGTTATGTCATCTCTTAACCCTAGGGTTGTCAACGTGTAGAAGTTTATAGTTCTTGTAGATACTAACTTCCTTTTTTCAAGCTTACTGAATTTAGACTTCATAACCTCATCCCTAAAAACAATTCCATATGGATGGCAGGAGGTCGGAGGAGGATCGTTACCCAAGTCCTGAGCTTTTCTCTTTCCCTTGTCATTTGCCGAAGAGGAAGAAGCTCCTCCTCTAGTCTTCACTCGCTTACTCATGGCGTTGGGGAGGGAGAGACAGCAGGTTAGCTTCTCGGCTACTCGAGAGAGATCGACGGCAGCTGCTTCAAGCTTGTAACGCACGTGGAAAATTAGGGCGTGCTCGGGCCGGCTTTAGAGGGCTAGCCGCAACATAGGTGTGTCGGGCATCCTCTTACGCAAATACCCGACCCGTTTAAGCATGCCATAGGCGTGCTTCTGTCCGGCACAGGCATGCCGCAGGTGAGAAAAGTGCAACATGGGCGTGCTCGGCAGCACGCTCTACCTGTGTTGTCTTCGGGTAACCTCAACACGCCCAAGAAGCTTAACCCCTCCCAAGAATAAAATGACTAAAAAAAATAGCTTGGGTTGCCTCCCAAGAAGCGCTTGTTTAAGGTCATTAGCTTGACCCCTCAGTTACTCCCTAGTTTTGGGGATATGGCTCGAGGAGTGTGCTCTGCCCCTCTTCCTCCCCAATCACTCAGAATTGGTAAGTCTTTGACCATTTACTTTAAAAATTCCTGTAGACTCACTGGATATATCAATAGCTCCATGAGGATAAACCTTTTCAACTTGATATGGTCCCGACCATCTGGATTTCAGCTTCCCAAGAAAGAGTTTCAATCTTGAGTTGAATAGTAATACCAAGTCTCCTTGATGGAATTCTCTGCGCATGATATTCTTGTCATGCCACCTCTTCGTTTTCTCCTTGTATGACCTTGCATGTTCATGAGCATCAAGGCGTAGTTCTTCAAGTTCATTTAGCTGCAGTTTTCTTTTCTCTCCGGCTTTCTTTAGGTCAAAATTAAGCCATTTAATTGCCCAATATGCCCTGTGCTCAATTTCAACTGGAAGATGACATGGTTTTCCATAAACTAATCGAAACGGAGTCATTCCAATGGGTATCTTGTAAGTCGTTCGATAGGCCCATAGAGCATCGTCAAATCTTAAAGACCAATCCTTCCTTGATCTTGATATTGTTTTCTCCAAGATAGTCTTGATTTCCCTATTTGATACTTCTACTTGCCCGCTCGTTTATGGATGATATGGTGAGGCTAGTTTATGGGTTACTCCATACTTCTTGAGAAGGCTTTCAAATTGTCTTTCGATAAAGTGTGAGCCTCCATCACTTATTACTGCTCTTGGTATTCTAAATCTTAGAAATATTATACTCTTAAAGAGCTTTATGACTGTTTTTGCATCACAAGAGGGGGATGGTAAAGCCTCAACCCATTTAGACACATAGTCCACTGCCACCAGTATATAGGTATTTTTATAGGAAGTAGGGAAGGGTCCCATATAGTCAATCCCCCAGACGTCGAATAATTCGACTTCCAATATTGAATTTTGAGGCATCTCATGTCTCCTTGATACGTTCCCGGTCCTTTGACAATGGTCACAAGTCGTCACATAATTCCGAGAGTCTCTAAAAATATGAGGCCAATAAAATCCTGCTTGCAAAACCTTTGCCGCAGTCTTGTCTGTGCTTGTGTGACCTCCATATGCTGAAGAATGACAGTGATACAATATATCCTCAATCTCTTCTTCGGATACACATCTCCGATATATAGCATCTGCCCCTTGCTTGAACAGGAATGGTTCGTCCCACACATATTGCTTTACATCCGAAAGAAACTTCTTCCTCTGATGATAACTCATGTGAGAAGGTATTATCCCGCAAGCTAGGTAGTTGGCAAAATCAGCATACCACGGAGCCTTGATTGTCCTGACCGCTAGTAGCTGCTCATCCGGGAAGAAATCATTAATAGCAAGATCATCGGCACTTCCCGCATTTAATTCTTGATGAAGCCTTGATAGATGGTCTGCAACTACGTTCTCCGTTCCTTGCTTGTCTCGGATTTCCAAATCAAACTCTTGTAGAGGAAGTATCCACCGGATAAGTCTTGGCTTAGATTCTTTTTTACTCAGCAAGTATCTTATGGCTGCATGATCTGTGTAAACTATCACCTTGGTCCCTATGATATAAGATCTGAACTTGTCGAAAGCAAATACTATAGCCAAGAGTTCCTTCTCTGTGGTAGCATAATTCATTTGTGCTTCATCCAATGTTTTACTGGCGTAGTAGATTGCATACACCTTGCGATCCTTCCTTTGGCCCAACACTGCGCCCACAGCAAAATCACTTGCATCACACATAATTTCAAAAGGAGACTCAACTGAGGTTGCATTATTGGGGCGGTTGTTAATGCTTCCTTTAACCTGGAAAATACATCAAGACAAGGATTATCAAAGTGAAACACAGCATCTTTAGCAAGCAAATTAGTTAATGGCTTCGAAATTTTTGAGAAGTCCTTGATGAACTGTCGGTAGAACCCTGCATGTCCTAGGAAACTACGCACTCCCTTGACATCAGTTGGAGGAGGCAACTTCTTGATCACTTCAGTTTTAGCAATTTCCACCTCGATACCACGGTGTGAAACTAGGTGCCCAAATACTATGCCTTCTCGCACCATGAAGTGGCACTTCTCCCAATTAAGCATTAAATTCATTTCCTCGCATCTCTGCAAGACCTTGACCAAATTAGATAAACACATATCAAAATCTGCACCATATACAGAAAAATCATCCATGAATACTTCCATTATATTCTCGATCATATCAGAAAAAATTGAAGTCATACATCTCTGAAAAGTGGCGGGTGCATTGCATAGTCCAAAAGGCATTCTCCTGAAAGAAAAAGTACCATATGGGCAGGTGAAAGTGGTTTTCTCTTGGTCATTAGGATAAATAGGGATTTGATAGAAACCGGAGTATCCATCTAAGTAACAGAAATGCGAGTGTTTTGCCAACCGGTCTAGCATTTGGTCAATAAATGGGATGGGAAAGTGGTCCTTTCTAGTTTCCTTATTCAATTTCCTATAATCAATACACATTCTCCATCCCGTAACTGCTCTCGTGGGGATTAACTCATTCGTAGCATTCCTTATCACCGTTATCCCCCCTTTCTTTGGCACAACATGGACATGACTTACCCATTCGCTATCGGATATTGGATAGATAATTCCTGCATCTAGCAATTTCATGACCTCTTTCTTGACTATCTCTTTCATGGTTGGGTTCAGCCTTCTTTGATGCTCTATAGAGGTTTTAAAATTGTCTTCTAGTAGAATTCTGTGCATGCAAACCGATGGACTAATTCCCCTAATATCATCAATCTTGTATCCAATGACGTTCTTGTGTGTTTTCAATACCTCAATCAATTTTTCGGTCTCTGCATTGCTCAGATTAGCATTAATGATCACAGGATAAGTAGAGTTTTCGCCAAGAAATTCATACCTGAGTGTTGATGGAAGAGGCTTAAGTTCTACCTGTGGTGTTAGGTTGGGGTCGAAAATCTCCAGCTCTTTATCCTCAAAATCCCCTTCGAGCTTATTAAGATAAGTTTGTTCTTGTGCTCCTTCTAGTGCTATTGACTGGAAACTGTCAATCCTACAATAAACATCAAAAACAGAAGGTTGTTTAACAACTTTTAAAAGGTCGAATTCAATTTTGTCGTTTCCAAATGCAAGTGAGAGTTTGTGGTTCTTGACATCTATCATTTCCCCTGCAGTAGCCAAGAAAGGTCTCCCTAAAATGAGTGGAATGCATGGGTCTTCATCCATGTCAAGCACTACAAAATCGGCAGGAATAATAAAATTTCCCACCTGTACTGGTACATCTTCTAGGATTCTCAAAGGATATCTAATGGAGCGATCGACTAACTGCAAGGTCATAGTAGTTAGTTTCATTTCTCCCAAATCTAATTTCTTACATATGGAAAGAGGTATCAGATTGACACTAGCGCCCAAATCGCAAAAAGTCTTATCAAAATTTGAGTCATTAATTATGCAAGGGATAGAAAAGCTACCTGGATTATTTAGTTTGGGAGGTACCATGTTCTTAATTAAAGCGCTGCACTCCTCAGTAAGAGCCATTGTTACATGCTCCTCGACTTTTCTTTTATTGGTTAAGATATCCTTCAAGAACTTGGAGTATGTAGGCATTTGTTGAAGAGCTTCTGTAAAAGGTATATTGATATATAGCTTCCTAATTACTTCAAGGAACTTACCAAATTGTTCATCCAATTTTTCCTTAATCAGCCTCTGAGGGAACGGGATAGGGGGCTTATACGTTCTTGGTTCCTTGTTCAACACGCCCGTGTTGTTCGGCATAGGTTGGTCGTGTTGGCTGTTGGAGTGACCCGACACGGGTGTGTCGACTGACACGCGCTCGTGGGCATTCTCTTCCTCAGGCGTGTTGAACAACACGCCCTGGGTCAGGGTGTGTTGTCGGCTTCCTTTGCTATTCAACCCAGGCGTGCTGCTATCTTCTTCCAACTCTGACACGCTCGTGTCCTTTAGCTCTATCTCCTTCTAAAATCCTTCCACTTCTCAAACTTATGGAATTACAATGCTCATTAGGTTTTACTTCAATTTCAGAAATCACGGCGTCCTTGATCTTTGGTGGCAATTTGGGAAATTTGATTTTCCAGCATTCTTGTGTGATTAGTCAAATTATCAACCTTGCTTCCCAATTGCTTGATTGCCTCGGTATTATTTTGATGTTGCCGATTTGATTCTACAATATGTTGTCGAAATTCATCATTTATCTTCCCCTGGCACGTAATAAAATTCTCCATCATCTTTTCTAAGCTTGACTTGGGTCCTGGCTGAAATCCCAGAAGGTGCTCCAAAACTGCATCGGAAGAATTTTGGTTGGCTCTATCTGAAAAGTTGGGATGATTCCTCCAACCGGATTATGCGTGTTGAATAAGGGTTGCCACCATTAGGCTTCTCGATTAAAATTATTTAGCGCATCTACTTGCTCAATCCAGCTCCCGATGATGCGTGTAAGATTTGGCAATTTATCGCTACATGTCTGTTACATCACAAATCTACTTAAGTGACATTAGATGAGTTTACAGCTGATACATTAAAATGTTCGAGCTTTTGAGTTAACGCATCAACTTTTGCACTGAGTAGATCAAGGGTACTTACCTCAAACTTACCTGGCGTTTTAATTTGATATCCTCGTTCTGTGGCCCATTGGTGAGAATTCATTGCCACATTCTCGATGATCTCAAATGCTTCATCCAACGTTTTGTTCATAAGAGCTCCTCCTGCAGCAGAATCAAGAGAAAATTTAGTAGCATACGAGATTCCATTGTAGAAAGTATGAACAATGAGCCACTTCTCCAGCCCATGATGAGGGCATTACTGTAGTAATCCCTTAAATCTGTCCCAGGCTTCAAATAATGTTTCTCCATCCTTTTGCGCAAAATTAGTGATTTGATGACGAAGACTTGCAGTTTTGCTGGGTGGAAAATACTTGTCTAAAAATCTTTGCTCCAGCTGATCCCAGGTAGTTATGCAATCTGCTGGAAGAGAGTGTAGCCAAGCTCTAGCTTTGTCCCGCAATGAGAAAGGAAACAAGCGCAATCTAATAGCATCAGCTGAGGCTCCATTCAGTTTTAAAGTTTCGCAAAATTCCAAAAATACTTCTAAGTGCAGATTTGGATCTTTAGTGGGTGCTCCTCCGAATTGATGCTGTTGGACCATGGATAGTAGAGTCGGTTTCAATTCAAAATTGTTCGCTTCAATAGGGGGTCTTCTAATACTCGATCTCAATCCCCTTGTACTAGGTGCTGCATAATCCCTTAAAGGTTTATTCTCATTCTGATCAGCCATATTGGAGGTCAGATTTTCTTCCTGACGTTCCTGAAATCGTTTTCTAGCAAGGAACGTTCTCTCTATCTCAGGATCAATATCGAGAATTTCCCTATTAAATCTGTGCATGCAACAACAAGAGAGGCTCCCAAAACAAGAATTCAGAATAGACACAAAGAATAGGAACAAAAGAAGAAATCTAGATTAACTAAATCACGCTCAATTCAATATTGAGTGTCAATCCCCGGCAACGGCGCCAAAAACTTGATGTGTTATTTTCCGCAAGTGCACGATAGTCGTTAAGTAATAAAAATATCGATCCCACAGGGATTGGGACAATTACCGAATGATCGTGATACCAAGTTATCTAGTCAATCAATTTGTGGATTAAGCGAAAAGCGGCGATTAAGAACAACGAATGAGAAGAACGAGCTAAAAGTCAATAGTTGAGAAGAATCTCAGCATATGGGTTTCACCACGTCGACGATTTATAAGGTGATTTAATTCTTTCCTACCCCTGTTAGAGTTGTTTTGATGGAACCTATCCTAAGGTAAATCAACGGCCCCTTTCAAGGTCTACGCCAACTGTACCTATCAAACTTAATTTACCTGTCATGGTATTCGAGCGTAGGGGATCACAATCAGCTAAGGGGACCTATCACGAGACCCCCGCAAACCTCCCTAGTCTTACCACCGATACTTGGTAAAAACTGGATTTGATAGATCCATTAAGTCCATAAGAGTTCCTTTAGAGTCTAAATTTCCTTTTCACGATAGGTTTGCACACGGGACCATAATCAGCTAAGGGGACCTGTCACAAGACCCCCGCAAGCCCTCATAGATACACTACCGCTACTTGACAGGAGTTAATCCCTAGCTGGATCTAGGTTTCGGGAACTTGGGTTCACTGTTAGGTACTTCCCCTTAGCTCCTTAGGTTTATCAATAAGAATCCAAAAAACCAGATCAAAACAAACAATAATTCAAGTAGTATAGATTACATCATCCATCATAAATCGTCAAGGGCTACTCCCCCATCCTAAGATTACAGGACACTACTCCATAGTCAAACAAGAATTGCTAGAGAAAGAAATTACAATACTTAGTGTCATCTGTGTTCCTCTGTCGTCGAATCCTTCGTTCTCCTCGTTCTTGTGTCGTCCTCTTTACCCGCCGTTGTCCTCTTTTAGGGTTAGAATCTCTCCTCCTTTATAGCCTTAGCCTCCTCTTCAATTAAGGCAAAATATTTTCCTTTAATTGAGACGAAGATCGCGGCTTCGTCGAGTTGCTCGCAGAAAAGGAAGTATGGAATCAGGCCAACACGCCCATGCCAGATGAGGGCACAGGCGTGTCCCGCATTTCTCACCGACCGTGTCAACGCTTGAACGGGGCGTGTCGAAGGCTGAACCTGGGCGTGTTGAGCGCTGGAACTCCTGACACGGACGTGTCACTGATAACACGCTTTTGTTGTTTTGATACGCCGGCCGTGTCAGCGCTTGAACGGGGCGTGTCGCTTGCTGAACCAGGGTGTGTTGAGCGCTGGAACTCCTGACACGAACGTGTCACTGATAACATGCCTGTGTTGTTTTGATACGCCTACTTCTTTGCCCTGTTAACACGAAAAACACCCAAAAGCAGTCTCTTCGTCCAAAATATGCTAAACTTAACTGAATCATGACAAAATACATGCCTAGGATATGTAATGAGATAAAATGCATGCATATGGAGTAGTGAAAACGTAGCACGATTTACACACATCAGTACATAGCATCGCATACATGAGGCTTCCTATTGCCGAAGCATAAGGAACCACCTTCATCTCCTCTATCTCCTCAGATGTTCTAGAACACATCTCCTTAGATAAAGGAACTCCATGCCTAAAAGGTAGAAAACCCTTCTTGGAGTTCTGCATGCTAAAACGATCCATAATAGTGTCTATGTATGAAGCTTGAGATAAGCACAACATCCTTTTCCTACGATCCCTTATAACCTTGATCCCAAGGATGTGTCCCACTTCTCCCAAGTCCTTCATATCAAACTATTTGGACAACAATACTCATACGTCCGATAACACCTTGACATTGTTGTCAATTAACAAAATGTCATCTACGTATAGTACTTGAAATACCACTACGTTTCTGTCACAGCTCTTGTATACACAAGACTCATCCGGACTTTGAATAAATCCATAAGACTAGATTACCTCATCAAAGCGGATGTTCCAAGACCTCGAAGCTTGCTTCAATCCATAAATGGACCGATTAAGCTTACACACAAGATGTTCTTTGCCCTTTGCAATGAATCCCTCTGGTTGCTTCATATAGATGTTTTCCTCAAAACTTCTATTAAGGAAAGCTATCTTGACATCCATCTGCCACACCTCATAATCCATATGAGCTTCAATGCATAAGAGAATTCGGATAGACTTAAGAATGGCTATCGGCAAAAAGGTTTCCTCATAATCGATACTCTCTTTCTGAGTATACCCCTTCGCAACAAGCCTCGCTTTGAAGGTCTCAACCTTCCCATCTATTCCTCTCTTTCTTTTGTAGATCCACTTGCATCCAATGGTTTTTACACCATCGGGTGGTTCTACTAGCTCCCAGACCTAATTCAAATCCATAGATTCAATCTCAGTATTCATTGCACTTTGCCAAGATACTGCATCTTTATCTTGGATTGCCTTGTCATACGTCCAGGGATCAGGTTCATGTTCGCCAGGGACCAAATCAGAAGATTCTCCGAAGAACATGAATCTATCAGGATGTCTCACAACCGTCCCACTACGACGAGGTATCACCTGTGTATCCTCTGTGACACGCGGTGTAGTGACTTGTGGTATATCCTCTTGTACCGGTGGTACTGAAGAAGTGACTTCCCCTTTCAATTCCTTCAGAACAGTCTTACTCATGGGCTTGTGGTTCATCACAAAGTCTTCCTCTAGAAATCTGGAGTTCATGCTAACAATCACCCTCTTATCTCTAGGACTATAAAACAAATCACCTTTCATTCCTCTAGGATAGCCAATGAACATGCGCACTTCTGTACGAGGTTCCAACTTACCAACATCTGCCTTCAGCACATGTGTTGGACTCCCCCAAATTCGAATATGTCTTAGACTAGGCTTTCGCCCAGTCCACAATTCTGTGGGAGTAGAAGGCACTGATTTAGATTGTACCAAGTTCAGAATATATACTGCCATATCTAGAGCATATCCCTAGAACGAATCTGGCAACTCAGAATAACTCATCATCGATCTAACCATCTCCATAAGAGTCCTATTCCTTCGCTCTGCTACACCATTCTATTGGGGTGTGTTAGATGCAGACAATTGGGATTGAATCCCAGCCTCTGATAAGTAATTCCTAAACTCTCCCAAGAGGTACTCACCACCACGATCAGATCATAGTGTCTTGATACTTTTACCTTGATGTTTCTCCACATCAGCCTTAAATTCTTTGAACTTGTCAAAGCATTCAGACTTGCGGCGCATTAAGTAAAGGTATCCCTATCTCGAATAATCGTCTATAAAAGAGACGAAATACTCAAAACCACCTCTAGCCTGGATAGACATAAGACCACACAAATCAGAATGAACCAATTCTAACACATCTTTGGCTCTATACCCCTTGGCCTTAAAAGGCCTCTTGGTCATTTTACCCTCCAAGCAAGATTCGCAGGTTGGAAAATCTTCCTGGCTAATAGACCTAGAGGTCTCTTAATATGACCATCAACCTTGATTGTATTCGTCTTAGGTTACTATTGGAATTAGAAGATGAATTATTAGCTTCTATTTGCATCGTGGGAGCTTTTGGTTCAAGTGTGTATAAATTTCCTATCAATGCACTCGAACAGATAATGTCCCTATTCCTTTTTATAACAACTCTGTCATTAAAAGAAATAGAATATCCATCCATAAACAATTTAGAAATCGAAATTAAATTCTTTCTAAATAAAGGTACATAAAGACAATTCTTAAGAACCAAAACTTTAGTTTTCTCAAAAGATAAATAAACGTCTCCCACTGCAACAGCCGCCACCTTCGTGGTATTGCCCAAGTATACGGTAATCTCCCCTTCAGCCAGTCGTCTGGTTTCCTGGAACCCCTACAAAATATTACAGACATGATCAGTGACTCCCGTATCTACACACCAGGTGCCGGTAGATAACACCGCTAACCATGTTTCAACGACTAGGCCAAAGGATATACCTTTGTTCCGCTTCGGATTGGGGCAGTCCTTCTTCCAATGTCCATCCTGCTTGCATGTGAAGCTCTTTCCTTTCGGCTTCTTCACTCATCCCTGAGATCCTCCCATCACCTATGCCCCATCTTGTTTCTTCTTCTTCTTGCCTTTCGGCTAAGAAGTAGAAATCTTTTGAGGAACCATGGCCTGAGCCTGAGCAAGTCCTTCTGTCGCCTAGAGAATGATATCGGCCTGGGTTTCCCCATTGATCTCAGCTCCAAGGACTTCCTACTCATTCGCAAGCTTAGGAGGACACTCTTCGAAGAATACATACTTGTACTCCTCAGCAGTTAAGACAATATCCAGATTCCTTTTTCCAATCAACATAATTATGTACAGTAAGTTTATTTTCCTTTATTATCACAACAAGTGGACTAAAAGTCATTTTGAAAGAAAATCTAAGAATCACATAGATCAAAACATTAGATTTAAAAAAATTTATTGATTCCTCAAACAATAAAATTTTAAAATCAACCAACACCTCAAAACACCGAGAATATCGTATGCCACGATCGTGTGGACGTATACGAATTCTTCATTTGTAAGAGGAGGTTTTACCCATTAATTTTACTATCTTGTTAACCTAACTTTTTGACAAATAAAATTAATAGTTGGTTTCTTTTCGGCCCTACAAATAAAAGCAGTGACTCCGATGGGGAGGATACTTATATTTGCATATAAGTGTTCACCATTACTCGATACCAAGGAAATTATCTCGGGTTATGTGCCATCCGATGGGGAAGTACACACGCTCCTAAATAATTTCCTATAACCATATCCGACCCTATGATCAGCAAACAAACTCATCCGATGGGGAGGAAAGCACTCAGAGCCGACGCGGAAGTTTGTTTGCATCACATGTCAAATCGTAATGGAGGTCATGGGAATTTATAAAAAATATCCCTCTCCCACTTAGTAATTTAAAATTGAGGAATTTTCTAGCCTACGACATGCATATCAAACAATAAGCAATAAATATGAAAAATAAAAATTTTCTAACCATTATGCCTTTTGTCTTCAATATGTCTCCCGTCGTATCGCCATCTCATCCGCTCCTCCCTATGCCATGTACAAGCCATTCGGAGATCCGAGCCGAGAAAAAATATTTTAATTTACATCCATCGATCCTATACTCCACGAGGGAGTGTACATAAAATCTAGATCGAAAGTAAACTAAAATAAAAAGACTAGATAAACAATGTCGTATCTAAATTAAAACAATTAAATACTAGCGTCGTCAACCCCGAGGATTCAACAAAATATATAATTAAACACATACAATCACATATACACATATGGTCATAATAGTTGGATCCTATGCCTGCAACCAAGAATTAACCTACGCATATCCTACTATTATCTGGCACATATAATATATGAAAAGTGCATAAAAGTAACCGAATCCTAAACACACAAAATCGAAAACCGTGGCTCTTATACCACTTGTAGGGTTTTGCCCCCGGAATCGAAGCTCTTATTCCACTTGAAGGTGGAGAAACTTCACTTCCCACATCAACTCGGTCGCTTGTTCATGGCGATCCAATCGATGTACCCAGATTAAAAAAATTTAATCCTAGACAAAAGGGATCACCCAAGCAACCATTTCATCATCGTTCTATTTGATTAGAGTAGTCACTTGAACAAACTTGTTGTTCAAGCAACCAACCTCTATTCTACGAATAGCCGTGGAATAGACGATGTACGGATCGCTGGCTTTTGTGTTTATGTTCGGGGTCCAAGTTATATTAGCCACAAAATAGAATATATCATGCATATATAATTGAAAACAATCATAAACATGTTACATAAGAAAATAGACAAGCATTATACCTCTCGATCTTCTATCGTATGTCCTTCCTCCTTTTGGACGTCGTGTGGGCGACGATCTACCAAAAGTCGAAGCTCCTAGATCACCAATCTTCCTTCCTTGCTCACTCCAAACAAGAGGAAGACTAAGAAACAATGCACTTCTCCTTCTTTCAACCAACCACCAAGCTCCAAGCTTGGTGCTTGCCGCCGGCCAAGAAGGAGAAGAATAATAAGATGGAAACCGGCCAAGACTCCAAGGGAAGACCCTAAGTCTTGTTTCCATTGGCCAAGGAGAAGGAGAAGGGCTAGTTTGGACGCCTCCAAGGGAGGGATGGGCTGTATGGGCGCTGGTTATAGGAAGAAGAAGAAGATAAGGAAAACTTTTCCTTATTTGGTGCCGCCAACACCTAAACCCTAATCCCCAATGCTTGCTGCCCCTTGCCCTAATCTTATCTCTAATGGGATTCTTCTAGCCGCCCACCCGCTCCTCTCCTTTTATAGAGTTAGGGATAAGCCTTGTTTTAATCTCCACCATTGGTTCTAGGGATTTAATCTCAAACGTCGGATCTAGAGATATAATCTCAACCGTCGGATCTAGAGATTTAATCTCCACCTTTGGATCTAGAGTTTTGTTTTCATCCATTGGATCTAGGCTTCATGAGGTTTTAATAGGCTACAATAGGGACCATGAGGAGGAGTTAGATCTTGGCCACCCAATGGATCAAGCCCACATAAAGTCCGATCCATTAATGATTATCCATTCCACTAGAGGATTATCATTGATCTACCTCACCAATCCCCAAAAGTTAATATGGACTCCATATTTTATTTGTACATTTTTCTCCCCGTGTTTAAGATCTCGAATGTTCGTCAATTAATTAATTTACTGACAATTAATTAATCAACATCTAACTCCATGAGTAGTAACCCTCAATCTTTTCATCATGTCGGACCAAGTCCACCTGCAGTGTTTACATGATGAACCTTATGAGCTCCTCAAGGGGACATCATCATCCTAATATATAGAACACAGTTTCCTCCTATAATCAACGACATACCATATAAATAATATCATTTCCCAACTTACCGAGCCTATCGATTTAATCTATAAATCTCGCCCATTGGTAAATCAAAGAAATGAATACTAAGTATATGTGCCCGTTATTATATCGGGATTAAGAGTATGTACAATTTAATATCTGAGGTCCTTTTCGATTATGTAGTCAGCAATAAATCGAATCACCTCTAAGTCGGTCATGCTCAATACACACAAAGTACACTAGTGTGATTCTATGGTTAAGACAAACCAATATCAAATCACACTACAACCATTCCAATGGTTTGTCCAAAGTCATCTCGGTTGTGAGCCTTTACTTATACTTTACAAGGAGCCGATAACATGATCTCCCGTGTGACACCACACACCATGTTATCTATAATGTAATGTATTAGACAATATACATAACCATAAATATGCAAATAATGATCATGTGATTCTTATTTCAAAAATAAAGATTTTCATACAAAAGATAGACTTTTCAGTATGCATCCCAACAGGATTTTGTCCCGGAACCGAAGCTCTGATACCACTTGAAGGTAGGAAACTTCGCTTCCAACTTCAACTCGGTCGCTTGTTCATGGCGATCCCAACGATGTCCCCGGATTAAAAAAGATTAATCCTAGACAAAAGGGATCACCCAATCAACCATTTCATCATCGTGCTATTCAATTAGAGTAGTCACTTGAACAAACTTGTTGTTCAAGCAACCAACCTCTATTCTACGAATAGCCACGGAATAGACGATGTACGGATCTCCGACTTTTGTGTTTATGTTCGAGGTCCAAGTTATTTTAGCCATAAAAATAGAATATATCATGCGCATATAATTGATAACAATTATAAACATGTTACATAAGAAAATAGACAAGTATTATACCTCTCGATCTTCTATCGTATGTCATTCCTCATTTTGGACGTCGTCTGGGCGACGATCTACCAAAAGTCGAAGCTCCTAGATCACCAATCTTCCTTCCTTGCTTGCTCCGAACAAGAGGAAGACTAAGAAACAAGGCACTTCTTCTTATTTCGACCAACCACCAAGCTCCAAGCTTGGTGCTTGCCGCCGGCCAAGAAGGAGAAGATGAATAAGATGGAAACTTGCCAAGACTCCAAGGGAAGACCCTAAGTCTTGTTTCCACCGGCCAAGGAGAAGGAGAAGGGCTAGTTTGGATGCCGGCCAAGGGAGGGAAAGGCTGGTTTGGACGTCGGCCACCAAGGAGTAAGAAGAAGAAAAGGAATACCTTTCCTTATTTGGTGCCGCCAACACCCAAACCCTAATCCCCAATGCTTGCCGCCCACTAACCCTAATCCTATCTCTAATGGAATTCCTCTTGCCGCCCACCCCATGCTCTCCTTTTATAGGGTTAGGGATATGCCTTGTTTTAATCTCCACCATTTGTTCTAGGGATTCAATCTCAACCGTCGGATCTAGAGATTTAATCTCAACCGTCGGATCTAGAGATTTAATCTCTACCTTTGGATCTAGAGTTTTGTTCTCAACCATTGGATCTAGGCTTCATGAGGTTTTAATAGGCTACAATAGGGACCATGAGGAGGAGTTGGATCTTGGCCACCCAATGGATCAAGCCCACATAAAGTCCGATCCATTAATGATAATCCAATCCACTAAAGGATTATCATTGATCTACCTCACCAACCTCCATAAGTTAATATGGGCTCAATATATTATTTGTATATTTTTCTCCTCGTGTTTAAGATCTCGAATGTCCGTCGATTAATTAATTTACTGACCATTAATTAATCAACATCTAACTCCATGAGTAGTACCACTCTACCTTTTCATCATGCAGGACCAAATTCACCTGCAGGGTTTACATGATGAACCTTATGAGCTCCTCAAGGGGACATCATCATCCTAATATATAGGACACAGTTTCCTCCTATAATCAATGGCACACCATATAAATAATATCATTTCCCAACTTACCAAGCCTATCGATTTAATCTATAAATCTCGCCCATTGGTAAATCAAAGAAATGAATACTAAGTATATGTGCCCGTTATTATATCGGGATTAAGAGTATGTACAATATAATATCTGAGATCCAATTCGATTATGTAGTCAGCAATAAATTGAATCGCCTCTAAGTCGGTCCTGCTCGATACACACAAAGTGTACTAGTGTGATTCTATGGTCAAGACAAACCAATACTAAATCACACTACAACCATACCAATGGTTTGTCCAAATTCATCTCGGTTGTGAGCCTATACTTATACTTTACAAGGAGCCAATAACATGATCTCCCGTGTGACACCACACACTATGTTATCTACAATGTAATGTATTAGACAATATGCATCACCATAAATATGCAAAGAATGATCATGTGATTCTTATTTCAAAATAAAGATTTTCATACAAAAGATAGACTTTTCAGTATACATCCCAACAAATACAACGCTGGAGAGAAGATCACGAAGCATCGTATATCTCTATTTCTGTGCTTTATTTCTATTGTATTCGAACTTAAACATGTTTTGTGATTCTTCCTTCATATTTATGGAGTAGTACTTTCAATTCTAGGATTAGGGAGTAGCTTGTGTACATAAACAATGTTGGTTCATATTAAATTCTAAGCAAAAGTTTGATTTGACAATTGGTAGTTGCTCTCTATTATATTTACGTGTGTTTGACTTTCTTTCCACTGTGCTTAGGAGATACGAGGTGGTTACGTCCCTCACAATCTAAAATTTAGGAGGTTTGATCCAAGGAACCTAGGGGTAAACCTGACCTCCCGTAACTGCGGGGAGAAAGGAGCGGTGGAGTCGGAAACGGTCCACCGCAAGGATTGATTTGGCATCCTTGTACCCTCTATCCCATCCTTTTGGGTGGAGATAGCTCCCAGTGAATGCGGCGGCTCTGTTGGAGAGTGTATGATGTCCCTTCCCCAAAACCGTAGGTAGACATTTAGACGTCGCCAATTGACAATATTGTTCTATGATACACAAGCGAAATCGAAGTCCTAGAACCGCCTTTTAAGACCCCAGCATACTCTTTTCCTCCTCCGTGTGACACTGTACAGAGTAGGGCCACTGATAGTCCTCACCAACCGACTCTCTCAGAGATTACGTCCGAACAATCGCAAACACTTAGTGTATTGGTATTCGAATCTCAGTCCCTGTGGGATAGATAAATCTTTATTACTTGACGATATCCGTGCACTTACGGGCGTTGAGCACGAGCGTGCGCTTTGAGTCCTCGATGGTATCCATCACGAGATTCGAGGTCGCATCCGTGCATATCAAGTTTTTGGCGTCGTTGTCGGGGACTGATTGATTCGATATCAAATTGAATGGTGGTAAATTGGATCGGACCTAGGATAGATTTACTTTTCTTGTTTTATTTTATTTTATTTCAGTTTTGTTTATTCAGTTGCTCTTTCCTTATTTATAAATTCCTGTGCTTTTACTCATGATTATGGTCAATCTAATGTTGTAAGTTTTGGTAACATTTATTATGAGCATTGTGGTGAAACATGGCATACTATTAATAATTGTCCGGATATATTCGATCTTTCACAATTTGAACAAGAAGATGTCACCTACAATTATAATGCATGGCCACAAGATGATTCATATTTATATAGTTATGACCATGGCTACTTAAACCCTTAATATTGTCAGCCAAAATCCCGACTGGAGCAAATGCTGGAAGATTTCATTAGAACAGAATAAACGGTGAACGCTGAATTCCGAAGGCAACATTCACAGATAGAGACTCCATATTGTTTTCAAAATGAGAACAAGAGCTATGAATCACCATGCAAATTTTATCCAGAACCAAGCCCCCACTTAGAAGCCTCGCTAGATAATTTTACTAGGGAATGCAAAGATCATAACCAACAATTTACAGAGATGATGGAATGGAATCTAGCTAGAATAGAAACCAAATGACTAGAAGGTGGCTTTAATAACTGGATCACACCTAATAGGGTGAAAACTTACTTTGAGCAAATGAATGAGGAGGGAGTAGATGACATAGAAAGTGAAGAAGGACAATCAATTCAATCACCACTGGAAGAAGAACTTGAGGATTATATAATTGATACTTTGATCGAGGAGAGCATTGCTTCAATCCAAACACCTCCTGACCTCAAAGATCTAGAAGAGCCTACCATAACCCTTACCGAAACTCTAGCTACCAATAACGAAGCTCATTTAGCGATTTGTAATGATAAAATTTCATTCGACATAATAGAGTCTGCTAATCAATCTTTTAGTGAGGATGTCTATGGTGAGTTAAATTATTTACAACATTTAGAATATAATGATCAAACTATTGATGATTCATTGAGACTAAGCACGTTAAACCTCGAGTCTAGGAAAGCAGCACCCAATTATCTTGTCCCTCCACGAGAAAGATTTAAAAGATATAGTAATGGAGGACCAAAAGGCAAGAAACGAAAGGTGAGAAAATATCTGGCCCCTCCACGAGAAAGATTTAAGGGATATACCGATGGAGGACCACCAGGCAAGAGGCATAAAGTGAACAAGTATCTTTCTCCCCAACAAGAAAGATTCAAATGCATCAAATGAAACGTAGGAATAAGGTTGAGCTAAAAGACCTTAAACAAAGCGCTTCTTGGGAAGCAACCCAAGTTTAGTCTTTAGATTTTCCTTTGATTGTATTGCATGCATTTAGTTAATTCGAACTTTGATTTATGGTATTTAGCATTTGTAGGTAAGGAAAGAACTTGCTAGAAAAAAACAAAAGTCATTTTAAGTTTATGCGGTGAAGTGAGTGAGAGAAATCAGACCATTGTGCACCACAAGAAAAGAAACAAAGGGTGCACGGCCAGGCCGTGTGTTTTCACACGGTCGTTCCCTGACTTCCAGAGTTGCACATGGTCAAGTCGTGTGTTTTCACACAGCCGTGCCCTGACTTCCAGAGGCGCACACGGTAAGGCCGTGTGATTTCACACGGCCGTGTTGCGCCCCCTAGTCCACATGAAATGCCTACACCTGCACCATTTTCTTTTCCTACTTTTGAGCAGGATGCAGGTACTCCTGCAACAATTTCTCAAAATTTCGATCATGCCTCGATGAAATATACGCTAAGCAGCAGACGCAATGGCAGCAATGGGATAATCATAGCTCCTATACACAGGCAGAGTTTACAGGCTTACGGGAGCACTTCCAGTGGGACGAGGACTTCTACGACGAGGCTAGTATTTACTTTCAGGAGGAGGATGCCCGATGCCAGGAGGAGGTCACCTACCGCAAGGAGATGTGACAACATATGCATACCCAGCAGACATAGTGGGCCCTGGAGGAGGAGCACAGAGAAGCCCCTGCATCCACCAGCTCTCAGATCGACCACATATACATGTGGCAGCAGTGGCTTAGCACCAGGTTTTCCTTGGAGCCTGACATGCCGAGACTACCAGACTTCCCGCCTCGACCATAATATTAGAGGTATTATTTCGTATAAGTCTGGGGGGGACCCCAAATTTTATTTTGTTTATAGTAGTAGTTTCTTTCTTGGTGTTTGCATTATTGATAGCATTCATTTGTTCATGCATAGGTTGTTGAGTTTCTTTCAACACTTAGTTTTTGTTATCTATAAAGTTGCCTCAGTAGTATTTTTGTTAAAATTACTTACATGAGTTGTTCCTATAGGTAGCTTAACTTCATTTATCTCATGGCATTTTATTTTATTTATTCTAATGAATGTTCTAGACTTACACTAGTTAGTTTTTATTTTTACACCTACACATGTCGAACACTCTGAAAGGGAGAATCTAGTACATACCTAGTTATGATTCATCTTAGTAGTCTAGTACTTTGGAATCCATAGGTGACTCTAGGTTTAGCATTTTAGTTACTGGAAATGCTCAAATTGTGTAAGGCCATTCGGAAAAATCAAAATCCCAGTGAGCCGAAAAAATAAAAGAGAGAAAAGAAAAGAGAAATAAAAGAGAGAGAAAAAAATAAATGAAAAAGAAAACAAAGAAAAAAAAAAGAGAGAAGATTATTAGGGATAAAAAATAGTTGTCGTGGGTGGAAATGGCTAGGTTCCCCTTTGAGACCGAGTTAGGTTACTGAGGAAACACCTACCAATTTTTCTCAATACCGAGCACGCCTTTGAGACTTTGTGCTAGATCTAGGGAATGACCCTCGCTTTGGGAAGGTAAGTGCTTAAGAGCCAGAGACCTTAGGAAAGCTATAGGATGACGACTTAACTCACCATGGAACGAGTATCCCCTAAGAATGATTCGCTTAGCACGAGCACGAGGAACTAACCTAGTGAATTTTTAGAACATATTTATTTTGCTTTGATTGTAAATACCACTTGATAAATTTAGTTAACATGCTAAGTATAAAACAATATATTTTTAAAAATTTCATGGCACTGAGATTTGCTTGAGGACAAGCAAAGATTTAAGTCTGAGGGAAGTGATATGAGCAAAACATATAGGATTTTAGGAGTAGTTTTCGCTCACATCTCATTATATTTTATATTAGTTTCATGCATATGTCACTCTATTTTGCATGCATTTCCTATTTTCTAGTTCGGAGGTCCGCTCGTTGTACTTTTGTGTGCAGGTTAGCTTTTCTAGTGAAAAAGACGCGTTTTCGGAGCAAAAGTGTTGGGATGTATACTGAAAGTCTAGATCTTTTGTATGAACATTTTTATTTTGAAATAAGAATCACATGATCATTGTTTGCACTTTATATTTATTATATGTGTGCATATTGTCTAATACTTTACATTGTAGATAACATGGTGCTTGGTGTGGCACAGAAGATCATGTTATCAGTCCCTTGTAGAATATAAGTAGAGGCTCACAACCAAGATGGTTTTGGACAAACCATTGGCATGGTTGTAGTGTGGCTTGGTATTGTTTTGTCTTGAACATAGAGTTACACTAGTACACTTAGGTGTATTGAGCAGGACCGACATAGAGGTGATTCAATTTATTCCTGACTACATAATTGAATCGGACCTCGGATATTATGTTGTACATGCTCTTAATCCCGATATAATAATGGGCATATGTACTTAGTATTTATTTCTTTGATTTACCAAAGGATGAGATTTAAATGGATTAAATCAATATGCCCGGTAAGTTGGTAAATGATATTATTTACATGATGTGTCATTGATTATAGGAGGAAACTGTGTCCTATATATTAGGTTGATGATGTCCCCTTGAGGAGCTCATAAGGTTCATCATGTAAACCCTGCAGGTTGACTTAGTCAACATGGTGATAAGGTTGAGTGGTACTACTCGAGGAGTTAGATGTTAATTGATTGATGGTCAGTAAATCAATTAATTGACGGACATTCGATATCTTAAACACGGGGAGATGGATGTACAAATGATGTATGGAGACCATATTAATTTATGGGGGTTGGTGAGGTAATTCAATGATGATCCTCTAGTGGAATGGAACATCATTGATGGATCAAGTTTTTGTGGTTTCGATCCATCGGGTGGCCAAGATCCAACTCCTCCTCATGCTCCCTATCGTAGCCTAATATAACCATGAAGCCTAGATCCAATGATGGAAAACAAAACTCTAGATCCGACGGTGGAGATTAAATCTCTAGATCCGACGGTTGAGAATAAATCTCTAGATCCGACGGTCGAGATTAAATCCCTAGAACCGACGGTGGAGATTAAATCTCTAGATCCGACGGTTGAGATTAAATCTCTAGATCCGACGGTTGAGATTAAATCCCTAGAACCAACGGTGGAGATTAAAAGGAGGCTTAAGCCAACGGTGGAGATTAAAAGGAGGCTTAAGCCTAACTCTATAAATAAGACTTAGGGCTTGGGAGGCAAGGCATGAGAAGGAATTCTAGGGTTTGCTCTCTTTAGCTTGGGCGGCAAGAAACCCTAAGGAGATTAGGGTTTAGTTCCTTGGTTGGGCGGCTAGGGTTTGGAAGGAAGAGTGGGCGGCAACTATAGGAGAGGTGCTCTTCTTCTTCCTAAGGTGTGGCCGGCTTCTACCTCTTCTTCCCTCTACCTTGGTCGGCACTCAACCTATTCCTCTTCTCCTCTTCTTTTCCTCTTGACCGGCGGCACAAAGGAGCTAGGGATTGTTCCCTTGTTCGGTTCCTTGGTTGGCCATCTTGTTCTCTCTATTCTTGGGGCCGGCGGCATCAAGCCTTTGTGGCTTGGTGGTTGGCTCAAGCAAGAAGGGAAGGAGAGTTCTTCTTTCTTTCGATTGAAGAAGATCTAGGAAGCTTCAACTTGTGGAGGATCTTCGCCCACACGAAGTCTACAAGGAGGTTGGGACATACGATAGAAGATTGAGAGGTATAAAAGTTTTACAAGTTTTATTATTGATCTTTGCATGTTCTTGTTAATATGTTTGTATGTGTTGATTATACATGTCTACATCCATATGTATTTGTATAATCATGGACCCCGAAGATAAACACAAAAATTGGCGATCCGTCTGTCGTCTCTTCCGCGGCTAACCGACTAGAAGAGTTTGGTTGCTTGAACAACTAGTTTGTTCAAGCAATCGCTCAAGTCGTTAACACGACGACGAAATGGTTGAGCTTAGGAAACTCATCCCATCCGGATTAGTTTTCATTAGTGAAAATTTTAATCCGGGGACATGGGAGCCTATGAGCCTCCGAGCAATGCCTACAAAATGGTATCAGAGCCACGGTTTCCAGTTTTGTGTGTTATGGATTCGGTTACTTTCACGCACTTATCATATATTGTGTATGCCGGATGATAGTAGGATGTGCGTAGGATAACTTTTTGGTTGCAGGCATAAGATCCAACTATTATGGCTATATATGTGTGTATGTGATTGCATGTGTGTGTGATTGTATATTATTTGAATCCTCGGGGTTGACGAGGCTAAATTAGTATTTAATTTTTATAATTAAATATGACATTGTTTAGCCACTCATTTTAGTTTACTTTCGATCTAGATTATTTGTACACTCCTTCGTGGAGTATAGGATCGATGAATGTAAATTAAAATAGTTTATCTTGGCTCGGATCTCTTTGGTGACTTGCACACGGGAAAAGGTGGAGCGGACAAGGTGGCAACACGACGGGACGCATATTGGAGAACAATGCCATAATAGTTGGGAAAATTTTGATTTTTTCCATATTTATTGCTGATTTGTTTTATAATCATGTTGTGTGTGCTTGAAAATTTCTCACTGTCAATTTACTAAGTGGGAGAGGGACATTTTAATTAATTCCCGCGGCCTCCATTACAATTTGACGTGTGATGCAACAAACTTGCGCATCGGCTCTAAGTGCCTTCCTCCCCATCGGATGAGTTTGTTTGCGGATCACTAGGTCAAATAATGATTATAGGAAATTATTTAGGAGCGGGTGTACTTTCTCATCGGTAAGGCACATAATCCGAGATAATTCCCTTAGTATCGTGTAATGGTGCACACTTAGATGCAAATAAAAAGTATCCTCCCCATCGGAGTCACTGCTTTTATTTGTAGGGCCAAAGAGGAACCAACTATTAATTTTATTTGTCAAAAAGTAAGGTTGATAAGATAATAAAATTAATGAGTAAAACCTCCTCTTACAAATGTAGAATTCGTATACGTCCACACTATCGTGGCATATGATATTCTCGGTGTTTTGAGGTGTTGGTTGATTTTGAAATTTTATTGTTTGAGGAATCAATAATTTTTTGAAATCTACAGTAATGATCTATGTGATTCTTAGGATTTTCAAAAATGACTTTCAGT
The DNA here is from genome assembly GCA_025175895.1 of Wurfbainia villosa. Taxonomy (NCBI): domain Eukaryota; kingdom Viridiplantae; phylum Streptophyta; class Magnoliopsida; order Zingiberales; family Zingiberaceae; genus Wurfbainia; species Wurfbainia villosa. The sequence goes on from CM046001.1 coordinate 64,516,648, forward strand.
CCACTTACTATGATACTAAAGGAAATAAACTTACTGTACCCAAATAATGTTGATTGGAAAAGAATCTAGATATTGTCTTATCTGCTAAGGAGTATAAGTATGCACTCTTCGAAGAGTGTCCTCAAGCCATGGTTTCTCAAAAAGGTTTCTACTTCTAAGCCGAAAGGCAAGAAGAAGGAGAAACAAGGTGGAGTAAAGGTGGTGGGAGGATCTCATGGAGGAGTGAAGAAGCCGAAAGGCAAGTACTTCACTTATAAGCAGGATGGACATTAGAAGAAGGATTGTCCCAATTCAAAACAGAACAAAGGTATATCCTTTGGACTAGTCGTTAAAACATGATTAGCGGTGTTATCTACCGGAACCTGGTGGTAGATACAAGAGCCACTGATCATGTCTGCAATACTTTGCAGGGGTTCCAGGAAACCCGACGACTAGCTGAGGGAGAGATTATCGTCTTCATGGGCAATGCTTCAAAGGTGGCGGCTATTGCAGTGGGAGACGTTTATTTATCTTTTGATAGGAATAAAGTTTTGATTTTGAGAAATTGTCTTTATGTACCTACTTTTAGAAAGAATCTAATTTCAGTTTCTAAATGGTTGTGGATGGATATTCTATTTCTTTTAATGACAAAGTTGTTATAAAAAGGAATAGGGAGATTATCTGTTCTGGTACATTGGTTGGCAATTTGTACACTCTTGAACCGAAAACTCTCACGATGCATATAGAAGTGAATAACTCATCTTCTAAGTCTAATAAGAGAAAAGAACCTTCGAAAATGAACCAGACATATCTTTGGCACCTAAGACTTGGTCATATTAACCTGAGTAGAATTCAAAGGTTGATAGCTAATGGACCCTTGGGTTCATTAGTGGTGGAAGATCTCCCAACCTGCGAGTCTTGCTTGGAAGGTAAGATGACCAAGAGGTCTTTTAAGGCTAAGGGGTATAGAGCCAATGATGTATTGGAATTGGTTCATTTAAATTTGTGCGGTCCTATGTCTATCCAGGCTAGAGGTGATTTTGAATACTTTGTCTCTTTTATAGACGATTATTCAAGGTATGGATATATTTACTTGATGCGCCGCAAGTCTGAATGCTTTGACAGGTTCAAAGAATTCAAGGCTGATGTGGAGAACCGTCAAGGTAAAAGTATCAAGACACTATGATCTGATCGTGGTGGCGAGTACCTCTTGGGAGAGTTTAGGAGTTACTTATCAGAGGCTGAGATTAAATCCCAATTGTCCACACCTGGCACACCCCAGCAGAATGATGTGGCGGAGCGAAGGAATAGGACTCTTATGGAGATGGTCAGATCGATGATGATTTATTCTGAGTTACCTGATTCGTTCTGGGGGTTTGCTCTGGAAACAGCAGCACACATTCTGAACTTGGTTCCATCTAAGTCAGTACTCTCTACTCCCATAGAATTGTGGACTGGGCGAAAACCTAGTCTAAGACATATTCGGATTTGGGGTAGTCCAACACATGTGCTGAAGGGAGATGCTAGTAAGTTAGAATCTTGTACAGAAGTACGCTTGTTTGTTGGCTACCCTAAGGGGAACGAAGGGTGGTTTGTTCTATAGTCCTAGAGATCAGAAAGTGATCGTGAGTACGAATGCCAGATTTCTAGAGGAGGACTATGTGATGAACCACAAGCCCACGAGTAGGATTGTTCTTGAGGAGTTGACAGGGGAAGTCCCGACTTCAGTACCACCGGTACAAGAGAAAATACCACAAGTCACTGCACCGCGTGTCACAGAGCATACACAGGAGGCACCTCGTCGTAGTGGGAGGGTTGTTAGACAACCCGAGAGATTTATGTTCTTGGGAGAGTCTTCGGACTTAGTCCCTGGTAAACATGAACCTGATCCCTGGACATATGATGAGGCACTCCAAGATAGAGATGCGGTATCTTGGCAAAGAGCGATGAATTCAGAGATATAATCTATGGATTCTAATCATGTCTGGGAGCTAGTAGAACCACCCGATGGTGTGAAAGTCATTGGATGCAAGTGGATCTACAAGAGAAAGAGAGGAGTAGACGGGAAGGTTGAGACCTTCAAAGCTAGGCTTGTTGCGAAAGGGTATACTCAGAAAGAGGGTATCGATTATGAGGAGACCTTTTCACCGGTAGCTATGCTTAAGTCTATCCAGATTCTCTTATCTATTGCTGCTCATGAGGATTATGAGATTTGGCAGATGGATGTCAAGACAGCTTTCCTTAACGGAAGTCTTGAGGAAAACATCTATATGAAGCAACCAGAGGGATTCATTGCAAAGGACAAAGAGAATCTTGTGTGTAAGCTTAATCGGTCTATTTATGGATTGAAGCAAGCTTCTAGATCTTGGAACATCCGCTTTGATGAGGTAATCCAGTCATATGGATTTATTCAAAGTCCGGATGAGCCTTGTGTATACAAGAGATGTGATGGAAACGTAGTGGTATTTCTTGTACTATACGTAGATGACATTTTGTTAGTTGGCAACAATATCATAGTGGTATCAGACGTAAGGGTATGATTGTCCAAATAGTTTGATATGAAGGACTTGGGAGAAGTGGGACACATCCTTGGGATCAAGGTAATAAGGGATCGCAAGAAAAGGATGTTGTGCTTATCTCAAGCTTCATACATTGACACTATCCTTGATCGTTTTAGCATGCAGAACTCCAAGAAAGGTTTTCTACCTTTTAGGCATGGAGTACCTTTATCTAAAGAGATGTGTCCCAAAACATCAAAGGAGATAGAGGAGATGAAGGCGGTTCCTTATGCTTCGGCAGTAGGAAGCCTCATGTATGCTATGCTATGTACGAGACCAGATATCTGCTTTATCGTGGGCATGGTTAGCAGATATCAGAGTAATCCTGGACAGGGACATTGGACTGTGGTAAAGCATATATTGAAGTACCTGAGAAAGACTAGGGATTATATGCTAGTTTACCGGGCAGACCAATTACTCCCTGTGAGTTACATGGATTGCGACTTCCAATCAGATAGGGATAACAGTAAGTCTACCTCGGGTTTTGTGTTTACTTTTGGAGGTGGAGCCATAGTATGGAGGAGTGTCAAGCAGAAATGCGTGGCGGACTCTACCATAGAAGCTGAGTATGTGGCAGCCTCTGAGGCAGCCAAGGAAGTTGTATGGCTCAGGAACTTCTTGATGGACTTGGATGTGATTCCTGGTTTGTCCAGAACTATCACAATTTATTGTGATAATAATGGTGCAGTTGCAAACTCGAAGGAACCACGAGCCCATAAGGCTAGTAAACACATAGAGCGCAAGTACCACCTGATACGAGAAATCGTAAAGGAGGTAGAAGTTGTTGTCACCTAGATTGCATCAGAGGATGACCTGGTAGACCCTTTCACTAAGGCCCTTCTAGCGAGAGCTTTGATAGGCATGTGGAGGGAAGGGGAATCAGATGTATGGCAGTATGAGGACAACATAGTCTTTTAGTATAAGTGATAGATTGTTGGGATGTATACTGAAAGCCTAGCTCTTTTGTATAAACATTTTTATTTTGAAATAAGAATCACATGATCATTGTTTGCACTTTATATTTATTATATGTGTGCATATTGTCTAATACTTTACATTGTAGATAACATGGTGCTTGGTGTGGCACAGAAGATCATGTTATCAGTCTCTTGTAGAATATAAGTAGAGGCTCACAACCAAGATGGTTTTGGATAAACCATTGGCATGGTTGTAGTGTAGCTTGGTATTGTTTTGTCTTGAACATAGAGTTACACTAGTACACTTAGGTGTATTGAGCATGACCGACATAGAGGTGATTCAATTTATTGCTGACTACATAATTGAATCGGACCTTGGATATTATGTTGTACATGCTCTTAATCCCGATATAATAATGGGCACATGTACTTAGTATTTATTTCTTTGATTTAACAAAGGGTGAGATTTAAATGGATTAAATCAATATGCCCGGTAAGTTGGGAAATGATATTATTTACTTGGTGTGCCGTTGATTATAGGAGGAAACTGTGTCCTATATATTAGGTTGATGATGTCCCCTTGAGGAGCTCATAAGGTTCATCATGTAAACCCTGCTGGTTGACTTAGTCAACATGGTGATAAGGTTGAGTGGTACTACTCGAGGAGTTAGATGTTAATTGATTGATGGTCAGTAAATCAATTAATTGACGGACATTCGATATCTTAAACACGGGGAGATGGATGTACAAATGATGTATGGAGCCCATATTAATTTATGGGGGTTGGTGAGGTAATTCAATGATGATCCTCTAGTGGAATGGAACATCATTGATGGATCAAGTTTGTGTGGTTCCGATCCATCGGGTGGCCAAGATCCAACTCCTCCTCATGGTCCCTATCGTAGCCTAATATAATCATGAAACCTAGATCCAATGATGGAAAACAAAACTCTAGATCCGATGGTGGAGATTAAATCTCTAGATCCGACGGTTGAGATTAAATCTCTAGATCCGACGGTTGAGATTAAATCCCTAGAACCGACGGTGGAGATTAAATCTCTAGATCCGACGGTTGAGATTAAATCTCTAGATCCGACGGTTGAGATTAAATCCCTAGAACCATCGGTGGAGATTAAAAGGAGGCTTAAGCCTAACTCTATAAATAAGACTTAGGGCTTGGGCGGCAAGGCATGAGAAGGAATTCTAGGGTTTGCTCTCTTTAGCTTGGGCGGCAAGAAACCCTAAGGAGATTAGGATTTAGTTCCTTGGTTGGGCGGCTAGGGTTTGGAAGGAAGAGTGGGCGGCAACTATAGGAGAGGTGCTCTTCTTCTTCCTAAGGTGTGGCCGACTTCTACCTCTTCTTCCCTCTACCTTGGTCGGCGCTCAACCTATTCCTCTTCTCCTCTTCTTTTCCTCTTGGTCGGCGGCACAAAGGAGCTAGGGATTGTTCCCTTGTTCGGTTCCTTGGTTGGCCATCTTGTTCTCTCTATTCTTGGGGCCGGCAGCATCAAGCCTTTGTGGCTTGGTGGTTGGCTCAAGCAAGAAGGGAAGGAGAGTTCTTCTTTCTTTCGATTGAAGAAGATCTAGGAAACTTCAACTTGTGGAGGATCTTCGCCCACCCGAAGTCTACAAGGAGGTTGGGACATACGATAGAAGATCGAGTGGTATAAAAGTTTTACAAGTTTTATTATTAATCTTTGAATGTTCTTGTTAATATGTTTGTATGTGTTGATTATACATGTCTACATCCATATGTATTTGTATAATCATGGACCCCGAAGATAAACATAAAAACCGGTGATCCATCCGTCGTCTCTTCCGTGGCTAACCGACTAGAAGAGTTTGGTTGCTTGAACAACTATTTTGTTCAAGCGATCGCTCAAGTCGTTAGCACGACGACGAAATGGTTGAGCTTAGGAAACTCATCCCATCCAGATTAGTTTTCATTAGTGAAAATTTTAATCTGGGGACAAGGGAGCCTACGAGCCTCCGAGCAATGCCTACAAAAAGAAGGACTTTCGCAACTAGACGCAGAGTGGGACACGGCCAGGGAATGTGGATTCACACGGTCATGTCTAATGGGTGGAGAACAACACCCTAGGGCCACACACGGCCAGGCTGTGTGGAAACACACGGTCGTGTGGTGGCCCGACAGATTTGTGCGACTAGGGCTTTTTTCGGATTTTGCAGCAGTCCGAAGCGATGTGTATATAAGGATGGCTCCGCCCAAACCCTAGGGGGGAGGCACGACAGCTAGGACGGCACGCCGAAGCCCTAAAAAGCTTTGATAACTCACAGCGGGGAGGAGGAATGTCGCCGGAGGTCCACAACTTGCAATACAACGCCGGAGAGAGATCACAAAGCATCGTATATCTCTATTTCTGTGCTTTATTTCTATTGTATTCGGACTTAAACATGTTTTGTGATTCTTCCTTCGTATTTATGGAGTAGTACTTTCGATTCTAGGATTAGGGAGTAGCTTGTGTACATAAACAATGTTGGTTCATATTAAATTCTTGTCAAAAGTTTGATTTGACAATTGGTAGTTTCTCTCTATTATATTTACGTGTGTTTGGCTTTCTTTCCACTGTGCTTAGGCGATACGAGGTGGTGACAGCCCTCGCAATCTAAAATTTAGGAGGTTTGATCCAAGGAACCTAGGGGTAAACCTGACCTCCCATAACTGTGGGGAGAAGGGATCGGTGGAGTCGGAAACGGTCCACCGCAAGGATTGATTTGGCATCCTCGTACCCTCTATCTCGTTCTTTTGGGCAGAGATAGCTCCCGGTGAATGTGGTGGCTCTGCAGGAGAGTGTATGATGTCCCTTGATCAAAACCGTAGGTAGACATTTAGATCACACCAATTGACAACATTGTTCTATGATACACAAGCGAAACCGAAGTCCTAGAACCGCTTGTTAAGACCCCGGCATACTCTTTTCCTCCTCCGTGTGACACCGTACAGAGTAGGGTCCACCGATAGTCCTCACCAACCGACTCTCTCAGAGATTACATCCGAACAATCGCAACCACTTAATGTATTGGTATTCGAATCTCAATCCCTGTGGGATCAATAAATCTTTATTACTTGACGACATCCGTGCACTTGCAGGCGTTGAGCACGAGCGTGCGCTTTGAGTCCTCGACAGTATCCATCGCGAGATTCGAGGTCGCATCCATCTGCATCACGTAGGAAGGTTCCATACAAGTTTTCTTGCACAAAAGCGGATGGGTTGTCTATCGTTTTGAAACTCAACAAGATAGGGATAACGTCTTGCAAGGTGGTCCATATTTTTCATTTGACATTTTGATTTTCTTTAAGATTATGCCATGATGTTTTATTTTTAATGAGGATGGAAGACATGTCCCTGCATGGATTCAAATTTATGGCTTATCGTCAGATTGTTGGTCTCAAAAGGTGTTAAGTATGGTTGGTCCAGAGGTAGGGAAGCTGTTGTATATAGATAAATTGACATGTGCCCATGAACGACTTGTTTATGATCGGTTATTGGTGGAGATTATGGTGTTTGGGCAACGTATCCATGATGTTCCGATTACATTGCCAACTGGAGCTTAGGTTGATCTCAGAATTTTGTATGAGGTTGTGCCAGATTTTTGTGAAGTTTGTGGGAAAATTGGCCATCGGATAGCAATTTGTCGAAGGGGGACAACTCTTGCTAGTCAGCAAGCTCATACTGTGGAAGGAACAACTACGGATGGGCCTAATATTTGTCATCCTAGTCGACAATGATCTCAATCAGTGGGGGGAAGAGGGAGAGCACAAAGGAGCAAGCCACTATCAAGGCAGCAATGGCATTCCAAAAATCAAGAAGTTCGAGGGGGAAGTGCGGAGGTGCAGAATGAATTAGCGATTGCGGAGGTGCCTAACCCGACTCTAGTAGTGGTTTAGGTTGCCCTAGATCATGGAATAGATGTGCAATGACCTTCAGAAATGCCACATGAGGAAGGATGCAATATGCATCAGCAAGAAGCATTTAGGACGGATGGAGAGCAACAAGCGAAGGTTGGGGAAGACCATTCTATAGCACCGGTCATGGGATGCTCCTCTTCTTCATCATTGGGCAGTGTAGGGGTTGGTGCAGCAGGTCTAGCATCTTCTTCCACAGCTGGTGGGTCTTCTTTCAACTCATTCATGAACCTAGGAGATGGAGTAGCGAAATGAATTAAGAATGCACACATGATGAACCTGCCAAGGGAGCGACAAATATGGACGCAAGCAATCCGTAATGGTGACAAATGAAGGTTGCTGCATGGAATATAAGAGGCTTCCACAAGTCCCTTAAACAAGGAAGGGTACAACACCTCCTTAAGAATAAAGATATTCAGGTTTTAGCACTACTGGAGACGAAGCTTATAGAGGATCCTCTTGATAATATCATGAAGAAGCGATTTACAAGTATGGGGCATGAACATAAGTTTGGTATGTCTAACCATGGTCGTATATTGCTATTGTGGGACATGTAGAGTATTGATATGCAAATCATTATCACATCTGAGTAGTTCATTCACACATATATCCGATGTCGGATCTCTGAAAGAGGTTTCTTGGTATCCTTTATATATGGGCTACATTCTATAGTCAATCTGAGGCCATTTTGGGAGGATCTCTCGGAGCTTGGAGAGACTATCTCAGAGCCATGGATGATTATATGGGATTTCAATTCTATACTATCACTCCATGACAAGCAATGTAGAGCCCCAATTACAAATTATGAAATGGGGGATCTTCAGAAGTTTACTCAAGTATGTGGATTAGTGGATCTTTGGTCTATTGGGTGTCGGCTTACATGGACTAATGGGTTGGTTTCTTGCAAGTTGGATAGAGTGATGGTTAATTCACAATGGTCAATGGCAGATTTTGATGTGTATGTAGAGTTTACGGTTCTTGGTTGTCTTTCGGACCATTCATGTGGTATAGTGCATACCTTGGCGAAGGATAGGCCACCAAACCGACCTTTTAAATTCCTCAACATGTGGCCGCTTCATCGGGATTTCCAACAAGTTGTGGCGAATTCATGGGCAGCTCCAACTGGGGGGAATGTGTAGTTTATCCTTAAAAGCAAGCTTGGCCAGTTAAAAGGGAAGTTGCGTGAATTGAACAAAAAGGAGTTTGGCCACATTTCGGAGAAAGAAAGAAGAGCAAATGCGGAGTTAGAGGAGGTTCAAAAAGGATATTATTATGGGTGGATCGGTTCCCATGGACTATAGAAGTATCAAGAAGAGAACAACTCTACTTGCGGAGGCGGAGAAGCAATACTATCAGCAAAGGGCTAAGAATGTCTATCTCCGAACTTCGGATAGGTGTACCAAGTTCTTCCATGATGTTGTCAAGAGGAATAATAATAGGAATGCTATGGTCATGATCACCAAAAGAGATGGAGAACAAACTATGAGTCAAGGAGAGGTGGCAAGTCAGTTTGTGAACTATTTCTATGAACTTCTTGGTCAAAATGAGGTGTGCAGGCCATGGACAGCATGGAACTTTCAGGAAGACACCTAAACTATGCTCAAGGGGTAGATTTAGTTTGGTTGGTGGAGGTGGGTTAAATTAAGGCGGTGCTACATGACATTGGTCAAGACAAGGTGCCGGGCCCGGATGGTTTTGGGGCAGAGTTCTTCACTTCTTCTTGGGATATGATAGGGTCGGATTTTAGTGCAGCAGTCCAAGAATTCTTTCAAGGGGGAAGGTTGCTCAAACAATGGAATCATGCATTGATATCCTTAGTGCCAAAGTCGGACCATGCATCAGGAGTGTCAGACTATCGACCGATTTCATGTTGTAATGTCTTCTACAAAGTCATAGCTAAAGTTTTGGTCGGTCGATTTATCCAAAGTTATGGGATACTTAGTGGATGGAGCGCAAGTGACATTTGTGGGAGGGTGCTCTATAGGTGACAACATCAACTTGACGCGGGAACTATTGAGGAAATATGCACGCAAAAGAATCTCACCAAGATGTATGATCAAGGTTGATTTGAAGAAGGCATTTGACATGGTAAATTGGGAATTTCTTATGGCGGCTCTTGTTGGTTTTAGTTTTCCCTAACAATTTTGTGGATGGATCATGGAATGTGTCATGACGGCCTCCTACTCTATCTCCCTCATTGGAGTTTATGGATTCTTTAGTAGGAGACGAGGATTAAGGCAAGGGACCCTTTATCCCCTTTAATATTTGGATTGTGTATTGAAGTGTTATCTCGAAGATTGAAGGTCGCCTCATCGCTACCCTCGTACCATTTTCATCCCATGTGCAAATAAGTTGGTATAACTCACTTGGTGTATGCAGATGACTTGATGTTGTTTGCTCAGGCGGATGATACTTCTATTTTGACTTTGGCAGATTGTTTGGAGCAATTTTGAGATGAGTCGGGGCTGCGGGCTAACCCCATGAATTCTTATGTTTATATTGCAGGAGTTGATGATAGATCTAAAGGAAGGTTGTCTCATATCATTGGGTATCAGGAGGAGCCATTTCCCTTTAGATACTTGGGCATTCCATTGGTGGCGGAGAAGTTACGAATAGCTAACTATGGACCCTTACATGAGGCGATTATGAGGAAGGTAAACTCTTGGCCGAAGCAAACATTGTAATATGTCGGGCACCTAGAGTTAGTGAAGACAGTGCTCCAAGGGTTGGGATGTTATTGCCTTTCTATGCTTCCTATCCCTAGTGGTGTCATTAAGAAGATCATGACAATATGTAGAGCTTTTGTATGGTCATCTAAACATCCTCCTATTTCTTGGGACAAGTTATGTCTCCCTAGGCAAGATGGTGGCTATGGACTTCATGATCTTGTCACTTGGAATGAAGTTTTACTTAGCAAGACTATATGGAAAATTCAATCCAAGAGAGACTCACTATGGGTGAAATGGGTGTATCAACACTATATAAAAGGGGATAAATTTTGGCAATGGTAGACTAAAGCAATGGACTCAACCCTTATTAAGCAGTTTGTGGATATCCGAAATAAGATTCGAAGGATTTCAAATGGTCTAGGTGCAGCAAATATGAAGTTGATTTAGTGGTTTGCGGGGAAAGAGAACGGGGTGGTAAAAGCTTATTCTTTCTCCACACCGAGGGAGGAGGTGGTGGAGTGGGCACCAACGATTTGAAGGTCGGAAATTATGCCTAAGCACTGGTTTGTTATGTGGCTCTTGGCACATGGGAGGCTTCAAATGGTGGATAGAATGCCTTACGTGGTGGACAAAGAGTGTTTGCTATGCCGAGGTCAAAATGAGTCGAATGAGCATTTGTTCTTTGATTGCCCCATCATGCGTGCTTTATGGGGAAAAGTTAAAGGCTGGATAGATATTCAATATGAGGTACAATCTGCATTAAAGTTATTTCACATTTTGGGATAGCATTACAAGGGCAAGGGTAGGAGGATTAGAGTTCAACATCTGGGCATCTCGTGCATGGTATATATACTGTGGGAAGCCCGGAATAGATGTCGGTTTAAAGGGTTGCACCCAAATGTTGATCGAATATTTTACAAAGTCCAAATTCATGTATATCACTTCATGGATGGATAGGAGATGCGGTTGGGAGTATGCACTTGCTGGAGTTAATGTGCCGCTTGTTCTAGCATGTAATAGGTGGCGAGGGAGAGTTTTTGTTTTATGCTTCATGATGTATCTATGTGATGTGTGCTAGAATTGCTTTTATGTGTGCAAACTTCATGTCTAGGGGTTGATTGGAAATGGTAGGAGTGCGTACCTCATGTGTAGAGGTTGCTAGATTTGATTCGGCTGGAAGATTGTGTTCGTTGATTGTATGATTGGGATTTCTTTGCCCACATTTTATATATATTTACCTATTTCAAAAAAAAAAGTAAGTGTATTAACTTAAAATTTTACATCTCTCTTTTTAATAGTCACTTTAAACCTCTCTCTCCCCCTTTGGCATACATCAAAATACTATTATCTTTCAAATGCCAAAAATCAAGATTTGAGAATTTCACCCAAGTGAGTTCAAAGTATTAGCTTTCAAAATAGGCACAATTGGTTTAAGATAAAAACTAAGTGTATGAATTTTCATATCTTTACTACATAAGCATTTCAAATTACCAAAGCTTTTCAACATGCTTAAATTTCTCAACATACTCATGATTCTCAAAGCCCATTACAATACATGAGTTTCTCGACATACTTTAAGCTTCTCAAGGCATAGGCTTTTCAAACTTTTTCAAAAAATCACTAGTTTTTTAAGATAAGTTTTTCAAAATAAGTTTGTCAAAGTAAACTAAGTTATATAAGATTTTCAAGTTTAGTTTTTGAAAATATGCTTTTCAAAGTATATAAGTGTTTAAAAATATAAGAAAATTTCTAACATTTTGAAAACACCTTAAAAAATTTCTCTCCCCAAAAAAAAACTTAGTGTTTTGAAAATATTTTAATTTCCTCTTTAATTGTTTCCTCCCCCTTAATTAAAACTTTCAATTTTGAAATTGTTTTCTCCCCCTTTAATTCCATCCATGCAATTAAGGATTTTGAAAAATTGTTCTCTCCCCCTCAATTCAAGCTTTAATAATGTAAAATACAAATGCAATAAAAGTTGTCCAAGCATGAATCCTTAGTTGAAAATATTAGCATTATTTAAAATATATTGAAAATACACATATAAAATTTTTCCTTAAAGCAAATGTCTAACTCTTAGAAAACTCAAATGATATAAAATTATCATTAAGCCTTGGGAAAGAGTTAGTCACCGAAGTGATCGTTTTTCTTTAAACCCCTTTTGGTTCATGTAGATGCAGTGAATCTACATCTGGAACCAGGGGTGCAGTCCTAGCATCTCACGCCCATCTTCGTGTCTCAATACATAAACAGGTAATCTTAGGTGTTTGTGAGATGCGGAGGCTTACCTAGATCTATAGGTTCATGAAATCTAAACTTGGCCTAGGCTAGATCAATTTTTAATTTTTCTTTAAGAAAACTATAGTAATACTTAGTAGAAAAATATTTGAATGTGAGAGCAAAAATAAATTCTATTCTACCAAGCAAAATCCTAATTGTCTTCTAAGGGTACTAAACTCAACTTTAGGAAGTGGTTTAGTAAAGATGTCTGCCAAATTAGACTTCGACTCAACATAGTTGAGTTCAATATTTCCTTTAGCAATATGATCCCTCATGAAGTGTTGTTTGACATCAATATGTTTAATGTGTGAGTGATGAATTGGATTTGTAGTTAAGTTTATTGAACTTATGTTGTCAACAAGTGTCTTAACATTTTTGTAATCTAACTCAAAATCCTTTAGTGTGTGCATAATCCATAGTAATTGTGCAATGCACTCTCCTAATGCTATGTATTCTACTTCGGTTGTGGATAGAGCAACACAATGTTGCTTCCTACTAGACTAGTTAACTAGGCATGAACCTAAGAATTGACATCCTCCACTTGTACTCTTTTTATCAAGTTTACACCCATCATAATCTGAGTCAGAGTGTCCTATTAGCTTAAAGTTATTAGTTTTTGGGTACCACATTTCTATATTAATTGTTTCTTTAATGTATCTTAAGATTCTTTTGACATGAGTTAGATGTGATTCTTTAGCACAAGTTTGATACCTTGCGAACATACTAACTACAAATAGTATGTCAGGTCGACTTATAGTTAAGTATAAGAGACTTCCTATGCCACTTCTATAATACTTTAAATCTACTTGTTTTCCTTCTTTATCAGCATCTAATATTATGTTTGTTGTCATGGGTGTTTTTATTTCTTTTGCATTTTCCATTCTGAATTTTTTAATTAATTCTTTTGCATATTTATTTTGATATATATAATTTCCATCTCTTGTTTGTTTTATTTGTAAACCTAAAATGAAGCTTAACTCTCCTACCATGCTCATTTCGAATTCTTGTTCCATTAAGGTTATAAACTCTTCTAAAAATTTTGAATTTGTTGATCCAAATACTATATCATCTACATATACTTAGGCTATAAAGATGTCTAGATTCAAAGTTTTTACAAACAAATTTGAGTCAATTTGACCTTGTCTAAAACCTTTTGAGATTAAGTATGAAGATAATCGTTCATACCAAGCTCTTGGATCTTGTTTTAGTCCATACAAGGTCTTTTTTTAGTTTGTATACATGATTGGGGTATTCTATATTTTCAAAACATGGGAGTTGACTTACGTATACTTCTTCTTTTATTACTCCGTTTTAAGAATGCGGGCTTAACATCCATTTGGTATAGCTTGAATCCTTTGTGTGCCGCATAGGCTAGCAACATCCAAATGGATTCAAGCCTAGATACCGGAGCATAAGTCTCGTCATAATCTAACCCTTCTACTTGACTAAATCCCTTCGCTACTAACCTAGCTTTGTTCCTTATAATTTCTCCTTGGTCATCTAATTTATTTCTAAATACCCATTTAGTATCTATGATTGATTTATTTGGTGGTGAAGGTACTAATTCCCATACATTTCTTTCGAATTGTGTTAGTTCTTCTTGCATGGCTATTACCCAATCAGGATCTAGTAAAACATCATCTATTGATTTTGGTTCTAACTTTGATATTAATGCTATTTGACTTATGCTTCATATAGATGATCTAGTTTGTACTCCTAGGGTTGGATTTCCTAGCACATGTTCAATAGGATGGTTTGGATTTATTCTAAGTATTCTTAAGTTTTCTTGATGTTGAATTTGTTCTTCTTCTAGTATTGTTTCATTCACACCTTCTTGGTTATTATTTATTGTGTCATTTTTTGTTTGATCTGTTGGGATGTATACTGAAAAGTCTATCTTTTGTATGAACATCTTTATTTTTGAAATAAGAATCACATGATCATTGTTTGCATATTATTATGGCTATGCATATTGTCTAATACATTACATTGTAGATAACATGGTGTGTGGTGTCACATGGGAGATCATGTTATCGGTTCCTTGTAAAGTATAAGTAAAGGCTCACAACCGAGATGGCTTTGGACAAACCATTGGTATAGTTGTAGTATGATTTGGTATTGGTTTGTCTTAACCATAGAATCACACTAGTGCACTTTGTGTGTATTGAAAAGGACCGACTTAGAGGTGATTCGATTTATTGCTGACTACATAATCGAATCGGACCTCAGATATTATTTTGTACATGCTCTTAATCCCGATATAATAACGGGCACATATACTTAGTATTCATTTCTTTGATTTACCAATGGGCGAGATTTATAGATTAAATCGATAGGCTCGGTAAGTTGAGAAATTGTATTATTTATATGGTGTTTCATTGATTATAGGAGGAAATTGTGTCCTATATATTAGGATGATGATGTCCCCTTGAGGAGCTCATAAGGTTCATCATGTAAACCCTGCAGGTGGACTTGGTCCGACATGATGAAAAGGTTGAGTGGTACTACTCATGGAGTTAGATGTTGATTAATTAATGGTCAGTAAATTAATTAATCGACGGACATTCGAGATCTTAAACACAGGGAGAAAATGTACAAATAATATATGGAGCCCATATTAACTTATGGGGGTTGGTGAGGTAGATCAATGATAATCCTTTAGTGGATTGGATTATCATTTATGGATCGGACTTTATGTGGGCTTGATCCATGGGTGGCCAAGATCCAACTCCTCCTCATGGTCCCTATTGTAGCCTATTAACACCTCATGAAGCTTAGATCCAAAGGATAGAAACAAAACTCTAAATCCAAAGGTAGAGATTAAATCTCTAGATCCGACGGTTGAGATTAAATCTCTAGATCCGACGGTTGAGATTAAATCCCTAGAACCAATGGAGAAGATTAAATCATGACTTATCCCTAACTCTATAAAAGGAGGTGATAGGGGTGGGCGGCAACATGATGGATGAGGTTAGGGTTTGTTTCCCTTGGGCGGCAACAATCCTAGTTGGGATAGGATTGGGAGTGGGTGGCTAGGGTTAGGGTTTTGGGGTTGTGGTGGGCGGCAACAAGTGGAGGAGGGATTCTTCTTCTTCTTCCTAAGGTTGGCCGACCCCTCTTCTTCTTCCATCTATCTTGGCCAGAGCTCAACCTATTCTTCTTCCCTTCATCCTTGGCTGGAAATTAGGAGAGCTTAGTTTAGGGTTTGGGCGGCAACAAGGAGAAGGATTGCTTTTCTTTCTCTTCTCCAAGTGTTGGCTGGCGCCCATGCTCTCATGTTTTCTCCTTTGGCAGGTTCCTATACTCAATGTTCTCTTCCTTGGCCGGCGGCAACATCGAGTTTATTGACTTGGTGGTCGGTTCTAGATAGGAAGAAGAGTTTTGTTTGATGATCTTCCTTTGTTCGGAGTGAACAAGGAAAGGAAGATTGGTGATCTAGGAGGCTTCGACTTTTGGAAGATCGTCGCCCACACGACATCCAAAAGGAGGAAGGACATATAATAGAAGATCAAGAGGTATAATCTTGTTTATTTTGATTAGTCTTCCTTTGTATTATGTTTATAATTGCTTTTCAATTATATGCATGTTTTATGTGGATGTTTACTTTATGTATGTGGCTAAATAATACTTGGATCCCGAACATAAACACAAAAGTCGGTGATCCGTACATCGTCTATTCCACGGCTACTCATGGAATAGAGGTAGGTCACTTGAACAACAAGTTTGTTCAAGTGACCACTCTAAACGAATAGCACGATGATGACTTGGTTGGTTGGGCAATCCCTTTTGTCTAGGATTAAATTTTTTTAATCCGGGGACATCGATGGGATCGCCATGAACAAACAACCGAGGTGAAGTGGGAAGCGAAGTTTCCCCTCACGGATCGATAAGCAAAACCCTACAATTGGTATTAGAGCCAAGGTTTCCGGTTTTGTGTGTTTAGGATTTGGTTAATTTTTATGCACTTTTCATATATTATATGTGCTGGATAATAGTAGGATATGCGTAGTTTAACTCTTTGGTTGCAGGCATAAGATCTGACTATTATGGTCATATGTGTATATGTGATTGTATGTGTATATTTTATTGAATCCTCGGGGTTGACGAGGCTAGTATTTAATTTTTTGTAAATTAGATATGACATTTTTAGCCACTCTTTTTATTTTAGTTTACTTTCGATCTAGAATTCATGTACACTCTCTCGTGGAGTATATGATCGATGGATGTAAATTAAAATAGATTTTAGTCTCGGCTCGGATCTCCGGATGGCTCGTACATGGCGTAGGAGGAGCAGACGAGAATGTGATGCGACAGGAGACATATTGAAGACAAAAGCCATAATAGTTGGAAAATAATTTTTTTTCATATTTATTGCTTATTGTTTGATATGCATGTCGTAGGCTAGAAAATTCCTCAATTTCAAATTACTAAGTGGGAGAGGGATATTTTTATAAATTCCCACGGCCTCCATTACAATTTGACATGTGATGCAAGCAAACTTATGCGTCAGCTCTGAGTGCCTTCCTCCCCATCGGATGAGTTTGTTTGTGGATCACAAGGTCGAATATGGTTATAGGAAATTATTAAGGAGCGTGTGTACTTCCCCATCGTAAGGCACATAACCCGAGATAATTATCTTGGTACCAAGTAATGGTGAACACTTAGATAAAAATATAAGTATCCTCCCCATCGGAGTCACTGCTTTTATTTGTAGGGCCGAAGAGAAACCAACTATTAATTTTACTTGTCAAAAAGTTAGGTTGACAAGATAGTAAAATTAATGGGTAAAACCTCCTCTTACAAATGTAGAATTCGTATACGTCCACACTATCGTGGCATATGATATTCTCGATGTTTTGAGGTGTTGGTTGATTTTAAAAAATTTATTGATTGAGGAATCAATAATTTTTTGAAATCTAAAGTAATGATCTATGTGATTCTTAGGATTTTCAAAGATGAATTTCAGTCCACTTGATATGATACTAAAGGAAAATAAACTTACTGTACCCAAATAATGTTGATTGGAAAAAAATCTAGATATTGTCTTAACTGCTGAGGAGTACAAATATGTATTTTTCGAAGAGTGTCCTCCTAAGCCTGCGAATGAGCTAGAAGTCCTTGGAGCTGAGATCGATGGGGAAACCCAGGTCGATATCATTCTCCAGCCGACAGAAAGGCTTGCTCAGGCTAAGGCCATGGTTGCTCAGAAGGTTTCTACTTCTAAGCCGAAAGGCAAGAAGAAGAAGAAACAAGGTGGAGCAATGGTGGTGGGAGGACCTCAGGGAGGAGTGAAGAAGCCAAAAGGCAAGTACTTAACTTGGAAGCAGGATGGACATTGGAAGAAGGATTGTCCCAATCCGAAGCAGAACAAAGGTATATCCTTTGGTCTAGTCGTTGAAACATGGTTAACAGTGTTATCTACCGACACCTGGTGTGTAGATACAGGAGCCTCTGATCATGTCTGCAATACTTTGTAGGGGTTCCAGGAAACCCAACGACGAGCTGAGGGAGAGATTACCATTTACTTGGGCAATGCCATGAAGGTGGCAGCTATTGCAGTGGGAGACATTTTATTTATCTTTTGAGAAAAATAAAACTTTGGTTCTGGAAAATTTCCTTTATGTACCTTTATTTAGAAAGAATTTAATTTCAGTTTCTAAATTATTTATGGATGGATATTCTACTTTTTTTAATGACAGAGTTATTATAAAAAGGAATAGGGAGAATATTTGTTCAGGTACATTGATAGGAAATTTGTATACACTTGAACCAAAACCTCCCACGATGCAAATTGAAGTTAATAACTCATCTTCTAATTCCAATAAGAGAAAAGAACCTTCGAAGATGAATCAAACATATCTTTGGCATCTTAGGCTTGGTCATATTAACCTAAGCAGAATTCAAAGGTTGATAGCTGATGGACCTCTGGGTTCATTAGTGGTGGAGGATTTCCCAACCAGTGAATCTTGCTTAAAGGGTAAAATGACCAAGAGGCCTTTTAAGGCCAAGGGGTATAGAGCCAAAGATGTGTTACAATTGGTTCATTCTTATTTATGTGGTCCTATGACTATCCAGGCTAGAGGTGGTTTTGAGTATTTCGTCTCTTTTATAGACGATTACTCGAAATATGGATACATTTACCTGATGCGCAGCAAGTCTGAATGCTTTGACAAGTTCAAAGAATTCAAGGCTGATGTGGAGAAGCGTCAAGGTAAAAGTATCAAGACACTACGATCTGATCGTGGTGGCGAGTACCTCTTAGGAGAGTTTAGGAATTACTTATCAGAGGCTGGGATTCAATTCCAATTGTCTGCACCTGGCACACCCCAGCAGAATGGTGTAGCAGAGCGAAGGAATAGGACTCTTATGGAGATGGTTAGATCAATGATGAGTTATTCTGAGTTGCCAGATTCATTCTGGGGATATGATCTAGATACGGCGGTGTACATTCTGAACTTGGTTCCATCTAAATCAGTGCCTTCTACTCCCACAGAGTTGTGGACTAGGCGAAAGCCTAGTCTAAGACATATTCGGATATGGGGGAGTCCAGCACATGTGCTGAAGTCAGATGCTGGTAAGTTGGAACCTCATACAGAAGTACGCATGTTCGTTGGCTATCCTAGAGGAACGAAGGGTGGTTTGTTTTATAGTCCTAGAGATCAAAGGGTGATCGTTAGCACGAACGCCAGATTTCTAGAGGAAGACTATGTGATGAGCCACAAGCCCAAGAGTAAAATTGTTCTGGAGGAATTAAAAGGGGAAGTCACTTCTTCAGTACCACCGGTACAAGAGGATATACCACAAGTCACTGCACCGCATGTCACAGAGGATACACAGGAGATACCTCATCGTAGTGGGAGGGTTGTGAGACAGCCTGATAGATTCATGTTCTTGGGAGAATCTTCTCATTTGGTCCCTGGCGAACATGAACCTGATCCCTGGACATATGACGAGGCAATCCAAGATAAAGATGTAGTATCTTGGCAAAGTGCAATGAATACTGAGATTGAATCTATGGATTCAAATCAGGTCTGGGAGCTAGTGGAACCACCCGATGGTGTAAAAACCATTGGATGCAAGTGGATCTACAAAAGAAATAGAGGAATAGATGAGAAGGTTGAAACCTTCAAAGCGAGGCTTGTTGCGAAGGGGTATACTCAGAAAGAGGGTATCAATTATGTGGAGACCTTTTCGTCGGTAGCCATGCTTAAGTCTATCCGGATTCTCTTATGCATAGCAGCTCATATGGATTATGAGGTGTGACAGATGGATGTCAAGACAGCTTTCCTGCATGGAAGTCTTGAGGAAAACATCTATATGAAGCAACCAGAGGGATTCATTGTGAAGGGAAAAGAGCATCTTGTATGTAAGCTTAATCGGTCCATTTATGGATTGAAGTAAGCTTCAAGGTCTTGGAACATCCGATTTGATGAAGTAATCTAGCCTTATGGATTTATTCAAAGTCCGGATGAGTCTTGTGTATACAAGAGATGTGACGAAAACGTAGTGGTATTTCTTGTACTATACGTAGATGATATTTTGTTGATTGGCAACAATATCAAGGTGTTATCAGACGTAAGGGTATGGTTGTCCAAACAGTTTGATATGAAGGACTTGGGAGAGGTGGGACACATCCTTGAGATCAAGGTTATAAGGGATCGCAGGAAAAGGATGTTGTATTTATCCCAAGCTTCATACATAGACACGATTATGGATCATTTTAGCATGCAGAACTACAAGAAGGGTTTTCTACCTTTCAGGCATGGAGTTCCTTTATCTAAGGAGATGTGTCCTAGATCATCTGAGGAGATAGAGGAGATGAAGGTGGTTCCTTATGCTTCGGCAGTAGGAAGCCTCATGTATGCGATGTTATGTACGAGACCAGATATCTGCTTTATTGTGGGCATGGTCAGCAGATATCAGAGTATTCCAGGACAGAGACATTGGACTGCGGTAAAGCATATATTGAAGTACCTGAGAAGGACTAGGGATTATATGCTGGTTTACCATGCAGACCAATTACTCCCTGTGGGTTACACGGATTCTGACTTCCAATATGATAGGGATAACAGTAAGTCTACCTCAGATTTTGTGTTTACTTTGGGAGGTGGAGCAATTGTATGGAGGAGTGTCAAGCAGAAATGCGTGGCGGACTCCACCATGGAAGCTGAGTATGTGGCAGCCTCTGAGGCAGCCAAAGAAGCTGTGTGGCTCAGGAACTTCCTGATGGACTTGGATGTAATTTCTGGTTTGCCCAGAACTATCACAATTTATTGTGATAATAGTGGTGCAATTGCAAATTCGAAGGAACCACGAGCCCATAAGGCTAGTAAACACATAGAACGCAAGTACCACCTGATACGAGAAATCGTAAAGAGAGGAGAAGTTGTTGTGGACAAGATTGCATCGGAGGATAACCTGGCAGATCCTTTCACTAAGGCCCTTCTGACGAGAGCTTTTGATAGGCATGTGGAGGGAATGGGAATCAGATGTATGGCACTTTGAGGACAGCATAGTCTTTTAGTATAAGTGGGAGATTGTTGGGATGTATACTGAAAAGTCTATCTTTTGTATGAATATCTTTATTTTTGAAATAAGAATCACATGATCATTGTTTGCATATTATCATGGCTATGCATATTATCTAATACATTACAATGTAGATAACATGGTGTGTGGTGTCATACGGGAGATCATGTTATCGGTTCCTTGTAAAGTATAAGTAAAGGCTCACAACCGAGATGGCTTTGGACAAACCATTGGTATGGTTGTAGTATGATTTGGTATTGGTTTGTCTTGACCATAGAATCACACTAGTGCACTTTGTGTGTATTGAGCAGGACCGACTTAGAGGTGATTCGATTTATTGCTGACTACATAATCGAATCGGACCTCAGATATTATTTTGTACATGCTCTTAATCCCGATATAATAACGGGCACATATACTTAGTATTCATTTCTTTGATTTACCAATGGGCGAGATTTAGAGATTAAATCGATAGGCTCGGTAAGTTGGGAAATTGTATTATTTATATGGAGTGTCGTTGATTATAGGAGGAAACCGGGTCCTATATATTAAGATGATGATGTCCCCTTGAGGAGCTCATAAGGTTCATCATGTAAACCCTGCAGGTGGACTTGGTCCGGCATGATGAAACGGTTGAGTGGTACTACTCATGGAGTTAGATGTTGATTAATTAATGGTCAGTAAATTAATTAATCGACGGACATTCGAGATCTTAAACACGGGGAGAAAATGTACAAATAATATATGGAGCCCATATTAACTTATGGGGGTTGGTGAGGTAGATCAATGATAATCTTTTAGTGGATTGGATTATCATTTATGGATCGAACTTTATGTGGGCTTGATCCATGGGTGGCCAAGATCCAACTCCTCCTCATGGTCCCTATTGTAGCCTATTAACACCTCATGAAGCTTAGATCCAATGGATGAAAACAAAACTCTAGATCCAAAGGTAGAGATTAAATCTCTAGATCCGACGGTTGAGATTAAATCTCTAGATCCGACGGTTGAGATTAAATCCCTAAAACCAATGGAGAAGATTAAATCATGACTTATCCCTAACTCTATAAAAGGAGGTGATAGGGGTGGGCGGCAACATGATGGATGAGGTTAGGGTTTGTTTCCCTTGGGCGGCAATAATCCTAGTTGGGATAGGATTGGGAGTGGGCGGCTAGGGTTAAGGTTTTGGGGTTGTGGTGGGCGGCAACAAGTGGAGGAGGGATTCTTCTTCTTCTTCCTAAGGTTGGCCGACCCCTCTTCTTCTTCCCTCTATCTTGGCCGGAGCTCAACGTATTCTTCTTCCCTTCATCCTTGGCCGGAAATTAGGAGAGCTTAGTTTAGGGTTTGGGCGGCAACAAGGAGAAGGATTGCTTTCCTTTCTTCTCCAAGTGTTGGCCGGCGCCCATGCTCTCATGTTTTCTCCTTTGGTCGGTTCCTATACTCCATGTTCTCTTCCTCGGCCGGCGGCAACATCGAGTTTATTGACTTGGTGGCCGGTTCTAGATAGGAAGAAGAGTTTTGTTTGATGATCTTCCTTTGTTCGGAGTGATCAAGGAAAGGAATATTGGTGATCTAGGAGGCTTTGACTTTTGGAAGATCGTCGCCCACACGACGTCCAAAAGGAGGAAGGACATACAATAGAAGATCAAGAGGTATAACAAGAGGTATAATCTTGTTTATTTTGATTAGTCTTCCTTTGTATTATGTTTATAATTGCTTTTCAATTATATGCATGTTTTATGTGGATGTTTACTTTATGTATGTGGCTAAATAATACTTTGATCCCGAACATAAATACAAAAGTCGATGATCTGTACATCGTCTATTCCGTGGCTACTCGTGGAATAGAGGTCGGTCACTTGAACAACAAGTTTGTTCAAGTGACCACTCTAAACGAATAGCACGACGATGACTTGGTTGGTTGGGCAATCCCTTTTGTCTAGGATTAATTTTTTTTAATCCGGGGACATCGATGGGATCGCCATGAACAAACAACCGAGGTGAAGTGGGAAGCGAAGTTTCCCCTCACGGATCGATAAGCAAAACCCTACATGATCATTGTTGAGTTCTTCTTCATCAAACGTGACATTAGTTGTTTCTTCAATTTTTATGGTTTTCTTATTGTAAATTCTATATGCCCTACTAGTTGTTGAATACTCAAGAAATATTCCTTCATTGGTTTTTGAAGTGAATTTTCCTAGATGGTCTTTGATATTTAGAATGTATACTTTACACCTAAATACTCTTAAATATTTTATTGTAGGTATTTTATTATTATTAAAAATTTCATAAGAAGTTTTATGGTGTATTTTATGAATTATTATTCTATTTTCTATGTAGCATGCAGTGTTTATAGCTTCGACCCAAAAATGGCTAGGTAGATTGTATTCATTTAATATTGACTTAGTAGCTTCTTGTATAGTTCTATTCTTTCTTTCTACTATTCTATTCTGTTGAGGTGTTCTAGGGCATGAATATTCATGATAATATCCATTTTCTAGACACATTGTTCTAAATTTTTTATTTTTAAATTCTCCTCCATTGTGACTTCTTATTCTTTTTATCTTAAGATCTTTTTCATTTTCTATTTGTTTACTAAAATTACTAAATATTTCATATGTTTCATCTTTATGTTTTAATAAGTTTACCCATGTAAATTTAGAGTAATAATCTATTATTACTAAACAATATAAATTTTCGTTTAGTGATTTTACTCCATGTGAGTCAAACAAGTCTAAGTGAAGTAGTTCAAGTATAGAACTTGTTCAACTTTGATTAGTAAGTTTATGTTGAGACTTGGATTATTTTCCTTATTGGCAAGAATTATAGATTTTGTGTTCTAAGTTCTTTAGTTTAGGTAACCCTTTAACTAAATTGGTTTCACTTAGTTTAGTTATATGCCTAAAGTTGATGGGAACAAGTCTCCTATGCCACAACCTGTTGGTGCAGGGGCACCAGATAATCGAACATAAGTTTTGATTATGGCAAAGGCCCAAAGTTAAGGTCTTATTGTTATCTTATAAGCTACTCTTAAGTGTGCAGAAGTTTTTAAGTTGAGCTGAATATCAGCGACACCCAGAGAATCTCGAGTCGAGAAATCATGGAGGTCGGGCGCCACTGGGAGAACTTAGTGGGAGTCGAAGAACCCAGGTGGAGACTGAAAGTTAAGCGACTAGTCAGAAAGGACCGGAGGTAAGCACGAGTGCGAAGAGAGTGGTAATGTCGTGTCCTCCGTACGGGGACGATTGTAGGCGGAGATCCGACTAAGACTTCCAGTGGAAGGTCTAGGTCGAGATCGGATGATAAGGAATCGTCATACTTACCATATTCCGTGCTAACCTCTTATTGCAAGGGAGTGACCAAGCTGGCAGTCGACTACTGCCCATCAGTCGACTGATGGAGAAGAATCAGCCAAATATACAAGGTCAAAAAGATAACGATTGACGTCGCCACTTCGTGATAAGATAAGGTGTCACCTCGTGATAAGATTCACAAGTTGAGGATCTGGATCTAGACTTATTCCAAGGTACAAGTCTATAAAAGGAGGAGATGACTCAAACCCTAAGATCATCAATCTTGTTCTCAAGTGCTTCCACAACGCTAAAGCTCTAACGCCGTCATAACGTCGATGCAATGCCAAGCACACAACCTCTTCGTCGATAGCAGTAAGTTTGTTTTTATTCTTTGTATTCGTGGTTTTAATTGTAACAAGGTGAGGTAGGTTTGTTGCCTCATCCTCGAGCTTTCGGTTTTTGTGATCGTTGTCTCCTACCTCCAACGAGGAGGAGATTCTATAGTGGATTGCCCCTTCGTACACTGTCAAGGATCGCGAGTCTTTGGAGTAGCAACTGTTGGGTTGTCAACCAAGTAAAAACAAATTATGTCTTTTACTTTCCGCTGCATTACTCTTAGTTTTAATCGAACGAACAAAATGTTGGATTTCCCATATTAGTGCCTATAAGAATCATATATCTCCACAATAGCATGATATTGTCCACTTTAGGCCTAAGCCCTCATGGTTTTATTTTTGGGTTTTACCCAAAAGGCCTCATGCTAATAGAGATATCTTTTCATCTTATAAGCACATGATCTTTTCCATATCTTACCAATGTGGGACTTTGATTGTATTCTCAATACTCCAACAAACCCCCCCCCCTTAAACGAAGGACCACATTGACCCCCCCCCCCTCAAGCCTATCCGTCCTCGAAGGACATCCTTTGCTTGATGTCCGATCCTCAATCCACTAGAATTTCCTGCCAACTGTTTGGTTCTCCTGACTCAGCTAGACTTCCTGCCAGTTGTCCAGCCCTTTGGCCAACTGGACTTCCTACCAGTTGTTCGGTCCCCCCGACTCAACTGGACTTCCTGCCTGGTGTCTGGTTCTTTTGATCCGGACATGGGAGCTACACTTCCTTCGTTCGAGGTTCATGGCTTGACATGAACCATGACTCTGATACCAATTGTTAGTACATATAAGAATCATATATATCTACAATGGCATGATATTGTCCACTTTGGGCCTAAGCCCTCATGGTTCTATTTTTAGGCTTTACCCAAAAGGTCTCATACCAATGGAGATATCTTTTCATCTTATAAGCACATGATCTTTTCCATGTCTTACCAATGTGGGACTTTGATTGTATTCTCAATACTCCAACATCCCCGGCACCGACGTGGGTGTGTGTTCTAACGCATTTCGTAAACATGTACACCGCGGAAGCAAAAACAAGTAATAACTAACTTATTACAATACACACACTACACGCATGCAGGATACAACAAGTGTAGACA
Source organism: Wurfbainia villosa (assembly GCA_025175895.1). NCBI lineage: Eukaryota > Viridiplantae > Streptophyta > Magnoliopsida > Zingiberales > Zingiberaceae > Wurfbainia > Wurfbainia villosa. The sequence continues at coordinate 64,542,300 of CM046001.1, forward strand.
TAATCGCGATTTCAAATTTTGCAATAAAATAAAACTACTCTAGGTATACCTGACGAATAACAAGCAACAGAAAGGGCATCAACCTTAGCGACCCTTGTAAGTTTCGCCTCTATCCGAGTCCACGTCGAGTATCATCGGGATAGCTTCTCAAGCTATGAGCCCCATCTTCACACAAGATACTAGTCTCGTGTCGAAGATGTTGTGATCCGAGAGATTATCAATATTCAAATCCAATTCGAATCCAAAACCGAGTTTCACAAACTTGCTTATCGGAAATGGTTTTCGTCAATCGATTGATGAAACTTCGATCCTCCACCAAAGAGGATTGTCGGAGATCCAATCCTCGGCAAGGAGGTCAATGTCGAAGTACTAAACGTCAGCTAAATGACACTCTCGTCGCAAAGGACACAAGCTATCCAAGAGGGCAACTTGGTGGAGGAAGGTTGTCGACCAAGCAAGAATGGGTGGCGACAGCCAAAGGGGGCCGGCAGTGCGATCAACGGTGGAGTTATCGGGTGGCAAGAGGGCTATCGTCTAGAAGGGTGGTGGTGGCCGTGACGATGAGCTTGGGCAGCGGCAAAGATTGGGTGACACCAAGCTTAGGCGGCGCACAAGAAAAGGAGAAGGAGAGAAAAATGGCTAGGGTTTAAAAAACCTAAGTCGTTCAATCTAAATCAATGGGTTATCTCTCAACCCCATTATTTATAGAGAACGTATATCTTATCCATTAAGAGACTTTTTCTCAAGACCTTTTCTCTAAAACCTTTTCTCAAGAAACCTTTTCTCAAAGGGTTATTGGTTCACAATCAAAATCCGTTAACCCGCTCAATTAACTTAAGATAAAATAAACCAAACCGTGTTGGTCTATTTTAAGTTCAAACAAATCAAACCAATTTTGGTTCATTGGTTTAAAACAAACCAAACCTCTTTGGTTTATTTTCCACCAGAGGATTAGAACCAAACCGATTTGGTTCATCCATCATGTCTTCATAAGATTCGGCCGATCCATGCTTCCGATGCGACTGAAACAATTTCATACTTGCTCTATGTTTGGTCCAACCAAACCATGTCTCTCTCGATCAGAGAATCCCATTCTCAAACTCATTTTAAATCCTTTGGATAACTCTCGTAGTGTGTGTGACCAAATAGGTACTCAATTTATGTTGGTCGTCTATAATTAACCATTAATTATAGAATGATCATGAGTGACACCTAGTAGTACATCATGTTCCCTAATTAATCAAAAAATCAACGGTTGGCCTCAGAATAACTTTTGAAACCTTTCAGCAGCTACAGTGAGTCATACCCCATTCCTTTCACACTTCTTATATCCACTTGATTTAGGACATGGTCTATTGTGTCAGTCCCCACTAGGTTGACCATGTCATTCCTAGCCCAAGTATTACTTCCTCGTCCTCCGGATTCTAGTTAGTGCACATGTATCCAAGAGTATCATACTCTAAACATGTAATGCTTTGGCCAAAGACTTTAGTAAAAATCCGACGAGAGGCCATAGGGTATACATCTCCTCGTAAGGAGTGGGGAATCCGCTGTAGGTTATTCAAACACCTTCGGCCACTTCGACTTATACCCAATCATCCTGGGTCCACATCTCCTCAGAGATGCTTGCTTAAGATGTCAAAGCATAAGTCTTCATTACCAAGACAACTTGAATATCGCAAGTCGAAGGAACATCGCACTTAAGCTACAGTACGAACTTCATTAACATATCCATATATGCAGAGAACCATATGAAGTCTTACATCTAGTCACTACAATAAACTAGTTACCATAACTAGCATCTAACAGTTAACTCCGTACATCTCAATCTCTCCAACCAGTGAGAAATTGCTGCTTGGATAAACCAAAGAGTATAACTCGTGCTAGTCTCAAGAGAATTGATGGTGCCCGAATATATCAATTCATCGACTAGGGATAATTCCAATACATCACAATTACACATATAGAGATACTCACTAGTTGTGATCCAATCACAAATTCTCATGTTGTTAATCGTATTGCAGACATTCAGTAAATGAGTTTAAGATCTAATCAAATACATGAAAACTTATATACTCAAATAGTGAATCTTCATTTATCAAATAAATGGTACAACCATAAGGCGATTGCCTTAGGATATCTCTCATATATCACTAACAAGCTCTCACTTGGCCTAATGCTAATCGTCACGGTATCCAATACCATAAGCTCTAACATGACCCTCAAACTTACTTTGAGGTAAGGCCTTAGTTAAAGGATCTGCTAAGTTTCTTTCAGTGGGAATTTTCTCGATTTGTATTTCCTTCCTACTTATGATCTCTCTAATCAAATGATAGCGGCGAAGCACATATTTGGATCGTTGATGAGACCTTGGCTCTTTTGCCTGTGTAATCGCTCTATTGTTGTCGCAGTAAACAGGTATCGCTTCAACAATGGTTGGAACCACACCAAGTTCAGAGACGAACTTATTGATCCAAACCGCTTCTTTTGCTGCTTTCGAAGCTGCGATGTATTCTGCCTCAGTGGTAGAATTCGCTGCAGTGTATTGCTTGGAACTTTTTCAACTTATTGTGCCTCCATTTTAAGGTGAATATGTATCTAGATTGAGACCTGGAATCATCTTTGTTTGTCTGGAAGTTGGCATTTGTATAACCGCGTATTACCATATCACCCTCTCTTTATATTAGGAACACATCCTTAGTTCTTCTTAAGTACTTAAGGATTGTCTTAACAGTGGCCCAATGATATATTCCTAGATTAGACTGATATCTGCTCATGACACTCAGAGCATACGATACATCGGCCCTCATACATAACATAGCATAAATGATAGATCCTATTGCGGATGCATAGGGAATCTTACTCATGCAAATCCTCTCGTCTTCTGTGTGCAGACACATATACTTCGAAAGGTGTATCCCATGCCTGATGGGAAGGAAACCTTTCTTGAATTCCGACATGCTAAACCACTTTAGCACTCGGTCTATATATGTACACTGCGAAAGACCAAGCAATCATTTCGATCTATATTTATAGATCTTAATCCCGAGGATATAGGTTGCTTCTCCCAGGTCTTTCATGGAGAATGTTTTGGATAACCAAATTTTAACTGACTGTAAGATAGATATATCATTTCCTATAAGTAATATGTCATCGACATACAACACTAGGAACACGACTGCACTCCCACTAACCTTTTTGCACACACAAAGTTCGTCCGGATTTTATGAGAAATCAAACCTTCTTATTGTCTCATCAAAATGGATATTCTAGTTCCTAGATGCTTGCTTCAGTCCATATATGAATCGTCGAAGCTTGCATACCTTGGTTTTATCAACCGATGTGAAACCCTCAGGTTGTATCATATACACGTCCTCAAGTAGGTTTCCGTTAAGGAAAGTCATTTTCACATCCATCTGTCATATCTCATAATCATAATGAGCCACTGTGACTAGGAGCATCCGAATGGATTTAAGCATAGCTACCGGTGAATAGGTCTCGTCCTAATCAACACCTTGCTTTTGACGATAATCTTTCGTCACTAATCTATCCTTAAAGGTAATCACATTATCATCCATGTCGGTTTTCTTCTTGAAAACCCACTTGCACCCTATAGACTTAATGCCTTCAGGTGGGTCAACCAAGTTCCAAACTTGATTTTCATACATGAAATCCATTTCTGACTTCATGGCTTCAAGCCATTTGTCCCTTTCTGAACTCTTCAGAACTTCTTCATAACTGGTAGGCTCCTCATTGTCAATGAGTAACACATCGTTCGATTCGCTTATGAGAAATCCATATCTCTCAGGAATGTTGCATGTCCTACTAGATCTATGAAGATTTAGCATCACAATAGGTTCAGCCAATTTCTCATCACAATGAGTTATCGATTGAGGTGCTTGACAAGGTATCTCCTTAATATCTACTGGAGTCTCTTGAACCTCCTCAAGTTCAACGACACTCCCACTATTTTCTTGCAAGAGAAACTCTTTCTCTAGAAATACAGCATGCCTTGAAACAAATACCTTTTGTTCTATAGGATGATAGAATTGGTAACCCCTCACTTCCTTAGGGTATCTAATAAATAGATATTTATCAGACTTAGCATCCAATTTGTCTGATACAGTCCGGTTCACATAAGCAGGACAACCTCATATCTTCAAGTAAGATAAATGAGGTTTCTTACTATTCCATATCTCATGTGGAGTAGTAGAGACTACCTTGGTCGGAACTCTATTTAACAAGTAAACAACAGTCTGAAGTTCATAGCCCCAAAAGGACTTGGGAAGATTCGCATGATTCATCATCGACCTAACTATGTCCAACAAGGTTCGGATTCGCCTATCGGATACACCATTCAGTTGCGGTGTATACGACGGAGTCCATTGAGACAATATACCATTGTCCCTTAGATAATCCAGAAACTCTTGATTCAAGTATTCACCACCTCGATCAGATTAAAGTATTTTAATGCTTTTGCTAAGTTGTTTCTCTACTTTATTTTTGAATTCTTTGAACCTCTCAAAGGCTTCAGACTTGTGTTTCATCAAGAACACATATCCAAATCGTGAGTGATCATCGATAAAGGTAATAAAGTAGTTATAGCCTCCAAGAACATGAGTTGACATAGGTCTGCATACATCAGTATGTATTAGACCAAGCAACTCTCCCACCGATTCACCTTTTCCAGTAAAAGGTAACTTAGTCATCTTGCCTTTTAAGCATGATTCACATGTATCGAATGAATCAAATTCAAACAATTCCAGAATTCCACATCGGTGTAATTCGGACATGCATTTCTTGCTTACATGGCTAAGACGACAATGTCACATATAAGAGTCTAATCGATTATCTTTCTGAGCATGCTTGTTGCTCGCTTCGATATTGAAAATATCACTAGATACGTCCAACATATAAATATCATTGCTTAAAGTTTCAGTACCATAAAGAACGCTATTCAAAGTTATGCAACAATAATTGTTACTAAAAGTTAAATGGTACCCATTTCTATTTAAACAATAAATAGAAATGATGTTCTTTATCAATGAAGGAACATAAAAGCAATTGTCGAGTTCTAAGACAAGTCCTATAGGGAGTTTCAACAAATACGTTCCGATGGCGAGTGCAACAACCTTTGCTCCATTCCCAACATGTAAATTTGACTCTCCCTTGATGAGTCTTCTGTTATTCCTTAGCCCATGTATGTTATTACATATATGTGAATCACACTCGGTATCCAATATCCAAGTGTGTAAGGAAATAGAATGACAATCAATAACGAAGATATATGAAGAAGATGGGGTATCAGATATCTTATTCTTCTTCACAGACTCAAGATAAATCTTGCAATTTCTTCGCCAATGACCCTCCTTGCTACAATAATGGCAAATGCCCTTTTGAGCTGGTGTTGCCTTCCTTGCCTTCTTATTCCTCTTGTGTTGTTCCTTTGATTTCCACTTAGAATCTTTCTTTGAGGAATCAACTAACAGCATCGTCCCCTGCTCATGCTTCACAGAAGGCTCCACAGTCTTCAGCATGTTGAGCAATACTACAGATGAACCTTCTTGCATCTCAGAGGTGAAGAGGAGCTTGGAGACTTCGAATCTTTCAGATCTCACTTGCTCATCAAACAACTCATAAAGATGAAAGACTATAGTATGAGCATCCATATGCTCATGCTGCTTCCGCAGCTCGAGTACCATCATGGCTAGCATGATGCAACTCACTAGTTCAAAATCACTCACATGTTTCTGATGGGCCAACAATTGGTCCAGAATTACGTCATCAATAGGATGGGCAGGAAGAGGCACTTCGAGGATATACGCAAGCTTTTTAGCCTTGAGAACAATTCTCAAGTTTCTAAGCCAGTCCAAGAAGTTAGGCCCAATCAATTTATTCGAATCCAAAATAGAGCGCAAATTCAAACACGTCATGATCAAGTGATTAACCAAGAAATACAAATCGAGCATATATGAGAAAATAATTTTAAAATGCATCAACATACATTTATAAATCCCATTTATTTTTCGAAATTAAAACCCTCAAAATCAATTCGGGAGATCGTAAGTCCATCTCCGAATGGGTTGATATCCAACATAGATAAGAACAACCTTAGAGAGAGTCCAACAAGGCATTCTTAGCTACGATAGTAGGTATCAAGTATACCTATTGCATATCACTTACATGCAACTATCACAATGTGCTATCAACTAATTGAATGTTCACACATACATTGGGTTGTTAACACATTAACAAGTATGCATCATATGCATAGCACCCAACTTCACCTCCCTTCACATCGACCTTGGAGAGAGTCCAACAAACCGATGCTCCAAGTTAAAGCCGACCCATTAATCGCGAAATAGTTTTAATATGGTTAAAGCGCATTCAACCAATTAGCCAGGCTTGGAGAGAGTCCAACAACCCAAACTAACGATTGACCTTTGACACTTACTATATTAGTAATAAACTATTTCAATGGTTTGAACATGTTCAGATTTGAGCCGGACTTGGAGAGAGTCTAACAACCCAAACAAGAAACGGAACTCTGGTTCTAACCATATTAATGGAAGGTGTAGGCTTTAATATTGTGTATGGGATTTAAGGTTTCATTCTTTTTGCATGCAAATAATAATTATCTATATGGCATGGCACACATGGCATACATCTACATGTCACAACATGCATGGCATAATGATATGCATCTAATGCAATTACATGACATACAATTATGGCATGTACAAATAGTTTCCCTATTTATCATAACTAATTTTGGAAATAAAATATATTTGAGATTTAATTTCTCAAATCAAATTTTGATTAAATTAGGAAACAAATTTCCAAATCTAATCACATATTTTATTTATGGAAAATATTAATTAAGGAAATTCAAATTTAATTTAAAAAACAAATTTCCTAAATTGTAATTTCCTAATCACATTAGAAAATTTTCAATTTGAATTTCTTTATTAATTAAAATTTCCATAATTATTTCTAAACTTTCCAAAAGTAGAATATTTTCAAAAATACAATTATGACTATCGCAGAATAATTTTATGATTATGTCAAAATACAGTCGGGCTCGGATACCACTGTTAGGTTTCTCCGGTCCGACGTGGGTTTGTGTTCGAACACGTTTCGTAAATATGTACACAGCGGAAACAAAAATAACTAATAACTAACTTATTACAATACACACACCACATGCATGCAGGATACAATAAGTATAGACATAATTGTCATTTCAAATTTTGCAAAAAAAAAGAAAACTACTATAGGTATACCTGACGAATAACATGTAACGGAAAGGGCATCAACCTTAGCGGCCCTCGTAAGTTTCACCTCTATCCGAATCCACGCCGAGTATCATTGGGATAACTTCTCAAGCTATGAGCCCCGTCTTCACACAAGATACTAGTCTCGTGTCGAAGACGTTGTGATCTAAGAGACGATCACAATTCAAATCCAAAATCGAGTTTCACAAACTCGCTTCTCGGAAACGGTTTTCGTCAACCGATTGACGAAACTTTGATCCTCCACCAAAGAGGATTGTCAAAGATCCAATCCTCGACAAGGAGGTCACTGTCAGAGTTTGGTTAAACGACGCTCTCGTTGCAAAGGACACAAGCTGTCCAAGATGGTAGCTTGGTGGAGGAAGGTTGTCGGCCAAACAAGAATGACTGACAGAACGGGGGTTTGCAGTGTGCGCCGCAAGAATGGAGCTATGGCCGCGGTTAGGGTGGCCGGCCGTGGTGGGCTGTTAGCCGATGGTGGTGGTCGGCTGGCGGCGATTGAGCTTGGCGGTGACAAAGGTTGGGCGGCGCACAAGAAAAGGAGAGGGAGAGAAAAATTGCTAGGGTTTCAAAAACCTAAGTCGTTCAATCTAAATCAATGGGTTATCTCTCAACCCCGTTATTTATAGAGAACATATCTCTTATCCATTAAGAGACTTTCTCTCAAGACCTTTTCTCTAAAACCTTTTCTCAAGAAACCTTTTCTCAAAGGGTTATTGGATCACAACCAAAATCAGTTAACCCGCTCCATTGACTTAAGTTAAAATAAACCAAACTGTGTTGGTCTATTTTAAGTTAAAATGAACCGAACCAATTTTGGTTCATTCGTTTAAAACAAACCAAACCCCTTTAGTTTATTTTCCATCATAGGTATAGAACCAAACAAATTTGATTCATCCATCATATCTTCATAAGATTCGGCCGATCCATACTTCCGATGCAACTGAAACAATTTCATGCCAGCTCCATGTTTGGCACAACCAAACCACATCTCTCTCGATCTGAGAATCCCATTCTCAAACTCATTTTAAATTTTTTGGATAAAACTCGTAGTGCATGTGACCAAATAGGTTCCCAGTTTAAGTTGATCATCTATAACTAACCATTAATTATAGAATGATCATGAATGGCACCTAGTAGTACATCATGATCCCTAATTAATCGAAAAATCAACGGTTTACCCCAGAACAACTTCTAAAACATTTCAGCAGCTACAGTGAGTCATGCCCCATTCCTTTCACACATCTTATATTCACTTGGTTTAAGACATGGTTTATTGTGTCAGCCCTCACTAGGCTGACCATGTCACACCTAGCCCAAGTATTACTTCCTCATCCTCCAGATTCTAGTTACTGCACATGTATCCAAGAGTACCATACTCTAAACATATAATGCTTTGGCCAAAGACTTTAGTAACGATCCGACGAGAGGCCATAGGGTATACATCTCCTCGTAAGGAGTGGTGAATCCTCTATAGGCTTTTCAAACACCTTCGGCCACTTTGACTTATACTCAATCATCCCGGGTCCACATCTCCTCGGAGATGCTTGCTTAAGATGTCAAAGCATAAGTCTTCATGACCAAGATGACTTGAATACCACAAGTCGAAGGAACATCATACTTAAGCTGTAGTAAGAACTTCATAGACATATTTATATATGCAAAGAACCATATGAAGTCTTACAGCTAGTCACTCCAATGAACTAGTTACCATAACTAGCATCAACGATTAACTCTAGACATCCCAATGTCTCCAGCCAGTGAGAAATTGCTGCTTGGATAAACCAAAGAGTATAACTCGTGCTAGTCTCAACAGAATTGATGGTGTCCGAATACATCAATTCATCGACTAGGGATAATTCTTATACATCACAATTACACATAGAGATACTCACTAGTTGTGATCCAATCATAAATTCTCTCATGCTGTAAATCGCATCGTGGACATTCAGTAAATGAGTTTAAGATCTAATCAAATACATGAAAACATATATACTCAAATAGTGAATCTTCATTTATCAAATAAATGGTACAACCATAAGGTGATTGCCTTGGGACATCTCTCATATATCATTAACACGAAAAGACAAAAAGATTTCACACTCGCTATTCACCCCCCCCCCCCACTCTAGCACGCTTTTTGATCCTACAATTGGTATCAAAGCAGGGGCGCTACGATTTGGTGCAACCACCAATCTAGAATTTTGTTTTAAGTTTCTTTTCATTTTGGTTTTTCTATTCGTAAGTTTTAAGCTTTTCGTTAAGTTCTCTTTTCTCCCGCAATACTAATCAAAGACGAAAGTATTGGCAACTTTTTTGCTTGTCGTCCTTTTGTTGCAAGGATCTCTGCTCTTAAATGGACCACATTGAGAGGTACAGTATCTCCCGACCTCCATTCTTTAACAGAGATTATTTCCGTTACTGGAAAGGTCAGATGGAGTGTTTTCTAAAAACACAAGTCGAGACTTGCATAGTCATCCTAATCGGCTTTCTTCTACCCACCAATAATCAAGGTGAGCCCCTGGACTTTGATAAGTAGACCAACACAACTAAAATACAAATCGAAGCCAATGCAAAAGCAACTCAAATGTTACAGTGCGGCTTGTCCAAGGAGGAGCTCAACCGCGTCGGTCCCTTTATCAGCGTGAAGGATCTTTGGAACAAGCTCATCGAGCTTCACGAAGGAACCGACGATGCTAAGTATGTAAAAGTGACTTATTGTTAAATAAATTGTATAATCTAAAAATATAGGTTCATGAGACCGCCACCCAACTACATGCACGGATCCAAGACATTGTCAACAGTCTCCACTCGATCGAGCAAGCCATCGACAATCAGAACCTAATAAGGTACGCACTCAACGCCTTCCCTAGGACCACCTTGTGAGCATCCATGGTCGATGCCTACAAGGTTTCTAAGGATCTATCAAAAATTAGGTTAGATGAGTTTTTCTCTGAATTTGAACTTCATGAACAAACTAACACGGTCTGGGCCAAGAGAGGTATTGCTTTGCTTGTAGGTTAGAGAAGAAAGGAGAAGAGTGTTGGAGGATCGTGGCCCGACTAGAGGGGGTGAAGAGCCCTTTTCACGTGTTCGATGGAAATCGTTCGCTCATCGTGTGCTTGTCTAAAATATTAGTTAATACGTAGCGGAAATACAAATAACAAATACAAATACAAGAGATAATCACATCACACGCAATACATAGCAATATACGTGGTTCAGAACCTTAGGATTTCTACTCCACGGGGCGAGTTCAAAGAGCTCTAGAGATGCACACGGCACTACTCAAACTCCTTCTCGACAACAAGTCGGAGGTGGAGAAACCTAGTACAAGCAATTACAAGATGCAATACAAAAGTACAAGCAAAATACAAAGATAATATGAAATACGAGTAAAGAAAACTTTACAACACTTTGCTTTGATCACTTGCTTGTTGCTTACTTTGGTTTGCTCTTGAAGGTCTAGAATGCAGCAGCAATTCCCCTCAAAAATCTCCCAAAAATTATTGTTTAAATCCTCCCCAAGCTCCTCCTTTTATGCTTGTCTCAGGCTGATTCCATGTCGATCAGTCAACTGCTCCTGACCATCAATCGACTGCTCATGTAGTCGTTGTCTCACAATGACTCGATCCACACTGGACAAGTTCCAACGAATACACCATCAGTCGACTAATCATGCCCATCAGTCGACTGATCAAGCCATCAGTCGAGTGATCCAGGCAATCAGTCAACTCAAAAAGGTTTTGTGCCCGCGACACCCTTTATCAATTGACTGCCATCCCTTGGCAGTCGACTATCAAACCCTGGTAGTCGACTGATTGGCCAAAAACTCATCAGTCGAACATCAGTCGATTACTCTCGACTTGGATCAGTCGACTGCTATCTATAGCAGTCGACTGGTGTCGGGTAAAACCTCAAACAAACATAAGTTGTTTGAGCATCCGACCGTTAGGTAAACCTCAAACACCAATGTTTGAACATCCGACACTCGATCTCAGCCACTTGGCTAAGCTCAACTCTCATCTCCCATGGAGTCTCTCAACGAATCTCTCTTCGTCCGGCTACTTCCCTCAGATGTACCAAGCGCACGGCTTTCGCAATGTCATCCTTTGCGTCTTTCCCTAAAGTCGGCTTCCTTTGGCTTCACTCCATTCGCTCATCATCCAGCGGTCCCTCGAATGCACCAAGTGCACAGCTTCCGCAATGTCATCCTTCACCGACTCAAGGACCCGAGCCATGAGACGATGAACTTGCCCATGCTTTATCAAGCTAACCAAATACCAAGACTCATGCTTGGACTTTCCCAATGCCAAGGCTACACACTTGGACTTCCCATGACATACGTTTTGTCCAACATCAAAATACTGCTCAAGTCAAACTCGAGTCCAGTCAATTGTGACCTGGGTCGATTGCACCAACAATCTCCCCCTTTTTGATGTTTGACAAAACCCCCAAACACCTTTGAGTTAGGTGCCCTAACTCAAGTCTACTAATTATCCTAAATTGGCAATTCTCACCTTTGAGAATTCCAACTAACCCCAATTGGTCTCTTCTCCTCCTTTTTGACATACATCAAAAAGGTCCTCAAGGGTGTCAATGTCTCATATTCCAATGAGATCTTACAATCTCCCCCTTGGTCTAAAAACACATTCATCATCTCAATATGGATAACCTCCCCCTAAAGGCTTGCTCCCCCTTGACCATTGCACCAACAATGTCCTTGGAAAGTCCCTAAGCCAATAGGAACACTAAACAATCGAAATTAAGGGAAAAGATTCAACATTGAACTTTCACCTCCCTTAATCCGATACACACCCTAAACAATTCTCTTAATCCATATCCAATTGATTTTCACCCTTTCTAAAGCTCTCCAAAGCATATCCTAGGGTTTGGAGCAGTTAGGGAACCAAGAAGTAGCTGAACATGGGCCTAACAAATATTGTTTATCCAAAATCAGCATTATCAGTCAACTCCTTCACCACAATGATCGATTTTGACTCCAAATGATCGTATCCATAAATGATCGATTGTGATAGTTAGAATTTGATTTCAAAAATGAAATTCCAAAATTCATAAGTAAAAAATATGTAATTTGAAAAATCTTGAAAATTCATACTTACATTACTTATTACAAATATTATGGGTAAAAAATATTAGAAAAATAAAATACCCATAAACTAGTGAGATTGATACAAAGTTCAAAGCTCTTGAAATTTTCAATATTTGACCCTACTTTGTATCACCTCATTCAATGGTGATTGCTATCAAAAGATAGACTTCACCAAGGTTTTTTAAAATGATTTTGAAATGATTTTAAAACCTTTAAATTGATTTTCCTAAACATCTCACTTGTATCTAGGTGTATGAAGCACATACAAGTCAAGTGTTCTAGTGAGATGTAGGTTTTGTTCATTTAGGGTCTCATGCATATGCTAGGCAATACTATTTGATTCCCTTATGCATGGGACTTCAAATCATGCCTTAGTCCTTAACTCAATTTTATTTAATGCATGAATAATGATTATGGCATAAATGATAACAAGAATAAAAGCATGTGTCAATAATCATGATGTCATGGCATGTGATACAAGCTTAAGCATAATATGACATTTAACTAACCCTAAGTATTATCATGACATTTTATATGATAAAAATAAATATGATGTCATGACATGACAAGGCAAATAAATCATGGAAAGAATAAAATACTAAGGTATAAAATACCTAAGTGTTAAGCTCAAATTGTCATTTCTAAGATTAAATCCATTTTACTTTAATACCAACTATCCCCCTAGTGTGCAAAAAACCCAAAATGACTCACCATGACTTCTAAGACCTAATTGTGTCAATTTAATCAATTTTCAACTTCTCAAAGCACATTGGCACATCCTAAAGTGTCAACTCTACCATGGTTAGGTTGACTACCCATCCACTTAGGGTTGACACACCCTAACCCATCTAGCGTGAATCGATCACACTCCTAGGAACCGAATACCTATTGGAGCTCCTTGGGTTAATAAGGTATTCACCAGGGATAACTTCCCTAGATACCTTCCTAATGACCCTTTTTGGCTTTGAAGCCTTAGTCATTTAGGTCTTTCCTAGGTTAACCTTAGGGATTGCCTCCCTAATAACCTTAGTGGCTACCTTATATTTTCTTGAATTTTTAGCCACTAGAGACACACCATGGTTAATCTTAGGGATTACTTCTCTATTAACCTTGGTTTTTCTAGACCTAGATTTAGTTCCATAATCAAATGGAACATTGTGGCAGACTTAGGTTTGTAACCCAAACCTTTCTTGCCCTTAACTGATTCTTGTCTCCTAGGTCCTAAATTTTGATCATTTGACCCCTTTATTGAATTTGTAATTCTTGCTAGGGTCTTCTCCAAATTTTCAAGCCTTGACCTCAAGACTTGGTTCTCTAATTCTAATTTTTCCAATTTTGATTTTTCATTAATCTTTTGGGAATGACTCTTCTTCTAAGGCATGTGCCTACCCTTCTTAGGGCTAATGCCTAAATTTTCTTCTATTCTCTTAATGGACTCCCTAGGTAAAATAGGTCTAGAATTGTTTGATCCAGATTTTTCCTTCATTAAATTAAGATGCTTAGCACCTAAACAATAAAATCTATTATTTCTACTAGCATGTTTATGTTCATGGGCAATAGCAAGTGAATTAACATAATTTCTAGCATGCTTTTTAATCCTAGAGCTAGAAGGTGCATTAAAGTATACCTTAGGGTTTGCTTTGGAAGCTCTCCCTGCTTGTGTAGCTCCTTCTTGCCCCTTATTCTTCCCCCTAGGGCATTGGCTTCGGTAGTTTCCCCGTTGATTGCACTTGAAGCACACAATGTGCTCTTTGTTTTCCCTAGCGAGGACTCCGATATCTTTTGACTTTTGGTTGACTTTTGGTGTCGGTGCTTTTTCTTTGGCCAATTTTGGGCATTTACTCTTGTAGTGCCCTTTCTCCCTACACTCAAAGCAAATTATGTGATCTTTATTATTATAAATTGCATTTGAGTTACCTAGGGTGGTGGAAGCCTCTTGATCTTCACTTCTCCTGGATGTTGATGCTTCTTCTCATTCTTGCTCTGGGATAGAAGATCTCTCCTCCCCCTCAATGCTAGAGGTGGAGGTTTCCTCCAATTCATCCACATTCTCCGATGTTGATGGCGATTCTTCTTCTTGAGCATGGGAGGATGAATACTCTTCCTCGGCTTCCTTCTCTACTTGTGTCGGTTCGGAATTTTTGTGGAATTGGACTAATTTATTCCATAATTCCTTCGCATCCCTATATTCATCTAGCCTAGACAAAATGTGGTTAGGTATTAACTTAACTAACATTTTCGTTACCTTAACCGTTGTCTTGAATTGTTGTTGTTACTCCTCGGTTCATTTTGATTTTTCGATTATCTTCTTGTCTTCACCCCTAGGTACTTCAAAATCATCTTCAATTGTTAGCATTATATCGAAATCGGTTTCGAAGTATACCTCCATCCTTTTCTTCCACCATGAGAATTCTACTTCGAATTTTGGTGGTTGGATGTTGATGTCAGCCATTTCGGTTGATCGTCGCGGCGGTGAGTCTGATGACAACCTCCTCACTCTAATACCACTTGTTGGAGGATCGTGGTCTGGCTAGAGGGGGAGTGAATAGCTCTTTTCGCGTGTTCGATGGAAATCGTTCGCTCGTCGTGTGCTTGTCTAAAATATTTGTTAATACACAGCGGAAATATAAATAACAAATACAAATACAAGAGACAATCACAACACATGCAATACATGGTGATATACGTGGTTCGGAACCTTAGGGTTCCTACTTCTCGGGGCGAGCTCAAAGAGCTCTAGAGATGCACACGACACTACTCAAACTCCTTCTCGACAAAAAGTCAGAGGTGGAGAAACCTCGTACAAGCAATTACAAGATGCAATACAAAAGTACAAGCAAAATAGAAAGACAATATGAAATACGAGTAAAGAAAACTTTACAACATTTTGCTTTGATCACTTGCTTGTTGCTTTCTTTGGTTTGCTCTTAAAGGTCTGGAATGCAACAGCAATTCCCCTCCAAAATCTTCACAAAAATGGTTGTTGAAATCCTCCCTAAGCTCCTCCTTTTATGCTTGTCTCGGGCTGATTCCACGTTGATCAGTTTATTGCTCCTGACCATCAGTCGACTGCTCCTGTACTCGTTGTCTCACAACGACTCGATCCATGCTGGACAAGTTCCAACGGATACACCATCAATTGACTATCATGTCCATCAGTCGATTGATCAAGCCATCAGTCGAGTGATCCAGGCAATCAGTCGACTCAAAAATATTTTGTGCCCGCGACACCATTCATCAGTCGACTGTCATCCCTTGGCAGTCAACTGATGGTGTATCAATCGGCTGTCAAACCTTGGCAGTCGACTGATTGGCCAGAAACTTATCAGTCGAACATTAGTCGATTGCTCTCGACTTAGATCAGTTGACTGGTGTCGGGTAAAACCTCAAACAAACACAAGTTGTTTGAGGATCCGACCGTTGGGTAAACCTCAAACACCAATGTTTGAACATCCAACACTCGATCTCAGCCACTTAGCCAAGCTCAACTCTCATCTCCCATGGAGTCTCTCATCGAATCCCTCTTTGTCAGGCTACGTCCCTTGGATGCACCAAGCGCACGGCTTCCGCAATGTCATCCTTCACGTCTTGCCCTAAAGTCTGCTTCCTTTTTCTTCACTTCATTCGCTCCTCGTCCGACGATCCCTCGAATGCACCAAGCGCATGACTTCCACAATGTCATCCTTCACCGACTCAAGGACCCGAGCGATGAGACGATGAACTTGCCAATGCTTTATCAAGCTAACCAAGTCCCAAGACTCAAGCTTGGACTTTCCCATTTCCAAGGCTACACACTTGGACTTCCCATGACATACGTTTTGTCTAACATAAAAATACCACTCGAGTCAAACTCGAGTCCGATCAATTGTGACCCGGGCCGATTGCACCATCAAAGAGCAAGCCACCTCCCGAGCAAGAAGAAGGATCCAACCCGGAGGGTGAATCCGAGTCTGAATCAGAAGAAGAGGCTGAGATATTAAACATGGTGCGGAAGATAATCCGAAAAGAAAGGGAGTTGTCAAGGAACAAGAAGAAGGGGCACTTCAAATCAAAAATGAAGCCAAAGCAAAATGGATCAAAGAAGTCCTTTCTAGCAACTTGGGATGATGAAGAAGAAGGCCTCGGCATAGCATTCATGGCAAGACTGGTAGAGTCAGAGTCAGAGTCCGAAGTTGAATACGATTCCAACTCCGACTCCGACTCCGAGGATGACTTCGAGAAAAGACTCAAAGTCGGGTCAAAAGAAAAAATCAAGGTAAGTCGTTCATTAATAGCCAACTTATATCATGCAATTAAGTTGTTAAATATGAAATTAACTAAGTCCGAGTCTAGAGTCGAGTCGTTGCTTGAGGAGGTTGAAATCCTCAAGCAAGAGGCTAATCTAACCTCTTCAACTAGTCAAGTTCAAGAGGGAAACTCAACTCAAGTTGAAAAGCTTGAGGAGGAGAATTCTCCCTTGAAAGGACGAGTTCAAGAGCTCGAGGCTAGGTTGGAAAGATTTGTTAGTAATATATGAGAGGTGTCCTAAGGTAATCGCCTTATGGTTGTACCATTTATTTGATAAATGAAGATCCACTATTTGAGTATACATGTTTTCATGTATTTGATTGGATCTCAAACTCATTTACTGAATGTCCGCAATACGATTCACAGTATGAGAGAATTTGTGATTGGATCACAACTAGTGAGTATCTCTACATGTGTAATTATTATGTATTAGAATTATCCCTAGTCGATGAATTGATGCATTCAGACGCCATCGATTCTATTGAGACTAGCACAAGGTGTACTCTTTGATGTATCCAAACTGTTGTTTCTCACTGGCTAGTGACATTGGGATGTCTGGAGTTAATCGTGGATGCTAGTTATGGTAACTAGTTCATTGGAGTGACCAGCTGTGAGACTTCATATGGTTCTCTACATATATGGATATGTCAATGAAGTTCTTACTGCAGCTTAAGTGCGATGTTCCTTCGACTTACGGTATTCAAGTCATCTTAGTCATGGAGACTTATGCTTTGACATCTTAAGCAAGCATCTCCAAGGAGATGTGGACCCAAGATGGTTGGGTATAAGTCGAAGTGCCCCAAGGTGTTTGAATAGTCTACAAAGGATTCACCACTCCTTGTGAGGAGATGTATACCCTTGGCCTTTCGTCGGATTGTTACTAAAGTCTTTGGCCAAAGCATTACATGTTTAGAGTCAGGTACTATTTGATACATGTGTAGTAACTAGAATCCGCAGGACGAGGAAATGATACTTGGGCTAGGTGTGACGTAGTTAGCCTAGTGGGGACTGACACTATAGACCATGTCCTGAACCAAGTGGGTATAAGATGAGTGAAGGGAACGGGGCACGATTTGCTGTAGCTGCTGAAAGGTTTCAGAAATTGTTCTTGGATCAACCGTTGATTTTTTGGTTAATTGAGAATCATGATGTACTACTAGGTGTCACTCATGATCATTCTATAATTAATGGTTAATTATAGGCGGCCAACATAAATCGGGAACCTATTTGGTCACACGCACAACGAGTGTTATACGAAGAATTTAAAACGAGCTTGAGAATGAGATTCTCCGACCAAGAGAGAGACTTGGCTTGGTTGGACCAAACATAGAGCAAGCATGAAATGGTTTTAGTCGCATCGGAAGCATAGATGGGTCGTGTCTTTTGAAGACATGATGGATGAACCAAATTGGTTCGGTTCTAATCCAATGGTAGAAAATAAACCAAAGGGGTTTGGTTTGTTTTAAACGAATGAACCAAAGTTGGTTTGGTTTATTTTAACTTAAAATAGACTAATGCAGTTTGATTTATTTTAACTTAAGTTATTGGAGCAGGTTAACGGGTTTTGGTTGTGAACCAATAACCGCTAGGAGAAGGATTCTTGATGGTCAAGAAACATGTGCTCTATAAAATATGGCTTAAGGGTTTTGGAAACCCTAATGAATCCCTAAGAGTTGCTGCCCACTTCTCTTCTCCTCTTCCTCTTCTTGCCACCCAAAGGTTGTTGCCGCCCAACCTTGTTGTAGCAGCTCCTCCTCCTCGCCGCCGGCCACCCACCAGCTGCCGACGACTCCTCCGGCCATCCTCTCTTGGCCGCCGATGACCAAGGAGCAACCGACCATTGATTGGCTAGCCATCTTCTCCACCAACACAAGCTATCCAATTTTGGACAGCTTATTTCTCTCTTCATAGAGAGGTCATTTGGTCGGTGCTTTGCGCTCCGACAGTGACCTACTTTCCGGAGATTGGATCTCCATAAATCCTCATAGGTGGAGGACTAAGGTTTCGTCAATTGGTTGACGAAAACTGCTTCCGAGAAGCGAGTTCGTGGAGCTCATTTTTAGATCCAAATTTTGATTCGGATTGTGATCGTCTCTTGGATCACAACATCTTCGACACGAGGCTAGTAACTCTTGCGAAGACGGGGCTCGTGGCTTTGTGAAGCTATCCTGAAGATACTTGGCATGGAGACGGATAGAGGTGATTCTAGCGAGGGTTGGTACGGTTGATGTCATTCCCACTACATGTGATATGTCAGGTATAACTAGAATAAATTTTCTTTTATTGCAAAATTTAAAATAGAGATTATGTCTACACTTGTTGTATCCTCCATGCGTGTAGTGTGTGTGTTGTAATAAAGTTAGTGTATTGCTTCTTTTTGCTTCCGATGTGTGCATGTTTACGAAACATATTCGAACACACACCCACGTCACTGCCGGGGAAACCCAACAAGATTCACGTTGGGATCTAAGAATCTTAACCAACTTCTTGGAACCCAAAGAGTCATGTGCAACAAAGTCAAACTTGGGTTTAGTTCAAGAACTACAAATAGATTTTATTTGTCTATCGTAAATCGTAGTCATCAATGAGTCCAAGCATGGGTCCCAAAGGTTTTGTTAAACTCACATATAAGGACTAATAAGCATTAAATTCCTCAGGATCAAGTCTACTTTGTGGATAGACCATATTGGTTCAATGGTCTAGGGGGAGCTAACACTAAAATAGTATACCCGCTTCCTTAGTAAAATCATTGCATAATTAGTTATTTTTTTTTACATTTTAGAATGGTTAGATAGAACAATTAGTTAGTCAACTTTGACAACATAGTATCAGGATGCAGCGAGATGATAGTACGTTAGGAAAACAACGTCTCGTGTATTCGAGCTAGATAAGGCATATCTAGCTTGGTGCACTTGGCTGAGTTGAACTAGATGAAGCTAACTCATCGTATCCTAAACTAGTTAGACCAGGAAGTAATCTTAAGTAACTCAAGTAATCAATTTCTTGAATTTGGCTTTTTCTAAGAAAGTGGTCGTTGTTCCGATCAAAGAAGACTCATGTGCCTTGCCATGACCTGGAAGACAATTTCTTGAAAAGTTTACTTGATGAACTAAGGGTTAAATCTGAATCTAACCCAAGGTTGACTAACTTTATTCAAGTTAAAATCATCTCACAAAACATATAAGGCGAACACATTTTTGAGACACATAGAATGGGTGAGATGTTAAGGAATAATTATAATTTACACAAAACATAACCTTTTCAAAATGCTACCAATTTTCTCAACTATTGCACTTAACGAATAATTATAACTTTGATTGGCCAATACAAAGTATACAACTCTCTAGGCCAAAGTTTAGCGCCCCTTAAATCTCTTATACTTCATATATTTGACTAAGGGGGAGAGCAAACTAACCCTAAGGGTTATATTACAAACCTTTGAAGTTCTTTTCGAAAATAAACTTATAAATATTTTGAAAATCAAAATTATGTTTCAAAAACTTATTAAATTGTTGGTGTAGAGGGATACACCTCGAACTAATATATCTAACTAATGCTAAATGCATGCTTGGACTCATAGTTGATTTATCCTTAATAATTCTAGACGCGTGCTTATAACATGTTGTTTTTAAACCCCTATTTTATATAAACCACACTTTTTTTATTTATGGCAAAAGGAGGAGAAGAGCGAAAGTTAAGGGGGAGTAACACAAAATTTAATTTTAAAAATTAAAGTATCTCTTTCAAAAATTAAAGTATCTCTTTCAAAACTCACCTAGGGTTAAGGGGGAGTTTTTGAAAAGGCATTTATCATTTACTCTACTTATTTTATGCTTTAAATTTCCTTTAACTTTATGTCGGTTTAACATAGATCAAAAAGGGGGAGATTGTTAGTGCAGAGGCACCAGATAATCGAACCTAGGTTTTGATTATGGTAAAGGCCCAAAGTTAAGGTCTTATTGTTATCCCATAAGCTACTCTTAAGTGTGCAGAAATGTTTAAGTTGAGCTGAAGGTCAGCGACACCCAAAGAATCTCGAGTCGAGAAACCGTGGTGGTCGGGAAACACTGAGAAAACTTCGTGGGAGTCGAAGAACCTAGGTGGAGACTAAAAGTTAAGTGACTGGTCTAAAGGACCGGAGGTTAGCACGAGTGTGAAGAGAGATGGTAAGGTCGTGTCCTCCGTATGGGGACGATTGTAAGTGGTGATCCGACTAAGACTTCCAGTGGAAGGTCTAGGTCGAGATCGGACGGTAAGGAATCATCATACTTACCATATTCCGTGCTAACCTCTTATTGTAGAGGAGTGACCAAGATGGCAGTCGACTACTGCCCATCAGTCGACTGATGGTGATGAATCAGCCAAATATACATGGTCAAAAAGATAACGATTGACGCCACCACTTCATGATAAGATAAGGTGTCACCTCATGATAAGATCCACAAGTTGAGGATCTGAATTTGGAATTATTCCAAGGCACAAGTCTATAAAAGGAGGAGAGGACTCGAACCCTAAGATCATCAATCTTGTTCTCAAGTGCTCCCACAATGCTAAAGCTCTAACGTCGTCATAACGCCGATGCAACGCCAAGCTCACAACCTCTTCGTCGGCAGCAGAAGTTTGTTTTTATTCTTTGTATTCATAGTTTTAATTGCAATGAGGTGAGGTAGGTTTGTTGCCTCATCCTCGAGCTTTCGGTTTTTGTGATTGTTGTCTCCTACCTCCAACGAGGAGGAGATTCTATAGTGGATTGCCCCTTCCTATGCGATCAAGGATCTCAGGGCCTTGGAGTAGCAACCGTTAGGTTATGAACCAAGTAAAATCAAATTGTCTTTTACTTTTTGTTGCATTACTCTTAGTTTTAATCGAACGAATGAAAAGACGAAAAAATTTCATGCTCGCTAATCACGCCCCCCCCCCAGCGCGCTTTTCGATCCTACACAACCAACTTTCCTCTTGCTATGTCAAATGACTCTTGATTGAAGATCTTGCTAAATTTATTTAATAGATGTTTTTATCCCTAACTTCTTTAAGTAATATTTTTTAATTCTCAATGCTATTAATTAAACATTCATTTGACAAGAATTTCACTTCATATCTAACATCACATAGTTGACTTATGCTAAGTAAATTGAATTTGAAATTTTCTACAAACAAGACCTTTTGAATGATAAAATTCAATTTTAATTCAATGTTACCTATTCTGATTACCTTAAGTTTGTCATTGTTTCCAAAGGTGACTAAACTTAGGTTCTTGAGTTTTAATTCCATGAATTTATGATGATCTCCAGTCATGTGTCTGGAACAACCACTGTCTAGAATCTATTGGTCCATTCTAAAGCCCTACATAAATTAAACATTCTTAAGGTAAAAGATTTAATTTTAATTGAATTAGGGTTGAGTTGATTATAATTAATTAAAATTGAATTAGGGTTGAGTTGATTAGAATTGATTGTATTAGTTTGATTAGAATTGAATTGGTGTGATTAAGTTAATCTAATTCATCTCACCCAATCTAGGTTTTCAATACACGATAATTCTATGGTTTTTGTGAGATGAGGGTTCATTCTTATCTTGATTAATTTTAATGAAGATTACAAAGTTTTTTAACTTATGTTAGATTCATGCTTAGCTTGAGTTAATCAAATAGGTTTTTTCAAAATTGACTTCCAGGTAGTGGTGAGGCATATGACCTTCTTGGATATCAGGTGAACCACTTCCTAAGACAAAGCCAATTAAGGAATGAAATACTTGACTCACTTTGGACTAAACTTTAGTCTAATTAGTTGAAGACTTAGTGAGTTAGCTTCGGTTAGTTCCACTCAACTTAGTGCACCAGTTCATGGTGAGACATATGACCTTCTTGGATATCAGGTGGACCACTTCCTAGACATACACTTTAAAAAGCTTCCCTAACTTACTATCAATTCACTTCATCTTAGTACTAGCTTGTTCAAGTTTAAACTATTTTTTTTCTTATCTAGTCCATTCTGAATTAAGAAAGTAAAGTAAACTAAACATGTAAGAGTTTAAGTAATTAATGAAACACTCAAGTGACTAGCTCCCCCTAAGTGAGAACTTAGTTGAGTTTTGTTCACTAAGTGAACTTGACTCTTGAGGACCCAAAATTGGTTCGGTCCAACTTGGTTGACTAAGCTAGACTTAGGAACCCATGCTTGGACTCGACTCTTAGTGTTTTGGATAAATAATGGCATGTATGATTTGTAGGATGATTTAGCCTTGTATCCGAGTTCGGATTTGTTGTATACGGCTCATTGAGACCCAAGCATCATGTTTAGATACTTAGAGCCCGAGGTGAACCTTTCCAACATTCCGGTGAGATCTCCTACTTGCCTTTTTAGGACTGAGTTCTTTTGCTCAAGCTTTGCAACTTGAGTTGAGTCTCTATCCTCAACTTGGCAAGTCTAAGTCTTCGAGTTGACTTACTCCTTAAGTACTTGGACTTCCTTAAGGAGTGAGTCTACTCGGTTCTCGGACTTAACTAATCTCCTACCTAGGCATGCAATGATGTTATATAGTTTATCTTCTAAGGAAGAAGTTACCTCATCTAGTCCTTCAGAAATGGATGCGGATCTGTGGCTTCTCTCAAATTTAGGCTCGGACTCGAAGCTTGATTTGGCCTCGGACTCGTCTGCAGCCATGAATGCTGCGAAGATCCTCTTTGGTTCTTCCGCATCCGACTCTTCCAAAGACAACTCATCTCAAGTCGCCTTGAGAGCCTTCTTCTTCTTTTCCATTTTGGGCTTCTCTTCCTTTTTTAAGTTTGCGCACTCCGACTTGTAGTGACCCTTCCCGTTGCATTCGTAGCACATCACTTCCGATCTGAGTCTTGGTTTGTTCTCGGTCACCTTCTTGGCATCTCTCTTAGTGAACCTCTTCTTTTGGTTGAATATTTTCCGGACCATGTTTACCATCTCTTCCTCTCCATTTAGGTCCAATTCGGACTCACTCTTGGTTTTCTTTTCCTTTCTAGTTGAACCTGCTACCAAAGCTATACCATTCTCGGTTTAACCAAAGTTAGCTTGCTCGTGAAGTTTAAATTTGTAAAATAGTTCATCTAGTCTAATTAAGGAAAGATCCCGAGGGACCTTATAGGCATCGACGATCGATGTCCATAAGACATTCCGAGGAGATGCCTTAAGGGTGTACTTAATTATATCCCTATTTTCAATTTGATGACCTATTAGGTGGAGCCCATTTAAGATTTATTTTATCCTAGTATGAAGTTGACTTGCATTTTCATTTTTCGACATTTTACAATTAAATAATTTATTAAGAAGTATGTCTCTTTTAGCTATCCTAGTTGTTGGTATAGGGGCACCCGATAATCAAACCTAGGTTTTGATTATGGCAAAGGTTCTAAGTTAAGTTGTTGTCTCATGAGCTATGTTAAGTGTGCAGGAAGTGTTTAAGCTAAGCCCAAGGTCGAGCGACACCCGGAGAATCTTGGGACGAGAAACTGTGGTAGTCGGGCGACACCAGGAGAACCTCATGGAGTCAAGGAACCTCGGTGGAAGACAGAAAGCTAAGAAACGAGTCAGAAGGACCAGAGGTAAGCACTGAGTGAAGAGTAATGGTGAGGTCGTGTCCTCTATACCGGGACAAACTTAGGTGGTTATCCAACTAAGACTTCTAATGGAAGGTCTAGGTCGAGATCGGACGGTAAGTAGCCATAGTATTATCCATTACTTGTTAGTTTTGTGCTAACTCTTTGCTACAGAAGAGTGACCAGTCCAATAGTCGACTGATAGCTATTGGTAGTCGACTGCTACTAGTATCAGTCGACTACTGAGGGTAACCAGTTGACTGCTATTCAAATTGGCCAGCTCGATGAAGGTCAAGATAAGATCCCCTTATCTTGGGGTGAGGTGTCCCTTTGACCCAGATCTGGATCTCAACGAGCTAGGGTTTGGAGGGCTATAAAATAAGGGCGGTTTCACCCTTTTGGATCTCTCTAATTGCTCTCAAAGTGCTCCCACAACGTTACGCCATCAACGACAACGCTACGCCACTGTAACGCCAACGACACACCGAGACTCCAAGATCATTTCGTCGGTAGCTTCTTTGTAGTTGTCATACTTTACTTCGAGCTTTCTACTTTTTGTATTCGAGCATTCTATTTCTCGAGCTTTTCTTTATAAAGAGGAGAGGTGGGCTTCTGCCTCTTCCTCAATCTTGTTTCCGTTGTAATCGTTGTCTCCTACCTCCAACGAGGAGGAGATCTTTAGTGAATTGTTCTTTCGTACGCGGTCTAGGATCGAGGAGCCTTGGAGTAGCAACCTTTTGGTTGCGAACCAAGTAAAAACAAAGATTCTATTTACTTTTGCTTATTTCTACTTCCGCTACACTTATGTTTTCGACGAACGAAAAGGAAAATTTTAAGCTCGCTATTCACCCCTTCCCCCCTCTAACGTGCTTCTCGATCTAACAATTGGTATTAGAGCGGGGGTGCTCAGATTTGGTGCAATCACCGATCTAAGCAATTTTGTCTTTTTTTCTTTTCGTGTTTTGTTATTTCGTAATTTAGTTCAAGTCTTTTTCGTTTATCCCGCACTACTAATCCAAGACGAAGTCTTGGAACTTTTTCGTTGTTTAATTTTTTTGTGCAAGAATCTTCTTTAATGGCCCATCTCGAAGGGTTTAGCACCGCCCGACCTCCGTTTTACAACAGAGATGACTTCCGTTACTGGAAGGGTCGGATGGAGTGCTATCTCAAGACCCAAGTAGAGATGTGGATCGTCATCCAGACCGGGTTCACCCTTTCAACCAATGAAGACGGTGAATACTTGGATTGCGACAAGTGGACGAACACTATGAAGCACCAAGTGGAGGCCGATGTGAAAGCCACACAAATTCTACAATGCGGGCTTTCCAAAGAAGAACTCAACCGAGTCGGACCATTCGTCAGCATGAAGGATTTATGGAACAAGCTCATCGAGCTACACCAAGGAATTGTCGACACTAAGGTATGCAAAAGAGACCTTTTGTTAAATAAGTTATTTAATTTAAAAATGCAGGAACATGAGTCGTCCACTCAACTCCACGCGAGGATCCAGACATCATCAACGGTCTTCATTCAATCGGACAAAAGGTGGAGAATAGGGACATAATAAGGTATGCCTTGAACGCTTTTCCTAGGACCACCTTGTGGGCATCCATGGTTGATGCCTACAAGGTATCTAGAGATTTATCTAAAATTAGATTAGATGAAATTTTTCAGAATTTGAATTGCACGAACAATCTAACTTGGCCCAGGTAGAGAAAGGTATTGCCTTAGTTGCAGGTCAAAGGAAGAAGGCGAAAAGCAAACCACCTCCCAAAGAAGAAGAGGATTATGAATCGGAGGTGAACAACGAAATGAAGACCGAGCTAGTAAATCTAGTTCAGAAGATGGTCAAAGGAAGAAAATAACCTATCAAGAAATCTAAGGAGAAGAGACCCGAGCAAGGTTCGAATTACAAATGCTATGAATGCAACAAAAGAGGTCACTTCAAATCCGATTGTCCAAGGCTAAAGAACAAGCAAGCATAAACAAAGAAGGCCTTCAATGCAACTTGGGAAGAGTCGTCGGAGGAAGAAGATGAACTCAACAATCTAGCATTCATGGCCAAGCCAATCGAGTCTGAAGACAAATCCGATCCCGACACGAACTATGAATCCGAGACCGACTCCGACTCTGGATCCGACTACAAACTTCAATTCAAGACAAGCCACGGATCCACATCCAATTCGAAAGATTCAATAAAGTGAGTCGATCTCTAATTAATACTTTGAATAGTGCAATTAAATATTTAACTAAGAAGTTAGCTAAGTCCGAGTCCAAGGTCGAGACCCTGGTTAAGGAGGTCAAACTTCTTAAGCATGAGGTCTCCCAAACCTCTTCGACAAGTCAAGTTCAAGAGGGAAACTCAAATCAAGTTGAAAAACTTGAGGAAGAGAATTCTCTCTTAAAAGGACAAGTTCAAGAGCTTAGGAAAACATTGGAAAGGTTTACTTTGGGATCCAAGGGCCTTGACCTTCTACTTGGATCTCAAAGGGTCGTGTACAATAAGGTCGGACTTGGATTTAGATCAACTACAACAAACAAATCGTATATGTCGATTATTAGTCAAGATAGACAAAAAGTCCAAGCATGGGTCCCTAAGACCTTTTTGAATTCACAATTAGGATCAACCAAGTATTGGATTCCCAAGTACCAAATCCACTACATGGAAAGATCGCATTGGTTCAATGGCTCAGGGGGAGCTAGTCCTAAAATTGTATGCTTTACTTAGCCTTGCATGCTTAATTACTTTTTGTTTTAATTTTTAGAACGGCTAGATAGGATCAATAGTTAGTCAACCTTGATAACATAGTATCAGGACACGGCGATATGATAGTACATTAGAGAGACGAGGTCATGTGTAACCGAGTTAGATAAGGCATATCTAGCTTGGTGCACTCGACTAAGTTGAACTAGCTGAAGCTACCTCGCGTATCCTAAACTAGTTAGACCAAGAAGTAACCCTAAGTGACTTAAGTGAATATTTTTTTGAAAGTGGCTTTGTCTAAGGAAGTGGTCGTTGTTCTGATCAAAGAAAGCATCTATGCCTCGCCACGACCTAGAAGCCATTTTCTCGAAAAATTCACTTAGCGATCTAAAGGTTAAATCCAAATATAACCCAAGGTTGATAATCTTCAACATCACTAAAGTTAATCAATTTAAAATTGAAGTTATCTCACAAAACATATAAGGTTAACATGTTTGATCATGTAGAAAGGTTGAGATGATCCCTAGGCTAAAATTTTCAAACAACTTTAAAATTCCAATATCCAATCCAACTACTATATGTGTAGGATCAATGGATGTTGGACAGTGGGTGCTCCCGACACATGATCGGAGACCGACTAAAGTTTTCGAAGCTCAGATTCAAAAACCAAGAATTGGTAGCATTCGGAAACAACGAGAAGCTCAAAACCATTAAATCAGGTGATATTGAGCTAAACTTGAACTTTATAATTCATAATGTACTTTTAGTTGAACAGTTTGAATTTAATCTTCTTAGTGTTAGTCAATTGTGTAACAACAATTATAGGGTCATCTTCTTACAAAATGAATGCCTAATTAAAAATAGTGATACCCCAAAAACTATACTTAAGGGAACTAGGAAAAGTAACGTCTATACAATCAATTTACCTAACTCCTCAACCAAGTGTCTAATGACACAGCAAGAGGAATTCTGGTTGTGGCACCGATGACTTGGCCACTCTCATCCAAGACTCAAATACAAAATGAGTTAGAGTGGTTTAGTTAGAGGTTTACCCAACCTAAATAACCTAGAAAACAAAATTTGTAATGTTTGTCAACAAGGTAAACAAACTAGGACTTCACATCAACTAACTAATCAAGAAAGAACTAAAAGTGTACTTGAGCTCCTACACTTAGACCTCTTTGACTCTCATTGAGCCAAGTCACTAAATTGAAGTCAATATTGTCTAGTTATAATCGATGACTACTCTAGGTTCACATGGGTTAGGTTTTTAAAACATAAGAGTGAAACCTTAGATCAACTCACCAATTTATATAAACTAATAGAAAATGAAAAGAATCTTAAGATTAAGAGAATTAGGAGCGATCATGGTGGTGAATTCAAAAACAATAAGTTCACCGACTTTTGTAACAAAAATAGATATCATCATGAGTTCTCCTACCCTAGGACCCCTCAACAAGACAGTCTAGTTGAATGCAAAAATAGAACCCTACAAGAAGCCACTAGAACCATGTTAAATGAATTCAATCTATCTATTAGGTGTTAGGGCAATCAACCCATGTATGATGTGGTTTTGATTTGTGTGGCAAAGCATTTAAGTTAGGAATATTATGTGATTTGATATGTGTGTTGAAGTCGTGCAGGACTTAGTAATTCACACATGTGTTGGCTTGACAAAAGCATTGGTGAGTTCACCATCTCATGGCTCGGGTCTTTGAGTCGGTGAAGGATGGCATTGCGGAAGCAGTGCACTTGGTACATCCGAGGGACTGTCGGACGAGGAGCATTGGAGTGAAGCCAAGGAAGCAGACTTCAGGGTGAGACATGAAGGATGGCATTGCGAAGCCATGCGCTTGGTGCTTCCGAGGGATGTGGCTGGACAAAGAGAGCTTCGGCGAAGGACTTCAAGGGAGATGAGAGAATGAGCGATTTGTAAATGGTAGCTCATAGGTGAACTTGGCCGAATGTCTAAGTCAAGTGTGGGATGATGAACCGAGTAGGTTGAGATTTTACCCGACAAGTCAGATGCTCAAACTAAGGTTTGAGGTTTTACCCGACGTATGGTTAAGTCAGATGCTCAAACATTAGTTTGAGATTTCTACCTGACGAAGTGGAAGTGTCGGATGCTCAACTAAGTGGGTTGAGATTTTACCCGACCGTTAGATGCTCAAACAAATATTTGTTTGAAGTTTTACCCGACACCAGTCGACTGATATAGATATCAGTCGACTGCTCTGGGTCGATGGCACTCAACTAGTGCTCGATCGGTGTTCGACTGAAGCTCTTCTGGCCCAACAGTCGACTAATAGGGTTTGGCAGTCGATTGCTCGACCATCAATCGACTGCCAAGGGATGGCAGTCGATTGATCGAGGTGAATTTGGGCATAGAATGTTATAGAGTCGACTGATCGCTTCGGTTACTCGACTGATGGCTCCATCAGTCGACTGATAGGGATGATCAGTCGACTGATGTGGGAGTCATTGACTGGAAGCCAACGTGGATGAAGTCATTGCGAGGCAATGGTTCGACAGACGATCGGTCCGATGATGCATCGATCGTATCGAACGGGAAGAATGACCTCTTCCCTATAAGAAGAGGTCTTGGGTGCTCTTGGGAGGCTAATGCTTCTACTCTAAAGTTCTCCCAAGTGCTTCACACGATTTTTGCTCCTCTTCCTTGTGTTTATTTATATCTTATTGTAAGAGGGAGTAATTGTTGTTAGAAAGGTTTACCTCCACCTTGAAGGAGAGATTAGTGATTGTTGAGGGAGTGATTCGTCGAACGAATCGTTCGTGGACTAGTGACAAGGGTCGTGAATAACGTTACATATTTATGTTTGCATTTGCTCTCTCTTTTCTCTTTGTGTTTGTCTTAATTGTTTTTGTTTTAGTATTTCCACTGCACTAACGATATTTTAGACGATCAAGACACGATCGAGTTCCATCGTATACGAAGAAGGTTATTCACCGCCCTCTAGCCGACCACCGATCCTCCAACAAGCTAAGTGGTATCAGAGCGAGGAGCTTGTCGACCACTACAAGAAAATAGGGTTTCAAAGATGAAAAAATCTGTCTCTGAAAATCATTTTTTTGTTTCTAAAAATAGTTTAAGACGGAATATTCCGTCTCAAAAATTCGTTAGTGAAAGCCCCGTAGCTAATTTTAAGACGAAAATATTCTGTCTCTAATTTTAGAAATAAATTAAAATATTGTTTATAAATCCATTTTTAAGTTGACTAAATAAAATTAATTTTAAATATAAATTTGTCTCTCTAATTTTGTTTTAAAACCATTAATAATCTATTTTAAATAATAGTAAAATATAATTTTAATCCGTTTATAAATTCATTTACATTTTTATTTATTAATTAATATATAATTTTGTTATATTACTAAATATTTATTATATATTTTTTTGTATTTCTCATTTACATAATAATTTACGAGACATTTCAAATAAATTAAAAATATTTAAAACAACTAATTTCTAAATCAAAAGTAACTTACAATTAAAAATTAAGATAAATAAATATTCACATCATCTAAATAAATTTAACCAATAATCAAATTACAAGTAACTGATAAATTTTTACATCTCATCACAAGTAATTTAATCTTCATTCCGTCTATCATATCACTCAAAATCAAATCCTCTTAGATATAAATGATTTGTCCCACATTTTGAATCATTTTATGAACCATCTTTTTGAAATTTTCTTCTTTTTGCTTACTTCTCCAAAGCCTTTTCATATCTGGATCGATAAAATCCTTTCGTATATATCTCAATTACATCAAATCCTATAAACAATAAATAGTTATAAATAGTAACAAAGATGAATTAACTGGTATAAAATATTTAACAAAAAGAACTAAAATCACAACAACTAATAAATTACATAAAATTTGAAATTCTTAAATAAGACAATAAACTACATGCATCACAATGAAAAAGGTAAACTCAACTAAAAAAATCAGATTCAACTATCTGATATTTCTCTTTGTTTATGTGTTGATCACCTGTTGAATTTTGTCAAAACAAATAGAGGAAATCAATTAACTTATTCCAATTAGTCTTAGTAAATGGGTTGTAGTGAACAACAAAAAGCAACCATGTCTCAATTATTTGGGACATCATCCTGCCATTGAGGTATACCTAGGGTGGTGAACCTTGTTATTCATTAAACTAGTAAGGTATATATTTCCAACAACTGATATTATCCACATTGCATAATCAAGAATAAGTTGTCCATGTGACTTGTAAAGAAAAATGCTTCTAAAATAACTCTGGTGATCAGAACAATTAAAACATATAGAGGAAAAATAATAACTTTAAAACCATATAAAAGGACATACTGCATTGCAAAGAATAATTAGGACTTACCAGGAAACAAACTTCCACTTGAGCTCCACACACGAGCTAGCTTTGTTTTCAAAACTATATTAAATTTGATCCAACAATACAAAAATCTTGGTCACTAATAGCAAGAGGATTATATTATGGTAGAATCCACAAACAAGAGCAAAGTCAACAATATCCAATGCTCCATATAGCTTGCAGAAATTACAACCTTGGAATCAATCACAAACAGATTAAGTAATACTCCACAATTCACGAGCAAATCATAAGCTTGCACTTAAATTGTGGAGCAAGGGCAATTATCATATTGAACACATTCCAACTAATTGGCAACCACAGCAACAGAATATTCCAAAGTTGTACCTGGTCCATGGCTAGTAACAATTTGTCCATCCATTTGGACTCTAGACTCCACCGGGATTGCATATGAGGGCATTTTCTCCATGAATGATGGATAACAAGTTGCCTGCGAAGGCAGGAGATAAATTTAAGTTCTTTATAAACCTATCATTGAACAAAAGAAGTAATATTTTTTCTGAAGAATCGACAAGTTCATAAATAATAAGTTCTTAGTTAGAACTAAAATTAAACATAAATCTAGAATAAAAAAGGAAAATGAAATTTACAATTTTAGTCCATAAGTAACAGAAGTAGACGATTGACAGAATTCAAAAATTCAAGAATTACTAGAAAAATCTCACCTTCAAAAACCCCAAGATCCAAGCGCAACAGTTGGTGCTGCGCAGATCGCTGCATACAACCCACCTTCCTTAGACTCTCCAACGCTCCGCAATCCAGAGTTACTGAGCCCAGCAACCATCCCTACACAAGCAAGCAACCGACATCAGACCGAAGGAGCTGTAAGCGAACAATCTCAACATTAGCTACTCAAAACTCGAAAGCCCATCGGAAGTGAGACGAGATCGAATGTTGAGGAGGCCACATCAGAGATGATGCCGTCAGCAACGGCCGGTGGGTGCTCGGTTGGGAACAACCTTGTGGCTGGTCGATGCGGCGACACAAGGGAGAGGAGAGGCGTCGGCGGAAGGATAAGGGCACGGGATGATGGAAAGAAAAGAAAATCTAGGTTTATCATTTTTAAATCAGGTTAATTATAATTATTAACTCTAGCTTAAGAATAGATCTTAACTAAGTTTATTAGTGTTATCCTCTTAGAATATCATAAAAATTTGATTAAATTCTGAAAATTTTAATTATTTAATAAATTTCATTTTAATTATATAAATCATAAATAAATTTTTTTTGTTTATAATTATTTTAAACAGATTTTGTGACAAATATAATTTCATATCAGATTCTGTTTCTAATCCGTATTTATTTTTTTTATAAAAAATTATTTATTAATTTGTTTCTAATTCATTTTAAATTCTGTCTTAAATATTTTTATATATAATATATTTTATTTAAGTGAAACGGATTAGTAATTGTGTTTTAAATCCGTCTCTAATTTATAAATATTAAAAACAGATTTAAATTCCATTTTAGAAATCTGTTTAAGAAGCCCTGTTTTCTTATAGTGGACAGACTGATCACCAAAACAAGCACGACAAAATATGGTCAGCTCCAACATTCATCCACCCAAGTTCAAAGGTGACTTCACATGGTGGAAGAAGCATATGGAGGTATTCTTTGAAACTGACTTTGATATAATGCTTATTATGGATAGTTGTTTCGAGATACCTAGGGACGACGAAGGGAGAATGCTAGAAAAATTGCGATGGCCAAGAAGCAAAGAGAGGAGCACTTGGCGAATTCAAAAGCGAAGCATCACCTATACAACGTGCTCCTTCAACAAGAGATTAATAGAATTGGAGAATGCTCAAGTGTCAAGGAGATGTGGGATGTTAGTAATATATGAGAGGTGTCCTAAGGCAATCACCTTATGTTTGAACTATTTATATGATAAATGAAGATTCACTATTTGAGTATACATGTTTGCATGTATTTGATTAGATCTTAAACTCATTTACTGAATGTCCACAATACGATTCACAGCATGAGAGAATTTGTGATTGGATCACAACTAGTGAGTATCTCTACATGTGTAATTGTGATGTATTGGAATTATCCCTAGTCGATGAATTAATGGATTTGGATTTTCAATTCTGTCGAGACTAGCATGAGGTATACTCCTTGGTGTATCCAAGCAGTTGATTCTCACTGGCTGGAGACATTGTGATGTCCGGAGTTAATCGTGGATGCTAGTTATGGTAACTAGTTCATTGGAGTGACCAGCTGTAAGACTTTATATGGTTCTCTGCATATATGGATATGTCAATGAAGTTCTTACTGTAGCTTATGTGCGATGTTCTTTTGACTTGTGGTATTCAAGACATCTTGGTCATGAAGACTTATGCTTTGACATCTTAAGCAAGCATCTCTGAGGAGATGTGGATCCGGGATGATTGGGTATAAGTTGAAGTGACCGAAGGTGTTTGAATAGCCTATAAAGGATTCACCACTCCTTGCGAGGAGATGTATACCCATGGTCTCTCGTCGGATTGTTACTAAAGTCTTTGGCCAAAGCATTACATGTTTAGAGTAAGGTACTCTTGGATACATGTGCAGTAACTAGAATCCGTAGGATGAGCAAATGATACTTGGGCTAGGTGTGATGTAGTCAGCCTAGTAGGAACTGACACTATAGACCATGTCCTGAACCAAGTGGGTATAGATGCATGAAGGAAACGGGGCACGATTCATTGTAGTTGCTGAAGGGTTTCAGAAATGGTTCTGGATCAACCGTTGATTTTTCGGTTAATTGGGGATCATGATGTACTACTAGGTGCCACTCATGATCATTCTATAATTAATGGTTAATTATAGATGGCCAACATAAATCGAGAATCTATTTGGTCACATGCACAACGAGCGTAATCCGAAGGATTTAAAATGAGCTTGAGAATGGGATTCTCAGATCGAGAGAAACTAGGTTTGGTTGGACCAAACAAGGAGCGAGCATGAAATTGGTTCAGTCGCAATGGAAGCATGGATGGGCCGAGTCTTATGAAGACATGATGGATGAACCAAATTGGTTTGGTTCTAATCCAATGGTGGAGAATAAACCAAAGGGGTTTGGTTTGTTTTAAATGAATGAACCAAAGTTGGTTCGGTTCATTTTAACTTAAAATAGACCAACTCGGTTCGGTTTATTTTAACTTAAGTTATTGAAGTGGGTTAACGGGTTTTGGTTATGAACCAATAACTCTAAGGAGAAGTTTTCTTAATGGTTAAGAAACACGGGCTCTATAAAAATGCGGTTAGGTTTTTGGAGAGCCCTAAGTTTTATTTTGGGAAACAAACTTCTCCTCTCCTTTCCCTCTCTTCTCCTTGCCGCCGCCCATGGTCTCCATGCCGCCCAGCCACCTTGTGCCACCGTCCACCCTGTTGCCAGCGTCCAAGATGCTGCCAGCCATCCTCCGGCGACTCACCTTGGTTCTGGCGACCAAGGGTTGGTCGGCCATCCTCTTTGGCCTGCGCAAATCCTCCACCAAGCTGTCTAGTTTTCTGGATAGCTTATTTCCTTTCATGTCGGAGCATCATTTGGACGTCGTTTGGAGCTCCAATAACAGCTACCTTGCCGGGGATTCGATCTCTGGTAATCCTCATAGGTGGAGGACCAAGGATTCATCAATCGGTTGACGAATACCTCTCCGGAGAAGCGAGTTTTGGGGACTCATTTTCGAATCCGAATTTGGATTTGGATTGCGATCTTCTCTCGATCACATCGTCTTCGACACGAGGCTAATGACTCCTACGAAGATAAGGCTTGTAGCTTGGTGAAGCTATCCTGACGGTACTCGGCGTGGATACGGATAGAGGCGATTCTAGCGAGAGTCGCTCCGGTTGATGTCATTCCCGCTGCACGTGATACATCATGTATAAATAGAGTAATTTCCTTTTATTGCAAAATTTGAAACTACGATTATGTCTACACATGTTGTACTATGCATGCGTGTGATGTGTGTATTGTAATAAATTAGATTTATTGCTTTTTAATTCTTCCGCTATGCACATGTTTACGAAACATGTTCGAACACACACTCGCCGCAGTGCCGGAAACCCAACAGGAAAAGCTTGTAGAACTTCATGAAGGCACTTCCGAGGCAAAAATTGCAAGAAGATACCTTCTCCGATCACAATTAAGCAACATCAAGCTAGAAAAAAGAGAAAATGTACTTTCTTTGCATTCTAGATTTAAGGAAATAATAACCAGTTTAACAAGTGTAGGAGAAAAGCTTTCGAACTGGGACATTGTAATGAAGGCAATAGATGAATTCCCCCGGTCTTCCAAATGGAGCTCCATGGTGGACTCCTTTTATATTTCAAAGAATCTAGAGGTAAGTACTCTGGAAGAATTCTTTTCAACTATGGAGTTACATGTGACTAGGCTTGAAGGAATAGTATAAGAGTCAATCAAGCCATCAAGGGGTTTAGCACTAATCGTCGACAAAGGGAAGAAGAAGAAGGAGACTCCACCCTCTTCATCCGATGAAGAATCCTCCTCCTCCATGGATAGAAATGAAGAAGCCTATATGGTAAGAAAGGTGAGACATGCATTAAAAAGCTTTAAATTTAACAAGTCTCATGATAGGAGAAGGAGGAGGGTGATTTGCTACAATTGTCAAGGAGAGAGGCACATGAGGTATGAGTGACCCTTGTTGAACAAAGCAAAAGAAGATAAAAAGAAAGACAAGAAGAAAGGGAAGAAGAAAGAAGAAAAGAAATCAAAAGAAAAAGAAAAGGGTAAAGCGCATAATTTGAAGGGTACATGGGATGATCCATCCTCATCAGAGGAAGAACAAACATTCACAAGCCTTGCACTTATGGCGATAGAAGACTTGGACTCCACCTCCTCCGAAAAAGAAGAAGCAAGCTCAAGTGAGGAGAGCTCAAGTGTAGGGGGAGCATCCTCATCGGAATCGGAGGAAGAAAATATGGTAAGTATGGTAAGAAATCTTCCTACTCAAGAAATTATTTCTATGATTTCTAGTCTTACTAGAGATTTATTTAGGAGTAAGAAGACAAATAAATGAATGCTTGATGATATTAGGAAATTAGAAGAAAAGCTAGAAAATGCATGTTTAAATGTTAATGATAATGCTTCTTCTATGACTAGTGATGCATGCTCAGTAGAAGAAAATAAGACCTTAAGGGAAAAGGTAGATCTTTTAACTAAGGCCTTAGGGAAATTCACAATTGGCTCCAATACCCTAAATATGATCATTGGGAGCCAAAGGACTAGTTTTAACAAAAAGGGCCTAGG
The DNA here is from genome assembly GCA_025175895.1 of Wurfbainia villosa. Lineage (NCBI taxonomy): Eukaryota > Viridiplantae > Streptophyta > Magnoliopsida > Zingiberales > Zingiberaceae > Wurfbainia > Wurfbainia villosa. The sequence continues at coordinate 64,578,907 of CM046001.1, forward strand.
ATACAAGGGAACCAATAATGAAAAGGCTTACCATTGTCTAATTGCTAGGGAACAAACAAAAATTACAATGGTTGCTAGGAAATAGATCCCAAAGGAATACTTGGTGAACCCCATTAGAAAGAGTTTGTATTGGGTTCCCAAATCAATCCTCAAGGGTTAGGAAAACCTAGGAAAGTCAACCATAAATGGATTTATTTCATATCATGATAAATGGTTGACTTATAAGGATATGAGTAATAGTTTTTGAGTTATTATGAGCATGGTGGGTGTTTTGGCTATAATGGTTAAATCATGATTTGTACTTGATTTTATACTTGATGAATGATCATGATTTATGAATTAATTGTTATACTTGTATTATGATGTGTGACTCATGATAATGCTTGTGTTATGATCATGATGAGTATTTTTATGATATATACTTAACCTTGGTAGAAATTGCATGAAATTGATGGTTAAGTATAATACCTCTAGGCACATCTCACATTCAATATAGGCTAACTTAATTGAAAATATAGCATGGGTGAGATGTTAGGTTGATACAAATGGTCCAATAATGCTTATGACATTTAGATGGTCATTTACATGTATCATGTCATAGCAATCATACACCAATCATGGGGAAAGCTTATGTTTAATTCATAGACATTTTTCCCAAAGATCATGGTTGGATATTTCAAATATTTTAAAACCATTTCATGTTTTATAAACTGAGAGTTCATGTTTTAAATCATTTCAAGGCAAAACTAGGCTTTCAAGTTGATAAAAACTTTAGTGATTTTCAACATCTTTGAGTTTTTGCCAAACTTTCGAAAATTGATTGCATTTTCATGAAAAATCATTTTTCCTTGATAGAGGGACTTATGATAAATATGTTCCCTGAATTTCATGATTTTTAGATTTTTTGGAATTTTTTATGTATTTCTGAATTTCGGTCCAAAAATCAAAAAAGCTGGAAATCAGTACTGATCGATCGATGGATCACAAGACGAGCCTGATGCTTTGCTGTCGATTTTGAAGTTTTTGGTATTTTTCTCTCCTTAGACTGATGACATGCTTGTATAACATATGTTAAATGTTTTTTATAGTGTCAAAGGGGGATAAATGTAGAGTTTAAGTTAATCATGCTAGGAGGGAAATTAGCATGTGTTAAGGGAGAGTTGCATGTATTAAGGGGAAGTGGTTTGATACTCATATTTGATTTACATGCTTTCTTGCCTTATGTATTTGTTAATGTTTTACCTAACTTAAATGAATTATCACACATCAAAAAAGGGGAGATTGTTAGGGCAATCAACCCATGTATGATGTGGTTTTGATGTGTGGCAAAGGATTTAAGTTAGGATTGTTATGTGATTTGATTTGTGTGTTGAAGTCGTACAGGACTTAGTAATTCACACATGTATTTGGCTTGATGAAAGCATTGGTCAGTTCACCATCTCATGGCTCGGGTCTTTGAGTTGGTGAAGGATGGCATTGTGAAAGTTGTGCGCTTGGTGCCTCCGAGGGACCGCCAGACGAGAAGCATTGGAGTGAAGCCAAGGAAGCAGACTTCAAGGCGAGATGCGAATGATGGCATTGCGCAGTCGTGCGCTTGGTGCATCCGAGGGACATGGTCGGACGAAGAGAGCTTCGACGAAGGACTTCAAGGGAGATGAGAGAATGAGCGATTTGTAAACGGTATCTCATAGGTGAACTTGGCCGAATGTCTAAGTCAAGTGTCGGATGCTCAACCGAGTAGGTTGAGGTTTTACCCAACAAGTTGGATGCTCAAACTAGGGTTTGAGATTTTACCCGGCGTATGGTTAAGTCGGACGCTCAAACATTAGTTTGAGATTTCTACCCGACGAAGTCCAAACAAAGATCGAGCATGAAATCGTTTCAGTCACAATGAAAGCATAGATGGGCCGTGTCTTATGAAGACATGATGGATGAACCAAATTGGTTTGGTTCTAATCCAATGGTGAAGAATAAACCAAAGGGGTTTTGTTTGTTTTAAATGAATGAACCAAAGTTGGTTCGGTTCATTTTAACTTAAAATAGACCAACTCGGTTCGGTTTATTTTAACTTAAGTTATTGGAGCGGGTTAACGGGTTTTTGGTTATGAACCAATAACCGTTAGGAGAATGTGTTCTTTACAAAAACAGGGCTTAAGGGTTTTGGAAAAACCTAATTAGTCTTGCCGGCCAACTTTTCTTCTCCTTGCTTGCCGCCCAACCTCTCTTCTCCTTGCTTGCCGCCGCCGCCCAAGCCTCCACGCCGCCAACCTTGTGCCGCCGTCCACCTTGCTGCCGCCGTCCAAGCTCCTGCCGGCGACCCTCTGACGACTTCCCTTGGCTTAGGTGACCAAGGTGCAGCCGGCCATCCTCTTTGGGCCGGCACACCCCCTCCACCAATCTGTCCAGAATTCTGGACAGCTTCCTCCCATTCGTGTCGGAGTGTCGTTTGGACGACATTTGGAGCTCCGACAGCGGCTACCTTGCCGGGGATTCGATCTCCAATAATCCTCATAGGTGGAGGACGAAGGATTCGTCAAACGGTTGACGAATACCTCTCCGGAGAAGCAAGTTTTGGGGACTCATTTTCGAATCCGAATTTTGATTCGGATTGTGATCTTCTCTCAATCACATCGTCTTCGACACGAGGCTAGTGACTCCTACAAAGATGAGGCTCGTGGCTTTGTGAAGTCATCCCGACAATACTCGGCATGGATACGGATAGAGGCGATTCTAGCGAGAGTCACTCCGGTTGATACCTTTCCCGCTGCACGTGATACGTTAGATATACCTAGAATAATTTCCTTTATTGTAAAATTTAAATTTACGATTATGTCTACACATGTTGTACTATACATGCATGTGATATGTGTATTGTAATAAATTAGATTTATTGTTTTTTAATTCTTCCGCTGTGCATATATTTATGAAACATGTTCGAACACATACTCGCCGCAGTGTCGAAAACCCAACAACCTTTTTCTCGATTAGCCGCAGAATAGATGATGAACGGATTGCCGATTTTTATGTTTATGATTAGGGTCCATGTCAAACAACAACATGTAAAATACAAAAGAACAAGAATTAAAATTAAACAAGATTATACCTCTTGTTTTACCTCTTGATCTTCTATTGTATTCATATCCTTTTCTTGGACGTCGTGTGGGCGATGATCTTCCAAGAATTGAAGCCTCCTAGACCACGTATTTTCCCTTCCTTGCTCGCTCCGAACAAGGGAAGAAAACCCTCCCTTCTACTCCTTTCTTGTACCGAACACAAAGCCTTCTCCTCTTCTCCTTACTTGTACCGACCACCAAAACTCCAAGAAGTGGTGTCCGCCGGCCCTAAAGAGAGGAGAGGAGATTGAGGAAGAGAGAACCCCCTTCCTCCTTGCTTGTTGTCGCCGGCCCTAGGAGTGGGAGAGGAAGTTCCGACCCTAGGAGAGGGAGAAGTTGCCGCCGACCCTAGGAGAGGGAGAGGAGGCGTCGGCCTCCCTTGCCGCCCCACTTCCTCTTATAGATCTAGGCTTCATGAGGTATTTATAATAGGCTACAATAGGGACAATGAAGAGGAGTTGAATCTTGGCCACCCAATGGATCCGAACTACATATAACCCGATCCATTAATGATGATTCATTCCACTAGAGGATCATCATTGATCTACCTCACCAACCCCCATAATTAAATAAGGAATCCACATATTATTTGTACAAAATATCTCCCCGTGTTTAAGATATCGAATGTCCATTAATTAATTAAATTACTGATAATTTAATTAATCAATATCTAACTCCATGAGTAGTACCACTCATCCTTATCATCATGTTGAACCAAGTCCACCTGCATGATTTACATGATGAACTTTATGAGCTCCTCAAGGGGGTACATCATCATCCTAATGTATAGGACACGGTTTCCTCCTATAATCAACGACACACCATGTAAATAATATTATTTCTCAACTTACCAGGCCTATCGACTTAACATATAAATCTCGCCCATTAGTAAATCAAAGAAGTAAATATTAAGTACATGTGTCCGTTATTATATCAGAATTAAGAGCATGTACATCATAATATCTGAGATCTGATTCAATTATATAGTTAGTATAAATTGAATCACCTCTAAATCGGTCCTGCTCAATACACACAAAGTGTACTAGTGTAATTCTATGGTCAAGATAAACCAATACCAAATTACACTATAACCATGCTAATGGTTTGTCCAAAACCATCTTGGTTGTGAACCTCTACTTATACTCTACAAGGAACTGATAACATGATCTTCTATGCGACACCACACATCATATTATCTACAATGTAAAGTATCAGACAATATACATAAATATAAAATGCAAACAATAATCATGTGATTTTTATTTCAAAATGAAGATGTTCATGCAAAAGCTAGGCTTTTAGTATATATTCCAACAGATTGGCAATTCACTAAATAGCCCTCCGACTTGAGAATGTTGGAGGATCATGGCCCGGCTAGAAGGGGGGTTGAATAGCCTAAATGTTCGTCGATGGAAATCATTCTCTTAATCGTCTACAATCAAGGTTAGCGCAGCGGAATATGCTAATTAAGACAATTAAAACAAAACATAAAGTAAAGAGAAAGTATAACGTGGTTCACGTCCCTTTCCGCTAATCAACGGACGATTCGTATTGCAAATCGCTCCCTCAAACCAATCACTAAACTTCTCCTTTGCTCAATCAAGGTAAAGAGAAACCTTCTTATAAAATTCTCCCTCTTACAATATGATTTAGATGATAACAAGGAAGAGGAGGTTTGGGATGTTTAGGGCACTTGGGGAGCACTTAGGAATGAAGCATTAGCATCCTCAAGGCCCTCACCCCTTCTCTTTATAGAGAGAAGAGATTTCTTCCCATTGAGCATGCAGCAGTCGACTATTGCATGCCATCAATCGACTGTTGCCATTCGAACGGCTTCTGACCATGTCAGATCGCAACCGTTGTAGTCTAACGGTAGCCTTGGTAGTCGACTGATGTGTCCATCAGTCGACTAATGCCTTCATAGCCGACTGATCAGTCTACTACGGGAGGTTATGTGCCCGCAACCACCTTTAGCAGTCGACTGCCAAGGAATGGCGATCGTGATGATCGCGATCGATCATCATCCCTTTGACGACTCGGGCTAGAAACCCACCAGTCGAACACCAGTCGAGTACCATCGACTCAGGGTAGTCAATTACTATCTATAACAGTCGACTAGTGTCGGGTAAAATCTAAAAATAAAACACTTGTTTGAGCCTCCGATGGTCAGGTAAACCTCAAACCACTTGTTTGAGCATCCGACACTTCCAATCGTCGGGTAGAAACCTCAAACTCATGTTTGAGCGTCCGACATGTCCAAACGTTGAGTAAAACCTCAAACACAAGTTTGAGCATTCGACACTTGACTTAGCCATTTGGCCAAGTTCACCTATGAGCTACTGTTACAATCGCTCAATCTCTCATCTCCCTTGGAGTCCCTCACCGAAGCTCTCTTTGTCCGGCCATGTCCCTCGGATGCACCAAGCACACGGCTTCCGTAATGTCATGCTTCGCATCTCGCCCTGAAGTCTACTTCATTTGGCTTCACTCCAATGTGCCTCGTCCGGCGGTCCCTCGGATGCACCAAGCGCATGGCTTCCGCATGCCATCCTTCACCGACTCAAGGACCCAAGCCATGAGATAGTGAACCCACCAATGCTATCATCAAGCTAACTCATGTGTGATTTACTAAGTCTTGCACAACTTAAACACACATATCAAATCAACATAAACATCCTAACTTAAACCTTTGCCACACACATCAAAACCAAACCATACTTGGGTTGATTGCCCTAACAATCTCCCCCTTTTTTATGTGTGGCAACCATGTTTAAGTTAAGTAAAACGTTAACCAAATACATAAAGAAGGAAAGCATTTAAAATAAATATGAGTATCAAACACTCCCCCTTAATACATTCAACTCCCCCTTAACACATGCTAATTCTCCTCCTATCATGATTAACTTAAACTCTCACATTTCTCCCTCTTTAACACCATCAAAAACATTAAACATATGTCATATAACATGACATCAAAGTCTTAATGGAAGAAAATCATCAAAACATGCATAAAACTACACAAAGCAAGTTTGTACGTTCTGATCCCATCGCTGGATGGTTCAAATAACTACGATCGGCACTTTGATTTCACCTTTTTGATTTCCGAATCCAAGTTCAGAAATACACTAAAAATTCTAGAAATTTTGAAAAATCATGAAATTTTGGGAACACATTTCTTATGAGTCCCTTTATCAATTAAAAATGATTTTTCAAGAAAAAACATTCATTTTCCAAACATTTAGCAAAAAATTAAAAGTTGTAAAAACCTTCAATCATTCTATCATCTTTGAAACCTAGTTTTGCCTTAAGTTGTTTTAAAACATCAATTCACTGTTTGCAAAACATAAAATGGTTATAAATAATTTAAAATATCCAACCATGATCTTTGGGCAAAATGTATATGAATTAAACATAAGCTTTCCCCATGGTTGATCTATGATTGTTATGTTATGATACACCTAATGACCCATCAAAAAGTCATAAGCATAAGTGAGTCATTTGTATCAACCTAACATCTCACTCATTGCTATTTTTTCAATCAAGTTAGCCTATAGTGGGTTGTGAGATGTAACTAAAAGTATTTATACTTGACCATAAATTTCATGCAATTCTATCAAGGTTAAGTATCATCCAAAACAACCAACATGATCATAACACAAACATTATCATAATTGCGTATCATGATCATAAATAAAGTATTATCACTAAATGCACATTATGATCATAAATCAATCATCATCACCCAACATGCTCATGATAAATCAAATACTACCCAACTTCAACATAAGTCAACCATTTAGCATGATATGAAATAAGTCCACTTATAGTTGACTATCCTAGGTTTCTCTAACCCTTGAGGATTGACTTGGGAATCCAATATAAATTCTTTCCAATGGAGTTCACCAAGTACTCCTTTGGGATCCATTTCCTAGCTACCATTGTTGTTTTAGATTGACCCCTAACAATTAGACAATGGTAGGCTTTCTCATTCTTTGATCCCTTGTATCCTAAGCCCTTTTTGTTAAAACTAGCCCTTTGGCTTCCAATAATCATGTTTAGGGTGTTGGAGCCAATTGTGAATTTCTCTAGGGCCTTAGTAAGGAAATTTACCTTTTCCCTTAAAGCCTTTTTTTCTTCAATACATGCATCATTACTACTAGAAGAAATAACATTATCATGTGAGCATGAATTTATCAATTTTTCTTCTAGATCCTTAGTTTCATTTTGCATGCATTTGTTTTTCTTTTTAGCCCTAAATAAATTCCTAGTTAAATTAGAAATCATTGAAATAACCTTTTCAGAAGAAAGATTTGTTACCTCACTTACTCAATCTCCTTCCGATTCCGATGTAGATGCTCCCCCTACACTTGAGCTCTCCTCCTCACTTGTGCTTCCTTCTTCTTGCTCGGATGAGTTGGAGGTTAAGTCGTCTATCCCCATGAGTGCAAAATGGGAGACGATCTCTTTGTCCTCTGATGATGATGGATTGTCCCATGTCACTTTTAAGTTCCGGGGCTTTGACTTCTTCTCCTTCTCCTTTGACTTCTTTTCTTCTTTCTTCTTTCTTCTTCCCTTCTTTCTTCTTGTCATTTTTCTTTCTTTCTTCCTTGCTCTTGTTCAATAAGGGATATTCATCCCTTATATGTCCCTCTCCTTGGAAATTATAGCAAATCACCTTCCTAGTCCTCCTCCTATCATGAGACTTTTTAAATTTAAAAGTTTTTAATGCACGTCTCACCTTTCTTACCATGTAGGCCTCTTCATTGCTATTCATTGATGAGGAAGATTCTTCACCCAATGAGGAGGATGGAGTATCCTTCTTCTTCTTTCCTTTGTCATCTACAAGTGCTACTCCCCTTGATTGCTTTATTGGATCTTCTACTATACCTTCAAGCCTAGTTTCATGTAATTCCATGGTGGAGAAAAATTCTTCTAGAGTACTTACCTCTAGATTCTTTGAAATATAGAAGAAGTCCACCATTGAGCTCCACTTTGATTACCGATTGAAGGCATCTATGGCTTTCATTATCATGTCCCGATTGGAGAGCTTCTCACCTACACTTGATAGACCATTAATAATCTCTTCAAACCTAGAATGCAAAGAAAGTATCTTTTCACTTTTGTCTAGTTTGATATTATTGAGTTGGGAGCGGAGAAGGTCCCTTCTTGCTAACTTGGCTTCGGAGGTTCCTTCATGAAGCTCCATCAATTTTTCCCACATTTTCTTGGCGCTTGAGCACTCTCTAATTCGGTTGATTTCTTGTTGAGGGAGCACATCGAAAAGATGGTGCTTGCCCTTTGAATTTGCAAGGTGCTCCTCTCTTTTCTTCTTTGACCATCTTGATTTCTCCAATGGCTCCCCTTCTTCATCCCTAGGTTACTTCGAAACTATTTTCCATGATTAACATTATTTCAAAATCCATTTCGAAAAATACCTCCATCTGTTTCTTCACTAAGAGAAATCGCCTTCAAATTTGGGTGAATGAATGTTGGAGCTGGCCATTTTGTTGATTGTTGCGGCGATGAGTCCGACGACAATCTCCTCGCTTTGATACCATTTGTTTGAGGATCGTGGCCCGGCTAGAAGGGGGGTTGAATAGCCTTGAATAGCCTAGATATTTGTCAATGGAAATCGTTCGCTTAATCATCTACAATCAAGGTTAGCGCAGCGGAATATGCTAATTAAGACAATTAAAACAAAACACAAAGTAAAGAGAAAGCAAACACAAATGAAAGTATGTAACGTGGTTCACGTCCCTTGCCGCTAATCCACGAACGATTCGTATGGTGAATCACTCCCTCAAACCAATCACTAAACTTCTCCTTTACACAATCAAGGTGAAGAAGAAACCTTCTTACAAAATTCTCCCTCTTACAATATGATTTAGATGAGAACAAGGAAGAGGAGGTTTGGGATGTTTAGGGAACTTGGGGAGCACTTAGGAATGAAGCATTAGCATCCCCAAGGCCCTCACCCCTTCTCTTTATAGAGAGAAGAGATTTCTTTCCATTGAGCATGTAGTAGTCGACTGTTGCATGCCATCAATCGACTGTTGTCGTTCCAATGGCTTCTGACCATGTCCGATCGCGATCATTGTAGTCCAACGGTAGCCTTGGTAGTCGACTGATGTGTCCATCAGTCGAATGATACCTTTGTAGCCGACTGATCAGTTTGCTATGGGAGGTTTTGTGCCCACGACCACCTTGATCTCTGCCAAGGAATGGCAATGATCGATGGTGCAAAGAATGATCGTCGTCCCTTGGCGTCGACTCATCGGGCCGAAACCCACCAATCGAACACCAGTCGAGTGCCATCGACTCAGAGCAATCGACTTCTGTCGGGTAAAACCTCAAACAAAACACTTGTTTGAGCCTCCGACGGTCGGGTAAACCTCAAACCACTTGTTTGAGCATCCGACACTTCCAATCATCGGGTAGAAACCTCAAACTCATGTTTGAGCATCCGACTTGTCCAAACGTCGGGTAAAACCTCAAACACAAGTTTTCCATTTGGCCAAGTTCACCTATGAGCTACCATTACAATCTCTCATCTCCCTTGGAGTCCCTCATCAAAGCTCTCTTCGTCCGGCCACATCCCTCGGATGCACCAAGCGCATGACTTCCGCAATGTCATCCTTCGTGTCTCGTCCTAAAGTCTGCTTCCTTTGGCTTCACTCCAATTCTTCTCGTCCGGCGGTCCCTTGGATGCACCAAGCGCACGACTTCCGCAATGTCATCCTTCACCAACTCAAGGACCCAAGCCATGAGATGGTGAACCCACCAATGTTATCATCAAGCTAACTCATGTGTGATTTACTAAGTCCTGCACAACTTAAACACACATATCAAATCAGCATAAACATCCTAACTTAAACCTTTGCCACACACATCAAAACCAAACCATACTTGGGTTGATTGCCTTAACAAAGAACTCTCGACTTCGAAGGGGTTTGATTTTTACAAAGATTAGGGTAGGTAACAAGCTACCTTCCCTTTAGAAATTAAGTACAAAATAGCAATGAAATTACAAACCTATACCGACACTTGGAAGATGAAATTACAAAGCTATACCAAAGCTTGGAGTGTCGGAATGTCGGCTTGTCAAATCTTTTGCAGATGGCGAATGATTACGGCAGCACTTCATTGTCGTAGAATTATTGTACTCAGAGCTGACTCTCCATTTCTTATATAGGCACTTTCCAGTTGACTAAAACACCCTCCAATCGACTCAAAATCAGTTCGTCGATTTGGTACTTCTATCTTCCCAGTCGACTGGACCTGGTCCAGTCGACTCCAGGTCACCAACCTCTTCTCCTGTACAATTTGAGAAATTACCTATCTCAATCGATTGGACTTCCCTAGTCGACTGGAACTCTTGCCATCTCGGTCGCACAATCTGTCGTCGATCACTAACTGTATTGCCAACTTGACATCCCAATCGACTGGACCATACCTAGTCAACTAGACCTCAGTCGATTGGAAACCAATCAGTCAACTAGATACCTACAAAATAGTGTTAGCACAAAACACAATATGAAATGAAATGACAGTAGTAATACTGCCCAATCTCAACTTCTTAGTCCCACGTGGATTATCCATCGAATCGACGCCTAGCTTTGTCCCCACCTGAAGACTCGACCTCATCTCATCACTCGAGGCTTACCTGTTGGCTGCTCAGCCAGACTTACCATGCTTGACATCCGATCTGACCCATCAGGGCTTTCCACCAACTATCCAGTCTCCCTGACCCAGCTGAACTTTATGTCAATTGTCCAGTCTCCTGACCCAATTGGTCTTCATGCTAGATGTTCGTTCTCCTAACCCATCTAAACATTCTGTTTGGTGTACGGTCCTTCTGATCTATCAAGTCTTCTATCTAGTATCCGGTCAATACGACCTACTAGAACTTTCAATACTTTGCCAAGTATCTTGTTTGGCTGACCTACTAGGGCTTTCCTGTTAAGCCTGCATGTACACGTAACACGTATATTAGAACACAAGTAATTTCTAAGTTTAACTATGGTTCATACATCAAAACTAAAGAGTGATGCTCCCTGCATCAATAGTTATCATTGTGAGACAACGATCGAACTAACAGTCGATTATCAGAAAGTGAGCAGTCGACTGAAGGCGGCAAAATGGTTCGGGCGCAGGTTATAAAAGGACTTCGGGGAGATTTCCATTGCGATTCTTTAGAAACATTGAAGGGGAATTGTTGTTGCATTCCAGACCTTCAAGAGTGTTCCACAAAAACTAAGCAAGCAAAATAAAAGCGATCAAAGCTCTCATTGTAAAGTGTTTATTGTATTTTGTTGTATACTTATATTTTCTTGTTGTTCTTACTGTTGTAAGCTTATACTGTAAGAGGTTTCTCCACCTTCACTTTGTTGCCGAGATGGAGAAGGTGTTAGTTGGGATAGATCACTAGACCACCGTCGTGGAGTAGGAACCTTGGTTTCGAACCTCGTAAAATCATTGTGTCGTGTTGTGTTTTCTGTTTGTGCTTATTTCTTTTGTTTCATTTCTATTTCTTTTGTTTCCGCTGTGCTAAACAATTGTAGACAAGCATGATTGAAAGTACAAAATCATGAAATGCTATTCACCCCCTCCCCCTCTAGCGCACGTCCAATGGTCCAACACAAGGTAGATAAGCCCTCTTACCATAATGTTCCATTTAACTATGAAACTAACCTAAGGTCTAGGAGTGTGAAGGTCATAAGGGAGGCCATCCTTAGAGTTGACCATGATTGGATTCAACTGACTAAGGCTTCGAAGAAGTCTAGGAAAGTTACTAAAAAGATTACAAGGGAAGTTATCCCTAGAGCTAACATAGAGGAGACCAAAATGGCCAAGGCTTTCAAGCCTAGAAGGGTCATTAGGAAGGTATCTAGAGAAGTTATCCCTAGTGAATACCTTGAAAATCCAAGGAGCTCAAATCGATTTTGGATTCCTAGGAGTGTGATTCCATCATGCTAGATGGGTTTAGAATGTGTCAACCTTAAATGGATGGGTAGTTAACCTAACCATGGTAGAGAGAACTATCATGACAAGAGACATTGTAGCGAAACCAAAGTCTTAAGGTTACTTCATAAATTAGTCCTATAATCATTTCTCGATCGTCTGTTTTCCTTTCTCAATCACCACTCAAACATTTATTCTTTTAGATAATCTTTCTTTGCACTCATTCAGTACTTGACCAATCTTTATAGGATTGATATCTCATGTGAAAAAATGTGATAACATTCATGTCAAGTGCCCCTCATGGTCAGTCCCTCAACTTAATGAAGGGTGATAAATCATGGAGAACTTTGTCCTAATGCAATGCTCCCTTTGTATGGGGGAAGACAGAAACAAGTGAGGTATTTCACATCTGATGGGAATTGATCCTAAAATCTCATATGATAAACACTCATATTGATATGGGAAAATATTGACCAATTTATTAGAGGCAGAGTTCGACCCATTATGAGAAGGATACAAAAGGGCTTCTAGGGTTTAGAGAAGGGGGTCTACTTCTGGAGCGGAGAAAAAGGAGGGTGCTTCTTCTTCCGACTGCTTCTTCTTTCGAAGCTTCTTCTTCTTCTGCATCTTCTTCGTCTTAGGGAGGAGGTTGTTCATTTCAGGGGGGAAGAGTTGATATAATCAATGCGAGGCTGCGACGATGGTGGTGGGTCGCTTTTGTTGTTGTTGCTGCTGATTCTTCTTCTATTCGATCTTTTCTGCCTTCTCTTTTGCTCAGTCCATTGGAATGTGTGTTTCTCCTGGTGGCCACTTCCCCACACTTTCAACCAAAGGAAAATCTCCTAGAAGAGCTAGCAACCAAATATCTTGCATTGTGCAGGATATTTCGGGTTAAATGTAGAACACACTTTGGAAGAACGACAGAGTATTTTACTAAAATCGAACGACGCAGTTCGTAAGCTCTCGAGTCAGTCTTATTCTTCAACTCGGTTGTCAGAGGCAATTCGTAAGATCTCGGCAGGCTCACAGTTGATGTTCCTCGTGCGATGGTGGATCGAAGGAGTTGGGTTTAAGGTAGAACACAATTTGGAAGAACGACGAAGTATTTTACTAAAGTCGACCGAGGTAGTTTGTAAGTCCTCGAGTCGGTCTTATTTTTCAACTCGGTCGTCCAAGGTCATTCGTAAGCCCTAGGTGCACTCGCAGTTGATGTTCCTTGTGCAGTGCCGGATCAGAGGAGTTGGGTTTAAGGTAGAACACACTTTGAAAGAACGGCGGAGTATTTTACTAAAGTCAACTAAGGCAGTTTGTAATCCCTCGAGTCGATCTTATTAATCAACTTGGTAGTCCGAGGCCATTCGTAAGCCCTCGGTGCATTCACAGTTGATATTCCTCGTGCAATAGCAGATCGAAGGAGTTGGGTTTAAGGTATAACACACTTTGAAAGAACGGCAGAATATTTTACAAAAGTCGACCAAGGCAGTTCTTAAGCCCTCGAGTCGGTCTTATTCTTCAACTTAGTCATCTGAGGTCATTCGTAAGACCTCGGTGCACTCACAGTTGATGTTCCCCATACGGTGGCGAATCGGAGGAGTTGGGTTTAAGTTAGAATACACTTTGAAAAAACAACAGAGTATTTTACTACAATCGACTAAGGAAGTTTGTAAGCCCTCAAGTCGGTCTTATTCTTCAACTTGGTCATCTGAGGCCATTCTAAGTCATTGATGCACTAGCAGTTGATGTTCCCCGTATGGTGGCGGATCGGAGGAGTTGGGTTTAAGGTATAACATACTTTGGAAGAATGGCAAAGTATTTTACTAAAGTGGACCAAGGCAGTTCATAAGCCCTCAAGTCGATTGTATTCATCAACTCGCCCATCCGAGTGTTGAACTATCCGAGCCGTAAAAACTGCTTTTTGTGTTGCGGAAACCTCAAAAGTTGGCCATGGATCCATGCGAAGATAAACAAAAAATAATACATGTACATGTTAAGAAAACTTAGATCTACCTTAGATCTACATGATAAGAGTGTTACCCTTGTAGCAATGCCCTTCGCTTATCCTGCTCATCCAAACGCTTTGCCAGATCTCGAAGAGTGTCAAGTGTACACTCCTCTACAAGTATCCACATGAACAATAGGTGGAGAAGACAACTTAGAGTGTGCTAGCACTCTTGGAGGTCACGACAATGGAGGATGAGGGAGAGAGCTAGAGAGGAGAGGAGGAAGAAGATGAAATCAATCCCCACTAACTCATTTAATCCTTGGCCAGCCACATTGAGGAGGGATAAATACCTCCATGTAATACCAAGAGTCATGGCTCTTGGTCTTCCCCATGAGGTGGCACACCATGATGTGTCCATGATGATGTGGAACATTATCATTGGCCGACCCCTATGCCAAGTCACCATGAAGTGGCATTTGGTTAAGTCAAACTTGACTCTTCATCTTCCCTCTCAAGTCAAGTCAAACTTGACCTCTTATCTCCTATGGTTGATCAAATCCAACATTTGATTCAAGTCAATTTAATTTAATGAATCTCTATTCATTAGTTTAAATTGACTCAATGAATCAAATCTAAATTAGACTCATTTAACACTTGAATCAAATTGAGTCCAAATTAATTAATCTAATTTGGATTACTCTTAATCCAATTAGGTTCATTACATGAACCTAATCCTCTTGGTCCATCATATGAACCTAATCTCCATCTAATTTCCATTTGTGTGTGACCCTATAGGTTCTTGTAACGTTGGTAATGCTCCTAAACCTATTTAGAAACAAAAGCAATGAGCGGTATCTAGCAACACATCATTGCTACCCAAGTTACAAGAATATTGAGATCCAACATCACCTTGGTGACTACTAATTGTGACCCTCACAATATGTGACAATGTCCCTCTATCCTTGACATCTAGATTGTTCAATTGAGACATAGACCGTGTTATCTTCTATACAATCTATATCTTGAACTCCAAGTAGACTCACTCTAATCAAATGAGCTCAATATCTTATATTGACTCATTTGGGCATGGCCATGCACTTAGTGGTCTCACTCTATCAAGAATCATGATATCACTCCCGTCATATAGGAGGGATAGATCCCGTCTACATCACTCACATCCCTCCGCATAATTTATTACATACCCAGTAATCGCCTTTATAGTCCACCCATTTACGGGTGACATTTGACGAAGCCAAAGTATGCAACTCCTTATGTAGGGAACTATGGTGACTTCAGGTCGAAGGACTAATAGTCATACTAATAGTCACATGAGAAAGTATATGACACTCATATAACGATCCATGATACTTTCTCATGGCGGGTCATTCAGTATACATTCTCCAATGCATACCCATGTGTCAACTTGATATCTCATATCCATGACTTGTGAGATCAAGTCATCGAGTTAACCTACATGCTAGTCTCTTCGCATTAATATTGTCCCTGAATATTAATACTTGACTAGGAATGATTAAGAGTAGTATTCTCTATATCATCTCATTATCGATTCTATCAATCGATTGATATAGATAAGAACCTTCTACTCAAAGACGCTATTATACTTAGTTATTTGACACCAATACAAGTAAGTATAATAACCATAAAGCAATGCCTTTATAAATATATATAGGAATATGATACAATAAGTCCATATAACAATCATCACATGATCGACTCTAGGGCTTTCATTAACAATCTCCCACTAGCACTAGTGTCAATCACTGTAGTATCTAATACCCAATGACCTAGTGTAACCATCATATTTTTTCTGTGCTAATGCCTTGGTCAAGGGATCTGCGACGTTAGCCTCTGTGGGTACTCTGCAAATCTTCACATCTCCTCTATCGATAATCTCTCGAATGAGATGGATGTGCCGTAGTATGTGTTTGGTTCGCTGGTGTGAGCGAGGTTCCTTAGCCTACGCAATCGCTCCATTGTTGTCACAATAGAGCTCTATGGGATCTGCTATGCTAGGAACCACCCCAAGCTCAGTAATGAACTAGCGGATTCAAACTGCCTCCTTTGCTGCCTCTGATGCAGCAATATACTCGGCCTCTATTGTAGAATTATCAACTGTATCCTGCTTCTAACTCTTCCAGCTCACAACACCACCATTCAAGCAAAACACGAACCCTGACTACGATCTATAATCATCCTTGTCAGTTTAGAAGCTGGCATCATTGTAATCCTTTACAACTAGTTCCCTATCGCCTCCAAATATCAGAAAATATTCTTTAGTCCTTCTTAAGTACTTAAGAATATTCTTGACCGCTATCTAGTGACACTCACCTGGATCTGACTGGTATCTGCTCGTCATGCTCAAAGCATACGAGACATCAGGATAAATACATAGCATGGCGTACATGATAGATCCTATGGCAGATGCATAAGGGATCTTATCCATGCGGTCTCTCTCCTCTCTAGAAGAGAGACTTTGAGTCTTCGAAAGACTCACACCATGTGACATCGACAGAAATCCCTTCTTGGAATTCTACATGGTAAACCATAGTAATACCGTGTCAATATATGTACTCTAACTTAGGTCAAGCAATCTCTTAGATCTATCTCTATAGATCTTGTTGCCTAGAATATAGGCTGCTTCACCTAAGTCCTTCATTGAGAAACACTTCCCCAGTCAAGTCTTCACAGACTGTAGCAAAGGGATGTCATTCCCAATGAGTAGTATGTCATCCACATACAATACAAGGAAGACAACTATGTTTCCATTAACCCTCTTGTAGACAAAGGGTTCATCTTCATTTTTGATGAAACCAAACTGTTTGATCGCATCATCGAATCGAAGATTTCAGCTCCGAGAAGCTTGCTTTAGCCCATAAATGGACCTTTGCAGCTTGCATACTTTGCCAGTATGTTGTGGATCTACAAAACCCTCAGGTTGTGTCATGTACACATCCTCAAGCAAGTTTCCATTCAGAAATGTGGTATTGACATCCATCTGCTAGATCTCATAATCGTGGTATGCTACAATAGCAAGCATGATCTGAATGGACTTAAACATTGCAACTGGAGAAAAGGTTTCATCATAGTCAATACCATGAATTTGCTTGAAACCTTTAGCCACCAATCGGCCCTTATAGGTATGCGTAAGTCCATCCAAGTCAGTCTTTCTCTTAAAGACCCACTTATACCTAATGGGTTTAATGCCTTCAGGTGGATCAACCAAAGTCTATACTTGGTTGGTGTACATGGATTCCATCTCGGATCTCATGGCCATAAGCCATTTCTCAGAATCTGGGCTCATCACAGCTTCTTGATAGGAGGTAGGCTCATTCTCAACGAGCATAACGTCATCATGGTCAGACAAGAGAAATGAGTATCTCTCAGGCTGACGACATACCCTATCAGACCTGCGAAGAGGTAGGTCTACTTGAACAGGTTGTTGTTCCACAACTCTTTGTGCAACAATCTCATCATCCATAACACTTTGTGGTTCGTGTTCAACCTCCATTTCGGCCTCAGTGCTATGGTCCATATCTTGAATTTCTTCAAGATCGAACGTACTCCTACTAGTTTTTCTAGAAATAAAGTCCCTTTCTAGAAATACCCCAGTCTTTGCCACAACCACTTTGTGCTGACTGGGAATGTAGAAGTAATATCCCTTAGTTTCCTTGGGATATCTAACAAAATAGCACTTATCGGATTTGGGTCCCAATTTGTCTGAGACTTGATGTCGAACGTAAGCCTCACAACCCCAAATCCTCATGAAAGATATCTTGGGATTTTTCCCTGTCCATATCGCATATGGTGTCTTTATCACAGCTTTGGATGGAACACGGTTAAGTGTGAAGGCTGTTGTGTCTAGAGCATATCCCCAAAAGGATATAGGAAGATCTGTGTGACTCATCATAGATCGTATCATATCTAATAGGGTATGATTCCTCCTTTTGGATACACCATTCTACTGTAGTGTTCCAGGAGAAGTGAGTTGGGATAGAATCCCACACTCAACTAGATAGTCACTAAACTCATGGCTAAGTATTCACCATCTCGATTTGATCGAAGTATCTTAATACTCTTGCCAAGATGGTTTTGTACTTTATTCTTGAATTCTTTGAACTTTTCAAAGGATTCTGACTTATGTGTCATCAGATACACATAACCATATCTACTGAAGTCATCAGTAAATGTAATGAAGTACCTATGACCACCTCTAGCAGCAACATTGAAAGGGCCACATACATCACTATGTATAAATCCTAACAAGTTTGTTGCTCTTTCGCTGTGTTCACTAAACAGAGTCTTGGTCATCTTGCCTAGAAGGCAAGACTCGCATGTCTCATATGATTCAAAATCAAATGAGTCCAGTAACCCATCCTTATAAAGCTGGGATAAGCGACTCTCATTTATGTGACCTAAGCGACAATGCCAGAGATAGGTTTGGTTCAATTCATTTGACTTGAACCTTTTGGCACTTATGTTATAGATGGGATTCTCTAAGTCTAGAATGTAGAGTCCGTTCATCAGAGGTGCACTACAATAGAACATATCATTTAAATAAATGGAACAATATTTGTTCTTTATTATAAATGAAAATCCTTTCTTGTCGAAACAAGAAACTGAAATGATGTTCTTTGTGAGAGCAGGCACATAAAAACATTCATTTAATTCTAGTACAAGCCCAGAGGGTAGAGATAGAAAATAAATTCCTACAGTAACAACATCAACCCTTGCTCCATTGCCTACTCGTAGGTCTACCTCGCCCTTCGTCAATGCCCTGTTATTTCTCAGCGCCTGCACATTAGTACATATGTGAAAAGCACATCCGGTATCAAATACCCATGATGAAGAAATAGATAGATTGATTTCTATAACATATATACCTGAAGTAGAAGTCTCACTTCTCTTCTTCTTAAGATCTTCCAGGTATGCTTTGCAGTTACGCTTCCAGTGTCCAGCTTCCTTACAATGGAAGTAAGTCCCTTCCTTGGCCACCCCTCCTTTAGATTTCAGTGCCTTTCCCTTGCCCTTGGCTTGGGACTTTCCCTTACCTTTAGGCTTGCCCTTACCTTTCTTCTTTTGCACCATCAAAATGGAGTTGGATTTTCCCTTCTTAAGGTTGAGCTCAGCAGTTCTCAACATGATAAGCATCTCAAGCAGTTGCTTATAAATTTTATTCATGTTGTAATTTATGACAAATTGATTGTAGCTTTCTGGCAAAGATTGCAAGATCAAGTCAATGGCCAGTTCTTGGCCAAGTTGGAATCTCAACCTCAGTAGGTTTTCTATGTACCCAATCATCTTGAGTACATATGGACCTACGGGAGTCCCATGTTGCATCTTGCACTGAAACAGTGTCGTAGAGATCTCGAATCTCTCGTGCCTTGCTTGTCCTTGATACAGTTGACGAAGATGTTCAACCATATCAAAAGCATCCATCAACTCATGTTGCTTCTGGAGCTCAGAGTTCATGGTCGCGAGCATGAGGCATGACACATCTAATGCATCATCTTGATGCTTCTTGTAAGCATCTCGGTCAGCTCGCATGGCAATGGCAGGAGGTGCTTCCGGAATGGGCTGCTCCAGAATGTACAGTTTTCTTTCTTGTTTGAGAATAATTCTCAGGTCCCTGTACCAGTCCAAGAAATTAGCTCCATTGAGCTTGTCCTTCTCAAGGACAGAACGCAGGGAGAGTGTTTGTGTTTGACGACATGACAATCTACAACATAAACAATGCAGAAAGTAAATATCATATTCCATTTATCATTTAATTAGGCCTTTAATTAAATGATGCTCCCACTGAATTATAGGACTTTTTTAGAATCGAGTCATGGATGTGGTCAAACCACATTACTAGATTCATACAAACAAGCTATAATTCTCGTGGGATAAGATCCACATTATACTACGTCTTGAGTTAGCTTTGGCTAAATCGCCCAAGACTTAGTATGATCGGTAGGTAACAAATTACCGATTAGATCTCTATGCAACTCTTGTTTATAGGATCAAGATCCACATTTACAAAAGAACTTGAGTTAGCTTTGGCTAAATTGCCCAAGATTTAGTGTAAATGTAATCTTACCCTATCTTCCCAACCGTTAGAATATGTCTATAGTTTACTCGATCCAATTGAGTTAACTAATTTCACTCAATCTAATTGAGCTTATTCTCACCCAAGCTGTGATAGTCGGGACCAAGATTGTCCCTCCGCACCCTACCAAGATAATATGCCTCTGCTTTGGCAGATTCAACAACAACAAATGATCGAGGTAGTGATGGGTATCAAAACTTGGTAGACATTTTGAGTTGATTCGATTAAGATCTAATCTAATCGTGAATGTGTATAATATACGCATTAAGGCCTTAATTACCCTACACTAGCATGCATCACATACATATAATCAAAATATACTAGCATGCATCATATACATACAAGCATAATATACTAGCATGCTTCATATACATACAAGTAAAAAAAAACAAATATATATGTATATATAATAATAATAATAATTAAATTGTGATGAGGTCATGGCCCTACTATGATCTTCTCAAGCCAATGAGAAGATTGGACAGTTAACCTAGGGTTAGCAGCTTCTCCAAGTGCCTCCTTTGATCGCCATGTGTCGTGGCACCCTCCTCGTAACTCCGTCTACTAGTGGACCTTCCACCGCTTCATTTTGAACATTACAAATATGAAACTCGAGTTACATTTGAGTCTAAAAACTATTTACAATAGGAATATTAAAAGAAGAGGCATGACGTGCAGGTCGCATACCATATACAATATGCACAACACAAAAACGGCGCGCAAGCCATATTATGAATTATAACACATTTTATCCAATCACATTGGGGTTCTTGGGCCATGACCATCACTGTATAATACATAATTCTAAATTATGTATTTTACATAAATTTATATAATTTTCCTATCCTTTTTTTTCAATTTTATGAGTCACATCTTTACAACGGTCCCGCTAAGCGATTTCCGGGCACGATCGCAAAATAATGCCCCTTGCAGGGTTAGGGGCAGCGCCCCTACTCGCAAATTGAATCTCACGAGTGTCCCATCTTGATCTTACAGCACCTTAAGTCGCTGTCCCAAAAGACTAAAGCTAGATTTCACCATTTCTGAGAGTTTTTCTCAGTAGTTAAAGCCTACAAGTGTCCAAACACTTGTTGCTTCGACTCTAGGAGAAAATACTCACAAAATTCTATAAAATTTAAAAAATTACAAAAACTTACAGATCTGTAATTTTTCATATCTAATACAAAAATTACAAAACTAAACACGTACATGCTTCGGACGTGGCTCTGATACCACTGTTGAACTATCCGAGCTGCAAAAATTGCTTTTTGTGTTATGGAAACCTCGAAAGTCGGCCACGAATCCGTGCGAAGATAAACAAAAAATAATACATGTACGTGTTAAGAAAACTTAGATCTACCTTAGATCTACATGATAAGAGTGTTACCCTTGTAGCGGCGCCTTCGCTTATCCCGCTCGTCCAAACGCTTTGCCGGATCTCGAAGAGTGTCAAGTGTACACTCCTCTACAAGTATCTGTTAGAATGTATACTGAAAGCCTAGCTCTTTTCTGTATGAACATTTTATTTTGAAATAAAAATCACATGATCATTGTTTGCATTTTATATATTCATTATATATGTGTGCATATTGTCTAATATTCTACATTGTAGATAACATGGTGCTTGGTGTGGCACAGAAGATCATGTTATCAGTCCCTTGTAAAATATAAGTAGAGGCTCACAACCAAGATGGTTTTGGACAAACCATTGGCAAGGTTGTAGTATAGCTTGGTATTATTTTATCTTGAACATAGAGTTACACTAGTACACTTAGGTGTATTGAGTAGGACCGACATAGAGGTGATTCAATTTAGTACTGACTACATAATTGAATCGGACCTCGGATATTATGTTGTACATGCTCTTAATCCCGATATAATAACGGGCACATGTACTTAGTATTTATTTCTTTAATTTACCAATGGGTGAGATTTAGATGGATTAAATCAATATGCCCGGTAAGTTGGGAAATAATATTATTTACATGGTGTGCCGTTGATTATAGGAGGAAACCGTGTCCTATATATTAGGTTGATGATGTCCCCTTGAGGAGCTCATAAGGTTCATCATGTAAACTCAGCTGGTTGACTTAGTCAACATGATGATAAGGTTGAGTGGTACTACTCGAGGAGTTAGATGTTAATTAATTGATGGTCAGTAAATCAATTAATTGTAACATTCGATATCTTAAACACGGGGAGATTAATGTACAAATAATATATGGAGCCCATATTAATTTATGGGGGTTGGTGAGGTAGTTCAATGATGATCCTCTAGTGGAATGGAACATCATTGATGGATCAAGTATGTGTGGTTCCGATCCATCGGGTGGCCAAGACCCAACTCCTCCTTATGGTCCCTATCGTAGCCTAATATAATCCTTGTGAAGTCTAGATCCAAGAATGTAAAACAAAACCTAGAACCAACGGTTGGGATTAAATCCCTAGATCCGGTGGTTGGATGAAACCCTAGAACCAACGGTTGGGATTAAATCCCTAGATCCGATGGTTAGGATAAAATCCTAGAATCGACGGTTGAGATTAAATCCCTAGATCCGACGGTTGGGATAAAACCCTAGATCCGACGGTTGGGATGAAATCCTAGATCCGACGATTAGGATGAAATCCTAGATCCGACGGTTGAGATGAAACCCTAGATCTGACGGTTGGGATAAAACCCTAGATCCGACGGTGGAGGTTAAATCCCTAGATCCGACGGATGAGATTAAAGGAGGCTTAAGCCCTATTCTATAAATAGGTGCTTAGGGTTGGGCGGCAAGGATAAGATAAAGAGATTGGTTTTCGAATTAGGGTTAGGGTTTGGCTCATCTTCCATCTAGGGTTTGGCTCTGGCTTGGCCGGCAAGCTAGGGTTTGGCCGGTCATCCCTCTCTTCTCCTCCTTGGTTTTGGGCGGCACTCTTCCCTTTTCCTGGCTCCTTGGTCGGCGGTTCTCCATCCATTGGTGGCCGGCAATCATCTTCCTCCAATCTCTCCAAGGTGGCCGGCGGTTTCCATTCATTTGGTGGCCGGCGCATCATCCACTTGCTCCTTGGCCGGTGGTTGCACCAAATTCCCTAATTTGGTGGTCGGTTCTAGATAGGAAAGGTATTTGTGATTGCTTCTCTTTGTTCACAGCGGACAAGGTAGAGAAGAAAGTGATCAAGAAGGCTTCAACTCGTGGAGGATCTTCGTCCACACGTCGTCCACGAGAAGGATAGGACATACGATAGAAGATCGTAAGGTATAAAGTTGTTTTTAACTTTATTTATAGATCTGAATATGTTCTTTAATATTTTGATTATGCATGTGTATGAATGGATATATATTGTATAATCATGGACCCCGAAGACAAACACAAAAACCGGCGATCCATCCATCGTCTTTTCCGCGGCTAACCAACTAGAAGAGTTGTGTTGCTTGAACAACTAGTTTGCTCAAGCGACCACTCAAGTTGTTAGCACGACGACGAATAGGTTGTGCCAAGGAAGCTCATCCCATCTGGATTAAGTCTTTCATTAGTGAAAATTTTAATCCGGGGACATGGGAGCCAATGAGCCTCCGAAGCGACATCCTCCCAACAATTGGTATCAGAGCCACGGTTTCCGGTTTTGTGTGTTTTGGATTCGGTTAATTTTTTATGCATTTTTCATATATTATATGTGCCGGATAATAGTAGGATATGTGTAGTTTAACTTTTTGGTTGTAGGCATAAGATCCGACTATTATGGCCATGTGTGTGTATGTGAATGGATGTGTGTAAAAAATTTATTATTTGAATCCTCGGGGTTGACGAGGCTAGATTAGTATTTAATTTTTGTAATTAAATACGGCATTGTTTAGCCGCTTATTTTAGTTTACTTTCGATCTAGATTATTTGTACACTCCTTCGTGGAGTATAGGATCGATGGATGTAAATTAAAATGTTTTATCTCGGCTCGGAACTCTTTGGTGACTTGCGCACGGGAAAAGATGGAGCGGACGAGGTGGCCACACGACGGGATGCATATTGGAGGACAATGCCATAATAGTTGGAAAAATTCTGTTTTTTCCATATTTATTGCTTATTTGTTTTATATGCATGTTGTGTGTGATTTAAAATTCCTCATTTGCAATTTACTAAGTGGGAGAGGGATATTTTAATTAATTCCCGCGGCCTCCATTACAATTTGACGTGTGATGCGAACAAACTTGTGTGTTGGCTCTGAGTGCCTTCCTCCCTGAGGACGGGTTTATTTGCGGATCACTAGGTCAAATAATGGTTATAGGAAATTATC
Organism: Wurfbainia villosa; assembly: GCA_025175895.1. Lineage (NCBI taxonomy): Eukaryota > Viridiplantae > Streptophyta > Magnoliopsida > Zingiberales > Zingiberaceae > Wurfbainia > Wurfbainia villosa. The sequence goes on from CM046001.1 coordinate 64,603,307, forward strand.
TAGGAGCATGTGTACACATGCAGAAGGCACATAATCCGAAATAATTCCTTAGTATCGTAATGGTGCACACTTAGATGCAAATGAAAGTATCCTCCCCATCGGAGTCACTGCTTTTATTTGTAGGGCCAAAGAGGAACCAACTATTAATTTTATTTGTCAAAAAGTAAGGTTGACAAGATAATAAAATTAATGGGTAAAATCTCCTCTTACAAATGTAGGTTTCGATATCGTCCACAGTGGCATATGAAATTCTCTGTTTTGAGGTGTTGGTTGATTTGAGGATTTTATTGTTTTGAGGAATCAATAATATTTGAAATCTAATATTTTTATCATTGTGATTTTTAGGAATTTCAAATGGCTTTCAACCCACTTGTGATTTTAAAAGAAAACAAACTTCTTGGTCCAAACTACATTGATTGGAAAAGAAACACGGATATTGTCTTAAGCTGCGGAGGAGTACAAATTTGTACTCTTCGAGGTCTGTCCTCCTAAGCCCACCGATGACTCTGATGAAAAGGAGAAAGAACATTATAAGAAATGGGTTAAGGCAGATGAGATGGCGCGGTGTTACATTTTGGCATCTATGTCAAATGTGCTGCAACATCAGCATCAGGCCATAGCCACAGCTTATGACATGATGTTCAATCTCAAGGAACTTTTTGGACATCAGAGTAGGGCGGCTAGGCAGGAGGCAATGAGAAACTTGATGACGACCACCATGGTCGAGGGAACACCCGTTAGGGATCATGTTCTCAAGATGATGGCTCATCTTAATGAGATGGAAGTCCTCGGAGCTGAGATCGATGGGGAAACCCAGGTCGATATCATTCTCCAGTCTCTGCCTAGGAGTTTTGAGCAGTTCCGCCTCAACTACAACATGAACAAGAGGTTGTATTTGTTGGCGGAGCTTCTGACAGAACTCCAGGCGGCAGAGGGGCTTTTTCGTCAGAGTTCTCAAGCCATGGTCGCTCAGAAGGTTTCTTCCTCTAAACCGAAAGGTAAGAAGAAGAAGCAAGGTGGAGCGAAGAAAGTGGCAGGAGGACCTCAGGCAGGAGTGAAGAAGCCGAAAGGCAAGTGCTTCACTTGCAAGCAGACTGGACATTGGAAGGCGGACTGTCCTCGCCGAAAGAATAAAGGTATATCTTCTTGTTTAGTTGTTGAAACATGTTTAGCGGTGTTATCTACCAGTACCTGGTGTGTAGATACAGGAGCCACTGATCATGTCTGCAATACTTTGCAGGGGTTCCAGGAAACCCGACGACTAGCTGAGGGAGAAATCACCATCTTCATGGGCAATGCTTCAAAGGTGGCAGCTATTGCAGTGGGAGACGTTTATTTATCTTTTGATAGGAATAAATTTTTGGTGTTGAGAAATTATCTTTATGTACCTACTTTTAGAAAGAATTTAATTTCAGTTTCTAAATTGTTTTTGGATGGATATTCTGTTTCTTTTAATGACAAGGTGGTTATAAAAAGGAATAGGGAGATTATCTGTTCTGGTACATTGGTTGGCAATTTATATACTCTTGAACCAAAAACTCCCACGATGCATATAGAAGTAAATAACTCATCTTCTAAATCTAATAAGAGAAAAGAACCTTCGCAAATGAACCAAACATATCTTTGGCATCTAAGGCTTGGTCATATTAACCTAAGTAGAATTCAAAGGTTGATAGCTGATGGACCTTTGGGTTCATTAGTGGTGGAGGATCTCCCAAACTGCGAATCTTGCTTGGAAGGTAAAATGACCAAGAGGCCTTTCAAGGCCAAGGGGTATAGAGCCAAAGATGTGTTGGAAATGGTTCATTCTGATTTGTGTGGTCCTATGTCTATCCAGGCAAGAGGTGGCTTTGAATACTTCGTCTCTTTTATAGATGATTATTCAAGGTATGGATACATTTACTTAATGCGCCGCAAGTCTGAATGCTTTGACAAGTTCAAAGAATTCAAGGCTGATGTGGAGAACCGTCAAGGTAAAAGTATCAAGACATTACGATCTGATCGTGGTGGCGAGTACCTCTTGGGAGAGTTTAGGAGTTACTTATCAGACGCTGGGATTCAATCCCAATTGTCTGCACCTGGCACACCCCAGCAGAATGGTGTAGCGGAGCGAAGGAATAGGACTCTTATGGAGATGGTCAGATCGATGATGAGTTATTCTGAGTTACCTGTTTAGTTCGCAGGGTATGCACCGAATACGACAATATATACTCGAACTTGGTTCCATCTAAATCAGTACCTTCTACCTCAGAGAATTGTGGATCGGGCAAAAGCCTAGTCCGAGACATATTCGGATATGGGGAGTCCAAAGACATGTGTCTTTGAAGGTCGATTTGGGTAAGTTGGAACCTCGTACAGAAGTATGCATGTTTGTTGGATACCCTAAGGGAACGAAAGGTGGTTTATTTTATAATCCTAGAGATCAGAGAGTGATCGTTAGCACGAACGCCAGATTTCTAGAGGAGGATTATGTAATGAACCACAAGCCCAAGAGTAGGATTGTTCTTGAGGAGTTGGCAGGGGAAGTTCCGACTTCAGTACCACCGGTACAAGAGGATACCCCACAAGTCACTGCACCGCGTATCACAGAGCATACACGGGAGGTACCTCGTCGTAGTGGGAGGGTTGTTAAACAACCCGATAGATTCATGTTTTTGGGAGAGTCTTCGGACTTAGTCCCTGGTGAACATGAACCTGATCCCTGGACATATGACGAGGCAATCCAAGATAGAGATGCGGTATCTTGGCAAAGAGCGATGATCCAGGAGATAGAATCTATGGATTCTAATTAGGTCTGGGAGCTAGTAGAGCCACCCGATGGTGTAAAAACTATTGGATGCAAGTGGATCTACAAGAGAAAGAGAGGGGTAGACGGGAAGGTTGAGACCTTCAAAGCTAGGCTTATTGCGAAAGGGTATACTCAGAAAGAGGGTATCGACTATGAGGAGACCTTTTCGCCAATAGCTATGCTTAAGTCTATCCGGATTCTCTTATCTATAGCTGCTCATATGGATTATGAGATATGGCAGATGGATGTCAAGACAGCTTTCCTTAACGGAAGTCTTGAGGAGAACATCTATATGCGGCAACCAGAGGGATTCATTGCTAAAGGCAAAGAGCATCTTGTATGTAAGCTTAATCGGTCCATTTATGGATTGAAGCAAGCTTCTAGATATTGGAACATCCGCTTTGATGAGGTAATCCAGTCATATGGATTTATTCAAAGTCCGGATGAGCCTTGTGTATACAAGAGATGTGACGGAAACGTAGTGGTGTTTCTTGTACTATACGTAGATGACATTTTGTTAGTTGGCAACAATATCAAAGTGTTATCAGACGTAAGGGTATGGTTGTCCAAACAGTTTGCCATGAAGGACTTGGGAGAAGTGGGACACATCCTTGGGATCAAAGTTATAAGGGATCGCAAGAAAAGGATGTTATGCTTATCTCAAGCTTCATATATTGACACTATCCTTGCTCGTTTTAGCATGCAGAACTCCAAGAAAGGTTTTCTACCTTTTAGGCATGGAGTTCCTTTATCTAAAGAGATGTGTCCCAAAACATCAAAGGAGATAGAGGACATGAAGGCGGTTCCTTATGCTTCGGCAGTAGGAAGCCTTATGTATGTTATGCTATGTACGAGACCTGATATCCGCTCACGTGGGCATGGTTAGCAGATATCGAGTAATCTCGACAGGACATTGGATCGCGTAAAGCATATATTGAAGTACCTGAGAAGGACTAGGGATTATATGCTGGTTTACCGGGCAGATCAATTAGTCCCTGTGGGTTACACGGATTCGGATTTCCAATCAGATAGGGACAAGAGTAAGTCTACCTCGGGGTTTGTGTTTACTTTTGGAGGTGGAGCCATAGTATGGAGGAGTGTCAAGCAGAAATGCGTGGCGGACTCTACCATAGAAGCTGAGTATGTGGCAGCCTCTGAGGCAGCCAAGGAAGCTGTATGGCTCAGGAACTTCTTGATGGACTTGGATGTGATTCCTGGTTTGCCCAGAACTATCACAATTTATTGTGATAACAGTGGTGCAGTTGCAAACTCGAAGGAACCACGAGTCCATAAGGCGAGTAAACACATAGAGCGCAAGTACCACCTTATACGAGAGATCGTAAAGCGAGGAGAAGTTGCTGTCGCCAAGATTGCATCAGAGGATAACCTGGCGGATCCATTCACTAAGGCCCTTCCAGCGAAAGCGTTTGATAGGCATGTGGAGGACATGGGGATCAGATGTATGGCAGAGTGATGACAGCATAGTCTTTTAGTATAAGTGGGAGATTGTTAGAATGTATACTGAAAGCCTAGCTCTTTTTCTATGAACATTTTATTTTGAAATAAGAATCACATGATCATTGTTTGCATTTTATATATTCATTATATATGTGTGCATATTGTCTAATATTTTACATTGTAGATAACATGGTGCTTGGTGTGGCACAGAAGATCATGTTATCAGTCCCTTGTAAAATATAAGTAGAGGCTCACAACCAAGATGGTTTTGGACAAACCATTGGCATGGTTGTAGTGTAGCTTGGTATTGTTTTATCTTGAACATAGAGTTACACTAGTACACTTAGGTGTATTGAGTAGGACCGACATAGAGGTGATTCAATTTAGTACTGACTACATAATTGAATCGGACCTCGGATATTATGTTGTACATGCTCTTAATCCCGATATAATAACGGGCACATGTACTTAGTATTTATTTCTTTAATTTACCAGTGGGTGAGATTTAGATGGATTAAATCAATATGCCCGGTAAGTTGGGAAATAATATTATTTACATGGTGTGCCGTTGATTATAGGAGGAAACCGTATCCTATATATTAGGTTGATGATGTCCTCTTGAGGAGCTCATAAGGTTCATCATGTAATCCCAGCTGGTTGACTTAGTCAAAATGATGATAAGGTTGAGTGGTACTACTCGAGGAGTTAGATGTTAATTAATTGATTGTCAGTAAATCAATTAATTGACGAACATTCGATATCTTAAACACGGGGAGATTAATGTACAAATAATATATGGAGCCCATATTAATTTATGGGGGTTGGTGAGGTAGTTCAATGATGATCCTCTAGTGGAATGGAACATCATTGATGGATCAAGTATGTGTGGTTCCGATCCATCGGGTGGCCAAGACCCAACTCCTCCTTATGGTCCCTATCGTAGCCTAATATAATCCTTGTGAAGTCTAGATCCAAGAATGTAAAACAAAACCTAGAACCAACAGTTGGGATTAAATCCCTAGATCCGGTGGTTGGATGAAACCCTAGAACCAACGGTTGGGATTAAATCCCTAGATCCGATGGTTAGGATAAAATCCTAGAATCGACGGTTGAGATTAAATCCCTAGATCCGACGGTTGGGATAAAACCCTAGATCCGATGGTTGGGATGAAATCCTAGATCCGACGATTAGGATGAAATCCTAGATCCGACGGTTGAGATGAAACCCTAGATCCGACGGTTGAGATAAAACCCTAGATCCGACGGTGGAGGTTAAATCCCTAGATTCGACGGATGAGATTAAAGGAGGCTTAAGCCCTATTCTATAAATAGGTGCTTAGGGTTGGGCGGCAAGGATAAGATAAAGAGATTGGTTTTCGAATTAGGGTTAGGGTTTGGCTCATCTTCCATTGGGCGGCTAGGGTTTGGGCGGCTACAAGCTTGGGCGGCAAGCTAGGGTTTGGCCGGTCATCCCTCTCTTCTCCTCCTTGGTTTTGGGTGGCACTCTTCCCTTTTCCTGGCTCCTTGGTCGGCGGTTCTCCATCCATTGGTGGCCGACAATCATCTTCCTCCAATCTCTCCAAGGTGGCCGGCGGTTTCCATTCATTTGGTGGCCGGCGCATCATCCACTTGCTCCTTGGCCGGCGGTTGCACCAAATTCCCTAATTTGGTGGTCGGTTCTAGATAGGAAAGGTATTTGTGATTGCTTCTCTTTGTTCGCAGCGGACAAGGTAGAGAAGAAAGTGATCAAGAAGGCTTCAACTTGTGGAGGATCTTCGTCCACACGTCGTCCACGAGAAGGATAGGACATACGATAGAAGATCGTAAGGTATAAAGTTGTTTTTAATTTTATTTACAGATCTGAATATGTTCTTTAATATTTTGATTATGCATGTGTATGAATGGATATATATTGTATAATCATGGACCCCGAAGACAAACACAAAAACCGGCGATCCATCCGTCGTCTTTTCCGCGGCTAACCAACTAGAAGAGTTGTGTTGCTTGAACAACTAGTTTGCTCAAGCGACCACTCAAGTTGTTAGCATGACGACGAATAGGTTGTGCCAAGGAAGCTCATCCCATCTGGATTAAGTCTTTCATTAGTGAAAATTTTAATCCGGGGATATGGGAGCCAATGAGCCTCCGAAGCGACATCCACCCTACAGTATCCACACGAACAATAGGTGGAGAAGACAACTTAGAGTGTGCTAGCACTCTTGGAGGTCACGGCAATGGAGGATGAGGGAGAGAGCTAGAGAGGAGAGGAGGAAGAAGATGAAATCAATTCCCCACTAACTCATTTAATCCTTGGCCGACCACATTAAGGAGGGATAAATACCTCCATGTAATACCAAGAGCCATGGCTCTTGGTCTTCCTCATGAGGTGGCACACCATGATGTGCCCATGATAATGTGGAACATTATCATTTGCCGACCCCTATGCCAAGTCACTATGAAGTGGCATTTGGTCAAGTCAAACTTGACCCTTCATCTTCCCTCTCAAGTCAAGTCAAACTTGACCTCTTATCTCCCATGGTTGATCAAATCCAACCTTTGATTCAAGTCAATTTAATTTAATGAATTTTTATTCATTAGTTTAAATTGACTCAATGAATCAAATCTAAATTAGACTCATTCAACACTTGAATCAAATTGAGTCCAACTCAATTAGTCTAATTTGGATTACTCTTAATCCAATTTGGTTCATTACATGAACTTAATCCTCTTGGTCCATCATATGAACCTAATCTTCATCTAATTGCCCTTTGTGTGTGACCCTATAGGTTCTTGTAACATTGGCAATGCTCCTAAACCTATTTAGAAATATAAGCAATGAGCGGTATCTAGCAACACATCATTGCTACCTAAGTTACAAGAATGTTGAGATCCAACATCACCTTTGTGACTACTAATTGTGACTCTCATAATATGTGACAATGTCCCTCTATCCTTGACATCTAGATTGTTCAATTGAGGCATAGACCATGTCATCCTTTGTACAATCTATATCTTGAACTCCAAGTAAACTCACTCTAATCAAATGAGCTCAATATCTCATATTGACTCATTTTGGCATGGTCATGCACTTAGTGGTCTCACTCTATCAAGAATCATGATATCACTCCCGTCATATAGGAGGGATAGATCTCATCTACATCACTCACATTCCTCCGTATAATTTGTTACATACCCAGTAATCACCTTTATAGTCCACCCATTTACGGGTGATGTTTGACGAAGCCAAAGTATGCAACTCCTTATGTAGGGAACCATGGTGACTTCAGGTCCAAGGACTAATAGTCACATGAGAAAGTATATGACACTCATATAACGATCCATGATACGTTCTCATGGCGGGTCATTCAGTATACATTCTCTAATGCATATCCTTGTGTCAACTTGATATCTCATATCTATGACTTGTGAGATCAAGTCATCGAGTTGACCTACATGACTAGGAATGATTAAGAGTAGTATTCTCTATATCATCTCATTATCGATTCTACCAATCGATTGATATAGATAAGAACCTTCTACTCAAGGATGCTACTATACTTAGTTATTTGACATCAATACAAGTAAGTATAATAACCATAAATCAATGCCTTTATAAATATATATAGGAATATGATACAACAAGTCCATATAACAATCATCACATGATCGACTCTAGGGTTTCACTAACACCGAGGTCATTCGTAAGCCCTTGGCACACTCACAATTGATGTTCCCCGTGCGGTGTCGAATTAGAGGAGTTAAGTTTAAGGTAGAACACACTTTGAACAAAAGGTGGAGTATTTTACTAAAGTCAACCGAGGCAGTTCGTAAACCTTCGAATCGATCTTATTCATCAACTCGATCATCTGAGGCCATTCATAGCCCTCAGTGCGCTTGCAGTTGATGTTCTCCGTACAGTGGCGGATCGGAGGAGTTGAGTTTAAGGTAGAACACACTTTGGAAGAACGACATAGTATTTTACTAAAGTCGACTGAAGCAGTTCGTAAGCCCTCGAGTTGGTCTTATTCTTCAACTCAGTCGTTCGAGGCCATTCATAAGCCCTCGGTGCACTCGTAGTTGATGTTCCCTGTGCAGTGGCGGATTAGAGGAGTCGGTCTTATTCATCAACTCGGTCGTCCGAGGCCATTCGTAAGCCCTTAGTGTGCTCATAGTTGATGTTCCTCATGCGGTGGCAGATTTGAGGAGTTGGATTTAGGGTAAAATACACTTTGGAAGAATGGTTGGGTATTTTTCTAAAGTTGATCGAGGCAGTTCATAAGCCCTCGAGTCAGTCTTATTCATCAACTTGGTCGTCCGAGTCCATTCATAAGCCCTTGGTGTGCTCATAGTTGATGTTCCCCATATGGTGGCGGATCGGAGGAGTTGGGTTTAAGGTAGAACAAACTTTGGAAGAACGGCGGAGTATTTTACTAAAGTTGACTGAGGAAGTTCATAAGCCCTCAAGTCGGTGTTATTCTTCAACTTGGTCGTCCGAGGCCATTCATAAGCCCTCGATGATGTAATTGAGAGGTGTCCTAAGGCAATCGCCTTAGAAAATTAATAAAATTCACTACATTATCTATGTATTTGATTGGATCTTAAACTCATGTATTGAAGTCCACAATACGATGCATGACATGAAAGAAATTATGATTGGATCACAATTAGTGAGTATCTTATCACGTGTAATCATGTAAGTATCAAAACTATCCCTAGTCGATGAATTGATGAGATTGGGCATCATCAATTATGTGAGACTAGCTCATATTATGCTCATTGGTTTATCCAAGCATTCGGTACTCACTGAATAGAAGCATAGAGATGCTGAGAGTGAACATGTGGATGCTAGTTATAGTAACTAGTTCATTGGAGTGACCTGTTATGAGACTTCTTATGGTTTTATATGTCGTTGAAGATCTCATTGCAGCTTGAGTGTGAGCTTTCTTAGACTTGAGATATTCAAGTCCTTTTGGTCATGACGCCTTATACTTTGACTTCTTCGAAGCCATCTACATAGTAGGTGTAACTCCGGGATGATTGGGTATAAGCCAAAATGATCGAAGGTGTTTGAATAGCCCATATAGGATTCACCACTCCTGATAAAGGAAATGTGTACCCTAGGCTTCTTGTTAGGATTGTTACTCAGAAGTCTCTGGCCAGAGCAAACATGTTAAGAAGATGGTCTTCTTGAGAACATGTAGGAGTAACTTGAATTCATATGACAAGGAAACTAACTTGGGCTAGATGTGACGTAATCAGCCTAGTGGGGACGAACACATAGACCATGTCCTGAACCAAGTAGGTATAGGATGAGTGAAAGGAACAAGACATGAACAATTGTAGCTGCTGAAGGGTTTAGAAATGTTTTAGAGTCAATTTAGACTTTTCAATCAATTGGGGGTCATGATGTACTACTAGGTATCACTCATGATCTATTCATAGTTAAAGGGTTAATTATGAATGACCAACATAATCGGGAACTTATTGGGTCACACACACTACGGGTGATCTTGAGATATAAAACAAGTTTGAGAATAAGATTCTCAATGAGAGGATATATCTGGTTGGACCAGACTAAGGGGGTGTGAAATAGAGGCTATGGAACCTCCTATGACCTTGTCAGACTTAGCACGACCATATCACACCTAAACGAAGTCAAACGGATCATATAGAGCAATACACGGTCGTGCCTAACCTGGCACGGGTCGTGCTTGACTCTGGACAAAAAGGGTCAAAGTTTGGACTGTGCCCAGAAGGACACACGGCTGGCTGTGTGTCCTGGCACGACGGTGCCCTTTTGGCATGATCGCCTGTGTGTAAGACACACGGTCGTGTTGCATCTCCGCCGTTTTTGGAGATTTCTCTTATGAAAATTTTTTGGGTTGTTCTTACCTTAATTATGGGATAATTATGGTAAAATAGATTCCGTTTAAGCCTCCTAAGATGCCCTAATCAAGAGATCTATAAATAGATCCCTTGATAATCTTGGAGACATAAGTTCTTCTTAGGTTTTCCTTAGTAGTCGTCTCTCCCTCTCTCTCCCTCTCTTGTCTCCGCCGGTTGGCTAACACCAATTGGAGAAAAAGGCTTGCTGCTCTAGGAGTTGTCTCAGGTGATCCCAGCGTGGATACTGATAGAGACAAGGCTCGTTGATCTTGCTTGTGGTTTCGACGGATTCAAAAGAATCTAGAAGGTATAACTTCTTCTTCTCTTTTGCGTGTTTACATGTGATTGTACCAAAAAATGTTTTCCTTGCCCCCAGGGGATGTTTGGAATGTAATAAAAATTGTTTTATTCATTTTATTCCGCTACGTATGATCCCTGAATCTCCAACACTCGGCACACTCACAGTTGATGTTCCCCGTGCAGTGGCGGATCGGAAGAGTTGGATTTAAGATAGAACACACTTTGGAAGAACGACGAAGTAGTTTACTAAAGTCGACCGAGGTAGTTCATAAGCCCTCAAGTCGGTCTTATTCTTCAACTCGGTCATCCGAGGTCATTCGTAAGCCCTCGGCACTCTCGCAATTGATGTTCCCCGTGCGGTGGTAGATCGAAGGAGTTGAGATTAAGGTAGAATGTACTTTGGAAGAACGAAGAAGTTTATTATCATGGCTGGCAGAGGCAATTCGTAAAGCCCTCAAGCCGGTATACATTCTTATTCAGCTCGGCATTGATCGAAGCTTACATACCCCGTGCAGTGGAGAACCGAGAGGAGTATGATTTTATATTCAGTCGGTCGAGGAGGGGGTATTCCATTTTCCTACTTATGAAGTGTTGGTATGGAGGGAGTTTTTATTTTATTAAGTACACATGTTCTTAAGTAGCCGAGGCATTTCAATATGGTTATTACTTCATTCTATTAATATATTCTGAGTCAGCCTAGGTGTTGTCGGGCTAATTCTTTTTTTATTGAAGTATTGTGAAGTGGGCTAATTCTTATTTTATTGAAGTATTGTGAACCAGACTAATTCTTATTTTATTAAAGTATTGTGACACGGATATTATTTTATTCATCTCAGCCCAGACGTTGTCGGGTCGGTTCTTACTATATTGAAGTATTGTGAAGCCTGATATTATTTTATTCTATGCAGCTTAGGCATTGTCGGAGCAGTTCTTATCTTATTGAAGTGTTGTGAGCCAGATATTATTTTATTTAGTACGGTTGAGGCATGTAATATTAATTCTTATTTTATTTCTTTATGTCAAATTGATCCGAGCCAAAGCGCTCTAGGTCGACTATTATTTTATTATGTCAAATTGAGCTGGAGCAGGTATTAGTTCATTCTACCGTGGCGCTCCAAGTTGGCTACTATATTATCTATCAGAGGTGTTCTGAAGTGGATCTTATGTTATTCAATTGAGGCGTTCCTAGCTAGCTCTTATTTTATTCCTCCGAGTTGGGATTTGGAAGTTCTTCTCTTATATCTATTCGAGGCGATTCATAAGCCCTCACTTTGATCATCCTCTTTTCCCACTGAGGCTATTTGTAAGCCCCCGAATCAGTAATCTTATTATATTCATCTGAGGCTATTCGTAAGCCCTCAAATTGACCATCTTATTATATTTTGTTAGTGTAAGCCCTTAGTATCAATCATGAGATGATTGATTAGGGATCATATGTATCATATTTCATTAATAATAGACAAGGTTTGCGATATGAATAATATAATTGTATCCTTGAATAGTAGATTCAGGTTTACAGTATATCAATTGTGTAGGATATTTGAAGCCGCTTGAGGGGGTGAATAGCGTAGTGTTCATTCGTAGTTAGAATTCGATCATGGTCATCTCTACAATTTCGTTAGTATGCAGCGAAAATAGAAATAATACAATAACGAAATACGACAAATACAATAAGAACACGAGTATGTAACGTGGTTCGGAACCGCACGGTTCCTACTCCACAGATCGAGCTCTACGAGCTCTAGTGATGCACATGCAACCACTAATAAACACTCCATCTCGGAACAATCCAGAGGCGGAGAAACCTTGTACAAGATGATTACAACAATAATCAAATAGATACAAGCAAATACGATAATGAAATACAAATGCAAGTAAAGGAAAACACTTTACAAGAGCTTTTGATTGCTTGATCTTTGATTGCCTTGAACTAGCTTTGAAGGACTAGAAAGCACCAACTTTCCCCTTCAATTTCGCCCAAGAAAATCGCTATCTTTTCCTCCATCACGAGCTCTTTATATAGCTTCAACTCAGGCCGAAAGTCGATCACCGACCGATCGGGACCATCACCGATCGATCACACTGTCGTGAGACAATGGTGTAATCCACGCTGAAAAATCCAACTTAGACATCACGACCGATCATGAGCATCACGATCGATGAGCCATCACTCGACTTCTCATCACAAAGGGTCGAAAGTGAGACTCCATTCTGCCTCTAAATCCGAGATCACCGACCGATCATAAGATCACCGATCGCTATCTAATCACCAATCGCCTATCAATGGCAATGATCGCTAGGGCAATTCCCAAACCCTAAACCCTAGTTGATCGCCACGACCGCCACATGACAGGGCCGACCGCACACCTCAAACAGGAGATTTTAGCCCAAGTATGGTGTCCCCATACTTGCTAGACCACCCTTAGCCTAGACCTAAGCCTTCTAGCCACCTCCATCAGCCTCACGCCTGATCCTCCAAGTCATCCATGACTTGTTCATCCATCGCGCTAGCCTTCAGGTGCTTCCATCGGCTATGTCATGCTAACAGTGTCTACACCGCCAAGGCACATTGGACTTACGCCGCCAAGACTCCCGCTTGGACTTTACACCGCCAATACCAAACCCCTTGGACTTCTCAAGTGCCAAGACTCAAGCTTGGACTTTCCCTTGCCAACCCATGTTGGACTTTCCATGCCAAGTACCCATGACTTGGACTTTCCTTGCTAAGACCCATGCTTGGACTTTTCCCAAATGCCAAGTGTCCCACTTGGACTTTCCCATGACAATCACATTGTCATATGTTTTTGTCGAAACATCAAAACATCACTCGAGTCAAACTCGAGTCCTGGTCAATCGTAACCTGGGCCGATTGCACCAACAATCTCCCCCTTTTTGATGTTTGACAAAAACCAAACAAACCATTGAGTTAGACCACTAACTCAAATCCCTTACCAATTATTCCAAATGGTAATTTTACCTTCTCCCCCTTTTTGATAGACATCAAAAAGGTTATCTCTCCAAGAAGGTCAATGGCTCATGTCCCAATGAGATCTTACAATCTCCCCCTTGATCCAAAAATACCTAGGATGCCTACCATCTTCCTAGCGATAAGTCTCATATCACTCAAGAAAGGCAATCCTATCCATTCTCCCAATTTCCAAATTGGGTCTCTCAAAAACCCATCATTTTTTAATTGATGTCATTTTCCCAATAACTTCTCCTCTTCAAGGAGAAAAAACACATCCATCATCCCAAGATGGATACCTCCCCCTAAAGACTTGCTCCCCCTTGACCATTGCACCAACATTGTTCTTGGGAAGTCCCTAAGCCAATAGGAACTCTAACCCATCAAAAATAAGGTTAAAAGTTCAAACATGAACTCTCCCCACCTTAAATTTGATACAAACCCTAAACAACCCTCCTAATCCATATCCAATGGATTTTCACCCTTTCTAATGCTTTCCAAAGCACATCCTAGGGTTAGGAGTGGTTAGGGACCTTAACCACAGCTAAACATGGGTTAACTAAACCTAGATTTTCCGAAATCAGACAATCAGTTGAGTGATTCAGATATCAGTCGACTGACACCATCATCAGTCGACTAACACCCAGGGCAGTCGACTGATAACTAAAAATCTCGATTTTTAGTTATCAAAAACAAATTTTAGAAAATCATAAATAATTATACGTATATCGAAAAATCATGAAATTTGGTACGTATATTACTTATCACGCATACAATCGGTGAAAAATTTTGGAAAAATATTTTAACCATGGAAATAGGGGATTGGTATAAAGTACAAAAACTATTAAAACTTTAAAGTTTTTGATCTACTTTGTATCAACTTCTACAATGATGATGGCTATCAAAAGATAGACTTCACCAAGGTTTTCTAAATTGTTTTTAAAATGTTCTTGAAAACCTATTTCGAACCATGGTTTATTGGCTAAATATAGATAGCTTGTATAGTAGCTTTCCTCATGATTCTTAGTGATGATCGAAATAGGTTAAGTTCATCTAGATGCACTATCTATGCACCTTGAACCTAACTCATTATCCTAACATCTCACATGTTATCTAAGGTGTATACACAGACATACATGTCAATTTAAATGTGAGATGTGGGATTAGGATTATTATGGCCTCATGCATTTTCTAGGCAACCCTACTTGATTCCCTTATAAATAGGACTCCAAGTCATGCCCTTTTTTTTTTAAAATCAATTCTAATCAAAATAAATGCATGAATGATCATGGCACAAATTATAACAATAATAACGCATGGCCAATAATCATGATGTCATGACATGTGACATAATCTAAAAACAAACATGACATCTAAAATAAGCATAACCAATGGCATGACATGTTATATGATAAGATGAAATTTCATGTCATGATATAGCAACTTTCATAAACCAATATATTAATACAAATACACAATCAAACACATATGATTTTCACAAACAGAAGTTTCATTCAATTTAAGAAGATTTCAGTTTTTACATCCAAAATAGAGATTTGATATGCTCAATCTCACTACAAAAACTGAAAAAACAAAAAAATCTAACATCCTCTAGATCTAGTCATCTGCAGACGGTGGAGGTGGAGGAGGCTGCTGGCTCAAAGTCCAGGCCCGCATCATCTCATACATATCGAGCTGACGCTGCTCGATGCGGCTCTGGGACTCTGCAATCTGAATGTATCTCTCCTCCATCCGACTAAGATGTGCGCCCATGGAGGCTTGCCCTACTAAAAGCTCACGATAGCCAGAGTCGATCGCCACCGATAGTCTGAATCGGCCTCCGGTGGCCAAACCGATATGATGGACCCGCCGCTGATGCCTTTGCTGGCATCTGATCCTCCTCATCAGCGCCGTCTGGATCCTCATAGTCCTCTGCAGCCTCTCTAGGCACCAGAGGCAGCTCTCCACGTGCCCTGGGCAGAGGTCGGGGTGCCAACTCCATCTGCCCACGCCCCATCCGCAGCTTCGCCAATGAGAAGTTACAAACTGATATGTAGTCGTACACCTCAGATAGCGCCCTCAATGATCCCCTGTGAATGTTGATGCCTACTGACTCTAACCATGCAGTGATAATGTGGCCATAAGTCATATGTACTTTCCCTTGTACAGGGGATATGAAATGTACAATGCAATGTTTATGTCTAGTCTATTACGCATGACATACAGTAAAAAGAGATGGGGAGGCCGAATCTTGGCCAGACCCCGAGTTACGATCGGAAGAAAACACCCAACAATGACCTTGTAGAGTACATTGTCAGGTGCAGATAGCTCAGTAATAGGAAATAAATTTGAGGATGACCAAAAACATGCTCATGCATGGAGTCCAAAGAGATATGGTCAAAGGGCTCAGGTAAAGGGGCATCAAAAGTAGGGTAGAAAATGAAGGTGTCATATGATGGCTTACACTCAAGAAACTCCTGCAATATCGCAGGAGTGAACTCTAAATCGCGTTTTGCAACGTGAGTAGTGTAGGTAGGGTCATCGTCTACCTTCTTTAAGTTCTGATAGAACTCCTTAAGGAGATCATCATTGATGGCATGTGTGCATAATACAATTTTCATAAGATGATAATATGCAAATATGTCCATGATGTCACTACAGTAACGTGTAAAGAAGTCCCTATCGATGTACCTAACCAACATGGTTTGGTATAATCGTGATTCACCCTCGGGTGGGTCATTTCTACGGGATCTCCTATATGAATGTAATGCAACGACATGAAATGCAAGGGCACCAATACACGATTAGATTATAATAGATTATAATGGAAAGGAAAAATTAGGGTTTTTAAGTAAGAAAATTTTACTTTGGCTCCATTTGGAGGGATGATGAGAGAATACTCGGATATCGTTGAAGATGCATGCCGGAAAGGATTACACCAGGAGGAGGCCAGGGCCTTGGAGAACCCTAATCGAAAAAGAGAAACAATGGCCCTAGAAATAGGTGAGTTAGGGTTATGAGATGAAAACACGAGTGGAAGAGCTTAGCTACCAAAGCTCGGAAAAACTGGTCGGAGAAGAAGTTGGCGATCGGAGAGGAGAAAGAAAACGAGAGGTCGCCGCGTGAAGACGCCGAACCCTAGCGGTTCGGCGTTATAAAATCGCGATGCCAGTCGACTGATGTGCAGCATCAGTCGACTGATCGCGGCTTATTAGCGGGTTTACCGAACCGGCAGTCGACTGCTCTGGCTCAGCAATCGACTGCTGAGTCTTCTGTGATGTGCTACAGTAACATCAGTCGACTGATGTTGCTCATCAGTCGACTGATGCGATCACCACTCGACTGCTCAGCGAGCACTCGACTGATGATCCTCTGCCTCGATGAACAGTACCATCAGTCGACTGATGTATCCCATCAGTCGACTGATGTGCAAACAGTCGAGTCCTGGAAGCAGCACTCGACTGCTTGACTCACGATATCGTGCTACAGTGTGATCAGTCGACTGATAACTGTATCAGTCGACTGATATCAAATTTCCAGTTCTGAAATTCAGAAAATCTTAATTTCTTTATCTAACTTATTCCATTTTCTCATGTTTAATCTTGTATATCGAACATATTGATGTTATGCTTATATTCATGTATTCGTTAATGTATTTTGATATTTTATTTTATTTTAGCAAACATTAACATTCAATGGTTTCAAAATCCTAACATCTCACCCTTTCTAAGTGTTGAAATACACAATCAAGGTAAAAGACTTGTTTTGTGAGATGCAATCCACCCTAGACATTCCTTCCATGCAAACACATGGTGAAACACATGAAGCATGGTAAGTGCAAGACATCAAGGTGTGTGACACTTGAGTATCACTCTTGATGTAACTTCTATACCTTAAACACACTTCTCTTGATACATTGATTCCTAAAGTGTGCCAAAGATCAAAGTGACACACTATGACCTTTAAATCTAGATTGTGTCAATTTTATTAATTTTCATGATTTCAAAAATATATTGGCACATCCTAAGATCTTTTAGAATAAAAGCTCAAATGTATTTCCAAGGTAACCATAACCTTGAAAATAACCTAAAATGACACCTTTACCATGGTTGAGTTCACTACTCATCCAATCAAGGTTGGCACATCCTAACCCATTTAATGTGAATCAATCACGCTCTTTGGAACCCAAAATCTATTTGAGCTCATTGAATTAATTAGGTATGTTAGTAATATATGAGAGATGTCCTAAGGCAATCGCCTTATGTATGAACCATTTATATGATAAATGAAGATTCACTATTTGAGTATACATGTTTTATGTATTTGATTGGATCTTAAACTCATTTACTGAATGTCCACGATACGATTCACAGCATGAGAGAATTTGTGATTGGATCACAACTAGTGAGTATCTCTACATGTGTAATTGTGATGTATCGGAATTATCCCTAGTCGATGAATTGATGAATCTGGACACCATCAATTCTGTTGAGACTAGCACGAGGTATACTCCGTGGTGTATCCAAGCAGCTGATTCTCACTGGCTGGAGACATAGTGATGTCCGGAGTTAATCGTGGATGCTAGTTATGGTAACTAGTTCATTGGAGTGACCAGCCGTAAGACTTCATATGGTTCTCTGCATATATAGATATGTCAATGAAGTTCTTCTTGTGGCTTAAGTGCGATGTTCCTTTGACTTGCGATTCAAGTCATCTTGATCATGGAGACTTATGCTTTGACATCTTAAGCAAACATCTCTAAGGAGATGTGGACCCGGATGATTGGGTATAAGTCAGTGATCGAAGGTGTTTGAATAGCCTATAAAGGATTCACCACTCCTTGCGAGGAGATGTATACCCATGGCCTCTCGTCGGATTGTTACTAAAGTCTTTGGCCAAAGCATTACATGTTTAGAGTAAGGTACTCTTCGATACCTGTGGAGTAACTAGAATCCGTAGGACGAGGAAATGATACTTGGGCTAGGTGTGACGTAGTCAGCCTAGTGGGGACTGACACAATAGACCATGTCCTGAACCAAGTGGGTATAAGATGAGTGAAGGGAATGGGGCACGATTCATTCGAGCCATCTGAAGGGTTTCGTAAATAGTTCGGATCAACCGCTTGATCTTTTCGGTTAATTGGGGATCATGATGTACTACTAGGTGCCACTCATGATCGTTCTATAATTAATGGTTAATTATAGACGGCCAACATAAACCTAGAACCTATTTGGTCACACGCACAACGAGTGTAATCCAAAGGATTTAAAACGAGCTTGAGAATAGGATTCTCAGACCGAGAGAAACTATGTTTGGTTGGACCAAACATAAAGCGAGCATGAAATTGTTTCAGTCGCAATGGAAGCGTGGATGGGCCGTGTCTTATGAAGACATAATGGATGGACCAAAATGGTTTGGTTCTAATCCAATGGATGAGAATAAACCAAAGGGTTTGGTTTATATTAAACGAATGAACCAAAGGTTGGTTCGGTTCGTTTTAACTTAAAATAAACCATCATGGTTTGGTTTATTTTAACTTATCTTAATGGAGCGGGTTAACGGGCTTTATGGATATGATCCATTAACCATTAAGAGAATTAGTTCTCTATAAAATAGGGATTAAACCCTAACCCTAAACCTAATCTAATTTTACACAAAGTTCGCCCACCTCCTTGGTGAATTCGCCAACAACCTTGTGCCGCCGCCCAACCACTTGTGCCGCCGCCGTCAACTTTGTTGCCGACCAAGCTCAGCCGTGAACCTCCGCGACCCTCCGTGATCTCCTATAGGTTTGGCATCAAGGTGAGGCTTTTCTCTCCTTGTTTTGGCCGGCGCCTACTCCTCCACCAAGCTGTCCAGTTTTCTGGACAGCTTCTCCTCCTCTCGTCGGAGCGTCGTTTGGACGACGGTTAGTGCTCCGACAGTGGCTAACTTACCGGGGATTTGATCTCCGGTAATCCTCTGAGGTGGAGGACGAAGGATTCGTCAAACGGTTGACGAACACCTCTCCGGAGAAGCGAGTTTTGAGAACTCATTTTGGATCCGAATTTGGATTTGGATCGTGATCATCTCTCGATCACGTCGTCTTCAACACGAGGCTAGTAACCCGTACGAAGACGAAGCTCGTGACTTAGCGAAGTCATCCCGAGGAGCTCGGCGTGGATACGGATAGAGACGATTCTTACGAGGATCGTTCCGGTTGATGCCGTTCCCGCTACACGTCATACGGAAGGTATAACGTAGTTTAATTTCCTTTTATTGCAAATTTTAATTTACGGTTATGTCTACACTTGTTGTAATAGCATGCGTGTGTTGTGTGTGTTGTAATAAATAGGAGTATTTATTATTTTTATTGCTTCCGCTGTGCTCATGTTTGCGAAACATGATCGAACACACACACGCCGCGGTGCCGGAAACCCAACAAGGTATTCCTTAGGGATAACCTCCCTAGATACCTTTCTAATGACCCTCCTAGGCTTGTTAGCTTTGGTCATTGTGGTCTTACCTAGGTTGACTCTAGAGGTAACTCCCCTTGCAACCTTCTTAATGGTCATCCTAGGTTTCCTAGAAACCCTAGCCACTAGGCACAAACCTTGGTCAACTCTAGGAATGACTTCCCTATTGACCTTGGTCTTCCTAGACCTAATTTGTGTTCCATAATCAAATGGAACACTATGGTAAGCCACCTTAGGCTTAGGTTTGTTACCCAAACCTTGATTGCCCTTGGTTGACTTTTGTCTTTTGGGTCATAGATGTTGACTTTGAGATCTTGACCCTTGACATTGATTTTGTATCTTATTTAGGGTCTTTTCTAGTTTTTCAAGCCTTGACCTTAAGGCTTGGTTCTCTAATTCAAATTGCCCAAATGATTTTTGATTAGGTTTTTGGGCATTACCATTCACCTTAGACATATGTCTACCCTTATTGAGATTGATACCTAAATGGTTTCCGATTTTCTTAATTGCTTTCTTAGGAATGACATTTCTAGGGACATTAGTCCCAAATTTCTCCTTCTTTGAAATAGATCTAGAATTATCATTCCTAGCATGCTTTGATTCATGAGTAATAACAAAGTTATTTGAATTAATTCTAGCATGCTTTTGCTTAGAATTTAAAGATTGAGCATTATGAAAATATACCTTAGGGTTTGCCTTAGTAGCTCCCCCTACTTGTGATGCTCCTTCTTGGGTCTTTTTGCTCCCCCTAGGACATTGATTTCGGTAATGCCCCGGTTGCCGACATCTGAAGCAAATGATGTGCTCCTTGTCTTTAGATGATGGGGAACCGGCATCCTTTGACTTTTGTTGACTTTTAGGCATTGGAGGAGTCTTCTTAACCTTCTTTGGGCACTTGCTCTTGTAGTGCCCATACTCCCTACACTCAAAACACAATATATGGATTTTATTTGAAATTAGAGTGTTTGAGTTACCTAGGTTAATTGAGACCGGAATTGGAGCTTCTTCATCTTGACTAGATGTCGAAGCTTTCTCTTGTTGCTCCGGAGTGGAAATTCTTTCCTCCCCCTCAATCCTAGAGGTGGAGGTGTCTTCTACTTCTTCTTCCACAAATCCGGAAGTTGACTCCTCTTCAACTTCCGATTCCTCACTTGCTCGTGAGGAAGATGAACTCTCTTCATCCTCTTCCTTATCTTCTTCTACTTGTGCCAAGTGGGGCCTCTCATTAAACTTGGCTAATTTGTCCCACAGCTCCTTGGCATCAAGATATTCACCTAGCCTAGACAAAACATCATTAGGTATCAAATCTTCTAAAAGTTTTGTTAACTTGGCTTCGTTTTGAATTTTTGCCGTTGCTCTTGGGTCCATTTCTTCAACTTGAGGACTTGTCCCTTCCTATCCCGAGGAGGTTCAAAACCTTCTACGAGGATGAACCAATCCTCTATATCCATAATAAAGAATGTCTCCATTCTTGTTCTCCATGCCGAAAAGTCTTCTTGATCATATGGCGGTGGAGTGTTGATGTCCCATCCAAGCTTGTTTTGGAATTGTTGGGTTTCCGGCACCGCGGCGTGTGTGTGTTCGATCACGTTTCGTAAACATAAACACAGCGGAAGCAATAAAAATAATAAATCTACATTTATTACAACACACACAATACACGCATGCATATTACAACAAGTGTAGACATAACCGTAAATTTAAATTTGCAATAAAAAGAAATTTATCTACGTTATACCTTTCGTATGACGTGTAGCGGGAACGACATCAACCGGAACGATCCTCGCTAGAATCGTCTCTATCCATATCCACGCCGAGTTCCTCAGGATGACTTCGCTAAGCCACGAGCTTCATCCTCGTACGGGTTACTAGCCTCGTGTTGAAGACGACGTGATCGAGAGATGATCACGATCCGAATCCAAATTCGGATCCTAATACGAGTCCTCAAAACTCGCTTCTCCGGAGAGGTATTCGTCAACCAATTGACGAATCCTTTGTCCTCCACCTTAGAGGATTACCGGAGATCGAATCCCCGGTAAGTTAGCCGCTGTCAAAGCTCTAACCGTCGTCCAAACGACGCTCCGACGAGAGGAGAACAAGCTGTCCAGAAAACTGGACAGCTTTGGTGGAGGTGATAGGCGCCGGCCAACCAAGAGAGATAGAGCTCACCTTGAGGCCAAACTTGAAGGAGATCACCGGAGCACTAACCGGCAGCAGCTCGACGCCGGCGAGGGGGAAGGAAGCAGCCTTCTGGACACCGGTTGGAGGAGAAATGGGCGGCGGTTTAGGGTTGGCGCCGAGAGCTCCCTCAATGGGGTGGGCGGCAACCTTAGGGCAAGGGGTTTTGGATTAGGGCTTAATTATCCCTTAAGCCCTCTTTTATAGAGAACTAATTCTCTTAATGGTTATTGGATCATAACCATTAGGCCCGTTAACCCGCTCCATTAAGATAAGTTAAAATAAACCAAACCATGATGGTTTATTTTAAGTTAAAACGAACCGAACCAACTTTTGGTTCCTTCGTTTAAAATAAACCAAACCCTTTGGTTTATTCTCCTCCATTGGATTAGAACCAAACCATTTTGGTCCATCCATTATGTCTTCATAAGACACGGCTCATCCACGCTTCCATTGCGACTGAAACGATTTCATGCTCGCTTTATGTTTGGTCCAACCAAACCTAGTTTCTCTTGGCCCGAGAATCCCATTCTCAAGCTTCGCTTTTAAATCCTTCGGATTACGCTCGTTGTGCGTGTGACCAAATAGGTTCTCGGTTTATGTTGGCCGTCTATAATTAACCATTAATTATAGAACGATCATGAGTGGCACCTAGTAGTACATCATGATCCCCAATTAACCTAAAAGATCAACGGTTGATCCGTAACTATTTCAAACCCTTCAAGAGTCAATGAATCGTGCCCCATTCCCTTCACTCATCTTATACCCACTTGGTTCAGACATGGTCTATTGTGTCACCTCACTAGGTCGACTCACGCCACACCTAGCCCAAGTATCATTTCCTCGTCCCACTGATTCTAGTTACTCCACATGTATCAAGAGTACCTTACTCTAAACATGTAATGCTTTGGCCAAAGACTTTAGTAATAATCCGACGAGAGGCCATGGGTATACATCTCCTCGCAAGGAGTGGTGAACTTTATAGGCTATTCAAACACCTTCGATCACTTCGACTTATACCCAATCATCCCGGTCCACATCTCCTTAGAGATGTTTGCTTAAGATGTCAAAGCATAAGTCTCCATGATCAAGATGACTTGAATACCGCAAGTCAAAGGAACATCGCACTTAAGCCAAGAAGAACTTCATCGACATATCTATATATGCAGAGAACCATATGAAGTCTTACTACCGTCACTCCAATGAACTAGTTACCATAACTAGCATCCACGATTAACTCCGACATCACAATGTCTCCACCAAAGGAGAATCACCGCTGCTGATACACCAAGGAGTATACCTCGAGTCTATGTAATCGATGGTGTCCAAATCCATCAATTCATCGACTAGGATAATTCCGATACATCACAATTACACATGTAGAGATACTCACTAGTTGTGATCCAATCACAAATTCTCTCATGCCGTGAATCGTGATCGTGACATTCAAGAAATGAGTTTAAGATCCAATCAAATACATAAAACATGTAGCGCTGTCAGAGCTCAACCGTCGTCCAAGCGGCGCTCGAGAACAAGCTGTCCAGAAAACTGGACAGCTTTGGTGGAGGTGATAGGCGCCGGCCAACCAAGGGAGATAGAGCTCACCTTGAGGCCAAACTTGAAGGAGATCACCGGAGCACTAACCGGCAGCAGCTCGACGCCGGCGAGGGGGAAGGAAGCAGCCTTCTGGACACCGGTTGGAGGAGCAATGGGCGGCGGTTTAGGGTTGGCGCCGAGAGCTCCCTCAATGGGGTGGGCGGCAACCTTAGGGCAAGGGGTTTTGGATTAGGGCTTAATTATCCCTTAAGCCCTCTTTTATAGAGAACTAATTCTCTTAATGGTTATTGGATCATAACCATTAGGCCCGTTAACCTGCTCCATTAAGATAAGTTAAAATAAACCAAACCATGATGGTTTATTTTAAGTTAAAACGAACCGAACCAACTTTTGGTTCATTCGTTTAAAATAAACCAAACCCTTTGGTTTATTCTCCTCCATTGGATTAGAACCAAATCATTTTGGTTCATCCATTACGTCTTCATAAGACTCGGCCCATCCACGCTTTCATTGTGACTGAAACGATTTCATGCTCGCTTTATGTTTGGTCCAACCAAACCTAGTTTCTCTCGGTCTGAGAATCCCATTCTCAAGCTGCCCAATGATCCATTCCCGGATCGGACTGGTATCTGCTCGTGACACTCAGAGCGTACGATACGTCGGGCCTTGTACATAACATTGTATACATGATAGATCCTATTGCGGATGCATAGGGAATCTTACTCATGCAAATCCTCTCGTCTTCTGTGCGCGGACACATAGACTTCGAAAGGTGTACCCCATGCCTGATGGGTAAGAAACCTTTCTTGGATTCCGATATGCTAAACCTCTTTAGCACTCGGTCTATATATGTAGACTGCGAAAGACCAAGCAACCGTTTCGATCTATCTCTATAGATCTTAATCCCGAGGATGTAGGTTGCTTCTCCCAGGTCTTTCATGGAGAATGTCTTGGATAACCAAACTTTCACTGACTGTAAGATTGAAACATCGTTTCCTATAAGTAGTATGTCATCGACATACAATACTAGGAACACGACTGCACTCCCACTAACCTTCTTGTACACACAAGGTTCGTCTGGATTTTATGAGAAATCAAACTTTTTGATGGTCTCATCAAAACGGATATTCCAGCTCCTGGATGCTTGCTTCAATCCATAAATGGACCGTCGCAATTTGCATACCTTGGTTTTATCAACCGATGTGAAACCCTCAGGCTGTATCATATACACGTCCTCGAGCAGGTTTCCATTAAGGAAAACTGTTTTCACATCCATCTGTCATATCTCATAATCATAATGAGCCGCTATGGCCAGGAGCATCCGAATGGATTTAAGCATAGCTACAGGCGAATAGGTTTCGTCATAATCAACACCTTATTTTTGATGATATCCTTTCGCCACCAATCTAGCCTTATAGGTAATCACATTACCATCCATGTCGGTTTTCTTCTTGAAAACCCACTTGCACCCTATAGGCTTTATCCCTTCAGGTGGGTCAACCAAGTTCCAAACTTGGTTTTTATACATGGAATCCATTTCCGACTTCATGGCACCAAGCCACTTATCCCTTTCTGAACTTGTCAGCACTTCTTCATAACTGGTAGGCTTCTCATCATCAATGAGTAACACGTCGTTCGATTCACTTACGAGAAATCCATATCTCTCAGGAATATTGCGTGTTCTACCAGATCTACGAAGATGTGGTGTTACAATAGGTCCAACCGATTGCTCATCACTATGAGTTGTCGGCTGTTGTGCTTCACCAGGTATCTCATTAATGTCTATTTGAGTCTCTCGAGCCTCCTCAAGCTCGACGACACTCCCACTGTTTTCTTGCAAGAGAAACTCTTTCTCTAGAAACACAGCATGCCTTGAAACAAACACCTTTTGTTCCACAGGATGATAGAATTGGTAACCCCTTGTTTCCTTAGGGTATCCAACAAATAGACATTTATCAAACTTAACATCCAATTTGTCTGATACAGTCCGCTTCACATAAGCAGGACAACCCCATATCTTCAAGTAAGATACATGAGGTTTCTTACCATTCCATATCTCATATAGAGTAGTTGTGACTACCTTGGTAGGCATTCTGTTTAATAAGTAAACAACTGTCTGAAGTGCATAGCCCCAAAAGGACTTGGGAAGAGTCGCATGATTCATCATTGACCTGACCATGTCCAACAAGGTCCGGTTACGCCTCTCAGATACACCATTATGCTATGGTGTATATGGCGGAGTCCATTGAGATAATATGTCATTATCTCTTAGATAATCAAGAAACTGTTGACTTAAGTATTCACCACCTCGATCTGATCGAAGTATTTTAATACTCTTGTCATGTTGTTTCTCTACTTCATTTCTGAATTCTTTGAACCTTTCAAAGGCTTCAGACTTGTGTTTCATCAAGAACACATACCCAAACCGTGAGTGATCATCGGTGAAGGTAATGAAGTAGCTATAGCCTCCTAATGCTTGAGTTGACATAGGTCCACATACATCAGTATGTATTAGTCCTAGTAACTCTCCCACTCGTTCACCTTTTCCAGTAAAAGGTAACTTAGTCATCTTGCCTTTTAAGCATGATTTGCATGTATCGTATGAATCCAATTCAAACGATTCCAGAATTCCACATCGGTGTAATTCGGACATGCGTTTCTTGCTTATATGGCCAAGACGACAATGCCACATATAGGAGTCTATTTGATTATCCTTTCGAGCACGCGTGTTGCTCACTTCGATATTGAAAATGTCACTGGATACGTCCAACGTATAAATGTCATTACTCAAGGTTCCAGTTCCATAAAGTACGCCATTCAAAGTTATATAACAACAATTGTTACTAAACGTCAAATGGAAACCATTTCTATTTAAACAGGAAATAAAAACAATGTTCTTTATTAGAGAAGGAACATAATAGCAATTGTCCAGTTCTAAGACTAGTCCACTAGGGAGCTTCAGCAAATAAGTTCCGATGGCGACCACAGCAACCTTTGCTCCATTGCCAACTCGCAAATTTGACTCCCCTCTGACAAGTCTTCTCCTATTCCTTAGCCCCTGTATGTCATTACATATATGTGAGCCACACCCAGTATCCAATACCCAAGTGTCTAAGGAAATAGAATGACAATCAATAACGAAGATACCTGAAGAGGATGGGGCATCAGATGCCTTCTTCTTCTTCATGGACTCAAGATAAATCTTGCAGTTTCTTCGCCAGTGGCCTTCCTTGCCACAGTGATGGCAAGTGCCCTTTTGCGCTGGTTCTGCCTTCTTTGCCTTTTTCTTCTTTCCTTTCTTCTGTTCTTTTGCCTTCCTCTTAGAACCTTTCTTTGAGGAATCAACTAACAGAACCGCCTTCTCCTCATGCTTCACAGAAGGCTCCATAGTCTTCAGCATATTGAGGAGCTCGGGAATGGTGGATTCTAATTTTTTCATCCGATAGTTCATCACAAATTATGAGAAACTCTTGGGCAAACAATGCAGAATTAAGTCAATACTTAACTCATGATCCATCACAAAACCGAGGGTTGCTAGCCGCTCGATGTACCCGTTCATCTTTAGAACAAACTGCACTACAGATGAACCTTCTTGCATCTTCGTGGTGAAGAGGAGCTTAGAGACCTCGAACCTTTCGGATCTTGCTTGCTCATCGAACAACTCATGAAGATGGAAGACTATAGTATTATCATCCATATGCTCATGCTTCTTTTGCAGCTCAGGTACCATCGCCGCTAGCATGATGCAACTCGCCAGCTCCGAATCTGCCACATGCTTCTGATAGACCAACATTTGGTCTGGAGTTGCATCGTCCTTAGGACGGTCAGGAAGAGGCTCTTCAAGGATATATGCAATCTTTTCCGCCTTGAGAACAATTCTCAGGTTTCTAAGCCAGTCTAGAAAGTTAGGCCCGGTCAGTTTATTCGAATCCAAAATAGTGCGCAAATTCAAAGATGTCATGATCAATTTATTGACCTAGAAATACAAAACGAGCATATATGAGAAAATGATTTTAAAATGCATCAATATACATTTATAAATCTCATTCATTTTTCGAATTTCAAAAACCCCAAAATCACTTCGGGAGATCGTAGGTCCATCTCCGAATGGGCTGATATCCATCATAGTTATGAACAACCTTGGAGAGAGTCCAACAAGCCATTCATAACTACGACTGTAGGTATCATCTATACCGATTGCATATCACGTATATGCAACTATCACAATGTGCTATCAACTAATTGAATGTTCACACATTCGTTGGGTTGTTAACACATTAACAAGTATGCATCATATGCTTAGCACCCAACTTCACCTCCCTTTACATCGACCTTGGAGAGAGTCCAACAAGCCGATGCTCCAGGTTAAAGCCAACCCATTAATCGAGAAATAGTTTTAATATGGTTAGAGCGCATTCAACCAATTAGCCCATCTTGGAGAGAGTCCAACAACCAAAGCTAACGATTGACCTCTGACTCTTACCATATTAGTATTAAACTATTCCATGGTTTGAACATGTTCGGGTTCGAGCCGGGCTTGGAGAGAGTCCAACAACCTAAACAAGAAACGGAACTCTGGTTCTAACCATATTAATGGAAGGTGTAGGCTTTAATATTGTTTAAGGGTTTTATGTCTCATCCTCTTTGCATGCAAATAACTATTATCTACATGGCATGACATACATGACATACATCTACATGTCACGACACGCATGGCATAATGTTATGCATCTAATGCAATTACATGGCATACAATTATGTCATGTATATATTTCCTTATATGTCATAACTATTTATGGAAATAAAATATGTTTAAGATTTGATTCTCCAAATCAAATCATAATTAAATTAGGAAACAAATTTCCAAATCTAATCACATATTTTATTTATGGAATTATTTGATTGAGAAAAATCTATTTAGGAAATCAATTTCCTAAATCATTAAAACTACTTATGGAAATAAAATATTTTAAGATTTGATTTCCCAAATCAAATCAAGATTAAATTAGGAAACAAATTTCCAAAATCTAATCAAATATTTTATTTATGGAAAATATCAATTTCCATAAATACTTCCAACTTTCCAAAAGTGGAAGATTTCCATAAATACTTCTAGACTTTCCAAAATTGAAAAATTTTCATAAATACTTCTAAATTTATAAAATTAGAAAATTTTCAGAAATAACATTATGACTATCTCAAAACCATTTTACGATTATGTCGAAACACAACCTGGGCTCTGATACCACTGTTGGGTTTCCGGCACCGCGGCGTGTGTGTGTTCGATCACGTTTCGTAAACATGAACACAACGGAAGCAATAAAAATAATAAATCTACATTTATTACAACACACACAATACACGCATGCATATTACAACAAGTGTAGACATAACCGTAAATTTAAATTTGCAATAAAAGGAAATTTATCTACGTTATACCTTTCGTATGACGTGTAGCGGGAACGACATCAACCGGAACGATCCTCGCTAGAATCGTCTCTATCCGTATCCACGCCGAGTTCCTCGGGATGACTTCGCTAAGCCACGAGCTTCGTCCTCATACGGGTTACTAGCCTCGTGTTGAAGACGACGTGATCGAGAGATGATCACGATCCGAATCCAAATTC
The DNA here is from genome assembly GCA_025175895.1 of Wurfbainia villosa. NCBI lineage: Eukaryota > Viridiplantae > Streptophyta > Magnoliopsida > Zingiberales > Zingiberaceae > Wurfbainia > Wurfbainia villosa. The sequence continues at coordinate 64,632,521 of CM046001.1, forward strand.
GGATCCTAATACGAGTCCTTAAAACTCGCTTCTCCGGAGAGGTATTCGTCAACCAATTGACGAATTCTTTGTCCTCCACCTCAGAGGATTACCGGAGATCGAATCCCCGGTAAGTTAGCCACTGTCGGAGCTCTAACCGTCGTCCAAACGACGCTCCGACAAGAGGAGAACAAGCTGTCCAGAAAACTGGACAGCTTTGGTGGAGGTGATAGGCGCCGGCCAACCAAGGGAGATAGAGCTCACCTTGATGCCAAACTTGAAGGAGATCACCGGAGCATTAACCGGCAGCAGCTCGACGCTGGCGAGGGGGAAGGAAGCAGCCTTCTGGACGCCGGTTGGAGGAGCAATGAGCGGCGGTTTAGGGTTGGCGCCGAGAGCTCCCTCAATGGGGTGGGCGGCAACCTTAGGGCAAGGGGTTTTGGATTAGGGCTTAATTATCCCTTAAGCCCTCTTTTATAGAGAACTAATTCTCTTAATGATTATTGGATCATAACCATTAGGCTCGTTAACCCGCTCCATTAAGATAAGTTAAAATAAACCAAACCCTTTGGTTTATTCTCCTCCATTGGATTAGAACCAAATCATTTTGGTTCATCCATTACGTCTTCATAAGACTCGGCCCATCCATGCTTCCATTGCGACTAAAACGATTTCATGCTCGCTTTATGTTTGGTCCAACCAAACCTAGTTTCTCTCGGTCTGAGAATCCCATTCTCAAGCTCGTTTTAAATCCTTCGGATTACGCTCGTTGTGCGTGTGACCAAATAGGTTCTCGGTTTATGTTGGTCGTCTATAATTAACCATTAATTATAGAACGATCATGAGTGGCACCTAGTAGTACATCATGATCCCCAATTAACCGAAAAGATCAACGGTTGATCCAGAACTATTTACGAAACCCTTGACTCGAATGAATCGTGCCCCATTCCCTTCACTCATCTTATACCCACTTGGTTGGGACATGGTCTATAGTGTCGATCCCCACTAGGTGATTCGTCACACCTAGCCCAAGTATCATTTCCTCGTCCTACAGTTCTAGTTACTCCACATGTATCGAAGAGTACCTTACTCTAAACATGTAATGCTTTGGCCAAAGACTTTAGTAACAATCCGACGAGAGGCCATGGGTATACATCTCCTCGCAAGGAGTGGTGAATCCTTTATAGGCTATTCAAACACCTTCGATCACTTCGACTTATACCCAATCATCCCAGGTCCACATCTCCTTAGAGATGTTTGCTTAAGATGTCAAAGCATAAGTCTCTATGATCAAGATGACTTGAATATCGCAAGTCAAAGGAACATCGCACTTAAGCCACAGTAAGAACTTCATTGACATATCTATATATGCAGAGAACCATATGAAGTCTTACGGCTGGTCACTCCAATGAACTAGTTACCATAACTAGCATCCACGATTAACTCCGGACATCACTATGTCTCCAGCCAGTGAGAATCAGCTGCTTGGATACACCAAGGAGTATACCTCGTGCTAGTCTTGACAGAATTGATGGTGTCCAAATCCATCAATTCATCGACTAGGGATAATTCTGATACATCACAATTACACATGTAGAGATACTCACTAGTTGTGATCCAATCACAAATTCTCTCATGCTGTGAAACGTATCGTGGACATTCAGTAAATGAGTTTAAGATCCAATCAAATACATAAAACATGTAGACTCAAATAGTGAATCTTTATTTATCATATAAATGGTTCATACATAAGGCGATTGCCTTAAGACATCTCTCATATATTACTAACAGGAATTCCATCTTCCCTCTAGCCTTTTAGCTCCCAGCAGTTAATCCGTAGAAGAGCCCCGGGCTCTGATACCAAATGTAGGATATTTGAAGCCGCTAGAGGGGGGTGAATAGCATAGTGTTCGTTCGTAGTTGGAATTCGATTGTGGTCGTCTCTACAATTTCGTTAGTAGCAGCGAAAATAGAAATAATACAATAACGAAATACGACAAACACAACAAGAACACGAGTATGTAACGTGGTTCGAAACCGCACAGTTCCTACTCCACGGATCGAGCATCTACGAGCTCTAGTGATGCACACGCAACCACTAATAAACACTCCTTCTCGGAATAATCCGGAGGCGAAGAAACCTCGTACAAGATGATTACAACAATAATCAAATAGATACAAGCAAATACGATAATGAAATACAAATGCAAGTAAAGGAAAACACTTTACAAGAGCTTTTGATTGCTTGATCTTTGATTGCCTTGAACTAGCTTTGAAGGACTGGAAAGCACCAACTTTCTCCTTCAATTTTGCCCAAGAAAATCGCTATCTTTTCCTCCATCATGAGCTCCTTATATAGCTTCAACCTGTGCTGGAAAAAGTCGATCAGTCGACTGATCGGGACCATCAGTCGACTGATCACACTGTTGTTGTGAGACAACGGTGTAATCCACGTTGGAAAAATCCAACGGCTAGGACATCAGTCGACTGATGAGCCATCACTCGACTGCTCGTCACAGTAGTCGAGTGAGACTTCATTCTGTGCCCCAAAATCCGAGCATCGGTCGGTGATCGTAAGATCGACCGATCGCCACTTTCGATCATTGTTAGCGATTCCCGCGGATCAGCCCTAGTTGACTCGCTAGTCGATCATTGTCACATGACACGAGATTTTAGCCTAAATATGGTACCCCCATACTTGCTAGACCACCCTTAGCCTAGACCCAAACCTTCTAGCCACCTCCATCAGCCTTACGCTTCTCGGATCCCTCCAAGTCATCCATGACTTGTTCATCCATCGCGCTAGCCTTCAGGTGCTTCCATCGGCTATGTCATGCTAACGGTGTCTACACCGCCAAGGCACATTGGACTTACGCCGCCAAGACTCCCGCTTGGACTTTACGCCGCCAATACCAAACCCCTTGGACTTCTCAAGTGCCAAGACTCAAGCTTGGACTTTCTCTTGCCAACCCATGTTGGACTTTCCATGTCAAGTACCCATGACTTGGACTTTCCTTGCCAAGACCCATGCTTGGACTTTTCCCAAATGCCAAGTGTCCCACTTGGACTTTCCCATGACAATCACATTGTCATATGTTTTTGTCGAAACATCAAAACATCACTCGAGTCAAACTCGAGTCCTGGTCAATCGTGACCTGGGCCGATTGCACCAACAATTTGGTTGAATTGATAGTGAGAGCCTGTAGACATACATAGAACACTACTCTTAACTATTCCTAGTCGAGTATTAATATGCAAGGACAATATTAATGCATAAAGACTAGCATATAGGTCAATTAATGACTTAATCTCACAAGTCATGGATATGTGATATCGAGTTGACACATGGGTACATATTAGAGACTATGTACTGAATTGACTCGCCATGAGAATATTTCATAGATCGTTATATGAGTGTCATAAACATTCTCATGTGACTATTGGTATGAATAATCCTTAGACCTGAAGTCACTATGGTTCCCTACATAATGAGTTGTATACTTTAGCTTCGTCAAACATCACTTCTAACAGGGTGACTATAAAAGCGATCACTGGGTATGCAATAAGTTATGCAAAAGGATGTGATTGATGTAGATGAGATATATCCCTTTCATATATCGAAAGTGATATCTATGGGCTCCTTGATAGAGTAGGACTGCTAAAAATGCATGATCATGCTTGAATAAGTTAATATGAGATATTGAATTTATTTGATTTAGTAGTCTACTTGGAGATCAAGAAACTCATGATTGATAAGAGGATGACACAGTCTATGCCTTATTGATAAATCTAGATATCAAGGATAGAAGGACTAAGTCATACACGATAGTAGTCACGGAAAGGTTATGTCAGATCTCGACATTCTCGTCACTTGGGTAGCAATGATATATTGCTAGATATCGCTCATTGCTTATGTCTCTAAAAGGATTTTAGAAACATTGTCAACGTTACGAGAACTTATTGGATCACACACTTAGGATATGTGAGTTGGAGATGGCTCATGTGATGAGTCATTGGGTCATCGGGCTGAGTCTAATGTAGATTAAACTCAATGAGTAGGATTCAAGGTATACCCAATGAATCTGACTCGAGTTAGACTCAAGTCAGATTCAAATCGAGTGAGACTCACCATTAAGAGAGGTTGCATGATTATTAAGGTGGAATTAATAAGTGATTAATTCCAAGCAAACCAAGAGTCAAAAAACCTTTCATATTCAATGGTCGAATATAAAAGGGTTTTTTTTATGAGGCTTTGATATAGAATTTTCATGGGATCTTCTTCTCCTTCTACTTTCTTGGCCGAACCAACTTTGTAGCTAGCACCACAGCTTGGTTCTTCTTCACTTCATGGTTCATGTGGATACCGTGGAGGCACGGACGTACTGACCACAACTTGGTTCTTCTTCACTTTATGGTTCATGTGGATACCGTAGAGGCACATAAACAAGTGTTGCTGAGGGAATTGCGAAGGACATGCAGCCAAGGTAATCACGATTCTCATAGATTAGAATCGATAAAAAACGAGTTTAGTTTTCACATGAATCTCTGGAGGGATCTCATTTTTTCACTGCTTAGTACTTGTAAATGTTTCCAAGCGCAATAAGAATCCCTACATATTCTTTAGAGGCAAATCGTAAGACTTCGTGCCGACCAATTTATTCAATCGATCTTCTTATTATTTGGTAGACCAGATATTATGGATAGGTATGATATCTCAGAATAGAGCAACAAGGAGTAGAAATGTGGTGGTGGATTGATAATGTTAAAGTCAGATTCGTCAGAGTGACTCGTTTGACTGTTTAGAAGAGTTATCTCTGATATGGAAAAATATAGACTTATTTACTAGAGGCAGAGCTCGGCCCATTACGAGAAGGCTATAAAAAGGACGATTAGGGTTTAAAGAAGGGGATTTGCTTCCGGAGCGCAGAAAAAAGGGTTGCTTCTTCTTCCGACTGCTTCTTTTTCTTCCGCTTCTTCTTCAGCTTGGGGAGGAAGCTATCGTTTCTGGGGGAAGAGTTGATATAATCAATGCGGAGCTGCGGGGGTGGCAGCGGGCCGCCTTTGTTGTTGCTGCTGATTCTTGTCTGCTTCTATCTAATCTCTGCTGCCTTCTCTTTTGCTCAGTCCACTGGATTGTGTGTTTCTACTGGTGGTGGCTTCCCCACACTTTCCACAGAAGGAAAATCTCCTAGAAGAGTTAGCAACCAAAGATCTTGCATTGTGCAGGATATTTCGGCAGAACACTTGTTGTGATGTGACCCCAAACATATCCTGCCTTAGATACTCATACGAAAACTGGCTTGTCAAGAATGTTTGCATTTGTGGGAACTCTTAGACTCCTCTATTTGCGATATCCATGCACTGGTGTTCAGCCTGGACCACCTTTAATTTGTTGCTCGTTCTGTGATATGGTTTTTCAGGCATGCTCAAGTGCATATTTCTCCATTGATGTCAAGTGTCAGATTGGACGATCCGCTTATGTGGGGTTTTAAGGGTTTTCCAACTATGGATGCAAAACTCGCAAGGTGGGTTGTGGCAGCAGAGGACATATGCTTCAAAAATAAACTTCTCTCCTACATGTTTCGCATTGGTTGCTGCCCTTGTGCCTAAAAGTGAACTTGATGGCGAGATGGGTGATGCCCATATAGCTCTTCAAGCAAGGTCGATGAGCCAGGCTTTGCGCAAGTTAGATCTGATCTGAGCACATTTGGTGGGTTTGGTGGACCTATAGAAGTTACATCCGGTGGCAATGCCTTAAGTTGTATGCACCTGTTCGTCTGAACATCAGACGAACTGGCTTCATTTTAAAGGGCGTAGAGCACAGAACGCACTGATCTCTGGGTTAGCTCTTAGAGGACATTACAAAGAAACCTTGAATATCTATCAAGTGATGATGTGCAACACTGAAAGGGTAGGTGGTATGTGCTTAATCGGGCCATTTGCAGTAGGAGTGATCACGATTCGATTCAATTCGACTGTGAATCAAATCAGAACCGATGACTCAAAAACTGAATCGAACTCGCTTTTTAGGTTCCGGTTTCGAAACCGGAACCAAAATTGGAACTAGAGAAATATGATTCGATTCCGATTCTTAAAATTTTGAAACCCGAATCGAATCGGAACCGAATCGAATTCAAAACCGAATCTGAATCGTACCGGAACCAAAACTAAGTTTTTTTTTGTTATAATCGGAATTAAATTTTTAAAAATAATTTGATATTTACTTTTCAAAAAAACTAAACTCATTCAAATTTTTATTAGTTAGTCACAATTATAATAATAAATATATATATAAATAAAAATTAAAATCATTTAAAATTCATATTTGATATCATAGCATCATAACAATGAATATTCAAAAAAATTAAAACTTTCAAAATTTAAAATTTTTATTATTGCATCATAATTATAATAAAAAATATTCATACAAATCAAAGTCATTTAAATTGTATGCGAGGATTTTGATTCCTTTATACCTCAAAAGGTTACATCGATAATTTAATATATAAAAATTAAGTTCAATTTTTTTTTAATATTAAATCAAAGAACAATAATATATATATTCTTTCTTTTTAATTTATTGATGTGAATTTATTAATTAAATATTTTTCGATGATAATCTTTTATAATAAATATTTGATTTAAAGAGTTATATAAAATAAATAAATTGACATAAATTAAATTTATACATATAAAATTAAAATTAAAATAAATCGACTAAATTAATAAATTAAAAAAAATATACTTAAATCGTCTGTTAAAAAATGAGAGACTTAAAATTAAATAATTTCAATTTTTATTCTAAATGGTTCGAACTAAAATCAAATCATAAGGAATCGAAATCGTCGCTTAACGATTCGGTTCCGATTCCGGTGGATGATGAATCAGAACCAATTGTTTCAAAATCAAAATCGAATCGTAAGGAACCGAAATCGACGGTTCCGAAATCGAAATCGAAACCGTTGATGAGCGATTCGATTCTGGTTCCATTGGATGATAAATCGTAACTCACAATTCCAAAATTGAAACCGATAATTTCAGAACTGTGATCACTCCTAATTTACCGTAGGGCAAGTTTCTTTCAACTTAATAGTTGTCTCGAAGAAGTTTTCAAGTCATTTATGCAACACGGGGGGAGGGTTGGCTCTTACATATTTCTAGCTGCATATGAGATAAGTTTTTTTTTCTTTTTTTTTACTGTATTTAATATATTTTCTTTCATTAATATTTGATCTAACTTAAGCATCGGAGTGTCGTCACTGGGTAGACCGACGGTAGTTTAATGCATATAATTTTTTTAGGATAAATTTATTGATGCGATCGGAGAGGACTCTTTCCTCGATGACATCAAATCGAGGAATAAATAATTCATACCGCATTATATATAATTACCAAGTACATCAGTCAATCCGGAAGGATGTATATGGACGTTATCATATTTACCACGTGAATACGTGGACACTCAACTTTGCTTGATAGTGGTGCCTACAAGTGTTCTCCGTTTGCCACGGTCGTTTTACACACAAGAAAGAAAGTAAGCCCGACAATGGTTAGTGCTGATGTTATTTAAATTGATTAGTTTTTGACAAAGTGTAATATGTCAATTTAATTTCAAAATTCAGTTACAAATTAATAGAGAATAAGTTGACTATTAATAATTTACACTTAGACATTTTCAATTAAGTCTATATATAAAGTTGGAATGATGGTAACATATATTATATTAGCACCTGATAGTATATTGATGATAGTATAATGACAGTAATTTTTTTTTCCTAATCTCAATTAAATCACCTTTTTGATGGTATAGTTTACCTATTCAACACTACGTATTCCCAAATACTGTTTAGCACTCTGAATTTGGATTTTAAAAAGAAAGAATGCACAGATGAAAACCACACCGTTGCAGTGCACCTCAATCGCACATAGAATATTGATATGCAATCTCATTCCCACTCACAACATCAACAATATTTATGTAATTGTTTCTGTACACATTTGACATTTCATAATCATGGGAAAATCTTTCTCGAAGCATTTTGTTTAGACCGCCACGGCAGGTAGTGGCTCAGCTAACCAATAGTTGACTGACATGTGGAAGTGGGATAACCGGAGTGGCAGGTAAAATCTCCAGCTGATGTCCAAATCCGAGACCAGTCTGCGGTTGGACCGGGACTTGAATCGGCAACAAAAGAGGAAAGAAGGTAGAGGCCGGCGACGCCGCAGCCGCTGCCTCTGCCTCCGCCCGTTTCCTCTTCTTCGGAGATGAGATAGATGAGAAGGACGAGGAGGTGGAGGTTGTGGTGGTGGAGGAGCAGGACGACGACGAGGAGTAGGAGGAGGCGGTGGAGCTGGGTTCCGTCGAAGACCGCTTCAAAGAAGGCGAGGCCGCAGCGGAATCCTCAACAGATCCTATCCGGAGCGGGAAATTGAGCAGTGCCCTGGAGCCCCGCATCCGATAGGCGGCACGGTCGTAGGCCAGGGCCGCCTCCTCCGCCGTCTCAAACGTTCCCAGCCACACCCTCGCTCCGTTCTTGGCCGGATCCCTAATTTCGGCCGCGAATTTCCCCCACGGCCGTTGTCGCACCCCTCGGTAGTGCTTCCCTCTGGCCACCGGCGCCCTCACCGTGGCTTTCGAAGCAGGTACTCCCGTGTTCTTCTGCTGCTGTAGAGAGATCTGGACCAGAGGAGGCTCTTTCGTCAGCGGATCAAGCTCTTCCTCCTGCTTCACGCCGGAGGGAAGCCAACCTTGGTGGAACGCGTCGCGAAGCGCACCGTAGATCACCATGTCGTCCGAGTCGTCAAGGCGGAAAGGAAGCCCGTCGGACCACTCGGTTGCCACGAGGCTCCCGAAGCTGGAGCTCCGGCAGTAGGTTCTCGCACCAGAGGCAAAGGGGGCAGGCTCACCGGTGTCTGCGAGGGGGTTATGGCGTCCGATGAGATCATGGGATTGAGCTTTGGACATGATTGATTGTGGTGAGCGGCTGCTGAGGATAAATGGCCGGCGGTTACACGTTTCTTTCGGCCTTGAACTTGGAAAGGAAGTGTTGATAAATAGGTAAAGAAAGTGCCTCCTGCTCGTGCTTCCTTGAAGCTTCGCCTTCGCGGATATACAGCACGTGATAAAAACGAGGAATGAAGGATGAAGAATGCTGGCGTCATATATGAGGTCGTTTTTTTTTAAATTTGATTAATACTATATATTCAGATAATCCCGAAGATAATCAATTTGATTACACGGAGTAATTTTTAAATAAAATATACTTAATTGATTATCAGAGTAAATCAAAAGTATATCTATAACTAATCAAAAATATATTTGTAATTCAATAGTTAATTTCGATGATATAATTTTTAAAATTTAAAATTAAATTTATTTACTAATTTATGAGAATCATTTCATTTTATCATTGCACGCAACCCTAAAAGCTAGATGAGATGTCTTCCGTGGCACATTTTATTGCTGTGGGGCCATGTCCCGTTCAATTACTTCAATATTCATTTAATCGTTATTTTTTTGTTAACTTTTTTTGTAATTCAAAGATAAAATGGAAAAAAAAAGTGGATCCTTTTTTAATTTCAAATCACAAAAAAAAACCTCATTTTATGTATATGTCAATTATTTGTGGGATTATCTTATATTTTTCATACGATTCATATGATATGAGGTTTTAGGATCAATTTTTAACGGATACGAAATGTCTAACTGAGTTTTTGATCTCTCCAATGCAAAGGGATTACGATGCAAAGGGCAAAGTTCTCATGTGATTTATCACCCTTCATTAAACCAAAACATCGATCACGAGGGATGTTTGGGGTAAGCGTTATCATATTTTGTCACATATGACAATAATGAAGTTCATATGGATTTTCGTGACACAATTAGTAATTATATGGATATTTGTCGCATGAGATTTTAGAGTTAATTTTTAATGGATATGAATTGTCTTGTTGGGTTCCTCACCTTCCTATACAAAGGGACCACTGTATCAGGATAAAATCTTTCGTGATTTATCACTTTTCATTAAATTGAAAGTCGACTATGAAATATAATTGACGTGAGTATTATCACATTTTTATCACATATGACAATAATAAAAGATAATAAAGGCTAAGAAATAAAACGTATGGGCTTTTCTTTTTTTTTAATAATCAAATGTGAGTTCTTATATTCTTTCTTTTTTTTAGTGATTTTGATTTCTTCGATTGATGTGTTGTTGCTTGTCTACAATAACATTAGTGCGCATAGCAGAATATGAAAATAAATAGACACAAGCACAAGACAAGCACACACGCAAGTACAAGACAAAGATTTTTACGAGTTCGGAACCTGTGGTTCCTACTCCACGTCGGCACTTAGTGATCTATCCTCACATTCTTGGCAATATGTCGGAGATGGAGAAACTTGCTACAAGAGTTTACAATAATACAAGCAAACATAATGTAAAGAAAGGAATACGAATACAATATCACTTTACAAATGAAGAGTGTTAGGGCAATCAACCCATGCGATATGGTTTTGATGTGTGCGGCAAAAGGTTTAAGTTAGAATTGATATGGATTTGATATGTGCATTAAAGTCGTGCAGGACTTAGTAATTCGCACATGTAGCACTGGCAAGTTTCACCTCTCATGACTCGGTCTTTGAGTCGGTGAAAGATGCATGTGGAAGCCGTGCGCTTGGTGCATCCGAGGGACCGTCGGACGAGGAGCATTGGAGTGAAGCCGGAGGAAGTAGACTTCAGGGCGAGATGCGAAGGATGACGCTGCGAAGCCGTGTGCTTGGCGCATCCGAGGGGCGTGGCCGGTCGAAGACAACTTCAAAGGCGAGGGACTCCAAGGGAATGAGAGTGAGCGATTGTAACCCGGGACGGGGAAGATCGTAGGTGAAACTTGGCCATTTGGCTAAGTGTCGAATGGGATTTCTCAACATTAGTCGACTGCCATGACATGGCAGTTGACTGCTCCAAGTCGACTATTAACTCAACTGGTGTTCGAGTCAGATTTGTGTCGGATCAGCGCCAGGGTTGATAGTCCATTTATCGAAACCATCGATGGGCATTGATGCGATGGCAGTAGTCGACTGATCGCAAGGGTTTCGGACACAAAATGATTATCAGTTGAGTGTTCGCTTCTGACACTCGACTGTTGGCTCCATCAGTCGACTGATGGGATGATCAGTCGACTGATATGGGAGCCATTGGTTGGAATCTAACGTAGAAGAAGTCGTTATAGGGAAATAGCTACAAGGGCAGTCGACTGATCGGGGCATCAGTCGACTGCTGCTGTGTTAACTGGAAGATTGGGCTCTTTCTCTATAAGAAGGAGCCTTTGGACACTTGGGGAGCTTAATGCTTAACTTTTAAACATCCTCACAAGTGCCCAAACGATTCCCAACTCTTCTTACTTGCTTTTATCTAAATTCTATTGTAAGAAAAGTGATCTTGTAAGAAAAGGTTACCTCCACCTTGCTTGGTGCCAAGGAGAGAATACTGGAAGTTTAGGCGTGATTCACCTTGAACGAATCGGTCCGTGGATTAGCGATAAGGTTGTGAACCACGTTACAACTTCGTGTTAGCATTTATATTCTTTGTTATTCTTAATTGTCTTTAGTTTTTGTTATTCCACTGTGCTAATGGTTTTGTAGACGAGTAATCAATGAACGATTTCCACCGTGCGACGAAAGAGGGCTATTCACCCCCCTCTAGCTGGCCACCGATGGTCCAACAAGTGGTATCAGAGCCAAGTCGCTTGTCATCGGACTAACCGTCGCAACAAGCACAACAACAACGATGGTCGGCTCTAACATCCATCCGCCAAAGTTTGAAGGCGAATTCTCTTGGTGGAAGAAGAGAATGGAGGTATTCTTCGAGACCGACTTTGACATTATGCTTACTATGGAAAACGGTTTCGAAGTTCCTAGGGATGAAGGGGGGGAGCTACTAGAGAAATCGAGATGGACCAAGAAGCAAAGGGAGGAGCACTTGGAAAATTCAAAGGTCAAGCACTATTTATTCAATGTGCTTCCCCAACAAGAGATCAACTGGATTGGAGAGTGCCCAAGTGCCAAAGAGATGTAGGAAAAATTGGTTGAGCTTCATGAAGGCACTTCAGAGGCCAAGCTAGCAAGAAGAGATGTCCTACGCTCCCAACTCAATAATATCAAACTCGAAAAAGGGGAGAAGGTAACATCCTTACATTCTCGCTTTAAGGAAATTTTTAATGGCCTAACAAGTGTAGGTGAGAAGCTCTCCAACCGGGATATGATCATAAAGGCTATAGATGTCTTTCCCCGGTCCTCAAAGTGGAGCTCCATGGTAGACTCCTTCTATATTTCGAAGAATTTAGAAGTGAGCACCTTAGAAGAATTCTTCTCCACCATGGAGCTACATGAAATAAGGCTTGAAGGAGTAATTGAAGAACCAAGCATCAAACCATCAAGGGGAGTGGCACTAGTAGCCAACAAGGGGAAGAAGAAGAAGAAAACTCCCTCCTCATCCGATGAAGACTCCTCCTCCTCCTCCATGGATAGCATGGAAGAAGCCTACATGGTAAGGAAGATAAGGCGTGCTTTGAAGAATTTTAAATCTAACAAATCTAATGATAGGAGAAGAAGACCAAGGAGAAAGATTATATGTTATAATTGCCAAGGAGAGAGACATATAAGGGATGATTGTCTCCTTTTGAACAAGAGAAAAGAAGAGAAGAGGAAGAAAGAAGAAAAGAAAGAAGGGGAGCAAAAAGAAGGAGGATGAAAAGAAGGCCAAAGAAAAGGGGAAGGCAAAGGCACACAAGGCTACATGGGATGATCCATCATCCAAAGAAGACGCCTTCACAAATCTTATCTTAATGGGGATAGATGATTTGGATTTCACCTCCTCCGAGGAAGAAGAAAGAAGCACTAGCGAGGAGGAGAGCTCAAGTGAAGGGGGAGCGCCCACATCTTCATCCTCATCATCGAAAGGGGATTTGGTAAGTGAGGTAACAAATCTCCCTCCCAAGAAAATTATATCTATGATTTCTAGCTTAACTAAGGAATTATTTAGGGCTAAAAAGGAAAAGAAAAGTATGAAAAATGAAATTAAGGCTCTAGAAGAAAAGCTAGAAAAATCATATTTAAATATTAATGATAATGCTTCTTCTAGTATCAATGATGCTTGCTTACATGATAATTACATGTTTTTTAATGTTAGTGATGCATGTATGGAGGAAAATAGGGTTTTAAGGGAAAAGATAGACCATTTAACTAAGGCCCTAGAAAAATTCACTATAAGCTCCAATACTTTGAACATGATCATAGGGAGCCAAAGGGCAAGCTTCAATAAGAAAAGTCTAGGTTACAAGGGAAATAAAAATGAAAAGGCCTATCAATGTCTAATTGCTAGGGGTCAAGCCAAAAATAAAACAATAGCTAGAAAATGGATCCCTAAATAATATTTAGTGAACCTCATAGGAAAGAACTTATATTGGGTTCCTAAATCCATCCTTAAGGGTTAGAAAAAAACCCTAGGATAGTCAACCATGAGGATTTTACTTATATCATATTTAATGGTTGACTTAGGATGATGTGGGTTATAAATTTTTAACATAGTGTTGGGTGATGATAATGCATAACCCATAAATTGAATGTTTAAATCATGATTCATGCTCAATTTTATAATTTATAATCATGATATGCAATGATTGATAATTTATGATCATGATTGATAATTCTTGATGCATGTTCATGATTGAGTTTTTAGGATGATACTTAACCATGGGTAGAAATGTATAAAATTTTGGTTAAGTACAAATACCTTTAGGAACATTTTGTTGGTGCAATCGCCCCAGGTCACGATTGACCAGACTTGAGTTTGACTCGATTGATGTTTGACAAAGTGAGTTGACATTTATGTTTGACATTAATGTCTGTTGATGTTTTGGGGAGATTGTTTATACAATCAACCCGGGTTATGTTTAACCGGACTCGAGTTTGACTCGAGGGAGACTTTGATGGTTGACTGGAGTTGACCATGTCATGGAAAGTCCAAGTCTTGAGTACTTGACATGTAAAGTCCAAGCATGGGTCTTGGCAAGGAAAAGTCCAAGCATGAGTCTTAGCATGGAAAGTCCAACATGGGTTGGCAAGGAAAAGTCCAAGCTTGAGTCTTGGCATTTGAGAAGTCCAAGGGGTTTGATATTGGCGGCGTAAATTCCAAGCGGGAGTCTTGGCAGCATAAGTCCAATGGTTTGTTGTGTAAAGTCCAAGCGGAGTCTTGGCGGTGTAGACACCGTGAGCATGACATAGTCGATGGAAGCACCTGAAGGCTAGCGCGATGGATGAACAAGTCATGGATGACTTGGAGGGATCTGAGAGGCGTAAGGCTGATGGAGGTGGCTAGAAGGCTTAGGTTTAGGCTAAGGGTGGTCTAGCAAGTATGGGGGAACCATACTTGGGCTAAAACCTCATGTTTGAGGTGTGACAGTCGTAGTGTCATATAGTGGATCAGTAGGTAAATCAACTAAGGTTTATTTGTGGGATTAGCCTAGCGAGATCGCAGGTGGGCGATCGATTGGTCGAGATCGGCCCGATCTTGTGATCGATGGTGCTCGAGTTTTAGAGCACATAATGGAGTCTCACTCGACCATTACGGTCAGCAGTCGAGTGATGGCTTGATTAGTCGACTGATGGTCATGATCAGTCGACTGATGATGGATATGTTGGATTTTTCCAGCGTGAATCTAGCCGTTGTCTCACGACAACAGTGCATCAGTCGACTGATGGTCCCGAGCAGTCGACTGATCGACATTTTCCAGCATAGGTTGAAGCTTTAATTGGAGCTCGTGAAGGAGGAAAAAGCCAATGTTCTTTAAGGTGTTTTGGGGCGAGTTGCTGCTGCAATTCAGGGTCTCCAAGTGCTACTCGATCAACCTAGCAAGCAAGCATTCAAAAGCAAAGTGTTGTAAAGTTTTCTTTACTTGTCTTTTGTATTTCATGTTGTATTTGCTTGTAGCATTTAGATTATTGTTGTAATCAATTGTAAGGGGTTTCTCCACCTCCGACTTGTGTCGAGAAGGAGTTATTTGTGATTAGTGATTGCATGTGCATCACTAGAGATCTTTAGAGCTCGATCCGTGGAGTAGAAACCGTTCAGTTCTGAACCACGTTAAATATTTGGATTTGTGTGTTTTGTCTATTTCATTATCGCTCTATTATTATTTCGCTGTGCGCTAACAAAGTTTGTAGAGACGAACGCGAACGTATTCCATCGACGCATAACACAACACTATTCACCCCCCTTTAGCGTTCCAACGATCCCCTACAAGTGGTATCAGAGCGAGGCCGCTCTTCAAGTCTAACAACTAAGGGAGCACGCTAGAGGGAAGACGATGGATCTTCAAGAAAGATGGGGCGATGACATAGCGACTCTACCCACCTTTGACCGCGAAGATTTCATGTACTGGAAAGGTAGGATGGAATATTTTCTAATATCAAATATAGAAAATTGATTTGCCGTGATTATAGGATTCGATGCTCCGAGAGGAGAGAACAGAGAAATCCTCAAGATGAAGCGATGGACCGAGGAGCAACGGTAAAAATTCAAGACAACCGTTAAGGTAACAAAAATATTAGTTAATTTGATACCTAATGATATTTTGTCTAGATTAGGAAGCTATAGGGATGCCAAGGAGTTGTGGAACAAGTTGGTCAAGTTCTACGACAATCCCGAATCGGTCCAAGAAGACTTGGAAGAGGAGGAGACCGAAGAGGAAGCTTCATCATCCTCACAAGGAAGTGAGGACTTGGAGGTTGAGAGACCATCAACATCCAAAGAGGAAGAGGAAAGAGAATTGGAGGAGACCTCCACCTTTAGGATTGAGGGGGAGGAGATTAGATCACCGGAGCAACATCAAGAAGAAGCTTCAACATCCGGTCAAGATGAAGAAGCTCAAAATCCGATTCCGACCTCCATTGACTTAGGTAACTCAAACACCTCAATTCAAAATAAAAATAATATTATGTATTTTGAGTGTAGGGAGTTTGGGCACTATAAGAGCAAGTGCCCAAAGAGAGTAAGAAAAGCTCCACCGGCACCTAAAAGTCAAGGAAGGTCAAAGGATGCCGGTTCCACAACCATCAAAAGCAAGAAGTATATTATATGCTTCAAATGTAGTCAAAGAGGGCATTATAGGAATCAATGCTCTAGGGGGAGCAAAAAGACTCAAGAAGGAGCATCACAAGTAGGGGGAGCTTCAAAAGCTAACCCTAAGGTATATCATTTCAATAATGCTCCTTATTTAGTTAAAAGTCATAAGCATGCTAGGAATTTTAATTCTCTTGCAATTCATCATGAAAAGTATGTTAGAAATAACAAATATTTTTGTTTAGGAGCTAAAAGTGCTCACTTAGGGAATAAGGAGAAATTTGGGACTAATGTCCCTAAAAATATTTTACCTAGGGAATCTATCAAGAAAATAGGAGAACACCTAGGTCTCAACCCTAAATGGACTAGGCATATGCCTAGGAAGAATCATGCCCAAGGATTAATTCAAAATTCTAAAATTGGATAATTAGAATTAGAAAACCAAGCCTTGAGGTCAAGGCTTGAAAAACTTGAGAAGACCCTCAAGATTATGCAAAATCAACTAAAAAGGTCAAATGATAAGAGTCAAGGGTCTAAATCTCAAAGTCAACACTTAGGACCCAAGAGACAAAAGCCAACTAAGGATAAGAAGGGTTTGGGTCACAAACCTAAGCTTAAGGTGGCTTATCATAGTGTTCCATTAGATTATGGAACACAAATTAGGTCTAGAAAAACCAAGGTCAATAGGAAAGTCATCCCTAGAGTTGACCATGGTGTGTGCCTAGTGGCTAGGGTTTCAAGGAAACCTAGGGAAACCACTAAGAAGGTTGCAAGGGGAGTCACCCCTAGAGTCAACCTAAGTAAGACCCAAATGACCAAGGCTAACAAGCCTAGAAGGGTCATTAGGAGGGTATCTAGGAAAGTTATCCCTAAGGAATACCTAGTTAACCCTAGGAGCTCAAATAGGTTTTAGGTTCCTAAGAGCGTGATTGACTCATGCTAGATGGGTTTAGGGTGTGCCAACCTTGATTGGATTGGTAGTTAACTCAACCATGGCAAAGGTGGCACTTTAGGTAATTTTTAAGGTTATGGATACCTTGAAAATAGTTTTGATCTATGATCCTAAAATATTTTAGGATGTGCCAATATATTTTTGGGATTATGAAAAATTAATTGAATTGACACAATTTAGGATTAGAGTCATAGTGTGCCATTTTGGGGTTTTGGCACACTAGGGAGAAAAGTAGTATTATGACAAAATATACTTAATTATATCAAATGACAATTAATATTAAAATTTAGGTATTATTATACCTATATATTTTATATATCATGTTTTGTTTGTCATATAACATGCCATGACATCATGTTTATTTTTATTCATTTAAAATGTCATGATTGTTGGTGCAGTAGGCACCTAAGTCGAACCTGAGTTTTGATTATAGCAAACTATACAAAGTTAAGCTCATGTCGTTATCTCACGAGCTGAATCGAGTGTGCAGTAGATTGCTAAAGCTGGAGCTGAAGGCTAGCGACACCCGGAGGAAGCCGTGGTGGTCGGGCGACACTCGAGTGACTTCAGAGGGAGCCGAAGGAATCGAGTGGAAGGGCGGAAGCAAAACCGACATGGTAAGTATCGAGGTAAGCTCGTGTGTGCGAGCGTAAGTGAGGTTGTATCCTCCTTACGGGGATGGTCTTAAGCGTAGATCCGACCAAAGACATCCCATCGATGGTCTAGGTCGAGATTGAACGGTCGAAGGCCGTTGAAATAATGTTTTCTTTAAGTTAACTTTGCCTTGCAGCAAGCATCAATCGACCGACTTGGAGGACTCATTGCCAATCATCGATCGCCGAGGTCGAATCGATCGATGCTTCCATCAGTCGACTGATGATGGCCATCAGTCGACTGATGATCAATGATCAGATTCGAGGAGTCAAGGCTTATCACCCCATTTCAAGGAGATTGGTGCTCAATTGTGATTGGCTAGGGTTCCTCTCGAAAAGGGGCTCAAAGGCTATAAAAGGAGGGTCAAACCTAGGGTTTCATCATCAATTCTAAGCTTCCAAGAGCCTCCGCAAAGCTACAACTCTCCGACAACGAAGTTCTTCTTCTCCGACGCTAGGTTTAATTTTCTTTTAGTTTTTGTACGTCGGTTTTAGATTTATTCGTTGTTCATTTACTTTTTAGAAGCTCTTTTTCTATCATAACGAGGAGAGGGGGAGTGTCCCTCTACCTCAAGTTTTTGTTCTTGTATCGATTAACTCCTACCTCCAACGAGGAGGAGTTCGTTTAGTATTTTGCCCTCCGTGCGTGGTCAAGGACCACTAGGGCCTTGGAGTAGTAGTAGCCAAGGCTACAGACAAGTAAAAAGAATTGTCTCTTTTATTTATTGTTTTTATTTCCGCTGCAAATTATCTATTCGACTTTCAAAGAACGATTTCGTAAAAATTTTGTTTCGCTATTCACCCCCCCCTCTAGCGAACCACGTCGATCCAACAATTGGTATCAGAGCCAGGGGTTGCTAAGATTTGGTGAAACCACCAATCTAGCCATTTTACAGATTTTTTTTCTTTTTAATTCTGTTTATTTCAGATTTATTTCGCTTTGTTACTTTTACTCCCGCACTACTAATCCAAGACGCGAGTCTTGGTATTTTTTTGTGTTTTTGTCGTTGCTAGTTTCTTCGTCTTCGTCTCCTTGTGTCTTTTGTTCTAATGATCCATCTCGAGGGTTTTAGCACCGTCCGACCTCCGTTTTACAACGGAGATGACTTTCGTTATTGGAAGGGTCGGATGGAATGCTTTCTCAAAACCCAAATCGAGATGTGGATCATAATCCAAACGGGATTCACACTTCCGACTAACGAAGTGGGTGAATCCTTGGATTATGACCAATGGACCATTGCGACAAAAAGACAAGTCGAAGCCGACGCCAAGGCAACACAAATCCTCCAATGCGGCTTGTCCAAGGAATAGCTAAATCGCGTCGGCCCCTTCATAAGCGCAAAGGACCTTTGGACAAAACTAGTGGAGCTACACGAAGGGACTGATGAAGCCAAGGTATGTAAGTGTGATCTTCTATTCAATAAACTATATAACCTAAAAATGCAGGAACACGAGTCCGCGATGCAACTCCACGCCCGTGTCCAAGACATAGTCAACAACCTACACGCAATCGGGCAAAAGGTCGAAAACCGCGACCTTATAAGGTATGTTCTAAACTCTTTTCCGAGGACTACCTTGCGACCATCCATAGTCGATGCCTACAAGGTCTCCAAGGATCTTTCTAAACTTAGGTTAGATGAACTCTTTTCTGATTTTGAACTTCATGAGTAGTCTAACTCGGAACCCGAGAAGGGTATAACACTTTTTGCAAGTTCAAGGAAGAAAACCGCAAGCAAGCCACCCCCGAAGGAAGAAGAGGATGAGTCCGATTCGGAGGTCGACTCGGAAATGGAGACCGAACTAGTCAACCTAGTTCGGAGGATAGTCAAGGGACGAAAACGAGCCGTCACTCGACCCAACGAAGATAAGCCTAAAAGTTCAAACATAAGATGTTATGAATGCAACAGGTTTGGACACATTAAGTCCGAATGCCCAAAACTCAAGAGCAAGGCACCAAAACATAAAAAGGCACTCAACGCTACTTAGGAAGAAGCTTCCGAGGAAGAAGACAACGATCGAGTCCTTATGGCTAAACCGGTGGAATCGGAGACGGAGTCGGAACCTGAATCGGAAACCGAAGATGAGTCGGACTGCGAAACACTATTCAAGACAAGCCACGGATATGCATCCGGTTCAAAAGATACACTCAAGGTGAGTCGGTCTCTTATTACTACTCTTTATAATGTAATTAAGTTTTTAAATAAAAAGTTAGCTAAGTCTGAGTCCAAGGTCGAGACTGTTGGGTTTCCGGCACCGCGGCGTGTGTGTGTTCGATCACGTTTCGTAAACATGAACACAACGGAATCAATAAAAATAATAAATCTACATTTATTACAACACACACAACGCACGCATGCATATTACAATAAGTGTAGACATAACCGTAAATTTAAATTTGCAATAAAAGGAAATTTATCTACGTTATACCTTTCGTATGACGTGTAGTGGGAACGGCATCAACCGGAACGATCCTCGCTAGAATCGTCTCTATCCGTATCCACGCCGAGTTCCTCGGGATGACTTCGCTAAGCCATGAGCTTCGTCTTCGTACGGGTTACTAGCCTCGTGTTGAAGACGACGTGATCGAGAGATGATCACGATCCGAATCCAAATTCGGATCCTAATACGAGTTCTCAAAACTCGCTTCTCCGGAGAGGTACCGTCAACCAATTGGCGAATCGCCCGTCCTCCACCTCAGAGGATTACGGAGATCGAATCCCGATAAGTTAGCTGCTGTCGGAGCTCTAACCGCCGTCCAAAGCGATGCTCGGCGAGAGGAGAAAGCTGTCAGAAAACTGGACAGCTTGGTGGAGGAGTAGCGCCGGCCAAAACAAGGAAGCCAAGTGCTTACCTTTTCACGAGGCCTAGGAAGATCACGGAGGGTTGCCGGAGGGTTCACGGCTGAAGCTTGGGCCGTGGCAAGGAGCTGAGGCGGCAGCACAACAAGGCAGGTGGCGGCAATGGAGGTTGGGCGGCACAACTAGGTTGGGCGGCAACTCCAAGCTAGGGTTTGGATTAGGGCTTAATTATCCATTAAACCCTCTTTTATAGAGAACTAATTCTCTTAATGGTTATTGGATCATAACCATTAGGTCCGTTAACCCGCTCCATTAAGATAAGTTAAAATAAACCAAACCATGATGGTTTATTTTAAGTTAAAATGAACCGAACCAACTTTTGGTTCATTCGTTTAAAATAAACCAAACCCTTTGGTTTATTCTCCTCCATTGGATTAGAACCAAACCATTTTGGTTCATCCATTATGTCTTCATAAGACACGGCCCATCCACGCTTCCATTGCGACTGAAACGATTTCATGCTCGCTTTATGTTTGGTCCAACCAAACCTAGTTTCTCTCGGTCTGAGAATCCCATTCTCAAGCTCGTTTTAAATCCTTTGGATTACACTCGTTGTGCGTGTGACCAAATAGGTTCTCGGTTTATGTTGGCCATCTATAATTAACCATTAATTATAGAACGATCATGAGTGGCACCTAGTAGTACATCATGATCCCTAATTAACCGAAAAGATCAACGGTTGATCCAGAACTATTTCTGAAACCCTTCAGCAGCTCGAATGATTCGTGCCCCATTCCCTTCACTCATCTTATACCCACTTGGTTCAGGACATGGTCTCGTGTCGATCCCACTAAGTGACTACGTCACACCTAGCCCAAGTATCATTTCCTCGTCCTCACAGTTCTAGTTACTCCACATGTATCGAAGAGTACCTTACTCTAAACATGTAATGCTTTGGCCAAAGACTTTAGTAACAATCCGACGAGAGGCCATGGGTATACATCTCCTCGCAAGGAGTGGTGAATCCTTTATAGGCTATTCAAACACCTTCGATCACTTCGACTTATACCCAATCATCCCGGGTCCACATTTCCTTAGAGATGTTTGCTTAAGATGTCAAAGCATAAGTCTCCATGATCAAGATGACTTGAATACCGCAAGTCAAAGGAACAGCGCACTTAAGCCACAGTAAGAACTTCATTGACATATCTATATATGCAGAGAACCATATGAAGTCTTACGGCTGGTCACTCCAATGAACTAGTTACCATAACTAGCATCCACGATTAACTCCGGACATCACAATGTCTCCGGCCGGTGAGAATCGGTGCTTGGATACACCAGTATACCTCGTGCTAGTCTCGGCGAATTGATGGTGTCCAAATCCATCAATTCATCGACTAGGGATAATTCTGATACATCACAATTACACATGTAGAGATACTCACTAGTTGTGATCCAATTACAAATTCTCTCATGCTGTGAATCGTATCGTGGACATTCAGTAAATGAGTTTAAGATCCAATCAAATACATAAAACATGTATACTCAAATAGTGAATCTTCATTTATCATATAAATGGTTCATACATAAAGCGATTGCCTTAGGACATCTCTCATATATTACTAAGACTCCCACTTGGCCTAATGCCAATCGCTACGGTATCATACCATAAGCTCGAACATGACCCTCAAACTTATTTTGAGGTAATGCCTTAGTCGAGGATCCGCTAAGTTCCTTTTCGATTGGGAATTTTCTCGATTTGTATTTCGTTCCATACGATGATCTCTCGATAAGATGATAGCGGCGAAGCACATGTTTGGATCAGATGAGACCTTGGCTCTTTCGCTGTATAATTGTTCCATTGTTGTCGCGATGATCGGTATTGCTTCAACAATGGCGGAATCACACCAAGTTCATGAAGCGAACTTTTGATCCAAACCGCTTCCTTGCTTAGGCAATGTATTCTGCTCGGTGGTAGAATCCTCTCTTGTTTGGAACTTTTCCAACTCACTGCGCCCCATTCAAGGTGAACACGTATCGGTGAGACATGGAATCATCCTTATGCATGCGGAAGTTGGCATCCATATACCCACGTATCACCATGTCCCCTTCTCCATATATTAGGAACACATCCTTAGTTCTTCTCAAGTACTTAGGATCGTCTTAACCCAATGATCCATTCTGGATCGGGATATCTGCTCGTGACACTCGAGCATACGATACATCGGGCCTCGTACATAACATAGCATACATGATAGATCCTATTGCGGATGCATAGGGAATCTTACTCATGCAAATCCTCTCGTCTTCTGTGCGCGGACACATAGACTTCGAAAGGTGTACCCCATGCCTGATGGGTAAGAAACCTTTCTTGGATTCACATGCTAAACCTCTTTGCTTTTCGGTCTATATATGTAGACTGCGAAAGACCAAGCAACCGTTTCGATCTATCTCTATAGATCTTAATCCCGAGGATGTAGGTTGCTTCTCCCACGTCTTTCATGAGAATGTCTTGGATAACCAAACCTTCTTATTGTAAGATTGAAACATCGTTTCCTATAAGTAGTATGTCATCGACATACAATACTAGGAACACGATTGCCTCCCACTAACCTTCTTGTACACACAAGGTTAAATGCGGATTTTGTGAGAAATCAAACTTTTTGATTGTCTCATCAAAGCGGATATTCGACTCTGGATGCTTGCTTGATCCATAAATGGACCGTCGCAATTTGCATACCTTGGTTTTATCAGCGATGTGAAACCCTCGGTGTATCATATACATGTCCTCGGCGGGTTTCCATTAAAGAAAGCTATTTTCACATCCATCTGCCATATCTCATAATCATAATGAGCCGCTATGGCCAGGAGCATCCGAATGGATTTAAGCATAGCTACAGGCGAATAGGTTTCGTCATAATCAACACCTTGTTTTTGACGATATCCTTTCGCCACCAATCTAGCCTTATAGGTAATCACATTACCATCCATGTCGGTTTTCTTCTTGAAAACCCACTTGCACCCTATAGGCTTTATGCCTTGGTGGGTCAACCAAGTTCCAAACTTGGTTTTCATACATGGAATCCATTTCGACTTCATGGCACCAAGCCACTTATCCCTTTCTGAACTTGTCAGCACTTCTTCATAACTGGTAGGCTCCTCATCATCAATGAGTAACACGTCGTTCGATTCACTTACGATAAATCCATATCTCTCAGGAATATTGCGTGTTCTACCAGATCTACGAAGATGTGGTGTTACAATAAATCCTGATTGCTCATCACTATGAGTTGTCGGTTTGTTGTGCTTCACCAGGTATCTCATCAATGTCTATTTGAGTCTCTCGAGCCTCCTCAAGCTCGACGACACTCCCACTGTTTTCTTGCAAGAGAAACTCTTTCTCTAGAAACACAACATGCCTTGAAACAAACACCTTTTGTTCCACAGGATGATAGAATTGGTAATCCCTTGTTTCCTTAGGGTATCCAATAAATAGACATTTATCAGACTTAGCATCCAATTTGTCTGATACAGTCCGCTTCACATAAGCAGGACAACCCCATATCTTCAAGTAAGATACATGAGGTTTCTTACTATTCCATATCTCATATGGAGTAGTTGAGATTACCTTGGTAGGCATTCTGTTTAACAAGTAAACAGCTGTCTGAAGTGCATAGCCCCAAAAGGACTTGGGAAGAGTCGCATGATTCATCATTGATCTGACCATGTCCAACAAGTCGATTCACGCCTCTCGGATACACCATTATGCTGTGGTGTATATGGCGGAGTCCATTGAGACAATATACCATTGTCTCTTAGATAATCAAGAAACTCTTGACTTAAGTATTCACCACCTCGATCCGATCGAAGTATTTTAATACTCTTATCATGTTGTTTCTCTACTTCATTTCTGAATTCTTTGAACCTTTCAAATGCTTCAGACTTGTGTTTCATCAAGAACACATACCCAAACCGTGAGTGATCATCGGTGAAGGTAATGAAGTAGTTATAGCCTCCTAATGCTTGAGTTGACATAGGTCCACATACATCAGTATGTATTAGACCTAGTAACTCTCCCACTCGTTCACCTTTTCCAGTAAAAGGTAACTTGGTCATCTTGTCTTTTAAGCATGATTCGCATGTATCGTATGAATCCAATTCAAACGATTCCAGAATTCCACATCGGTGTAATTCGGATATGCGTTTCTTGCTTACATGGCCAAGACGACAATGTCACATGTAGGAGTCTAATTGACTATCCTTTCGAGCATGTTTGTTGCTCGCTTCAATATTGAAAATATCACTGGATACGTCCAACGTATAAACACCATTGCTTAATGTTCCAGTCCCATAAAGAACTCCATTCAAAGTTATGTAATAACAATTGTTACTAAAAGTCAAATGGTATCCATTTCTATTTAAACAAGAAATAGAAATGATGTTCTTTATCAACGAAGGAACATAAAAGCAATTGTCCAGTTCTAAGACAAGTCCTATAGGGAGTTTCAACAAATGTGTTCCAATGGCGACTGCAGCAACCTTTGCTCTATTCCCAACACGCAAATTTGACTCTCCCTTGACGAGTCTTCTTCTATTCCTTAGTCCATGTATGTCATTACATATATGTGAGCCACACCCAGTATCCAATACCCAAGTGTTTGAGGAAATAGAATGACAATCAATAACGTGTAGGGAAATCTCGTATGCCAAATGGCATATGCGCAACGGAAAATAGGATCCCTTCCAAGTGATCCATGCGAAAGCAAACTCGTATAAAATAAATTTCTCTAAACCAAACCTATCTTATAGGAGAGGATTACCTTTGTTGCGTGCCCTTGTTAATCCCGCTTTTCCTTTCGGTTTGTTGGATCTTTAGTACGTTCAAGTGTCCGTGCCTCTATACGTATCCACACGAGCACGCTCTTGTCTCACAAAAGGAAAACTAGAAGAGCTCTCCTTTACTTCTTGCTAGAGAAGTCCCTAAAGGAGAGGAAGAGAGGGAAAAGGAGAAAGGAAGAAGAAGACTCCTCTTCTTGCTAGCCTACACTCACAAACCCACACAACTAAAGCTTCCACCAAGCTTTCTCACAACCACAACACCAAAAACTCACTATGGCCGGCCACTCCATGGAGCCTTTTATAGGGTTGGAAAAACCCTTCCACCTCCTTCACATTCAATGCAATCCATTGCATTGAGACACACTCAAAAAGGATTTGGCTTCCTTGTTTGGCCGGCCACTTAAGGAGACAAAACCATTTTGTTTCCTCCCACCTTAACTAGCTTAGGTGGATGCTTAGGTGGCATGCTTATGTGGCATGCTTATGTGGCATTCTTATGTGGCATTCATGCATGTTGAATTAATCTTATTAATTCAATTAAGCTTATGTTATCATATTGAATTAATCTTATTAATTCAATTAAGCTTATGTTATCAACCTCCTTTCTTGCATCGATCTCTGCAATATATTAAACTTACATTGTAGAATCGGCAAGCGTGTCAGCTTGAACTCTTCCACTCACGGCTCCACCATTGAGCAAAACACGTACCGATTGCGATCTATAGTCATCCTTGTCCGCATTTGGAAGCTTGCATCGTAACCCTTCTGATTAGCTCCTCATTGCCTCGAATATCGAGAAATATTCTTTCGTTCTTCGTAAGTACTTAAGAATATTTTTGATCGCTATCCGATGACTTTCACCGATCGTATCTACTCGTCATGCTCAAAGCATACGAGAGCGTCGAGCAGTACAAAGCATGGCGTACGCATATGATAGACCCTATAGGTGATGCATGGGATCTTATCCATGCGATCTCTCTCCTCCTTAGAGAGAGGACATTGAGTCTTGAAGACTCACACCATGTGATAAAGCGAAACCCTTTCTTAGAATTTTGCATAGCAAAAGCGATCTAGCACTTTATCAATGTATGTACTCGACTTAGGCCAAGTAATCTTCTAGATCTATCTCTATAGATCTTGATGCCTAGAATATAGGCGACTTCACCTAAGTCCTTCATCGAGAAACAATTCCCTAACCACATCTTCACAGATTTGGAGTGAGGGAATATCATTTCGATGAAGTATGTCATCTACATACAAGACAAGAAATTATTTCTCTTGTAGACACAAGGCTCATCTTCATTCTTGATGAAACCAAACTCTTTGATTGCATCATCGAATCGAAGATTCCGGCGAGAGGCTTGCTTTAGTCCATAAATGGACCTTTGCGGTTGCATACCTTTCGAGATGCTTTGGATCTTCAAAACCCTCGGGTTGTGTCATGTACACATCCTCGAGTAGCTTTCATTCGAGCGGTTTTGACATCCATCTGCGCAGATCTCATAATCATGGTAAATGCAATAGCAAGTATGATCCGAATGGATTTAAGCATCATAGGTGAAAAGGTTTCTTCATAGTCAATACCATGAATTTGTTTGAATCCTTTAGCCACCAATCTACCTTTATAGGTATGCTTATTACCATCCATGTCAGTCTTTACTTTAAAGACCCACTTACACCCAATGGGTTTTACCCCTTCAGGTGGATCAACCAAAGTCCATACTTGGTTAGTGTACATGGATTCCATTTCGGATCTCATGGCCTCTAGCCATTTCTCGGAATCTGGGCTCATCATAGCTTCTTGATAGGATGTAGGCTCGTCGAGATTGATAGCAATACATCACCGTTTAGTCAAGAAAAGAATATCTCTCGGGTTGACGACGGATCCTATTAGATCTACGAAGAGGTTGGTCTACTTGAATAGGTGTTTGCTCCACAACTCTTTGGGCAACAAATTCGTCATCCACAACACTTTGTGGTGCCTGTTCATTTTCCATCGAAGCCTTAGTGTTATCATCATCTTGAACTTCTTCAAGATGAATTTTACTCCACACTATTTCTAGAAATAAATTCTCTTTCTAGAAAGACAGCATTTCTGGCAACAAACACCTTGCCAAGTGTGGGATTGTAAAAGTAATATCCCTTAGTTTCCTTGGGATATCCTACAAAATAACACTTATCTGATTTGGGTCCTAGTTTATCTGAGACTTGACGTCTAACGTAAGCTTCACAACACAAAATCTTTATAAAAGAGATTGTGGGACTCTTCCCAGTGCAGATCGTATATGGTGTCTTTTCTACTGATTTTGATGGGACGCGATTAAGTGTGAAAGCGGTATCTCTAGAGCTAAACCCCAAAAGGAAGTAGGTAGATCGGTCGGCTCATCATTGATCGTACCATATCTAATAGAGTCGATTTCTCCTCTCGGATACACCCATTCCATTGTGGTGTTCCAGTGGAGTGAGTTGGGATATTATCCCACACTCAGTGATCACGAAACTCTTGACTAAGGTATTCACCACCTCGATCCGATCAGTAGCTTACGCTTACCAAGTTGGTTTTGTACTTCATTCTTGAATTCTTTGAACTTTTCAAAGGATTCGACTTATGTCTCATCAAATATAAGTAGCCAATCTACTTATATCATCGGTGAAAGTAATAAAGTACTTATAGCCTCCTCCGGCCGACATTGAAAGGGCCACATACATCGGTATGTATGAGTCCTAACAAATCCACGCTCTCTCGCCATGTCCACTAAATGGAGTTTTAGTCATCTTTCCTAAAAGACAAGACTTGCATACCTCATATGATTCAAAATCAAATGAGTCCAATAATCCATCTGTATGGAGTTGGGCTATGCATTTTTCATTTATGTGACCTAGGCGATGTAGATATGGTTCAAATCTGGGTTATCTAAATCTAGAACATAGAGGTCATTCATAAGTGGTGCATTACAATAGAACATTTCATTTAAATAAATGGAACAACATTTGTCCTTTATTATAAAAGAAAAGTTTTTCTTGTCTAAACAAGATACAGAAATTATGTTCTTTGTTAATGCGTACATAGAAGCACTCCTCTAGTTCTAAGATAAGCCTAGTGGGCAAAGACAAAGAATATGTTCCCTCGACTCTGGCAGAACTTTTGCGCCATTGCCTACTCGTAGAGTCCACTTCGCCTTTGCCATTATTCTACTATTTCTCGATCCACGCACATTAGTACAAATGTGAGATGCACATCCGGTATCTAATACCCATGTAGAAGAAATAGATAGATTAACCTCTATAACATGTATACCTGAGGCAGAAGTCCCACTTCTCTTGTTCTTTACTTCCTCAAGGTAGACTTTGCCGTTCTTCAGATTGTCATCTCACCGCAATGAAGCAGTCCCTTCCTTAGGTACTTTACCTTTACCCTTTGAAGTGGATGAATTGGCCTTGCCTTTGGCTTAGGTCTTACCCTTGCCTTTTGCTTACCTTTGTCCTTCTTGACCATTAGTACATTACTAACTTTCTTCTTGAGATTTGGTTGTGATTCTTAACATCTTTGAGAATCTCGAGCAAAGGTTTATCAATTTCATTCATGTTATAATTCATGACGAATTGATTGTATGCTTCGACGCGATTGCGGGATAACATCGGTTGCCAATTATTGGCTAAATGGAAAACCTATTCTTTCAAGGTTCTAAAAGTACCCAATCATTTTTAGTACGTGAGTTCATACAGTTGTTCCTTCTTGCATCTTGCATGCAAAAAGAGCCTTAGACACTTCAAAACGCTCGTGCCTAGCTTGTCCTTGATATAGTTGTTTCAAATGCTCAACCATATCATAGGCATCCATGTTCTCATGTTGCTTCTGAAGCTCAGAGTTCATGGTGGCAAGCATAAGGCATGACACATCTAATGCGTCATCTTGATGCTTCTTATAAGCATCCTTTTCAGCACGATTTCAGGGGTGGCCTGCTCTAGGACATATAGTTTGCGTTCTTGCTTGAGGATAATCCTCAAGTTCCTATACCAGTCAAGAAAGTTTGCTCCATTAAGCTTGTCCTTCTCAGGAAAGTTGAGGGTGTGTCGTGTTAGATGACATGGTGATCTACAACATTAAAATGCAAAGTTAAGTATCATACCTAAATCATTTAATTAGGCCTTTAATTAAATGAGGCTCCCACTAAATTCTCATAGCTACTATTTAGCTATAAATTTATATGGGATAAAGATCCACATCATAATTCGTCTTGAGTTAGCTTTGGCTAATCGCCCAAGACGTAGTATATAGTAGGCAATCTTACATCTGATGTAACTCTTTAATAGCTTTGTTTAAGTTTTAGATTAGTTTAGTGTTTATTCCTAAACCGACTTCGGTGTGGCGAGGCACGAGGGCCTTCTTGGATATCAGAGCAACGACCACTTCTAAGACAAAGCGATGTTGAAATCACACAAAACTAATGTTAACACTTATGTTCAAAGCTAATATATGCCTCTACTTTCTTAACCAATTAAGAAAACACTTAATTAAGTCTTAACCAAGACTGATAGCGGGACATCACGATTGTCCACTCGCACCCCTCCAAGATAAAATGCATTGCTTTGCTTTGGCAAACCCAATAACAAATGATCGAGGAAGTAGTGAGTACCAACTTTGGTAGGCATATCGTTTAGACTTATTAAGAAATAAACATGTATCATATACATATTAGCATACATCACATATAAGCTAAACTAATCATGCATCACATACAAGCTAAACTAACATGCATCACATACATATATAACGTGTCATGGTTATGGCCCTTATTCTACAATCTTCTCAAGCCAATGAAAAGATTGATTGGTCAACCTAGGGATAGCATCTTCTCCTAAGTGCTTCCTTTTGGTTGTCTTGTGTGTTGACTTCCTCCTTGTAACCTCATCTTCCAATGGACCCTCCATCCTTGTTTTGTACATTACAAAAGGAGAAATACTCGAGTTACATTCAGTCTAAAACTAATTTTACAACAAGAATATTAGGAGAAAGGCACGACCACGCAGTATTAAGAATTACAACACACAATCACAAACTTTTTGGGACTAGGCCATAACCATGCACCTTGTCATTTTAACTTTTAAAAGACATTGGATATTTTATTATGTTTGAAAATTTGCTAATGCAATTATCAACTCATAATAAAATTTATCCTACTTCTATATCACATATAAAATAGAAAACCTATTTTTATACGATCTTTTTAAGTGGCTCACGATACCCTTTGTAGGAAATCTCGTATGCCAAATGGCATATCTTGTGACGGAAAATAGGATCCTTCCAAGTGATCCATGCGAAAGCAAACTTCGTATAAAATAAATTTCTCTAAACCAAACCTATCTTATAGGAGATTACCTTTGTTGCGTGCCCTTGTTAATCCCGCTTTTCCTTTCGGTTTGTTGGATCTTTGCACGTTCAAGTGTCCGGTGCCTCTATCGTATCCACACGAGCACGCTCTTGTCTCACAAGGAAAACTAGAAGAGCTCTCCTTTACTTCTTGCTAGAGAAGTCCCTAAAGGAGAGGAAAGAGAGAGGAAAAGGAGAAAGGAAGAAGAAGACTCCTCTTCTTGCTAGCCTACACTCACAAACCCACACAACTAAAGCTTCCACCAAGCTTTCTCACAACCACAACACCAAAACTCACTATGGCCGCCACTCCATGGAGCCTTTTATAGGGTTGGAAAACCCTTCCACCTCCTTCACATTCAATGCAATCCATTGCATTGAGACACACTCATTTGGCTTCCTTGTTTGGCCGCCATAAGGAGACAAAACCATTTTGTTTCCTTCCACCTTAACTAGCTTAGGTGGATGCTTAGGTGGCATGCTTAATGTGGCATGCTTATGTTTAATTAATATTATTAATTCAATTAAGCTTATGTTATCATATTGAATTAATCTTATTAATTCAATTAAGCTTATGTTATCATATTGAATTAATCTTATTAAATCAATAAGGTAACATATTGAATTAATCTCATTAAATCAATTAGCTAAAATTCTCATTAAGCTTAAAGTCCAAAAACCATTTTGTACTTAAGCTTATTCCCATATTATTCTAGTCAAACTAGAATACTCTAATTCCTCTAATTATCATGCTCTTTGTGTGTGACCCTATAGGCTCTCATAACGTTGGCAGTGGACCTAAACTCTTTTAGATACACAAGCAATGAGCGGCATCTAGCAATACATCATTGCTACCCAAGTTCTGAGATAAGTCAAGATCCGACTAACCTTTGTGACTACTATAATATATGTATGTCCTTCTATCCTTGATATCAGTTGATCGATGAGGCATAGGCGTGTCATCCTCGATCAATCTATGTGTTTCTTGATCCACGAGTAAACTAACTCAAACAAATGAGCTCAATATCTCATATTGACTCATTCGAGCATAACCATGCGTTTTAGTAGTTCTACTCAATCAAGGGCCCACCGATATCACTCGCGTCATATGGAAGGGATAGATCCCATCTACATCACTCACATCCCTCCGCATAATTTGTTACATACCCGATGTCGCCTTTATGGTCCACCACATTACGGGTGGCGTTTGTGATACCAAAGTACATAACTCCTTATGTAGGGAACCGTAGTGACTTGGGTCTAAGGACTATTCATACCAATAGTCACATGAGAAAGTTTATGACACTCATATAACGATCCATGAAACTTTCTCATGGCGGGTCGATTCGATTATATATTCTCTAATATATACCCATGTGTCAACTTGATATCATATATCCATGACTTGTGAGATCAAGTCATCAATTGACCTACATGCTAGTCTTTATGTATTAATATTGCCCTTGCATATTAATACTCGATTAGAACATTTAGGAAAGTGTTCTCTCTGACCTCTCATAATCAATTACGCAATTGATGTCTTTGTAGATAAGAACCTACTTTTCTAGGGCATTATTATATTTAAATTAGCTGGCACAAGCAAGATGTAAATATAATAACCAATCCTTTGCCTTTATAGAATATGATACAAAATGTTCCCTATTCAACCATCACATGATTGGTTCTAGGGCTTTAACTAACATAACGAAGATATCTGAAGAAGATGGGGCATCCGATGCCTTATTCTTCTTCACGGACTCAAGATAAATCTTGTACTTTCTTCGCAAATGGCTCTCCTTGCCATAATGATGGCAAGTTTCCTTTTGTGCTAGTTCTACCTTCTTAGCCTTTCTCTTCTTTCCCTTCTGCTGTTCCTTTGACTTCCTCTTAGAACCCTTCTTCGAGGAATCAACTAATAGCACCGTCCCCTGCTCATGCTTCTCAGAAGACTCTACAGTCTTCAGCATATTGAGCAGTACCACAGATAAACCTTCTAGCATCTTAGAGGTGAAGAGGAGCTTTAAGACTTCGAATCTTTCGAATCTCACTTGCTCATCAACCAACTCACAAAGATGAAGGACTACGATATGAGCATCCATATGCTCATGCTTCTTTCGTAGCTTGGGTTCCATCGCGGCTAGCATGATGCAACTCATTTGTTCAGAATCACTCACATGTTTCTGATAGGCCAACAATTGGTCCAAAGTTGCATCGTCACTAGGACGGGCGGGAAGAGGTGCTTCGAGGACATTTGCAAGCCTTTCAACCTTGAGAACAATTCTCAAGCTTCTAAGCCAGTCCAAGAAGCTCGGCCCAGTCAATTTATTCGAATCCAAAATGGAACGCAAAT
The DNA here is from genome assembly GCA_025175895.1 of Wurfbainia villosa. Taxonomy (NCBI): domain Eukaryota; kingdom Viridiplantae; phylum Streptophyta; class Magnoliopsida; order Zingiberales; family Zingiberaceae; genus Wurfbainia; species Wurfbainia villosa. Next base: position 64,665,590 of record CM046001.1, read on the forward strand.
TAAAAGACAACATGATCAATTTTAGAAATATAAAACGAGCATATATGAGAAAGATGATTTTTAAAATGCATCAATATACATTTATAAATCCCATTCATTTTTCGAATTTCAAAAACCCCAAAATCACTTCGGGAGATCGTAGGTCCATCTCCGAATGGGCTGATATCCATCATAGTTATGAATAACCTTGGAGAGAGTCCAACAAGCCATTCATAACTACGACGGTAGGTATCATCTATACCGATTGCATATCACGTATATGCAACTATCACAATGTGCTATCAACTAATTGAATGTTCACACATACATCGGGTTGTTAACACATTAACAAGTATGCATCATAAGCATAGCACCCAACTTCACCTCCCTTTACATCGACCTTGGAGAGAGTCCAACAAGCCGATGCTCCAGGTTAAAGCCAACCCATTAATCGGAAATAGTTTTAATATGGTTAGAGCGCATTCAACCAATTAGCCCAGCTTGGAGAGAGTCCAACAACCAAAGATAACGATTGACCTCTGACTCTTACCATATTAGTATTAAACTATTCCATGGTTTGAACATGTTCGGGTTCGAGCCGGGCTTGGAGAGAGTCCAACAACCCAAACAAGAAACGGAACTCTGGTTCTAACCATATTAATGGAAGGTGTAGGCTTTAATATTGTTTAAGGGTTTTATGTCTCATCCTCTTTGCATGCAAATAACTATTATCTACATGGCATGGCATACATGGCATACATCTACATGTCACGACACGCATGACATAATGTTATGCATCTAATGCAATTACATGGCATACAATTATGTCATGTATATGTTTCCTTATATGTCATAACTATTTATGGAAATAAAATATATTTAAGATTTGATTCTCCAAATCAAATCATAATTAAATTAGGAAACAAATTTCCAAATCTAATCACATATTTTATTCATGGAATTATTTGATTAAGGAAAATCTATTTAGGAAACCAATTTCCTAAATCATTAAAACTACTTATGGAAATAAAATATTTTAAGATTTGATTTCCCAAATCAAATCATGATTAAATTAGGAAACAAATTTCCAGAATCTAATCAAATATTTTATTTATTGAAAATATCAATTTCCATAAATACTTCCAACTTTCCAAAAGTGGAAGATTTCCATAAATACTTCTAGACTTTCCAAAATTGAAAAATTTCCATAAATACTTCTAAATTTCCAAAATTAGAAAATTTCAAGAAATACATTATGACTATCGCAAAACCATTTTTACGATTATGTGGAAACACAACCTGGGCTCTGATACCCTTTGTTGGGTTTAAGCATGGCGTGTGTGTGTTCGATCATGTTTCGTAAACATGAACACAGCGGAAGCAATAAAAATAATAAATCTACATTTATTACAACACACACAACACACGCATGCATATTACAACAAGTGTAGACATAACCGTAAATTTAAATTTGCAATAAAAGGAAATTTATCTACGTTATACCTTTCATTATGGCGTGTAGCGGAAGCGGCATCAGCAGGAGCGATCCTCGCTAGAATCGTCTCTATAGTATCACGCCGAGTTCCTCGGGATGACTTCGCTAAGCCACGAGCCGTCTTACGTGCGGGTTACTAGCCTGCGTGTTGAAGGCGGCGTGATCGAGAGATGATCACGATCGAATCCAAATTCGGATCCTAAAGCGAGTTCTCAAAACTTCGCTTCTCCGGAGAGGTATTCGTCAACCAATTGGCGAATCGCCGTCCTCCACCTCAGAGGATTACGGAGATCAAATCGATAAGTTAGCCGCTGTCGGAGCTCTAACCGTCGTCCAAGCAGCTCCGACGAGAGGAGAAGAAGCTGTCAGAAAACTGGACAGCTTGGTGGAAGTAAGGCGCCCGGCCAAAACAAGGAAGCCAAGTGCTCACCTTTTCACCGAACCTAGGAAGATCACGGAGGGTCGCGGAGGGTTCACCGGCTGAAGCTTGGGCGCCGACAAGGAGGAGGAGGCGGCAGCACAACACAAGCGGCAATGGAGGTTGGCAGGCTTAATTATCCATTAAGCCCTCTTTTATAGAGAACTAATTCTCTTAATGGTTATTGGATCATAACCATTAGGCCCGTTAACCCGCTCCATTAAGATAAGTTAAAATAAACCAAACCATGATGGTTTATTTTAAGTTAAAATGAACCGAACCAACTTTTGGTTCATTCGTTTAAAATAAACCAAACCCTTTGGTTTATTCTCCTCCATTGGATTAGAACCAAACCATTTTGGTTCATCCATTAGTCTTCATAAGACCACGGCCCATCCACGCTTCCATTGCATTGAAGCGATTTCATGCTCGCTTTATGTTTGGTCAACCAAACCTAGTTTCTCTCGATGCGAGAATCCCATTCTCAAGCTCGTTTTAAATCCTTTGGATTACGCTCGTTGTCGTGTGACCAAATAGGTTCTCGGTTTATGTTGGCCGTCTATAATTAACCATTAATTATAGAGCGATCATGAGTGGCACCTAGTAGTACATCATGATCCCCAATTAGCAAAAAAGATCAGCGGTTGATCGAACTATTTACGAAACCCTTGGCTGGCTCGAATGATTCATGCCCCATTCCCTTCACTCATCTTATACCCACTTGGTTGGGACATGGTCTATCGTGTCGATCCCCACTAGGTGACTCGTCACACCTAGCCCAAGTATCATTTCCTCGTCCTACGGATTCTAGTTACTCCACATGTATCGAAGAGTACCTTACTCTAAACATGTAATGCTTTGGCCAAAGACTTTAGTAACAATCAGACGAGAGGCCATGGGTATACATCTCCTCGCAAGGAGTGGTGAATCCTTTATAGGCTATTCAAACACCTTGATCTTGACTTATACCCAATCATCCGGGTCCACATCTCCTTAGAGATGTTTGCTTAAGATGTCAAAGCATAAGTCTCCATGATCAAGATGACTTGAATACCGCAAAGTCGAAGAACATCGCACTTAAGCCACGAGTAAGAACTTCATTGACATATCTATATATGCGAGAGAACCATATGAAGTCTTACGGTGGTCACTCCAATGAACTAGTTACCATAACTAGCATCCACGATTAACTCGGACATCACAATGTCTCTAGCGGTGAGAATCAATTTGCTTGGATACACGAGGGTATACCTCGTGCTAGTCTCGTGAAATTGATGGTGTCGAATCCATCAATTCATCGACTAGGGATAATTAGATACATCACAATTACACATGTAGAGATACTCACTAGTTGTGATCCAATCACAAATTCTCTCATCTTTGTGAATCGTATCGTGGACATTGATAAATGAGTTTAAGATCCAATCAAATACATAAAACATGTATACTCAAATAGTGAATCTTCATTTATCATATAAATGGTTCATACATAAGGCGATTGCCTTAGGACATCTCTCATATATTACTAACAGAGACCCTGGTTGAGGAAGTTAAACTCCTCAAACACGAGGTCTCCCTAACCTCTTCGACTAGTCGAGTTCAAGAGAAGGACTCAACTCGGGTTGAAAAACTTGAAGTTGTGAACTCACTCTTGAAGAGTCAAGTCGAAGATCTTAGGAATACGTTGGAAAGGTTTACTTTGGGATCCAAAGGACTTGACCTCCTACTTGGATCGCAAAGGGCCGTGTACAACAAGGCCGGGCTAGGGTTTAGCTCAAACACGACCAATAAGTCGTATATGTCAATCGTAAGTCGACATAAAAAACGTGTCCAAGCATGGGTCCCTAAGACCACCTTGATTTCAAACTTAGGATCAAACCAGTACTGGGTTCCCAAGGACCAAATCCACTATGTGGAGAGACCAAATCGATTCAACGGTCCAGGGGGAGCAAGTACGAAATTTGTTTGCGTTTTAACTTAGAAATTGCATGCTTAGGTTTTTATTTAGTTTGATTTTTCTTTTTAGAATGGTTAGATAGGACTATAACTCGTCAATACTTAATAACATAGTACCAGGATGCGACGAGATAATAGTACGCTAGGAAAGCGGAGTCTTGTGTATTCGAGCTAGATAAGGCGTATCTAGTTCGGTGAACTTGACCGAGCGGAACTAGCTGAAGCTACCTCGCCGTATCCTAGACTAGTTAGACCAGGAAGTGGTCTTAGGTGAGTCAAGTCTCTATTTTCTTGAAAATGGCTTTGTCTAAGGAAGTGGTCGTTGTTCCGATCAAAGAAGGCCTCTGTGCCTCGCCACGACCTGGAAGCCATGATCTTGAAAAGGTGACTTGATGAGCCTAAGGTCAAATCTGAATCTAACGCAAAGTTGACAAGTGTTTAAGTCATTAAATTTAATTCAACTAAAATTGGAAGTCATCTCACAAGAACATATAGGATTAACATGTTTGATCATGTAGACATGGGTGAGATGATTTAGGTTAGTAATTTTCAACCAATTTTTAATAAATCCAATATCCGATCCAACTACCTTGCGTGTAGGATCAATGGATGTTGGACAGTGGTTGCTCCCGACACATGACCGGGGATCAACTCAAGTTTTCGAAGCTTCGATTCAAATGACAAGGATCGGTAGCCTTCGGAAATAACGGCAAGCTCAAAATCATCGGATCAGGTGATATTGAGCTTAACTCAAATTTTGTCATTTAAAACGTTTTATTAGTAGAAAATTTTCAATATAATCTTCTCAGTGTAAGCCAATTGTGTGATAATAACTATAAGGTCATATTTCTAGAAAACAAATGCGTAATTAATACAAACGAAACCTCTAAAACAATTCTTAAAGGGACTAGGAATAACAACATTTACACTATCAACTTAACTAACTCCTCAACTAAGTGCCTTATGACACGGCAAGAGGAATCATGGTTGTGGCACCGACGACTCGGTCACTCACACCCAAGACTCATCCACAAGATGAGTCAGAGTGACTTAGTTAGAGGTTTGCCTAACCTCAATAACTTGGATAATAAAATATGTAATGCTTGTCAACAAGGTAAACAATCTAGGACACAACATCAACTAACTAGTCAAGAAAGAATCAAAAGTGTGCTTGAGCTCCTACACATGGATCTATTTGATTCACACGGAGCCAAGTCACTTAACGGAAGTAAATTCTGCTTAGTCATAATTGATGACTATTCTAGATTTACTTGGGTTAGGTTCATCAAACACAAAAGTGATACCCTAGATCAATTAATCAATCTATTTAAGTTAATAGAAAATCAACAAAGCATTAAAATCAAAAGACTTAGGACTGATCATGGTGGTGAATTCGAAAACCATAGGTTTACAGAATTCTGTAACCTAAATGGATACCACCACGAGTTCTCTTGCCCTAGAACTCCACAACAAAATGGCCTAGTAGAACACAAAAATAGAACCCTACAAGAAGCCGCTAGGACAATGTTAAATGAGTATAACCTACCCAATAGGTTTTGGGTGGAAGCCGTGAGTACGACATGCTATGTCCAAAATAGAATCCTTATGGTAAAGAGGCACCTTAAGACCTCATACGAGATTTATCACGATAAAATACCTAACATCAAGTACTTTAGGGTATTTGGGTGTAAGGTACATATCCTAAACACTAAGGATTACCTAGGGAAATTTACATCCAAAACCACGACCGAAATCTTTCTAGGATACTCGACTACAAGTAGAGCTTATAGAGTATATAACCACGACACCCTTAGAGTCGAGGAGACTATCAATGTAGTATTTGATGAAGGACACGAACCTACAAAACCCCCAGCAACCCCAATTAGCAAGACGACTCATACTAGACCTAACTCTGATCCGGAAATCTGGTCTAGTGTTAATCCTAACCTAAGTCAACCAAGTCACTCTATCGACCAAGTGATAGATGACTCCAACCAAACTAGAACTCAAACGAGTCATCCTATGGATCAAGTTGTAGACTCAAACCCAAATCCAACTAGGACTCAAATGAATCATCCTATCGACCAAGTGATAGGTGATCCAAGTCTAAGAGTTCGAACTAGAGCCTCATATAGAAACCTTAGTCAAATATCTTTGATTTCTAAAATTGAACCCAAAACTATTGACCAAGCTTTTCTTGATCCTGATTGGATTATTGCAATGTAAGAAGAGTTGGCTCAAGTCACTAGGAACGAAGTATGAGAATTAGTACCACCACCTAAAGATAAAACAATCATTGGAACAAGGTGGGTGTTTAGAAATAAAATTGATGATAGAGGTGAAGTAGTTAGAAATAAAGCTAGACTAGTTGCTAAAGGGTTTAGTCAAGTCGAAGGTTTAGATTACGACGAGACCTATGCCCCAGTAGCTAGATTAGAGTCCATTCGAATGCTATTAGCATATGCAGCACATCAAGGATTTAAGTTGTTTCAAATGGATGTGAAATCTGCATTCTTAAATGGATACATTAAAGAAGAAGTTTATGTTAGTCAACCCCCCTGTTTCGAAAGTTTAGACAAACCCGATCATGTCCTTAGGTTAAAGAAAGCTCTTTATGGACTTAAACAAGCTCCTCGAGCTTGGTACGAGAGACTTTCGATTTATCTTAAGTCCAAAGGCTTTAACCAAGGTGTAGTTGACCCAACCCTTTTCGTAAAAACCTTAGGTAAAGACATATTCATAGCCCAAATCTACGTAGATGATATTATTTTCGGAACCACCAACTCAATCCTACTAAATGAGTTCATTTCACTTATGGAAAGTGAATTTGAAATGAATTTAGTAGGCGAGTTAAGTTTCTTTTTAGGTCTACAAATTAAACAAACTAAAGATGGAATATACCTATATCAATGCAAATATACTAGGGAATTAATTAAACGCTTTGGAATGCAAGACGCTAAAATTATTAATACCCCAATGGCAACTAATGTGAATATAGAAGAAGATGTAATCGAAAATTCAATTGATTTAAAATACTATAGGAGCATAATAGGGAGTCTCCTTTACTTAACTGCAAGCCGACCTGATATCTTATTTGCAGTAAGTATGTGCGCAAGGTTTCAAACATATGCCAAGGAGTCTCACCTAACTCTAGTCAAGCGTATCCTTAGATATCTTAAGGGTACACTTAATGTCGGTATTTAGTATCCTAGATCTACCGAGTTCGAACTAACCGACTACTCTGATTCGGACTATGCCGATAGTAAGCTCGATAGAAAGAGTACGAGTGGTTGTTGTCAACTTCTCGACTCGAGTCTAGTGAGTTGGTGCAGTAGGAAGCAACACTGTGTTGCTTTATCTACCACCGAAGCTGAATACATTGCGATGGGTGAGTGTGTCACACAGCTTCTTGGGATGAAGCACACTCTCCGCGACTTTAAGTTAGACTTTACAAATACTAAACTTCACGTAGATAACATTAGTTCAATTAATCTTACAAAGAATCTGGTATGTCACTCTAGGATCAAACATATAGAGGTCAAACACCATTTCATTCGAGAACATGTGGCCAACGGAGCCATACAACTTGAATACGTTGAATCAAAGTCTAACTTAGCAGACCTATTTACTAAACCCCTACCCGAAGCCGAATTTAGTCTATTAAGACGAAAATTGGGCATGTGCGTAATAGAATAGGAACTTGCAGATTATATTTTCTTACTACTATTTCTTAAATTTCATTTTCATGGAACTAGCATAGGACATACCTTAGATATCATGCACCTATAGATTTAAGGAGCCAATACATCTCACAACACATAGGACTAATGTGTTTGTGTACTTAGCCACGTAGATGGGCGTGAGATGTTAGGACCTTACTCCTGGTTCCAGATGTAGAGCTAGTGCATCGCCATGAACCACGGAGTATAATCATAAATACTAACCGACTCTGATCAGGACTGGTTAATCTTTTATATCAATCAAGCCAAATATGAGTCGAACATTTTATAGATGAACTTATTTTCAGTATATTATTTTTAAAATTATGTGGAACATTCTTGGACTTTAAATTTAACACTTATTTTTGTTTTCCACACACACCCTCACTCTTTTCGATATATGGAAAAAGGGGGAGAAAAAGGCCAAAGTTAAGGGGTCAAATTTTTTTTGATAACTTAACTCTTACTTTATATTTAAACCAAAAGTTAACTTTAAGTTTTGAAAACTTATTAAAGGCCAAGTTAAGAGAATTCATAACTTAAACTTATTTGTGCCGTCAATGTTTTACTTAAGGGGGAGAAAGGGCCAAGTTAAGAAGAACTCTTAACTTAAACGTTTTACTAAGGCCAACTTTAAGTAATGTTAATTACTTAAAGAAACCCTCAAAGGGGAGGATTAAGGTCTTTCTTCAAGACTCACCCTCGGTCAAGGGGGAGGTTTCCTCAAGGGGGAGTACTTGAAGAAAATCCTTACTACTCCAACTTAATCTTCTTTATTTTTTGTTTGTTTCTAATGCACATTATTCTTCATGCTTGCTATTTACTTAACTTTGTATGTGGGTTTGCCATAAATCAAAATGGGGGAGATTGTTGGTGCAGTAGGCACCTAAGTCGAACCTGAGTTTTGATTATAGCAAACGATACAAAGTTAAGCTCATGTCGTTATCTCACGAGCTGAATCGAGTGTGCAGTAGATTGCTAAAGCTGGAGCTGAAGGCTAGCGACACCCGGAGGAAGCCGCGGTGGTCGGGCGACACTCGAGTGACTTCGGAGGGAGCCGAAGGAATCGAGTGGAAGGTCGGAAGCAAAAGCGACATGGTAAGTATCGAGGTAAGCTCGTGTGTGCGAGCGTAAGTGAGGTCGTATCCTCCTTACGGGGATGGTCTTAAGCGTAGATCCGACCAAAGACATCCCATCGATGGTCTAGGTCGAGATTGGACGGTCGAAGGCCGTTGAAATAATGTTTTCTTTAAGCTAACTTTGCCTTGCAGCAAGCATCAGTCGACTGCCAGCTTGGAGGACTCGACTGCCGTCAATCAGTCGACTGCCGGAGGTCAGCAATCGACTGATGCTGCCATCAGTCGACTGATGATGGCCATCAGTCGACTGATGGTCAATGATCAGATTCGAGGAGTCAAGGCTTATCACCCCATTTCAAGGAGATTGGTGCTCAATTGTGATTGGCTAGGGTTCCTCTCGAAAAGGGGCTCAAAGGCTATAAAAGGAGGGCCAAACCTAGGGTTTCATCATCAATTCTAAGCTTCCAAGAGCCTCCGCAAAGCTACAACTCTCCGACAACGAAGTTCTTCTTCTCCGACGCTAGGTTTAATTTTCTTTTAGTTTTTGTACGTCGGTTTTAGATTTATTCGTTGTTCATTTACTTTTTCGAAGCTCTTTTTCTATCATAACGAGGAGAGGGGGAGTGTCCCTCTACCTCAAGTTTTTGTTCTTGTATCGATTAACTCCTACCTCCAACGAGGAGGAGTTCGTTTAGTATTTTGCCCTCCGTGCGTGGTCAAGGACCACTAGGGCCTTGGAGTAGTAGCCGAAGGCTACGAACCAAGTAAAAAGAATTGTCTCTTTTATTTATTGTTTTTATTTCCGCTGCAAATTATCTATTCGACTTTCAAAGAACGATTTCGTAAAAATTTTGTTTCGCTATTCACCCCCCCTCTAGCGAACCGCATCGATCCAACAATGATCATGTTTAGTATTAGGTTTAATGTCATGTGTTTTTAGATTACATCATATGCCATGACATCATGATCATTGGTCATGCTTAATTTATGCTATCATTTATGCCATGATCATCTCATGCATTTAATTTAATTAAAATTGATTTAAAGACAATGACATGACTTGGAGTCTCATTTATAAGGGAATCAAGTAGGGTTGCCTTAGAAAAATGCATGAAACCCTAGATTAGGATGAACAAAACCCACATCTCACAATCACATTGACATGTATGTGTATTTATACACCCTAGATACATGTGAGATGCTAGGATATGAGTTAAGTTCAAGGTGTATAGCTTTTGCATCTAGATGAACTAAAACTCATCTAATTTCATTTGTGGATCATTGGGAAAGCTTGTGTACAAGCCATGTACATTGAGCCCAAGGAATATGATCCAAAATAAGGTTTTGAAAACATTTTAAAATCCTTTTGAAAAACCTTGGTGAAGTCTATCTTTTAATAGCAATCACCATTGATGAGATTGATACAAAGTGAGCTAAAACTTTAAAGTTTTTATTCACTTTTGGATTTTGTATCAATTTTGATATTTTATGGGTAAAATATTTTTCTATCATTTTTCACCCATTGTATGTGTTATAAGTATTATACATATGAAATTTCATGATTTTTCAAGCTATCTATAATTACTTATGTTTTTTCAAACTTGGATTCTGATAACTGAAAAATTGGGTTTTTCAGTTATCAATCGACTGCCTCTAATGGGCGATCGATGGGCGGCAATGCCTCGTGGAAATGACTGGCGAAATCGCTCGCAAAACCACCGCAAAACTACCCAGCAAGAAATCGCCTCGCGAATCGCTCTGGCGCGCTGCGCACAACGACATCGCCTCGTGGAAACCACTCGCGGAATCGCTGCGGAAGTGGCTGCTGAATCGCCTCGCACGATGTCGATCGATGGGCACATGATCGTTTTCGCAAGACTCGACTGATAGCCTGATTTTGGGATAAACAAGGTCGTTTAACCCGATTTCAGCTACGATAAAAGTTTCTAACCACTCCTAACCCTAGGATATGCTTTGGAAAGCATTATAAAGGGTAAAAATCCATTGGATATGGATTTGGAGAGGTGTTAGGTCGATGTATCAAATTTAAGGTGTGGAGAGTTCATTTTTGAACTTTGAACCTTATTTTTGATTGTTTAGAGTTCCTATTGACTTAGGGATTTCCCAAGGACATTGTTGGTGCAATTGTCAAGGGGGATCAAGCCTTTAGGGGGAGGTATCCATCATGAGATGATGGATGGTACTTTTCCTCATGAGAGGGAATATGATATTTGAGATACCCAATCTGGAAATTGGGAGAGTGTATAGGATTGCCTCTCTTGAGTGATATGAGACTTATCACTAGGAAGATGGTAGGCATCCTAGATATTTTTGGAGTAAGGGGAAGATTGTAAGATCTCATTGGATATGAGACATTGACCTCATTGGAGAGAAACTTTTTGATGTATGTCAAAAAAGGGGAGAATGTTTGGGATTACCAATTTGGGAAATTCGTAAGAAGAATTGAGTTAGTGTTCTAACTCAAAAGTATGTATTTTTGTCAAACATCAAAAAGGGGGAGATTATTGATGCAATCAGCCCAGGTCACGATTGACCAGACTCGAGTTTGACTCGAGTGATGTTTTGATGTTTGACAAAGTGAGTTGAAATTGATGTTTGACATTAATGTCTATTGATGTTTTGGGGAGATTGTTTATACAATCAACCTGGGTTATGTTTAACCGGACTCGAGTTTGACTCGAGGGAGACTTTGATGGTTGACTAGAGTTGACCATGTCATGGAAAGTCCAAGTCTTGAGTACTTGGTATGTAAAGTCCAAGCATGGGTCTTGGCAAGGAAAAGTCCAAGCATGGGTCTTGGCATGGAAAGTCCAACATGGGTTGGCAAGGGAAAGTCCAAGCTTGAGTCTTGGCATTTGAGAAGTCCAAGGGGTTTGATATTGGTGGCGTAAAGTCCAAGCGGGAGTCTTGGCAGCATAAGTCCAATGGTTGGCAGCGTAAAGTCCAAGCAGAGTCTTGGTGGCATAAGTCCAATGTGCCTTGGCGATGTAGATACCATGAGCATGACATAGTCGATGGAAGCACCTGAAGGCTAGCGCGATTGATGAACAAGTCATGGATGACTTGGAGGGATCCGAGAGGCGTGAGGCTGATGGACGTGGCTAAAAGGCTTAGGTTTAGGTTAAGGGTGATCTAGCAAGTATGGGGGAACCATACTTGGGCTAAAACCTCATGTTTGAGGTGTGACGATCGGCCCGGTGTCATGTGACGTGATCATTTGAGTAAGTCAACTAGGGTTTGGTGGATTAGCCTAGCGATCATTGCCGGTGCGGAGGTGCGATCGACTAATTGGCTAATCAGTCGACTAGTGCTCGGGTTTTGGAGCACAGAATGGAGTCTCACTCGACCGCTATGGTCAGCAGTCGAGTGATGGCTTGATCAGTCGACTGATGGTCATGATCAGTCAACTGATGATGGATACGTTGAATTTTTCCTGCGTGGATCTAGCCGTTGTCTCACGACAACAATGCATCAGTCGACTAATTGACATTTTCCAGCACAGGTTGAAGCTTTAAATGGAGCTCATGAAGAAGGAAAAAGCCAAGGTTCTTTGAGGTGTTTTGGGGCGAGTTGCTGCAGCAATTCAGGGTCTCCAAGTGCTACTCGATCAACTTAGCAAGCAAGCATTCAAAAGCAAAGTGTTGTAAAGTTTTCTTTACTTGTCTTTTGTATTTCATGTTGTATTTTCTTGTTGCATTTAGATTATTGTTGTAATCAATTGTAAGAGGTTTCTCCACCTCCGACTTGTGTCGAGAAGGAGTTATTTGTGATTAGTGATTGCGTGTGCATCACTGAGCTCTTTAGAGCTCGATCCGTGGAGTAGGAACCGAATCACGTTAAATATTTGTGTTTGCGTGTTTTGTCTATTTCATTATCGCTCTATTATTATTCCGCTGTGCGCTAACGAAGTTTGTAGAGATGAACGCGAACGTATTCCATCGACGCATATCACAACGCTATTCACCCCCCTCTAGCATTCCAATGATCCCCTACACATCTCACATCCCACTATAAGGCTAACTTGATTGAGAACATAGCAATGGGTGAGATGATAGGATGATACAAATGGTCCACTAATGCTTATAGCATTTAGATGGGTCATTAAGTGTATCAATAGAGCAATAATAGACCAATCATGGGGAAAACATATGTTTAATTCATAGATATATCGCCCAAAGATCATGGTTGGATATTTTAAATATTTTAAAACCATTTTATGCTTTTCAAACAGTGAGTTCATGTTTTAAAAAGTTTCAAGGCAAAACTAGGCTTTAAAATGGATACAAATTTTAGACATTTTTGCAACTTTTGAATTTTTTCCAAACTTTCAAAAATAAAATTAATTTTCATGAAAAATTATTTTTCACTGATAAAGAAACTCACTAGAAATATGTACTCAAAATTTCATGATTTTTCAAATTTTCTATAATTTATGGTGCATTTATGAAGTTCACTCGAAAAATCAAAATTCTTCAAATCGTGTTCCAAATGATCGATAGTCCGATTCAGATCAATGTGCTGCACAACACAAGAACCTATTTTTATCAGGTCTTGATTGATTTTTGGGTATTTTTTTTCCTTAGAGTTGATGTCATGCGTGTATAACATTTAGATAATGTTTTTGATGGTGTCAAAGGGGGAGAATTGATAGGTTTAAGTTAATCATGCTAAAAGGGAAAATTTAGCATGTCTTAAGGGGGAGTTGCATGTTTGAGGGGGAGTTTGATACTCATGTTTTTACTTACTTGCTTTCTTGCCTTATGTTTTATGTTATTATTTTTACCTAACTTAAACGGATTATCACACATCAAAAAGGGAGAAATTGTTAGGGCAATCAACCCATGTGATATGGTTTTGATGTGTGTGACAAAGAGTTTAAGTTAGGATTGATATGGATTTGATATGTGCATTGAAGTCGTGCAGGACTTAGTAATTCGCACATGGAGCATTGGCAAGTTTCACCTCTCATGACTCGGTCTTTGAGTCGGTGAAAGATGTATTGTGGAAGTCGTGCGCTTGGTGCATCTGAGGGACCACCAGACGAGGAGCATTAGTGTCACTCCCCGAGAGTATGTCATGCTGAAAAGCAAACGAACGACATCTCCCCTGTACGTGGCAACATCTCGTGTTAATACAAGGCCCGTAGGCCACAACAACAACAACATATATATACGTAAACAAACCACAGTGGAAACAAACCACAGTGGAAACTAACCACAACAACATAACAAACGACATAGTGCATACTGGTATGACTAACCACATCATAAGAAAACATCGGCAAAACTCGAATCAACAAGTCCACAACAAACGACATAGTGCATACTTGTCATGTGTACATCACATGACAAGTCCACAACACATTACACCACGAAAAACTCTAAATACATAACACATCATACGGAAAGCCCAAAACGACCACAAGAGTCTCGGAGGTGAGATGAGATGTCAGCCAGCGGTGCTCCAAGCCGTCACGAAGACTTCTACCTGTTACCTGGATGATAGAAAAACCCAGAGTCCGTGGTGGTGAGTATAACTCAGCAGGTAATAGGAAAAACATGTATATATCAAATATCATATGCAATTCAACAGCATAACCTAGAGGTACAATAGGTATACCATCATAGTATATAAATACATGCATATACCGTCTAACCAAATAAACAACGTATAATGCAAACATACCTGAAAGTCTACTATGCTACTCTGATCCAACCTGAGCATATATCCAATATATATATAACAGGGAAAGTAATACTAACTCACAATATACTCATGATACAGGTCAAAGATATCCAATGGTCTGTCCAACAAGTATACAGGTATCTGACATAACCGTATAACAGATACGAGTAGCATGTATGAAAATGATGTACAACCAAATGCAACAAGCATAGTACAATCAAATGCAACATCACAATAAGCATATATATATATATAGACTGCATCTATATATATATTAATCTCAACCATCCATATATATATATACATGCATATATGTATATATATGGTAATACGTAAAGCGCCATAAGATACGGCAATGCAGCATGCATGGTCATGCCTGTGCACCCCTACTCGCTACCACGACTCTAGTGTGGCCTAGGTGGCACGACATGACAACTGTCCCAACTCAACACCAACCACTGCTCTAGAGTGGCTGAGTGGACAGTATGATCAAATAGCATATGAGCGTAAAGAGCTCGCTACACAACGGGGGTCCCTGCTGCTGGCCACTCCGACTGACACTACCTATAAGTGATCGAGTGCCACGCACCCAAGACAACTATACGCAACTCCAACTACCACCGTTTATAGTGGTAGAGTGCGGCACAACAAATGCTCTGCACTCACACCAGTTACTTCTCTAGGAGTAACCTGGGAGGCAGGATGACTGACGACTCTCTCAATCCCAAGGGAGACTATGTCGTCAGTATGCATGCAAATGACATGAATGTACTATCATACAAATCGACATCTACCATAGACTCTCTATTATACAAAAAGTTATACCAATCTGATCAATGCACTCTCTATCCTGCAGAGAGTTATACTCAACTGATCATAACACTCTCTATCCGATAGAGAGTCGTACTCGACTAATCATATCAAGCTGGGACCACCGGTCCATAGCGATACACTAATCACCCTTCACTTAACCATTACACAACACATGGTTGGTAATAAGTATGCAACATACGGGTATTGGAATAAATCCTACATTTAGGACATTACCTACCCACGGATGAACTTTTACCCAATTTACAAACCAGGTTATCATCCGTACTCCAACATCTAT
Source organism: Wurfbainia villosa (assembly GCA_025175895.1). NCBI lineage: Eukaryota > Viridiplantae > Streptophyta > Magnoliopsida > Zingiberales > Zingiberaceae > Wurfbainia > Wurfbainia villosa. Next base: position 64,681,053 of record CM046001.1, read on the forward strand.
GCCCTACTAAATATTTATAGATCTACTTACATCACATCTGTAACTCCTCAATCATGATAAAGGAAAATGTGATATCAACATTTGAGCATATATAGCCAACGATAAGTATCAAGCATACAGATAAATAAGAGCAGGGTCAAGATAATATGAACATATAACATGCTCATATCTATGTCTAAATCTGAATGCAATTACATCTACCTGACAAGGGTAGGAAATTACCCACCTGCTATAATGCTCGTAATAATAGAGTCCTCACGTCCGTGGACCTGTCTCGTATCCACGTCCTGCAAATATCATCAAATACAATTTAGTGCAAGCATACAACAAAATACGAATTAGCTACTATGTATTCCCCACATCCATATCCCTTATCAAATACGAGTTATAACTCTCATTTGTAGCTGAGATCAGAGCATCTTATAGCTCGATCGACAACCGACATTTCACACTAATTTAAGGACCTAACTAACCTCAACCAAGCCCTAATTACCAGTCTTGAAATGGTGCTTAACAACCCACCAATCCGACAATCAATAGAACAAAACAAATCTATCTCAAATCAGCATATAGACAAATCACGCACCAACACATCAATATGCAAATAACCATCCACTTAACTACAATTAGAAACAACATCCCTTATAATATATAATTACAAGAAATCTGTATAGAATCCTCAATCCAATGAACAAATTTGCACATCCTATAGAAATCTATTAACTTAATCAACATCTGAAGATCTTACCTCCTAATCCCATAAATTTCTATTTTCCTTAATCAAATCAACACGATCAATGCAGAAATCTAAACAACACCTAACTGAGCTCTCAAACTCATTATCCATCCACATAGCATAACCATTATGAACATCCCAATCAACAACTAACCAAACTCACCCTCAAATCCCTTGGTCACAAAACAGCTTAGTTTCATGCCAAAACAGGGAAAACAAACCACGACACCCACTGCACAAAGTAGATAACTCCATCACGGCCGGCACAGCATCATAGAACCTGCACAATCGCTCAACTGGCATCAAACCCATTCACACTCGGCAAAACCTTGCTCACAACCAACTCCATCGATAGGGAAAACCACTCCACATATCACACAACCCAAATTTAGCAGTTTACAGCTAACAGAGAGGGGATAGAACAAGCTTACCAGCCCTGGACTCCACCGACAGCAATTTCCAATATCGGCAGCCCTGTTCATCGGCTACGATCGGGGCTCACGATCCCTGCCAAAACACCAAAATCCCATTCAAAATGAGAAATCCCCGGCTTGGTATAGATCTCATCTAGAATCAAGGAGAAGGTCGGCCCCTTACCTTGTTACCGCAACAGTCGTCAGTGAAATCCCCCCCCATTCCGGCGACTCTGCTGGCTACTCAAATTGACTCCGTTTGCCGATAAACTTTCCGCTACCCTAGCAGCACCAGTTCCTAAGCTTGCTCCGACAGTGATCGCAAGGGCAGATGCCAACTGGACACCACCGATTTCAAGCTCCCAGCCACGCGTGCTAATCGTCTACTTATCCTTGGGCTCTGTCGAGATTGGTCGCTGCGCTCGGCCCCAGGTGAAAGAATGAGAGGGAGAGGTCGGCTACGGCGAGGAATAAAGACGCGAGGAAGAAGGGGAAGAAGAATAGGAAATGCACTCGCGCGAGGAAAATGTCGGACAGTGACAACGGAAAGAAATGGAAGAAAACAAGCGTCGGGCGTTAAGGAAAAAGGTCGGGTCAGGTTTGGAAGAACGGGTCGGGTTTTTAAGACCCTATAAGCCCTAAATCCCTAGCTTCCACTAACACATAGCATTAAGCCTAAGTTTCATTTAATTAAATCCTAAATCCTGCTTAATTAATTTTTTTTTCCTGCCGTATCTTACAATTGGAGTGAAGTCGGAGGAAGTAGACTTCAGGGTGAGACGCGAAGGATGGCACTGTGAAGTCGTGCGCTTGGTGCATCCGAGGGATGTGGCCGGTCGAAGAAAACTTCAAAGGCGAGGGACTCCAAGGGAATGAGAGTGAGCGATTGTAACCCGGGATGGGGAAGATCGTAGGTGAAACTTGGCTATTTGGCTAAGTGTCGGATGGAATTTTCCGACATCAGTCGACTGCCATGACATGGCAGTCAACTGCTCCAAGTCGACTGTTGACTCGACTGGTGTTCGAGTGAGATTTGTGTCACAATAGTCGACTGCCAAGGGTTGGCAGTCAACTGCCGAAACCATCAGTCGACTGCTGATGGCAGCAATCGACTGATTGTAAGGGTTTCAGGCACAGAATGGTTATCAGTCGAGTGCTCGCTTCCGGCACTCGACTGTTGGCTCCATCAGTCGACTGATGGGATGATTAATCGACTGATGTGGGAGCCGTTGGATGGAATCTAATGTGGAAGAAGTCATTATAGGGCAACGACTACAGAGGCAGTCGATTGATCGGGGCATCAGTCGACTGCCGCTGTGTTAACGGGAAGATTGGGCTCTTCTCTATAAGAAGGAGCCTTTGGATACTTGGGGAGCTTAATGATTAACTCCTAAACATCCTCACAAGTGCCCAAACGATTCCCAACTCTTCTTACTTGCTTTTATCTAAATTCTATTGTAAAAGAGTGATCTTGTAAGAAAAGGTTACCTCCACCTTGCTTGGTACCAAGGAGAGAATAGTGGAAGTTTAGGCGTGATTCTCCTTGAACGAATCAGTCCGTGAATTAGTGGCAAGGTCGTGAACCACGTTACGACTTCATGTTAGCATTTGTATTCTTTGTTATTCTTAATTGTCTTTAGTTTTTGTTATTCCTCTTCGCTAACGATTTTGTAGACGAGTAATCAACGAACGATTTCCACCGTACGACGAAAGAGGGCCACCCCCCTCTAGTTGGCCACCGATGGTCCAACAAAGAGAACTTGCTTGATCTTGTTGGTTGCTTTGGATGACTCTTGAAGGTCTAGAATGCAACAACACTTCTCCTTCAAAATCTCCCAAAAATCGTTGCTCCAATCTTCCCATCGAGCTCCTTTTATAACTCTGCTTGGGCTGATTTTCCACCTGGTAGTCAACTACCCCCTTATTCGTTGTCTCACTATGGACTAATCCACATAGACTTTCGCCCAACTGATACCCAAGCAGTCGACTGTCATTACGATTAGTCGACTGCCCAGTTGACTATGAGACCTTCTGTGCTATGTCCACTTATGGTCAATCGACTGCTAGTAACCAGTCGACTGATGCAAGCCACCAGTCTACTGCCAGAGCCACAAGTCGACAGTCGACCTGTCACGCCCCGAGAGTATGCCGTGCCGAAAAGCAAATGGACGACATCTCCCCTGTACACGGAAACTAACTATAACAACATAACAAACTAAACTACAATAAATACTGACAATGCATGTCGGTATGACTGACCACATCACACATAACGGAACACCAACAAAAGCCCAAATCCACATGTGTACATCACATGACAAGTTCACATCACCTTACACCATGAAAAACTTCAAATACATAACACAACAATACGGAAAGCCCAAAATAATCACGGGAGTCTCGGAGGTGAGATGAGATGTCAGTCAGCCAGCGGTGCTCCAAGCTGTCATGAAGAATTCTACCTGTTACCTAGGCGACAGAAAAACCCAGGGTCTGTGGTGGTGAGTAAAACTCAGCAGGTAATAAGATAGAACATGTAAATATATATACCAATATCAAATGTCATTCAACAGCATAACCTAACAGTACAACAGGTATAACCGCACAGTATATAAATACATGCATATACCGTCTAACCAAATAAACAACGTATAACACAGACATACCTGAACGTCTTCTACGCTACTCTGATCCAACCTGAGAATATATCCAACATATATAACAGGAAGAGTAATACTAACTAAAAATATACTCATGATACAGGTCAAGGTATCTAATGGTCTGTCTAATAAATATACAAGTATCCAACATAACCATATAACAAATGCAAGAAGCATGCATGAATATGATGTACAACCAAATGTAGCAAGCATAATACAATCAAATGTATATCACAATAAGCATATATATATATATATATATATATATATATATATATATATATATATATATATATATATATATATATATACTGTATATATATATATATATATATATATATATATATTAATCACAAACATCCATATATATATATATACATGCATATATGTATATATATGGTAATATGCAAAGCGCCATAAGATATGACAATGCAACATGTATGGTCATGCCTGCCCACCCTTACTCGCTACCACGACCCCAGTATGACCTAGGTGGCACAACATGACAACTGTCCCAGCTCAACACCAACCACTGCTCTAGAGTGGCCGAGTGGGTAGTATGATTAAGTAGCATATGAGCGTAAAGAGATCGCTACACAACGAGGGTCCCTGCTGCTGGCCACTCCGACTGACACTATCGATGAGTGGTCGAGTGCCACGCACACAGGACAACTGCACGCAACTCCAACTACCACCATCTATAGTGGTAGAGTGCAGCACAACAAATGCTCTGCCCTCACACCAGTTACTCCTCGGGGAATAACCTGGGAGGCAAGATGACTGACGACTCTCTCAACCCCAAGGAAGACTATGTCGTCAGAATGCATGCAAATGACATGAATGTACTGTCACACGTACAGACATCTACCACAGACTCTCTGTTCAACAGAGAGTCGTACCCATCTGATCAATATACTCTCTATCCTGTAGAGAGTCATACTTAACTGATCGACGAACTCTATCCTGTAGAGAATCATACTCGACTAATCATATCAAGCTAGGACCACCGGTCTGTAGCGACACACTAATCACCCTTCACTTAACCATTACACAACACATGGTTGGTAATAAGTATGCAACATACGGGTATTGAAATAAATCCTACCTTTAGGGCATTACCTACCCATGGATGAACCTTTACCCAATTTACAAATTAGGTTATCATCCATACTCCAACATCTACACCCCACTAAACATTTATAGATCTACTTACATCACATCTGTAACTTCTAAATCATGATAAAGGAAAATGTGATATCAACATTTGAGCATATATAGCCAACGACAAGTATCAAGCATACGGATAATAAGAGCAGGGTCAAGATAATATGAACATATAACATGCTCATATCTATGTCTAAATCTGAAATGCAAATACATCTACCTGATCAGGGTAGGAAATTACCCACCTGATATGTAATTCGTGCTATCCATCTTCACGTCCATGTATCTATCATAATCAAGGTCCTGAAATCAACATCCTGTAAACAAAACATATATCTAAGTTCTACTGTCAATGTAATAGTAGAACCAAACTAATTCTTTAACCTTATTGAATCCTATAGAATACTGTCATCTCCAAAATACCAAACACCGTATATAAATCCACAAATGGAACTAATACATTCTCATCTTATAAATCGAATTGAATATGGTGGCACAACTAGGATACATCCAACTCCAATCCCAAATCGGACTTACCAACCTTATTCACACTTCCACAACTTCTTGATCTCAAATGGAGATATCACACCCAAATCATATAACCATAGTATAGACAACCGCTGTCAATCATCTGTAATTAAATTAAAACCATCATGTATGTAATCCAACCAACCAATCACAGCCCCACAACAACTCACCAACAAGACATCACAAATAAACCTCCAATTTCATACCGTGAATTCGATCCACACTTACCCAATACAACTCCTTTGATCCGAGTATAGGTATCAAATCTAGACTAATCAGATTGTTTTGCAAGCAATCCCTATTCGGATAACCTTCCTCACCTAGAAATCATAATATATCACATCTCTAACAAGATCCTTGCCCATTCACAGTCAAGAACAGAGCATCACCCAGTGTATTCCACAACCCATCGATTACACAACTCAAGGGCCTAGTCCACCCTATTTAGAATCCTCTGCTTAACCCATCTCCACAGCCGTTTATAGCTTACCCCCACAACCCAAATCAACGGCAGACAACCAAAATCATCCAACAACAATGAAGCAAATGAATAGCCAGACTATACCTGCACTTTGGAGCCACCGTGATGTTCCTTACTTAATCCTCACCATTTCCTCTGTTTCCCACAACAATCAAATGCCTAATTCATCAAACTTCTGTTCAGTCGGTAGGAATTTCAAAAGGGAATAGAGATCTCATCCGGAGCAGCAACAACTCACCTAACTCTGGTAGAACACGCAACTCCCGAGCGAACAGTGTAGACTTAGACTGGCTACCGAGGTGAGGCATCATCATGCTTATGCGATCCACCCCTAGAAGTCGAAGAAAATCAACAGCAAGGAAATCGGGAAGAAGAGTCGACGGCGGGTCAAAATTGATGACTCCCTCGCATTGCCAATGCTGGACTCGTGGCGGCAGTGGCGTGGTGATGACGACCGGCATTGAGGGGAAGGGGAGAGCTCGCGGCTGGCTTGGGGCACCAGCGATCGAAGAGCGAGAGCTCGTGGAGAATGATTCGACGGCGGCGACAAAGAGAAGGAGAAGGGCTCGCGCATCAAAGGCGAAGAGGCAATCGGCTGTGTCGCGGAGAAGAAAAAGACGTGAATTAAAGAAACGGTCGGGAGAAAGAAAAGCCGAAGGAGAAATTAACGCTTGGCATTAGAATTGAGAAGCGGGTCAGGTAAGAAAATACCGGGTCGGGTTTAGAGAAAAACAATCGGGTCCGGCACTGATCAATCCATTAAATCCATTGACCTTAGTGTTTTATAATTAAACTTAAGTCAATTAAACCCTATTAAGCCCCTCATACCCAAATGACCCAAACAGGCTTTCCCGAAGCCTATTAAACCTTTCCCTATAATAGCCATAGAAATTTCCATTTAAGTCCAGGAAAATTTCTAAAAATTTCACAAGATACCTTCTTAATTAATAAAGATATTTTCTATTTTTTCGATATTTTACATTCTCCCCCACTAATAAAAATTTGGTCCCCAAATTTTGTACTTAAATGTAAGAACCAATACATGAAATATCTGGAATGACCATATACTACAAGTGACTAGCTGAGGGTACCGAGCTTGGATAGTATCTTTCAGCTCCCATGTAGCCTCCTTATCGGTAGGATACTGCCATCCAACCTTTACGAGTCAGATGGTCTTGTTCCGCTACTGTCGCTCCTTGCGACCCAAATCATTTTACCCCTTTCGTAGGTGAAACACACAGAAATACCTATTCCCCAGCTGAGAATTTCTAAAGGCCTTCGCCTCTGGTATGCATAACTCTTCTGTCGATCTTGTGCCTTTAATAACCATCAAATGATGACACGCACTAACTCTCCATCATGTTGGATACTATGTGTCCCAAATAGTCGTCGTTCCCCAACCTCCTCCCACAACACAAAAGATCTGCAGGGTATACTGTATAAGGCCTCAGAATGGGCCATCTAAATGGAGGAGTGATACTGTTCTTATAGTTAAATTCCACTAAAGGAATGTGATTCTCTCAACTACCTCCATAATCCATGACACAAGATCTTAATAGATCCTCCAGAGTCTGAATGTTATGCTCAGACTGTCCATCTGTTTGCGGATGAAATGTTGTGCTGAGTCGAAGCTCTATACCCATAGTTTGATGCTGATTCCGCCAAAAATCGTGAGGTAAATCGTGGATCTCTATTCAATATGGTACTTAAAAGTACCCCATGCAATCTGATAATCTTTTGGCGATACAACTTTGCCGGACGATCCAATGGGTACGACCCACGAATAGGAAGGAAATGAACTCATTTGGTCCGTCGATCCACAATCACCCAAATTGCATCACGTCCTTTATGGGTTCTAGGAAGTCTCGCAACGAAAACCCATCGTGATATGCTCCCACTTCTAATCCGGAATCGGAATTTCCTGAAGCAATCCAGTGGATTCCTGATGTTCAGCCTTCCCTTGCTGGCATACTAAACATCGAGTAGCAAAATCTGCTATATCTCTCTTTATACCATTCTACCGGTATAAACGTTTCTAATCCCGGTACGCCCAAGTACCACCAGGATGTATAGCAAATCTCGAATAATGTGCCTCTTGTAGCAACTCTTTCTTAGGTGGATGCGTGTCCATAACACATATCCATATTAGAGACGAAAAATTATCTTCTCACAAGAGAAGTCCATCTACCGTCTAAAATCCACTCCACCACACACTCTGTAAGTGCATGGGAGACTATAGCGATCAATCTAACAAGTTGCAACTGTTCGCGTTCCAGTAACTCTATAGTAACTACCCAGTAGCTAGTTAAATTCAATGAGCACTTCTGCTCCTTATATCCACAAATCCAGATAATAACTACTAAAGCTACGTCATGTATATGATAGCCTATCTCGTAGTTTCTTATCTGTCGTAAGCATAAGATACGTCTTATGCAACTGTATTAGATTCACTCCAATCCCTGAAATGATATATTTGCGTACAACATCCTTTTATCCACTTCGGAAGGATTAACTAATACTCATGTAAAAGTTAACCACCGTCTAGGTCTTGTAACTGGTTTCACTAGCTTCCGACTAAATGATTTCCATCATCACCTTTGTTAAACAAGTCTGTGGTATAGTAATGCCAAACATTCTATCCACATCTACCGAATTAACCCAAAACATACAAGGAAAACCACCATCTACAGTGGTCGAGTGCGCAACTCCAACTACCACAATCAACAGTGGTCAGGTTACGCAACTCCAACAACCACAAACTGATCCAATCATGTCCAGGATACATGATTCTCAAATCCAATGGCGACTAAATCGTTAATTAGTCTAACAAATTAATCACAACTCATAAAATTCATACCAAGTATGAAATTGTCATCTTTACACACCTGTATCCTCTTTACTCTACTCTGATGATATATCAATCATCACAATGACAATGATAATTGTATGATATCATGTCACTATAATATCAACATTCCAGTCGTAAACTAACCCTAGAGTATACACAGGTGTCCATTGCAGATCTACACAGATCATCTATCTACAACAAAGGATATTCACCTTTAACAACTATCGCATTCCATCATCGATAATCGATGCATAATCTCAAAGGTCCATCTCTCTTTAAACAAAGAGTTCCGGATCTTCTCCAGGAGAAATACTGGGATAGATAAATGCCCCCTCCAACATCTCCTATAATCACAACTTACATTCTTCCAATTCTCATAGTATTTAGTAACACTTATACTAGTTAAATTATCACCCGGTATAGGATCTTCTATACCGAAACTATTTCTGCAAGCATTTCGATCGCCTACTCCACTTGCCTATGCAATGGCAAGGCTAGGAGTTCATCCGAAGGCTCTCGGATTATACACACATCCGAGAGACATATCATACCATAATCCCAACAATTTGACCATCCATAAGGATATGTCTACAGTAAAGATATGTCTATCCAAGTCTAAGGGCATCCCTTAACTTCTTAATTGTTGGTCCACATCTCACCTGACGGTAGAGATACCACCGACCCATAAGTCGATGTATAGGAACCCTTCTAATCCAAACTAAAAATGTTCTAGACAAAGATACTTGTAAATACAAGCATCTCTCAATATATTAACCCAGAGGGTAAACTAATGTAATACCTTGTACGATCAATTATTTGTCAATCCGATCCAAAGGCTCCCCGCAGGTCTCGACCTTTCTTCGAAAGAACAAGATCAGATCCAATAATCCGTGACAAAGCGGTCGCATTTCAGTGACAAATAATCTAGGGATTTTCCTAGATCATCTGATCCCATTACTTAATTCTATGAGCTGCAACTATAGAATACCGAATAGATACGACCATCATCGTATACTCTCTCCTTTGTACAAAGCCAATCCACATTTGAAGGTAATTGTTGTTGTTGTCTGCATGAGTCTTCTACGATGTCTTCTGTTGATGCTGCTTCTGTGTTGATCTCTGCTGAAGGGAAGTATCAAGGAACTCCAACCATGCCTGAGGTAGTAGGTTGCTGCTGATGAGATAACTCAATCTTCTATGCTGATCTCTGCTATCGAGATAGTGCATCATCCTCCCGGAACACCATTGGTAGTCTTCAACTGAGTCTTCAAAGTATAACTCCACTATACTGGTTGCTCACAATAGCAACAGATGAACTGATCCAACGAATAATCTGACTTCACGTGTCTTCGTGATCTACACTGCATGCACACAATCCCTTTGAAGTCTTTGTTCTGATTTTGCTGATATGCACAAGAACATCCTGATGATCTGCGATTGGTCTTCTATAATCGAAAAATAGCTTAAAGCCTATGACTCTGATCTTGCTCCTTTTATCCAACAGTCGGAGGCTTCTGACCCAAATAAGTTGACCTGCAATATCTGCTTATCGATCTTCAACTCTTAAACACTTGTACGGAGTCATTTCTAAACTCCTGACTCAATCCAATATCTTCCGGCAGGATCTGATAGACGATTCAGTGATCTTACTCCAAAAGTAAGCCAATAACCATGGGTGGCGTAAAACATTCATTCATCTTCTTGAGCTATTAGGTGAGCATAAACTCTGCAAGTCTTACAACTCTGCATGATATTCTCGTTACCGACGATCACCCTACTTGAAGCTCAAGAATTCCTTACAATGTGTCACTGAAAGTGACGTGAGAAAATACTCTCTCTCAACATCACTAACCATGATCAAGTGATATTTTATTCCCCGAAGGTTATTTTCTGCATTTTCCACCAAATACCGGCTTGATCCCGATAATAGTATGCAAATAACTCCACTTTCTCTGTATAACACGAGTTAAGTACTCAAAAGTACTTTCAAAATTATACAACCCAGTACGCACAACCCAGGGATCAAAATCCCTATGAAACACCGTAATCTAGCCTTCCGCTATCTGCATCAACAATAGTCTACTTGTCTTGTCCATTACCTAACAGGTAATTATCTGACTAGCATAATTTGTAAAAATCTCTAAGACTATAGTCTCTGATTTCCACAAAAAATGTGATGACTTGACCCCTATTTTTCGACTCGGTATCAGTCAGCTCTCAAAGGTAAATCACCTTTTTGACACAGGTTCAAGACTCACAGACTCAACAGGTCATTCCCGTGGTCAACTCAAACCACGATTATGAATAATATCCAACATACTACAGGTTATTTCTTGTTAGAACACTAAATGAAACGTCAACAAAACTGAGAGTATAAACCTGAAAGGCAACTCCGGTTGGTTGCCTCGGTGGACGACCCCTACTACGAGTCTGCACAGGTGTCATAACTCTGACTGTATACACCTATTGATCAAGTTTAGATAAATATCTACTAAACCATAAGTTATCAAGAATTCTTACCTCGTGCTGCTTGGAGCTCAGGCCGCTGTCAATCTCATCTCAGAAAACCAAAATCGAACAAATCGACTCCCGAGAATCCAAGACTCAAAAATAAAAAATCATTGTATGACATCTTAGAACCTAGGGCTCTGATACCACTAAAGTTGTCACGCCCTGAGAGTATGCCATGCCGAAAAGCAAACGGACGACATCTTTCCTGTACGTGGCAATATTTTGGGTTAATACAAGGCTCGTAGGCCACAACAACAACAACAACATATATATATATATATATATATATAAACAAACCACAGCGGAAACTAACCACAACAACATAACAAACTAAACTACAACAAATACTCACAATGCATACCGGTATGACTGACCACATCACACATAAAGGAACACCAACAAAAGCCCAAATCCACGTGTGTACATCACATGACAAGTTCACATCACCTTACACCATGAAAAACTTCAAATACATAACACAACAATATGGAAATCCCAAAACGATCATGGGAGTCTCGGAGGTGAGATGAGATGTCAGCCAGCCAGCGGTGCTCCAAGCCATCACGAAGACTTCTACCTGTTACCTAGGTGACAGAAAAACTCAGGGTTTGTGGTGGTGAGTAAAACTCAGCAGGTAATAAGATAGAACGTGTAAATATATATACCAATATCACATGTCATTCAACAGCATAACCTAACGGTACAACAGGTATAACAACACAATATATAAATACATGCATATACCGTCTAACCAAATAAACAACGTATAACGCAGACATACCTGAACGTCTGCTACGCTACTCTGATCCAACCTGAGAATATATCCAACATATATAACAGGAATAGTAATACTAACTCACAATATATTCATGATACAGGTCAAGGTATCTAATGGTTTTTCCAACAAATATACAAGTATTCGACACAACCATATAACAAATGCAAGAAGTATGCATGAATATGATGTACAATCAAATGCAACATCACAATAAGCATATATATATAGACTGCATCTATATATATACATGCATTTTGTATATATATGGTAATATGCAAAGCGCCATAAGATACAACAATGCAGCATGCATGGTCTGCCTGCACACCCCTACTCGCTACCACGACCCCAGTGTGGCCTAGGTGGCACGACATGACAACTGTCCCAACTCAACACCAACCACTGCTCTAGAGTGGCTGAGTGGGCAGTATGATCAAGTAGCATATGAGCGTAAAGAGCTCACTACACAACGGGGGTCCTGCTCACATCGCTCAGTGACACACTACGAGGTGGTCGAGTGTCACACACTCAGGACAACTGCACGCAACTCCAACTACCACCGTCTATAGTGGTAGAGTGCGGTACAACAAATGATCTTCCCTCACACCAGTTACTCCTCAGGCAATAACCTGGGAGGCAAGATGACTGATGACTCTCTCAACCTCAAGGGAGACTATGTCATCAGAATGCATGCAAATGACATGAATGTACTGTCACACGTACAAACATCTTCCACAGACTCTCTGTTCAACAGAGAGTCATACCCATTTGATCAATACACTCTCTATCCTATAGAGAGTCGTACTCAACTGATCGACGGACTCTCTATCCTGTAGAGAGTCGTACTCGACTAATCATATCAATCTGGTACCACCAGTCCGTAGCGACATACTAATCACCCTTCACTTAACAATTACACAATACATGGTTGGTAATAAGTATGCAACATACGGGTATTGGAATAAATCCTACCTTTAGGGCATTACCTACCCATGGATGAACCTTTACCCAATTTACAAATTAGGTTATCATCCATACTCCAACATCTACACCCTACTAAACATTTATAGATCTACTTACAACACATCTGTAACTCCTAAATCATGATAAAGGAAAATGTGATATCAACATTTGAGCATATATAGCCAACGACAAGTATCAAGCATACGGATAATAAGAGCAGGGTCAAGATAATATGAACATATAACATGCTCATATCTATGTCTAAATCTGAAATGCAAATACATCTACCTGACCATGGTAGGAAATTACCCACCTAATATGTAACCTGTGCTATCCATCTTCACGTCCATGTATCTATCACAATCAAGGTCCTGAAATCAACATCCTGTAAACAAAACATATATCTAAGTTCTACTGTCAATGTAATAGTAGAACCAAACTAATTCTTTAACCTTATTGAATCCTATAGAATACTGTCATCTCCAAAATACCAAACACCATATATAAATCCACAAATGGAACTAATACATTCTCATCTTATAAATCGGATTGAATATGGTGGCACAGCTAGGATACATCCAACTCCAATCCCAAATCGGACTTACCAACCTTATTCACACTTGCACAACTTCTTGATTTCAAATGGAGATATCACACCCAAATCATATAACCAAATTATAGACAACCGCTATCAATCACCTATAATTAAATTAAAACCATCATGTATGTAATCCAACCAGCCAATCACACCCCCACAATAGCTCACCAACAAGACATCACAAATAGACCTCCAATTTCATATAGTGAATCCGATCCACACTTACCCAGTACAACTCCTTTGATCCGAGTATAGGTATCAAATCTAGACCAATCAGATTGTTTTGCAAGCAATCCCTATTCGAATCACCTTCCTCACCTGGAAATCACAATATATCACAGCTCTAACAAGATCCTTGCCCATTCACAGTCAAGAACAGAGCATCACCCAGTGCATTCCATAACCCACTGATTACACAACTCAAGGGCCTAGTCCACCCTATTTAGAATCCTCTGCTTAACCCATCTCCACAGCCGTTTATAGCTTACCCCCACAGCCCAAATCAATGACACACAACTAAAATCATCCAACAACAATGAAGCGAATGAACAACCAGACTATACCTGCACTTGGGAGCCACCGTGATGTTCCTTCCTTAATCCTCACCATTTCCTCTATTTCCCGCAACAATCAAATGCCTAATTCATCAAACTTCTGTTCATTCGGTAGGAATTTCAAAAGGGAATACAGATCTCGTCTAGAGCAGCAACCACTCACCTAACTCCGACAGAACACGTAGCTCCCGAGCAGAACCAGGTGTAGACTTCGACGGTTGAGGCTGAGGCATCGGTGATGCTTGCGTGGAGATCCAACCCTAGAAGTTGAGACCAAAGAAATCGGCAGCAAGGAAATCGGGAAGAAGAGTCGGCGGTGGGTCGAAATTGACGTCTCCCTCGCGTTGCCAACACTGGACTTGTGGCGATAGCGATGTGGCGGCGGCGACCGACGTCGAGGGGCAGGGGAGAGCTCACGGCTAGCTTGGGGCACCGACGATCGAAGAGCAAGAGCTCACGGCGAATGATTCGGCGACAGTGACAAAGAGAAGGAGAAGGGCTCACATGTCGAAGGCGAAAAGGCGATCGGCTGCGTCGCGGAGAAGAAAAAGACGCGAATGAAAGAAATGGTCGGGAGAAAGAAAAGCCAAAGGAAAAATTAACGCTTGACATTAGAATTGAGAAGCTGGTCGGGTAAGAAAATACCGGGTCGGGTTTAGGGAAAAACAATCGGGTCCGGCACTGATCAATCCATTAAATCCATTGACCTTAAAGTTTTATAATTAAACTTAAGTCAATTAAACCCTATTAAGCCCCTTATACCCAGATGACCCAAATAGGCTTCCCCGAAGCCTATTAAACCTTTCCCCGTAATAGCCATAGAAATTTCCATTTAAGTCCAGAAAAAATTCTAAAAATTCCTAAAAATTCCACAAGATACCTTCTTAATTAATAAGGATATTTTCTATTTTTTTTTATATTTTACACGACCCTCAGTCAACTACTCAACCAATCGACTAGGTCATAACCCTAGTCGACTGCTCTAGTCAACTAAGCCTCCAAGTGTTGGACACTCGACCAGTCGACTGACCAAAGCCATCGGTCGATTGGTAAACCTTAAACATGAGGTTTAACCCAAGTATGATCCCCTCATACTTGATATTCACTCTTAGGCTACACCAAAGCCTTCTAGCCACCTCCATCAGCCTCATGCGCTTAGGATCCATCCGAGTCCTCCACAACTCATTCACCCTTCGTGCTAGCCTTCATGTGCTTCTATCAGCTATGTCATGTCATCGGGTCTATTTTGCCAAGAGGTCACTCCTCCAGGACTTTTCCATTGCCAAGCCTCATTTCCTGGACTTTCACCGCCAAGACTAAACACTTGGACTTACATGGCCAAGACTACACCCTTGGACTTTTCTTTTGCCAAATATCCATATTTTGACTTTCACCGCCAAGATTACACACTTGGACTTACACAACCAAGACTATACCCTTGGACTTTTCCTTTGCCAAATATCCATATTTGGACTTTCGCCAAGACTATTCACTTGGACTTGTTAGAATCGATGGCCCAGCTAGAAGAGAGGATGAATAGCCTAAACGTTGCTCGATGGAATTCGTTCGTGCTTGATTGTCTACACACTTGTTAGTGTAGTGGAATAATAATAATACTAACACAAATACAATTAATGCTAAAACAAAAGTAAAGAGGACAATACAAACACAATCTTTTAACATGGTTCACGACCCCTTGCCGCTAGTCCACGACCTCTTGCCGCTAGTCCACGATAATATGTTCGGTGGATCACTCCCTCAACCTTCCACTATATTCTCCTTTAGATGAACACAAGGTGGAGAAAAACCTTTTTACACAAACTCCTCTTCTCACAAGATAATAGAAGTAAAAATAGAGAAGAAAGGAGTAAAAATACTTAGAAACTGTGGGAGCCTTTAGAGTATGATTAGGAGTGTAAGAATTAGCCACCTCAAAGCTCCCAAGCCCTCCTTTTATAGAGAGGAGGGCTTTCTTCCCGTTGAGTATGCAGCAGTAGACTATTGCATGCCGTGATCGGTCATGCCTTATGCATGTGACTCAGCGACTTGATCAAGCGAAATGCGATCATCATAGTCCAGCGGTACAGATCGATCGGTGATCAAGCCATCAGTCGACTCAAAATATTTCTGTGCCCGTGTCCACTTATAACAGTCGATTGCCAAAGTTTGGCAGTCGATTGCTAATCCCTAGCAGTCGACTGTTGACCAAAAGCCTTCAGCCCACTTTATCAGTCAATTGCTGTCAACTTGTACTAGTCGATTGACACCTATATCAGTCGACTTCTGTCGAGTAAAACCTCAAACACAAGTGTTTGAGCATCTGACACTTGACCTTAGCCATTCGGCCAAGTTCACCTAAGTTGAACTACCCCGTTCCGGGTTACAATCGCTCAATTCTCATCTCCCATGGAGTCTCCCATTGAATCTCTCTTCCTTCGGCCTGCGTCCCTCGGATGCACTAAGCTCACGACTTCTCCCATGCCATCCTTCGCATCTTGCCTTGAAGTCTGCTTCCTTCGGCCTGCGCCCCTCGGATGCACTAAGCTCCCTCGGATGCATTCTTAATCTTTTCTTCTAGATTTCTAATATCATTTTGAAAGTATTTATTTTTATTCTTAGTTCTAAATAAATCTCTATTTAAACTTTAAATCATTGAAACAACATCTTGAGTAGGGAGATTCTTTACCTCACTTACCCAATTTTCTTCCAAATCTGAAGTTTGTGCTCCCCCTACACTTGAGCTCTCCTCCTCACTTGTGCTTCTGTCTTCTTGTTCGGATGAGGTGGAGGCTACATCATCTATTCCCATTAGTGCAAAATGTGAGACGACCTCCTCTTCCTCCGATGAAGATAAGTCGTCCCATGTGACTTTTAAGTTCCGGGAGGATTTTGACTTCTTCTCCTTTTCTTTTGACTTCTTCTCTTCTTTCTTCTTGCTTTCTCTCTTCTTGTCATTCTTCTTTTTTTTCCTTGTTCTTATTCAATAGAGGACACTCATCCCTCATGTGTCCTTCTCCTTGGAAATTGTAGCATATAATCTTCCTTGCCCTTCTCTTATCTTTAGATTTGTTAAATTTAAAACCTTTTAAAGCACGTCTTACCCTTTTTACCATGTATGCCTCTTCATCGGTATCCATAGAAGATTGTGAGTCGTCATCCGATGAAGGAGATGTGGTCTTCTTCTTCTTCCCTTTGCTTGCAACTAGTGCTACTCCCCTTGATTGAGTGCTTGGTTCTTTAACTATTCCTTAAAGGTGAATTTCGTGAAGCTCCATAGTAGAGAAAAATTCCTCTAAATTACTAACCTCTAGATTTGAGATGTAGAAGGAATCAACCATGGAGCTCCATTTTGATGATCGGGGAAATACGTCAATAGCCTTCATGATCATGTCCCGATTTGATAGCTTCTCCCCTACACTTGACAAACCATTTATTATTTCTTTAAACCTAGAATGTAGAGATAATACCTTTTCTCCTTTGTCCAATTTTATGTTGTTGAGTTGTGATCGGAGAAGGTCTCATCTTGCTAATTTTGCTTCGGATGTACCCTCATGAAGCTCTATCAACTTCTACCACATCTCCTTTGCGCTTGAACATTCTCCAATTCGATTTATTTCTTGTTGAGGAAGCACATTGAAGAGATGATGCTTGGCCTTGGAATTTGCTAGATGCTCCTTCTTTTGCTTCTTAGTCCATCTTGACTTTTCTAATGGCTTGTTGTCTTCATCCCTAGGTATCTCGAAATCATTTTTCATTATAATCATGATATCAAAATCGGTTTCAAAAAATACCTCCATTCTCTTCTTCCACCAAGAGAAATCTCCTTCAAACTTCGGTGGATGAATGTTCATGTCGGCCATTTGGTTTGCTTATCGCGGCGATGAGTCTGATGGTAAGATCCTTGCTCTGATACCACTTGTTATGATCGATGGCCCGGCTAGAAGGGGGGATGAATAGCCTAAATATTGCTCGATGGAATTCGTTCGTGCTTCATTGTCTACACACTTGTTAACGCAGCAGAATAATAATAATACTAACACAAATACAATTAATGCTAAAACAAAAGTAAAGAGGATAATACAAACACAATCTTTTAACACGGTTTACGGCCTCTTGCCGCTAGTCCACGATAATCAGTTAGGCGGATCACTCCCTCAACCTTCCACTATATTCTCCTTTAGATGAACATAAGGTGGAACAAAATCTTCTTACACAAACTCCTCTTCTCACAAGAAAATAGAAGTAGGAATAGAGAAGAAAGGAGTAAAAACACTTAGAAATTGTGGGAGCATTTAGAGTATGATTAGAAGTGTAAGCATTAGCCACCCCAAGGCTCCCAAGCCCTCCTTTTATAGAGAGGAGGGCTTTCTTCCCATTGGGCATATAGTAATCAACTAATGCATGCCAGCAGTCGACTGCCACTATAACGGACCGACTCCAATGACTTCTAATCAAGCTTGAAATGCGGTCATCACAGTTCAATGATACACTAATTAGTCGACTGATCAAGCCATCAGTCGACTGTTTCAAGCAATCAGTCGACTCAAAATTTTTCTGTGCCCGTGTCCACTTATAACAATCGACTGCTAGGGTTTGATAGTCGACTGATGGTGGACTAGTCGACTGCTAATCCTTAGCAGTCGACTGTTGGCCATAAACCTTTAGCCGACTTCATCAGTCAACTATTGTCAACTTGTACCAGTCGACTGCTATCGAGAAAAACCTCAAACATAAGTGTTTGAGCATCCGACACTTGACCTTAGCCATTCGACCAAGTTCACCTAAGTTGAACTACCCCGTCTCGGGTTACAATCGATCAACTCTCATCTCCAATGGAGTCTCCCATCGAAGCTCTCTTCCTTCGGCCTGCGTCTCTCAAATACACTAAGCTCACGACTTCTCTCGTGCCATCCTTCGTGTCTTACCCTGAAGTCTGCTTTCTTTGGCTTAACTCCATTTCTCCTCATCCACTAATCCCTAGCAGTCGACTGTCAGCAATAAACCTTCAGTTGACTTCATCAGTCAACTGTTGTCGACTTGTACTAGTCGACTGATACCTATATCAGTCGACTGATGTCGGGTAAAGCCTCAAACATAAGTGTTTGAGCGTCCGACACTTGACCTTAGACATTCGACCAAGTTCACCTAAGTTGAACTACCCCGTTCTGGGTTACAATCGCTCAACTCTCATCTCCCATGGAGTCTCCCATCGAAGCTCTCTTCCTTTGGCCTGCGCCCCTCGGATGCACTAAGCTCATGACTTCTCCCGTGCCATCCTTCGCGTCTTGCCCTGAAGTCTGCTTCCTTTGGCTTAACTCCATTGCTCCTCTTTTAGCGGTCCCTCGGTTGCACCAAGCTCATAGCTTCTCCCCGTGCCATCCTTCACCGACTCAAGGACAAAGCCATGAGATGGATGAACTCGCCAACGCTTCATCAAGCTACTCATGTGTGATTAACAAAGTCCTGCATAACTTAAACACACATATCAAAAGCGTAGACATCCTAACTTAAACTCTTTAACACACATCAAAACCATGATTATACTTGGGTTGATTGCCCTAACAGGACTTACATGACCAAGACTACACCCTTTGACTTTTCCTTTTCCAAATATCCATATTCTGATTTTCGTCGCCAAGACTATACACTTGGACTTACACAACCAAGACTAGACCCTTATACTTTTCCTTTACCAAATATCTATATTTGGACTTTCGACACCAAGACTACACACTTGAACTTACACGACCAAGACTACACCCTTGGACTTTTCCTTCCCAAGTCTCCAAACTTGGACTTCTCCATTGCCAAGTATTCATACTTAGTCACCTTCTTGCTAAGTCTCCAAACTTGAACTTTCCCTTGCCAAGACTCCAATTTTGGACTTCCCTTGCCAAGTCTCTAAACTTGGACTTCCACTCGAGTCTCACTCGAGCTAGCTAGGTCAACCTTGACCTGAGGTCGATTGCTCCAACAATCGCCTCATAACAATCTCCCCCATATGACCTTAGATATCTCAATCATCCACTAGTCATATGGTCAACATATGATCAAACAATATTGATAAACACATTGACAATCCCATTGTCAAACATTAAAACCCTACTTGAATCCTACTCGAGTTTGGTCAATCATGACCTAGATCGATTGCACCAACAATCTCACCCTTTTGATATTTGATAACACCTTTAAATTTGACTATATATTCCATAAGTTCAACTATGCCCTTTCTTATGCCAAAGCATAATGAAGATTTACCTAACTTAAACTCTCATTTCTCCCCCTTTGGCATACACTAAAAAGCCTACCAAGGTTTTCAATGTTTCATCTCCCAATGAGATCCTACATTCTCCCCCTTGGCCCAAAATCATCTAGAATGCCTTCATTCTCTTTCGTGATACTCCCTTATCACTAAATGATAAACAACTCATAATGAAGGTTTACTTAAACCTTCATTTCTCCCTTTGTAACCAAAATTTATCCATCATACTTTGATGGATGACCTCTCCCTAAAGGCTTGCTCCCCCTTGACCATTGCACCAATAATATCCTTAGAGAGTTCCTAAGTTAATAGGAAATCTAAACAACCGAAAATATAGGTAAAAGTTCAAACTTGAACTTTAACCTCCCTTAAAATTTGATACTCCACCTTAACTAATGCTCTTGATCATTTTCAATGATAATTTCTCCCTTTTAATGCTTCTTTAAGCATATCATAGGGTTATGAGAAGTTATGATACCTTACGGTGCCGATAGTTAGCTAAACAACCCTTGTTTAGCAAAAATCAGACACAACAGTCAACACCAACAATGTCCTTAGAGAGTTCCTAAGCAAATAGGAATTCTAAACAATCAAAAATAAGGGTAAACGTTCAAACTTAAACTTTAACCTCCCTTAAAATTCGATACTCCACCTTAACTAATGCCCCTAATCATTTTCAATGATAATTTCACCCTTCCAATACTTTTCTAAGCATATCATAGGGTTAGGATACCTTAGGGGTGCTAATAATTAGCTAAACAACCCTTATTCAACCATAATCTGACACCATAATCGATTGAAATCATAAACCAATCGACTACACCATTGCCAGTCAATCGCTCCAAGAGCTAATCGATTGGTTTCTGCAATTGCATAAAATAGTTTTTAGACTGAATTTCAAAAATTCATAAGTAATTATATATTTTTTTTACAAATCTTGAAATTTCGTACGTATAATACTTATGTCAAACATTATGGATGAAAAATAATTTTAAATTAAAATACCTATTATTTTGAAAGATTGATACAAAGTTCAAAAGCATTGAATCCTTTCAATGTTTTGTCTAACTTTGTGTCAATATTATCAATGGTAATTTCTATCAAAAGATAGACTTCACTAAGGTTTTCTAAAATGATTTTAAAATATTTTCAAAACCTTAATTTCAATTATGGTCTATGAGTTAGATGTATATGACTTGTACATTAGCTTTCCTCATGATGTTTACCTATGATTGAATGAGTTTAAGTTCATTTTGATGTACCATATAAGAACATTGAACTTAACTCATATCCCTATCATCTCACATGTCTAAGGTGTATTAATACACACACATGTCATCCTATGGGTTTTGTGAGATGTGGATGTGTTCTTCCCTAAATCTAAGGGTTCATGTATTATATCTAGGCATATCCATTTAATTCCTTTATCTAGGACATCAAATAATATCATTATCCTTAATTTCAATTTTGATGCATCCTAATGCATGAATATGATCATGGCATAAATGATTTGTATAGTTTAAGCATATTTACCAATGATGCATGATATCATAGCATGATACAAATTAACCTAAGCATTATCATGACATTTTAAATAATAATATGAGCATGATGTCATAACATAGCATATAACAAACAAAGAATGACAAATATATAATATCAAGGTATAGAAATACCTAAGTTTAAAGCTTAATTGTAATTTTCTAGGATTAGGTCTAAATTGCC
Source organism: Wurfbainia villosa (assembly GCA_025175895.1). Classification (NCBI taxonomy): domain Eukaryota; kingdom Viridiplantae; phylum Streptophyta; class Magnoliopsida; order Zingiberales; family Zingiberaceae; genus Wurfbainia; species Wurfbainia villosa. Next base: position 64,703,271 of record CM046001.1, read on the forward strand.
ATAATGACTCAAACTCCCAAGTGTGCCAAAACACAATATGACACACTATAGACTTCTACTATAGTTGTGCCAATTATGATTCATTTTTCAACTTTCATAATTCAATTGTCACATCCTAAATTCCTTTAGGATTAAATTCTAAACTCATTTTCAAGGTATCACATAACCTTGAAAATTCCCTAAGGTGTCAACTCTACCATGGTTAGGTTAACTACCTATCCATTTAGGGTTAACACATTTTAAACTCATCTAGCGTGAAGGAATCACGCTCCTAAGAACCCAAAACCTATTTGAGCTCTTTGGATTTACAAGGTACTCACTAGGGATAACCTCCCTTAGTACCTTACTAATGACCCTCTTAGGCTTAGAGGCTTTGGTCATTGTGGTCTTGTCTAGGTTAACTTTAGGGATGACTTCCCTTGTGACCTTCTTAGTGACTTTTCTATATTTCTTCGAAACCTTAGCCACTAGACACCTATCATGGTCAACTCTAGGGATGACTTCCCTTGTGACCTTGGCATTCCTAGACCTAGAGTTAGTTCCATAGTTAAATGGAACATTATGATAAGAAGGTTTATCTACCTTGGACTTAGGTTTGTGACCCAAACATTTCTTGTCCAAAGATGCACCTTGCTTCCTAAACCCTAAATTTTGACCATTAGACCCTTTAATCGAATTTCCCAACTTTTGAAGTTTCCTTTCTAATTTCTCAAGTTTTGACCTCAAAACATGATTTTCCTCCACTAATAACTCAATTTTTGACTTTTCATTATATTTTTTTAACATTGTTTCTCTTCCTAGGCATATGTCTAGATTTCTTAGGATTATTACCTAGGTCGTTCTTATCCTTAGGTAAGGTAGTCTTAGAAGTATCCTTAGGCCTAATATTACAATATTTAGCACCTTAACAAAAATATTTATTGCTAGCATGCTTCTTATGATAAATTGCAAGTGTATTAATATGTGATACATTACTAGCATGCTTTTTATCATTTATAATTGAAAGAGCCTTATTGAAATATACCTTAGGGTTTGCCTTAGCTCCCCCTACATTTGAGCTCTCTTCTTTGCCCTTGGTAAAGTGACTCCCCCTCAAACATTGACTCATATAGTGCCCCTTTTGTTGGCACTGAAAGCATACTATATGCTCCTTGTTTTTTCATATCGAGGCTCCAACCTACTTTACCTTCTCCATGGACTTAGGTGATGGTTGAGCCTTCTTGACTCTTTTTAGACATTTACTCTTATAATGCCCTACTCCCCTACACTCAAAGCATGTAATATGATTTTTATTTTTAGAAATCACATTTGAGTTACCTTCAATGGTGGTTGTAGGAACTTGAGCTTGTTCTTCACTTTGTATGGATGTAGAGGGTTCCTCCTCTTGCTCTGGCATTGAAGGCCTAATTTTCCCCTCAATCCTATAAGTGAAAGCTTCCTTAATTTCTTCTTTAGATGTTGAACACCTATCAACTTTCGAATCTTCATAAGCTTGAGAGAATGAGCATTCCTCGTTAGACTCCTCCTCTACTTCTTGGGTCAGTGAGAGGTTTACATGAAATGTTGTCAACTTACTCCATAGCTCCTTGGCATCCTTATAATCACCTAATGTACACAAAATATCATTAGGAATTAAATTAGTTAAAAAATTTGTTACCTTATCATTGGTCTCAGATTTTTTGACTTGCTCCTCCATCCACTTCTTTTTCTTGAGAATTTTCCCTTTCTTATTCATGGGAGATTCAAACCCTTCCATTAAAATGAACCAATCTTCGATGATCATCATGAGGAAGGTCTCTATGCTCGCCTTTCATTTATCAAAGCTCCCAAATCTATAGAATACATAAGGTAGAGGTACGTTGATGTCATAACCTAGTCCATCATTTGCCAACTCTAATTTTCCTCTACTCCTCTAGCGCTTGCTCTCTTGGTGATGAGTCCTTAAAGAGCAGTCTAGCTCTGATACCATTTGTTGGGGACCGTTGGATGCGCAAGAGGTGGATGAATAGTGATTTTGATTTCTTCGATTGATGCGTTGTTGCTTGTCTACAATAATGTTAGTGCACACAGCGAAATATGAAAAAAAATAAACACAAACACAAGATAAACACACATGAAAGAATAAGACAAGTATTTTTACATGATTTGGAACCTACGGTTTTGACTCCACAGTGGCGCTTAGTGATCTATCTTCACTAAAACCTCTCATTCTCGGCAACACGCCAAAGGTGGAGAAACCTCATACAAGAGTTTACAATAATACAAGCAAATACAATGTAAAGAAAGAAATGTAAATACAAGAGCACTTTACAAATGAAGAGAACTTGCTTGATCTTGGTGGTTACTTTGGATGACTCTTGAAGGTCTGGAATGCAACAACACTTCCCCTTCAAAATCTCTTAAAAACCACTGCTTCAATCTTCCTGTCGAGCTCCTTTTATAACTTCGCTTGGGCTGATTTTTGTCTGGTAGTCGACTGCCAAAAATCCCTAGTCGTTTGTCCCATTATATGTTATCCCACAACGGACTAATCCACATAGGCTTTTGCCCAACGGATACCTTAGCAGTAGAATACCATTACCATCAATCGACTGTAAAGCTAGTAATTAACTGCCCAGTCGACTACGAGATCTTCTATGCCCTGTCCACTTATGGCCAGTCGACTGCCCATCCATGGCAGTTGACTGTTAGTGTCTAGTCGACTGGTGCAAACCACTAGTCGACTGTCAGAACCACAAGTAGACAGTCAACCCTCAGTCGACTACCCCACCAGTCGACTGGGTCATAACCCTAGTCAACTGCTCGAGTCAACTAAGCCTTCGAGTGATGAACACTTGACCAATCAACTGGCCAAAGCCATCAGTCGATTGGTAAATCTTAAACATGAGGTTTAACACAAGTATGATCTTCTCATACTTGATACTCACCCTTAACCTAGACCTAAGCCTTCTAGCCACCTCCATCAACCTCATGCCCTCAGGATCTATCTGAGTCCTCCATGACTCATTCACTCTTCGCCATAGCCTTTAGTGCTTCCATCAGTTATGTCATGCCAATGAGTCTCCTTTTCCAAGAGGTTGCACCTTCAGGACTTCTCCATTGGCAAGCCTTAATGTTTGGACTTTCACCGCCAAGACTACACACTTAGACTTACGTGGCCAAGACTACACTCTTGGACTTTTCCTTTGCCAAATATCTATATTTGGACTTTTGCCGCCAAGTCTACACGCTTGGACTTACATGGCCAAGACTACACCCTTGGACTTTTCCTTTGCTAAATATTCATATTTGGACTTTCGCCGCCAAGACTACACACTTGGACTTAAATGGCCAAGACTACACTCTTGGACTTTTCTTTGCCATGTCTCCAAACTTGGACTTCTCCAATGCCATGTATCCATACTTGGACTTCTCCTTTCCAAGTCTCTAAATATGGACTTCCACTCGAGTCTCATTCGAGCTAGGTCAACCTTGACTTGAGGCTTATTGTCCCAACAATCACCTCCTAACATTCTGTCCATATGACCTTGGATATTCCAATCATGCACTAGTCATATGTTTAACATATGATCAAACCATATTGATAAACACATTGACAATCCCATTGCCAAACTCATTGTCATATATCAAAACCTTACTCGAGTTCTACTTGAGTCTGGTCAATCGTGAACTAGGTCGATTGCACCAACAGATATGTGATAGCATTTTTCGTTTTGGATTGTTGATCACAGGTAAAAGAGGGTGAATAGATGCTCATCAATTTACTTTGATTGTTTCTATTAGTTTGTACCCACGCTCTAGGCATGGGATAGAGTCCACGTTGGGGGCATGCCCATTACCCCATCTCCCTAACTTCTCTCATCTTGTGTTGATCCCGGGAAGACTGTATTGATCCTTGTTGGTAAGATCATTAAGGTGTTTGTAATTAAACACCATCCTTTCTTTGCCTTTCACTTCCTTCCCTATTTTAGGGTCAATTGTGGTTTCGGAATTTACAATGATTGTTGTGGTGCGATGTCGACTTTTGCTGGGTTGGATGACTCCAATTTCTAGTAAGGCTTTAACATGTCTAGTAAAGGCCTCCATATGATTAGGAGTCAAGTGCTTTAGGGGTCTGCCTTCAATGATAAAATCTGGATTTTTAATATCTAGTAATCAAGCCCATTTATCAACTTATTGCATGGGGATGGAGTATCCAAGCCTCAGGCAACTACTAGAAGAAGATCAAAGTAATCAACAAATTTATTCCTCTAGTACAATTGCTTCACCCTACATACCACTAGAAGATATAGTGATGGGACCCCCTAGATACCCACTAGCAAGAGCACATCCAGGTCCATTAAGAACCCAACCAATTTATGAGCAACAACCCCCCAGGATAAGATTCAGAGGAGGTATGAACAACGAAATGTAGACCCTTCCCTCAACCCAACAACAAGGGGGAGCCATGTTTGTGATTCCTGGGCAACTTGGTCTTTTTGATGATACATTTGCAAGATGGGAATCCATTACAAAAAATCATGTGGCTAGCCAAGGTTTTACAGATCCAAGGGATAAGATCGAATACATAGAAAACCTACTGGGAGAAATAGAAAAAATAACTTGGGTTCAATGGAGGATGAGCTACCCTACACAGTATGAAGCCTTGATTAATATAGGAGATGGAAGGGCAGGTACCCAAAATATACTCTCCCAAATGCGAAGGGTATTCTCCTTTGAAGATCCAGTTTAGGGATCCACAATAATACAAGATGTTGCATACAGAGACTTGGAAAAATTATCATGTGATAATTTCAAAAACATTATCCAATACATGAATGACTATGAGATTAGCAGCAAAAACTGGAAGACTCTTTGCGGGACCAGAGCTGTCTGAAAAATTCTGGTTCAAAATGCTTGGAGATCTTGGGAATAGAATTAAAAGGGCATTTGATGAAAAAATACTCTAGTTTAACAATAGGAGTAATCCCAAGAATTCTTTTTGTGTATAAATTTCTTGAACAGGAATGCAAGGATGCAGCTTTCAAAAGAGCCCTCAAGAATTTATCATTTTGCAACCAAATTCCAATCCCAGGCTACTATATGTTAGTAATATATGAGAGGTGTCCTAAGGCAATCGCCTTATGGATGTACCATTTATTTGATAAATGAAGATTCACTATTTGAGTATACATGTTTTCATGTATTTGATTGGATCTTAAACTCATTTACTGAATGTCCGCAATACAATTCACAGCATGAGAGAATTTGTGATTGGATCATAACTAGTGAGTATCTCTACATGTGTAATTATGATATATTGGAATTATCCCTAGTCGATGAATTGATGGATTTGGACACCATCAATTCTGTCGACACTAGCATGAGGTATACTCTTTGGTGTATCCAAGCAGCTGATTCTCACTGACTGGAGACATTGTGATGTTCGGAATTAATCATGGATACTAGTTATGGTAACTAGTTCATTAGAGTGACCAACTATAAGACTTTATATGGTTCTCTGCATATATGGATATGTCAATGAAGTTCTTACTGCAGCTTAAGTGCGATGTTCCTTTGACTTGCAGTATTCAAGTCATCTTGGTCATGAAGACTTATGCTTTGACATCTTGAGCAAACATCTCTGAGGAGATGTAGATCCGGGATGATTGGGTATAAGTCGAAGTGGCCGAAGGTGTTTGAATAACCTATAAAGGATTCATCACTCCTTGTGAGGAGATGTATACTCATGGCCTCTCGTCAGATTGTTACTAAAGTCTTTGGCCAAAGCATTATATGTTTAGAGTATGGTACTCTTGGATACATGTGCAGTAACTAGAATCCGTAGGACGAGAAAATGATACTTGGGCTAGGTGTGACATAGTCAGCCTAGTGGGGACTGACACTATAAATCATGTCCTGAACCAAGTGGGTATAAGATGAGTGAAGAGAATGGGACACGATTCATTGTAGTTGTTGAAGGGTTTCAGAAATGGTTCTGGATCAACCGTTGATTTTTCGGTTAATTGGAGATCATGATGTACTACTAGGTGTCACTCATGGTCATTCTATAATTAATGGTTAATTATAGATGGCCAACATAAACTGAGAACCTATTTGGTCACACGCACAACGAGCGTAATCCGAAGGATTTAAAACGAGCTTGAGAATGAGATTCTTAGATCGAGAGAAACTAGGTTTGGTTGGACCAAACAAGGAGTGAGCATGAAATTGTTTCAGTCGCAATGGAAGCATGGATGGGCCGAGTCTTATGAAGACATAATGGATGAACCAAATTGGTTTAGTTCTAATCCAATGGTGGAGAATAAACCAAAGGGGTTTGGTTTGTTTTAAACGAATGAACCAAAGTTAGTTCGGTTCATTTTAACTTAAAATAGACCAACTCGATTCAGTTTATTTTAACTTAAGTTATTGGAGCGGGTTAATGGTTTTTGGTTAGGAACCAATAACTCTAAGGAGAAGGTTTCTTAATGGTTAAGAAACACGCGCTCTATAAAAGCGCGGCTAGAGGTTTGGAGAGCCCTAAGTTTATTTTTGGAAACTTCTCTTCCTCTCCTCTCCCTCTCTTCTTCTTGCCGCCGCCCAAGAGGATCCACGCCTAGCTCTTGAGTCGCTGCCCCTTTGTGCTACCGACGTCCAACTGCTGTCGGTCACCCCTCTGACGACCCTCCGACGATTCACCTTGGCTCAGGTGACCAAGGATTAGCCGGCCACCTCCTTTGGCCGGCGCCAAGTCCTCCACTAAGCTGTCCAGTTTTTGGACAGCTTGTTTTCTTCTTGTCGGAGCGTCGTTTGGATGGTATTTGGAGCTCCAACAGTGACTTACTTGTCGAGGATTAGATCTCCAGTAATCCTCATAGGTGGAGAACTAAGGATTCGTCAATCGGTTGACGAATACCTCTTCGGAGAAGCGAGTTTTGGGGACTCATTTTTGCATCCGAATTTTGATTCGGATTGTGATCTTTTCTCGATCACATCGTCTTCAACATGAGGCTAGTGACTCCTACGAAGACGAAGTTCGTAGCTTGGTGACGCTATCCTGACGGTACTCGGTGTGGATACGGATAGAGGCAACTCTAGCGTGAGTTGCTCCGGTTGATGTCATTCCCATTGCATGTGATACGTCAGGTATAACTAGCGTAATTTTCTTTTATTATAAAATTTGAAACTACGATTATGTCTACACATGTTGTACTATGCATGCATATGATGTAATAAATTATATTTATTGCTCTTTAATTCTTCCGCTGTGCACATGTTTACGAAACATGTTCGAACACACACTCGCCGCGGTGCCGGAAACCCAACACTATAAGGATCAAAAGCAGAAATATGAAATTAGGCGTTCAAAGTCCTTCAAAGGAAAACCACATGATTCTCACGCAAGAATTGAAAAGAGAAAGCACCTTGTTCGCAACAAAAGATGCAAATGCTACCTATGAGGACAGGAAGGACATTTTGCACGAGAATGTCTAAATGAACGATGCAAAATTAAGAGAGTTAGAATATTTGAGCAACTCGATTTACCTGATGACTATGACATATTATCTGTGCAGGAAGGGGAAGCTCAAAGTGATGCCATTTTTAGCATTTTAGAAGGCAAGGAGGATAATGAAGGTCTCCTAAGGTCTATCCAAACTTTGCATTTGACTAATGATTCAATATTTATGCTCGGACAGATAGATGGAGATTATCGTCCTCAAGCCAAGGTGTCCAATGAGCGGTTTAACTGCTTACATGATTGGCACCTCAATGAGTAGATCATTCCCCCACAACCAACCACTTGTACATGCTGTAAGAGGGAGACATTGCAAAGGGCAAGGATACACTGGCCAAATTGCCTGATAAGCGCATGCAATTTATGCGGTCCCTATTATTTCAAGAAGCAAGTCCTAGTAGCTCCCTCGGCTCTAGCACCATTCTTCCCAAGGAAGTTAATTCAAGAGCAACAGTATTATATTTCCTGGTGTGAGGGAGAAATTGAGCACCTTCAGAAGGAGGTTAGTTATTACAAGTCTCAATATGAAGACCTGCTAATGGAAAAGGAATTGGGAGAAGACTTTCACCAACTAGATAGGGGAAAGGAAATTGAAGAAGCAACAAATATTCTCTTTGAGGAAAAAACATACAAAATCGCTACACAAGAAGTAAAAGGCCCCAGATTAGTGAAGAATATGCTTTATAACCTGACAGTGGAAATTGAAATCCAAGGAATTCCAAGATTTGCTCTTAAATCCATCCTGGATACCGGAGCAACCAATTGTTGTGTTGATCATAAATCAATTCCAACAGAAGCTCTTGAAAGAAACACCTTTGTAGTCAGCTTTAGTGGAATCAATTCACAACAAACTGCAAATATGAAAATGAAGCAGGGAAGGATGTTTATTGGTGAGAACACTTTCCAAATCCCCTACACATACAACTTCCCTATGATTTTCGAGGACAATATACAGATGATTATTGGCTGCAACTTTATACGAGCAATGCATGGGGGATTGCACATTGAGGGAAATGTGGTAACGTTCTATAAAAACCTTACTACAATTAATACTTTACCCTTTGTCACTACTGCAGCTATAGAGGAAATGGATTTGGAAGAGGAAGAGTACATCCAAATCAAAGAAATGGTGCACTATTCCACCGGACAAACCCAACATAAATTCAAAGAATGATTCAGCTCTCTGCTAAAGGAATTATAGGACCAAGGATACATTAGGGAAAATCCTTTACAACACTGGGCGAAGAATCAAATTGTCTTCCAATTGAATATTAAAAATCTAGATTTTATCATTGAAGATAGACCCCTGAAGCACTTGACTCCTAATCAGAAGGAGACCTTTACTAGACATGTCAAAGCCTTACTAGAAATCGAAGTCATCCAACCTAGTAAAAGTTGACATCGCACCACTGCAATCATTGTAAATTTCGGAACCACAATTGACCCTAAAATAGGGAAGGAAGTGAAAGGCAAAGAAAGGATGGTGTTTAATTACAAATGCCTTAATGATCTTACCAACAAGGATCAATAAAGTCTTCTCGGGATCAACACAATCTTGAAGAAGGTCAGTAATAGAAAAATTTATTCAAAATTTGACCTTAAAAGTGGTTTTCATCAGGTGGCGATGCACCCCGACTCAATCAAATGGACCACCTTCTGGGTCCCAGATGGTTTATATGAATGGTTGGTAATGCCATTCTGATTGAAGAATGCTCCGACCATCTTTCAAAGAAAAATGGATAATTGTTTTAAGGGGGCTAAAGACTTTATAGCGGTATACATTGATGACATATTGGTTTTCTCTCAGAATGAAGGGGGACATGCCCAACACCTCAAAAAGATGTTGGATATTTGCAGACAAAATGGGCTAGTACTAAGCCCAACCAAAATAAAGATAGCAGTCTCTGAGATTGAATTTTTGGGAGTCATTCTTGGCAACAACAAAATTAAGCTTCAACCACATATTATCACCAAGGTTGCTAATTTCAAAGACGAAGAGCTAAAGACAACAAAAGAAATGAGATCCTAGCTCGGGCTTCTGAATTACGCCCGAAACTATATTCCCAACCTCGGAAAACTCCTGGGCCCATTGTATGCCAAGACAAGCCCAAATGGAGATAAAAGGCTAAATAGCCAGGACTGGGCCTTAATAAGGCAGGTCAAAAAACTAATCCAGGAACTATCGGAGCTAGAAGTCCCTCTAAAAGATTGTTTCATCATTCTAGAAGATGATGGCTGCATGGATGGATGGGGAGGCATTTGCAAATAGAAAAAGGGAAAATATGACCCAAAAATAGCTGAAAGGATCTGTGCATATGCTAGCGGAAAATTCAATCCCCCAAAATCAACTATTGATGCAGAAATTCACGCAGTGATGAACTCCCTAGAGGCCCTAAAAATTTACTTCCTAGACAAAGAAAGCCTAACAATACGAACAAATTGCCAAGCTATTATTAGTTTTTTTTGGAAAATCTGCTGACAATAAACCATCTCGAGTTAGGTGGTTAGCTTTCACCGACTTCATCACCGGCATAGGACTCTCAGTTCAATTTGAACATATTGATGACAAGGACAATCAATTAGCTGATGCCTTATCTAGTCTAATAAATTCCCTTGTTGTTTCAGAATGGCCGAAAAGGGTCCTCAGCAAACAAGAACTAGTGCCAGCAGCTCTTCTAGAGATAAAGGAGAAGCCTCACCAGGAAGCCCAAGATCAAGTAACCCAAGTTCTCCTGACCCTATCTATCTCGCTAAACAGTATCAACAAATATTGCAGTCCCTTCACAAATACCCCCACACCCTTGATGAAGAAAACAATATTGAGCAACAACTCCATGAACTTCAACAAACAACAACAGTCCAAGAAACAAATGCGCTCCAGCAGCTTAGGCTGCTACATTCCCTGAAGAAAAATGAGTGTTGACAAAAAAAGCACTTCTGACAATTGGTGGTCAGATTGGTACCCCACTACCAAACAAGTTGATGAACAGCTTGAAACAACCGATAACCTACTACATGACGTCGTCAGAAGGATGACTTCTTTTCACCTCTAAAGCATCAAAGACCTTGCGGACGTGGTGGACCCCCAAGGAATCAAATGACTCACCCACTAAGCCTTGTCGGTACTAAAAGTTTGCTTTATGTAACCGCTAGTAAGATCACAAGCAACACGTGATCTCAATAATGTGTGTAGGCTGCAAGCTGTAAAGCAGCCCTAGCAAGATAATGTGTGTAGGTTGCAAGCTGTAAAGCAACCCTAGCAAGATTCCCTCTTATCAAGAGAAGGCATGAGCATCTGAATGATGGGGCCTAATGCACACCCAGCATCTCAGCCTCTCTCCTATAAAAGGGAGCTATGTGTAAACCCTTACAGAGTAGAATTCAAGTGACCCTTGAGCTCTACTTAGGCAATATTGTAAAGAGTTTGCAGTAATAGAATCTATAAGCTTTCCCTCTTTTCTTCTTATTTATGTTATTGTAAACTAGCTGATCGATCCCAGCTTATAACACCACCTGAACCCCTTCAATTTCATTTCTAGTTCTGGTGAATGCATTCTGGTATGAGAGCAAGGTTTTAAAAGATGGAGCAAACAACATAAACCTTTCTAAGGTTAAGGTAAGATAGGAAAGTTGTAAGGGTAAAATCTACCTTCTTGGGCCACCTTAACTAGATTAAAGACCATCTTAGTAGCTGTTGGTATTATGCAAATCAGGTAGTGCAAAAGAACAAATCCTAACTTGGTAAAATAGGCAATATACCTCACATACCAAGGGCACATTTGTGTGAGTAATACCTGATAAGGAATTGCCCTGTTACTAATTTTATGTCTGAAACCTAGGAAAAGGCAATCCAAAAATGGTATGATAACTCCTGAATAGCTAACCTTGAATACCTCGACCTTGCTTCTTCCATAAAAGTATCCACAAACCAACTAGCCAATAACCTTGGTATCATCTATGAAAGAACTTGTCTATCCTCTCGAGTTCATTTGAAAAACTTCAAACTCATCCTAGAAAGGTGCTAGGTCCTTGAAAAAGAAACCCAAAAACTTAAATATGCTTTGAAGAACTTAACTATTGTGTACACAGACAACAAGCCTTTAACAAAGCAGGAAGTTCGAGAACTAGTCGCTGAGATAGCAGAGCAGCCGAAGCTTGTCGAAAAGGAAGCGTTAAGGTTAATTGAAAACCTTAACGAGAAAGTTGAAAGGGTGGAGAATCTTCTTCGCAAACTGAAACGGTGGACTACCTCATGAGCGACTACATCCTCACAAGAAACACTCAAGCTTATAAAAGTGCAGTCAAAGCCACCAAACAGATTGAGTCACCGACAATTGGATTTGCCAAACCAAGTGATTTCTAAGGTCCTACCTCTGGAAATTCATCTATTATTCGGCAAAATAATACACAGATCCAACTTCTTGTTCAAATAGTGGAAGGCATAAGAGACATCTAGGAAGATCTCAACTCTCCTGGAGCAAACCAAAAGCGAAGTCACAACAACCACTATATCAGATGAATTGGTGGATAAATTGAAGAATTTGTCCTTAGGCCCTTCAAAAAACCCAAGGAGGGAAAAGGTAAACTCTGAGTTTTTAAAGACCCTTATAAAATCTTGAAAGAAGAACAGGATAAACTCAAGAACTAATGGCCACAAGAACCTTGATGGAACAACCCTCAACATCAACACCTTTGTTTGAGGATCAGATAAGGGATTATAGAAGGAATCAAAGGAGACTCTATAATACCCAGCAAGCTGCAAGGAGGTTGGGCAGACGTTTCACAGGAGGAACCACTCCAACTTATACACTAGAGCAACAAATTGACCCTCAGACTCAACTGAGGATGTCAATGCAGGAGCAAGCATCAATAGTTCCTGCGGAAATACTCTACCACTCTCAAAGAGATGATGCCCATCACAGGGTCTATATTCATAGATCTGAGGAGGCCTTGCTTGTTACTGATGGAAACCAAATCGACAGAATGTTTGTACAAGAAGAAAGCTTCAATCAACTCCAAAGAAGCAGGATGTAGTATATACACCTTGGTGTACTGCAGGTGAGAATCCAAACTTTGCACAGGCAGGAAGAAGGAATAATGGCCCTCATCATATTCAGAGACAACCGCTGGATAGGCGATCAGGCTATCCTAGCAACGATGAAGGTGGATTTGACAAGAGGCAGCCAATTGGTATATGTTCAGGTGACCTAACATTATGTTAACAATTGGTGATTTCTTTAGAAATGTTTAGGTCTCTATTCTGATAAGGGGGTATGAGCAATGGCAAAATGGAGAAGCTAATTTATTAATAACAAGGGGACTTGTTGGAAGGTTATCTAATACCCCTAATGTTGGCTTTGCATATGAAGTGCAAGGCGTGGTTGATTATCTCACAAGACACGAAGTGCGAACCTTACCAGGACGAAGATATTCTACTTCCTCCCTACAAGGCTTGAACTAGACTATCAGGCCAACACACATCACTCTCCCCATTCAGCCCTCGGAGGTAAATAGTAGAAACCTACTGGATGGATGGATATCCTTAAGCTTCTCTAACTATGCAGTTGCAAGGATAAGTCAAACACCCCATTATAATGAAAAAGATGAGGAAATACAAAGTGATGAAGAAGACATACGCTCCTCCCATACCCTGGCGGTGTTAATTGAATCAAAACTTGGAATCTTTACATACATTGATGATGAAGAGTATGATAAATGTCTGCAATTAATGAAGGAGACTAACCCAATCGTCATGGTATGCAAACTATTTGAAACTGCCACTATGCTAAAAAGAAAAGCTTTGGGTGTTGCAGGATTTAATCTAGCAACTGATAAAGCCTGTATCATAGAGCCTAGAGGATGAGGCCTAATTTCAACAGGGCTAAGTCTGGAAATTCCCTGGGGATCATATGGTCATATTGCTATCAAATCAAGAGTAGCATGGGAACTTGGCCTTGATATTGGAGCTGGAGTAATCAACAGTGACTACCGGGGTGAAATAAAAATTATGGTCTTTAATCACTCAGACACAACAACCTATATTTGGCCCGGAGACTGTATAGCTCAAATTATATTTGAACCAATTCTCATCGCTGAAGTCTACCAAACAAAAGAGCTATCTAAAACTTCAAGAGGAACGCAAGGATTTGGTTCCACAAACTCCTCAATATTTAATCTTTTACTACTTAAAGAAGTGCCAGAAACCTCTCAAAGTAGGCAGGATATAATTTTTGTGCTAGTCCAGGAAGAGGAACTAACCACCTCTCAGTATGGAACTTTGGGAATTGATGCAGGAGATGTACGCTCAGGGGCCTCTGCACTCTAGTCCATAGACCTCTCAGAGGATACCACTGAGTCGGAGGATAATTTCCTTAATCATATTCAATACCTTGCCTCTATAACCAAGCTGGCAGCGGAATATGACAGTGACATTCCACCAAAATGGGATTCTTTCACAGAGGATGAAGACTTCATCAATCCATTCACATCGGAAGGTGGTGGGGAAATCAAGCCCATTTCTCAACTTATTGTCATGGGAATGGAGTATCCAAGCCTCAAGTGACTACTGGAAGAAGATTATATGTGGGGTTTTGCTTGAGAGAGGCTGTTGTCGATTTCAGAATAATGAAAGAAGCAAGTGTGTGCTTCTTGTTAAGAGTCAAGTGTGCAGTGCATAGGAGGTGAAGAGGCTTCTTGTGTGAGTGTTGTGAGCAGGCAGTTGATGGGTGTGAGTTCTCATGTGCAAGTGCTACGTGAAGGCAAGCATAGAAGAGTCGAGAGAACTCTTCTCTTGTTTAGGAGAACAAGGGGAAATTATCACAATCACCGAGCTTAGGGTTGTGGTGTTGTGAAGTTGCGGTGGAAGTTTGAATTAACACTTGTGACTTCCATCCCGACTGCGAGAGTTTCTTCTCTGCGTTGTTGTTCAAGTCAAGTTCCTACGATCTCATCGACATATATATATAGTGAGGTATGATAACTTATGGTTCCACAATTTCTATTTCATAAGTTTACATTAGTATCAGAGCTAGGTTGAATGTGAAATCGAGTTCGCGTTCAATGTTTTCTTGAGTTAGAACTCAAGAATGGTTATAGAGTCTGTGATCGTGGAATATGGTTCTCGTCTTCACAGAGTGGACGACGAACAATGTCGTGTTGAGTGGCACTACCGAGTGAGAACTACATCATCGAGTGGATCTCGATGCTCCTGAGTGAGAAAACTCTGTTAAGTTCACCTCCCTGTATTGACCAAGCACTTTATGTGCTCAGTTCACTTTTTGCTGCTCGGAAGAAGGTGCTCTCGAGCAGTCACGATTCTTGCTCGAGCTTGTTGAGGTGCTCGGGAAGGATCGCAGGCAACACGCGAGAAGTGAAGATCGAGAGACGCGTTACTCGGGTAGTCATGATCCTCGCTCGGGCATGGTGAAGTGCTTGGGAAGGATCGCAACCCGCTCGCATGAAGGGGATAATGAGGTGCTCGGGACCGTAACACAGTGCTCGGGCATGAGGAGGTGCACAGTGCTCGGACGCTTGCCATGCAGAAGGTGCTTGGGTGCGCACAATGCTTAGCCATGCACGTGAGGCGCTTGGGTCGCGCGTGATGTGATCAAGAACATGGAGGTGCTTGGGAAACCCACGTGCATGAAGTGGTTGGGCACAACGGTGCTTGGGCGAGTGATGCAGTGCTCGGGAACATTGAGGAACTGGGCGTGAAATGGTGCTTGGGCGATGCACGTTGCTTGGGTGACCTGCGGTGCTCAGGCATTGGAGTCGAATACTACAGTGCTCGGGCCCACCGTAGTGGTGGGGCACACTGCAGTGCTTCACGGTGCTCGGGTGACCCCGAGAAGAGGTGTTCGGATGTACACATGCACATGGAGGTCGCAATTTCTCTCCTAGGCATGATTAAGTGCTCGGGACTAAGAAAGCGGTACTCAATCGCATGCTTGGTGCTTAGGCACGTGTGGTACGTGTGCAACGAAGCTCAGGCACAAAAGAGACAACTGTATGGTCCTCGAGCACAGTGGGATCGGGCACGCAGAGGTGTTCAACCATGTTCATAGGTGCTCGGGAGTACTCAACCGTGCTAGGAAGTGCTCGGCGAGTGCTTGATAGCTCTCGGAGTACTCGACAATAAGGTCAGCAGTGCTCGGGAGTTCTCGACAGGGCTTAGTAGTGCTTGGCTTGGTGTACTCGGGAAGAGCCGAGGAGATTAGGAGCTCGACATGGGCAAAGTCCTTTGTGCTCAAGGTCGCTGATGATCTCGAGAGCTCGACATGAGTATAGGTACTTGGGTTGCACTGAGTTTCTCAACACGAGTGATTATGCTTTATCCGAATTCATTCGGATTTCGCCTAGAGAGTGGTAGTAGTCCACTTGGTGCAGGCCTAAGGCGAGTGTCTTGGAGAAGACGAAGAGGTCTAACTCTGAGAAGTGTGACAAATAACTGCCAGTGTTGGGCGGCTTGTAAACCCTTAAAGTGGCGTGTAGGCTTACTGAGGGTATATAAGTACATGTGACTATTGTGTACCCCATCTTAATTCGAATAGTGAGATGCAATTCTAGGTTGTGGTATATGGTATTTGTTGATTCATACGCTCTCTTAGAATTTCTATTCGAGTCATGATGATTTGTAGGGTACACAAAGTTGAGATATTAAGTATCAATTGTTACTAACGTCTCTCTTTCTATGTGATAGAGAAATGGCTACAACAAAGAGTGTCATATTGGATCTCGTGAAGGGAGACAAGCTGAACGGTGATAACTATGACATTTGACACCGGAAGGTTCAATTTATCTTCAAGGAACAAGAACTCAGGGAGGTTCTTAAGCACGAGATGGTAGATCCTGAGGAGGGAACCACAGCTCAGGCGAGACAGGATCAAGAGATATATCGCGCTTGGAAAAAGAAGGATGGTCAAGCTAGGGTAATTCTTCTAAGCAACATGCACGATGAGCTAAACCTGATCTATGAGTACTATTCTACAACAATATTGGTCTGACTTTTTCTTAAAGAGCAATATGATGCCCCATCAGCTCCTAAGTTTAGGATGCTGACTTATAAGTGTTAGTGAAAGCCCTAGAGCCAATCATGTGATGATTGTTGTATGGACTTTATTGTATCATATTCCTATTTATAAAGGCATGGTTATTATATTTACTTGTATTGGTGCCAAATAACTAAATATAATAATGTCCTTGAGTAGTAGGTTCTTATCTATATCAATCGATTGATTGAATCGATAATGAGATGATATAGAGAACACTACTCTTAATCATTCCTAGTCGAGTATTAACATTCAGGGACAATGTTAATGCATAGAGACTAGCATGTAGGTCAACATGATGACTTGATCTCACAAGTCATGGATATGAGATATCAAGTTGACACATGGGTATGCATTGGAGAATGTATACTGAATGACCCGCCATGAGAAAGTATCATGGATCGTTATATGAGTGTCATATACTTTCTCATGTGGCTATTAGTATGACTATTAATCCTTAGACCTGAAGTCACCATGATTCCCTACATAAGGAGTTGCATACTTTGGCTTCGTCAAACGTCACCCGTAAATGGGTGGACTATAAAGGCGATTACTGGGTATGTAACAAATTATGCGGAGGGATGTGAGTGATGTAGATGAGATCTATCCCTCCTATATGACGGGAGTGACATCGATATTCTTGATAGAGTGAGACCACGAAGTGCATGGCCATGCCCAAATGAGTCAATATGAGATATTGAGTTCATTTGATTAGAGTGAGTCTACTTGGAGTTCAAGATTTAGATTGTACCAAGGATGACATGGTCTATGCCTCGATTGGTCAATCTAGATGTCAAGGATAGAGGGACATTGTCACATATTGTGAGAGTCACAATTAGTAGTCACAAAGGTGATGTTGGAGCTCAACATTCTTGTAACTTGGGTAGCAATGATGTGTTGCTAGATACCGCTCATTGTTTATGTTCCTAAATCGGTTTAGGGACATTGCCAACGTTACAAGAACCTATAGGGTCACACACATAAGGGCAATTAGATGGAGATTAGGTTCATATGATGAACCATGAGGATTAGGTTCATGGGATGAACCAAATTAGATTAAGAGTAATCCTAATTAGACTAATTGAGTTGGACTCAATTTGATTCAAGTGTTGAATGAGTCTAATTTAGATTTGATTCATAAAATCAATTTAAATTAATGAATAGAGATTCATTAAATTAAATTGACTTGAGTCAAGTGGTTAGATTTGATCAACCATGGGAGATTAGAGGTTAAGTTTGACTTGACTTGAGAGGGAAGATAAAAGGTCAAGTTTGACTTGACCAAATGCCATGTCATGATGATGACTTGGCATGGTCGGCCAAGGATGATGCTCCACATCATCATTGAATTTGTCAATTGGTGCCACATCATGAGGGAGACCAAGGGTCATGGGAGTTACATGCATGCATGTAACCCCCTCTCCATGAAGTGGCCGGCCACTTTACTCCATGTGATGGAATTCATTTGGTGAGTTATTCTAACTTCATCTTCAACCTTGGATCAATTTCCCTCAAGCTCTCCTTCTTCTTCCTCATCTTGCCGACACCTTCTAGGAGTGTTAGCACACTCAAGATTGTCTTTTTCTCCACCTATTTCTTGTGTGGATACCAATAGAGGAGTGTACACTTGACACTCTCAAGTTCCGACAACCTTTTTTGGACGAGCGGGATTTGCGAAGGGCGTCACTACGAGGGTAACATCCTTATCATGTAGATCTAAGGTAGATCTAGGGTTTTTATACAAGCACATACATGTTTTGTTTTAATACTTCTTCGCACGGATCCGTGGCCGGGGCTTCCGAGGTTTCCGCAACGCAAAAAGCGATTTTTGCGGCTCGGAAAAACCCCAACAGTGGTATCAGAGCCACGTGCGAAGCATGTATGTGTTTCGTTTTTGTAATTTTTGTATTAGATATAAAAATTACAGATTTATATGTTTCTGTAAATTTCCTATTTTTTAGAATTTTTGGGTATTTTTCTCGAAGAATCGAAGCAACGAGTGTTGGGACACTTGTAGGCTTCAACCGTCGAGAAAAACTCTCCGAAACGGCGAGTTCTCGCTTTAGGTTTTTGGGACAGTGACTTAAGTTGCTGTAAGATCATTTTATGGACACTCGCAAAGTTTATTTTGTGAGTAGGGGCGCTGCCCCTATCCCCGAAAGGGGCCTTGTCCCACGATCGCGCCCGGAAACCGCTTAGCGGGACCGTTACGGAGAGGTGACTCATAAAATTGAAAAAAAAAATAGGAAAAATTATAGAAATTTTCTATAAAAAATGCATAATTTAGAATTATGTATAATTCTGTGATTGTCATGGCCCAATAACCCCAATATGATTGGATGTGATGTGTTGTAATTCATAATACGGTCTGCGTGCTATTTTGTGGTTGTGCGTGTTGTATAGTGTATGCGACCTGTGCATCGTACCTCTTCTTTTGATATTATAGTTGTAAATAGTTTTAGACTCGAATGTAACTCGAGTTTCATATTTGTAATATACAAAATGGAGCGGTGGAAAGTCCACTTGAAGACGAGGTTACGAGAAGGGTGTCGACGACACATGGCGGTCAAAGGAAGCGCTTGGAGAAGCCGCTAGCCTTAGGTTGACCGTCCGATCTTCTCATTGGCTTGAGAAGATCGTAGTAGGGCCATGACTACATCACATTTAATTATATATATATATGTTGATATATATATATATATTTATTTGATTTTTCTTGTATGTATGTGATGCATGCTAGTAAAATAATGCTTGTATGTATATGATGCATGCTAGGATGATTTTCTTGTATGTATATGATGCATGCTTGAATAATGATAGTATGTATGTGATGCATGCTAATATAGGATAATAAAGGCCTAAATGCATATAAGATATACATTATGATTAGATTAGATCATAATCGAATCAACTTGAAAAATGCCTACCGAGCCTTGATACCCATCACTACCTCGATCATTTGTTGTTGTTGAATCTGTCAAAGCAGAGCAACGCATATTATCTTGGTAGGGTGCGGAGGGACAATCTTGGTCCCTCCTATCACGCTTGGGTTAGAGTAAGCTCAATTAGATTGAGCAAAACTAGTTAACTCAATTGGATCGAGTAAAACTATAGACATATTCCAATCGTTGGAAAGATAGGTTAAGATCGCATTTACACTAAATCTTGGGCGATTTAGCCAAAGCTAACTCAAGGTCTTTTGTAAATGTGGGTCTTGATCCTATAAACAAGAGTTGCATAGAAATGTAATCGGTAATGTGTTACCCACCGACCGTACTAAGTCTTGGGCGATTTAGCCAAAGCTAACTCAAGGCATAGTATGATGTGGATCTTGTCCCGCAAAAATTATAGCTAGTTTGTATGAATCTAGTAATGTTGTTTGACCACATCCATAACTCGATTCTATAAAATTCCTATAATTCAGTGGGAGCTTCATTTGATTAAAGGCCTAATTAAATGATAAAAGGAATATGATATTAATTCTCTACATTGTATGTTGTAGATAACTATGTCGACAAATACGAACACTCTCTCTCTGCGTTCTGTCCTTGAGAAGGACAAGCTCAATGGAGCAAATTTCCTGGACTGGTACAGGAACCTGAGAATTGTTCTCCCCCAAGAAAGGAAGCTATATGTTCTGGAGCAGCCCATTCCGGAGGCACCTCCTGCCACTGCCTCGCGAGCTGACAAAGATGCTTACAAGAGGTATCAAGATGATGCATTAGATGTGTCATGTCTAGTGCTCACGACCATGAACTCTAAGCTTCAGAAGCAACATGAGTTCATGAATGCTTATGATATGGTTGGACATCTTCATCAACTATATCAAGGACAAGCAAGGCATGAGAGATATGAAGTCTCTAAGGCATTGTTTGGGTCTAAAATGCAAGAAGGGACTCAGAGGTCAATATGTACTCAAGATGATTGGGTACGAGAAAACCTACAAAGGTCCGGGATTCCCACTTGGCCAAGAGCCGCCATCGACTTGATCTTGCAATCTTGCCACAAGCCTTCAATCAATTTGTCATGAATTATAACATGAATGAAATTGATAAGCCATTTCAAATGCTCAAAGATGTTGAGAATCACGAGCTTAACCTTAAGAAAGGAAAATCTGACATCATTTTGATGGTGCAGAAGAAGAAAGGCAAGGGCAAGCCTAAAGGTAAGGGAAAGTCTCAAGCCAAGGGCAAAGGCAAAGAACTTAAACCCAAAGGAGGGGTAGCCAAGGAAGGGGCTTGCTTTCACCGCAAGGAAGGTGACATCGGAAGCGAATCGCAAGGCATACCTGGAAGATCTTAAGAAGAAGAGAAGTGAGACTTCTACTTCAGGTATAAATGTTATAGAAGTCAATCTATCTATTTCTTCATCATGGGTATTAGATACTAGATGTGCATCTCACATTTGTACCAATGTGCAGGCGCTGAGAAATAGCAGGGCATTGACAAAGAGCGAGGTGGACCTACGAGTAGGCAATAGAGCAAGAGTTGCTGTTGTTGCTGTAGGAACTTATGATCTATCTTTGCCCTCTGGGCTTGTACTAGAATTAGATGAATGTTGTTATATGTCTACCTTAACTAAGAACATCATTTCAATTTCATGTTTAGACAAGAAAGGATTTTCATTTATAATAAAGAACAAATGTTGTTCAGTTTATTTAAATGATATGTTCTATTGTAGTGCACCTCTAATGAACGGACTCTACTTTCTAGACTTAGAGAGCCCTATCTATAACATAAGTACCAAGAGGTTCAAGTCAAATGAGTTGAACCAAACATATCTATGACACTGTCGCTTAGGTCACATAAATGAGAGTCGCTTATCTCAGCTCCATAAGGATGGGTTGCTAGACTCATTTGATTTTGAATCATATGAGACATGCGAGTCTTGCCTTTTAGGCAAGATGACCAAGACTCCCTTTAGTGGACACAGCGAAAGAGCAACAGATTTGTTAGGACTTATACATAGTGATGTATGTGGCCCTTTCAATGTTGCAGCTAGAGGTGGTTACAGTGTACTTCATTACATTTATCGATGACTTCAAGAGATATGGTTATGTGTATCTCATGACATAAATCGTAATCCTTTGAAAAGTTCAAAGAATTCAAGAATGAAGTACAAAACCACTGGCAAGAGTATTAAGATACTTCGATCGACGAGGTGGAGAATACCTTAGCCATGAGTTTGTGGACTATCTAGCCGAGTGTGGATTCTATCTCAACTCACTCCTCCCGAACACCACAAAGGGAATGGTGTATCCGAAAGGAGGAATCGTACCCTATTGGATATGGTACGATCTATGATGAGTCACACAGATCTTCCTATATCCTTTTGGGGATATGCTCTAGATACAACAACCTTTACCCTTAACCGTGTACCATCCAAGGCTGTGATAAAGACACCATATACGATATGGACAGGGAGAAATCCCAAGATGTCTTTTATGAGGATTTGGGGTTGTGAGGCTTACGTTCGACGTCAAGTCTCAGACAAACTGGGACCCAAATCCGATAAGTGCTATTTTGTTGGATATCCCAAGGATACAAAGGGATATTACTTCTACATTCCCAGTCAGCACAAAGTGTTTGTGGCAAAGACTGAAGTTTTTCTAGAGAGGGATTTTATTTCTAGAAAAACTAGTGGGAGTACCTTCGATCTTGAAGAAATTCAAGATAAGGACCATAGCACTGAGGCCTTGATGGAGGCTGAATAGGAACCATAAAGTGTTGTGGGTGATGAGGTTGTTGCACAAAGAGTTGTGGGACAACCACCTGTTCAGGTAGACCTACCTCTTCGCAGGTCTGATAGGGTACGTCGTTAGCCTGAGAGATACTCATTTCTCTTGTCTGACCATGATGACGTTATGCTTATTGAGAATGAGCCTACCTCCTATCAGGAAGCTGTGATGAGCCCAGATTCTGAGAAATGGCTAGAGGCCATGAGATCCGAGATGGAATCCATGTACACCAACCAAGTATGGACTTTGGTTGATCCACCTGAAGGGGTCAAACCCATTGGGTGTAAGTGGGTCTTTAGGAGAAAGACTGACATGGATGGACTTACGCATACCTATAAGGGCCGATTGGTGGCTAAAGGTTTCAAGAAAATTCATGGTATTGACTATGATGAAACCTTTTCTCCAGTGGCGATGTTTAAGTCCATTCGGATCTTACTTGCTATTGCAGTATACCACGATTATGAGATCTGGCAGATGGATGTCAAAATCGTGTTTCTAAATGGAAACTTACTCGAGGATGTGTACATGACACAACCTGAGGGTTTTGAAGATCCACAGCATACTGGGAAGGCATGCAAGCTGCAAAGATCCATTTATGGGCTAAAGCAAGCTTCTCGGAGCTGGAATCTTCGATTCGATGATGCGATCAAATAGTTTGATTTCATCAAGAATGAAGATGAACCCTGTGTCTACAAAAGGGTTAATGGGAACACAATTGTCTTCCTTATATTGTATGTGGATGACATACTACTCATTGGGAATGACATCCCTTCGCTACAGTCTGTGAAGACTTGGCTGGGGACGTGCTTCTCAATGAAAGACTTAGGTGAAGCAGCCTGTATTCTAGGCATCAAGATCTATAGAGATAGATCTAAGAGATTGCTTGGCCTAAGTCAGAGTACATACATTGACACGGTATTACTACGGTTTGCCATGCAGAATTCCAAGAAGGGACTTCTGCCAATGTCACATGGTGTGAGTCTTTCGAAGACTCAAAGTCCCTCTTCTAGAGAGGAGAGAGACCGCATGGATAAGATCCCTTACGCATCAGCTATAGGATCTATCAT
The DNA here is from genome assembly GCA_025175895.1 of Wurfbainia villosa. Taxonomy (NCBI): domain Eukaryota; kingdom Viridiplantae; phylum Streptophyta; class Magnoliopsida; order Zingiberales; family Zingiberaceae; genus Wurfbainia; species Wurfbainia villosa. Next base: position 64,726,620 of record CM046001.1, read on the forward strand.
GTATGTCATGTTGTGTACTCATCCTGATGTCTCGTATGCTTTGAGCATGATGAGTAGGTACCAGTCAGATCCAGGTGAGCGTCACTGGACAGCAGTCAAGAATATTCTTAATGACTTGAGAAGAACTAAAGAATATTTCTTGATATTTGGAGGGGATGAGGAGCTAGCTGTAAAGGGTTACAGCGATGCCGGCTTCCAAACTGGCCAGGATGATTATAGATCGCAGTCAGGGTTCGTGTTTTGCTTGAATGGTGGCGCTGTGAGCAGGAAGAGTTCGAAGCAGGACACAGTTGCTGATTCTACAATAGAAGTCGAGTATATCGCTGCATCTGAGGCAGCAAAGGAGGCAGTTTGGATCCGCAAGTTCATTACTGAGCTTGGGGTGGTTCTTAGCATAGCAGATCCCATAGAGCTCTATTGTGACAATAATGGAGCGATTGCATAGGCTAAGGAACCTCGCTCACACCAGCGGACCAAACACATACTACGATGCTTCCATCTCATTCGAGAGATCATCGATAGAGGAGATGTGAAGATTTGCAGAGTACCCACAGAAGCTAACATCGCAGATCCCTTGACTAAGGCTTTGGCACAGAAAAAGCATGATGGTCACACTAGGTCATTGGGTATTAGATACTATGGTGATTGGCACTAGTGCTAGTGGGAGATTGTTAGTGAAAGCCCTAGAGCCAATCATGTGATGATTGTTGTATGAACTTTATTGTATCATATTTTTATTTATAAAGGCATGGTTATTATATTTACTTGTATTGGTGCCAAATAACTAAATATAATAATGTCCTTGAGTAGTAGGTTCTTATCTATATCAATCGATTGATTGAATCGATAATGAGATGATATAGAGAACACTACTCTTAATCATTCCTAGTCGAGTATTAACATTCAGGGACAATGTTAATGCGTAGAGACTAGCATGTAGGTCAACATGATGACTTGATCTCACAAGTCATGGATATGAGATATCAAGTTGACACATGGGTATGCATTGGAGAATGTATACTGAATGACCCGCCATGAGAAAGTATCATGGATCGTTATATGAGTGTCATATACTTTCTCATGTGGCTATTAGTATGACTATTAGTCCTTAGACCTGAAGTCACCATGGTTTCCTACATAAGGAGTTGCATACTTTGGCTTCGTCAAATGTCACCCGTAAATGGGTGGACTATAAAGGCAATTACTGGGTATGTAAAAAATTATGCGGAGGGATGTGAGTGATATAGATGGGATCTATCCCTCCTATATGACGGGAGTGACATCGATATTCTTGATAGAGTGAGACCACGAAGTGCATGACCAAGCCCAAATGAGTCAATATGAGATATTGAGCTCATTTGATTAGAGTGAGTCTACTTGGAGTTCAAGATTTAGATTGTACCGAGGATGACATGGTCTATGCCTCGATTGGTCAATCTAGATGTCAAGGATAGAGGGACATTGTCACATATTGTGAGAGTCATAATTAGTAGTCACAAAGGTGATGTTGGAGCTCAACATTCTTGTAACTTGGGTAGCAATGATATGTTGCTAGATACCGCTCATTGCTTATGTTCCTAAATCGGTTTAGGGATATTGCCAACGTTACAAGAACCTATAGGGTCACACACATAAGGGCAATTAGATGGAGATTAGGTTCATATGATGAACCATGAGGATTAGGTTCATGGGATGAATCAAATTGGATTAAGAGTAATCCTAATTAGACTAATTGAGTTAGACTCAAGTGTTGAATGAGTCTAATTTAGATTTGATTCATCAAATCAATTTAAATTAATGAATAGAGATTCATTAAATTAAATTGACTTGAGTCAAGTGGTTAGATTTGATCAACCATGGGAGATTAGAGGTCAAGTTTGACTTGACTTGAGAGGGAAGATGAAAGGTCAAGTTTGACTTAACCAAATGTCATGTCATGATGATAACTTGGCATGGCCGACCAATGATGATGCTCCACATCATCATTGACTTTGTCAATTGGTGCCACATCATGAGGGAGACCAAGGGTCATGGGAGTTACATGCATGCATGTAACCCCCTCTCCATGAAGTGGCCGACCACTTTACTCCATGTGATGGAATTCATTTGGTGAGTTATTCTAACTTCATCTTCAACCTTGGATCAATTTCCCTCAAGCTCTCCTTCTTCTTCCTCATCTTGCCGAGACCTTCTAGGAGTGCTAGCACACTCAAGATTGTCTTTTTCTCCACCTATTACTTGTGTGGATACCAATAGAGGAGTGTGCACTTGACACTCTCAAGTTCCGACAACCTTTTTTGGACGAGCGGGATTTGCGAATGGCGTCGCTATGAGGGTAACATCCTTATCATGTAGATCTAAGGTAGATCTAGGGTTTTTATACAAGCACATACATGTTTTGTTTTAATACTTCTTCGCACGGATCCGTGGCCGGGGCTTCCGAGGTTTCTGCAACGCAAAAAGCGGTTTTTGCGGCTCGGAAAACCCCAACAATAAGCTTATTACTTATAAGAAGAGACCCAATCATACTATGAAACAACATTGAATGCATATGTCAAGTATGATTGCTTCTCTGAAGAATATAGGGGAGCTAATGTCAAATGAGCTTTATGTACTGGGAGTGATCTAGTCATTGCATGACTCCTAGGTTGTAGTTAAGACCTACCTCAAACACATTGAAAGTATCCGCACTTTTATGGATGTGAATATACACTGTGAGATCGAGGAGGAGCATCAGGAGGTGACCAAGTTATCTTTAGGTCATGCTAATCTTACGGAGTTGAGTAAGGGCTCTCGGGGTACAAAGTGCAAGTGGTTCAAGCATGAGAAGAAGACTAAGGGTCCTAGCAAGAAGAAGTTATTCGTCAAGACAACTGAAAAGGGATAGAAAAGCAAGAAGAAGGAGATTGTAAAGAGTAAAGTTTGATGCTACGTATTTGGTAAGCTTGGGCATTTCACATGTGAGTGTAGCGAGTGAAAGGTATATCCTTCTTCTTTATATGGTTTGAGTTATGTGTCATCTAGTGTAATGCTCGCTAACTCATCTCCTTTATGGATTGTAGACTCAGGAGCAACAAACCATGTAGCTCGAGATAGGAGTGCTTATGTAGAATTTCTCCATTTAAGTCCACATGCGAGAAAGCTATATGTGGGGAATGGGGCATTCATGGCGGTGAGAGGGATTGAAACTTGCAAGTTGTTCCTTTAAAGTAATCAAGTCCTGTATCTTCATGATTTGTTATATGCTCCAAAGATTCGACGAAATCTCATTTCTATTTGTTTTCTAGACCAACTAGGATATAATGTTTCAATTGGAAACTCTAATGTTTCCATTTTATATGATAATACTCTAATATGTTTCGATTATTAGTACCTATAAGATTCATATATCTCCACAATGACATGATATTATCCACTTTGGGTCTAAGCCCTCATGGTTTTATTTTTTGGGCTTTACCCAAAAGGCTTCATACTAATGGATATATCTTTTCATCTTATAAGCACATGATCTTTTCCATGTCTTACCAATGTGGGACTTTGATTGTATTCATAATACTCTCAACAATCTCCCCCTCAAACGAAGGACCACATTGGTCGCCCCCCTCAAGCCTATCCCTCCTTGAAGGACTTCCTTTGCTTGATGTTCGATCTTCAACCCACCAGGACTTCCTGGCAACTATCTGGTCATCCTGACCCAACTGGACTTCCTGTCTGGTGTATGGTTCTCTTGATCCAGACATAGGAACTCACTTCCTTCGTTCGAGGTGCATGTCTTGACATGGACCATGACTCTGATACTAATTGTTAGTGCATATAAGATTCTTATGTCTCCACAATTGCATGATATTGTCCACTTTGGGCCTAAACCTTCATGGTTTTATTTTTTGGACTTTACCCAAAAGGTCTCATACCAATAGACATATCTTTTCATCTTATAAGCACATGATCTTTTCTATGTCTTACAAATATGGGACTTTGATTGTATTCTCAATACTCTCAACACCGATATAGTCCATGAGGGGCTTTATACACTTATCTTAATTTCATTTCCTGAATTTTATCCTACTTCTCCTATTGCTTTTGCATCTGATAGTGTAGTAGATGATGTAAATATATGACATACTAGACTTGGCCACATAGGGCAAGAGAGAAGGGGCCGATTAGCATCATCTTATAGGGGATCGATCGGCCGGCTAGAGGGGGGTGAATAGCCCTCTTTCGTTGGATGGTGGAATTTGCTCGTCTAGACAATTGTTAGCGCAAGCGGAATACTAATAAAGACAAGCAAATAAACGAAGAAGAATACAAACAATGCTAACACCAAAATATAACGTGGTTCACGGCTACGCCGCTAATCCACGGTCCAATTCGTCCCCGGTGAATCACTCCGCAACCAAATCACTATCGATCTCTCCTTTGCACTAAGCTAGGTGGAGGTAACCCTTACAACTCAAAGACACTCCTTCTTTTACAATAGATGTGAAAGAAAGCTAAGAGAAGAAGTTTGAATCTTGTAGAGCACTTGGATGGTTACTTAGAGCATAAGCATTAGTCATTCAAAAGCCCACACCCTCTCTTTTTATAAAGAGGGCTGATTTCTTCCCGTTGGATGCCATCAGTCGACTGTTGCCCGACCCTTGGCAGTCGACTGCCGCCACTGCAACGGCCTCCAAACACGTCGGATCCCGACCGTTGTAGTCCAACGGAATACTTGGCCGTCGATTGATGGATCCCATCAGTCGACTGCTACCTCCGTAGTCGACTGCCCAGTCGGCTACGAGCGGTTATGTGGCCCAAACCCTCTTCACCGATTCTTTGCCTTCGATGCCGGATGATGGTCTTTGGCGATGATCGCTCCGTAGTATCACGCTGGGCCAAAATCCACTCTTGACTCAGTCAGATATCAGTCGAACCTATTCGACTCAGAGCAGTCGACTGATGTCGGGAAAACTCATCCGACACTTAGCCATTCGGCCAAGTTCACCTAATGAGCTACTTACAATTCACTCATTCTCTCATCTCACTCGAAGTCCCTCGCCGAAGCTCTCTTCGTTCGCGGCCACATCCCTCGGCAGCATCAGGCGCACGACTCTGCAATGCTCCTTCGCGTCTCTTGCCTCCAAAGTCTGCTTCCTTGGCTTCGCTTCAAGTCATCTCGTCCGGCGGTCCCTCGGCAGCATCAAGCGCACGGCTCTGCAATGCTCCTTCTCCGACTCAAGCACGAGGTTCTGAGTGGTGAACCCGCCTAGGTTCCATGTGTGAATTACTAAGTCCTGCAAGACTCCAACGCACATATAAAATCATAATAACACTCTAACTTAAACTCTTTGCCACACACATCAAAACCTTATCATGACAAGAGATTGCCCTAACAATCTCCCCCTTTTTGATGTGTGGCAATCCGTTTAAGTTAGGTAAAAATATTTGATAAACTATTAAGGAAAGAAAGCATGTAGGTAAACATGATTAGCAACTCTCCCCCTTAATACATGAAACTCCCCTAGATATATTCCCCCTTACTTAAACATACATTTCTCCCCCTTTGACACCATCAAAAATAATTAACAAGGTTTATATAGCATGACATCAAGTTTAGAGAGAAAGAAAAAACCAAAATCAGTCAAAAACCTGATGAAATCAGGTTACTGTGCTCATTTACAGTCCATCAGTCGGCTGCTATCAGTATGGCAGTCGACTGGCACAAAGGAATCCGAATTTCTGATTTTCTGGACGAGTTTCAGAAATGCATTATAAATTCCAAAAAATTTGAAAAATAGTAAAATTTGGGGAACACATTTCTTTTAAGTATATCTATTAATGAAAAATAGTTTTCAAGAAAAATCATTATATTTTCATAGATTTGCCAAAAATCCAAAAGCTTTAAAAACCACTAGGTTTTTGATCATATTAGTATCCATTTTAACACCTAGTCTTGCTTTGAATTGTTTCAAAACATGAATACACAAATTTTAAAGTAAGAAATTATTTTGAAAACATATGAAATATCCAACTATGATCTTTGGGCAATATGTCTATGAATTAAACATAAGCCTTCCCCATGATTGGTCTATTATTGCAATTTTGATACCTTTAAATGACCATCTAAATGCCATAGGCATTAGTGGACATTTGTATCATCCTAACATCTCACCCATGCTATGTTTTCAATCATGGTAGCCTATGGTGAGTGTGAGATGTATCCTAAAGGTATTTGTATATACTTAACCATTATTTTCATGCAATTCTATCAAGGTTAAGTATCATCCTATCATTCCACATGATCATAAAGATGTATATGAATTAATTTTACATTATGACCATGAAACAAATGTATTCATCAAATTGTGATCATGCATTAGGTATTACATCATGATAATAAAGCAAATATCACCTAAAACATGATTTATCTACTTATAGGTGCATTATCATCACCTAACACTATTTCAAAAATGTTGTCCCGCCATCCTAAGTCAACCAACATATGATATAGGTAAATTGCATATGGTTGACTATCCTAGGGTTTTTCTAACCCTTAAGGATGGATTTTGGAACCCAAAATAAGTTCTTTCCTATTGGGTTCACTAAATACTCTTTGGGGATCCATTTTCTAGCTATTACTTTCTTTTTGTCTTGACCCCTAGCAATTAAGCATTTATAGGCCTTTTCATTTTTCTTTTCTTTATATCCTAGGCCTTTCTTGTTGAAGCTTGCCCTTTGGCTCCCTATGATCATGTTCAAGGTGTTGGAGCCTATAGTGAACTTTTCTAGGGCTTTGGTCAAATAGTCTACCTTTTCCCTTAAAGCCCTATTTTCTTCTATGCATGTATCATTAACATCCAAAGGCATATAGTTATCATGTGAGCATGCATCATCATCATTATCATTAAAACATGCTTTTTCTAATTTTTGCTCTAAATCTTTAATTTGATCAAGCATGGTTTTATTTTTCTTCTTTGCTCTAAATAAATCCTTAGTGAGGCTAGAAATCATAGAAACTATTTTACTAGGTGAAAGGTTAGTTACCATAGTTTCCATGTTCTCTTCTTCGGATGAGGAGGTAGAGGAGGCTCCCCCTTCACTTGAGCTCTCTCCACTTGAACTTGATCCTTCATTTCCGGAGGAGGAGCAATCTAAGTCATCAAAGGCCATTAATGCTAAGTTGGTGACAAAGGCATTCTCCTCTTCAGATGATGATGAAGATGATGAGGAGGGGGTCATCCCAAGTCCTTGCTTTTAATGTCTTTGCCTTCCCTTTTTCCTTGGCCTTCTTTTCTTCTTCCTTTTTCTTCTTGCTCCCCTTCTTCTTCTTTTCTTCCTTCTTTCTCTTCTCCTCCTTGCTTTTGTTCAAGAGGGGACAATTGTCCCTTATGTGTCTCTCTCCTTGGCAATTGTAATAAATGACCTTTCCCCTTGGTCTTCTCCTCCTATCATTAGATTTATTAAATTCAAAACATTTTAAAGCATACCTTACCCTCCTTACCATGTAGGCTTCTTCCGTGCTATCCATGGAGGAGGAGGAGGATGCTTCATCGGAGGAGGAGGGAATCTCCATCTTCTTCTTGTTGGCAATGTGCTATACCTCGGAATGCTCATAGGCTCCCATGTCCCCGGATTAAAATTTTCACTAATGAAAACTAATCCGGATGGGATGAGTTTCCTAAGCACAACCAATTCGTCGTCGTGCTAACGACTTGAGCGATCGCTTGAACAAACTAGTTGTTCAAGCAACCCAACTCTTCTAGTCGGTTAGCCACGGAAGAGACGACGGACGGATCGCCGGTTTTTGTGTTTCTTATCGGGGTCCATGATTATACAAATACATGCAAATGCAAACTAGTATAATCAACATATACTAACATAATGAACATAAGCTAGCATATCAAATAAGAACATGAAAAGAACAATAATAAAAGTTGTGAAACTTTTATACCTCTTGATCTTCTATCGTATGTCCTAACCTCCTTGTAGACTTCGTGTGGGCGAAGATCCTCCACAAGTTGAAGCTTCCTAGATCTTCTTCAATCCAAAGAATGAAGAACTCTCTTTCCCTTCTTGCTTGAGCCAACCACCAATCCACAAAGGATTGATGCCGCCGGCCCCAAGAATAGAGAGAATAATATGGAAACAACCAAGGAACCAAACTAGCGACAAACACTAGTTTTGGTGCCGGCCAAGATGGAGTGAATAGGAGAAAAGGAATATATTGGGCCCCGGCCACGGTGGAGGGAATAGAGGAAGGAGTCGGCCACACCCTAGGAAGAAGAAGACCTCCTCTCCTATAGTTGCCGCCCAACCTAAGAAGGAAACCCTAATTAGGGTTTCTCCTTAGGCTTTCTTGCCGCCCAACCATGGTGGAGAGAAGATATCTAGGAGCTAGCCACCTCCAAGGAAGAAGACAAACTCCTCCACAAGTGGCCGCCAACCTTCATTCCCATCCATGGCCGCCCATGCAAAGGAGCCAAAACCCTAATCAAATTAGGGTTTCCTCCATAGGGTTCCTTCTTGCCAAGCATGGTGAGAGAAGAGATCTAGGAGCTAGCCACCTCCATGGAAGAAGACAAGCTCCTCCATAGGTTGCGCCCACTCTTCTTCCTCACCTTGGCCACTTGACCCAAAGAGCCAAACCCTAATTAGGGTTTCCTCCTAGGTTGCCACGCCCAAGCAATTGGAGGCTAAACCCTAATCTCCTTAGCATCCATCATCCAACCTCTAAAACTTGTTGCCAACCCATAGCCACCCTTTTATAGAGTTAGGGTTTAGGCCTTGGTTTAATCTCCACCGTCGGTTCTAGGGTTTTAATCTCAACCGTCGGATCTAGAGATTTAATCTCAGCAAATCAGTTCTAGGGTTTTAATCCCAACCGTCGGATCTAGAGATTTAATCTCAACCGTCGGATCTAGAGATTTAATCTCAACCGTCGGTTCTAGAGATTTAATCTCCATCGTCGGTTCTAGAGATTTAATCTCAACCGTCGATTCTAGAGATTTGTTTTCCATTATTTGATCTAGACTTCATGAGGTTTATATTAGGCTACGATAGGGACCATGAGGAGGAGTTGGGTCTTGGCCACCCGATGGATCGGAACCACACAAACTTGATCCATCAATGATGTTCCATTCCACTAGAGGATCATCATCGAACTACCTCACCAACCCCATAAATTAATATGGGCTCCGTATATTATTTGTACATCCATCTCCCCGTGTTTAAGATATCGAATGTCAGTCAATTAATTGATTTACCATCGATTAATTAACATCTAACTCCTCGAGTAGTACCACTCAACCTTATCATCATGTTGACTAAGTCAACTGCGGGGTTACATGATGAACCTTGAGCTCCTCAAGGGGACATCATCAACCTAATATATAGGACACAGTTTCCTCCTATAATCAACGGCACACCATGTAAATAATATCATTTCCCAACTTACCGGGCATATTGATTTAATCCATAGAAATCTCACCCTCTGGTAAATCAAAGAAATAAATATTAAGTACATGTGCCCGTTATTATATCGAGATTAAGAGCATGTACAACATAATATCCGAGGTCCGATTCAATTATGCAGTCAGCAATAAATTGAATCACCTCTATGTCGGTCCTGCTCAATACACCTAAGTGTACTAGTGTAACTCTATGTTCAAGATAAAACAATACCAAGCTACACTACAACCATGCCAATGGTTTGTCAGCTCATCTTGGTTTGTGAGCCCTACTTATATTCTATAAGGGACGATAACATGATCTTCATCGCACCTGTGCACCATGTTATCTACAATGTAAAATATTAGACAATATGCACACATATAAATATAACGTGCAAACAATGATCATGTGATTCTTATTCCAAAATAAAGATGTTCATACAAAAGAGCTAGGCTTTCAGTATACATCCCAACAATTCTTCCCCTTGTTGGCCAAAAATGCTACTCTTCTTGAAGGTTGAATTCTAGGCTCTTCAACTATTCCTTCAAGCCTTGTTTCGTGGAGCTCCATTGTTGAGAAGAACTCCTCCAAGGTACTCACTTCTAAGTTCTTGGAGATGTAAAACGAGTATACCATGGAGCTCCATCTTGAGGACCGGGGAAAGGCATCTATGGCCTTCATTACCATATCCCGGTTGGAGAGCCTTTCACCTACACTTGTCAAGCCGGTTAGAATTTCCTTAAATCTAGAGTGTAGGGATTTTACCTTCTCTCCCTTTTCGAGTTTGATGTTGGATAATTGGGAGAGAAGAACATCTCTCCTTGCTAGTTTCGCCTCGGATGTGCCTACATGAATTTCTATTAATTTCTCCCATATTTCCTTGGCGCTAGCACACTCCCCTATCCTATTTACTTCTTGTTGGGGGAGTACATTGTAGAGGTGGTGCTTGACCTTTGAATTCGCAAGTACTCCTCTCTTTGCTTCTTGCTCCACCTTGATTTCTCCAATGGCTCCCCATTTTCATTCCTAGGCAATTCAAAATCGTTTTCCATAATTAAGAGAATTTCGAAATCGGTCTCGAAAAATACCTCCATTCTCTTTTTCCACCAAGAGAATTCCCCTTCAAACTTTGGCGGATGAATATTAGAGCCGACCATTCTTGAATGTGCTTGTTGTGGCGGTTAGTCCTCAACAAGCTTTCCTTGTCTCTGATACCACTTGTAGGGGATCAATCGGCCGGCTAGAGGGGGGTAAATAGCCCTCTTTCGTTGGATGGTGGAATTTGCTCGTCTAGACAATTGTTAGCACAAGCGGAATACTAATAAAGACAATCAAATAAACAAAGAAGAATACAAACAATGCTAACACCGAAATATAACGTGGTTCACGGCTACGCCGCTAATCCACGGTCCGATTCATCCCCGATGAATCACTCCGCAACCAAATCACTATCGGTCTCTCCTTTGCACTAAGCTAGGTGGAGGTAACCCTTACAACTCAAAGACACTCCTTCTTTTACAATAGATGTGAAAGAAAGCTAAGAGAAGGAGTTTGAATCTTGTAGAGCACTTGGATGGTTACTTAGAGCATAAGCATTAGCCATTCAAAAGCCCACACCCTCTCTTTTTATAGAGAGGGCTGATTTCTTCCCGTTGGACGCCACCCGGATCATTCGCCCTTAGCGATCATTGCCGCGCCACTAGAACGACCTCCGAACACGTTGGATCCCGAGTAGTAGTCCAACGGAACACTTAGCGATCGTGATGGTTCCCATCGATCGCTACTCGTAATCGTCGGCGCCCGATCGGCTCACGGTGCGTAGCCCCAAACCCTCTTGACGATCACCGCCTTCGGCCCGATAATCTTGATCGGGGCCGTATGGCGATAATCATCGGGCCAAAATCCACTCTTGACTCGATCGGATACGGTCGAACCTATTCGACTCGGAAGCGATCATTGTCATTCCATGGCAGTCGACTGATGTCGGGAAAACTCATCTGACACTTAGTCATTCGGCCAAGTTCACTTAATGAGCTACTTACAATTCACTCATTCTCTCATCTCACTCGAAGTCCCTCGCTGAAGCTCTCTTCGTTCGCGGCCACGTCCCTCGGCAGCATCAGGCGCACGACTCTGCAATGCTCCTTCGCGTCTCTTGCCTCCGAAGTCTGCTTCCTTGGCTTCGCTTCAAGTCATCTCGTCCGGCGGTCCCTCAGCAGCATCAAGCGCACGACTCTACAATCCTCCTTCTCCGACTCAAGCACGAGGTTCTGAGTGGTGAACCCGCCTAGGCTCCATGTGCAAATTACTAAGTCCTGCAAGACTCCAACGCACATATAAAATCATAATAACACTCTAACTTAAACTCTTTGCCACACACATCAAAACCTTATCATGGCAAGAGATTGCCCTAACACGTCTGACATGTTAGTTTAGCTAACCAAGGTCAAGTTGTTCTTGTGTGAGTTTTGCCTAGTAGGCAAATCAAAGAGAAAATAATTTGGGAAAGCATTGAGAGAAGAAACTCCATTGCAGTTGGTTTATTCCGATATTTATGGACCCATGAATGTGAGAGTACAAAATTGAGCCACATATTTTATGACATTTATAGATGATTACATGTGTTTCTGTTATGTCTACCTGATCTCGCACAAGTCTGAGGAAATGAAGTGCTTTAGGAGGTTTATTAGCGAGGTTGAAAATCAGCTAGACTTGCAAGTGAAAACTCTTAGAACCGATCGTGGGCGTGAGTATCTGTCTGAGCAATTTAAAGAACTCTATTTTGAAAAAGGCATTACTAGATATCTGACTATTCTTGCTACTCCTTAGCAGAATGAAGTTGCAGAGAGAAGGAATAGGACTATATTGAAAATGGTAAGGTCTATAATGGTGCAGGCCAATTTACCAATCTCTCATTTGGGGGATGCATTATTGACTGCTGTCTATGTTCTTAATCGTGTTCCAACAATGTTCGTAGTCAGTACTCGATACGAGCTTTGAACTGGGAGACAACTTGTCTTTAGTCATTTGAGGTCATGGGGTTGTGTCGTGTATGTTAATGATTCCTCTCATAAAATATAAAAAGTTAGGCACATGAGAAAAGAAGTGTATCTTTATCAGATACCCTGAATACTCCAAAGGATATGTGTTCCTAGAAGAACATGTAGACGACACAGTCACATAGATTAAGTCTCGTGATTCCGTATTTCTCAAGATTGATTTTCCTAAGAGAGGAGAAATCGATCGAGACTAAGGAAATCTCCGACCACTCCTACGAGGAGAAATCGTATTTCGACATAATAGAATATGCTAATCAATCTTTTGGTGAGGATATTTGTGGTGAGTTACATTATTTACAGCATATGCATGAAATGAAATATTATGATCAAACTCCTGATAATTTTGTGAAGATAAGCATGTTCAATCTTGAACCAAGGAAGGCAGCTAATAAATATTTGACCCCTCCACGAGCAAGATTTAAGAGATATGGTGATGAGGAACCACAAGGCAAAAGGCATAAGGTGAGCAAATATCTTGCTCCCCCACGAGCGAGATTCAAATGTATCAAGAAGGCCAGGGAAAAAAATCTCCTTGGGTCACTAAAGCCGAGATGAAGCGATGGAGTGTGGTTAAGCTAAAAGACCTTAAACAAAGCGCTTCTTGGGAGGCAACCCAAGTTTAGTTTTTACTTGTTTTCGATTTTATTGCATTCGTTAGATTTTAATTTCTGGCATTTAGCATGTTTTGCAAATAAAATCGGATTAGAAAGAACTTGCTAGGTAGAAGTAAAAATCATTTTGAGCCCACCTAGTCCACGACAAGAGCTTGCACCTGCACCACCATCTTTTTCTACTTTTGGGCAGGATGCAGGTATATTCGCCTACGATTTCTCCGAGTTCTGATCGCACCTCGACGACATTTATGTCTAGCAACAGACGCAGAGGCAGCGATGGGAGGAACAAAACGCTTACACGCAGATGGAGTTTCATGGCTTACAGGACCACTTTCAGCGAGCCGAGGAGTTATATGACGAAGCCTGTATCTATTTCCCAGAGGAGGTTGCCCATCATCAGGAGGAGGCTGCATATCGCTAGGAGGTTCGACAGCACATGCGTGCCTAGCAGGCACAGTGGGCCCGGGAGAAGGAGCACCGAGCAACTGCTGCATCCACCAGCTCTCAGATCAACCACATGTACATGTGGCATCAACGGCTAAGCACCAGATTCTCCTAGGATCCCAAGATGCCGAGGCTACCGAAATTTCCACCTCGACCATCATATTAGAGGTATAGCTTCATACAAGTCTGGGGGGGACCCCAAGTTTTGATTTATTTTGTTTCTAGTAGTAGCTTATTTTCTGATATTTGCATTTTAGTTAGCATTCATTTGTTCATGCACAGGTTGTTTAGTTTCTTTTAGCACTTAGTTTTTGCTATTTATAAGCTGCCTCAGTAATATTTTTAAAGTTTTCTTCATGAGTTATTTTCATGGGTAGCTTAACTTCATTTATCTCGTGGTATTTTATTTTATTTTATTTTCTCTAATGAATGTTCTAGACTTACACTTGTTAGCTTTTATTTTTACACCTACATATGACGAACATTCTAAAAGGAAAAAATCTAGTACGTACCTAGTTATGATTCATTTTAGTAGTCTAGTACTTCAGAATCCATAGGTAACTCTAGATTTAGCATTTTAGTTACTGGAGATGCTCAGATTGTGGAAGCCCATTCGGAAAAATCAAAATCCCAAGAGAGAAAGAAAAGAAAAGAAAAAAAATGGAATAAGAAAAAAAAAGAAAGAAAAAAGAGAGTAAGAAAAATTTAAAAATATTATGAGGGATAAAAAAAATAGTTGTTATGGGTGGAAATAGTTAGGTGCCCCTTTGAGACCGAGTTAGATTACTGGGGAAATATCTATCAATTTCTCTCAATACCGAGCACGCCTTTAAGACTTTGTGTTAGATCTAGGGAATGACCCTTGCTTTGGGCAGGTAAGTGCCTAAGAGCCGAAGACCTTAGAAAAGCTATAGGATGATGACTTAACTTATCATGGAATGAGTATCCCTTAAGGAGATTCGCTTAGCACATGAACGAGAAGCTAACTTAGTGAATTTTTAGAGCATATCTATTTGCTTTGATTGAAAATACCGCTTGATAAATCTAGTTAACATGCTAAGTATGGAACAATACCTTTTTAAAATTTTATGGCATTGAGATTTTCTTGAGGACAAGCAAAGACTTAAGTCTGGGGGAATTGATGTGAGCAAAATATATAGGGCTTTAGGAGTAGTTTTCACTCACATCCCGTTGCATTTTATATTTGATTCTTGCATATTTCACTTTATTTTGCATGCATTTTCTATTTTCTGGTGCGAAGATTTGCTCTTTGTACTCTTGTGTGTAGGACAACATTCTACGGGGAAAATGACGCACTTTTGAAGCGAAAATAAGACATTTGGCAGCTAGAACAAAAGGACACACACCCTGGCCCTATCAATCCACACGGCTCGCACCCCAGTGCCACACACGGCCTGGCCATGTGAATCCACATGGTCGTGTGGCACTGGGCGATTTCAATGCGATTCAGTTATTTTCCAAGTTTAAGGGAGATCTGCCCTTATGTCTATATAAAGGAAGCTACGCCTAAACCCTAGGGCAGAGGCCCGACGGTCGGGACGGCACACCGGTACCCTAAAAAGCATTGGAAACTCACAACAAAGAGGAAGGAAGTCGCTCAACGATCAAGTTCTGTACTTCAACGCCAGAGAGAAGAGCCACATTGCATTGTAATTCACGTTCCTTGCGCAATTTACATTATTCCTATGAATTCGATTATGCTTTGTGTTTCTCTTCTCATATTTATGGAGTAGATTCTCCAATTATAGGATTAGGGAGTAATTTTTGTGCGTAGAACATGTTATTTCAAATATATTTCTGTTCTTGAATTCATATTTGCAATTGATATTTGTTTAGATCAATAGTTATTTGTTTTGGTCTTCTATTTATTGTGCGTAGGCGATACGAGGGGTGACAACCCTTGTATTAAAGATTTAACAGAATTAAAGAGGAACCTAGGGGTTGGCCTCATCTTCGGTAATCATAGATAGAAGGGTGTGATAGAGTCGGAAACGGGACACGTTCCAACTTGTCACAGGGATTGATTTGGCATCCTCGTACCATCTATCCCGTCCTAAAGCCAAGGGTCGACCTGGTATGGCAAAGGTAGTTCCCGATAGATGCAAAGGCTCATCGGGGAAGTGTATGATGTCCCTTCCACAAGACCATAGTTAGACGTCTAGATAATATTCAATTGATAGCGTGTTCTGCGACACACAAGTGAAATCGAAATCCTAGAATTCCCTCAAAAGAATCGTAGCAACCCTTCTCTTCCTCCGTGTGACACCGTACTAGAGTTAGGACCGTCGACAACCCTCGTCATCACAACCATTAGAACGGAACTCCGAACAATAACGTCCACTAAACCAATCGGTACTCGAATCTCAATTCCTGTGGGATCGATAATCTTTTTATTACTTGAAGACATCCGTGCACTTACGAGCGTTGAACGTGAGTATGTGCTTCAAGTCCTTGACGATTCCCGTCGCGAGATTTGAGGTTGTGTTCTTGTACATTAGGGACCTAGTTGACTTACCTAACGATAAAAAGGTCATTAGGAATAAGTGGGTTCTCAAGATCAAAAGGAAGGTCGATGGATAAATCGAGAACTATAAGGCACGTCTAGTAGCCAAGCATTACACACAAACAAAGGGTATTGACTATGAGGAGACCTTCTCTCCAGTAGTCAACTTTACTTTGATCCTTTTACTTTTAGCGATTATCGCGAGTTTAGATCTAGAGTTACATCAAATGGACGTGAAGACTGCCTTCCTCATGGAACAACCTACTGGGTTCATTCTAGTAGGTCAAGAGGATAAGGTCTGTCGACTTTGGAAGTCGATATATGACCTAAAATAATCATCCAGGCAGTGGTACCTAAGATTTCACGGGGAGGTGATATCATATGGTTTTACAATGGTCGAGGAGGATCATTGTGTCTATCTAATAAGATATGATAACTTTTTTGTAATTCTGTCGTTATATGTGGATGCTATAATGTTGGTTGGGAACAACACTGAGTATTTGATAACCATTAAAACATGGTTATCATCCACTTTCGAAATGAAATACATGGGTGAAGCTGAGTTCATCCTTAGAGTACAAATCTAGAGGGATCGCTCAAGAATATTTCTCGTTGTTTCACAAAATTCTCGAGCATTTTGGGATGAGTGATTGTAATCTCATAGATACTCCAATCGCTAAAGTTGAAGGTCTTAGTTTGATGATGTGTCCAAAATCTCAGGAAGAAATAAGGAAAATGAGTAAAGTACCGTATTCAAGTACCGTTGGAACTTTGATGTATGTAATGTTATGTCACGACCGGACATATGTTATGCAGTTGGTCTGGTATGTAGATATCAAGAAAATCCTAGAAGGGGTCACTAGAGAGTAGTGAAAAGAATTTTTTCGATATCTTAAAGGAACTATAAATTTCTCTTTGTGTTATGGAGGAGGAGATTTGCGACTAGTGGGTTATTCAGATGTTGATTGGGGAGGCGATCTAGATAAAAGCAAATCAACATCAGGTTTCATATTCTTGCTCAATGGTGGGGTCATCTTTTGGAGCAGTAAGAAGCAAACCTATGTTGCTCTATCTACAATAGAGGCTGAGTTTGTGGCATGCTCAGTGGCAGTTCAGGAGAGTGCTTGGCTCAGAAGACTATTAGATGACTTAAGAGTTGTAACTACTAGTGAGAGACCAGTAATGATTTATTGTGATAATCAGGTTGCTATCGCTTACACTTGAGACCCTAAGTTTCATAGTAAAATCAAACACATAGATACCAGATATCATTTTGTGAGAGACATCATTGAAAAGAATAAAGTGACTGTCAAGTACATTTCAACACACAGTATGGTGGTTGACCCCTTTACCAAACCTATCACTAGAGACTCCTTTGTGTGATATAGAGAGTCATTGGGTTTGAATATTTTATGCAATTTCTCAACTTGTACTTTATTGACAACAGATTCTTAATGAAATATATAACTTCTTGTGCATTACTTGGTCATATTGATATTTTAAGTAATGCATTAATTATATATATGTTATGAGGTATAATAGATATGTCAGGCAGGCAAGGTCAACTCTCTCACACGAGTGACCACCTCCAAGAGTTGAGATAAAATGGTTTCTAGCTGTAAGAGATTTTGAGAGTAACCCTACTAGAACTTAAGTCGCTCTGATATGTGTTCATAATGAGGTAATGTTCGACATGACCATCATGGATGTAGTCACATCCATGTTGCCTATAAGTTGCTTGGTTTGAGATCTCAAATATCACCTACGATTTGTTATATTGTCTTTGAAAATTTGATAACGGTATTTGTCGTGGTACCGTTATAAATTAATTATCAAAGCTCTCTACGCTAATATAGCATAGGGAATGACCCGGAACGTTTCCCAACAAGTATAATTGAGAGAATAGTAGCCTTAGGATCATGAATTATTGCTTTGGATTTTCTATTTTAAAAAGGGATTTGGAATTTAAAAGACTAATCCTACTAAACGAAAGAAAATGCAAGAATTAAAACTCTATTCAACTAGTGACCAAATAAAATAACCAACATATCAACTAAATCTAATGCATGAACATGATTAAAAAAGAGCAACTAACTAAATTGAAATGTAAATTAAGCATCCTAATCTACTTGCAACAAATTAACAAACATAAACCTAACTAAAACATTCAATCAAATAGAAAATTGCAAGATGTTAAACTACTAAATGCAGCAACTACAATTAATTACCCAAAAAAAACATTCCATCGAACACTAAAAAAAGCATGAAACAAAGTAAATTGATTACATGCAATCAAAATATGGAAGATCATCTGAATACAAACATTCAACAAATTTAAGTAAGGAAACAATAACAAAACACACGAATCTGCATAGGTGTCGTCCGGAATCTATTGGAGGATGAGAAGATAAATCTGCAGGAGGCTGTAGACATTGTCCGGAGAAGAAGCTTCGATGGTAAGCTGACCAGAGTTGTGACAATGCTGGTTGGCGCTAAGATGGGCTAAAATTGAGCTGTTGGAGCTGCTGGAAGTGGTGAAGCTGGATTAAGAAGCTGCCTGAGATAAAGATGCTAACCGGACTGAAGATAAGGGGCTCGATGACTGATCGGGAAGCTGTAAAAATCACAGATTGTTCACTGGAGAAGGAGTGAAGAAGTTGCTGCGGGAATCGGAAATTAGAAATGCCGCCGGAGCTGGAAAATGATGGCGCAGATGAAGAGAAGGGGAATCCTCTTCAGCCGGTGGTGGAAGAGATTCTGGGCGGAAGGAAAAGATGAGCTGCCGGAGGTAGAAGCTGCTAGATGAAGAAGCTGCAGCTGCCGGCTATAAAGGAGGTGATGGAGGAGGCCACCGCCGGCCTTGGTGGAGGAGGAAGATGGCCGACGGTGCTTGATGAGGAAGAAAATGGAGATTGGGCGGAAGGAGGAAGAAGCTGTGCTGGCTCGCGTGAAGAAGACTGCGGATCGGGGCTCCCCTTTATACTTAAATCTGGATTTGATCGGATGCCTTAATTTGCTCTGAATTAGGATGGACGGATCTGATCGGATGCCTTAATTTGCTCTGAATTAGGATGGACGGATCTGATCAGATATGAATGGATGACCGAGATTAACCCGAGTCGGATGAACGATCAAGATGTGTAGATCTTAATGTATGAGTCAAATCATTCAAGATCTGAATAGATAGCTCAGAATCAAGTTGCTTTCATCGAACGATCCATATTGCTCAGATCTAGTCCCTTGATTGAATTGTCTTCGATCTTGATGAAGGGTCCAGATTAAATCAACTTGAAATGCCCGTTATGATCCTAGATGAAGTCATATTTAATCTAACTTGAGTCTAGTCCATTGACTCATTTCGATATCCTATAAATAAGAAATAAAATTTTCATATAAGTCCAAAATTTAGAAAAATTTACAATAAGATCCAAAATAATTTTAACTCTTAAAACATGATAATAATCGATAATTAATCATATGAGAGAATGAAAAACATTGAAATTAAGGATCAAAATAATATACTAAAATGTTGTTATCAAATTCTCCCACACTTATTCTTGCACGTCCTGAGCAAGTAAAGAAAACTAAAAGTATACTAAATATATATTTCCCTAACAATTCCCAAGCATATATAGAAAATCATGAAAGAAAGTTATTTAGGATTGTTAATCCTCAAAGACTCAAGCAGTCATGGACTTAAATCTTACACAAGTTAACAAATATGGTAACTTCAATCCATCCTGAATAAATTGAGAATGATTAAGCCTCACAAGGTAAGTGGTGGTTTCTTTTGCTCTCATAAGCATGTAATAGTGGAGTTCACTCAAGCTACTCATGGTTTATGCATTACCATATGTTTGCTTTTCTTCTACCTTCACCACTATATACACATAAGAATGCACAATAATTGAAGGCTTATTAGAAATGTAAGGGAAATATGAATACATGAAAAATGATAATATGTGTGGAAAGAAAAAAAGGTAAGAAATAAAATAGCTAAAGAAATGTAGGAAGATATGAAAATACTGAAATGCTACATAGATGAGTACATGAAAGTATTGCCCCAAAAGTTTCCATCCAAGCTAGCTTTCCTAAATTTACCAAATAAGATATAAACAATTCCTATCACTTTCTACAATATAAAATCCACACATGATATACAATAAATCTTTGAATGGTTGCAATAAGGGATGTCCATCACAAAAAATATTATCACACAAATAAAAAAATTACACAACATGTCAAAGAAATTTTTTTATTGCCTTTATTGTTTTGGCCAAATGTTTTTTTTTTTTCAATTTTTTTCTTTTTTTTCAACTTTTTTCTTCAATCATTTTTTTTCAATAATATTTTTTTGACATGTAGTATACTTCCCTGTGCTCTAACAAATACATCAAGCTCAGCTATAAAAATAAAGAGCATGGGCAACTCATGGTGATTTAAGCACAACTTGCCTATGCTTACATTGAATTCTCCTGAGCTACTCTCTCCCCCACATTTAATTTTTTTTCCGTCCCGAGCAAAACACTCGTCATGGCACATCCAATATTTCACATCCAGAAGAGTAACAAAGAAGAAAGTAATAGAAGGAAAAAAAATGACATGATAAACAACTAGAATATTATTCAGTAAGCATGTGACGATAAAAGAAGTAAAGGGAAATATATGAGATTACCTTCATAGTAATCATGCAAACCTATGGTTGTGTGGTCTCGAAAGAATCAAAGCAAGTTCTAGAGTTACAATAACCACAAGTGCACCACACACCAGCAATAAAAATAGGTACAATCCTCACTATGAATGAAAAAAAAAATCATCTCAATGTATCAACACAGAATCCATTACTAAGTAGCAACCATATGCAATCAACTAATCCATTCATGACAATAAATCCCAAAACTCGACAATCACATTTAACTAGCTTTCACGACTTCTAAGATTACATAAAAGAATGCATAGGAAATTTATTTCAAAACATGACTAAACAAAAACTAAATAAACAAAACTTAACAACTAAAATAAAAACAAATAAAGTAAAAGAAACGTATATAAAAAGAAAATAAAAGAAGATGAGATGGAGCAAACTCCCCTGAGGTCCTGACAGTTGAAGAAGATTCACTAGAAGAAGCCACGCAAGTTGTAGAGTGCTTCGAAAGAAATCCCTTCCCAGTAGTTGAAGAAGATTCAACTTTAACATCCATGTCGGGTGTGGGATGGACAGAATGGAGGTGAGCGCCTTCATGGGGCAATCAGGATAATCCTGTGCTACTCCCTCCAATATCATCGCCTCATCATGTGTAATCTCTAGTGGTCGGAGACGATTCAGAAAAAGTTGCTAACCTTGGGGCTAAATTATTGAAGTTTCTGTCAGGGCCTTCATTAGCAGATTTGTTGGAGACTCCGGCTGTGATGGAAGTGTTCAGTCTGGGAGCCTCTAGTTATCCACCACTTCCATGTGAATCAGCTCATCAGAATTGCTTGTCGCCAATATCTCACTTATCTTCTGGGATGGCTGGCAAATCTGGGCACTGATATTTGGCAACTCAAAGAGTACAACCTCATCTACAAAAACCTCTTCACTTTCCTCTTCAATAGCATCAGAAAAAGAAATAGCTGGCAATGCATCAATATTGTTATCAGCATCTGGAACATCAACAACCGAATCAACATGATGTAAATCAGCAGAGGAGTCTTGTATAGCTGTAGAAGTAGAAGCAAGTGTATCCTCAACTCTGCAATTCATCTCCTCAAGCACATCACTTCCATCAGAAATAATCTCTGAAGAAAACTGTGAGGAATCTTGTGCTTGCATCTGGCTGATAAATGATGCAATTTGATCTAATTGGGTATGTAAGTTTTGTAACTTTTGTTGTTGTCGCTGATGACTATAGTTCATTTGCTACTGATATTGGTGTAGCAATAATGCTAGATGAGAAAACTTTTTTGGTGTTTGTGTATTCACTTGACTGGGAGCATAAGTTTCTTCACAGTAACTTGATTAATCTCCCTAACTAGGCATGTAAGTATCGATAGATGGTGGAGGTAGATAGCACTGAGACTGCTCAAGGGTGTACTATTATGTGTTCCCATATCTGAAATCTGAATTGAAATTACATGTACCAGAAAATAAATTATACCTATCCTATTGATAAGGCTGATGATATTGAGGATCAGGCTGGTGATATTGAAGCTGGTACTGATAATATTGATGTTCAGGCTGATAATACTCTTGTTGCATAGTGCCTGAATAATAAAAACCAATGTAGTCTCCATACTGCTGATAATACGGATCCATATTCGAGAAATTTCTTGTCGCTTCCTAAAACACTGACAAACACAATCAAAAGGCACAGGAAATAGACATGACCAAGTACATGGATGTAAAAGAAATAAAAAAAATGCATCCCTAAACAAAAGTTTTGAATTTTGATTTTTTTTTTTTGAAAAATAGGTAAACAATTCTAAGTCTACCAAGCATCATTATACTCTTCGACAAAGGTGCCAAATTTGATAACGGTATTTATCGTGGTACCGTTACAAATTAATTACCAAACCTCTCTACTGGTGAAAAGGTTGGAATCAGCCAACCTAGTGGCCCCTATTAGCCCGCCCCCGGACCATCGTAAGGGAGGTAAATCACGTTAGGTCTTTGTCCCTTGAGACTAGTAACTAGAGCATGGAGGAACGACACCCTCGTATTTGTGAGGGATTGACCCGTTGTCCTCTGGTGCAATATCTGCATGCGCTAGCCATTAGACCCTTCTTGCGGGGGCTACCAAACCTCTCTATGCTAATATAACATAGGGAATGACTCAGATCGTTTCCTAACGAGTATAATTGAGAGAATAGTAGCCTTAGGGTCGCGAATTGTTACTTTGAATTTTCTATTTTAAAAAAGAATTTGGAATTTAAAAGACTAATCCTACTAAATGAAAGACAATGCAAGAATTAAAACTCTATTCAACTAACAACCAAATAAAATAATTAACACATCAACTAAATCTAATGCATGAACATGATTAAAAGAAAGCAACTAACTAAACGAAAATGTAAATTAAACATCTTAATCTACTTGCAACAAATTAACAAACATAAACCTAAATCAAACATTCAATCAAATAGAAAATTGCAAGATGTTAAACTACTAAATGCAGCAACTACAATTAATTACCCAAAAAAAACATTCCATCGAACACTAAAAAAAGCATGAAACAAAGTAAATTGATTACATGCAATCAAAATATGGAAGATCATCTGAATACAAACATTCAACAAATTTAAGTAAGGAAACAATAACAAAACACACGAATCTGCATAGGTGTCGTCCGGAATCTATTGGAGGATGAGAAGATAAATCTGCAGGAGGCTGTAGACGCTGTCCGGAGAAGAAGCTTCGATGGTAAGCTGACCGGAGCTGTGACAATGCTGGTCGGTGCTAAGATGGGCTAAAATTGAGATGCCGGAGCTGCTGGAAGTGGTGAAGCTGGATTAAGAAGCTGCCGGAGATAAAGATGCTGACCGGACTGAAGATAAGGGGCTCGATGACTGATCGGGAAGCTGTAAAAATCACGGATTGTTCATCGGAGAAGGAGTGAAGAAGCTGCTGTCGGAATCGGAAATTAGAAATGTCGCCGGAGCTGGAAAATGATAGCGCAGATGAAGAGAAGGGGAATCCTCTTCAGCCGGCGGTGGAGGAGATGCTGGGCGGAAGGAAAAGATGAGCTGTCGGCGGTAGAAGCTGCTGGATGAAGAAGCTGTAGCTTCCGCCGATAGAGGAGGTGATTGAGGAGAACACCTCCGGCCTTAGTAGAGGAGGAAGATGGCCGGCGGTGCTTGATGGGGAAGAGAATGGAGATCGGGCGGAAGGAGGAAGAAGCTGTGCCGGCTCGCGTGAAGAAGACTGCGGATTGGGGTTCCCCTTTATACTTAAATCTGGATCTGATCGGACGGCCAGATTTGTTCTGATTTAGGATGGACGGATCTGATCAGATATGAATGGATAGTTGAGATTAAACCGAGTCGGATGAACGACCAAGATGTGTGGATCTTAATGTATGGGTCGGATCGTTCCATATCTGAATAGATATCTCAGAATCAAGTCGCTTTCATCGGACGATCCATATTGCTCAGATCTAGTCCCTTCATTGAATTGCCTTTGATCTTAATAAAGGGTCTAGATTAAATCAGCTTGAAATGCCTGTTATGATCCTAAATGAAGGCATATTTGATCCAACTTGAGTCTCGCCCATTGACTCATCTCGATCTCCTTCAAATAAGAAATAAAATTTGTATATAAGTCCAAAATTTAAAAGAATTTACAATAAGATCCAAAATAATCTCAACTCTAAAACATGATAATAATTGCTAATTAATCATACGAGAGGATTAAAAATATTGAAATTAAGAATCAAAATAATATACTAAAATGTTGTTATCAATATTCTCTCTGAGATCTCTAGGTAGAGTTTTATGTGTAGACTGAGTCCCATATCTGCACAGTGTTAGAGAAATTTGACATATGCTCTTATGAAAAATGGAGAATAACACAGTGACACATATTTCACACCACGTGTAATAAATCGACTAGGGAAAGTTGGAGTCATATTACTTGAGATAGTAAATGAATATTCTCGAGCCCTACTGTGAGAGATCTGAGATCCTCTAGGAGGGATCTCTTGTACCTTTATTACTTTCGACTGTTTTTTGAGGTCTTGATTTAGTGTTTGCTACTTTAGTCTTTATACCAATGACACAGAAGATAAATTGAGGTCTGAGAGTTAGGTCAAGAAAAGTTGCTGAATTATGGTTGATAGATTCAAGTTTAGTAAAAGGAAGACCAATTGATAATATATCATTATTTTATATTCACTAATTGGTCTTTTATGTTTATCCATGGAGGGATTAAACATATTAGTGAATATAAAATTCAGCAAAAGTTGGGGATTACTTTTGATGAGGAAAGAAGCTCGATGTATGTAATTAGTCTTGGAACTGAGGTGCAGTGAGATTGTATTTTATGATAATATGATGATTACTTAATCATCCTAACAGGTGCATTTCAAATTTTTTATTTATAGCTATACTCGTAAGTCACACGACGTCCAACCCTATATGAAAACCTAGTTGGGTGATATGTGATGGGTCATATGAGATGTGATCTAGTGATGAAAGATATATGTAGGGAATTGATGGCCCGACTAGAAGGGGGGAGGTTGAATAGCCTTTCGGTGCTCGATGGAACTCGCTCGTGCTTAATCGTCTACAATGTTTGTTAGCGTAGCGGAATGATAATACTAAAGACAATTAAGCTAAAATAAAATAAAGAGAGCAATGCACGAACACAATCAATGTAACGTGGTTCACAACCCTTGCCACTAATCCACGACAATCCGTTAGGTGGATCACTCCCTCAACCAATCCACTAAACATCTCCTTTAGCTCAATAAGGTGGAGAAGACCTTCTTACACCACACTCCTCTTCTCACAAGATAATAAGAGTAAAACTAGAGAAGAAAGGAGTAAAAACAATTAGAAACCGTGGGGAGGCTTAAGACAAGTTTAGGAGTTAAAGCATTAACCTCTCTAAGACTCCCAAACCCTCTTTTTATAGAGAAGAGGACTTTCTTCCCGTTGGACATACAACAGTCAACTGCTGCATGCCAGCAGTCGACTGTCGCTGTAATGGACACTTAAGGAAAGTAAGGTAAAACATTTAAAAACACTTAAGGAAAGTAAGCATTTAAATCAAACATGAATATCAAAACTCCCCTTTAACACATGCAAACTCCCCCTTAACACATGCCCTAGCATGATTAACTTAAACCTTAACACTCTTCCCCTTTGACACCATCAAAAACATCATACATATGTATACATGGTGGTATCAATATCTAAGGGAATACACAATACCAAAAAAACAAGCTGAAAACACTCAAAACTGAGCTGCTATGCCTGTGCACAGTGTTATCAATCGACTAGTATAGGTCACCAGTCGACTAGTGTTTGATAATGCCGAATTCTAATTTCTGAAGTCAACTTCAGAAATACATTAAAAATTCATAAAAATTCGAAAAATCATGAAATTTGGGGAACACATTTCTTATGATTTCCTCTATCATGTAAAAATGAATTTTCATAAAAATGCATTCAATTTTTGAAAATTAGATAAAAACTTAAAAGTTTTAAAATCCTCAATTTTTTTATCAACTTTGAAACCTAGTTTTTCCTTAGAATGTTTCAAATCATAAACTCATAGTTTTCAAAACATGAAATGTTTTTAACTCATTAAAAATATTCAACTATTATCTTTGGTCAAGATGTCCATACATTAAATATTTGCTTTCCCCATAGTTGGTCTATAATTGTTATGTCATGATACACCTTATGACTCATCAAAATGTCATAAACATTATTGAATCATTTGTATCAACCTAACATCTCACCCATTGCTATGTTTTTCAATCAAGTTATCCTTATATAGTGGAATGTGAAATGTAACTAAGGTATTTCTACTTAACAAAAAATTTCATGCAATACTATCCAAGGTTAAGTATATCCAATAACCCCCATCATGATTATAAGTCAACCAAATAACATGATATGAAATAAATTCAAATATGGTTGACTATTCTAGGTTTTTCTAACCTCTATCATGAAAAAATGTTCTTTCCAATAAGGTTTACCAAGTATTCCTTAGGAATCCATTTCCTAGCTACCATTGTTGTTTTTGATTGCCCCTAGCAATTAAATAATGATATGCCTTTTCATCTGTAGATCCCTTATATCCTAGGTCATTCTTATTGAAACTTGCCCTTTGGCTCCCAATGATCATATTCAAAGTATTTGAGCCTATAGTAAATTTCTCAAGGGCATTAGTAAGATATTCTATCTTTTCTCTTAAAACCTTATTTTCTTCCAAGCATGCATCATTAGTATTAGAAGAGACAACATTATCATGTAAACATGCATTTGCTATCTTTTCTTCTAGAGTTCTAATTTTATTTAGCATGCATTTATTTTTCTTCTAAATCTTAAATAAATCCCTAGTTAAGCTTGAAATCATTGAAATAACATCTTGAGTAGGGAGATTTCTTACCTCACTTACTCAATCTCTTTCCGATTCCGATGATGATGCTCCCCCTACACTTGAGCTCTCCTCCTCACTTGTACCTCCTCCTTCTCGTTCGGATGAAGTGGAGGCTACATCGTCTACTCCCATAAGTGCAAAATGTGAGACGACTTCTATTTCTTCCGATGAAGATGAGTCATCCCATGTAGCTGTCAAATTTTGGGGTTTTCACTTCCCTTTCTCCTTTTTCTTCTCTTCTTTCTTCTTGTCTTTCTTCTTGCCATCCTTCTTCTTTTCTTCCTTGCTCTTGTTCAATAGGGGACACGGGACACCCATCTCTCATGTGTCTTTCTCCTTACCAATTGTAGCAAATGATCTTCCTAGTCCTCCTCCTATCATTAGACTTATTAAATTTAAAACCTTTTAAGGCATGTCTTACCCTTCTTACCATATACGCCTCTTCATCGGTATCCATAGAAGATTGTGAGTCATCATCCGATGAAGGAGGTGTGGTCTTCTTCTTCTTCCCCTTGTTTTCCACTAGTGCTACTCCTTTTGATTGAGTGCTTGGTTCTTCAACTATTCCTTCAAGGCAAGTTTCGTGAAGCTCCATAGTAGAGAAAAATTCCTCTAAAGTACTAACCTCTAGATTCCTTGAGATGTAGAAGGAATCAACCATGGAACTACATTTTGAAGTTCAGGGAAAAGCATCAATAGCCTTCATTATCATGTCTCGGTTGGATAGCTTCTCTCCTATACTAGACAAACCATTAATAATCTCTTTAAATCTAGAATGCAAAGACAATACCTTTTCTCCTTTGTCTAATTTGATGTTATTGAGTTGCGATCATAGAAGGTCCTGTCTTGCTAATTTTGCTTCGGATGTGCCCTCATGAAGCTCAATTAGCTTCTCCCACATCTCCTTGGCACTTGAGCATTCTGCTATTCGATTTATCTCTTATTGAGGAAGCACGTTGAAGAGATGATGATTGACTTTCAAATTTGCTAAGTGCTCCTCCTTTTGTTTCTTGGTCCATCTTGATTTTTTGATTGACCTCCCTTCTTCATCCTTAGGTATCTCGAAACCACTTTCCATAATTAACATTATATCGAAGTTGGTTTCAAAAAATACCTCCATCCTCTTCTTCAACCATGAGAAATCACCTTCAAACTTTGGTGGGTGGATTTTCATGTCGACCGTTGTTGTTGTGCTTGTTGCGGCGGTGAGTCCGTTGACAAGTTACTTAGCTCTGATACCACTTGTTGAGAATCGATGGCCTGACTAGAAGGAGGGTTGAATAGCCTTTCGATGCTCGATGGAACTCGCTTGTGCTTAATCATCTATAATGTTTGTTAGCGTAGCGGAATGATAATACTAAAGACAATTAAGCTAAAATAAAATAAAGAGAGCAATGCACAAACACAATCAATGTAACATGGTTCACATCCCTTGCCGCTAATCCACAATAATCCGTTAGGCGGATCACTCCCTCAACCAATCCACTAAACTTCTCCTTTAGCTCAACAAGGTGGAGAAAACCTTCTTGCACCACACTCCTCTTCTCACAAGATAATGAGAGTAAAACTAGAGAAGAAAGGAGTAAAAACACTTAGAAATTGTGGGGAGGCTTAAGAAAAGTTTAGGAGTTAAAGCATTAACCTCTCCAAGGCTCCCAAGCCATCTTTTTATAGAGAAGAGGGCTTTCTTCCCGTTGGGCATGCAGCAGTCGACTACTGCATGCCAATAGTCGATTGCCACTGTAATAGACTGCCTCCAACAACTTCTAACCAAGCCTGATTCGCGATCGTCATCGTCCAATGGTACACTGGGCAGTCAACTGGTGCCTGCGTAGCTGACTGATTAGTCAGCTACGAGAGGTTTTGCGCCTGCGTCCACTTATAGCAGTCGACTGTCATTCCTTGGCAGTCGACTGATGGTGGACCAGTCGACTGCCAACCCTTGGCAGTCGACTGATAGGCCACAAACCCTAGACGAACACCATTCAATTAACAGTCAACTTGGACCAGTCCACTGATATCTATATCAGTCAACTGTTGTAGGGTAAAACCTCAAACAACAAGACGTTTGAGCATCTGATCGTTGGGTAGAACCTCAAACATATATGTTTGAGCATCCGACACTAAACCTTATCCATTTGGCCAAGTTCACCTAAATGAGCTATCCCTTCCCGGGTTACAATCTCTCAACTCTCATCTCCCTTGGAGTTTCTCATTGAAGCTATCTTCCTTTGGCTTGTGTCCCTCGGATGCACTAAGCTCACGACTTCTCCCATGCCATCCTTCGTGTCTCGCCCTGAAGTCTACTTCCTTTGGCTTAACTCCATTGCTCCTCATCCGATGGTCCCTCGGATGCACCAAGCTCACGACTTCTTCCTGTGCCATGCTTCACCGACTCAAGGACCCGAGCCATGAGATAATGAACTTGTCAATGCTTCATCAAGAAACTCATGTGTGATTCACTAAGTCCTGCACAACTTAAACATACACATCAAAAGCATACCATCCTAACTTAAACTCTTTGACACACACATCAAAACTAAGATCATACTTGGGTTGATTGCCCTAACAATATATGCCCATGTGCGTAAGTAGTAGATGTTAGTTTGTGCCCATGTTCTAGGCATGGGATAGTGCCCACGTTGGGGCATGCCCATTAGCCCATCTCCTTAACTTCTCTCATCCAACATATATATATGTGTTAGGTTTTGCTTGAGAGAGGTTGCTGTTGATTTCGGAATAATGAAATAAGCAAGTGTGTGCTTCTTGTAAGGAGGCAAGTGTGCAGTGCATATATAGGAGGTGAAGAGGCTTCTTGTGTGAGTGTTGTGCGCAAGCAGTCGATGGGTGTTAGTTCTCATGTGCAAGTGTTGCGTGAAGGCTAGCATTGTAGAGTTGAGAGAACTCTTCTCTTATTGAGGAGAACAAGAGGGAATCATTACAATCACCGGGCTTAGAGTTGTGACATTGTGAAGCTGTGGTCGAAGTTCGAATTAACACTCGTGACTTCCATCCCATCTGCAAGAGTTTTGTTCTTTATGTTGTTGTTCAAGTCAAGTTCCTGTGATCTCATCGACATCTACATATAGTGAGGTATGATAACTTATGATTCTAAAACTTCTATTTCATAAGTATACAGTTTCATCTACAAATTGTGTTATCACAAGAAAAAAAGAAGAAAAAAATTAAACTATAAAATACAAGAATAAAAGTTATAATGTGGTTAAAACCCGTTTCTTCCTACTTCACCATCTATTATTCATAAAGTGGATCACTCTGTTGGACTTTCCGAGTCGCAAAAATCGCTTTTTGCGTTGCGAAAACCCCAGAAGTCCGGCCACAGATCCGTGCGAAGATATATTCAAAATAAAACATGTATGTGCTAAATAAATCTAGATCTACCTTAGATCTAGAAGTTGAGAGTGTTACCCTTGATGTGACGCCCTTTGCAAATCCCGCTCGTCTAAATGCTTTGCCGGAACTCAAGACTGTCAAGTGAACACTCCTCTATTGGTATCTACACGGACAAATGGTGGAGAAACTCAACCTAGAGTGTGCTAGCACTCATGGAAATTTTGGCCAAGAAGGATTGGGAGAGCAAGAGAGGAAGAAGATCCAAGGAGGAAGAAGATGGAGTTACACCAAAAATGAATTCACATCTAATGCAAATCAAGTGGCCGACCACTACATGACTTGGGGGGTTACATGCATGCATGTAACTCCAAGAGCCAATGTCTCTTGGTCTCCCTTATGAGGTGGCACCACTTGATAAGTCAATGATGTTGTGGAGCATCATCATTGGCCGGCCATGCCAAGTCATCATCATGACATGGCATTTGGTCAAGTCAAACTTGACCTTTCATCTTCCCTCTCAAGTCAAGTCAAACTTGACCTCTTATCTCCCATGGTTGATAAAATCCAACCACTTGATTCAAGTCAATTTGATTTAATGAATCTCTATTCATTAATTTAAATTGTCAAAATGAGTCAAATCTAAATTAGACTCATTCAACACTTGAATCAACTTGAGTCTAACTCAATTAGTCTAATTTGGATTACTCTTAATCCAATTTGGTTCATCACATGAACCTAATCCTCATGGTCCATCATATGAACCTAATCTCCATCTAATTGCCCTTTGTGTGTGACCCTATAGGTTCTTGTAACGTTGGCAATGTCCCTAAACTGATTTAGGAACATAAGCAATGAGCGGTATCTAGCAACGCATCATTACTACCCAAGTTACAAGAATGTTGAGCTCCAACATCACCTTTGTGACTACTAATTGTGACTCTCACAATATGTGACAATGTCCCTCTATCCTTGACATCTAGATTGACCAATCGAGGGATAGACCGTGTCATCCTCGGTACAATCTATATCTTGAACTCCAAGTAGACTCACTCTAATCAAATGAGCTCAATATCTCATATTGACTCATTTGGGCATGACTATGCGCTTCGTGGTCTCACTCTATCAAGAATATCGATGTCACCCCCGTCATATAGGAGGGATATATCCCATCTACATCACTCACATTCCTCCGCATAATTTGTCACATACCCAGTAATCGCCTTTATAGTCCACCCTGTTGGATCGATTTGAAACGCTAGGGGGGGGGTGAATAGCGTTAAAACTTTCTTTTTGTTCGTTCGTTTAAAATCCGAGTAGATAATTAATTTGCAGCGGAAAAGATAAGCAATAAATAAAAGAGACAATTCTTTTTACTTGGTTCGTAGCCTTCGGCTACTACTCCAAGGCCCTAGTGGTCCTTGACCACGCACGGAGGGCAAAACACTAAACGAACTCCTCCTCGTTGGAGGTAGGAGTTAATCGATACAAGAACAAAAACTTGAGGTAGAGGGACACACCCCCTCTCCTCGTTACGATAGAAAAAAGAGCTTCGACAAATGTAAATGAACAACGAATCTAAAACTAAAATCGACGTACAAAAATAAAGGAAATGAAACCTAGACATCGGAGAAGAAGCACTTCGTTGTCGGTAGCTTTGCGGAGGTTTTTGAAAGCTTGGAATTGATTAAGAAACCCTAGGATTGGCCCTCCTTTTATAGCCTTTGAGCCCCTTTTCGAGAGGAACCCTAGCCAATCACAATTGAGCACCAATCTCCTTGAAATGGGGTGATAAGCCTTGACTCCTCGAAGCTGATCATTGACCATCGATCGATGGCCATCATCATCGATCGTGATGGCGACATCGGATCAGTCTTGACCTTCGACGATCGATTGATTGACAACGATCGAGTCCTCAAGTAGCGGATCGTGATGCTTGCTGCAAGTCAAAGTTAGCTCAAAGAAAACATTATTTCGACGGCCTTCGATCGTCCGATCTTGACCTAGACCATCGATGGGATGTCTTTGGTCGGATCTACGCTTAAGACCATCCCCGTAAGGAGGATACGACCTCACTTACGCTCGCACACACGAGCTTACCTCGATACTTACCATGTCACTTTTGCTTCCATCCTTCCACTCGATTCCTTCGGCTCCCTCCAAAGTCACTCGAGTGTCGCCCGACCACCGCGGCTTCCTCCGGGTGTCGCTAGCCTTCAGCTCTAGCTATAGCAATCTTCTGCACACTCGATTCAGCTCGTGAGATAACGACATGAGCTTAACTTTGTATCGTTTGCTATAATCAAAACTCAGGTTCGACTTAGGTGCCTACTGCACCAACAATCTCCCCCTTTTTGATTTATGGCAAACCCACATACAAAGTTAAGTAAATAGCAAGCATGAAGAATAATGTGCATTAGAAACAAACATAAAATTAAGAAGATTAAGTTGGAGTAGTAAGGATTTTCTTGAAGTACTCCCCCTTCCCGGGTGAGTCTTGAAGAAAGACCTTAATCCTCCCCTTGAGGGTTGCTTTAAGTAATTAACATTACTTAAAGTTGGCCTTAGTAAAACATTTAAGTTAAGAGTTCTTCTTAACTTGGCCCTTTATCCCCCTTAAGTAAAACATTAAGGGCATAATGTTTAAAAATAAGTAAAACGTTGATGGCACAAATAAGTTTAAGTTAAGAATTCTCTTAACTTGGCCTTTAATAAGTTTTCAAAACTTAAAGTTAACTTTTGGTTTAAATATAAAGTAAGAGTTAAGTTATCAAAAAAAAAAAATTTTGACCCCTTAACTTTGGCCTTTTTCTCTCCCTTTTGCCATATATCGAAAAGAGTGAGGGTGTGTGTGGAAAACAAAAATAAGTGTTAAATTTAAAGTCCAAGCATGTTCCACATTATTTTGAAAATAATATACTGAAAATAAGTTCATCTATAAAATGTTCGACTCATATTTGGCTTGATTGATATAAAAGATCAACCAGTCCTGGTCAGAGTCGGTTAGTATATATGATTATACTCCGTGGTTCATGGCGATGCACTAGCTCTACATATGGAACCAAGAGTAAGGTCCTAACATCTCACGCCCATCTACGTGGCTATGTACACAAACACATTAGTCCTATGTGTTGTGAGATGTATTGGCTCCTTAAATCTATGGGTACATGATATCTAAGGTATGTCCTATGCTAGTCCCATAAAAATGAAATTTAAGAAATAGTAGTAAGAAAATATAATTTGCAAGTTCCTATTCTATTACGCACATGCCCAATTTTTGTCTTAATAGACTAAATTCGGCTTCGGGTAGGAGTTTAGTAAATAGGTCTGCTAAGTTAGACTTCGATTCGACATATTCGAGTTGTATGACTTCGTTGGCCACATGTTCTCGAATGAAATGGTGTTTGACCTCTATATGTTTGGTCCTAGAGTGACATATCAGATTCTTAGTAAGATTAATTGAACTAATGTTATCTACGTGAAGTTTAGTATTCGTAAAGTCTAACTTAAAGTCGCGGAGAGTGTGCTTCATCCAAAGAAGTTGAGTGACACACTCACCCATCGCGATGTATTCGGCTTCGGTGGTAGATAAGGCAATACAATGTTGCTTCCTACTGCACCAACTCACTAGACTCGAGCCGAGAAGTTGACAACAACCACTCGTGCTCTTTCTATCGAGCTTACTACCGGCATAGTCTGAATCGGAGTAGCCGGTTAGTTCAAACTCGATAGATCTAGGATACCAAATACCGACATTAAGTGTATCCTTTAGATATCTAAGGATACGCTTGACTAGAGTTAGGTGAGACTCCTTGGCACAGGTTTGAAACCTTGCGCACATACTCACTGCAAATAAGATATCAGGTTGACTTGCATTTAAGTAAAGGAGACTCCCTATTATGCTCCTATAGTATTTTAAATCAATTGGGTTTCTATTAGGGATCGTTTGGAAGCTAGAGGGGGGGGGGGTGAATAGCGTCAATGGAATTCTTTCGCATTCGTGTCTACAATTTCGTTAGCGCAGCGGAATATAGATATAATACAATAACGAAATGGACAAGCACACACAAAGATATGAAGATTTAACGTGGTTCGGAACCACACGGTTCCTACTCCACGGATCGGGTTCGTACGAACCCTAGCGATGCCACAAACACCACTAATCAATAAACTCCTTCTCGACAACAAGTCGGAGGCGGAGAAATCTCGTACAAATGTTTACAATAATAAACAAGTAAATACAAGCAAATACAATATGAAATACAAATGCAAGTAAAGGAAAAACACTTTACAAGAGCTTTGGATTGCTTGATCTTTGATTGCCTTGAACTAGCTTTGAAGGGTGAAGCACCAACTTCCCCCTTCAATTTCGCTCAAGAAAATCGCTATCTTTTCCTCCATCACGAGCTCCTTATATAGCTTCAACCTGTGCTGGAAAAGGTTGATCGATCATTGCTCGGGACCATCGATCGGGATCATTCTTTGTGAGACAATGGTGTAATCCATTGGAAAAATCAGCGGCTAGGACATCATCGTGATCATGACCATCGATCGTGATGAGCCATCACTCATTGCTCATCTCGGCGATCGGTGAGACTCCGATACGTGGTGAAAATCCGAGAATCGATCGGTGATAACATAATAAGTCATTGCTCGTCCATCGATCGATTGCCCTGCGATGGCGATCATTTGCTAGGCTAAACTTCGCGATCAAACCCTAGTTGACTCGGTCCGATCGGCGCCACATGGCACCCGGTCGAACATGAGGTTTTAACCCAAGTATGGTTCCCCCATACTTGCTAGACCACCCTTAGCCTAGACCTAAGCCTTCTAGTCACCTCCATCAGCCTCACGCCTCTCGGATCCCTCCAAGTCATCCATGACTTGTTCATCCATCGCGCTAGCCTTCAGGTGCTTCCATCGGCTATGTCATGCTAACGGTGTCTACACCGCCAAGGCACTTTGGACTTACGCCGCCAAGACTCCGCTTGGACTTTACGCCGCCAACCATTGGACTTATGCTGCCAAGACTCCCGCTTGGACTTTACGCCGCCAATATCAAACCCTTGGACTTCTCAAATGCCAAGACTCAAGCTTGGACTTTCCCTTGCCAACCCATGTAGGACTTTTCATGCGAAGACCCATGCTTGGACTTTTCATGTGCCAAGTGTCCCACTTGAACTTTCCATGCCAAGTACTCAAGACTTAGACTTTACCAAATGACAATTACATTGTCATATATTTTTGTTGAAACATCAAAACATCACTCGAGTCAAACTCGAGTCCTGGTCAATCGTGACCTGGGCCGATTGCACCAACAATCTCCCTCTTTTTGATGTTTGACAAAAACCAAACAAATGATTGAGTTAGAACACTAACTCAAATCCTTTACCGATTATCCCAAATTGGTAAATACTCTCCAAATGTTCTCCCCCAACCATTCTCCCCCTTTTTGACTAACATCAAAAAGGTTATCTCCAAGGAGGTCAAAGTCTCATGTCCCAATGAGATCTTACAATCTCCCCCATGGTCTAAAAATATCTAGGATGCCTACCATCTTTCTAGTGATAAGTCCAATATCACTCAAGAGAGACAATCCCATTTACTCTCCCAATTTCCAAATTGGGTCTCTCAAAAGTCCCATCAATTTCTCAATTGATGTCATATTCTCCCAATAACTTCTCCTCTTCAAGGAGAAAAACACATCCATCATTCCAAGATGGATACCTCCCCCTAAAGGCTTGCTCCCCCTTGACCATTGCACCAACAATGTCCTTGGGCAGTCCCTAAGCCAATAGGAACTCTAAACCATCAAAATTAAGGTTAGAAAATCAACATTAAACTTTCCAACACCTTAACATTGATACAAACCCTAAACAACTCTCTTAATCCATATCCAATGGATTTTCACCCTTTATAATGCTTCCTAAAGCATATCCTAGGGTTAGGAGTGATTAGAGACCTTAACCATAGCTGAAATCGGGTTAAGCAACCTTGGTTACCCCGAAATCAGGCTACCAGTCGAGTGATTCAGAAATCACGATCGGCACTATCCATCGATCGCCACTAATGGCGGATCGATAACTGAAATTTCCGAATTTCAGTTATCAGAGTTAAATTTCAAAAAATCATAAATAATTATACGTATATCGAAAAATCACGAAATTTGATACGTATAATACCTATGACACATACAATGGGTGAAAAATATTTTAAAATTATTTTACCCATAAAATAGTGAATTTGATACAAAACTCAAAACCATTGAAATTTTCAATGTTTTGGCCCTATTTTGTATCAACTTCATCAATGGTGATTGCTATCAAAAGATAGACTTCACCAAGGTTTTTCAAAATGATTTTAAAATGTTTTCAAAACCTTATTTTGGATCATATTCCTTGGGCTCTATGCACATGACTTGTACACAAGCTTTCCTAATGATCCACTAATAGACTTAGATGAGTTTTAGTTCATCTAGATGCAAAAACTATGCACCTTGAACTTAACTCATATCCTAGCATCTCACATGTATCTATGGTGTATAAATACACATACATGTCAATTAGATGTGAGATGTGGGTTTTGTTCTCCCTAGACTAGGGTTTCATGCATCTTCTAAAGCAACTCTACTTGATTCCCTTATAAATGGGACTTCAAGTCATGCCATAGTCCTTAAATCAATTTTAATCAAGTTAATGCATGAATGTATGATCATGACAGAAATAATAGCATTATTAAAACATGGCCAATGATCATGATGTCATGGCATATGATAAAATTTAAAAACACATAACATTTAAAACCTTAAACCTAAGCATAATCATGACATATAAAAATAATAAAAAAAACATATGATGTCATGGCATATGGCAATCAAGGCATGGCAAATAAAATATATAGGTATAGTAATACCTAAATTTTAATATTAATTGCCATTTGATATGGTTAGATATATTTTGCCATATTATCATTAATCTCCCTAGTGTGCCAACAACCCAAAATGGCACACTAACACTCTAAACCCTAATTGTGCCAATTTGATCATTTTATCAAACTTCATAACTAATATTGGCACATCCTAGAATCTTTTAGGATTATAATTCAACCCTATTTCCAAGGTATCCATAACCTTGAAAATAACCTAAAATGCCACCTTTATCATGGTTGAGTTAACTACCCATCCACTCAAGGTTGGCACATCCTAAGCCCACCTAGCATGAATCAATCACGCTCTTAGGAACCCAAAACCGATTTGAGCTCCTAGGGTTAATTAGGTATTCCTTAGGGATAACCTCCCTAGATACCTTCCTAATGACCCTCCTAGGCTTGTTAGCCTTGGTCATTTGGGTCTTACCTAGGTTGACTCTAGGGGTAACTCCCCTTGCAACCTTCTTAGTGGCCACCCTAGGTTTCCTAGAAACCCTAGCCACTAGGCACACCCTTTGGTCAACTCTAGGGATGACTTCCCTATTGACCTTAGTCTTCCTAGACCTAGTTTGTGTTCCATAATCAAATGGAACACTATGGTAAGCCACCTTAGGCTTAGGTTTGTGACCCAAACCTTGCTTGCCCTTGGTTGACTTTTGACTCTTAGGTCCTAGGTGTTGACTTTGACTTTTGGACCTAGAAGTTTGACTAATTGACCCTTGCATTTGATTTTGCATAATGTTGAGGGTCTTTTCAAGTTTTTCAAGCCTTGACCTCAAGGCTTGATTTTCCTTTTCTAATATCTCAATTTTTGATTTTTCATTTTCTCTTGAGATATTTCTATTTCTAGGCATATGTCTAGATTTCTTAGCATTAAAGCCTAGATGTTCTCCTATTTTCTTAATGCTTTCCTTAGGTAATATATTTTTAGGGACATTAGTCTCAAATTTCTTCTTATTTCCTAAGTGAACACTCAGCTCCTAGGCAAATATATCTATTATTTCTAGCATGCTTTTCATGCACAATAACAAGACTATTAAAATTATTCCTAGCATGCTTCTTATCCCTAGAAATTGAAGGTGCATTAATAAATTTTTCCTTAGGGTTTGCCTTGGAGGCTCCCCCTACTTGTGTTGCTCCTTCTTGCCCTTTCTTCTTTCCCCTTGGACATTGACTCCGATAATGTCCCTTTGAGTTGCACTTGAAGCATATGATGTGCTCCTTGCCTTTAGGTGTTGGGGAACCGGCATCCTTGACTTTTGGTGCCGGTAGAGCTTTCCTAATCTTCTTTGGGCACTTGCTCTTATAGTGCCCAAATTCCCTACACTCAAAACACATAATATGATTTTTATTGGAAGATAAAGTGTTTGAGTTACCTAGGGTGGTGGTAGGTGCCGGAGTTGAATTTTGAGCTTCCTCATCTTGATCGGATGTTGAAGGCTCTTCTTGAGGTTGCTCCGGTGTAGAGAATGGTCTCTCCTCCTCAATCCTAGAAGTAGATGCTTCTTCCATCTCTTCTACTTCTTCTTTCTCCGATCCGGAAGTTGACTCCATCTCAACTTCCGATTCCTCACTTTCACTTGAGGATGAACTCTCCTCATGGAATCTTGCCAATTTTCTCAATAGCTCTTTGGCATACATGTAATCCTAGCTTGCACAAAACATCATTAGGATTAAATCTTCCAAAAGTTTCGTTACCTTAACTTCGGTCTTGCGGTGTTGACGTTGCTCTTGGGTCCACTTTTTGAAGTTTAGGACATTCCCCTTCTTAACCCGAGGGGTGTCAAGACCTTCAATGAGGATAAACCAATCCTCTAGGTTCATCATCAAGAATGTTTCCAGTCTTGCTCTCCATGCCGGACAATCTGCTGGATCATATGGAGGTGGCGTATTGATATCCCATCCAAGCTTGTCTTGAAATTCCATCTTCACCCTCTAGCGTCTTGCTCCCGGTTGTTAATCCGTTGAAGAGCCACCAGGCTCTGATACCACTTGTTAGGGATCGTTTGGAAGCTAGAGGGGGGGGGGGGTGAATAGCGTCAATGGAATTCTTTCGCGTTCGTGTCTACAATTTCATTAGCGCAGCGGAATATAGATATAATACAATAACAAAATGGACAAGCACACACAAAGACACGAAGATTTAACGTGGTTCGGAACCACACGGTTCCTACTCCACGGATCGGGTTCGTACGAACCCTAGCGATGCCACAAACACCACTAATCAATAAACTCCTTCTCGACAATAAGTCGGAGGCGGAGAAACCTCGTACAAATGTTTACAATAATAAACAAGTAAATACAAGCAAATACAATATGAAATACAAATGCAAGTAAAGGAAAAACACTTTACAAGAGCTTTGGATTGTTTGATCTTTGATTGCCTTGAACTAGCTTTGAAGGACTGGAAAGCACCAACTTCCCCCTTCAATTTTGCTCAAGAAAATCGCTATCTTTTCCTCCATCACGAGTTCCTTATATAGCTTCAACCTGTGCTAGAAAAGGTTGATCAGTCGACTGCTCGGGACCATCAGTCGACTGATCACACTGTTGCTGTGAGACAACGGTGTAATCCACGCTGGAAAAATCCAACAGCTAGGACATCAGTCGACTGATCATGACCATCAGTCGACTGATGAGCCATCACTCGACTGCTCATCTCAGCAGTCGAGTGAGACTCCTTTCTGTGGCTGAAAATCCGAGAATCAGTCGACTGATAACATAATCACGACCGCCTTGCAATGGCAAATGATCGCTAGGCCACTTCCCGCATGATCAAACCCTAGTTGACTCACCCGATCGCCACATGGCACCCGGCCGATCCGCACACCTCAAACATGAGGTTTTAACCCAAGTATGGTTCCCCCATACTTGCTAGACCACCCTTAGCCTAGACCTAAGCCTTCTAGCCACCTCCATCAGCCTCACGCCTCTCGGATCCCTCCAAGTCATCCATGACTTGTTCATCCATCACGCTAGCCTTCAGGTGCTTCCATAGTCTATATCATGCTAACGGTGTCTACACCGCAAAAGCACTTTGGACTTACGCCGCCAAGACTCCGCTTGGACTTTACGCCGCCAACCATTGGACTTATGCTGCCAAGACTCCCGCTTGGACTTTACGCCGCCAATATCAAACCCTTGGACTTCTCAAATGCCAAGACTCAAACTTGGACTTTCCCTTGCCAACCTATGTTGGACTTTTCATGCCAAGACCCATGCTTGGACTTTTCATGTGCCAAGTGTCCCACTTGGACTTTCCATGCCAAGTACTCAAGACTTGGACTTTACCAAATGATAATTACATTGTCATATGTTTTTGTCGAAACATCAAAACATCACTCGAGTCAAACTCGAGTCCTAGTCAATCATGACCTGGGCCGATTGCACCAACAGTTTCCAATTACATCTTCTTCTATATTAACATTAGTTGCCATTGGGGTATTAATAATTTTAGCATCTTGCATTCCAAAGCGTTTAATTAATTCTCTAGTATATTTGCGTTGATGTAGGTATATTCCATCTTTAGTTTGTTTAATTTGTAATCCTAAGAAGAAACTTAATTCGCCTACTAAATTCATTTCAAATTCACTTTCCATAAGTGAAATAAACTCATTTAGTAGGATTGAGTTGGTGGTTCCGAAAATAATATCATCTACGTAGATTTGGGCTATGAATATGTCTTTACCTAAGGTTTTTACGAAAAGGGTTGGGTCAACTACACCTTGGTTAAAGCCTTTGGACTTAAGATAAATCGAAAGTCTCTCGTACCAAGCTCGCGGAGCTTGTTTAAGTCCATAAAGCGCTTTCTTTAGTCTAAGGACATGATCGGGTTTGTCTAAACTTTCGAAACTGGGGGGTTGACTAACATAAACTTCTTCTTTAATGTATCCATTTAAGAATGCAAATTTCACATCCATTTGAAACAACTTAAATCCTCGATGTGCTGCATATGCTAATAGCATTCGAATGGACTCTAATCTAGCTACTGGGGCATAGGTCTCGTCGTAATCTAAACCTTTGACTTGACCAAACCCTTTAGCAACTAGTCTAGCTTTATTTCTAACTACTTCACCTTTATCATCAATTTTATTTCTAAACACCCACCTTGTTCCAATGATTGTTTTATCTTTAGGTGGTGGTACTAATTCCCATACTTCGTTCCTAGTGAATTGAACAAACTCTTCTTGCATTGCAATAATCCAATCGGGATCAAGAAGAGCTTGGTCAATAGTTTTGGGTTCAATTTTAGAAATCAAAGATATTTGACTAAGGTTTCTGTATGAGGCTCTAGTTCGAACTCCTAGACTTGGATCACCTATCACTTGGTCGATAGGATGATTTGTTTGAGTCCTAGTTGGATTTGGATTTGAGTCTACAACTTGATCCATAAGATGGCTTATTTGAGTTCTAGTTTGGTTGGAGTCATCTATCACTTGGTCGATAGAGTGACTTGGTTGACTTAGGTTAGGATTAACACTAGACCTGATCTCCGGATCAGAGTTAGGTCTAGTATGAATCGGCTCGCTAATTGGAGTTGCCGGGGGTTTTGTAGGTTTGTGTCCTTCATCAAATACTACATTGATGGTCTCCTCGACTCTAAGGGTGTCGTGGTTATATACTCTATAAGCTCTTCTTGTAGTCGAGTATCCTAGAAAGATTCCGGTCGTGGTTTTGGATGTAAATTTCCCTAGGTAATCTTTAGTGTTTAGGATATG
Organism: Wurfbainia villosa; assembly: GCA_025175895.1. NCBI lineage: Eukaryota > Viridiplantae > Streptophyta > Magnoliopsida > Zingiberales > Zingiberaceae > Wurfbainia > Wurfbainia villosa. The sequence goes on from CM046001.1 coordinate 64,768,772, forward strand.
TACCTTACACCCAAATACCCTAAAGTACTTGATGTTAGGTATTTTATTGTGATAAATCTAGTATGAGGTCTTAAGGTGCCTCTTTACCATAAGAATCCTATTCTGGACATAGCATGTCGTACTCATGGCTTCGGCCCAAAACCTATCGGGTAGGTTATACTCATTAAGCATTGTCCTAGCGGCTTCTTGTAGGGTTCTATTTTTGCGTTCTACTAGGCCATTTTGTTATGGAGTTCTAGGGCAAGAGAACTCATGGTGGTATCTATTTAGGTTACAGAATTTTGTAAACCTATGGTTTTCGAATTCACCACCATGATCAGTCCTAAGTCTTTTGATTTTAATGCTTTGTTGATTTTCTATTAACTTAAATAGGTTGATTAATTGATCTAGGGTATCACTTTTGTGTTTGATGAACCTAACCCAAGTAAATCTAGAGTAGTCATCAATAATGACTAAACAGAATTTACTTCCGTTAAGTGACTTAGCTCCGTGTGAATCAAATAGATCCATGTGTAGGAGATCAAGCACACTTTTGGTTCGTTCTTGACTAGTTAGTTGATGTTGTGTCCTAGATTGTTTACCTTGTTGACAAGCATTACATATTTTATTATCCAAGTTGTTGAGGTTAGGCAAACCTCTGACTAAATCACTCTGACTCATCTTGTGGATGAGTCTTGGGTGTGAGTGACCGAGTCGTCGGTGCCACAACCATGATTCTTCTTGCCGTATCATAAGACACTTAGTTGAGGAGTTAATTAAGTTGATAGTGTAAATGTTGTTATTTCTAGTCCCTTTAAGAATTGTTTTAGAGGTTTTGTTTGTATTAATTACGCATTCATTTTCTAGAAATATGACCTTATAGTTATTATCACACAATTGGCTTACACCGAAAAGATTATATTGAAAATTTTCTACTAATAAAACGTTTTGAATGACAAAATTTGAGTTAAGCTCAATATCACATGATCCGATGATTTTGAGCTTGCCGTTATTTTCGAAGGCTACCGATCCTTGTCATTTGAATCGAAGCTTCGAAAACTTGAGTTGATCCCCGGTCATGTGTCGGGAGCAACCACTGTCCAACATCCATTGATCATACACGCAAGATAGTTGGATCGGATATTGGATTTATTAAAAATTGGTTGAAAATTATTAACCTAAATCATCTCACCCATGTCTACATGATCAAACATGTTAATCCTATATGTTCTTGTGAGATGACTTCCAATTTTAGTTGAATTAAATTTAATGACTTAAACACTTGTCAACCTTGTGTTAGATTCGGATTTGACCTTAGGCTCATCAAGTCACCTTTTCAAGATCATGGCTTCCTGGTCGTGGCGAGGCACAGAGGCCTTCTTTGATCGGAACAACGACCATTTCCTTAGACAAAGTCATTTTCAAAAAAATAGAGACTTGACTCACCTAAGACCACTTCCTGGTCTAACTAGTCTAGGATACGGCGAGGTAGCTTCAGCTAGTTCCGCTCGGTCAAGTGCACCGAACTAGATACACCTTATCTAGCCCGAATACACAAGACTCCACTTTCCTAGCGTACTATCATCTCGCCGCATCCTGGTACTATGTTATCAAGTATTGATGAGTTATAGTCCTATCTAACCATTCTAAAAAGAAAAATCAAACTAACTAAAAACCTAAGCATGCAATTTCTAAGTTAAAACACAAACAAATTTCGTACTAGCTCCCCCTGGACCGTTGATTCGATTCGGTCTCTCCACATAGTGGATTTGGTCATTGGGAACCCAGTACTGGTTTGATCCTAAGTTTGAAATCAAGGTGGTCTTAGGGACCCATGCTTGGACACGTTTTTTATGTCGACTTACGATTGACATATACGACTTATTGGTTGTGTTTGAGCTAAACCCTAGCCTGACCTTGTTGTACACGGCCCTTTGCGATCCAAGTAGGAGGTCAAGTCCTTTGGATCCCAAAGTAAACCTTTCCAACGTATTCCTAAGATCTTCGACTTGACTCTTCAAGAGTGAGTTCTCAACTTCGAGTTTTTCAACCCGAGTTGAGTCCTCTTGAACTCGACTAGTCGAAGATGTTAAAGAGACCTCATTTTTGAGGAGTTTAACTTCCTCAACCAGGGTCTCGACCTTGGACTCGGACTTAGCTAACTTTTTATTTAAAAACTTAATTGCACTATAAAGAGTAGTAATAAGAGACCGACTTACCTTGAGTGTATCTTTTGAACCGGATGCGTATCCGTGGCTCGTCTTGAATAGTGCTTTGCAGTCCGATTCGTCTTCAGTTTCCGATTCAAGTTCCGGTTCCAACTCCGTATCCGATTCCACCGGTTTAGCCATGAGGACTCAATCGTTATCTTCTTCCTCGAAAGCTTCTTCCCAAGTAGCGTTAAGTGCCTTTTTGTGTTTTGGTGCCTTGCTCTTGAGTTTTGGGCATTCGGACTTAATGTGTCCAAACCTGTTGCATTCATAACATCTTATGTTTGAACTTTTAGGCTTACCTTCATTGGGTCGAGTGACGGCTCATTTTCGGCCCTTGACTATCCTCCGAACTAGGTTGACTAGTTCGGCCTCCATTTCCGAGTCGACCTCCGAATCAGACTCATCCTCTTCTTCCTTCGGGGGTGGCTTGCTGGCGGTTTTCTTCTTTGAACCTGCAAATAGTGCTATACCTTTCTCGGGTTCCGAGTTAGACTGCTCATGAAGTTCGAAATCAGAAAAAGTTCATCTAATCTAAGTTTAGAGAGATCCTTGGAGACCTTGTAGGCATCGACCATGGATGCCCACAAGGTAGTCCTCGGAAAGGAGTTTAGGACATACCTTATAAGGTCGCGGTTTTCGACCTTTTGCCCGATTGCATGTAGATTGTTGACTATGTCCTGGACACGAGCGTGGAGTTGCGTTGCTGTTTCATGTTCCTGCATTTTTAGATTATATAATTTATTAAATAGAAGGTCACGCTTACATACCTTGGCTTCATTGGTCCCTTCGTGTAGCTCCACTAGCTTTGTCCATAGGTCCTTTGCGCTGATGAAGGGGCCGACGCGATTTAACTCCTCCTTGGACAAGCCGCATTGGAGGATTTGTGTTGCCTTGGCATCGTCTTAGACTTGTCGTTTTGTCGCAATGGTCCATTGATCATAACCCAAGGATTCACCCACTTCATTAGTTGGAAGTGTGAAACCCGTTTGGATTATGATCCACATCTCGATTTGGGTTTTGAGAAAGCATTCCATCCGACCTTTCCAGTAACGGAAATCATCTCCGTTGTAAAACGGAGGTCGGACGGTGCTAAAACCCTCGAGATGGGCCATTAGAACAAAAAGAACAAGGAGACTAAAATGAAAACCTAGCAACGACAAAAACACACGAAAGTACCAAGACTTGCGTCTTGGATTAGTAGTGCGGAAGAAAATCTAACAAAAAGAAATAAAACAGAATTAAAAAATAAAAAATCTGTAAAATGGCTAGATTGGTGGTTTCACCAAATCTTAGCAACCCCCGGCTCTGATACCAATTGTTGGATCAATTTGAAACGCTAGAGGGGGGGGGGGTGAATAGCGTTAAAACTTTCTTTTTGTTCATTCGTTTAAAATCCGAGTAGATAATTAATTTACAGCGGAAAAGATAAGCAATAAATAAAAGAGACAATTCTTTTTACTTGGTTCGTAGCCTTCGGCTACTACTCCAAGGCCCTAGTGGTCCTTGACCATGCACGGAGGGAAAAACACTAAACGAACTTCTCCTCATTGGAGGTAGGAGTTAATCGATACAAGAACAAAAACTTAAGGTAGAGGGACACTCCCCCTCTCCTCGTTACGATAGAAAAAAGAGCTTCGACAAATGTAAATGAACAACGAATCTAAAACTAAAATCGACGTACAAAAATAAAGGAAATGAAACCTAGACGTCGGAGAAGAAGCACTTCGTTGTCGGTAGCTTTGCGGAGGCTTTTGAAAGCTTGGAATTGATGAAGAAACCCTAGGATTTACCCTCCTTTTATAGCCTTTGAGCCCCTTTTCGAGAGGAACCCTAGCCAATCACAATTGAGCACCAATCTCCTTGAAATGGGGTGATAAGCCTTGACTGGTCGATCATTGACCATCACCGATCGATGGCCATCATCACGATCGATGGCAAGATCACGAGGCCGACTCCGGCAATGACCGATCGATTGACGATGCCGAGTCCTCCGTCGGCAATGATCGATGCTTGCTGCAAGTCAAAATTAGCTCAAAGAAAACATTATTTCGACGGCCTTCGACCGTTCGATCTCGACCTAGACCATCGATGGGATGTCTTTGGTCGGATCTACGCTTAAGACCATCCCCGTAAGGAGGATACGACCTCACTTACGCTCGCACACACGAGCTTACCTCGATACTTACCATGTCACTTTTTCTTCCGACCTTCCACTCGATTCCTTCGGCTCCCTTCGAAGTCACTCGAGTGTCGCCCGACCACCGCGGCTTCCTTCGGGTGTCGCTAGCCTTCAGCTCTAGCTATAGCAATCTTCTGCACACTCGATTCAGCTCGTGAGATAATGACATGAGCTTAACTTTGTATCGTTTTCTATAATCAAAACTCAGGTTCGACTTAGGTGCCTACTGCACCAACACACCCATTTACGGGTGACGAGGGCTTACAAAGTTAGCAATACGTAACCGAACGAAACCATGGTGACTTCAGGTCTAAGGACTAATAGTCATACTAATAGCCACATGAGAAAGTATATGACACTCATATAACGATCCATGATACTTTCTCATGGCGGGTCATTCAGTATACATTCTCTAATGTATACCCATGTGTCAACTTGATATCTCATATCCATGACTTGTGAGATCAAGTCATCGAGTTGACCTATATGCTAGTCTCTACGCATTAACATTGTCCCTGAATGTTAATACTTGACTAAGAATGATTAAGAGTAATGTTCTCTATATCATCTCATTATCGATTCAACCAATCGATTGATATAGATAAGAACCTACTACTCAAGGACATTATTATATTTAGTTATTTGGCACCAATACAAGTAAATATAATAACCATGCCTTTATAAATAGGAATATGATACAATAAAGTCCATACAACAATCATCACATGATTGACTCTAGGGCTTTCACTAACAATCTCCCACTAGCACTAGTGCCAATCACCGTAGTATCTAATACCCAATGACCTAGTGTGACCATCATGCTTTTTCTGTGCCAAAGCCTTGGTCAAGGGATCTGCGATGTTAGCCTCTGTGGGTACTCTGTAAATATTTACATCTCCTCTATCGATAATCTCTCGAATAAGATGGAAGCGCCGTAGTATGTGTTTGGTCCGCTGGTGTGAGCGAAGTTCCTTAGCCTGTGCAATCACTCCATTGTTGTCACAATAGAGCTCTATGGGATCTGCTATGCTAGGAACCACCCCAAGCTCAATAATAAACTTGCGGATCCAAACTGCCTCCTTTGCTAGCTCAGATGCAGCAATATACTCGACTTCTATTGTAGAATCAGCAACTGTGTCCTACTTCGAACTCTTCCAGCTCACAGCGCCACCATTTAAGCAAAACACGAACCCTAACTGCGATCTATAATCATCCTGGTCAGTTTGGAAGCTGGCATCGCTGTAACCCTTTACAGCTAGCTCCTCATCGCCTCCAAATATCAATAAATATTCTTTAGTCCTTCTCAAGTATTTAAGAATATTCTTGACTGCTATCCAGTGACGCTCACCTGGATCTGACTGGTATCTACTCGTCATGCTCAAAGCATACGAGACATCAGGACGAGTACATAGCATGACGTACATGATAGATCCTATAGCAGATACGTAAGGGATCTTATCCATGCGGTCTCTCTCCTCTCTAGAAGAGAGACTTTGAGTCTTCGAAAGACTCACACCATGTGACATCGGCAGAAGTCCCTTCTTGGAATTCTACATGGAAAATCGTAGTAATACCTTGTCAATGTATGTACTCTGACTTAGGCCAAGCAATCTCTTAGATCTATCTCTATAGATCTTGATTCCTAGAATACATGCTGCTTCACCTAAGTCCTTTATTGAGAAGCACGTCCCTACCCAAGTCTTCACAGACTGTAGCGAAGGGATGTCATTCCCAATGAGTAGTATGTCATCCACAAACAATACAAGGAAGACAACTGTGTTCCCATTAATCCTCTTGTAGACACAGGGTTCATCTTCATTCTTGATGAAACCAAACAGTTTGATCGCATCATCGAATCGAAGATTCCAGCTCCGAGAGGCTTGCTTTAGCCCATAAATGGACCTTTGCAGCTTGCATACTTTCCCAGTATGCTGTGGATCTTCAAAACCCTCAGGTTGTGTCATGTACACATCCTCGAGTAGGTTTCCATTCAGAAACGTAGTTTTGACATCCATCTGCAAGATCTCATAATCGTGGTATGCTGCAATAGCAAGCATGATCCGAATGGACTTAAACATCGCCACTAGAGAAAAGGTTTCATCATAGTCAATACCATGAATTTGCTTGAAACCTTTAGCCACCAATCGGCCCTTATAGGTATGCGTAAGTCCATCCATGTCAGTATTTCTCCTAAAGACCCACTTACACCCAATGGGTTTGACTCCTCCAGGTGGATCAACCAAAGTCCATACTTGGTTGGTGTACATGGATTCCATCTCGGATCTCATGGCCTCTAGCCATTTCTCAGAATCTGGGCTCATCACAGCTTCCTGATAGGAGGTAGGCTCATTCTCAATGAGCATAACATCATCATGGTCAGACAAGAGAAATGAGTATCTCTCAGGCTGACGACGTACCCTATCAGACCTGCGAAGAGGTAGGTCTACCTGAACAGGTGGTTGTTCCACAACTCTTTGTTCAACAATCTCATCACCCACAACACTTTGTGGTTCCTATTCAACCTCCATCAAGGCCTCAGTGCTATGGTCCTTACCTTGAATTTCTTCAAGATCGAATGTACTCCCACTAGTTTTTCTAGAAACAAAATCCCTTTCTAGAAAAACCCCAGTCTTTGCCACAAACACTTTGTGCTGACTGGGAATGTAGAAGTAATATCCCTTTGTGTCCTTGGGATATCCAACAAAATAGCACCTATCGGATTTGGGTCTCAGTTTGTCTGAGACTTGACGTCGAACGTAAGCCTCACAACCCCAAATCCTTATAAAAGACATCTTGGGATTTCTCCCTGTCCATATCATATATGGTGTCTTTATCACAGCCTTGGATGGTACACGGTTAAGGGTAAAGGCTGTTGTGTCTAGAGCATATCCCCAAAAGAATATAGGAAGATCTGTGTGACTCATCATAGATCGTACCATATCTAATAGGGTACAATTCCTTTTTTTGGATACACCATTCCACTGTGGTGTTCCAGGAGGAGTGAGTTGGGATAGAATCCCACACTCAGCTAGATAGTCACGAAACTCATGGCTAAGGTATTCACCACCTCGATCTGATCGAAGTATCTTAATACTCTTGCCAAGCTGGTTTTGTACTTCATTCTTGAATTCTTTGAACTTTTCAAAGGATTCTGATTTATGTGTCAAAAGATACACATAACCATATCTACTGAAGTCATCAGTAAATGTAATGAAGTACCTGTAACCACCTCTAGCAGCAACATTGAAAGGGCCACATACATCACTATGTATAAGTCCTAACAAGTCTGTTGCTCTTTCGCTGTGTCCACTAAAGGGAGTCTTGGTTATCTTGCCTAAAAGGCAAGACTCACATGTCTTATATGATTCAAAATAAAATCAGTCTAGCAGCCCATCCTTATGGAGCTGAGATAAGCGACTCTCATTTATGTGACCTAAGCGATAATGTCATAGATAAGTTTGGTTCAACTCATTTGATTTGAACCTTTTGGTACTTATGTTATAGATAGGGCTCTCTAAGTCTAAAAAGTAAAGTCCGTTCATTAGAGGTGCACTACAATAGAACATATCATTTAAATAAACTGAATAACATTTGTTCTTTATTATAAATGTAAATCCTTTCTTGTCCAAACAAGAAACCGAAATGATGTTCTTAGTTAAGGCAGACACATAACAACATTCATCTAATTCTAGTACAACCCCAGAGGGCAGAGATAGATCATAAGTTCCTACAGCAACAACAACAACCCTTGCTCCATTGCCTACTCGTAGGTCCACCTCGCCCTTTGTCAATGCCCTGCTATTTCTCAGCGCCTGCACATTGGTACAAATGTGAGATGCACATCTAGTATCTAATACCCATGACGAAGAAATAGATAGATTGACTTCTATAACATTTATACCTGAAGTAGAAGTCTCACTTCTCTTCTTCTTAAGACCTTCCAGGTATGCCTTACAGTTACGCTTCTAGTGTCCAGCTTCCTTGTAGTGGAAGCAAACCCCTTCCTTGGCCACCCCTCCGTTGGGTTTAAGTTCCTTGCCTTTTCCCTTGGCTTGGGACTTTCCCTTACCATTAGGCTTGCCCTTGCCTTTCTTCTTTTGCACTATCAAAATGGTGTCATATTTTCCCTTCTTAAGGTTGAGCTTAGCAGTTCTCAACATGCTGAGCATCTCAGGCAGTGGCTTATCAATTTCATTCATGTTGTAATTCATGACAAATTGATTGTAGCTTTGCGGCAAAGACTGCAAGATTAAGTCAGTGGCCAGCTCTTGGCCAAGGGGGAATCCCAATCTCTGTAGGTTTTCTATGCACCCAATCATCTTGAGTACATATGGACCTACGGGAGTCCCATCTTGCATTTTGGAACCAAACAATGCCTTAGAGACTTCATATCTCTCATGCCTTGCTTGTCCTTGATATAGTTAATGAAGATGTTTAACCATATCATAAGCATTCATGAACTCGTGTTGCTTCTGAAGCTCAGAGTTCATGGTCGCGAGCATTAGACATGACACATCTAATGCATCATCTTGATGCTTTTTGTAAGCATCTTTGTCAGCTCGCGAGGCAGTGGCAGGAGGTGCCTCCGGAATGGGCTGCTCCAGGACGTATAGTTTCCTTTCTTGGGTGAGAACAATTCTCATGTTCCTGTACCAATCCAAGAAATTTGCTCCATTGAGCTTGTCCTTCTCAAGGACAGAACGCAGAGAGAGAGTGTTCGTGTTTGTCGACATAGTAATCTACAACATATAATGCAGAGAATTAATATCATATTCCTTTTATCATTTAATTAGGCCTTTAATCAAATGATGCTCCCACTGAATTATAGGAATTTGGTAGAATCGAGTTATGGATGTGGTCAAACCACATTACTAGATTCATACAAACTAGCTATAATTCCTGCGGGACAAGATCCACATCATACTAAGCCTTGAGTTAGCTTTGGCTAAATCGCCCAAGACTTAGTATGATCGGTGGGTAACACATTACCGATTACATCTCTATGCAACTCTTGTTTATAAGATCAAGTCCCACATTTACAAAAGACCTTGAGTTAGCTTTGGCTAAATCGCCTAAGATTTAGTGTAAATGCGATCTTATCCTATCTTTCCAACGGTTGGAATATGCCTATAGTTCTACTCGATCCAATTGAGTTAACTAGTTTTACTCAATCTAATTGAGCTTACTCTAACCCAAGCCGTGATAGGCGGGACCAAGATTGTCCCTCCGCACCCTACCAAGATAATATGCATTGCTTTGCTTTGGCAGATTCAACAACTACAAATGATCGAGGTAGTGATGGGTATCAAGGACTTGGTAGGCATTTACGAGTTGATTCGATTAAGATATAATCTAATCGTAATGTGTATCATATATGCATTAAGGCCTTTATTATCCTATATTAGCATGCATCACATACATACAAGCATTATTCTAGAATGCATCATATACATACAAGAAAAATATCTTAGCATGCATCATATACATACAAGCATTATTCTACTAGCATGCATCACATACATACAAGCAAAATCAAATATATATATATATATATATATATATATATATAAAATTAACTGTGATTTAGTCATGACCCTACTACGATCTTCTCAAGCCAATGAGAAGATCGGATGGTCAACCTAGGGCTAGTGGCTTCTCCAAGCGCTTCCTTTGACCGCCATGTGTCGTCGGCACCCTTCTCGTAACTTCGTCTACAAGTGGACTTTCTACCGCTCCATTTTGTACATTACAAATATGAAACTCGAGTTACATTCGAGTCTAAAACTATTTACAACTAGAATTTCAAAAGAAGAGGCACGATGCGCAGGTCGCATACACTATACAACACGCACAACCACAAAAATGGCACACAGGCCGTATTATGAATTAAAACACATTAACATCCAATCAAATTGGGGTTCTTGGGCAATGACAATCACAGAATTATACATAATTCTAAATTATGTATTTTTACAGAAAATTTCTATAATTTTCCTATTTTTTTTTCAATTTTATGAGTCACCTCTCCGTAACGGTCCCGCTAAGCGATTTCCGGGCGCGATTGCGGGACAAGGCCCCTTTCGGGGATAGGGGCAGCGCCCCTACTCGCAAAATAAACTTTGCGAGTGTCCCTACTACGATCTTACAGTGACTTAAGTCACTTTTCCAAAAACCTAAAGCGAGAACTCGCTGTTTCGGAGAGTTTTTCTCGATGGTTGAAGCCTACAAGTGTCCCAACACTCGTTGCTTCGACTCTTCGAGAAAAATACCCAAAAATTCTATAAAAATAGGAAATTTACAGAAACATAAAAATATGTAATTTTTATATCTAATACAAATACTACAAAAACAAAACACATACATGCTTCGCACGTAGCTCTGATACCACTGTTGGACTTTCCGAGCCGCAAAAATCGCTTTTTGCGTTGCGGAAACTCCGAAAGTTCGGCCACGGATCCGTGCAAAGATATATTAAAAATAAAACATGTATGTGCTAAGTAAACCTAGATCTACCTTAGATCTAGAAGTTGAGAGTGTTACCCTCGATGCGACGCCCTTTGCAAATCCCGCTCGTCTAAATGCTTCACCGGAATTCAAGAGTGTCAAGTGAACACTCTTCTATTGGTATCCACACGGACAAATGGTGGAGAAACTCAACCTAGAGTGTGCTAGCACTCATGGAAATTTCGGCCAAGAAGGATTGGGAGAGCAAGAGAGGAAGAATATCCAAGGAGGAAGAAGATGGAGTTACACCAAAAATGAATTCACATCTAATGCAAATCAAGTGGTCGACCACTACATGACTTAGGGGGTTACATGCATGCATGTAACTCCAAGAGCCAATGTCTCTTGGTATCCCTTATGAGGTGGCACCACTTGATAAGTCAATGATGATGTGGCCGGCCATGCCAAGTCATTATGATTACATGACATTTGGTCAAGTCAAACTTGACCTTTCATCTTCTCTCTCAAGTCAAGTCAAACTTGACCTCTTATCTCCCATGGTTGATCAAATCCAACCACTTGATTCAAGTCAATTTGATTTAATGAATCTCTATTCATTAATTTAAATTGACTAAATGAATCAAATCTAAATTAGACTCATTCAACACTTGAATCAACTTGAGTCTAACTCAATTAGTCTAATTTGGATTACTCTTAATCCAATTTGGTTCATCACATGAACCTAATCCTCATGGTCCATCATATGAACCTAATCTCCATCTAATTGCCCTTTGTGTGTGACCCTATAGGTTCTTGTAACGTTGGCAATGTCCCTAAACCAATTTAGGAACATAAGCAATGAGCGGTATCTAGCAACGCATCATTGCTACCCAAGTTACAAGAATGTTGAGCTCCAACATCACCTTTGTGACTACTAATTGTGACTCTCACAATATGTGACAATGCCCCTCTATCCTTGACATCTAGATTGACCAATCGAGGTATAGACCGTGTCATCCTCGGTACAATCTATATCTTGAACTCCAAGTAGACTCACTCTAATCAAATGAGCTCAATATCTCATATTGACTCATTTGGGCATGACCATGCGCTTCGTGGTCTCACTCTATCAAGAATATCGATGTCACCCCCATCGTATAGGAGGGATAGATCCCATCTACATCACTCACATCCCTCCGCATAATTTGTCACATACCCAGTAATCGCCTTTATAGTCCACCCATTTACGGGTGACGTTTGACGAATCCAAAGTATGCAACTCCTTATGTAGGGAACCATGGTGACTTCAGGTCTAAGGACTAATAGTCATACTAATAGCCACATGAGAAAGTATATGACACTCATATAACGATCCATGATACTTTCTCATGGCGGGTCATTCAATATACATTCTCTAATGTATACCCATGTGTCAACTTGATATCTCATATCCATGACTTGTGAGATCAAGTCATCGAGTTGACCTACATGCTAGTCTCTACGCATTAACATTGTCCCTGAATGTTAATACTTGACTAGGAATGATTAAGAGTAGTGTTCTCTATATCATCTCATTATCGATTCAACCAATCGATTGATATAGATAAGAACCTACTACTCAAGAACATTATTATATTTAGTTATTTGGCACCAATACAAGTAAATATAATAACCATGCCTTTATAAATAGGAATATGATACAATAAAGTCCATACAATAATTATCACATGATTGACTCTAGGGCTTTCACTAACACACTCCTCGTTCGTAAGCATTACTATATTTTCTTCTTCTCAAATACTTTTTAAAAATAGATAAACCTTTTACAATCCTATTATTATAAGTCACACACAAAAACAAATATAAAAGTATAAATGAGAAAAAGAAACAAATAAACAACTTTACACAAATGAAATCTTGGCTTTGTTTGCTTTCTCTTATTTTGTGTGTTGCAGCCGACAATACTACATGGTCGAATCTATATTTTGATGTATGAAAAATTAATTTAAAGTTAGATTAAATATGTTTTAGCTGGTTGGTCAAGTGTGCAAGTGTAGGAAACTTTACAAGATAAATCTTAATGAGTTAGGAGGACTAGACACTAAACAAAAGGAAACTCTGGTGGGTTAGGAGGACTAGACACTAGATATAAAATGTCATGATGGGTTGATGAACTAGACATTTAGAATTGGGTAAGGGGACTAGACACTAAGAAAGAGAATACCCATTGGATCTAGAAGACCATGCAATAACAAGAAAAAGTTTTGGGAGTTAGAGAGTCCAGACATCAAACAGAGAAAGTCATAGTGAGTCAAAGAGACTATACAACGAGCATAAGTCCTTATGGGTTAGCAGGACCAAACATTAGACAAGGTAAGTCTGGGTAATTAGGTAAGGTAAGTTTAGGAGAGAACTTTTTAACTAGGAATGCTATGAAGAGAGTTTTCCATTCTAGGATGACAATAGTGTTGGAACATTGCGACATTCGTAGGCTATGTCATATATAGTTTGGATACCACGGTTGATTCACACAAATCTGGCATTAACGTATTATGTTTATACACCCCTATGTGCAATAGAAATTAAATTTTATTTAAGATTTAACAATTAAATCAAAGGAGTGTTCATATGGATTTTCAAAACAAACATAATCATGATCTTTTAATCTAAGCATGCAATACTATCTTACTCTTTAAGCAAGATCTTAAATACCTAGCAAAGATACACTATCATTTGATTGGACATCTAATGTCAATCTAATCATTTTATTTAGAAATGGTAAACTATCTATAACTAACGTGCTAGATCATTTAAGCATAATCTAAATAAAACTATTATCACATGTATCAATATACATATTTAAAACATAAAACAAGTAAAGATATATACCTTCCAAACAACCTTTGGTTGGGGATATCTAGAACTTGTGCTTCTTCCTTGAACTTGTATTTCCTTCATCTAATCCGATCCATGATCGGAAACCCTTTTCCAATGATTGACTGCACTAGAGATCAAGTGCCCTTTATCATTGAGACAATCATGGTGTAGCCCTCAAAGATGAGGGAGGTGATGCCAAAGCACTCAAAGCAAGGACATGGGATGATCCTTCATCATCATCATCAGAGGAAGAGAATGCCTTTGTCTCAAATCTAGCTCTAATGGCGATAGAAGATGTGGACACCACTTCCTCCGAAAAAGAAGAAACAAGCTCAAGTGAAGGGGGAGGCTCATCATCATCCTCATCATCCGAAAAAGAAGACATGGTAACTATGGTAAAACACCTTCCCACTCAAGAAGTGCCATGATTTCTAGCTTAACTAGGGATTTGTTTAGGGCTAAAAAGAAAAATAAGAGTATGCTTGATCAAATTAAGGCCCTAGAAGAAAAATTAGAAAAAGCATGCTTAAATGTTAATGATGATACATGCTCACATAATGATTATATGCCTCTAAATGTTAGTGATGCATGTATGGATGAAAACAAGGCCTTAAGGGAAAAAGTAGATCATTTAACTAAGGCCCTAGAGAAATTTACCATTGGCTCCAACACATTGAACATGATCATTGTAGCCAAAGGGCTAGCTTTAACAAGAAGGGGTTAGGTTACAAGGGATCCAAGAATGAGAAAGCATATTATTGTTTAATTTCTAGGGGTCAATCTAAAACAACAATGATAGCTAGGAAATGGATCTCAAAGGAATACTTAGTGAACCTTATTGGAAAGAATCTATATTGGGTTCCTAAGTCCATCCTTAAGGGTTAGGAAAACCCTAGGATAGTCAACCATAAGTGGACTTCACTTATATCATATTATATGGTTGACTTAGGATTATGTAGGTAGTGAAATTTAATTTATAAGAATGATGGATGAAGTGATTATAATGTTAGAATCATATACTTGATTTGAATAATGATACATGCTTATGACTTAGAATGATCGGGACTTAATTTTTGAAATAGTGTTGGGTGATGATAATGCACCCATAAATAGCTTAAATGGCTTTGGGTGATACTTGACTTATTATCATGATTTTATACCTAATGCATGATTACAAATTGATTGATACACTTGTTTCATGATCATAATGTGAAATCAATGCATATATGTCTTTATGATCATGTGGTATGTTAGAGTAATACTTAACCTTGTGTAGAATTGCATGAATTTGAAAGTTAAGTATATAAATACCTTTAGGAACATCTCACACTCACCATAAGGATAACCTTGATTGAAAACATAGCATAGGTGAGATGTTAGGATGATACTTATGGTCCACTAATGCCTATGACATTTAGATGGTCATTTAAAGTATCAAAATAGTAATAATAGACCAATCATGGGTAAGACTTATGTTTAATTCATAGACATATTGCCTAAAGATCATGGTTGGATATTTCATATGTTTTCAAAACCATTCCTTACTTTAAAATCTGTGTTTTCATGTTTTGAAACAATCTAAAGCAAAATTAGGTGATAAAATTGATACAAACTTGATCAAATACTAGTTGTTTTTGAAACTTTTGGATTTTTGGTAAATCATTGAAAATATAAGTAATTTTCATGAAAACTCATTTTTCACTAATAAAGGACTTTAAAAGAAATGTGTTTTCAAAATTTCACAATTTTTTGAATTTTCTGGAATTTCTGAATTTCGGGCCGAAAATTAGAAATTGTTGAAACCAGCATGCCAGTCGATTGATGTCTGATTCAATCGACTGGTGACACTGTTCATAGCCTGATTTCAGTGTTTTCAGGCTGTTTTAATGATTTTTTTTTACCCTTATACTTTGATGCCTTGGATTATGACATTATGTTAATATTTTTGATGGTGTCAAAGGGGGAGAAATAGGGATGTTTAAGTTTAATCATGCTAGGGAGGAGATTAGCATGGGTTAAGGGGGAGTTGCATGTATTTAGGGGGAGTTGCATGCTCATGAATTGTTTAAATGCTTTCCTTGCTTATGTTATTTTGTTTATAATTTACCTAACTTAAACGTAGTTACCACACATCAAAAAGGGAGAGATTGTTAGGGAAATCGACCCAAGTTATGGTTTGGATTATGGTTTTGATGTGTGTGACAAAGGTTTAAGTTAGGATATTATTGTATATTTAATATGTGTGTTGAAGTCATGCAGGACTTAGGTAGCATTTGATTGATAGAAAATTTTTCATTTTCTATTTTTATTTTCTGAGAAAATGAGAAAATAACGTTTGGTTGGCGTTTTCCATTTCCATTTTCTGAGAGAGAATTTTTTTGGAAAACTGGAAAATAGGAAAAAACTATTTTATATTTTCCAGAAAATAGAAAATGAAAAGGCTGCCAAACATCCCCTTAGTAATTCGCACATATGATGAATAGCATTGGTAAGATCACCAACTCACAACCTCGTGCTTGAGTCAGCGAAGGAGCATTGCGAAGCCGTGAGCTTGATGCATCCGAGGGACCGTCGGACGAGATGACTTGAAGCGAAGCTAAGGAAGCAGACTTCGAGGGCAAGAGACGCGAAGGAGCATTGCGAAGCCGTGCGCTTAGTGTTGCCGAGGGACGTGGCCACGAACGAAGAGAGCTTCGGTGAGGGACTTCAAGTGAGATGAGAGAATGAGTGAAATGTAAGTAGCTCTTTAAGTGAACTTGGCCGAAATGGATAAATGTCGGAGGCTCGACCGAGTTGGTTGAGGTTATACCCGACATGTTTAGTTAAGTCGGATGCTCAACCAACTTAGTTGGGGTTTTACCTGACAAGTCGGATGCTCAACCGAAGGGTTGAGGTTTTACCCGATGAATGGTTTAGTCAGATGCTCAAACATTGGTTTGAGGTTTTACCCGATGAAGTGGAGTGTCCGATGCTTAACTGTGAGGGTTGAGGTTTTACCCGACTGTCGGACGCTCAAACCGATGTGAAGTTTGAGGTTTATCCGACATCAGTCGACTGCTGTGAATGGGCAGTCGACTGCTCTAAGTCGATTGAAGTTCGACTAGTGTTCGACTGATGGGTTTCTGGCCCAGCAGTCAATTGCTAAGGAATGATACGATCGCTGCACTACCATCGATCGGATCGATGAAGACAATCGCAGTAATAAAACCCCCATAACCGATCGATCACGGCTACGAGCATCGATCAATGATGGATACATCAGTTGACTGCCAAGTTTCCCATTGGACTATAATGGTCGGGATCTAACGTATTCAGAAGTCGTTGCAATGACGGCAGTCGACTGCCAAAGGCAGCAATCGACTGATGGGCAGCCAACGGGAAGAAATCAACCTTCTCTATAAAAAGAGAGGGTGTGGGCTTTGGGATTGCTAATGCTTATGCTCCAATTGATCATCCAAGTGCCCCCACAAGCTTTAAACTCTTTCTCTTGTTCTTATTTCAAATCCATTATAAGAAAGAGTGTTTTTGTGTTGTAAGAAGGTTTACCTCCACCTTACTTTGGCTAAAGGGAGAGACCATATTGGATTGGTTTCGGAGTGATTCACTGGAGACGAATCGGACCGTGGATTAGCGGCATAGGGTCGTGAACCATGTTATATCTCTTTGTTAGCATTGTTTTTATCTTGTTTATCTTTATTGTTGTTTAGTTTTATTTCCGTTGTGCTAACCCTAACGTGTAGACAAACGAACGATCGAATTCCATTCTACGACGACTTAGGGCTATTCACCCCCTCTAGCCGGCCACCGATGGTCCAACATTAGGTTCTTAGGGTCTCATGCATTTTTCTAGGAAACTCTATTTGATTCCCCTATACTTGGGACTTTAAATCATGCCATTATCCTTAAATTAATTTGATTAACCAAAATGCATGAAATGATGATTATGGCATATAAGATAGCATAAATACAACATGTGCTAATATTTATGATGTCATGACATAAAGATATAACCTAAGTATAAACATGCCATTAAAATCAACCCTAAGCTTTATTATGACATTTTATATGATTAAATGAAATATGATGTCATGACATGGTACATGACAAACAAAATATGTCAAATAAAAAGTAAAGGCATAAGAATACCTAAATTTTAATATTAATTATCATTTGTTAGAATTAAGCCCAATTTGCCATAATACCAAATCTCCTAAGTGTGCCAAAAATCCAAAATGGCACACTAAGACTCTAAAACCTAACTTGTGTCAATTTGATTGATTTTTCAAATTTCATAGACTTTAATGGCACATCCTAAGTTCCTTTAGGATTAACAATCCAAGTTCATTTCCAAGGTATCCCATAACCTTGAAAATGTCCTAAAGTGCCAACTTTGCTATGGTTAGGTTAACTACCTTATCAATTCAAGTTGACACACCCTAACCCATCTAGCATGAGGGAATCATGCTCCTAGAAACTCATTACCAATTGGAGCTCCTTGGATTTACTAAGTACTCACTAGGGATAACTTCCCTAAGTACCTTCCTAATGACCCTCTTAGGCTTGGAAGCCTTGGTCATTTATTAGGTCTTGTCAATGTCAACTCTAGGGGTAACTCCCCTTATAACATTGTCAGTGACTTTTCTATACTTCTTCGAAGCCTTAGTCACTTGACACTTACCATGGTCAACCTTAGGGATGCCTTCCCTAGTAACCTTGATTTTCCTAGACCTATGGATGATTCCATAGTCAAATAGAATACTATGGTAGGTTTCCTTGGGCTTAGGTTTGTGACCCAAACCTTTCTTGCCCCTAGATTGTTCTTACCTCCTAGGCTCTAATTTTAGATCATTTGACCCATTTATTGAATTTGTCATTCTTCTAAGAGTTTTTTTTTTAAATTTTCAAGTCTTGACCTCAAGGCTTGGTTTTCTAACTCTAATTTTTCCAATTTTGAATTTTTATTCTTTCTTTGGGAATGGTTCTTCTTAGGCATATGCCTAAAATTCTTAGGGTTAATGCCTAAATGGTTCTCTATCTTCCTAATAGTTTTCTTAGGTAGGATTGTTTTAGGGGTAATTGTTCTAGCCTTGTCCTTAACCCTAATATCACAAGATTTAGCACCTAAGCAATTAAATCTATTCCTAGCATGCTTTTGTTCATGGGCAATAGCAATAAAATTATTTCTAGCATGCTTCCTATCATTACATAAAGTAAGAGCATTATATAAATTTACCTTAGGGTTTTCCTTAGCTCCCCTTACATATGATGCTCCTCCTTTTCCCTTGGTTTGATTCCTACCCCTAGGGCATTGGCTTCTATAGTAGCCCCGTTGATTGCATTTGAAGCAAATAATGTGCTCCTTGCTCTTAATTGTTAGGGCTCCGTCCTCCTTAGTCTTTGGCACCACTTGTGCCGTCTTCTTGACCCTTTTTGGACACCTACTTCTATAGTGTCCATTTTCCCTACACTCAAAACACATGATATGATTTTTGTTCTTATTAATTGTGCTTGAGTTACCTAAGTCGGTAAGGGAATTTTTGTCTGGTTCTTCTTCTCTCCTGGAGATAGATGGTTCTTCTTGCTTTTCCTCCGGCATGGAAGGTCTCTCCTCCCCCTCAATCCTAGAGGTGGAGAATTCCACAATCTCCTCTTCCTCGGATGTTGACGACCTTTCAACCTCCGATTTCTCAAGATCTTGGGATGATGTTTTTTCTTCTTGAGCTTAAGAGGATGAGCGCCCCTCTTCCTCCTTTGATTTTTCCTTGTCATCTTGGACCATTGAGGGATCTTCATGAAGCTTAGCTAGATTGCTCCATAGTTCCTTAGCGTCCTTAAACTCACCTAACTTTGCCAAAACATTGTTAGGTAACACATTAATCAATATACTCATTACCTTATTGTTTATGTTGAAATATCGGATTTTCTCTTTGCTCTACTTCTTCTTCTTGAGTATTCTTCCCTTTTCATCCTTCGGAGCATCGAACCCTACTATAACACTAATCCAATTGTCATAATCACATATAAAGAAATACATCATTCTACCTTTCCATTGATTGAAATTTTCGATTCCATAGTCTTCATAGGATGGTGGTGTGTTGATGTTGTGTCCCAATTTAAGACTTGGATCCTCCATCTTCCTTCTTCCTTCTAGAGATGATCCCTTGGTTGTTAGGCCTTGAAAGAGGGACCTCGCTCTGATACCACTTGTTAGTTCTTATAAGATTCACATATCTCCACAATGGTATGATATTGCAAAGAAGAGTAATTGTGAAGAAGACCTCTCACAAAGCCTCTCTTCTTGCTTCTTTTTATAGAAACCTTGCAAGAAGTAACTCCCATCTTCTCCTTTATGAAATGGACGGCCACATTTAGGATAATCAAGAAAAGGTGGCTACCCATAACTTCTAAGGAGTGGAAGAGACTTGGAAGACAAACCAAATTTGCCTTTTCATCTTCACATTCCACTATCTTCTCATTCAAGCCTTTACCCTCATCATGATGAGCTTGTTATGGGCTTGTAGATTATAGACCCATTATCTTTCTTCCATCTTGGGCTGTTAGGTTTTAGAACTTTTCTAGAACCCAATAATGAAGTCCATTCACGATCCAATTATCATTAACATAGTAAGCACATTTGCTCACTATAAATCCGATTTGTAGATAATGTGTGGAACATTTCCACTCTTCTTGTTTTCATTCATTCATAAACTCTTTTATGAATTATAACATTTGTTCATATCAAACTTTATTTATCAATACACCATTTGATCACATCAAGCTTCATTCATCAAATTCAACTCTTTGAATTTGACTTTCCCAATGGGAAATAAGGAAACTAATACTTGTGTGACCCTCAATGGTTCAAGGATACAGATAGTCGTGGGTTCACAACTCTTTGTAATTCAGAACTATACTTGTCCTTTATTCTGACATACCCTTAATGGCCCCATCCTATGATCAACCCTTTGATTATAGGACATCAAAACTAATTCTGATTAACACCCAACGAATCATGGTAAGAGCGTCTAGCAGTATCGTCCCTTGACTCCCTATGTATCACTGAATAGTGCCTGCAAGAACAAGTCGATTATGGTTAATGTACAGTCTAGTCTCTTCAACTCATATATCCCGATCAAATCTACAACCATTGGTACATCGAGAGTTGTATATTGATTTGACAATCATGTGATGTATCTTATAGTGACATCGCATGTGAAACTTGGAATCTCCTTTTTGAAAGCACATCTTACAGTCTTGATCAGAGACTTCATACACTATAGAACAATACATTACATAGGATATCCACACCCATGGGTATGTGGTGAATCCTCGACTGCAATGCACTGACTCCTATATGTTTCATTACTACACCCAATCTCACCACTTGATGACCCTAATAGAGTCGATAAATGAGTCAAAGTACAATACCAACATATAGAGTCTCAGTGTTGTCTCAGGTGATAAGGACTACTAGTGTACAACCACAATCAAGGACTTATCCACTCGATAAATGATAACCACTTGGAAAGTCCGAGTGAGGGTAGTTCGATGAACTCATCACATGATCACCCATTTGTATGCTTGCACATCTCTATGTCCTTACCAATGAAACGTGGAACACTGCATCACAAATGCTAGTCTCTAGCTTGAGCGGTCATATATCTTTGTTTATTAGGCATCCCAATTGACTAGGAACATGTTTAGTATATACAGTGAATCTTGATGTATTTTATGATGATTATCATATGTACCACAACATCTCACTATAGTATATTCAAGGACTTTATCTATGCATGTAGCATGGGTATTAAGATAAAGTAAATGTCACACTTAATTGAATTATATTAAAATAATGTAAGTTTGTACATAGCCAACAGTTGGCTTGTAGGGCACCTAATCTAACAAACTCCCACTTGCCCTAATGCCAACTACTCACTAGTTTAATATCCATCATTTCGCGATGCTTTTTAAATGATGGTCCTGGCAAGGGCTTTGTAATTGAATCAACAATGTTGTCTGCGGAGGAAACTTTCTCAACTATGATGTATCCTCTTCCCACAATCTCTCGGATGATGTAGAATTTTCTCATTATATGATTGGATCGATGATGCAACCTTGGTTCCTTTACTTGGGCAAAAACTCAGTATTATCACAGTGAACTAGGATTGGATCAACTCCATTTGGAATAACACCCAACTCTTGGATGAAATTCCTCATCCAAATTGCCTCTACTGCTTTTGAAGCTGCAATGTATTCTGCCTCGGTGGTGGAATCCACAATTGTGTCTTGCTTGGAACTCTTCTAAGAAACAACACCACCATTCAATGTGAATACATATCCAGAGGTTGATTTTGCATCATCCACATTTGATTGGAAGCTAGAATCAGTGTAGCCTTCCAATTTTAATTCTCCAATCCCGTAATTCATGAACAAATTCTTATTCCTTCATAAATACTTAAGAATATCTTTCATAGCTTTCCAATGCAATGCACCAGGATTTGCCTGATATCGGTTCGTGACACTTAGAGCAAATGTTATATCTGGTATTGTAGATATCATACTATACAAGATACTACCAATGGTAGATGCATAGGGAATGTGTGTAATCATCTTTATCTCTTTGTTAGTCTTGGGGCACATAAACTTGGGTAGAGTTACACGATGATACATTGGTAAGTATCCTCTCTTAGATTCTTTCAATGAGAATATTTTTAGTATGATATCTATGTATGTTGATAGGGTTAGCCCCAACACCCTCTTTGATCTATCTCTATAGATCTATATTCCCAATATGTAAGATGCTTCACCCAAATCCTTCATGTAGAATGTACTGGCTAACCATACTTTAGTTGACTGAAGCATTCCTACATCATTCCCAATGAGTAGGATGTCATCAATGTAGAGTATCAGGAATGTTATTGCACTCCCACTAACCTTCTTGTACACACAAGGTTCCTCAGGATTTCTAATAAAAATAAACTCAATAAATGTATCATCAAATATGAGGTTCTAACTTCTCGACACTTGTTTGAGACCATAAATTGATGTCTGAAGTTTGCATACCTTATGCTCACTTCCCACAGATGTGAAGCCTTCAGGTTGAGACATGTAAATATCTTCGTTAATCTCACCATTAAAGAATGTCGTCTTTACATCCATCTATCATATCTCATAGTCATACCATGCAGTGTTAGAGATTTCGGGATCATGCGCAATGGAATAAAGCGAATAAAATAATTGTTATTCCATCCAAGACATCCCTTGGGGGCCAAGAATCCTTGCTATTGACATAATCTCATGCAAAGAAAGGAGAAGAGAAGATTCATACCTTCGAGATTCTTATTGAATCTGTCGAAACCATGAGCAAGACCAACGGGCCTTGCCTCTATCAGTATCCATGTCAGGATTAATTGAGACAACTCCTCGAGCAATAAGTCTTTGTCTCCGATTGGTATTTGCCAACTGGTGGAGACAAGAGAGGGAAAGAGAGAGGAGAAAGACAACTACTAAGGAAGAAAACCTAAGATTAGAACATTGCCTCCAAAGCTTATCAAGGGATCTATTTATAGATCTCTTGATTAGGGCATCTAGGGAGGCTTAAATGAAAACTATATTTCCATAATTATCCCATAATTAAGGTAAGAGCAACCCAGGAAATTCTCATAAGAGAAATCTCCAAAAACGGTGAAGCCTCGACATGACCGTGTGTCTTACACGACCAACCATGCCAAAAGGCACGACCATGCCAGGACATGCGGCTAGCCTTGTGTCCTTCTAGGCACAACCCAGATTATGGCTGTTTTTAGCCAAAGCCAGGCACGACCCATGCCTGGATAGGCACGGATGTGTGAGGCTCTATACGATTTGTGTAACATCGTTTAGGTGCGATATGGCCATGTTAAGTCTGACAAGGCCATAGTAGGTTACATAGCCTCTGTTTTGCACCTTCATGGCCTGGTCCAACCAGATACATATTCTGTCTCACTGAGAATCTCATTCTCAGACTTATTTCACATCTCTAGATCACCCATATTATGTGTGACCCAGTAGGTTTCTGGCTATGTTGGTTATTCATAATTAACCCCTTAATTTTGAATAGATCATGAGTGGCACCTAGGAGTATATCATGACCCCCAATTGATCGGAAAGTCTAAATCGACTCCAGAACGTTTCTAAACTCTTCAATAGCTACATTTGTTAGTACCTTGTTCCTTTCACTCATTCTATACCCACTTGGTTAAGGACATAGTCTATGTGTTCGTCCCCACTAGGCTGACTACGTCACACCAAGATAAAGTTAGTTTCCTTGTCTTGTGGATTCAAGTTACTCCTATATGTTCCAAAGAAGATCATCTTCTTAACATGTTTGCTACGGCCAGAGACTTCTGAGTAACAATCCTGACAAGAGGCCTAGGGTATACATCTCCTTTATCAGGAGTGGTGGATCCTCTATGGGCTATTTAAATACCTTCGATCACTTTGGCTTATACCCAATCAACCCAGAGTTACACCTCCTATGGAGATGACTGCGAAGAAGTCAAAGTATAAAGTGTCATGACCAAGATGACTTGAATACCTCAAGTCTAAGGAAGCTCACACTTAAGTTGCAATGAGATCTTCAACGACATATAGAACCATATGAAGTTTCATAGCAGGTCACTCCAATGAACTAGTTATCAAAACTAGCATCCATATTTCACTCTCAACATCACTATGTTTCCATTCAGTGAGTATCAAATGCTTGGATAAACCAAGGTGCATAACATGTGCTAGTTTCATAGAATCAATGATGTCCAATCTCATTAATTCATCGACTAGGGATAGTTTCAATACTTATATGATTACATATGATAAGATACTCACTAATTATGGTCCAATCACAATTTCTTTAATGCCATGCATCATATTGTGGACTTCAGTACATGAGTTTAAGATCCAATCAAATACATAGATAATGTCTATTCAAATAGTGAATTTTATTAATAACTTCTAAGGCAATTGCCTTAGGACACCTCTCAATTACATCAAACTCCCCCTTGGCCTACAACCAATCACCTTGGTATCTAATACCATAGACCTCTATATGTCTCTCGAACTTTTCTTGGGGAAGAGGCTTTGTCAAGGGATCTGCTAGATTCTTATTAGTGGGAACTTTCTCTATTTGTGTGTCTCTTCTACCTATGATCTCTCTGATCAGATAGTAACAGCATAGTACATGCTTGGATCGCTGATGAGACCGTGGTTCCTTCGCCTATTCAATGGTGCCATTGTTGTCGCAGTAAATTGGTAATGCTTCAACAATGATCGACATGACTCCAAGTTCAGCAATTAACTTCTTGATCCAGATTGCCTTCTTTGCTGATTCAAAAGCTGCAATGTACTCTGCCTCCGTAGAAGAATCAATAACGGTGTCTTGTTTGGTACTTTTCCAACTCACCGCACCTATATTCAAGATGAATATGTATCTAGACTGAGATTTGGAGTTATCCTTATTTGTCTGGAAGCTGACATCAGTATACTCGCTCACTACCATATCACCTCCTCCATATACCAAGAACAAATCTATAGCGTAGGATCGGAGTTGTCCGAGAGAGGGAGGTGAATCTTGGAATAAAAATTTTCTTTTCGAATTTTAAAACTTATCAAGAGTATGCAACGGAATTAAATAAAGATAAAGAGACAATTATTTTACTTGGTTCACAACCCTAGATGGGTTGCTACTCCAAGCCCCATAGCTCTTCGAGAGCTACCTCGATAGGCAATCCACTAAATAGCCCTCCGATTAGAGAACTCTCGACTTCGGAGGAATTCACTTTTTACAAAGATTGAGAGAAAGGTAACAAGCTACCTTCTCTTTAAATTAAAGTACATAAAGTGAAATTACAACAAATTAAAATATACTGACACTTAGAAGATTTGGAAGTGGAGCACGGAGTGTCGGAGTTGCGGCGTTGCAATGAAATGAAGCCTCTGTGGATGAAGAACACTCGAAACAACACTTGGACATGGTAGAAATATATTTTTTGAAGTTGGTCATGCTTTTATTTTATAATCCTTTTCCAGTCGACTCTACATCAGCCCATCGATATGGTACATCGGCCTTCCCAGTCGACTTGACCTATTCCAGTC
This sequence comes from Wurfbainia villosa, assembly GCA_025175895.1. Taxonomy (NCBI): domain Eukaryota; kingdom Viridiplantae; phylum Streptophyta; class Magnoliopsida; order Zingiberales; family Zingiberaceae; genus Wurfbainia; species Wurfbainia villosa. The sequence goes on from CM046001.1 coordinate 64,794,593, forward strand.
GACTCTAGGTCACCTAGCTCTGCATCGAGAAATTTGCCTTTTCAGTCGACTAGAGCTCTTGCCATCTCGATCGCCAGATCTTCGGTCGATCACTTGCTCAAAACTGGCAACTGGGTATTCCAATCGACTAGATTCCAATGGACTGTATTCTTTCTAGTCGACTGGATTTTTTCCAGTCGATTGGAAACCTGCAAAACCAGATTATCACAATATACAATATAATATGAATTTCCTGTATTAATACTGCCTGATCTTGACTTCTTAGTCCCATGCAAACTATCCATCGGATCGATGCCTCCCTTGCCCCCTATAGAGGACTCGGCCTCACCTCTTCACTCGAGGCTTATCTGTCGGCTGCCCAGTCGGACTTACCATACTTGACATCTGATCTGACCCACCAAGGCTTTCACCAGCTATCCAGTCTCCCTAACCCAGCTAGACTTTATGCCGATTGTCCAATCTCCTGACCCAATCGATCTTCATGCTAGATGTCCGGTCCACTCGACCCATCTGGACTTCATGCCTAGTGTCCGGTCCTCCTGATCTGTCAAGGCTTCTGCATAGTATCCAGTCAATACGACCTACTAGGACTTCCTGTTAAGCCTGCATACTTAACACATATATCAAATCATAGGTTCATCCTAACATTAAACTTTGGGCATACATCAAAACATAGGAGTGGTGCTCCCTGCACCAACAACCTCCCTCTTTTTGATTTATGACAACCGTTTAATATTAGGATTAAAAATACCAGATCTTTAAATCATGAATTACAAAAAATTGCATGTACAAATGCATTTCTAAGTTCTTTAAATCATGAATTACAAAAAGTTGCATTTACAAATGCATTTCTAAGTTCTAACTTAAACACGCTCTCTCCCCCTTTGGCGTACATCAAAATACTAAAATAAATTAGAAGCCAAGGAGTTTAGCAATGTTCCATGGCTTATATACAAAGATCATAAATTTTCTAAGTCATAAAAAAGTTTGCTTTCAAACTTAAAACTTTTTTTTAAATTACTTGAAGTTTATGAGACATGGGTTTAGATAAAAGTTTATTTTGAAATACAAGTTTTGTATAGCTTCCCCCTAGAATTAATCTTTTTCGCTAAGTTTGAAACTATAGAAATGAAACTCCAAATATTCAAGTGCATAAGTTTGAAACCATAACTTCCATGTCTACAATAAAATTTCTTTGAAAATAAAACCTCCCACTTAACATATGCTTCTCATGATTTTCAAAATGTCTCTTATTGTTTTGGAAATAGTATATCTAGATTTTTGCAAGTAAGATTTCAAAAATAATTTTCAAAATATATTCTTAACATTTTGAATATAATCTTTCTAAGATCCTCTCCCTATGTCTCTCATCAATGATGCACATACTTTACCCATTGTTCCTTAAAAAAACTCACAATTAAAGCTTTAGCTTTAGTACTTAAGTTCTTAAAACAAAGTTTTCATAAGCTTAGTACTTCTCAAAAATATTGTAGAAATATTCTTTTGAAAATTAACCTCCCCTTAACATTCCTTTTGCATGCCTATTTTCTAAATTTTTTTGAATAAGCTACTTAGGATAAAAATTAGTCCAAATTTATGTTGCTTAGATAGTTGAGTTCAGGTTACATACTTTCTTATATTTCTTTCTCCTTTGAATATCTTCTTCTTCCACTCAATAAAGCATACTCTTAAAGTTTATATATTTTTGAAATTATACTCTCCTTCTTAATTAATGCAAAAATATTTTTATAAATAAATTCCCCCTTAAATCAAAAGTGATAGAGTGAGACTTCTTGCACACTTGAAATTTGTTTTCTAAGAAGTTGCTCTCTTTTCCATTAATTTGAAAATAACTGATATTTTACTTTATAGATTTTCATAATGAATTTCCAATGTAGTTTCTCATTAATGATGCAAATTTACTTTAATCTTAAAAAAAACTCTAAACATGGATCCTATCATGATTTGTTTAGATTTTAAAGCGAAAAATTTAAGTTTTAGGCTTAGATTTGCTAACTCTCATCTTCCAAATTTAGGTGAAGTTAAGTTACTTAAAATAAATGTTAATTAAGTACTAAGCATCATTAGATTGATAAGTCCAGTTCACATACTTAAATTTTTCTCTTTCCCTCTTAAAATATAATCACTAATATTGTTCATTTCAAGTTCATATTAAGTTCATTTTGATCATGAACTTAAGATTAAATTTTAGTTCAAAAATTGTTTGTAAAGAAAGTGATTTTTAACCAAGATATTTTATAGTATTGCAAAGTAAATTTCCTTTGGCTCCCCCTAAATTTTTTATTTCCCCCTTAAAGTAACATTATTATTCTTACATTTAAGTTCTTTTGAAAATACTTAGAATAAAATTTTGAATGTTAAACCCCCCCTAGATTTACGTTTTTATTTTAAGTTTTCAAAAATATTTTCAAAAGTATCTTAACTCCCTCTTAATCTAATGCTTATGTATGTAAAAATGCAATCTTACTTGAGGACTTTCCAAACATGGATCCTCAAATATATATTGAATAAATGAATGTTTTGAAAGTTTGAATAATGATAAATTAACTTCCTCTGAGAATTATGTTGATTTACTTAGGATTAAGTTGATTAGGGTTGAGTTGATTAGAACTGGGTTAGAGTTGAATTAGGGTTGAGTTGATTAGAGTTGAGTTGATTGAGTTGATTAGGGTTGAGTTGATTAGAGTTGAGTTGATTAGAGTTGAGTTGATTAGGGTTGAGTTGATTAGAGTTGAGTTGATTAGGGTTGAGTTGATTAGAGTTGAGTTGATTAAGTTAATTTGGTTGAGTTGATTTGAGTGAATTGGTTAAGTTTAGTTGAGTTCTAATTCATCTCGCCCGATCTAAGATTTTAATACATGTTAATCTTATGGGTTTTGTGAGACGAGGATTTATTTTTATCTTAATTAATTTTAATGAGAAATTTCAAAGTTTTTAAACTTGTGTTAGATTCAAGTTTAGCTTGAGCTAATCAAGTAGATTTTTTCAAAATTGACTTCTAGGTCATGGCGAGGCATATGACCTTCTTAGATATCGGATGGACCACTTCCTAGACAAAGTCAATGAAGGAATCAAATACTTGACTCACTTTAGACTAAGCTTTGGTCTAACTAGTTAAAGACTTAGTGAGTTATCTTCGGTCAGTTTCACTCGACTTAGTGCACCAGGTCATGGCGAGGCATATGACCTTCTTGGATATCGGATGGACTACTTCCTAGACATGCACCTTGAAGAGCTTCCCTAACTTACTATTAGTTCACTTCATCTTAGTACTAGGTTATTCAAGTTTAACTACTTTGTTTCCTATCTAGTCCATTCTAAATTAAGTAATTAATAACTAACTAAGCATGCAAAAGTCTTATCTAATTAAGGAAGCAAGCACAGAGTTAGCTCCCCCTGCGTAGTAGCTCTGATGGGTCTTGTTCACTAAGTGAACTTGTCCTTTGGGAATCCAAAATTGGTTCAATCCAACTTGGTTGACTAAGCTAATCTTAGGAACCCATGCTTGGACTCGATCCTTAACATTTCTATTAAACAAGGACATGTATGATCTATTTGTGTCCTTAGCCTTGTATCCGAGTCCGGATTTGTTGTACACGACTCATTGAGACCCAAGTATCATGTTGAGATACTTGGAGCCCGAAGTGAACCTTTCCAACGATCAGGTGTGATCTTCTACTTGCCTTTTTAGGACCGAGTTCTCTTCCTCAAGCTTTGCAACTTGAGTTGAGTCTCTTTCTTCAACTTGGCAAGTTGAAGTCTTTGTGTTGACTTGCTCCTTAAGTACTTGGAATTCCTTAAGAAGCGAGTTGACTCAATTCTAGGACTTAGTTAACTTCCTACCTAGGCATGCCATTATATTGTACAACTTATCTTCTAAGGGAATAGTTACCTCGTCTAGTCCTTCAGAAATGTATGTGGATCCATGGATTCTCTTGGACTCAGACTCAGAGTTTGTCTTGGCTTCGGACTCGTTGGATGACATGAATGCTACGAAACTCGTCTCCAGTATTTTGGCATCCAACTTGTCCGATGATGATTTGTCCATGGTTGGCTTAGATGCTTCTTTTTTTTTTTGTCCTTTTTCTCTGTTTGGATTTCTTTCCCTTTTTGTTCGTTCCTTCCATCAAAACTATACCATCCTCGGATTGACTCAAGTTAGCCTGTTCATGTAATTCAATTAATTTATCCCATAATTCTTTAGAATTTTGAATCGACCTGACTCGACTTAGCTCTTCATTTGTAAGTTCGCATTGCAAGGTGTTTAAAGCCTTGTAATCAACTTGAGCCTTTTTCCTAATGTTTGCGGGCCATTTCTTCAGATCTAACAACTCTCTCGAGTTGTTTACCGGAGCTATGAACCCTTTCCTAATCGAAAACTAAACCTCGAGGTCAGTTTTCAGAAAGTACTCCATTCGCCTCTTCCAAGAGGGGAAATCCTCTCCGTTAAAAAGAGGAGGGTGGTGGATGGTGCTTAAACCCTCTAAATGCGACATTTTTTATAAAAAAATTATAGATTTTTATTTTTCAAAAATATTTCTAGAGTTACAAAAATAGAGTAAGATTATACTAGTGCAAAAATTTAACTTAAAATAAAGCAAGATGGACAAGTATGAGAAAATGATTCTAATGCAAAAGCAAAGATTAAAACTAATGTAAAAGTTAATCTAAGACAAGAATAATAAAATTAAAGAAAATTTTCTAAATGCTCTTGTTGGTGGTTGCACCAAAATCGGAGCGCCCCCACTCTGATACCAATTGTAGGATCGGAGTTGTCCGAGAGAGGGGCGTGAATCTCGGAATAAAAATTTTCTTTTTGAATTTTAAAATTTATCAAGAGCATCTAGAGGAATTAAAGAATAAAGATAAAGATAAAGAGACAATTATTTTACTTGGTTCACAACTCTTGTCGGGTTGCTACTCCAAGACCCATAGCTCTCCGAGAGCTACCTCGATGGGATATCCACTAAATAGCCCTCCGATTCGAGAACTCTCAACATTGGAGGGATTCACTTTTTACAAAGATTGAGAGAAAGGTAACAAGCTACCTTCTTTTTAAATTAAAGTACATAAAGCAAAATTACAACAAATTAAAATATAGGGACACTTAGAAGATTTGGAAGTAGAGCACAGAGTGTCAGAATTGCGACGTTGCAATGAAATAAAGCCTCTGCAGATGAAGAACACTTGAAACATCACTTGGATGTGGTAGAAATCTATTTTTCGAAGCTAGTCGTGCTCTTCTTTTATAAGCCTTTTTTAGTAGACTCCATATTATCCCGTCGATATGGTACATTAGCCTTCCCAATCGACTGGACCTATTACAGTCGACTCCAGGTCACCTAGCTTCGCATCGGGAAATTTGTCTTTCCAATCGACTAGAGATTTTGCCATCTTGGTCGCCAGATATTCAGTCGAACACCAGCTCAAAACTGCAAATTGGGTATTCCAATCGATAGGATTTTCTCTAGTCGACTGTATTCTTTCCAGTTGACTAGAAACCTGCAAAACCAAATTATCACAATATACAATATAATATGAATTGGCAGTAGTAATACTACCCGATCTCGACTTCTTAGTCCCACGTGGATTATCCATTGGATCGACGCCTACCTTGCTCCCTACAGAGGACTCGGCCTCACCTCTTCACTCGAGGCTTACCTGTCGGCTGCCCAGCTAGACTTACCATACTTGATATCCGATTTGACCCACAGGGCTTCCACTAACTATCCGGTCTCCCTGACCCAGCTGGACTTTATGTCGATTGTCCGATCTCCTGACCCAATTGATCTTCATGCTAGATGTCTGGTCCACTCGACCCATCTGAACTTCATGCCTAATATCCGATCCTCCTGACCTATCAAGGCTTCTACCTAGTATCCGATCAACACGACCTACTAGGACTTCCTGTTAAGCCTGCACACTTAATACATATATCAAATCATAGGTTCATCCTAACATTAAACCTTGGGGCATACATCAAAACACAGGAGTGGTGCTCCCTACACCAACACTTAGTCCTTCTCAAGTACTTAAGGATTGTCTTGATAGTCATCCAATGGTCCATACCAAGATCCGACTTGTATCTACTCGTAACGCTCAAAGCGTATGATACACCAAGCCTCGTACATAACATAGCATACATGTCGATCCTATAGCTGACGCATATGATATATGACTCATGTGAATCCTCTCATCTTTAGTATGCTGGCACATAGACTTTGAAAGGTGAAACTCATGCCTCATGGGAATAAAACCTTTCTTGGATTCTTCCATGCTAAAGCATTTTAGCACTTTGTCTATGTATGTATACTTCGAAAGACCAAGCAACCGATTCGATCTATCTATATAAATCTTAATCCTCAAAATATAGATTGCTTCTCCCATGTCTTTCATGGAGAACATTTTGGACAACTAGACCTTGACTATTTGTAAAATAGGACTATCATTTCCTATTATTAATATGTCATCGACATACAATACTAGGAACACAATCACACTCCCACTAACCTTCTTATACACATAGGGATCCTCAGGATTTTGTGAGAAATCAAACTATTTGATTGCCTCATCAAAACAGATATATCAACTCCTAGATACTTGTTTCAATCCATAAATGGATCGTTTGAAGCTTACATACTTTGTTCTTGTCAATGGATGTTAAACCCTCAGGTTATATCATATATACATCCTCAGATAGGTTTCCATTAAGAAAAGATGTTTTCACATCCATCTGCCATATCTCATAATCAAAATAAGTTGTTATGGCAAGGAGTATTCAAATGGATTTAAGCATAGCCATTGGTGAAAAGGTTTCATCATAGTCAACACCTTGTCTTTGACGATAGCCTTTTGCTACTAATCTAGCTTTATAGGTAATAACATTACCATCCATGTCAATTTTCATCTTGAAAACCCACTTTCACCCTATAGGCGTTATGCCTTCAGGTGGGTCCACCAAGTTCCAAACTTCATTTTCATACATGGAATCCATTTATGATTTAATGGCTGTTAGCCACCTATCCCAGTGTGAACTATTCAGTGCCTCTTCGTAACTAGTGGTTTCTTCATCCTCTATGAGCAACACGTCATTATATTATCGTCTTCATCGACGATATTCTTATCTACTCGAGAGACCGAGAAGAGCATCGGACATCCGAATACGACTATAGATTCTCGCAGAAAGAGCAACTATATGCGGTTCTCCAAATGTGAGTTCGCTTGATCAAGTGTCCTTCTTGGGTCATGTCATCTCTAAAGAAGGAATCATGGTAGACCCAATAAAGGTTGAAGGCTGAGGAACTGGAATAGGCCAAGGAATGCGAGTGAAATCAGAGTTTTCTCGGGCTGTGCTATTACAAAAGTTTGTAGAGGACTTCTCTAGAATTGCAGTATGCGACCCTCACCAGAAAGGACAAGCAATACAAATGGGCTGAGGACTGTGAGAGGAGTTTTACGAAACTGAAGAGGAAACTGACTAGCGCTCCCATTCTGACTCTCCCTGAAGATAATGAAAGCTTCGATATGTACATTGATGCTTCTAAACTGGGGCTCGGAGCTGTACTTATGCAAAATGGCAAGGTTATCGCTTACGCCTCTAGACAGCTCAAGGAGCACGAAATAAATTATCCTACCCACGACTTAGAACTGGCAGCCGTGGTATTCGCTCTGAAAATATGGAGACACTACTTATATGGAGCTCGGTGCAGGATTTATACAGACCACCAGAGTCTGAGATATTTCTTCACTCATAAAGACCTAAACATGAGACAACGCAGATGGCTTGAGCTAGTCAAAGATTATGATTGTGAGATATTCTATCATCCAGGGAAGGCCAACAAGGTGGCAGAAGCACTTAGCAGAAAGTCCTGTGCCGCTTTGATGTCCTTATCGATGCTATCTCAACCCCTGAAAAGGGAAATAATGAATTACGGAATAGAGATTATTTCTGGACAACTTTCCACCATGACGATAGCGCCGACGTTGTTCGACGATATATTGGGAAAGCAAGATGGTGATTCAGACATCCAGAAAATCAAACAGGAAGTCCGGAAAGGAAGGGATAATGGATTCCGCATTTCCGACAGCGGATTATTATACCTTTGGGACCGACTATGTATTCCGGACGATCCAGAATTACGAAAGAAGATACTCAAGGAATCCCATGGAACCCCTTATACCATGCATCCTGGATCTACAAAAATGTATCAGGACTTAAGAGATAAATTTTGGTGGTCCAGCATGAAAAGGATGTGGCTCGAGACGTCGGCACCGTCGACTGCTAGAGGTTAAGGCGAGAACACGTAAACCTGGAGGATTACTGTAGCCGATACAGATTCCAGAGTTGAAATGGGAAGAAATTTCTATGGATTTCATCTCGAGATTACCCAGAACAACAAATGGTTATGATGTTATATGGGTAATCATAGACCGGTTGACAAAGTCTGCCCATTTCCTGGCAATTAAGATGACCTATCCGGTTGAGCAGCTAGCTCAATTATATGCCAAGGAAATTATCAGATTACATAGAGTGCCTAAGGCTATTATTTCTGATCGTGATGGCCGTTTTACCTCCCATTTCTGGGAATGTCTTAAGAAGGCTCTTGGCACTAAGTTGAGATTCAGCACTGCGTTTCATCCTCAGACCGATGGTCAGACAGAAAGAGTGAACCAGGTGCTGGAAGATATGTTGTGGGCTTGTGCCTTAGACTTTAAGGGGAGTTGATGTCGATATTTGTGCTTGGCAGAGTTTGCTTACAACAACAGTTACCAGGCCACTATTGGAATGGCACCATATGAAGCTCTATACGGGAGAAGATGCAGGTCTCCTATCTGCTGGTACGAGGGTGGTGAAAGGAGGGAAATGGGTCTTCAGACCGATATTATTGACGATACCACCCGAGCAATACAGACTATCCGTTAAAGGATAGAGACTGCTCAGAGTCGGCAAATGAGTTATGCGGATAAGAGACGCCGACCACTGGAATTCGAAGTTGGGGATTTTGTGTTCCTCAAGGTCGCCCCTATGAAAGGAGTAATGAGATTTGGAAGAAAGGGAAAGCTGAGTCCGCGTTATGTAGGACCGTATCAGATCTTGAAAAGAATCGGCAAGGTGGCCTATGAGCTGGAGCTACCTCAGGAGATGTCGGCAATCCACAATGTCTTTCATGTAACAATGCTCAAGAGATGCGTTCCCAATGCAGACCAGGTGATCGAACCCATGGCAGTACAAATTCAAGGGGACCTAAGTTATGAAAGCCGAATTGCTCGTATAATAACGGTCGGAGGTCAAGAAGCTAAGGAGCAAAGAGGTACCCTTAGTGAAGGTCCTATGGCGAAGTCAAGGGTTCGAAGAGTTCACGAGGGAACGAGAAGACGAGATGCGACAAAAGTATCCGGAACTATTTTAAGTTTGGGACGAACTTTTCATAAGGTATGGGGGATTGTAACACCCCAAAATTTTTCTCCAAAATTTTTGGTATAGAATTTAATTTTTTGTCTAGTAGATTATATATGGGATCCCGGAAAATGATGATAAAAGAACAAAAAAAGTGGAGAGGTGGGGTTTGAACCTTAAACCTCTTGGTGAGAGTTAACTCTTACCATGCATGTGATGACCAAGTGCTCAGCAGTAGCTTACTATTGGAGAAAGAGGAGAAATTGTAGATGAGTGTGAGGAGAGTAAAACGAAGAGGCATGAAAAGAGAAGAGGCACTTCTCTTCCTCCCTTTATAAATAGGAGTGGAAGTTCCATTTGGCCACTTCTTCTTCCCTCTTCTCTTCTTCTTCCTCACCGAAACTCACCTTCTCCCTTTCCATTTTCCGAAATTCATCCAAGCAAGAAGAAGGCTAGGGTTGGCTTCCATTAGGTCATCTTCAAACTAAAAGCCAAGCGAAGGATGTAAGATTCCCTCACCTGCAGTATATTTTTTCTTGTAGGACATGATACATGAAAGAAATATGATGCTAGATACCTTATAAGTTTCGGCCAACCAAGGTTTTGGGCTAGGGTTGCATGAAAATGCTTCTAAGGGAATTTTTTTTTATAGGTTGTATGCTTCATGTAGCCTTGTGCCCCTACATGTTTCGGCCAACCAAGGTTTTGGGGCTAGGGTTGCATGAAAATGCTTCTAAGGAAATTTTTATAGGTTGTATGCTTCATATAGGAATTTTTAGGTGCCAAAACCCAAGCTTTGTGCCCCTACAAGTTTCGGCCAACATTGGTTTTAAGGGTAGGGTTTCATGAAAACACCCCTTATGAAGTTATGTTATGTTGTATGCCTCCATGTATGAATTTATATAACAAAAAAAAAATAAAAATTTTGGTACCCTACAAGTTTCGGCCAACATTGGTTTTAGGGCTAGGGTTTCATGAAAACACCCCTTATGAAGTTATGTTATGTTGTATGCCTCCATGTATGAATTTATGTAACAAAAAAAAATAAAAATTTTGGTACCCTACAAGTTTCGGCCAACATTGGTTTTAGGGCTAGGGTTTCATGAAAACACCCCTTATGAAGTTATGTTATGTTGTATGCCTTCATGTATGAATTTATGTAACCAAAAATAAAATTTTGGTACCCTCCAAGTTTCGGCCAACAATGGTTTTAGGGCTAGGGTTGCATGAAAACACCCCTTAGGAAATTAGGATATGTTGTATGCCTATGTGATGAACATGTTTATGATTTTCATATGTCATGAAATATGCCTATGTGAAGAACGTGTTTATGATTTTAATATGCCATGAATTATGCCTATGTGATGACCATGTTTCTGATTTTAATATGCCTATGTGATGAATATGTCTATGATTTTCATATGTCATGAAATATGCCTATGTGATGAACATGTTTATGATTTTAATATGCCATGAATTATGCCTATGTGATGAATATGTTTATGATTTAATATGCCATGAAATATGCCTATGTGATGAACAAGTTGATGATTTTAATATGCCATGAAATATGCTTATGTGATGAACATGATTATGCTTTAAGACCCCTTTAGGGTATTCTTAAGTTATGAATGCATATATGCTATGACATGTCTATAAAGATGCTTCCCCTTTTTATGTTGGGATTAAGAGCTCTCCTTATGATAAGATAAGACGGAGATGCTTCCCTTTTTAAGTAGGGATTAAGAGCTCTCCTTATGATAAAATAAGACGGAGATGCTTCCCTTTTTATGTTGGGGATTAAGAGCATTCTTTATGATATGACAAGAAAGAAAGGAATTAAGTATTTTACTTTGTAAGAGGTTAAGTACCCGACCCGTTAGGTGGTCGTTAATCAAATCCAAAGGGACATAAGAAGACGTAAGAGGTCTTGCCCTGGTAAGACGTAAGAGGTCTTGCTCTAGTAGGTCTGGTGGCTCGCTACCCCAGCCTATTAGGGAACGCGTATTATGTGGTACTTAACCTGGGGCCCCCCATTCAAGTTATGATTATGTTGAAGTACCTATATGTATATGTTTTGAAAGGAAAGGACTTGTATGAAATTAAGAATGCTTATGATTATGTCCTTGATGCATGTTTAGGATTTATGAAATTATGAATGCTTATGTTCAAGTTTAAGAATGCTTATGATTATGTCCTTGATGCATGTTTAGGATTTATGAAATTATGAATGCTTATGTTCAAGTTTAAGAATGCTTATGATTATGCCCTTTATGCATGTTTAGGATTGAGGATGTCATGAATGCTTATGTTTAATTTATGCCATGCTTAGATTTAATTATGTTTAGCATGCTTATGTAAATCTCATGCTATGCTTATGTTTTATTACGTGGGTATGTTGATGATTAGTGTTGTTATGAAATACTTATGCTATTTATGCTAGTATGCTCATGTCTTCTAATTGTTTGATGAAGTTGTGGCTTTTGTGAGTAGGCAAGAATCTTACTAAGCTATATGCTTATAGTTTATGTTGTCCATATACTGCAGATACAGGAAACATGAACTAGAGGAAGTAGCAGGAGGGACCAAGTGTGTGTGATAGTGGCATGGTGGAAAAAGACCCTATTACTATCTGCTTATATTTATATGCTCAATGAATAACTTAAGACATTGCTTTCGCTTATAAGACATGTGATTTATTAGTACCATGTTGGATGTTGCTTAGTTATGATACTGTTCAATTACTTAAGAAAGTTTGATATGTTAGAACTCATGAATGAATCTTTATGTTATGCATGTTATAAAATGAGATAAGATATGTTAACATGCTAATTATGAATATGATATGGGATGCATGTATAAAAGAAGGTTTAAGCCATGATAACATGTTTAAGTATGTAAATGGTGAAATGATCCATATATGTTATGTATAAAAAAAAAAAGTAGCGCCATACGAGGCGGATAAGGGCGGGCGTTCTGAGTTAATATCAGCGGGTTCACCTTTCCACTATCACACATCAAGCCTCCATCCTGCTATTTCCAAGTAAGTAACTTTATGCATACCTAAGTTTCTTTTATAATGAAGAATGTCTTCTATTTAGATAGAAATAATACCTCATCATGTTTTAGTAGAATGGGATCACACTTGTGACTTAGATAGAAATAATACCTCGTCATGTTTTAGTAGAATGGAACCCTACTTGTGACTTAGATAGTAATGATACCTTACCAAGCTTTATATGATGGAAACATGTTTCTAACCTAGAAATGCAACTAGGAAGGATACCTTACCTTGTTTATGATAAGGAATGTTTAGATGCATGTATATGAGTAGAAATTATAATAATACCTTAATTATTTATTTATCACTTAGATAACATGAATGGGAGACGTAGTAATAGAGGGAATGAATCGGCACCCCCACCCGATTTGATGCATGTGGTTACCGAGCTAAGCGTCAGGTCGCAGAACAACAGCTGGTTATCAATGCTCTCATGAACCAACAAGGGAACCCTAGCACCACACCAGAGACGCAGAACGTGACGCCAAACACGACCACTATGGTGCAAGCGCCACTAGTCAATCGCCATCGGTCCGCCCAAACTTATCCGATTCAGTGGCGGAGGTCAAACCGTAAAATTTCTCGTGTGCAGTGAACCATGGGATGCCCAAGCCTGGTTCAAAACAGTTGAGAGCATCGTGGAGCTGCTGGATTGGCCCGAGCACGAAAAGATAAAATGTGCCTCTTTCTGTCTTTCTAGAGATGCAAGGATGTGGTGGGAGAGAGCCAAAGAAAAGAGACAAGTAAATCAAATGAGGTGGACAAATTTTGAATCTGAGTTCTTCGAGGAGTTCTTTCAGAGACAGATCACAAATAAGCACTACGATGAGTTCCTCGAGTTCCGACAAGGCGATCTATCAGTCAGTGAAGCTATGAAAAGGTTCAACCGACTGGCACGTCTCTGCCCCGAATTAGTCAGTACAGAAAGGGAAAGGACCAGACTCATGCTGAAAATGTTATGACCGGAGATAGCTCTGAATGTGGCCGGCGGAGTCAATCGACTCCAGACCGCCGAAGAGCCGCTCGAGTGCTCGATCACCGAGCACTACGAACAACATCGATCGATAGAATAAGGCACGACCGAGATCGAAATCTCGAATACTAGCCTGGAAGAGGGGGCATGGCAAGAAGAAAGCAGTGGAATGACCAAAGGGGCCCGAAAAGCAAGCAGGTATCTTGTTGTCCTACATGTGGGAAGAAGCATCCGGGGGAATGTCGTCAGGGCACGAGGAAGTGTTACAACTGTGGACTGGAAGGGCACATAGCCTGGAACTGTCCTACCCGAGTTCAGGCACCTCCTCAGCAGTATGTCCAGTACCCGGGAGCTCCTCCACAGCTTCACGGATCACGAGCTACGATAGAGGGTCCTCAGATAAGCCAAGGGAGACTGGAAGCCCCACCCGTTGGGACAAATGCCAGGGTGTTCTCCCTCACCAGAGAAGACGTAGCGAGTGCCTCGACGGTTGTCACAGGTCAGATATTTATTTTCAGTCAGTATGCTACTGTATTGTTTGACACTGGGGTAACCCATTCGTTCATCTCTACGCCTTTCACAAGAAAGATAGATAGGCATCCCCAAGTTTTGAACTATAAATTCTTAACAATGTTACCTTCGGGAGAAGTGATGCCATCCACCCATATTCTGCGCGTCGCACCAATTAGACTCGCAGACAAGGAGCTCTATTGTGACCTGATAGTTCTGGATATACGGGACTATGATGTGATATTGGGCATGGATTTCCTGCACAAGTATGGCGCTTCAATTGAGTGCCGTAAACGGAAGGTGATCTTCCGACCCGAAGCAGAGGTCTCATTTGAGTTTATCGGGGAGCCAAAGAAAGGAACAAGGAAATTCTTATCAGCGCTGAAAGCCCGAAAAATGTTAGAAAATGGATGCACCGAATTTCTAGCACACGTGGTTGATACCGTATCAGCAAGGAACCAGAAGCTAGAAGATGTCAGAGTGGTATGCGACCATCCGGAGGTATTCCCTGATGACCTACCTGGATTACCACCTGATAGAGAAATTGAGTTCGAGATCGAATTGATTCCCGGAACTAACCCGATCTCCAAGGCACCTTACCGTATGGCGCCGACTGAGTTGAAAGAACTTCAGAAATAGCTACAAGAGTTACTTGACCAGGGATTTATCCGCCCTAGTCACTCACCATGGGAGCTCCGTCTTTGTTCATAAAGAAAAAGATGGGTCTATGCGAATGTGTATAGACTAAGACCTTGAACAACGTGACCATCAAGAATAAGGTACCCCCTTCCCGGGATCGACAACTGTTCGACCAACCAGGAGCTCTTGTCTTTTCAAAGATCGATCTCAGGTCTGGCTATCATTAAGTAAAAGTAAAGCCAGGCGATATTCCGAAGACGACCTTCCGGACAAGATACAGACATTATGAGTTCGTAGTTATGCCCTTCGGAGTAACCAACGCTCCTGCGATGTTCATGGACCTGATGAATCGAGTATTCTCGGCCTTCCTCGACAAATTTGTAATCGTCTTCATCGACGATATTCTTATCTACTCGAGAGACCGAGAAGAGCATGCTGGACATCTGAAGACAGTACTACAGATTCTGCAGAAAGAGCAACTATATGCGAAGTTCTCCAAATGTGAGTTCTGGCTTGATCAAGTGTCCTTCTTGGGTCATGTCATCTCTAAAGAAGGAATCATGGTAGACCCAATAAAGATTGAAGCTGTGAGGAACTGGAATAGGCCAAGGAATGCGAGTGAAATCAGGAGTTTTCTTGGGCTAGCAAGCTATTACAAAAAGTTTGTAGAGGACTTCTCTAGAATTGCAGCCCCTATGACAGCCCTCACCAGAAAGGACAAGCAATACAAATGGACTGAGGACTGTGAGAGGAGTTTACAGGCAAGAGGAGACTGACCAGCGCTCCCATTCTGACTCTCCCTGAAGATAATGAAAGCTTCGATATGTATAGTGACACTTCTAAACTGGGGCTCGGAGCTGTACTTATGCAAAATGGCAAGGTTATCGCTTACGCCTCTAGACAGCTCAAGGAGCACGAAATAAATTATCCTACCCACGACTTAGAACTGGCAGCCGTGGTATTCGCTCTGAAAATATGGAGACACTACTTATACGGAGCTCGGTGCAGGATTTATACAGACCACCAGAGTCTGAGATATTTCTTCACTCAGAAAGATCTAAACATGAGACAACGCAGATGGCTCGAGCTAGTCAAAGATTATGATTGTGAGATATTCTATCATTCAGGGAAGGCCAACAAGGTGGCAGATGCACTTAGCAGAAAGTCCTGTGCCGCTTTGATGTCCTTATCGATGCTATCTCAGCCCCTGAAAAGGGAAATAATGAATTACGGAATAGAGATTATTTCTGGACAACTTTCCACCATGACGATAGCGCCGACATTGTTCGACGATATATTGGGAAAGAAAGATGGTGATTCAGACATCCAGAAGATCAAACAGGAAGTCCGGGAAGGAAGGGATAATGGATTCCGCATTTCCGACAGTGGATTATTATACCTTCGGGACCGACTATGTATTCCGGACGATCCAGAATTATGAAAGAAGATACTCGAGGAATCCCATGGAACCCCTTATACCATGCATCCTGGATCTACAAAAATGTATCAGGACTTAAGAGATAAATTTTGGTGGTCCAGCATGAAAAGGGATGTGGCTCAGTACGTCAGCACCTGTCTGACCTGCCAGAGGGTTAAGGCAGAACACCAGAAACCTGGAGGATTACTACAGCCGATACAGATTCCAGAGTGGAAATGGGAAGAAATTTCTATGGATTTCATCTCGGGATTACCCAGAACAACAAATGGTTATGATGCTATATGGGTAATCATAGAATTGTTGACAAAGTCTGCCCATTTCTTGGCAATTAAGATGACCTATCTGGTTGAGCAGCTAGCTCAATTATATGCCAAGGAAATTATCAGGTTACATGGAGTGCCTAAGGCTATTATTTCTGATCGTGATGGCCGTTTTACCTCCCATTTCTGGGAATGTGTTCAGAAGGCTCTTGGCACTAAGTTGAGATTTAGCACTGCGTTTCA
The DNA here is from genome assembly GCA_025175895.1 of Wurfbainia villosa. Lineage (NCBI taxonomy): Eukaryota > Viridiplantae > Streptophyta > Magnoliopsida > Zingiberales > Zingiberaceae > Wurfbainia > Wurfbainia villosa. Next base: position 64,811,135 of record CM046001.1, read on the forward strand.
TCTTCAGACCGATGGTCAAACAGAAAGAGTGAACCAGGTGCTGGAAGATATGTTGCGGGCTTGTGCCTTAGACTTTAAGGGGAGTTGGTGTCGATATTTGTGCTTGGCAGAGTTTGCTTACAACAACAGTTACCAGGCCACTATTGGAATGGCACCATATGAAGCTCTATACGGGAGAAGGTGCAGGTCTCCTATCTGCTGGTACGAGGGTGGTGAAAGGAGGGAAATGGGTCTTCAGACCGATATTATTGACGATACCACCCGAGCGATACAGACTATCCGTCAGAGGATAGAGACTGCTCAGAGTCGGCAAAGGAGTTATGCGGATAAGAGACGCCGACCACTGGAATTCGAAGTTGGGGATTTTGTGTTCCTCAAGGTCGCCCCTATGAAAGGAGTAATGAGATTTGGAAGAAAGGGAAAGCTGAGTCCGCGTTATGTAGGACTGTATCAGATCCTGAAAAGAATCGGCAAGGTGGCCTATGAGCTGGAGTTACCTCATGAGATGTCGGCAATCCACAATGACTTTCATGTAACAATGCTCAAGAGATGCGTTCCCAATGTAGACCAGGTGATCGAACCCATGGCAGTACAAATTCAAGGGGACCTAAGTTATGAAAGCCGACCTGTTCAGATAACATATCGGGAGGTCAAGAAGCTAAGGAGCAAAGAGGTACCCATAGTGAAGGTCCTATGGCGAAGTCAAGGGTTCGAAGAGTTCACGTGGGAACGAGAAGACGAGATGCGACAAAAGTATCCGAAACTATTTTAAGTTCAGGACGAACTTTTCATAAGGTATGGGGGATTGTAACACCCCAAAATTTTTCTCCAAAATTTTTGGTATAGAATTTAATTTTTTTGTCTAGTAGATTATATATGGGATCCCGAAAAATGATGATAAAAGAACAAAAAAAGTGGAGAGGTGGGGTTTGAACCTTAAACCTCTTGGTGAGAGTTAACTCTTACCATGCATGTGATGACCAAGTGCTCAGCAGTAGCTTACTGTTGGAGAAAGAGGAGAAATTGTAGATGAGTGTGAGGAGGGTAAAATGAAGAGGCATGAAAAGAGAAGAGGCACTTCTCTTCCTCCCTTTATAAATAGGAGTGGAAGTTCCATTTGGCCACTTCTTCTTCCCTCTTCTCTTCTTCTTCCTCACCGAAACTCACCTTCTCCCTTTCCATTTTCCGAAATTCATCCAAGCAAGAAGAAGGCTAGGGTTGGCTTCCATTAGGTCATCTTCAAACTAAAAGCCAAGCGAAGGATGTAAGATTCCCTCACCTGCAGTATATTTGTTCTTGTAGGACATGATACATGAAAGAAATATGATGCTAGATACCTTATAAGTTTCGGCCAACCAAGGTTTTGGGCTAGGGTTGCATGAAAATGCTTCTAAGGAAATTTTTTATAGGTTGTATGCTTCATGTAGCTTTGTGCCCCTACATGTTTCGGCCAACCAAGGTTTTGGGGCTAGGGTTGCATGAAAATGCTTCTAAGGAAATTTTTATAGGTTGTATGCTTCATATAGGAATTTTTAGGTGCCAAAAACCCAAGCTTTGTGCCCCTACAAGTTTCGGCCAACATTGGTTTTAGGGCTAGGGTTTCATGAAAACACCCCTTATGAAGTTATGTTATGTTGTATGCCTCCATGTATGAATTTATGTAACAAAAAAAAAATAAAAATTTTGGTACCCTACAAGTTTCGGCCAGCATTGGTTTTAGGGCTAGGGTTTCATGAAAACACCCCTTATGAAGTTATGTTATGTTGTATGCCTCCATGTATGAATTTATGTAACAAAAAAAAATAAACTTTTTGGTACCCTACAAGTTTTGGCCAACATTGGTTTTAGGGCTAGGGTTTCATGAAAACACCCCTTATGAAGTTATGTTATGTTGTATGCCTTCATGTATGAATTTATGTAACCAAAAATAAAATTTTGGTACCCTCCAAGTTTCGGCCAACAATGGTTTTAGGGCTAGGGTTGCATGAAAACACCCCTTAGGAAATTAGGATATGTTGTATGCCTATGTGATGAACATGTTTATGATTTTCATATGTCATGAAATATGCCTATGTGAAGAACGTGTTTATGATTTTAATATGCCATGAATTATGCCTATGTGATGACCATGTTTCTAATTTTAATATGCCTATGTGATGAACATGTCTATGATTTTCATATGTCATGAAATATGCTTATGTGATGAACATGTTTATGATTTTAATATGCCATGAATTATGCCTATGTGATGAATATGTTTATGATTTAATATGCCATGAAATATGCCTATGTGATGAACAAGTTGATGAATTTAATATGCCATGAAATATGCTTATGTGATGAACATGATTATGCTTTAAGACCCCTTTAGGGTATTCTTAAGTTATGAATGCATATATGCCATGACATGTCTAAAAAGATGCTTCCCCTTTTTATGTTGGGATTAAGAGCTCTCCTTATGATAAGATAAGACGGAGATGCTTCTCTTTTTTAAGTAGGGATTAAGAGCTCTCCTTATGATAAGATAAGACGGAGATGCTTCCCTTTTTATGTTGGGGATTAAGTGCATTCTTTATGATATGACAAGAAAGAAAGGAATTAAGTATTTTACTTTGTAAGAGGTTAAGTACCCGACCCGTTAGGTGGTCGTTAATCAAATCCAAAGGGACATAAGAAGACGTAAGAGGTCTTGCTCTAGTAGGTCTGGTGGCTCGCTACCCCAGCCTATTAGGGACGCGCATTATGTGGTACTTAACCTGGGGCCCCCCTTTCAAGTTATGATTATGTTGAAGTACCTATATGTATATGTTTTGAAAGGAAAGGACTTGTATGAAATTAAGAATGCTTATGATTATGTCCTTGATGCATGTTTAGGATTTATGAAATTATGAATGCTTATGTTCAAGTTTAAGAATGCTTATGATTATGTCCTTGATGCATGTTTAGGATTTATGAAATTATGAATGCTTATGTTCAAGTTTAAGAATGCTTATGATTATGTCCTTTATGCATGTTTAGGATTGAGGATGTCATGAATGCTTATGTTTAATTTATGCCATGCTTAGATTTAATTATGTTTAGCATGCTTATGTAAATCTCATGCCATGCTTATGTTTTATTACGTGGGTATGTTGATAATTAGTGTTGTTATGAAATACTTATGCTATTTATGCTAGTATGCTCATGTCTTCTAATTGTTTGATGAAGTTGTGGCTTTTGTGAGTAGTCAAGAATCTTACTAAGCTATATGCTTATAGTTTATGTTGTCCATATACTGCAGATACAGGAAACATGAACTAGAGGAAGTAGCAGGAGGGGCCAAGTGTGTGTGATAGTGGCATGGTGGAAAAAGACCCTATTGCTATCTGCTTATATTTATATGATCAATGAATAACTTAAGACATTGCTTCCGCTTATAAGACTTGTGATTTATTAGTACCATGTTGGATGTTGCTTAGTTATGATACTGTTCAATTACTTAAGAAAGTTTGATATATTAGAACTCATGAATGAATCTTTATGTTATGCATGTTATAAAATGAGATAAGATATGTTAACATGCTAATTATGAAGAAAGTTTGATATATTAGAACTCATGAATGAATCTTTATGTTATGCATGTTATAAAATGAGATAAGATATGTTAACATGCTAATTATGAATATGATATGGGATGCATGTATAAAAGAAGGTTTAAGCCATGGTAACATGTTTAAGTATGTAAATGATGAAATGATCCATATATGTTATGTTATAAAAAAAAAAAGTAGCACCGCCCTGAGAGCAGATAAGGGCGGGCGTTACACGAACATAAACTGGCAGTCGAACTGGTGTGTAATACCAATCGACTGGTCAACATGGTTCAATGGTGCTCGTGTATGACAAACTTGAACTCAGGTCTAGAATCTGAGTCAAAGTCTAGCAGTCGACTGCCATTATGGGTAGTCAACTGCTAAAAGCACAGAAAGGCTAGTAGTCGATTGATCAGTTGGCTAAGGGGGCATCAATCGACTGATGATTATGGTAGTCGATTGGTCAAGTATATGTTGGGCAGTGATGAAAGCAAATTCGGCTCCCTCAAAAGTCGTTGGATTCGGTTAACAGTAGCAGCAGTCGACTGATGGTATGCATCAGTCGATTGTTGTCGGGCTCAATGGGGAAAAACAGTCTTTCTCTATAAATATAAGCTAGGGAAGGTTGGAGAATGTTAATGCTTTCATTCTGAACGATCATACTAAGCTCCTCAAGTCTTTTCCTTAGCTTCCAAATGTTCTAACCTCTTCTTCCTAAGCTCAAATCCATTACCTAGTAAGAAGAAGAGGAGTGATTGTAAAAGGATTCTCCACCTTAGTGATTGCATCAAAAGGAAATTTCTAGTGGAAGATTGCTAGGGGTGATCCACCTTACGGATTGCCATGGAGTAGGAGCGTCATATCCGAATCACGTTAAAATTCCTTGTTAGCATTGTGTTTTTTTTCCTTTAATTGTAATTTTTCTATTGCTTCCGCTAACAATTCTTGTAGAACATGAAGAATTGCTATTCACCCCCTCTAGCCAATCCTCAAGTTCCTACAAGTGGTATCAGAGTTCGGATTGCCTCGGAGGATCTAACAATCAACCGGAGCAAAATGGCATTTCAAGAGGGCTATAGCATGGCGCGACCTCCCTTCTTCGATGGAAACGACGTCGCCTATTGGAAAGGTAGGGTGGAGTACTATTTAATGAATGACATTGAAAATTGATTTAGCATTGTAGATGACTTTGAAAAACAGAGAGATGAGTTTGGAGCACCACTACCAACCAAAGATTGGACAAGGGAGATGGTGAAGAAGGCTCAAGCCAATGCTAAAGCAATGACCACACTTCAATGTGGTCTATCCAAAGAACAATTGAGCATGGTCGGACCTTTCGACTCCACCAAGGAGCTTTGGGAGAGGCTCATTGAACCTAATGAAGGATCCAAGGAGAGCTAAGAGTGACCTATTAATAGGTCAACTTCAAACTTTTAGCATGAAGACCCATGAGACCGTGAGTCAAATGCACGGTAGATTCAAGGAGATCATAAATGGGCTACACATCATAGGTGAGAAGGTGGAGAATCGAGATTTGGTAAGGTATGTTCTCTAAGCCTTTCCTAAAACAACCTTATAGGCATCAATGGTAGATTCTTATAAGGTCTCTAGAGATCTTTCAATAGTTAAATTAGATGAATTATTTTGTGAGTTTGAATTGCATGAACAAGCTAACACTTCATCAAAAGAAAAAGGTTTAGCTCTTGTTGTCGGAAAGAAGGAGAAGAAAGAAGAATCATCCTCATCCGAATCGGAAGATGAAGCATCGAGTAGCAATGAAGAAATGTTGGTGAATGAAATTGCTCACTATGTCAAGAAGTGGGCGGGAAAAACTAGAAGGCTCACCAAGAAGGATGTAAAGAAGATGTTCACATCTTCAAAAGGTAAATCAAGTAGTAGTTCAATTTCTAGCACTAACGTTACTTGTTATGGATGTTGGTGCAATCGGCCCAGGTCACGATTGACCAGGACTTGAGTTTGACTCGAGTGATGTTTTGATGTTTCGACAAAAACATATGACAATGTAATTGTCATGGGAAAGTCCTGTTGGATCGAAAGTGTCGCTAGAGGGGGGGGGGGGGTGAATAGCGATACGGTGTCGTTAAAAACTTTTGCAATAAGTAAAAAGCAAGTAGAGAATGCACAACGGAAATATAAAGTAGACAAGATATTTTTACGTGGTTCACAATCTTTCGATTGCTAATCCACGGCCCTAGTGATCCTTGATCACGTACGGAGGGCAATTCACTAAAACCACTCCTCTTCGTTGGAAGTAGGAGCAACGATTACAAAAAGAAATCAAGGCAAAGGGACACTCCCCCTTTCCTTGTTACGATTAAAGCACAAAGACAATTTAAAGAAGTAGAACTTAAATAAATATACCGACAACTCTTATAAGTAGAAGATGTAGCTTTCGTTGTCGGCGGCACTTCGTCGTAGCAAATGTGAGTAGTAGTAGCGGCGTTACGACGGCGTGTTGAGAGCTCTTGAATTCTTGTGATTTGCTTGGCTTGAACATGTCTATTTATGGATATTGATCTATGAATTTAGACATAGGTAGTGTCCAAGGTGAGGTTCTTATCCCCCAAGACTTGTTCATCCACATCCTTTGCGCCAACTCAAGGATGAGGTGTTTCATCCAACCACCTTGTGCCACCTCCAACCTCCTTGTGCGCCAACTCAAGGATGAGGTGTTTCATCCAACCACCTTGTGCCACCTCCAACCTCCTTGGGCGCCAACTTGAGGATGAGGTGTTTCATCCAACCACCTTGTGCCACCTCCAACCTCCTTGGGCGCCAACTTGTTGGAGCCATTCAACTTGTGCCACATCATGGGAGCCAACCATCTTGTGCCAACTCACCTTATTTTGGGCGTCCACCACAAGGAAGCTTGGTGATGGTTTGGATGTCCACCTTGATGCCACATCACCCTTTGTACCAAACACGAGTCAAGTCCAAATTCACCCCCTTGAAATTCGAGCTCTTCTCGAGGCTGGAACTTGACTAGCAGTTGATAGTCAAAGGGTTTTGGACCGATACAAGTTAGCTTAAAATATAAAGTACGATGGTTCTAACCATCCGATCTCGACCTAGACCTTCCATTGGAGGTATTGGGTCGGATCTACGCTAACGACCTTGCTTCGCTTTCACATGAGCTTACCTTGTAGCCTCGCTCGGTCTTCACCCGAGTACCTCGGCTTCCTCAAGTCCCTCTGGCGTTGCCCGACCACCTCGGTTCCCACCGGTGTCGCACCTTCCGCTCAACTTTAGCATTTACGCACACTAATTGAGCTCGTAAGATAACAAATATACCCTTAACTATTGAGCCTTTTGCCATAATCAAAATACGGTTCGACTTTGGTGCCCTTTGCACCAACAATCTCCCCCTTTTGATTCATGGCAAACCGACAAAAGTTAAGGAAAAATTAAGCATAACAGTAAGCTAGCATAATGATTAAGCATGAATGAGCTAGCATAAAGATTAAATATGAATGAGCTAGCATAATGATTAAGTATGAATGAGCTAGCATAAAGATTAAGCATGAGTGAGAAATATTATTGTTTCAAGTTCTCCCCTTTGAGGTAACCTCCCCCTTGACCGAAGGTGAGTTCTTGAAAAATAATTTTTACTCCCCCTTAATAGTTGCTTAAGTAAACGGAATTACTTAATATAAAAGGTAATAATTTTGTTTACTTTCTTCCTTACTTTTGTGACTTTCTCCCCCTTTTGCCTTAACTCAAAAAGTTTGTAAATATATTTTAGGGTTTGTAAGTCCAAGCAAGTTCCCAATATAAATATATTTTTTTTTTAAAATAATAATAAGCTTGAAAATATGTTCATCTAAAATGTACAACTCCGGTTGGACTTGATTGATATAGAATGATCAATAAGTCTTGAAGGAGTTGATTAATTTTAAATAATTATACTCCATGGTTCATGTCGATGCACTGAATCTACGTCTGGAACCAGGAGTAAGGTCCTAACATCTCACGCCCGTCTATGTGGCTAAGTACACAAACACATTAGTCCTATGTGTTGTGAGATGTGTTGGCTCCTTAAATCTATAGGTATATGATTTCTAAGGTAAGACTTAGGCTAATTTCATAAAAGAAGCAAAAGTAGAGTACATATATAGAAAAATTTAAATCCTACTCTATTACGCACATACCTAACTTTCGTCTTAATAAACTAAATTCGTGGGTAGTGGTTTGGTGAAGATGTCCGCTAGGTTTGATTTGGACTCAACATACTCTAGTTGTATAGTTCCATTAGTTACATGTTCCCTAATGAAGTGGTGTTTAACTTCTATATGTTTTGTCCTAGAATGACATATTGGATTTTTAGTTAAGTTAATTGAACTAATGTTATCTATGTAGGTTTTAATGTTGTTAAAGATTAAGCTAAAGTCTTGGAGAGTGTGCTTCATCCACGAGGTGAGAGACACACTCACCCATCGCAACGTATTCTACGGTGGTAGATAAGGCAACGCAATGCGCTTCCTCTGCGCACCAACTTACTAGACTCGGGAGGATTTGACAACAACCACTCGTGCTCTTTCTATCGAGTTTACTACCGGCATAGTCGTAGTCGTAGTAGCCGATTAGATTAAACTCGGTAGATCTAGGGTACCAAATACCTACTTTTAGCGTGCCCTTTAGATATCTAATGATACGCTTGACTAGGGTTAGGTGAGACTCCTTGGCACAGGTTTGTAACCTTGCGCACATACTTACCGCGAATAAAATGTCGGGTCGGCTCGCGGTTAAGTATAGGAGACTTCCTATTGCGCTCCTATAGTATTTTAGGTCAACGGGTTTTCCTTCTACATCTTCGTTTATATTAACATTAGTTGCCATAGGTGTATTGATTATTTTAGCATCTTGCATTCCAAATCGATTTATTAAGTCCTTAGTATATTTTTGTTGATGTAAATATATTCCATCTTTAGTTTGTTTAATTTGTAAACCTAAGAAGAAACTTAACTCTCCCACTAAATTCATTTCAAATTCACTTTCCATAAGTGAGATGAATTCGTTTAGCGAGGATCGAGTTGGTAGTTCCAAAAATTATATCATCTACATAGATTTGGGCTATAAAGATTTCTTTTCCTACGGTTTTAACGAATAAGGTTGGGTCGACTAAACCTTGGTTGAATCCTTTGGACTTAAGATAGATCGAAAGCCTTTCGCATCAAGCTCTTGGGGCTTGTTTGAGTCCATATAGGGCTTTCTTAAGTCTAAGGACATGGTCAGTTTATCTAGATTTTGAATCCGGAGGTTGGTAGCGTAAACTTCTTCCTTAATGTATCCATTCAAAAATGCTGACTTGACATCCATTTGAAACAATTTAAAACCTCGATGTGCGGCATATGCTAACAACATTCGGATGGACTCTAGTCGCTGCAGGCGTAGGTCTCATCGTAATCTAAACCTTCGACTTGACTAAACCCTTTGCGACTAACCTAGCTTTATTTCTAACTACTTCACCTTTATCATCAAGTTTATTTGAAATACCCACCTTGTTCCAATAATTGATTTTTCTTTAGGTGGTGGTACTAATTCCCGGACTTCATTTCTAGTGAATTGAGCTAGCTCTTCTTGCATAGCAATAATCGATCGGGATCAAGAAGTGCTTGTTCAATAGTTTTGGGTTCGATTTTGGAAATTAACGAGATTTGACTAAGGTTTCGATATGAAGCTCTAGTTCGAACCCTAAATTTGGATCACCTATAACTTGATTGATAGGATGATTTGTTTGAGTCTTAGTGTGACTCGGGTTAGGGTCATCTATCACTTGGTCGATAGGATGACTTGGGTGAGTTCTAGTTTGACTTGGGTTAGAGTCATCTATCACTTGGTCGATAGGATGACTTGGGTTAGGACGAGATTCAAGTTCAAGATCAGTCGGGTTGCTATAAGTTGATTTGCTAGTTGGTTTTGTTAAGGATTGAGCGGGTTCGTGTCCTTAAATCAAAACTATATTAATGGTTTCTTCGACTCTAAGAGTGTCGTGATTGTATACCCTATAAGCTCTCTTGGTGGTTGAGTATCCTAGAAAGGTTCGAGAGGTTTTGGATTTGAATTTCCCAGGTAATCCTTAGTGTTTAAGATATGTACCTTGCATCCAAATACCCTAAAGTACTTGATGTTCGGTATTTTATCGTGATAAATCTCGTACGAGGTCTTTTGGTGCCTCTTTACCATAAGGATCCTATTTTGGACATAGCAAGCCGTACTAACGGCCTCTGCCCAAAATCTATCGGGTAGGTTATACTCGTTTAACATTGTCCTAGCGGCTTCTTGTAGGGTTCTATTTTTCCGTTCGACTAACCCATTTTGTTGTGGGGTTCTAGGACATGAAAACTCATGGTGGTATCCGTTTAGGTTACAGAGATCTGTAAACCTGTGGTTTTCGAATTCACCACCATGATCGCTTCTAAGTCTTTTAATCTTAAGGTTCTTTTGATTTTTGATTAACCTACAAAGATTGATTAGTTGGTCTAGGGTATCATTTTTATGTTTGATAAACCTAACCCAAGTAAATCTAGAATAGTCGTCAATTATGACTAAGCAAAATTGACTACCATTGAGTGACTTAGCCCCATGTGAATCAAATAGATCCATGTGTAGGAGCTCAAGAACACTTTTGGTTCGTTCTTGATTAGTTAATTGATGTTGTGTCCTAGATTGTTTACCTTGTTGACAAGCATTACATATTTTATTATCCAAGTTGTTTAGTTTAGGCAAACCTATAACCAAGCCACTCTGACTCATCTTGTGGGCCGAGTCTTGGAGTGCGAGTGTCAGAGTCTTGATTGCCATAACCAAGATTCCTCTTCTTTGTGTCATAAGACACTTGGTTGAGGAGTTGGGTAAATTTATTGTGTAGATGTTGCTACTCCTAGTTCCTTTAAGTATTATTTTAGATGTTGCATTTATTTTGATTACGCATTCATTTTCTAGAAATATGACCTTATAATTGTTATCACACAATTGGCTTACACTAAGTAAATTATATTGAAAGTTTTCTACTAATAAGACATTTTGAATTGTAAAGTCGAGTTGAGCTCAATATCACGATCCGATGATTTTGAGCTTGCATTATTCGAAGGCTACCGATCCTTATCGTTTGAATCGTAACCGAAAATTTGAGTTGATCCCGGTCATGTGTCGGGAGCAACCAGCATCGTCAACATCCATTGATCCTACACATAAGGTAGTTGGATCGGATATTGGAATTACTAAAGGGTTGTTTGTAAGTTTTAAACCTAAATCATCTCACCAATATCTACATGATCAAAACATGTTATTCCTATGTTATTGTGAGATGACTTTCAATTTTACTTGATTAATTTTAATGAATTTAAATTAACCAACATTAGGTTAGATTCGATTTAGTCTAAGCTCATCAAGTAATCTTTTCAAGAGATTAGCTTCGTGTCGTGGCGAGGCACAGAGGCCTTCTTTGATCGGAACAACGACCACTTCCTTAGACAAAGCTAATTTCAAGAAATTGATAACTCGACTTACTTGAGACTACGTCTTGGTCTAACTAGTTATTTTTGAAAAGAGGCTCCCCGAGGCTCAATCTTTTCGTAGGATTTTAGTTGGTTTATTTTTGAAAAGAGGCTCACCGAGGCTCAATCTTTTCGCAGGATTTTAGTTGGTTATGAGTCCTATCTAACCATTCTAAAAATAAAGGAAAAACTAAGCATGCAATTTCTAAGACTTAACAAAAATACATTTTGTATTGGCTCCCCCTGGACCATTGAATCGAGTGGGTCTATTCACATAGTGAATTTGGTCCTTGGGAACCCAATACATGTTAGATCCTAAAGTTGAAATCAAAGTGGTCTTAGGGACCCATGCTTGGACATTTTTCTTATGTTGGTTTACTATAGACATATATGACTTATTGGTTGTATTTGTGTTAAACCCTAGTCCGCCTTGTTGTACACGGCCCTTTGTGATCCAAGTAAGAGGTCAAGTCCCTTGGATCCCAAAGTGAACCTTTCCAACGTGTTCCTAAGGTCTTGACTTGTGTTTTCAAAAGCGAGTTCTCAACTTCAAGCTTTTCAACTTGAGTTGAGTCCTCCTCTTGAATACGAGTAGTCGAAGAGGTTAGGGAGACCTCATGTTTGAGAAGGTTAACCTCCTCAATTAGGGTCTCGACCTTGGACTCGGACTTAGCTAGTTTCTTATTTAAAAATTTAATTGCACCATACAAAGTATTAAGTAACGACAGACTTACCCTTAATGATTCTTTTGAACCGGATACGGATCCGTGGCTTGTCTTGAATGGAAGCTCATCATCGGATTCGGACTCGGACTATTCTTCGGTTTCGGAGTCGTGCTCGGTCGGCTTGGCCATTAGAGCTTGGATATCGTCTTCTTCCTCCGACAACTCCTCCCAAGTAGCGTTTAGCGCTTTCTTGGTCTTTGATGCGTTATTCTTTAGCTTTGGGCACTCGGACTTGATGTGACCGAACCTGTTGCACTCATAGCATCTAAAATTAGAAGTATTTGAATTAGGTTTAGGCTTACCTTGAGTTGTTGGTCGTTTTCGTCTCTTGATCATCTTCCGAACTAGATTGACTAGTTCGGATTCTATTTCGGAGTCTACTTCCGATTCGGACTCGTCTTCTTCCTTCGGGGGTGGCTTGCTTGCGGGCTTCTTCTTCTTGGCACCGCAACTAACGCACTACTCTTCTCGGCCTCGACCATGATAGATTGCTCATGTAATTCAACTACCGAAAACAATTCGTCTAACCTAATTTTAGAAAGGTCCCTGGAGACCTTGTAGGCATCGACCATGGATGCCCACAAGGTGGTCCTAGGAAACGAGTTAAGAGAATACCTGATAAGGTCGCGATTCTCGACCTTTTGTCCGATGGCATGGAGTTGGTTGACGATGTCTTGGATACGAGCATGTAGTTGAGTTGCGGTCTCGTTTTCCTGCATTTTCAAGTTATACAATTTATTTAAAAGTAAATCTCTTTTACATACCTTCTTGTCGTCGGTGCCTTCGTGTAGTTCCACTAGCTTGGTCCATAAGTCCTTTGCACTAATGAAGGGGCCGACGCGGTTGAGCTCTTCCTTGGACAACCCACATTGCAAGATTTGAGTTGCCTTGGCATCGGCTTCTACTTGTTTTTCATGGAATTTGACCATTGATCGTAACCCAAAGATTCACCATCTTCATTAATAGGAAGTGTGAAACCGGTTTGATTACGATCCACATCTCGATTTGGGTTTTAAGAAAGCATTCCATCCGACCCTTCCAATAACGAAAGTCATTACGTTGTAAAGCGGGTCGACGGTGCTAAACCCTTCGAGATGGGCCATTTAAAAACAAGAAGAAGAACGACGAAAAGAATCTTGCAAAACACACACGAAAGAATATTCCAAGACTTTCGTCTTGGATTAGTAGTCTTGAAGTAAAAAGATATATAAAATGTAACTTGCAAAAGAAATAAACAATCAAATGCGAATGTCGTTGAAGTTCCGGAGGACAACCTTACTCGGGATCTAACCCGAAGGACAACCTTATCCGGATCCTAAAGCCTCTAATGCAATTCTATATGTAGGAGAAGATAAGCAAGTGAAATAATTATACGAAAACAGAAATAAATAAATAAAAAATCTGTAAAAAAAAGGAAAAGCAAAGCTAGATTGGTGGTTTCACCGAATCTTAGCGCCCCCGGCTCTGATACCAATTGTTGGATCGAAAGTGTCGCTAGAGGGGGGGGGTGAATAGCGATACGATGTCGTTAAAAAACTTTTGCAATAAGTAAAAAGCAAGTAGAGAATGCACAGCGGAAATATAAAGTAGACAAGATATTTTTACGTGGTTCACAATCTTTCGATTGCTAATCCACGGCCCTAGTGATCCTTGATCACGTACGGAGGGCAATTCACTAAAACCACTCCTCTTCGTTGGAAGTAGGAGCAACGATTACAAAAAGAAATCAAGGCAAAGGGACACTCCCCCTTTCCTTGTTACGATTAAAGCACAAAGACAATTTAAAGAAGTAGAACTTAAATAAATATACCGACAACTCTTATAAGTAGAAGATGTAGCTTTCGTTGTCGGCGGCACTTCGTCGTAGCAAATGTGAGTAGTAGTAGCGGCGTTACGACGGCGTGTTGAGAGCTCTTGAATTCTTGTGATTTGCTTGGCTTGAACATGTCTATTTATGGATATTGATCTATGAATTTAGACATAGGTAGTGTCCAAGGTGAGGTTCTTATCCCCCAAGACTTGTTCATCCACATCCTTTGCAAACTCAAGGATGAGGTGTTTCATCCAACCACCTTGTGCCACCTCCAACCTCCTTGTGCGCCAACTCAAGGATGAGGTGTTTCATCCAACCACCTTGTGCCACCTCCAACCTCCTTGGGCGCCAACTTGAGGATGAGGTGTTTCATCCAACCACCTTGTGCCACCTCCAACCTCCTTGGGCACCAACTTGAGGATGAGGTGTTTCATCCAACCACCTTGTGCCACCTCCAACCTCCTTGGGCGCCAACTTGAGGATGAGGTGTTTCATCCAACCACCTTGTGCCACCTCCAACCTCCTTGGGCGCCAACTTGTTGGAGCCATTCAACTTGTGCCACATCATGGGAGCCAACCATCTTGTGCCAACTCACCTTATTTTGGGCGTCCACCACAAGGAAGCTTGGTGATGGTTTGGATGTCCACCTTGATGCCACATCACCCTTTGTACCAAAACACGAGTCAAGTCCAAATTCACCCCCTTGAAATTCGAGCTCTTCTCGAGGCTGGAACTTGACTAGCAGTTGACTGTAGTCAAAGGGTTTTGGACTGCAGTACAAGTTAGCTTAAAATATAAAGTACGATGGTTCTAACCATCTGATCTCGACCTAGACCTTCCATTGGAGGTATTGGGTCGGATCTACGCTTAACGACCTTGCTTCGCTTTCACACGAGCTTACCTTGTAGCCTCGCTTCTGGTCTTCACCCGAGTACCTCGGCTTCCTCCGAAGTCCCTCTGGCGTTGCCCGACCACCTCGGTTCCCACCGGGTGTCGCAGACCTTCCGCTCAACTTTAGCATTTCTGCACACTTAATTGAGCTCGTAAGATAACAAATATACCCTTAACTATTGAGCCTTTTGCCATAATCAAAATACCGGTTCGACTTTGGTGCCCACTGCACCAACAAGTCCAAGTCTTGAGTACTTGGCATGGGAAGTCCAAGTGGGACACTTGGCATTTGGTAAAGTCCAAGCATGGTTCTTGGCAATGGAAAGTCCAACATGAGTTGGCATGGAAAGTCCAAGCTTGAGTCTTGGCATGAGAAGTCCAAGGGGTTTGATATTGGTTGCGTAAAGTCCAAGCGGGAGTCTTGGCAGCATAAGTCCAATGGTTGGCGGCGTAAAGTCCAAGCGGAGTCTTGGCAGCGTAAGTCCAATGTGCCTTGGTGGTGTAGACACCGTTAGCATGACATAGCCGATGGAAGCACCTGAAGGCTAGCGCGATGGATGAACAAGTCATGGGTGACTTGGAGGGATCCGAGAGGCGTGAGGCTGATGGAGGTGGCTAGAAGGCTTAGGTCTAGGCTAAGGGTGGTCTAGCAAGTATGGGGGCACCATACTTGGGCTAAAACCTCATGTTTGAGGTGTGCCAGTCGACTGGTGCCATGTGGCAGTCGACTGGACCGAGTCAACTAGGGTTTGACTACGGGAAGTAGCCTGCGATCAGCCATAGGTGGGCGGTCGATCGATGCCTCGATCAATGATCGATGCATGATCGGTCGGGTGCTCGGAATTCGACCCGAGTGTAGTCTCACTCGGCCGCTGGGACCAGTCGAGTGAGGACACCATCAGTCGACTGATGGGTTTGATCAGTCGACTGATGGTAGATCCGTTGGACTTATCTAGCGTGGATCTAGCCGTTGTCTCACGACAACGGCATCGATCGTGATGGTCCCAATCGATCGATCGACTTTTCGGCCGAGTTAAAGCTATAAAAGGAGCTCATGATGGAGGAAATTGGCATCGGTTTCTTGAGGGTTTTGGAGCGATTTGTTGTTGCAAATCAGGGTGTCCAAGGTGATTTCAAGCAACCAAGCAATCAAGCAATCCAAAGGCAATCGTAAAGTAGTTTTCTTTACTTGCATTGTATTTCATTATTGTAATTGCTTGTATTTGTATCTTATTGTTGTAAGATTACTTGTAAGAGGTTTCTCCACCTCCGACTTGTGTCGAGAAGGAGTATTTGTGATTAGTGAGTGCGTGTGCATCACTAGAGCTCGTAGAGCTCGATCCGTGGAGTAGGAACTGTGCGGTTCCGAACCACGTTAAATATTTGTGTTTGCGTGTTGTATATTTTGTTATCATTATTATCTTTCTATTTCCGCTGCGCTAACGAAATTGTAGAGACAACCGCAAACGAATTCCATCTACGAACGGTCAAACGTTATTCACCCCCCTCTAGCGGCATCAAATATCCTACAATTGGTATCAGAGCCCGGGGCTCTTCTACGGACTAACCGCCGGGAGCTAAGACAAAAGACGCTAGAGGGTGAAGATGGAAGAACCATTGGGATGGGACATCAACACCCAAATTCCATATTCCTTATATGGACAAGAAGGATTTCGACAATGGAAGGCGAGAATTGAGGACTTCCTAATGATGTGAGACCTTGAGGAGTGGTCCGCTTTGATGGAAGGGTTTGAATATCCTAAGGGACCAAAGGGAGGGTTTCTCAAGAAGAAGAAATGGAGTGAGGAGCAACTCCGACAATTCGATAAAAACAAGAAGGTAATCAAACTTATTTTTGATCTAATTCCTAATGACCTCTTGTGTAGCCTAGGTGACCTTGAGGATTGTAAAGACGCCAAGGAGGTATGGAACAAATTGGCAAAATTCCATGAAGAGTCTCATTCAATCCATGAAGACAAGGAGGATGAAGAAGAGAGTTCATCCTCAAGTGAAAGTGAGGAATCGGAAGTTGAGATGGAGTCAACTTCTGGATCGGAGAAAGAAAAGGTGGAAGAAGTGGAAGAAGCATCCACTTCTAGGTTTGAGGAGGAGAGACCATCCTCCACACCGGGGCATTCTCAAGAGGAGCCATCCACCTCCGGAAGAGATAAAGAGTCCACTCCGGGGCCTACAACCACTCTAGGTAACTCAAGCAATTCGGTTTTAAACAAAAATCATATAATTTGCTTTGAGTGTAGGGAATCCGGACACTACAAGAGTAAGTGCCCAAAAAGGGTAAAGAAGGCTCAACCGGCACCAAAAGTCAAGGATGTCGGTCCCCAAAGTCAAAAGAGCAAGGAGCATATCATATGCTTCAAGTACAACTCAAAGGGGCATTACCGGAGTCATTGCCCAAGGGGGAAGAAGAAAGGGCAAGAAGGAGCAACACAAGTAGGGGGAGCCTCCAAGGCAAACCCTAAGGTAAAATTTATTAATGCACCTTCAATTTCTAGGGATAAGAAGCATGCTAGGAATAATTTTAATAGTCTTGCTATTGTACATGAAAAGCATGCTATAAATAATAGACATATTTGTTTAGGTGCTAAGAGTGTCCACTTAGGAAATAAGAAGAAATTTGGGACTAATGTCCCTAAAAATATTTTACCTAGGGAATCTATCAAGAAAATAGGAGAACACCTAGGTTTCAATCCTAAATGGACTAGGCATATGCCTAGGAAGTCCAATGGCCAAGGATTAAATCAAAATTCTAAAATTGGGCAACTAGAAAAGTAAAATCAAGTCTTGAGGTCAAGGCTTGAAAAGATGGAAAAGACCCTTGCAAAAATGCAAAATCTATTTAAAGGGTCAAATGATCAAACTCCTAGGTCAAAAACTCAAAGTCAACACTTAAGACCTAAGGATCAAAAGTCATCCAAGGGCAAACCTAAGCACAAGGAAATCTATCACAATGTTCCATTTGATTATGGAACTAAACCTAAGAAAACCAAGGTCAATAGGGAAGTCATTCCTAGGGTTGACCAAAGGTTGTGCCTAGTGGCAAGGGTTTCTAGGAAACCTAGGGTGGCCACTAAGAAGGTTGCAAGGGGAGTTACCCCTAGAGTCAACCTAGGTAAGACCACAATGACCAAGGCTAACAAGCCTAGGAGGGTCATTAGGAAGGTATCTAGGGAGGTTATCCCTAAGGAATACCTGATGAACCCTAGGAGCTCAAATCGGTTTTGGGTTCCTAAGAGCGTGATTGATTCATGCTAGACGGGTTTAGGGTGTGACAACCTTGATTGGATGGGTAGTTAACTCAACCATGGTAAAGGTGGCATTTTAGGATATTTTCAAGGTTATGGTTACCTTGGAAATAGATTTGAATAAATATCCTAAAAGATTTTAGGATGTGCCAATGCATTTTTTGAAATTAAGAAGAATCAATTAAATTGGCACAATTTAGATTTAGAGGTTAATGTGCCATTTTGGGTTTTTGGCACACTAGGGAGATTAAGAATAATATGACAAAATATATCTAATTATATCAAATGGCAATTAATATTAAAATTTAGGTATTACTATACCTATATATTTTATATGTCATGCTTTGTTTGCCATATAATGTTGGTGCAATCGGCCCAGGTCACGATTGACTAGGACTCGAGTTTGACTAGAGTGATGTTTTGATGTTTCGACAAAAACATATGTCAATGTAATTGTCATGGGAAAGTCCAAGTGGAACACTTGGCATTTGGTAAAGTCCAAGTCTTGAGTACTTGGCATGAAAAGTTCAAGTGGGACACTTGGCACATGAAAAGTCCAAGCATGGGTCTTGGCAATGTAAAAGTCCAACATGGGTTGGCAAGGGAAAGTCCAAGCATGGTCTTGGCATTTGAGAAGTCCAACATGGGTTGGCAAGGGAAAAGTCCAAGCATGGGTCTTGGCAATGTAAAAGTCCAACATGGGTTGGCAAGGGAAAGTCCAAGCTTGAGTCTTGGCATGAGAAGTCCAAGGGGTTTGATATTGGCTGCGTAAAGTCCAAGCGGGAGTCTTGGCAGCATAAGTCCAATGGTTGGCGGCGTAAAGTCCAAGCGGAGTCTTGGCGGCGTAAGTCCAATGTGCCTTGGCGGTGTAGACACCGTTAGCATGACATAGCCGACGGAAGCACCTAGAGGCTAGCGCGATGGATGAACAAGTCATGGATGACTTGGAGGGATCCGAGAGGCGTGAGGCTGATGGAGGTGGCTAGAAGGCTTAGGTCTAGGCTAAGGGTGGTCTAGCAAGTATGGGGGCACCATACTTGGGTTAAAACCTCATTTTTGAGGTTGGCAGTCGACTGGCATTATGGCCGGTTCGACTGCCGTGAGTCGACTTGAGTTCGACGCTGGAAATGCTCTGCGATCATTGCTCGTTGGAAGCGATCGGTGGTGTCGGCAACGATCCGATCGCAAGGGTCGCGATCAGCCACCCAATGTCGAGCGAAGCGCCGTAGCCGATCGGCGATCGGCTACGGGCGATGGCGATCGGATCGCCAATGTTGCGATCCCATCGCTAAGAGATCCGTTGGAGTTTTTCCAACGTGGATCGAGCCGTTGTCTCACGACAACAGTGGCATCAGTCAACTGGTGACTTATGGCAGTCGACTGATGGGCGGAAATCTAGGTCGCGCGCAAGGATAAAAGGAGCTCGACGGGAGGGTTTTTGGCATCAGTTCTTAAGCGATTTCTTGGACGTTTTTGAGGCGATTTGCTGCTGCAAATCAGGGTCTTCAACCACGGTTCAAGCGATCAACAAGCAAGCAATCAAAAGGCATTTGTAATGCTTTTTCTTTACTTATATTGCATTGTATCTCATTGTATTTTCTTGTATCTAATTAGATTATTGTTGTAATCTTTTGTACGAGGTTTCTCCACCTCCGACTTGTTGTCGAGAAGGAGTATTTGTGATTAGTGAGTGCGTGTGCATCACTAGGGCTCTTTAGAGCTCGATCCGTGGAGTAGGAACCGTTCAGTTCCGAACCACGTTATATCTTTGTGTTAGCGTGTTGTTCATTTCGTTATCGTTATTATTTTTTCTATTTCCGCTGCGCTAACGAAATTGTAGAGACGACACGACAACGAATTCCATCTACGTACGAACCATGCTATTCACCCCCCTCTAGCGGCCTCAATTCTCCAACATATAACATGCCATGACATCATGTTTATTTTAATCATTTTATATGTCATGTTCATGTTTAGGATTATGGTTTCAAATGTCATGTGTTTTTAGTTTTCATCTTATGCCATGACATCATGATTATGAGCTTATGCTTATTTATATCATCTCTTATACCATGATCATTTCATGCATTAAATTGATTGAAAATTGAGTTAAGGACAATGACATGACTTGGAGTCCCATTTATAAGGGAATCAAGTAGAGTTGCCTTAGAAAATGCATGAAACCCTAGATTAAATGAACCAAAACCCACATCTCACATCCAATGGACATGTATGTGTATTTATACACCCTAGATACATGTGAGATGCTAGGATATGAGTTAAGTTCAAGGTGCATAGTTTTTGCATCTTGTTGAACTCAAATTCATATTAACCCAACATGTGGATCATTGGAAGAGCATGAGTACAAGTCATGTACATAGAGCCCAAAAAATATGATCCAAAATAAGGTTTTAAAAACATTTTAAAATCATTTTGAAAAACCTTGGTGAAGTCTATCTTTTGATAGCAATCATCATTGATAGAGTTGATAAAAAATAGGGCCAAAACATTGAAAAGTTCAATGGTTTTGAGTTTTGTATCAAACTCACTATTTTATGGGTAAAATAATTTTCAAACATTTTTCACCCATTGTATTGGTCATAGGTATTATACGTATCAATTTTCATGATTTTTCGATAACCGTATAATTATTTATGAATTCCCAAATCTCATTTTCGATAACTGAAAATCAGATTTTTCAATTATCAGTCGACTGCTCATAGTGGCAGTCGACTGATGTGGGGTTCAGTCGACTGATTTCTGAATCACTCGACTGATTGCCTGATTTCGAGATAAACAAGCTTGTCTAACCCGATTTCGGCTGCGATTAAGGTCCCTAGCCACTCCTAACCCAAGGATATGCTTTGGGAAGCATGATGAAGGGTGAAAATTCATTGAATATGGATTAGGAGAGTTGTTTAGGGTTTTTATCAATGTTAAGGTGTTGGAAAGTTCAATGTTGAATTTCTAACCTTAATTTTGATGGTTTAGAGTTCCTATTGGCTTAGGGACTTCCCAAGGACATTGTTGGTGCAATGGTCAAGGGGGAGCAAGCCTTTAGGGGGAGGTATCCATCTTGGAGTGATGGATGTGTTTTTCTTTCTTCTTGAAGGGGAAAAGGTTATCAATTGGGAAAATTGATGGATTTTTAGAAACCCAATTTGGAAATTGGGAGAGTGTATAAGATTTCCTCTCTTGAGTGATATGAGACTTATCACTAAGAATATGGTAGGCATCCTAGGTATTTTTGGACCAAGGGGGAGATTGTAAGATCTCATTGTGACATGAGACATTGACCTCCTTGGAGAGAAGACCTTTTTGATGTTAGTCAAAAAGGGGGAGAATGTTTGGGGGAGAACATTTGGAGAGTGGTTACCAATTTGGGATAATTTGTAAGGGATTTGAGTTAGTGTTCTAACTCAATGATTTGTTTGGTTTTTCTCAAACATCAAAAAGGGGGAGATTGTTGGTGCAATCGGCCCAGGTCACGATTGACCAGGACTCGAGTTTGACTCGAGTGATGTTTTGATGTTTTGACAAAAACATATGACAATGTAATTGTCATGGGAAAGTCCAAGTCCTGAGTACTTGGCATGGGAAGTCCAAGTGGGACACTTAGCATTTGGTAAAGTCCAAGCATGGTTCTTGGCAATTGAAAGTCCAACATGAGTTGGCATGGAAAGTCCAAGCTTAAGTCTTGGCATGAGAAGTCCAAGGGGTTTGATATTGGCTGCGTAAAATCCAAGTGGGAGTCTTGGCAGCATAAGTCCAATGGTTGGCGGCGTAAAGTCCAAGCGGAGTCTTGGCAGCGTAAGTCCAATGTGCCTTGGCGGTGTAGACACCGTTAGCATGCCATAGCCGATAGAAGCACCTGAAGGCTAGCGCGATGGATGAATAAGTCATGGATGACTTGGAGGGATCCGAGAGGCGTGAGGCTGATGGAGGTGGCTAGAAGGCTTAGGTCTAGGCTAAGGGTGGTCTAGTAAGTATGGGGGCACCATACTTGGGTTAAAACCTCATGTTTGAGGTGTGCTAGTCGACTGGTGCCATGTGGCAGTCGACTGGACCGAGTCAACTAGAGTTTGACTGCGGGAAGTGGCCTAGTTATTTGCCATAGGTGAAGGCGATCGTGATGCCTCAGCGGTCGAATTATTATGCATGATCGGTCGGCCCGGTGCTCGGGGTCTGCCGCCATAGAGTGTAGTCTCACTCGACCGCTGGGACCAGTAGTCGAGTGAGGACACCATCAGTCGACTGATGGGTTTGATCAGTCGACTGATGGTAGATCCATTGGACTTATCTAGCGTGGATCTAGCCGTTGTCTCACGACAACAGTGACATCAGTCGACTGATGGTCCCGATCAGTCGACTGATCGACTTTTTCCAGCACAGGTTGAAGCTATAAAAGGAGCTCATGATGGAGGAAATTGGCATCGGTTTCTTGAGGGTTTTGGAGCGATTTGTTGTTGCAAATCAGGGTGTCCAAGGTGATTTCAAGCAACCAAGCAATCAAGCAATCCAAAGGCAATCGTAAAGTAGTTTTCTTTACTTGCATTGTATTTCATTATTGTAATTGCTTGTATTTGTATCTTATTGTTGTAAGATTACTTGTAAGAGGTTTCTCCACCTCCGACTTGTGTCGAGAAGGAGTATTTGTGATTAGTGAGTGCGTGTGCATCACCAGAGCTCGTAGAGCTCGATCCGTGGAGTAGGAACCGTGTGATTTTGAACCACGTTAAATATTTGTGTTTGCGTGTTGTATATTTTGTTATCATTATTATCTTTCTATTTCCGCTGCGCTAACGAAATTGTAGAGACAACCGCAAATGAATTCCATCTACGAACGGTCAAACACTATTCACCCCCCTCTAGCGGCGTCAAATATCCTACAATGGATGCAATAAGAAGGGGCATATCAAGCCAAATTGCCCAGAATTGAAGAAGAAGGAAGAGAAAGAGAATAAGAAGAAGGAAAAGAAGGAAAAGAAGGAGAAGAAGAAAGAAACCATGGTAACACAAACATGGGACACACAAAGTATTGAATACTCATCCGATGAGGAGGAGCTATGCAACATCACATGCCATGTGACACTCATGGCCTTGGGAGATGATATCAAAGCATCAAGCCAAGAAGAGTCTTCATCAAGCGATGAATCATCATCTAGTGACGATGAGGTAAAGGACTCCCCTAAAGTAGAATTGTTATATAGAACTATTGCTTATCTTAAAAATGCTTTGGACAAGTCAAAATCTAGGGTTAAGAACTTGAAGGTAGAAATTAACGCAATTAGAAATGAAGAACCTTCATGTAATGATGCATGCATGCTTAAGGATGAAAATGACAAACTTAGAAAGGAAGTGTGTGAATTAAGAGCATGTTTAGAAAAGTTCACAAATGGATCTAAATACCTTGACATGATTCTTAGGGATCAAAGAGCCATTTTTAACAAGGCTGACATAGGATATAAACCTAAGGACAAGGAAGTAGCATATATCTCCCTTATTAGTAGAAATGCAACAATTAAGGGTAAAGTTAAGAAGGCTTGGGTTCCCAAGAAGTTTTTGATTAATGTTGCCAGTCCAAACATTTGGGTACCTAAGGCATTTGTTTTTCATGTTGTTTAGGTAGAAGGGCCAAGTATGTGGATTGTGGATAGCGGTTGCTTAAGACATATGACCGGAGATGTGAGCAAGTTTTCCACAATTAACTACATTAACAAGGGTACCGTGTCTTTTGAAAATAGTGGAAAACTCAAAATTTTATGTAAAGGAACATTTGAGGTATCCCCTAAAATTGTTATTCATAAAGTCTTGTTAGTAAAAACATGAAATTCAATTTACTTAGTGTTAGCCAACTTTGTGAAGCCGACTATAGTGTTGAATTCAACTCTTCAAAATGCTTAATTAGACACAAAATCTTGAATGATTGCATGTTAGTTGGATATAGGAAATAGAATATTTATTATGTTGATTTATTCTATGCTTCTAGCATTTCCACTAAGTGTCTTATGACAAAAGAAGAGGAAGGGTGGCTATGGAATATAAGGCTAGGGCACATAAATATGAAGAACATAGCCAAGGTAGCTAAATTGGAGTTAGTGAAGGGGCTACTAAAGATCAAGTACGTTAAGGATAAGTTGTGTGATGCATGCCAAGAAGGAAAGCAATCAAAATCATCACACAAAGGTAAAACTCTAACAAGCACTTCATTACCTTTACAACTTTTACATTTAGACTTATTTGATTGCCATAGTATTCCTTCTTTAAATGGTAACAAATATTGTTTAGTCATAGTTGATGATTTTTCTAGGTATACATGGTTTACTTTATGAAACATAAGAATGATACCTTAAAAATAATCATAGGATTTAGCAAAAGGGTTGAAAATGAAAGAAATCTCAAAATCAACTGGATCCGTAGTGATCATGGTGGAGAATTTGAGAATTCTAATTTTTTAAAATTTTGCTTAGAATAAGGGTACATGCATGAGTTCTCTTGTCCTAGAACACCCCAACAAAATGGGGTGGTGGAAAGAAGAAATCGTGCCCTACAAGAAGAGGCTAGGACAATACTTAATGCATACTCATTACCTAGCTACTTGTGGGTGGAAGCGATTAATACCGCTTGCTATATCCAAAATCGAGTCTTAATCCATAGGTTTTTGTAGGGTCGTTCAGTGACCGCTAGAGGGGGGGGGTGAATAGCGAGTTCATCGTCGATGGAGGAATTCGTTGCGTGCTTGCTACAAATGATTAGTGTGCAGCGGAAATAAAGTAATAACAAGATACAAACACGCAAACACAATAATATAACATGGTTCAGAACCGAATGGTTCCTACTCCACGGATCGGGCTCAAATGAGCCCTAGCGATGCCAATCACACACCACTACTCAAATAGCTCCTTCTCAGAACAATCTGGAGGTGGAGAAACCTCGTACAAGTATTCTTATTGTTAGTGAAAGCCCTAGAGCCAATCATGTGATGATTGTTGTATGGACTTGATGTATCATATTCCTATTTATAAAGGCATTTATTAATGGTTATTATACTTACTTGTATTGGTGTCAAATAACTAAGTATAATAATGTCCTTGAGTAGAAGGTTCTTATCTATATCAATCGATTGGTTGAATCGATAATGGGATGATATAGAGAAAACTACTCTTAATCATTCCTAGTCAAGTATTAACATTCAGGGACAATGTTAATGTGAAGAGACTATCATGAAGGTCAACTCGATGACTTGATCTCACAAGTCATGGATATGAGATATCAAGGTGACACATGGGTATGCATTGGAGAATGTATACTAAATGATCCGCTATGAGAAAGTATCATGGATCATTATATGAGTGTCATATACTTTCTCATGTGACTATTAGTCCTTGGACCTAAAGTCACCATGGTTTCCTACATAAGTAGTTGCATACTTTGGCTTCATCAAACGTCACCCGTAAATGGATGGACTATAAAGGCGATTACTGGGTATGTAACAAATTATGCGGAGGGATGTGAGTGATGTAGATGGGATCTATCCCTCCTATATGAAGGGACTGACATCATTATTCTTGATAGAGTGAGACCACTAAGTGCATGGCCATGCCTAAATGAGTCAATATGAGATATTGAGCTCATTTGATTAGAGTGAGTCTACTTGGAGTTCAAGATATAGATTGTACCGAGGATTACACGGTCTATGCCTTAATTGGTCAATCTAGATGTTAAGGATAGAGGGACATTGTCACATATTGTGAGAGTCACAATTAGTAGTCACAAAGGTGATGTTGAATCTCAACATTCTTGTAACTTGGGTAGCAATGATGTGTTGCTAGATACCGCTCATTGCTTATGCTTCTAAATCGGTTCAGGAGCATTGCCAATGTTACAAGAACCTATAGGGTCACACGCAAAGGGCAATTAGATGTAGATTAGGTTCATATGATGGACCATGAGAATTAGATTCATGTGATGAACCAAATTGGATTAAGAGTAATCCAAATTAGACTAATTGAGTTGGACTCAATTTGATTCAAGTGTTGAATGAGTCTAATTTAGATTTGATTCATTGAGTCAATTTAAACTAATGAATAGAGATTCATTAAATCAAATTGACTTGAATCAAATGGTTGGATTTGATCAACCATGGGAGATAAGAGGTCAAGTTTGACTTGACTTGAGAGGGAAGATGAAAGGTCAAGTTTGACTTGACCAAATGTCATGTCATGGTGACTTGGCATGGGGCCGGCCAATGATGATGTTCCACATCATCATGGACACATCATGGGGTGCCACGTCATGAGGGAGACCAAGATCCATGGCTCTTGGAATTACATGCATGCATGTAACTCCCTTATAGTGGCCGACCACTATTGAATGGGTGATGGTGTGTGAAGTTAAGTGTAGTAACTTCATCTCCTTCCTCCTCTATTCTCAAGCTTTCTCTCCCTCATCCTTGCCGTGAGCTTCTAAGGGTGCTAGCACACTCTAGGTTGCTTTTCTCCACTTATTGCTCGTGTTGATATCGATAGAGGAGTGTACACTTGACACTCTCGAGTTCCGGCAAGCCGTTTGGACGAACGGGATAAGTGAAGGGCGTCGCATCAAGGGTAACGCTCCTTTCATGTAGATCTAAGGTAGATCTAGGTTTTCTAAACATGTACATATAATTTTTGTTTATATTCGCATGGATTCGTGGCCAACTTCCGAGGTTTCCGCAACGCAAAAAGCGGTTTTTGCGGCTCGGATAGTCCAACAGTGGTATCAGAGCCACGTGTGAAGCATGTATATGGTTTAGTTTTATAGTTTTTGTATTAGATATAAAAATTACAGATCAATAAGTTTCCTATTTTTATAGATTTTTTCGGTATTTTTCTCGAAGAGTCGAAGCAACAAGTGTTGGGACACTTATAGGCTTCAAGCACCGAGAAAAACTCTCCGAAACGGTGAGTTCTCGCTCTAGTCTTTTGGGAAAGCGATTTAAGGTGCTGTAAGATCTAGATGGGATACTCGCGACATTCATTTTGTGAGTAGGGGTGCTGCCCCTAACCCCGCAAGGGGCATTGTCCCACGATCACGCCCGGAAATCGCTTAGCGGGACCGTTACGAAGATATGACTCATAAAATTGTAAAAAAAAAAGGGAAAAATTATAGAAATTTCTGTAAAATACATAATTTAGAATTATGTATAATACTGTGATGGTCATGGCCCAAGAAACCCAATGTGATTGGATAAATATGTTGTAATTCATAATACGGCTTGTGCGCCATTTTTGTGGTTGTGCATGTTGTATATGGTATGCGACCTGCGCGTTGTACCTCTTCTTTTAATATTCTAGTTGTAAATAGTTTTAGACTTGAATGTAACTCGAGTTTCATGTTTGTAATGTATAAAAATGGAGCGGTGGAAGGTCCACTAGTAGACGGAGTTACGAGGAGGGTGCCGACGACACATGGTGGTCAAAGGAGGCGCTTGGAG
This sequence comes from Wurfbainia villosa, assembly GCA_025175895.1. Lineage (NCBI taxonomy): Eukaryota > Viridiplantae > Streptophyta > Magnoliopsida > Zingiberales > Zingiberaceae > Wurfbainia > Wurfbainia villosa. The sequence continues at coordinate 64,838,392 of CM046001.1, forward strand.
AAGCCGCTAACCCTAGGTTGACCATCCGATCTTCTCATTGGCTTAAGAAGATCGTAGTAGGGCTATGATGTTGGGATGTATACTGAAAAGTCTATCTTTTGTATGAACATATTTATTTTTGAAATAAGAAATCACATGATCATTATTTGCATATTTATGGTTATGTATATTGTCTGATACATTACATTGTAGATAACATAGTGTATAGTATCACACGAGAGATCATGTTATCGATTCCTTGTAAAGTATAAGTAAAGGCTCACAACCGAGATGGTTTTGGACAAACCATTGGTATGGTTGTAGTGTAATTTGGTATTGGTTTGTCTTGACCATAGAATTACACTAGTACACTTTATGTGTATTGAGCAGGACCGACTTAGAGGTGATTTGATTTATTGCTGACTACATAATTGAATCGGACCTCGGATATTATGGTGTACATGCTCTTAATCCTGATATAATAACGGGCACATGTACTTAGTATTTATTTCTTTGATTTACCAATGAGCGAGATTTATAGAGTAAATCGATAGGCTTGGTAAGTTGGGAAATGATATTATTTACATGGTGTGTCGTTGATTATAGGAGGAATCCGTGTCCTATATATTAGAATGATGATGTCCCCTTGAGGAGCTCATAAGGTTCATCATGTAAACCCTGCAGGTGGACTTGGTCCGGAATGATGATAAGATTGAGTGGTACTACTCATGGAGTTAGATGAAATTAATTGTCAGTAAATTAATTAATTGACGTACATTCGAGATCTTAAACACGGGGAGATATTTGTACAATTAATATATGGAGCCCATATTTATTTATGGGGTTGGTGAGGTAGATCAATGATAATCCTCTAGTGGAATGGATTATCATTAATGGATCGGACTTTATGTGGGCTAGATCCATTGGGTGGCCAAGATCCAACTCCTCCTCATGGTCCCTATTGTAGCCTATTAAAACCCTCATGGAGCCTAGATCCGATGGTGGAAAATGGAAGTCTAGATCCGACGGTGGAGGTTAAATCTCTAGATCCGACGGTGGAGATTAAATCTCTAGATTCGACGGTTGAGATTAAATCTCTAGATCCAATGGTGGAGATTAAAAGGAGGCTTAAGCCCAACTCTATAAATAAGGGCTTAGGAGTGGGCGGCAAGATATCTTTGCAAGATTAGGGTTTTGGCTTGGGCGGCTAGGGTTGGGAATTAGGCTTGGGCGGCAACTCTTTGAAAGGATTAGGGTTTGCTTCTTTCTCTTCCTAATTGATAGTCGGCGCCCATCTTCTTCCTCCTTTCTTTGGCCGGCACCCATACCTCCTCCTATTCTTCTCCTTTGGCCGGCGGCAAGATATCAATCTTGGTCGGCAATTCCATCTCCCTCTCCTTGGTGGCCAGCGGCAACAACAAAGAGGAGAAGGTTGTTTGTTCTTTCTCCAAAGGGATTGTGTCCGGAACTAGAAAGGAGAAGAAGGGAGCTTATTATCTTCCTTTGTTCAGAGCGAACAAGGAAAGGAAGATACGAGATCTAGAAGGCTTCATCTCTTGGAGGATCATTGCCCACACAACATCCAAGAGGAGGATAGGACATACAATAGAAGACCAAGAGGTAAACAAGAGGTATAATTCTTGTTTTGGTTTCCTTTTGTTTCTTTATATGATGTATGTAAATACATGTGGCTAATTTATTTGGACCCCGAAGACAAACACAAAAATCGGCGATCCGTACATCGTCTATTCCACGACTAATCGAAGATAAGAGGTAGGTTACTTGAACAATAAGTTTGTTCAAGTGACCACTCTATTCGAATAGCACGACGATGGATCAGTTGCTTGGGCAATCTCTCTTTGTCAAGGATTATTTTTTTTTAATCTGGAGACGTAGATGGGATCGCCATGCACTAGCGACCAAGGTGTTATATATATATATATATATATATATATATATATATATATTTTTATATATATATATATATATATATATATATATATATATATATATATATATATATATATATATATATATATATATATTTGTTTTTGCTTGTATGTATGTGATGCATGCTAGTAAATTTTACTTGTATGTATATGATGCATGCTAGTATATTTTGCTTGTATGTATGTGATGCATGCTAGTGTAGGGTAATAAATGTTGGTGCAATCGGCCCATGTCACGATTGACCAGACTCGAGTTTAACTCGAGTGATGTTTTGATGTTTGACAAAGTGTTTGACATTGATGTTTGACATTGATGTCGATTAATGTTTTGGGGAGATTGTTTATACAATCGACCCAGGTTATAATTGACTAGACTCGAGTTTGACTCGAGGGAGACTTTGATGGTTGACTAGGGTTGACCATGTGATTATGGGAAAGTCCAAGCATGGGTCTTGGCAAGGTAAAGTCCAAGTCATGGGTACTTGGCATGGAAAGTCCAAGTGGGACACTTGGCAATTTGGGAAAGTCCAAGTCTTGAGTACTTGGTACAAGGGAAGTCCAAGCATGGGTCTTGGCATGGAAAGTCCAACATGGGTTGGCAAGGGAAAGTCCAAGCATGGGTCTTGGCACGGAAAGTCCACATGGGTTAGCAAGGGAAAATCCAAGCTTGAGTCTTGGTATTTGAGAAGTCCAAGGGGTTTGATATTGGCAGCGTAAAGTCCAAGGGTGGAGTCTTGGAAGCATAAGTCCAATGGTTGGCGGCGTAAAGTCCAAGCGGAGTCTTGGTGGCGTAAGTCCAATGTGCCTTGGCGGTGTAGACACCGTTAGCATGACATAGCCGACGGAAGCACCTGAAGGCTAGCGCGATAGATGAACAAGTCATGGATGACTTGGAGGGATCCGAGAGGCGTGAGGCTGATGGAGGTGGCTAGAAGGCTTAGGTCTAGGCTAAGGGTGGTCTAGCAAGTATGGGGGCACCATACTTGGGTTAAAACCTCATGTTTGAGGTTGGCAGTCCACTGGCATTATGGCCGGTTCGATTGCCGAGAGTTGACTAGAGCTCGACTGCCACTTAGGGCTAAAATTGCCTTGGCAGTCGACTGCCAGTTGAGTTGCGAGTATAGAATGCTCCGTAGCCGACTGGGCAGTCAGCTACGGGCGCTGACAGTCGACTGCCAATGTTGGGTGTCGACTGCCAAGAGATCCATTGGAACTAGTCCAACTTGGATTGAGTCGTTGTCTCACAGCTACAGTGTTGGCAGTCGACTGGGGCCTTATGGAAGTCGATTGCCAGGAAGAAATCCAGCCCGATGGAGGATAAAAGCAGTTGTTCGTGGAAGGCTCTAGGTATGTGTTTTCTTGAGCAATTTGAAGGGGAATAGTTGGTGTTCTTCCAGTCCTTCAAGGCTAGTCCAAGGCAACCAACAGCAAGCGATCTAAAGGCATTTGTAAAGTGGTCTCTTTACTTGTATTGCATTGTATTTCATTGTAATTGCTTGTTGTACTTAGTTTATTGTTGTAAACTGTTGTACGAGATTTCTCCACCTCCGACTTGTGTCGAGAAGGAGTATTTGTGATTAGTGAGTGCGTGTGCATCACTAGAGCTCTTTAGAGCTCGATCTGTGGAGTAGGAACCATTCGGTTCCGAACTACGTTATATCTCGTGTTGTGAGTTGTGTTTGTTTTGTTTCGTTGCTTTATTATTTCTATTTCCGCTGCGCTAACAAAATTGTAGAGACAAATGCAACAAATTCCATCATAGAACGAGCACATCGCTATTCACCCCCCTCTAGCGGCCTCAAATCTCCTAACAAGTGGCATCAGAGCCCGGGGCTCTTCTACGGACTAACCACCGAGAGCTAAAGAAGCTAGAGGGAAGATGGAAGTTCAAGAGCAACTAGGATGGGATATCAACACACCTATCCCTTATACCTTCTATGGACAAGAAGGGTTTAGACAATGGAAGGCAAGGATCGAAGACTTCCTAATGATGAGGGACTTCGAAGAATGGTCAATTTTAATGGAGGGATATAACTATTCAATAGGACCAAAGGGAGGGTTCCTCAAGAAAAAGAGATGGACCGAAGAGCAAGTCCAATCCTTCGAGAAAAATGATAAGGTATTGAAGTTTTTAATCAATTTAATACCTAACAATATCTTGTGCATGTTAGGAAATTATGTAGATGCCAAGGAGCTATGGAGACAAGTGGCAAAGCTCCATGAAAGTCTATCACCAGTCCAAGAGGAAGGGACCGAAGAGGCAAATACATTATTCTCACAAGGAAGTGAGGACTTGGAGGTTGAGAGACCATCAACATCCAAGGAGGAAGAGGAAGAGGAAGAATTGGAGGAGATCTCCACCTCAAGGATTGAGGGGGAGGAGACTAGAGCATCCTCAACACTGGAGCAACAAGAAGAACCATCTACATCCGGTAGAGAGGAAGAGCAAGCTCAAGAGAACCTCACCTCCACCCTAGATAACTCAAACATGGTAATTCAAAATAAAAATAATATTATATGTTTTGAGTGTAGGGAATTTGGGCATTATAAGAGTAAGTACCCAAAGAAAGTCAAGAAGACTCCTTCGGCACCAAAACCTCAAGAAAGATCAAAAGATGCCGGTTCCCCCACTATAAGAAGCAAAGAGCATGTCATTTGCTTCAAGTGCCAACAATCAGGATATTACCGGAATCAATGCCCGAAGGGGGAAAGGAAGAGGCAAAATGGAGCATCACAAGTAGGGGGAGTCTCTAAGGCAAACCTTAAGATATATCTAAATAATGCTCCTTCTAATTTAAATGTTAAAAAGCATGCTAGGAATTTTAATTCTCTTGCAATTTATGAAAAGCATGCTAAAAGGAACAAGTACATTTGTTTAGGAGCTAAGAACTTTTATTTTGAAAATAAGGAGAAATTTGGGACTAATGTCCCTAAAAACAATTTACCTAAGGACAACCCTAGGTCAAACAATTCTAGACAAATCCTACCTAGGGAAACCATTAGAAAGGTACAAGAGCATCTAGGTCTCAACCCTAAATGGACTAGGCATATGCCTAGAAAGTCCATGCCCAAGGATTAAATCAAAATTCTAAAATTGGGCAATTAGAATTAGAGAACCAAGTCTTGAGGTCAAGACTTGAGAAACTAGAAATGACCCTTAGGAATATACAAAATCAATTTCAAGGGTCTAATGGTCAAAGTAAAGGGTCAATATCTTAAAGTCAACATCTAGGACCCAAGAAACAAAAGTCAACCAAGGGCAAGAATGGTTTGGGTCACAAACCTAAGCCTAAGATGACTTATCATAATGTTCCATTAGATTATGGAACACAATCTAGGTCTACGAAGACTAAGGTTACTAGAGAAGTTATCCCTAAGAGTAACCAAGGTTTGTGCCTAGTGGCTAGGGTTTCTAGGAAACCTAGGGTGGCCACTAAGAAGGTTGCAAGGGGAGTTACCTCTAGAGTCAACCTAGGTAAGACCACAATGACTAAGGCTAACAAGCCTAGGAGGGTCATTAGGAAGGTATCTAGGGAGGTTATCCCTAAGGAATACCTAATTAACCCTAGGAGCTCAAATAGATTTTGGGTTCCTAAGAGCGTGATTGATTCACGCTAGGTGGGTTTAGGGTGTGCCAACCTTGATTGGATGGGTAGTTAACTCAACCATGATAAAGGTGGCATTTTAGGTCATTTTCAAGGTTATGATTACCTTGGAAATACATTTGAGCTTTAATCCTAAAAGATTTTAGGATGTGCCAATATTATTTGAGAAGTTTGATAAATTGATCAAATTGACACAGTTTAGGTTTAGAGGTTAGTGTGCCATTTTGGGTTTTTGGCACATTAGGGAGATTAGTAGTAATATGACAAAATATACTTAATCATATCAAATGACAACTAATATTAAAATTTAGGTATTATATACCTTGATATCTTATTTGCCACCATATAACATGTCATGACATCATATTTATTTCTAGCATTTATATGTCATGATCATGTTTTTAGGATTAGGGTTTTAAATGTCATGTGCTTTAGTTTTATATCATATGCCATGACATCATGATCATTGGCCATTTTTTATTTTTGCTATTATTATGCCATGATCATTTCATGCATTTAATTGATTAAAATTGATTTAAGGACAATGGCATGACTTGGAGTCCCATTTATAAGGGAATCAAGTAGAGTTGCCTTAGAAAAATGCATGAAACCCTAGTTTAGGGAGAACAAAACCCACATCTCACATCACATTGACATGTATGTGTATTTATACACCCTAGATACATGTGAGATGCTAGGATATGAGTTAAGTTCAAGGTGCATAGTTTTTGCATCTAGATGAACTAAAACTCATCTAATTTCATTGGTGGATCATTGGAAAAGCTTGTGTACAAGTCATGTACATAGAGCCCAAGGAATATGATCTAAAATAAGGTTTTGAAAATATTTTAAAATCATTTTAGAAAACCTTGGTGAAGTCTATCTTTTGATAGCAATCACCATTGATGAGATTGATACAAAGTAAGCTAAAACTTTAAAGTTTTTGTTCACTTTTGGATTTTGTATCAATTTAGATATTTTATGGGTAAAATAATTTTCAAATATTTTTCACCCATTGTATTGACTATAAATAATATACGTATCAAATTTCATAATTTTTCGATATACGTAGAATTACTTATGCTTTTTTAAAATTCGATTCTGATAGCTGAAATTCGAGAATTTGATTATCGATCGGCTATGCGATGGCGGTCGGTGATGAAAGGAATTCGGTGATTCTTGTTAGAGTCGATTGCCAGTCGATTTCGGGTTAACAAGGTTTGTTTAGCCTGATTTCAACTATGGTAAGGTTTTTTAACCACTCCCAACCCCAGGATATGCTTTGGGAAGCATTATAAAGGGTGAAAATCCATTGGATATGGATTAGGAGAGTTTTTAGGGTTTGTATCAATCTTAAGGTGAGTGAAAGTTCTATGTTGAACTTTGAACCTTAATTTTGATGGTTTAGAGTTCTTATTGGCTTAGGGACTTCCCAAGGACATTGTTGGTGCAATGGTCAAGGGGGAGCAAGCCTTTAGGGGGAGTTATCCATCTTGGGATGATGGATGTGTTTCTCTTCTTGAAGGGGGAGAAGTTATTGGGAGAGTATCATCAATTGGGAAAATTGATGGGATTTTGAGAAACCCAATTTAGAAATTGGGAGAGAGTTTAGGATTGCCTCTCTTGAGTGATATGAGACTTATCACTAGGAAGATGGTAGGCATCCTAAGTATTTTTGGATCAAGGGGGAGATTGTAAGATCTCATTGGGACATGAGACATTGACCTCCTTGGAGAGATAACTTTTTTGATGTATGTCAAAAAGGGGGAGAAGGTTAAATTACTAATTTGGAAAATTGGTAAGGGAATTTGAGTTAGTGGCCTAACTCAAGGTTTGTTTTGTCAAACATCAAAAAGGGGGAGATTATTGGTGCAATTGGCCCAGGTCATGATTGACCAGATTCGAGTTTGACTCAAGTGATGTTTTGATGTTTGACAAAGTGGTTTGACAAAGTGTTTGACATTGATGTCGGTTAATATTTTGGGGAGATTGTTTATACAATCGACCAGGTTATAATTGACCAGACTCGAGTTTGACTCGAGGGAGACTTTGATGGTTGACTAGGGTTGACCATGTGATTATGGGAAAGTCCAAGCATGGGTCTTGGCAAGGTAAAGTCCAAGTCATGGGTACTTGGCATGGAAAGTCCAAGTGGGACACTTGGCAATTTGGGAAAGTCCAAGTCTTGAGTACTTGGCACAAGGGAAGTCCAAGCATGGGTCTTGGCATAGAAAGTCCAACATGGGTTGGCAAGGGAAAGTCCAAGCATGGGTCTTGGCATGAAAAGTCCAACATTGGTTGGCAAGGAAAAGTCCAAGCTTGAGTCTTGGCATTTGAGAAGTCCAAGGGGTTTGATATTGGCAGCGTAAAGTCCAAGGGTGGAGTCTTGGAAGCATAAGTCCAATGGTTGGCGGTGTAAAGTCCAAGTGGAGTCTTGGTGGCGTAAGTCCAATGTGCCTTGGTGGTGTAGACACCGTTAGCATGACATAGCCGATGGAAGCACCTGAAGGTTAGCGCGATGGATGAACAAGTCATGGATGACTTGGAGGGATCCGAGAGGCATGAGGCTGATGGAGGTGGCTAGAAGGCTTAGGTCTAGGCTAAGGGTGGTCTAGCTAGTATGGGGGCACCATACTTGGGTTAAAACCTCATGTTTGAGGTTGGCAGTCCACTGGCATTATGGCCGGTTCGACTGCCGAGAGTCGACTAGAGCTCTACTGCCACTTAGGGATGAAATTGCCTTGGCAGTTGACTGCCAGTTGAGATGCGAGCACAGAATGTTCCGTAGCCGACTGGACAGTCAGCTACGGGCGCTGGCAGTCGACTGCCAATGTTGGCAGTCGATTGCCAAGAGATCCGTTGGAACTTGTCCAACGTGGATTGAGTTGTTGTCTCACAGCTACAGTGTTGACAGTCGACTGGGGCCTTATGGTAGTCGACTGCCAGGCGAAAATCTAGCCCGATGGAGGATAAAAGCAGTTGTTTGTGGAAGGCTCTAGGTATGTTTTTTATTGAGCGATTTGAAGGGGAATAGTTGGTGCTCTTCCAGTCCTTCAAGGCTAGTCCAAGGCAACCAAAAGCAAGCGATCTAAAGGCATTTATAAAGTGATCTCTTTACTTGTATTGCATTATATTTCATTGTAATTGCTTGTTGTACTTAGTTTATTGTTGTAAACTGTTGTACGAGGTTTCTCCACCTCCGACTTATGTCGAGAAGGAGTATTTGTGATTAGTGAGTGCGTGTGCATCACTAGAGCTCTTTAGAGCTCGATCTGTGGAGTAGGAACCGTTTGATTCCGAACCACATTATATCTCGTGTTGTGAGTTGTGTTTGTTTTGTTTCATTGCTTTATTATTTCTGTTTCCGCTGCGCTAACGAAATTGTAGAGACAAATGCAACGAATTCCATCTACGTACAAGCATGCGCTATTCAGCCCTCCCTCTAGCGGGCGCACAGGTCCTAACAATAAAGGCCTTAATGCGTATATGATACACATTCACGATTAGATTAGATCTTAATCGAATCAACTCGAAAATGCTTACCAAGTTTTGATACCCATCACTACCTCGATCATTTTTTGTTGTTGAATCTGCCAAAGCAGAGCAACGCATATTATCTTGGTAGGGTGCGGAGGGACAATCTTGGTCCCGCCTATCACAGCTTGGGTGAGAATAAACTCAATTAGATTGAGTAAAACTAGTTAACTCAATTGTATCGAATAAAACTATAGGCATATTCCAACCACTGAAAAGGTAGGATAAGATTACATTTACACTAAATCTTGGGCGATTTAGACAAAGCTAACTCAAGGTCTTTTGCAAATGTGGATCTTGATCCTATAAACAAGAGTTGCATAGAGATGTAATCGGTAATTTGTTACCTACCGATCATACTAAGTCTTGGGCGATTTAGCCAAAGCTAACTCAAGGCGTAGTATGATGTGAATCTTGTCCCGTGAGAATTATAGCTAGTTTGTATGAATCTAGTAATGTGGTTTGACTACATCCATGACTCGATTCTACAAAAGTCCTATAATTCAGTGGGAGCATCATTTGATTAAAAGCCTAATTAAATGATAAATGAAATATGATATTAATTTTCTACATTGTCTATGTTATAGATTACCATGTCGACAAACACGAACACTCTCTCCCTGCATTCTGTCCTTGAGAAAAACAAGATCAATGGATCTAATTTTCTGGACTGGTATAGGAATCTGAGAATCGTTCTCACCCAAGAAAGAAAACTGTACGTCTTAGAGCAGCCCATTCCGGAGGCACCTCTTGCCACTGCCTCACGAGCTGACCGAGATGCTTACAAGAAGCATCAAGATGATGTATTAGATGTGTCATGCCTCATGCTCGTGACCATGAACTCTGAGCTTCAGAAGCAACATGAGTTCATGAATGCTTTTGATATGGTTGAACATCTTTGTCAACTTTATCAAGGACAAGCTAGGCATGAGAGATACAAGATCTCTAAGGCACTATTTCAGTGCAAGATGAAAGATGGGACTCCTGTAGGTCCATATGTACTCAAGATGATTGGGTACATAGAAAACCTACAGAGGTTGGGGTTCCCACTTGGCCAAGAGCTGGCCACTGACTTGATCTTGCAATCTTTACCACAAAGCTATAATCAATTTGTCATGAATTATAACATGAATGAAATTGATAAGCCACTGCTGAGCTTAATCTTAAGAAGGGAAAACCTGACTCCATTTTGATGGTGCAAAAGAAGAAAGGCAAGGGCAAGCCTAAAGGTAAGGGAAAGTCCCAAGCCAAGGGCAAAGGCAAGACACTAAAACCGAAAGGAGGGGTGTCCAAGGAAGGGACTTGCTTCCACTGTAAGGAAGCTGGACATTGGAAGCGTAACTGCAAAGCATACCTAGAAGATCTTAAGAAGAAGAGAAGTGAGACTTCTATTTAAGGTATAAATGTTATAGAAGTCAATCTATCTATTTCTTCATCATAGGTATTAGATACCGGATGTGCATCCCACATTTGTACCAATGTGCAGGTGCTGAGAAATGCAGGGCATTGACTAAGGGCGAGGTCGACCTATGAGTAGGCAATGGAGCAAGGGTTGCTGTTGTTGCTTTAGGAATTTATTTTCTATCTCTACCCTCTAGGCTTGTACTAGAACTAGATGAATGTTGTTATGTGTCTGCTTTGACTAAGAACATAATTTCAGTTTCTTATTTGGACAAGAAAGGCTTTTCATTTATAATAAAGAATAAATATTGTTCAGTTTATTTAAATGATATGTTCTATTGTAGTGCACCTCTGATAAACGAACTCTACATTCTAGACTTAGAGAACCCCATCTATAACATAAGTACCAAAAGGTTCAAGTCAAATGAGTTGAACCAAACCTATCTCTGGCATTGTCGCTTAGGTCACATAAATGAGAGTTGCTTATCCCAGCTCTATAAGGATGGGCTACTGGACTCATTTGATTTTGAATCATATGAGATATGCGAGTCTTGCCTTCTAGGCAAGATGACCAAGACTCCCTTTAGTGGACACAGCGAAAGAGAAACAGACTTGTTAGGACTTATATATAGTGATGTATGTGACCCTTTCAATGTTGCTACTAGAGGTGGTTATAGGTACTTCATTACATTTACTGATGACTTCAGTAGATATGGTTATGTGTATCTAATGACACATAAGTCGGAATCCTTTGAAAAGTTTAAAGAATTCAAGAATGAAGTACAAAACCAGATTGACAAGAGTATTAAGATACTACGATCAGATCGAGGTGGTGAATACCTTAGCCATGAGTTCCGTGACTATCTAGTTGAGTGTGGGATTCTATCCTAGCTCACTCCTCCTGGAACACCACAGTAGAATAGTGTATCCGAAAGGAGGAATCATACCCTATTAGATATGGTACGATCTATGATGAGTCACACAGATCTTCCTATATCCTTTTGGGGATATGCTATAGACACAGCAGCCTTCACACTTAACCGTGTTCCATCCAAGGCTATGATAAAGACACCATATACGATATAGACAGGGAAAAATCCCAAGACGTCTTTCAGGAGGATTTGGGGTTGTGAGGCTTACGTTCGACGTCAAGTCTCAGACAAACTGGGATTCAAATCTGATAAGTACTATTTTGTTGGATATCCCAAGGAAACGAAGGGATATTACTTCTACATTCCCAGTCAGCACAAAGTGTTTGTGGCAAAGACTGGGTATTTCTAGAAAGGGATTTTATTTTTAGAAAAACTAGTGGGAGTACGTTCGATCTTGAAGAAATTCAAGATAAGGACCATAGCACTGAGGCCTTGATGGAGGTTGAACAGGAATCACAAAGTGTTATGAGTGATGAGATTATTGCACAAAGAGTTGTGGAACAACAACCTGTTCAGGTAGACCTATCTCTTCGCAGGTCTGATAGGGTACGTCGTCAGCTTGAGAGATACTCATTTCTCTTGTCTGACCATGATGACGTTATGCTCATTGAGAATGAGCCTACCTCCAATCAGAAAGCTGTGATGAGCCCAGATTCCAAGAAATGGCTAGAGGCCATGAGATCCAAGATGGAATCCATGTACACCAACCAAGTATGGACTTTGGTTGACCCACCTGAAGGCGTCAAACTCATTGGGTATAAGTGGGTCTTTAAGTGAAAGACTGACATGGATGGACTTACGCATACCTATAAGGGTCGATTGGTAGCTAAAGGTTTCAAGCAAATTCATGGTATTGACTATGATGAAACCTTTTCTCCAGTGGCGATGTTTAAGTCCATTCGGATCATGCTTGCTATTGCAGCATACCACGATTATGAGATCTGGCAGATGGATGTCAAAATCGCATTTCTGAATGGAAACTTACTCGAGGATGTGTACATGACACAACCTGAGGGTTTTGTAGATCTACAGCATACTAGCAAAGTATGTAAGCTGCAAAGGTCCATTTATGGGCTAAAGAAAGCATCTGACCGCTGGAATCTTTGATTCGATGATGCGATCAAACTATTTGGTTTCATCAAGAATGAAGATGAACTCTGTGTCTACAAGAGGGTTAATGGGAACACAGTTGTCCTCCTAGTATTGTATGTGGATGACATACTACTCATTGGGAATGACATCCCTTCACTACAGTCTGTGAAGACTTGGCTGGGGACGTGCTTCTCAATGAAGGACTTAGGTGAAGCAGCCTGTATTCTAGGCATCAAGATCTATAGAGATAGATCTAAGAGATTGCTAGGCCTAAGTCAGAGTACATACATTGACACGGTATTACTACGGTTTGCCATGCAGAATTCCAAGAAGGGACTTCTGCTGATGTCACATGGTGTGAGTCTTTCGAAGACTCAAAGTCCCTTTTCTAGAGAGGAAAGAGACCGCATGGATAAGATTCCTTATGCATCGGCCATAGGATCTATCATGTACGCCTTACTATGTACTCGTCCTGATGTCTTGTATGCTTTGAGCATGACAAGTAGATACCAGTCAGATCCAGGTGAGTGTCACTGGATAGAAGTCAAGAATATTCTTAAGTACTTGAGAAAAAGTAAAGAATATTTCTTGATATTTGGAGGCGATGAGGAGATAGCTGTAAAGGGTTATAGCAATGTCAGCTTCCAAACTGACCAGGATGATTATAGATCGCAGTCAGGGTTCATGTTTTGCTTGAATGGTGGCGCTGTAAGCTAGAAGAGTTCGAAGCAGGACAGAGTTGTTGATTCTACAACAGAGGCTGAGTATATTGCTGCATCAGAGGCAGCAAAGGAGATAGTTTGGATCCGCAAGTTCATTACTCAGCTTGGGGTGGTTCCTAGCATAGCAGATCCTATAGAGCTATATTGTGACAACAATAGAGCGATTGCGTAGGCTAAGGACCTCGCTCACACCAGCGGACGAAACACATACTATGGCGCTTCCATCTCATTCGAGAGATTATCAATAGAGGAGATGTGAAGATTTGCAGAGTACCCACAGAGGCTAACGTTGCAGATCACTTGACCAAGGCTTTGGCACAGAAAAAGCATGATGGTCACACTAGGTCATTGGGTATTAGATACTACAGTGATTGGCGCTAGTGCTAGTGGGAGATTGTTAGTGAAAGCCCTAGAGCCAATCATGTGATGATTGTTATATGGACTTGATGTATCATATTCCTATTTATAAAGGCATTTATTTATGGTTATTATACTTACTTGTATTTGTGCCAAATAACTAAGTATAATAACGTCTTTGAGTAGAAGGTTCTTATCTATATCAATCGATTGGTTGAATCGATAATGGGATGATATAGAGAACACTACTCTTAATCATTCCTAGTCAAGTATTAACATTCATAGACAATGTTAATGCGAAGAGACTAGCATGTAGGTCAACTCGATGACTTGATCTCACAAGTCATGGATATGAGATATCAAGTTGATATATGGGTATGCATTGAAGAATGTATACTGAATGACCTGCCATGAGAAAGTATCATGGATCGTTATATGAGTGTAATATACTTTCTCATGTGACTATTAGTATGACTATTAGTCCTTGGACCTGAAGTAACCATGGTTCCCTACATAAGGAGTTGCATACTTTGGCTTCATCAAATATCACCAGTAAATGGATGGACTATAAAGGCGATTACTGGGTATGTAACAAATTATGCGGAGGGATGTGAGTGATGTAGATGGGATTTATCCCTCCTATATGAAGGGAGTGACATCGTTATTCTTGATAGAGTGAGACCACTAAGTGCATGGTCATGCCCAAATGAGTCATTATGAGATATTGAGCTCATTTGATTAGAGTGAGTCTACTTGGAGTTCAAGATATAGATTATACCGAGGATGACACGGTCTATGCCTCAATTGGTCAATCTAGATGTTAAGGATAGAGGGATATTGTCACATATTGTGAAAGTCACAATTAGTAGTCACAAAGGTGATGTTGGATCTCAACATTCTTGTAACTTGGGTAGAAATGATGTATTGCTAGATACCACTCATTGCTTATGCTTCTAAATCGATTTAGGAGCATTGCCAACGTTACAAGAACCTATAGGGTCACACACAAAGGGAAATTAGATGGAGATTAGGTTTATATGATGGACCATGAGGATTAGGTTCATGTGATGAACCAAATTTGATCAAGAGTAATCCAAATTAGACTAATCGAGTTGGACTCAATTTGATTCAAGTGTTGAATGAGTCTAATTTAGATTTGATTCATTGAGTCAATTTAAACTAATGAATAGAGATTCATTAAATCAAATTGACTTAAATCAAATGGTTGGATTTGATCAACCATGGGAGATAACAGGTCAAGTTTGACTTGACTTGAGAGGGAAGATGAAAGGTCAAGTTTGACTTGACCAAATGCCATGTCATGGTGACTTGGCATGGGGCCGGCCAATGATGATGTTCCACATCATCATGGACACATCATGGGGTGCCACCTCATGACGGAGACCAAGAGCCATGGCTCTTGGAATTACATGCATGCATGTAACTCCCTTATAGTGGCCGACCACTATTGAATGGGTGATGGCGTGTGAAGTTAAGTTTAGTAACTTCATCTTCTTCCTCCTCTCTTCTCAAGCTTTCTCCCCCTCATCCTTGCCGTGAGCTTCTAAGGGTGCTAACACACTCTAGGTTGCTTTTCTCCACCTATTGCTTATGTGGATACCGATAAAGGAGTGTACACTTGACACTCTCGAGTTTCGGCAAGCCATTTGGACGAGCGGGATAAGAGAAGGGCGTCCCATCAAGGGTAATGCTCCTTTCATGTAGATATAAGGTAGTTCTAGGTTTTCTAAACACGTACATGTAATTTTTGTTTATATTCGCACGGATCCGTGGCCGACTTCCGAGGTTTCAGCAATGCAAAAAGCGGTTTTTTCGGCTCGGATAGTCCAACAACAATAAGAATGAAATACAAGCAATTATAAATGGAATACAACAAGAGAAGTAAAAAACACTTTACAAAAACTCTTTTGGATGCTTGCTTGTTGATTGCCTTTGACTAGCCTTGAAGACCCTAATTTGCAACAGCAAATCGCTCCAAATCGGCCAAGAAAATCGGTGCCAAAACCTTCCCTTCGTGCTCCTTTTAAACCTGCAACTCGGGCTAATTTTCGCCTATCAGTCGATCGCTTGGGACCATCAGTCGACTGATGCCACTATTGTCGTGAGACAACAACTCGATCCACGCTAGAAAAATCCAACGGACAGACCATCAGTCGACTGATCATGCCCATCAGTCGACTGATGTCTCAATCAGTCGAGTGGTCGACATGATCACTCGACTAGAGAACCTTCTGTGGCCGAAATCCCGGCCATCAGTCGACTGCCTCCCTTGGTAGTCGACTGCTGAGGCCATCAGTCGACTGCCTCCCTTGGCAGTCGATTGCTGAGGCCATCAGTCGACTGCCCAATGCTGGCAGTCGACTGCTAGGCCAACTTCTAGCAGTCAAACCCTAGTAGACTCCCACCAGTCGACTGACTCATGGCCCCAATCGACTGATACACCTCAAACATGAGGTTTTAACCCAAGTATGGTGCCCCCATACTTGCTAGACCACTCTTAGTCTATACCTAAGCCTTCTAGCCACCTCCGTCAGTCTCACGCCTATCGGATCCCTCCAAGTCATCCATGACTTATTCATCCATACGCTAGCCTTCAGGTGCTTTCATCGGCTATGTCATGCTAAGTTGATCTATACCGCCAAGGCACATTGGATTTACCCTGCCAAGACTCCGCTTGGACTTTACGCCGCCAACTTTTAGACTTATGCTACCAAGACTCCCGCTTGAACTTTACGCCGCCAATATTCCCCTTGGACTTTCCAAATGCCAAGACTCAAGCTTGGACTTTCCATTGCCAACCCATGTTGGACTTTCCATGCCAAGACCCATGCTTGAACTTTCTTTTGCCAACCCAGTGTTGGACTTTCCCTTGCCAAGACCCATGCTTGGACTTTACATGCCAAGTACTCAAGACTTGGACTTTTTCCATGACAATGGTCAAACCATAGTCAAACATCACATACTAACCTGGGTTGATTGCATCAACAATCTTCTCAACACATGTCAGACATCAATGTCAAACATCAAAACATTTACTCGAGTCAAACTCGAGTACGATCAATCGTGACCTGGGTCGATTGCACCAACAATCTCCCCCTTTTTGATGTTTGACAAAAACACCCTTGAGTTAGGCCCCTAACTTAAATTCCCTTACCAATTATTCCAAGTTGGTAATTTTAACATTCTCTACCTTTTTGACATACATCAAAAAGGTTCACCCTAAAAAGGTCAATATCTCATATCCCAATGAGATCTTACAATCTTTCCATTGGTCCAAAAACCTCTATGATGCCTACAATCTTCTTAGTAATAAGTCTCATATCACTCAAGAGAGGAAATCCTACACACTCTCCCAATTTCTAAATTGGGTATGTCAAAATCTCATTTCTCCCCCTCATGAGGAAAAATAACATCCATCATCCCATGATGGATACCTCCCCCTAAAGGCTTGCTCCCCCTTGACCATTGCACCAACAATGTCCTTGGGAAGTCCCTAAGCCTATAGGAACTCTAAACCATCAAAAATAAGGTTAAAAGTTCAACATCGAACTTTCCCACACCTTAAATTTGATACATCACCCTAACAACTCTCCTAATCCATATCCAATGGATTTTCACCCTTTCTAATGCTTTCCAAAGCATATCCTAGGGTTAGGAGTGGTTAGAAACCCTTACCATAGCTGAAATTGGGCTAAACATACCTTGTTTTCCTGAAATCAGCCTGGCAGTCGACTTTATTAAGCAATGATCATTGCCATCCAAATCGATTGACTACTACAACAAGGGCGATCAGCGATAATCTAATTCTCAATTTGATTATCGAAATTTTAGAAATTCATAAATAATTATACGTAATTTGAAAAATCATGAAACTTCATACTTATAATACTTATGATCAATACAATAGGTGAAAAATGTTTGAAAAATATTTTACCCATAAAATAGTGAAATTGACACAAAGTTCAAAAGTGAAGAAAACTTCAATGTTTTAGCTCACTTTGTATCAACTTCATCAATAGTGATTGCTATCAAAAGATAGACTTCACCAAGGTTTTCTAAAATGATTTTAAAATATTTTTGAAAACCTATATTGGATCATGTTCCTTGGGCTCAATGTACATGACTTGAACATGAGCTTTCCCAATGATCCACCACTAATATAAGATGAGTTTGAGTTCATCTAGATGCAAAAACTATGCACCTTGAACTTAACTCATATCCTAGCATTTCACATGTATCTAGGGTATATAAATACACATACATATCAATGTAATGTGAGATGTGAGTTTTGTTCATCCTAATCTAGGGTTTCATGCATTTTCTAAGGCAACCCTACTTGATTCCCTTATACATGGGACTTCAAGTCATGCCATAGTCCTTAAATCAATTTTAATCAAATTAAATGCATGAATGATCATGGAATAAATGATGATATAATTAAGCATGGACAATGATCATGATGTCATGACATATGATGAAATCTAAGCATACATGACATTTAAACTTAATCCTAAACATGATCATGACATATTAAATGATTAAAAGTAGATATGATGTCATGGCATGTTATATAGCAAACAAAGCATGGCAAGTAAAATGTATAGGTATAATAATACCTAAATTTTAAT
This sequence comes from Wurfbainia villosa, assembly GCA_025175895.1. Lineage (NCBI taxonomy): Eukaryota > Viridiplantae > Streptophyta > Magnoliopsida > Zingiberales > Zingiberaceae > Wurfbainia > Wurfbainia villosa. The sequence continues at coordinate 64,856,612 of CM046001.1, forward strand.
ATTTGTTGCCATTTGTCATTATTAAAATCATTTTTCCATATTATCACTAATCTAAATAGCACACTACAACCTCTAAACCTAAATTGTGCCAATTTGATTGATTTTTCATAATCTTCAAAGTATATTGGAACATCCTAAAATCTTTTAGGATTATAAATCAAACCTGTTTCCAAGGTATCCATAACCTAAAATGCCACCTTCATCATGGTTAGGTTAACTACCTATTCATTCAAGGTTGGCACACCTAAACCCATTTTGCGTGAATAGATCACGCTCCTAGGAACCCAATACCTATTGGAGCTCCTTGGGTTTACTAGGTATTTGCTAGGGATAACTTCCCTAGATACTCTTCTAATGACCCTCCTAGGCTTAGAAGTCTTGGTCATTTTGGTCTTGCCTAGGTCAATTCTAGAGGTAACTCCCCTTTTGACCTTCTTAATGGCTTCCCTAGGTTTCCTTGAAACCCTAACCACTAGGCACATACCTTGGTTACCCTTAGGGATGACTTCCCTAGTAACCTTGGCTTTTCTAGACCTAGTTTGAGTTCCATAATCAAATAGAACATTGTGGTAGGTCTTTTTGGGCTTAGGCTTGCCCTTTGATGGTTCTTGTTTCCTAGGCCTTTGACTTTGACTCTTAGACCTAGATTTTTGATCACTTGACCCTATAATTGAATTTTGCATCTTTGCAAGGGTCTTTTCAAAATTTTCAAGCCTTGACCTCAAGGCTTGGTTTTCAAGCTCCAATTGTCCAATTTTTGATTTTTTATCTATACTTTGGACATTGTTTTTCCTAGGCATATGCCTAGTCCATTTAGAATTAAGACCTAGGTGGTTTTCAATTTTCCTAATAGATTCCCTAGGTAAGGTTTTTCTAGGGACATTAGTCCCAAATTTCTCCTTATTGCTAAAATGGACACTCTTAGCTCATAAAAAATAAAATCTATTATTCCTAACATGCTTTTCATGAGTGATAGCAAGATAATTAAAATCATGCTTTTGATTTTTAAACTTAGAAGGTGCATTATTGAAATGTACCTTAGGGTTTGCCTTAGAGGCTCCCCCTACATATGTAGCTCCCTTTTTAGTCTTCTTCTCCCCCTTTGGGCATTGACTCCAGTAATGACCTTTTTGTTGACATTTGAAGCAAATGATATGCTCCTTGCTTTTAGTTGTTGGGGGACCGCCATCCTTGACCTTTGACACCGGTTGAGACCTCTTGACTCGTTTAGGACACTTACTCTTGTAGTGTCCGGATTCCCTACACTCAAAGAATATAATATGGATTTTATTATTAATCGACATGCTTGAGTTACCTAGGTTAATGGTGGTGGCCGGAGTGAGTTCTTCATCTCTCCCAGAGGTGGATGTCTCTTCTTGAGGTTGCTCCGGTGTAGATGATCTAATCTCCTCCCCCTCAACCCTAGAGGTGGAGGCTTCCTCTACTTCTACCTCTTTCATCGATTCCGATCCAGATATTGATTCCCTATCAACATCTGAATCCTCAAGCTCTCAGGATGAAAATGTGTTTGCTTCTTCTTGAGCTTGAGAGGATGATGATGATTCCTCCTCTTCCGAGTCTTCTTGGACTGGTTCGGGATTGTCGTAGAACTTGACCAACTTGTTCCACAACTCCTTAGCATCCCTATAACTTTCTAATCTAGACAAAATATAGTTAGGTATCAAATTTACTAACATTTTTGTTACCTTAACGGTTGTCTTGAATTTTTGCTGTTGCTCCTTAGCCCACCTCTTCATCTTGAGGATTTCTCCATCCTTTCCTCTCGGAGCATCGAATCCTATAATCACGGCAAACCAATTTTCTATATTGAACATTAGAAAATATTCCATCCTACCTTTCCAATATGCTAAATCTTCGCGGTCGAAAGCGGGTGGAATTGCTATGTCATCGGCCCATCTCTCTTGAAGATCCATCTTCTTCCCTTTAGCTTGCTCCCTCGGATATGAAGCCGTAGAAGAGCTCCTAGCTCTGATGCCAATTGTAGGGTCGTTCGGTGACCACTAGAGGGGGGGGGTGAATAGCGAGTTCATCGTCGATGGAGGAATTCGTTGCGTGCTTGCTACAAATGATTAGTGCGTAGCGAAAATAAAGAAATAACAAGATACAAACATACAAACACAATAATATAACGTGGTTCAGAACCGAATGGTTTCTACTCCATGGATCGGGCTCAAATGAGCCCTAGCAATGCCAATCACACACCACTACTCAAATAGCTCCTTCTCGGAACAATTCGGAGGTGGAGAAACCTCGTACAAGTATTCTTACAACAATAAGAATGAAATATAACAAGAGAAGTAAAGAACGCTTTACAAAAACTCTTTTGGATGCTTGATTGTTGATTGCCTTGGACTAGCCTTGAAGACCCTAATTTGCAACAGCAAATCGTACAAGAAAATTGATGCCAAAGCCTTCCTTTCGTGCTCCTTTTAAACCTATAATTCGGGCTAATTTTTACCTATCAGTCGACTGCTCGGGACCATCAGTCGACTGATGCCACTGTTGTCGTGATACAACGACTCGATCCACGCTGGAAAAATCCAACATATAGACCATCAGTCGACTGATGTCTCAATCAGTCGAGTGGTCGACGCGATCACATAACTGGGGAACCTTCTATGGCTAAAATCTCGGCCATCAGTCGACTGCCTCCCTTGGCAGTCGACTGCTGAGGCCATCAGTCGACTGCCCAATGCTGGCAGTCGACTACTAGGCCAACTTCTAGCAGTCAAACACTAGTCGACTCCCACCAGTCGATTGATACACCTCAAACATGAGGTTTTAACCCAAGTATGGTGCCCCCATACTTGCTAGACCACCCTTAGCCTAGACCTAAGCCTTCTAGACACCTCCATCAGTCTCACACCTATCGGATCCCTCCAAATCATCCATGACTTGTTCATCCATATGCTAGCCTTCAGGTGCTTCTATCGGCTATGTCATGCTAAGTTGATCTATACCTCCATGGTGCATTAGACTTATGCGGCCAAGACTTCGCTTGGACTTTACGCCACCAACTATTGGACTTATGCTGCCAAGATTTCCGCTTGGATTTTACGCCGCCAATATTCCCCTTGGACTTTCCAAATGCCAAGACTTAAGCTTGGACTTTCCCTTGCTAACCCATGTTGAACTTTCCATGCCAAGACCCATGCTTGGACTTTCCTTTGCCAACCCATGTTGGACTTTCCCTTGCCAAGACCCATGCTTGGACTTTACATGCCAAGTACTCAAGACTTAGACTTTTCCCATAACAATGGTCAAACAATAGTCAAACATCAAATACTAACCTAGGTTGATTGCATCAGCAATCTCCCCAACACATGTCAGACATCAATGTCAGACATCCATGTCAAACATCAAAACACTTACTCGAGTCAAACTCGAGTCCGATCAATCGTGACCTGGGTCGATTGCACCAATAGTTTTTTAGGTAAAACACCATTTGAATTATGGAATGGTATACAATTCATTATTTTAAGGTATTTGGATGCAAAGTCTATATTTTAAATACCAAAGACAACTTAGGAAAATTTGAGTCCAAAGCGGATGAGGGAATCCTAGTTGGATACTCATCCGCTAGTAGAGGATATAGGATTTACAACAAGAGGACTCAAAAGGTTGAGGAATCCTCTTATGTTCAATTTGATGAATCTACTAGTACTTACCCTAGGAAATCCTCCATTGATAAGGATATTAATGATAAAAATCAAGATATTACCCAAAAGCTTCAAAATCTAACCTTAGGGGGTAATGATCAAGGGGGAGGTATAGGGAGCATTAATCAAGGGGAAGGAAGAGAAGATTCCGATGATGAAAGGAGAAGGGATAATCATGATGAAAATCTAGTTAATTCACCTCCTATAACATTGAGGATTTATCAAAATCATCCTCTAGATCAATTAGTGGGAGAACTATCCCAAGGAGTTAGAACTAGGTCTTTTCATAGAGCTCCTACTAGTCAAGTAGCTCTCATCTCACAAATTGAGCCTAAATCAATTAATGATGCATTACTTGATCCAGATTGGATCTTAGCAATGCAAAAAAGAATTGGCTCAATTTGAGAAGAGTCAAGTATGAGAGTTAGTCCCTAGACCCAATGATAGCACTATTGTTACCACTAGATGGGTCTTTAGGAATAAGTTAGATGATCAAGGAAACATAACTAGAAACAAGTCTAGGTTAGTTGGGGTTTCAATCAAGTTGAGGGACTCGACTATGATGAGACTTATGCCCTGGTTGCTAGGTTAGAGTCAATTAGAATTTTATTAGGATATGTCACTCACATGGGATTTAAGCTTTATCAAATGGACGTAAAATCGACATTCCTAAATGGATTTATTAAAGAAGAAGTGTATCTAGAACAATCTCCCAGGTTTGAGAATGTAGACTATCCAAACCACGTATATGAGCTTAGAAAAGCTTTATATGGGTTAAAACAAGCTCCCTGGGCTTGATATGAAAGATTATCATCTTTCTTAATTTCTAAGGACTTTAGAAGGGGCCAAGTAGATCAAACTCTTTTCATTAAGTCAAAGTCAAAGGATATCTTTGTTGCCCAACTATATGTTGATGACATCATTTTTGGGTCAACAAATGATGAACTCCTACAAGACTTTATCAAAAATATGGAAAATGAGTTTGAAATGAGTCTAGTTTGTTGGTGCAATCGGCCCAGATTGACTCGAGTTTGACTCGAGCAGTATTTTGATGAAAGACAAAACTTATGACATGGGATTGTCATAGGAAAGTCCAACATGGAGTTGGCATGGAAAATCCAAGCATGGGGCTTGGTGTGGGAAAGTCCAAAGCATTGCGAAGTCGTGCGCTTAGTGCTTGGTGAGAAATGCATTACGAAGCCATGCGCTTGGTGCATTTGGAAAGTCTTGAGAACTTGGCAAGTTCACTAGGCTCAGGGTCCTTGAGTCGGTGAAGGATGACATTGCGAAGTCGTGCGCTTGGTGCATCCGAGGGACCGCCGAACGGGGGGCGAATGGAGTGAGACCCAAAAGGAAAGTAGACTTCGAGGGCAAGAGACGCGAAGGAGAATTGCAGAGTCGTGTGCTTGATGCTGCCAAGGGATGTAGGCCAGAGGGAGAGAGCTTCATTGGGAAACTCCATGAGGGATGAGGTGGACTTGGCCAAGTGGCTAAGACTGAGTGTCGGATAATCAAACAGCTTGATGTTTGAGGTTTTACCCGACATCAGTCGACTGGCATAGGTGCCGATCATTTGCTCCTAAGTCGACTAAGTTCATTGAACATAGTCACGGTAATTGATCGATCGGGATAATGATCATTATTGATCTTGACACCATCGATCGGTGATGAGGAGATCGGTCGGTGATCGAGTGTTTTCAGCCACAGAATGGTTTCCAGTCGAGTACTCACGCCAGCACTCGACTGATGGTGTTACTAGTCGACTGATGGGTATCATCAGTCAACTGATGATGGATCCGTTGGAGTTTTGCCAACGTGGATCAAGTCATTGTTAGACAACGGCTATAGGACCAGTCGACTGATGGTCACGATCAATCGACTGATGTACACGAAATCAGCTTGATGCAGGTTATAAATGGAGCTCAAGATGGGAGATTTCACCAAGACTTTTGTGAAGCTATTGGAGGGAAATTGTTGCTGCATTCCAGACCTTCAAGAGCCATCTAAAGCAAGCAACAAGCAAAGGATTCAAAGCAAGCGTTGTAAAGTGTTCTTTACGTGTATTTCATATTTGTCTTTGTATTGCTTGTATTTCATATCATTTAGTGTAATTTCTTGTGAGAGGTTTCTCCACCTCCAATGTGTTGTCGAGAAAGAGTGTTAGTTAGTGTCGTGCGCATAACTAGAGTTTGGTGAGCTCGCCCGTGGAGTAGGAACCATTCGGTTCCGAACCATGTATATCTTTGTGTATTGCGTGTGATTGTATTGTTGTTATTATTTCTATTATTATTCTGTTGCGTATATTAACGACAATTGTAGACAAGCACACAAGAACGAATGAATTCCACCATACGACGAAAGAGGGCTATTCACCCCCCTCTAGTCGGCCACCGATCCCCTACAAGTGGTATCAGAGCCAAGGCGCTTGTCGAGGACTAACCGCCAACACAAGCACTACAAGATGGCCGGCTACAACCTTGAACCACCAAAATTCGAAGGAGATTTTCAATGGTGGAGAAGAAAAATGGAGGTATATCTAGAAACCGATTTCGATTTCATGTTAATCCTAGAAAACGGTTTCCAAATGCCTAGGGATGAAAGCAATAGGCAAATTGAGAAGTCAAGGTGGACCCAAGACCAAATCAAGGACTTCAAGACAAATCTCAAGGTAATCGAATTACTTAGTGATTTGTTACCTAACAATATTTGGTCTAGGCTAGGTAATTATAGGGATGCAAGGGAGTTATGGAATAAGGTTACCAAATTTCAAGAAATTCCCGAATCGGCACAAGTAGAGGAAGATGCCATGGAAGAGAGCCCATCCACATTCGACGATGTAGATGATTTGGTGGAAATCTCCACCTCTAGTATTGAGGGGGAGGAGAGGCAATCTTTCATCCCGGAGCAAGGACAAGAAGCATCCACATCCGGGAGAAATGAAGACCAAGAAGAAAATTCCATAGGTAACTAAAGCATATTGATTTTAAATAAAGATCATATAATTTTCTTTGAGTGTAGGGAGAAAGGGCATTACAAGAGCAAATGCCCAAAATTGGCTAAGAAGAAAACACCGACACCAAAAGTCACCCAAAAGGCTAAGGATGCCGGAGTCCCCAAAATCAAGAGCAAAGAGCACATTGTGTGCTTCAAATGCAACCAAAGGGGGCATTATAGAAGCCAATGCTCTAGGGGGAGGAAGAAAGGGCAAGAAGGTGTATCTCATGTAGGGGGAGCTTCCCAAGCTAACCCTAAGATAAACTTAGTTAATGCACCTTCAATTCCTAAGGTTAATAATCATGCTAAGAATTATTTTAGCTCTCTTGCAATTATTAATGAAAAGCATGCTAGTAGGAAGAAATATGTTTGTCTAGGTGCCAAGCATGTTCATATATCTAAGGACAAACCTAGGACCAATAACACTAGACCAATCTTGCCTAGGGAGTCAATTAGGAGAATTGAAGAAAACTTGGGCATTAACCCCAAGAAATCTAGGCATATGCTTAAGAAGAAGAAGAACATTTCCCAAAAGATAAATAAAAACTCAAAATTGGGAAAATTAGAGCTAGAAAACCAAGTCTTGAGGTCAAGACTTGAGAAAATAGAGAAAACCCTTAGAATCATAGAAAATTCAATTCTAGGGTCAAATGCCCAAAAGTCAAGACCTAGGGTTCAAAAATGGTCTAAGGGCAAGGAAGGTTTGGGTCACAAACCTAAGCCCAAGAAGACTTATCAAAATGTTCCATTTAATTATGGAACAATTTCTAGGTCTAGAAAAACCAAGGCTAATAGGGAAGATATCCCTAAGACTAGTCATGGTGTTTGCTTAGTGGCTAAGGACTTAAGGAAAACCAAGAAAGTCACTAAGAAGGTCAAAGTAGGAGTCACCTATAGAGTTGACCTAGGAAAGACCCATTTGACTAAGGTGTCAAAACCAAAAAGGGTCATTAGAAAGGTATCTAGGGAAGTTATCCCTAGTGAATACCTTGTTAACCCAAGGAGCTCCAATAGGTATTGGATTCCTAGAAGCGTGATCGATTCACGCTAGATGGGTTAGGGTGTGTCAACCCTAAATGGGTGGGTAGTTAACCTAGCCATGGTGAGTTGACACATTAGGATGTGCCAATATGCTTTGAGAAGTTGAAAAATGATTAAATTGGCACAATTGTGTCTTAGAGGTATTGGTGTGCCATTTTGGGTTTATGGCACACTAGGGGGATAAATGGCATTAAGGCAAAAATAGACTTAACCCTAGAAATGACAATTTGGATTCAACACTTAGGTATTCTATACCTTAGCATATTTTACTTGCCATGATTTATTTGTCTTGCCATGTCATGACATCATTTTCACTTTTATCTCTAAAAATGTCATGATCATATTTAGACTTATTTTTATGTGTCATGTATGCTAACATTTCATTCACATGCCATGACATCATGATTTTGGCACATGCTTAGTTATATCATATATATGTCATAATCATATCATGCATAAAATAAAATTGATTTAAGGACTATTGGCATGACTTGAAGTCTCATGCATAAGGGAATTAAGTAGAGTTGCCTTAGAATATGCATGAGACCATTAAAGAACAAAAACCCACATCTCACTAGAATATTTGCCTTGAATGTGTTTTACATATTTAGATACAAGTGAGATGTTTAGGAAAAATGAATTAAAGGTTTCAAAAACATTTTGAAAATATTTTGAAAAATCTTGGTGAAGTCTATCTTTTGATAGCAATCACCATTGAATGGGATGATACAAAGAGGGCTCATTATTGAAGCTTTTCTAAACTTTTGAACTTTGTGTCAATCTCATTAATTTGTAGGTAAAATAATTTTCAAATATTTTTCACCCATAGTGTTTATGATAAGTATTATACGTATAAATTTTCAAGATTTTTCAACTTATGTATATTTACTTATGTATTTCCGAATTTGATTCTGAAATGTAGATATAGAGATCGATCGCCATGAATGGCGATCGATGATAAGTCCAAATGATCATTGTAGCTAAGAGAGTCGATCGAGCAGTTGATTTCGGGTAAACCTTGGTGGTTAGGCCCATGTTCAGCTGTGTTTTGGTCCCCTAACCACTCCTAACCCTAGGACATGCTTGGGAGAGCATTAGAAAGGGTGGAAATCCATTGGATATGGATTAGGAGAAGAGTTTAGGGAGAGTATCGATTTTAAGGTGGATGAGAGTTCATTGTTGAACTTTGCCTTAATTTTTGATTGTTTTGCGTTCCTATTGGCTTAGGGGATTTCCAAAGACATTGTTGGTGCAATGGTTAAGGGGGAGCAAGTCTTTAGGGGGAGGTATCCATCATGAGAAGATGGATGTGTATTTTTTCCTCATGGGAGGAAAATTGAGAGATTATGCCTCTCTTAAGTGATGTGGGATTATCACTAGAAAGATTGAGGGCATGCCAAGGGGAAGATTATAAGATCTCATTGGGATATGAGACATTGACACCCTTGAGGACCTTTTTGATGTAATATCAAAAAGGGGGAGAAGTTACCAAGTTACCAATTAGGGTTCGTTGGAGTTCTCATTGGGATATGAGAATTGTCAATATGGGAGAATTGGTAGACTTGAGATGGTAGTTTTGTCAATCATCAAAAAGGGGGATATTGTTGGTGCAATCGACCCAGATTTACTCGAGTTTGACTTGAGCAGTATTTTGATGATAGACAAAACTTATGACATGGGATTGTCATAGGAAAGTCCAACATGGAGTTGGCATGGAAAATCCAAGCATGGGGCTTGGTGTGGGAAAGTCCAAATCATTGCGAAGCCGTGCGCTTGGTGCTCGGTGAGAAATGCATTGCGAACGGCCGACTAGAGGGGGGTGAATAGCCCTCAATTGATCTATGTCGGATTTTGCTCGTCTACAAAACGTTAGCACAAGTGGAATATGCAAATATAAATAAAGACAAAGCAAAAGATAAACAAACAATACAAACACCGAGATGTAACGTGGTTCACGGCTACGCCGCTAATCCATGGTCCGATTCGTCCACGGTGAATCACTCCGTCAAAGCCAATCACTATTGGTCTCTCCTTTGCACCAAGCTAGGTGGAGGTTACCTTTACAATCAAGATCACTCTTCTTACAATAAGATTGAAGTAAAAGCAAGTAAGAAGAGTAGGGAATCGTGTATGACACTTTGGGAGAAGTTTAGAGCTCAAGCATTAGCCTCCCAAAGCCCCATCCTCTTCCTTTTTATAGAGGAAGAGGGTTTCTTCCCGTTGACACAGGATCAGTCGACTGATGCCCTCGATCAGTCGACTGATCCCGTAGCCGTTGCCCAATAATGGCTGCTTTCCACGTTGGATTCCATCCAACGGTATTGGCATCAGTTGACTGATATTATCATCAGTCGATTGGTGCTCGATCAGTCGAGCCCTCAACGAGGTCGACTCCGATCTGGCCGTGCGCATGCCATCGATCAGTCATCCCTTGGAAGTCGGTGATATCGACATCGATCATTGCCAATCCATGGCGGTCATCGCTTGCCAAATGCCCATAAGTCGGACACGGTCGAACACAATCGACTCGAGCGATGACTGCCATTCCATGGCAGTCGACTGGTGTCGGGAAATCCCATCCGACACTTAGCCAAATGGCCAAGTTTCACCTACGAGCTACTACCCCTTCCCGGGTTACATTCGCTCACTCTCATCCCTCGGAGTCCCTCGCCTTCGAAGTTCTCTTCGTTCGCGGCCACGTCCCTTGGCAGCATCAGGCGCACGACTCTGCAATGCTCCTTCGCGTCTCTTGCCTAGAAGTCTACTTCCTCCGGCTGCACTCCAAGCTCCTCGTCCGACGGTCCCTCGGATGCTCCAAGCGCACGGCTTCTGCAAAGCTATCCTTCACCGACTCAAGGACTGAGTCATGAGATGTGAAACTCGCCACGGCTCCATGTGCGAATTACTAAGTCCTACACGACTTCAACGCACATATCAAATCAACATAACAAACTAACTTAAACCCTTTGCCACACACATCAAAACCTAATCATGGCAAGAGATTGCCCTAACATTGCGAAGTCGTGCGCTTGGTGCATTTGGGAAGTCTTGAGAACTTGGCAAGTTCACTAGGCTCGGGGTCCTTGAGTCGGTGAAGGATAGCATTGCGAAGCCGTGCGCTTGGTGCATCCGAGGGACTGTCGGACCGGGAGCAAATGGAGTGAGGGCCAAAGGGGAAGCAGACTTCGAGGGCAAGAGATGCGAAGGAGCATTGCCGAGTCGTGTGCTTGATGCTGCCGAGGGACGTAGGCCAGAGGGAGAGAGCTTCATTGGGAAACTCCATGAGGGATGAGGTAGACTTAGCCAAGTGGCTAAGACTGAGTGTCGGATGATCAAATAGCTTGATGTTTGAGGTTTTACCCGACATTAGTCGACTGGTATAGGTGCCAGTCGACTGCTCTAAGTCGACTAGGGTTCGACTGGTGTTCGACTGAACATGGTCTGGCTGATCAGTCGACTGCCGAGGGATGACAGTCGACTGTTGACACCATCAGTCGACTGATGAGGGAGATCAGTCGACTGATCAGGGTGTTTTCACCCACAAAATGGTTTCCAGTCAAGTGCTCACGCCAACACTCTACTGATGGTGTTACCAGTCGACTGATGGGTATCATCTGTCGACTGATGATGGATCTATTGGAGTTTTGCCAAAGTGGATCAAGTCGTTGTGAGACAACGGCTACAGGACCAGTCGACTGATGGTCACGATCAGTCGACTGGTGCACGCAAAATTAGCTTGATGTAGGTTATAAATGGAGCTCAAGATAGGGGATTTCGCCAAGACTTTTGTGAAGCTATTGGAGGGGAATTGTTGCTGCATTCCAGACCTTCAAGAGCCATCTAAAGCAAGCAACAAGCAAAGGGTTCAAAGCAAGCATTGTAAAGTGTTCTTTACGTGTATTTCGTATTTGTCTTTGTATTGCTTGTATTTCATATTACTTAGTGTAATTGATTGTGAGAGGTTTCTCCACCTCCGATGTGTTGTTGAGAAGGAGTGTTAGTTAGTGTCGTGCGCATAACTAGAGCTCGGTGAGCTCGCTCGTGGAGTAGGAATCATTCTGTTCCGAACCACGTATATCTTTGTGTATTGCGTGTGATTGTATTGTTGTTATTATTTCTATTGTTATTCCACTGCGTATATTAACGACAATTGTAGACAAGCACGCAAGAACGAACGAATTCCACCATACGGCGAAAGAGGGCTATTCACCCCCCTCTAGCCGGCCACCGATCCCCTACATAGTTGGGGAGTTAAATTTCTTCCTAGGTCTACAAGTCAAACAAACCAATGAGAGAATCCACATATACCAAACCAAATATGCTAAAGAAATGATCATGAAATTTGGTTTGGAAAATGCTAAGATAGTAAACACCCCTATGGCAATCAACACAAAAATTGACAATGATCAAGAAGGCAAATTAGTTGACTCAAAACTTTATAGAAGTATGATTGGTAGCCTACTATACCTAACCGATATTAGACCCGATATCTTGTTTGTGGTAGGTATGTTTGCTAGATACCAATCATGTGCAAAAGAGTCTCACTGAGTGGTCGTTAAAAGAATCTTAAGGTATATTAAAGGTGTTGGTGCAGGGGCACTAGATAATCGAACCTGTGTTTTGATTATGGCAAAGACACAAAGTTAAGTTTACATCGTTATCTCACGAGCTATCAAGTGTGCAGAAAAGTATTAAAGCTGGAGCTAAAGGCTAAGCGACACCCGGAGGAAGCCGCGATGGTCGGGCGACACTCGAGTGACTTCGGAGGGAGCCGAAGGAATCAAGTGGAAGGCCGGAAGCGAGAGCTACTATCGAGGTAAGCTCGTGTGAGTGAGAGATTGTAAGGTTGTGTCCTCTTTACGAGGACGACCATAGGCGGCGATCCGATTAAGACTTCCCGTGGAAGGTCTAGGTCGAGATCGGACGGTCAGAAACCGTCGCATTTATCATTTTCCGAGCTAACCTCTTATTGCGGAAGTGGCTGGCCGGCGATCATTCAGAACACATAGCGATCGGTGATGCCCATCGATCGGTGATGGGAGTCATCGATCGGTGATGGCGACATCGACCTTTGCGCTAGGTTAAAGCGGATAACGTTTGACGCGCCACTTCGATAAAATTTGGAAAAATCCATGATCCGTTCCAAAGAAATAGGAGACAATTTCAGAGGCCAATGTCTATAAAAGGAGGGAGGATTCCACTCCAAATCACATCAATTATTCATCAAGTGCTCCTACAACGCCCAACGCTTCAACACCGTCATAACGCCGCACGTTACAACCTCGGATCTTCTTCCGGTAGCATCTAGTAATACTTTTTATTATTGTATTCGTTGTTTTTTTTTTTTGTGAGGTGAGGTAGGCTTGTTGCCTCATCCTCGTACGATTTTGTGATCGTTGTCTCCTACCTCCAGCGAGGAGGAGGCGTTATAGTGCTTTGCCCTCGTGCAGCGGTCAAGGACCGATAGGGCCTTGGAGTAGCAACCACTGGGTTGTGAACCAAGTAAAATAAACGTGTCATTTTATTTTCCGCTGTGTTTACTCGTTTACTTTATGTCGAGCGACAAGCGAAAGTTTTACGATCGCTATTCACCCCCTCTCATAGCGCTTCTCGATCCAACAATTGGTATCGAGCGGGGCGCTAAGATTTAGTGAAACCACCCGATCTAGCACGTTTTGGTTTTTGTTCGTATTTTTGATTCGTATCTTTTCTAGTTTTTATTCCTCCCTTTTACTAATCCAAGGCGAAGTCTTGTACGTTTCTTTGGTTGTGTGCTTGCAAGTTTTCTCTCTTGGAGTAGCCGACGATAAAGCGGCCATAACTTTTCGCACAAGTGGACTCACATAACGATCTACCTACCAAATCGAAGCTCTCAGAAAGAAATACATTTCTTACTAGGGTTTACCCTCGTAACAATCTGTTTCCAGCCCCAAAATCCAACGTTCAGTAGACTTTCGGGTACAACGAAGGAAGTAATTTTCTAATTTGTTTTAGATTCTTATTCTTCTTATTTATTTCTGTTTATTTCCTATTATTTCCCTACTAATCCAAGACCAAGTCTTGGAATTCTCTTTGGTTTTATTTGTATTTTTGCAAGAGACTTAATGGCTCACATTGAGGGATATAGCACCACCCGACCTCCGTTCTTTAACGGAGATGATTTCCGTTATTGGAAAGGTCGGATGGAGTGTTTCTTGAAAACACAAGTCGAGACTTGGATAATAATCCAAACCGGCTTTGCTCTACCCACCAATGATCAAGGAGATCCTTGAATTTCAACAAGTGGACTAATGCAACCAAGAGTCAAATCGAAGCTTATGCAAGAGCAACCCAAATATTGCAATGCGGCTTGTCCAAGGAGGAACTCAACCGCATCGGACCATTCATTAGCGCCAAAGACCTCTGGAATAAATTGATTGACTTACGAAGGACACCGATGCTAAGGTATGTAAAGAGATTTACTTTTAAATAAAGTTGTATAATCTAAAGATGCGAGGATCATGAGACCGCACTACCCAACTACATGCGCGGATCCAAGATATATCAGCGGTCTTCATTCGATCGGGCAAAAGAACCGACCTTATAAGTGCGCTTTAAATGCTTTCCCTAGGACTACCTTGTGGGCATCCATGGTCGATGTCTACAAGGTCTCTAAGGACCTTTCGAAGCTTAGGTTAGGCGAATTATTTTACGAGTTTGAACTTCATGAGCAAACTAGCGTGGTCCGGCGAGAGAGGTATTGCTCTACTTGCGGGACAAAGAAGGAAATTGAAGAATGAGAACCAAAGAAAGGTAGCAAGAAAAGCCTTCCATGCAACTTGGGACAAGAGAGAAGACATAGCTTACATGGCAAGAAGGAGGAGTCCGAGTCGAGAATCCGCGAAGTCCAACTACAATCCGACTCAGGAGATTATTTCGAGAGAATCGAGAGAAAACTCAAAGCCGAACCAAAAGGGAAAGTCAAGGTTAATCGCTCTTTAATTAGTACGCTTTAAAATACAATTAAAATGCTTAATAGGAAATTAACTAAGTCCGAGTCTAGGGTTGAGTCGTTACTTGAGGAGGTTGAAACCCTCAAGCAAGAGGCTACTCTAACCCCTTCAACTAGTCAAGTTCAAGAGGTAAACTCAACTCAAATTGAAAAACTTGAGGAGGATAATTCTCTCTTGAAAGACCAAGTTCAAGAGGTTGAGGCTAGGTTGGAAAGGTTCACGTTGGGATCTAAGAACCTTAATCGACTACTTGGAACCCAAAGAGCGTACAACAAAGTCGGACTCGGATTTAGGTCAGCGACTACGAATAGGTCATATATGTCTATCGTAAATCGTAGTCATCAAAGAGTCCAAGCATGGGTCCCAAGAACCTTTTGATCTCAACTCTAGGATCCAACACGTCTGGGTTCCCAGGACCAAATCCACTATGTGGATAGACCAACCGATTCAACGGTCTAGGTGGAGCCAGTACAAAACATGTGTGTGCTTTGACTTAGACCTTGCATGCTTTAACTTAAATAGTTTGTGGGGTACAACTTTGGAACTCACGTAGAACACGTACCGAACCCCCTAACATCCTACGGAAAGATTGAGCCGCGGGGAGCCTCTTTTCAAAAATAACCAGATTAGACTAGGAAATAATCTTAGGTGAGTCAAGTCATCATTTTCTTGAAAATGGCTTTGTCTAAGGAAGTGGTCGATGATCCGATAAAGAAGGCCCTGTGCCTCGCCACGACACAGAAGCCATGATCTTGAAAAGGTAAACTTGACAAGCCTAGTCAAATCCAAATCTAACATAAAATTACTTGAACCTAAATGCACTTAATCAACTTAATTGAAAGTCATCTCACAAAACACATAAGTATGACATGCTTGATCATATAGAATGGGTGAGATGTTAAGGATAATTGAAATATAGTTAAAACAACCTCTTCAAAATACTACTTATTTTTTCAACTATTGTACTTAACAAACCTTAGGCCAAAGTTTAGCCCCTACATCTCTTATACTTCATATATTTGACTAAGGGGAAAGCAAACTAACCCTAAAGGGTTATATTACAAACCTTTAGATTATTGGTCTTTGAGGGACACACCTCGAACTAATCTATCTAATTACTGCTAGACGCATGCTTGGACTCATAGTTGATTTATTTTGATGCATGCATATACCATATTGTCTTTCAACCCCTATTTTTATAACAAACCCCAACGTTTATTTTGATTTATGGCAAAAGGGGGAGAAGAGCGAAAGTTAAGGGGGAGTAACACAAAATTTATTTAATTTTGAACTAAAGTATCTCTTTCAAAACTCACCAAGGGTTAAGAGGGAGTTTTGGTTGAGGGGGAGTTTTTGAAAATGACATTCATCATTTACTATACTTGGTTTATGCTTTAATTTCTCTTAACTTTGTGTTGGTTTGCCATAGATCAAAAAGGGGGAGATTGTTGGTGCAGGGGCACTAGATAATCGAACCTGTGTTTTGATTATGGCAAAGACACAAAGTTAAGTTTACATCGTTATCTCACGAGCTATCAAGTGTGCAGAAAAGTATTAAAGCTGGAGCTAAAGGCTAGCGACACCCGGAGGAAGCCGCGGTGGTCGGGCGACACTCGAGTGACTTCGGAGGGAGCCGAAGGAATCAAGTGGAAGGCCGGAAGCGAGAGCTACTATCGAGGTAAGCTCGTGTGAGTGAGAGATTGTAAGGTTGTGTCCCCTTTACGAGGACGACCATAGGCGGCGATCCGATTAAGACTTCCCGTGGAAGGTCTAGGTCGAGATCGGACGGTCAGAAACCGTCGCATTTATCATTTTCCGAGCTAACCTCTTATTGCAGGGAAGTGGCCAGCCGGCATTCGAACACATAGCGATCGTGATGCCCATCGATCGTGATGGGAGTCATCGATCGTGATGGCGACGACTTCGACTTGCGCTAGGTCAAAACGGATAACGTTTGACGCGGCCACTTCGCGATAAAATTTGAAAAAATCCATGATCCGTTCCAAAGAAATAGGAGACAATTTCAGAGGCCAAAGTCTATAAAAGGAGGGGAGGATTCCACTCCAAATCACATCAATTATTCATCAAGTGCTCCTACAACGCCAACGCTTCAACACCGTCATAACGCCGACGCGACGACAACCTCAGATCTTCTTCGTCGGTAGCAGCATCTAGTAATACTTTTTATTATTGTATTCGTTGTTTTTTTTGTAACGAGGTGAGGTAGGCTTGTTGCCTCATCCTCGTACTTCCGGATTTTGTGATCGTTGTCTCCTACCTCCAACGAGGAGGAGACGTTATAGTGCTTTGCCCTCCGTACGCGGTCAAGGACCGATAGGGCCTTGGAGTAGCAACCACTGGGTTGTGAACCAAGTAAAATAAACGTGTCATTTTATTTTCCGCTGTGTTTACTCGTTTACTTTGCGTATCGAACGAACGAAAACGAAAGTTTTACGATCGCTATTCACCCCCCCCCCCTCTAGCGACGCTTCTCGATCCAACAAAAGGCACACTAAGTGTAGGACTTTGGTACCCTAGGACTAGGTCTTTTGACTTGGTTGGGTACACCAATTCCGATTATGCGGGTTGCAAATTGAATCAGAAAAGTACTAGTGGTGGATGCCAATTTCTTGGATCCTCCCTAGTTAGTTGGAATAGTAGGAAGCAATCTTGTGTTGCTTTATCCACCACCGAGGCGGAATATGTGGCCATGGGTGGTCGTGTAGCTCAATTGCTTTGGATGAGACATACTCTAGAAGATTATGAGCTACACTACTTCAACATTAAAGTTTATTGTGATAATGTGAGTACAATAAATTTGACCAAAAATCCGGTGCATCACTATTGGATCGAAGCGGATCGCTAGAGGGGGGTGAATAGCGATAAATCTTTTCTTTCGTTCGAATTCGTTTCAAGACAATTATATGCAGCGGAAATATAAATGAATACTAAAAGAGACAAATAAATTTTTTACTTGGTTCGTAGCCTTCGGCTACTACTCCAAGGCCCTAGTGATCCTTGATCACGAACGGAGGGCAATTCACTAAAAACACTCCTCCTCGTTGGAGGTAGGAAATGACGATTACAAAAAAAACCTTTGAAAGAAAAGATAGAGAGACAAACCCTCTCTTCTATTAATGTAAAGTGCAATGATAGAAAACCTCGATTAATAAAAGGAATTTGCAATATTAAAGAGACGACAAAGTAAAATACCAACAACTAAAGAATAGAAACTAAGCTAGGGTTGTTGACAGCACTTCGTCGTAGAGTCGTCGGAGAATCGCAGAGTTGCAGAGGCTTTTGAGCACTTAGAGTTGATGAAAAACCCTAGGAGAGGCCCTCCTTTTATAGCCCTTGAGCCCCTTTTCGAGAGGATCTTCAACCAATAGGAATTGGGCACAAGACTCCTTAAAAAATGGTGATAAAGCTTGACTCCTCGAGGTTGATCATTGACCATCAGTCGATTGATGGCCATCATCGATCGATGGCGATCCGAATGTCGATCGCAGTGATAGATGACAGTCGAGTCCTTCAAGCTGGCAATCAACTGATGCTAGTTGCAAGGCAAAGTTAGCTTAACACGACAAACTCCGACCGTCCGATCTCGACCTAGACCACCTATAGGATGTCTTTGGTCGAATCTATGCTTAAGATCATCCCCGTAAAGAGGATACGACCTCACTTACTCTCGCACACACATGAGCTTACCACAATACTTACTGTGTCACTTTCGCTTCCGACCTTCCACTCAATTCCTTTGGCTCCCTCCAAAGTCACTCGAGTGTCGCCCGACCACCACGGCTTCCTCTGGGTGTCGCTAGCCTTCAGCTCCAGCGTTGGCACTTTTCTGCACACTCGATTTAGCTCGTGAGATAACAATATAAGATTAACTTTGTATCGTTTGCTATAATCAAAACTCATGTTCGACTTAGGTGCCTACTGCACCAACAATCTCCCCTTTTTTGATCTATTACAAACCCACATACAAAGTTAAGAAGATAATATGCATGAAGAATTAAAATATGCATGAGACACAAGAATAATAAAGATTAGTAGGAGTAGTAAGGATTTTCTTCAAGTACTCCCCCTTGAGGAAACCTCCCCCTTCACCGAGGGTGAGTCTTTGAAAGAAGACCTTAATCCTTCCCCTAGATGGTTGCTATTTAGGAAGAGTTTAAGTAATTAACATTACTTAAAGTTGGCCTTAGTAAAACATTTAAGTTAAGAGAACTTCTTAACTTGACCCTTTCTCCCCCTTTCTTAAGTAAAGCATTAACATTTGGCCATAGTGTTTAAAAATAAGTTTAAGTTAAGAATTTTCTTAACTTGGCCTTTACTTCCTTTTTGTTAACAAAAACAAGTTAAGTAAATTTTCAAAACTTAAAGTTAAATAAACATGTACTTAACTTTTGTCCATGTGAATAAATATGAAGTGAGTTAAGTTATCAAAAATTTTGATCAGTTAAGGGATCAAAAAGTGAGTTAAGTTATCAAAAATTTTGATCAGTTAAGTTATCAAAAATTGATCCCTTAACTTTGGCCTTTTTCTCCCCCTTTTGCCAAATATCAAAAAGAGTGGGGGTGTATGAAAAACAAATATAGATATTAAATTTAAAGTCCAAGCATGTTCCATATTATTTTGAAAATAATATACTGAAAATAAGCTCATCTATAAAATGTTCGACTCATATTGACTTGATTGATATGAAAGATCAATCAGTCCTGGTCAGAGTCGATTAATATATATGATTATACTCCGTGGTTCATGGCGATGCACTAGCTCTACTGTTGGTGCAGTAGGCACCTAAGTCGAACCTGAGTTTTGATTATAGCAAAAGATACAAAGTTAAGCTCATGTCATTATCTCACGAGCTGAATCGAGTGTGCAGTAAATTGCTATAGCTGGAGCTGAAGGCTAGCGACACCCGGAGGAAGCCGCGGAGGTCGGGCGACACTCGAGTGACTTCGTAGGGAGCCGAAGGAATCGAGTGGAAGGCCGGAAGCAAAAGCAACATGTAAGTATCGAGGTAAGCTCGTGTGTGAGAGCGTAAGTGAGGTCGTATCCTCGTTACGGGGATGATCTTAAGCGTAGATCCGACCAAAGACATCCTATAGATGGTCTAGGTCGAGATCGGACGATCGACGACCGTCGAAATTATGTTTTTGTTGAGCTAACTTTGACTTGCAGCAAGCATCGACACGCCGACCGCTTGAGGACTCGACCGCGCCAATCACCGATCGGCCGAGAGTCGACTGATCGGCGATGCCATCACGATCGATGATGACCATCACCGATCGATGGTCAGGATCGACCTCGAGGAGTCAAGGTTTATCACCAAATTTCAAGGGGAGTGGTGCTCAATTGTGATTGGCTAGGGTTCCTCTCGAAAAGGGGCTCAAAGGCTATAAAAGGAGGGCCAAACCTAGGGTTTCATCATCAATTCTAAGCTCAAAAGCCTCCGCAACGCTGCGACTCTCCGACAACTCTACGACAACGAAGTGCTGCCAACAACCCTAGTTTAAGTCCTATCTTCGAGTTGTTGGTATAATCTTGTCTTGTCATTTCTTTTAATCTTGCAATTAGTTTGTCAATCGAGGCTTTCTATCGTTGCATTTTCATTTTAATAGAAGAGAGGGTTTGTCTCTCTATCTTGTGCTTCGAAAGTTGTTTTTTGTAATCGTAAACTCCTACCTCCAACGAGGAGTGTTTTAGTGAATTTCCCTTCGTACACGGTCTAGGACCGTTAGGGCCTTGGAGTAGTAGCCGAAGGCTACGAACCAAGTAAAAAACTATTTGTCTCTTTTAGTTTTTATTTACATTTCCTCTGCGTATATTTGTCTTGAAACAAAAAGTTTTTTTCACTATTCACCCCCCCCTCTAGCGAACCGCATCGATCCAACAATTGGTATCAGAGCTGGGGGCGCTTAGATTTGGTGAAACCACCAATCTAACATTTTTTACAGATTTATTTTTCGTTCGTTTAAATTTTTCTCCCGCACTACTAATCCAAGACGAAGTCTTGGTACTCTTCGTTTGGTTTTGTTTTGCAAGTATTCGCTTTTGGAGTAGCCGACGATCAAACGTGCATAACTTTTCGTACAAGTTGACCCACGACACGGTCTACCTACCAAATCGAAGTCCTCGCAGAGATCTACACTTCTTATTGGGGTTTACCCCCATAACAAGTTGTTTTCATCCTCAAAAATCGACGTTTAGTAGCCTTTCGGGGACATTGAAGGTTGTGAGTACTTACTTTTTATTTAGTTTCTTATTTCTTTGCTTAACTTTCTATTTTTCGTTTGTTTCTTTTTATTTCCCACACTACTAATCCAAGACGCAAGTCTTGGTACTTTCGTGTGTTTTTGTCATCGCTAGGTCTTCTTTTTAGTCTCCTTGTTTTTTGTTCTAATGGCCCATCTCGAGGGTTTTAGCACCGTCCGACCTCCGTTTTACAACGGAGATGATTTCCGCTACTGGAAAGGTCGGATGGAATGCTTTCTCAAAACCCAAATCGAGATGTGGATCATAATCCAAACGGGTTTCACACTTCCGACTAATGAAGTGGGTGACTCCTTGGATTATGATCAATGGACCGTTGCAACAAAACGACAAGTCGAAGCCGATGCCAAGGCAACACAAATCCTCCAATGCGGCTTGTCCAAGGAGGAGTTAAATCGCGTCGGCCCCTTCATAAGCGCAAAAGATCTTTGGACAAAACTAGTGGAGCTACACGAAGGGACCGATGAAGCCAAGGTATGTAAGCGCGACCTTTTATTCAATAAATTATATAATCTAAAAATGCAGGAACACGAGTCCGCAACGCAACTTCACGCCCGAGTCCAGGACATCGTCAACAACCTACACGCAATCGGGCAAAAGGTCGAAAACCGTGACCTTATAAGGTATGTTCTAAACTCTTTTCCGAGGACTACCTTGTGGGCATCCATGGTCGACGCCTACAAGGTCTCCAAGGACCTTTCTAAAGTTAGAATAGATGAATTATTCTCAGATTTCGAATTACATGAGCAGTCCAACTCGGAACCCAAGAGGGGTATAGCCTTGTTTGCAGGTTCAAAGAAGAAGAAAACCGCAAGCAAGCCACCACCAACCGAGGAGGAAGACGAGTCCGAAGAAGAAGTTGACCCGGAGTTGACTGCCGAACTAATGAACCTAGCTCGAAGGATAGCCAAGGGACGAAAGCGAACCACGACTCGAACCAACCAAGGTAAGCCTAAAAGTTCTAATATTAGGTGTTATGAGTGTAACAGGTTTGGACATATCAAGTCCGAGTGCCCCAAGCTCAACCACCGAGCACCTAAGCACAAGAAGGCCCTCAACGCGACATGGGAAGAAGCGTCATCCGAAGAAGACGAAGACCACGTCTTCATGGCGAAATTGATTGAGTCCGACACGGAGACCGAACCTGAACTTGAGTCAGAACTTGAGGATGACTCGGACTACGAAGCTACCTTCAAGTCAAGCCACGGATACGCATCCGGTTCAAAAGATACCCTTAAAGTGAGTCGAACTTTATTTAATACTTTACATAATACGGTTAGGTTTTTATCTAGGAAATTAGTTAAGTCCGAGTCCAAGGTCGAGACCCTGGTTGAGGAGGTCAAACTCCTCAAACACAAGGTCTCCCTAACCTCTTCGACTAGTCAAGTTCGAGAAGAGGACCCAACTCGAGCTGAAAAGCTCGAAGTTGAGAACTCTCTCTTGAAAAGTCAAGTTGAAGATCTTAGGAACACGTTGGAAAGGTTCACTTCGGGATCCAAAGGACTTGACCTCCTACTTGGATCTCAAAGGGCCGTGTACAACAAGGCTGGACTAGGGTTTAACTCAAACACGACTAATTGGTCGTATATGTCGATTGTAAGTCGACATAGAAAACATGTCCAAGCATGGGTCCCTAAGAACTTTTTGATTTCAACTCTAGGATCCAACCCGTACTGGGTTCCCAAGGACCAAATCCACTATGTGGATAGACCGAACTGATTCAACGGTCTAGGGGAGCCAAGACAAAACATGTTTGTGCTTTAACTTAGAAATTGCATGCTCGAATTTTTTGTTTTGTTTTTTTAACTTGTGAACTCACTTAGAACACATACATAACCAACTAAAATCCTTGAAAAGATTGAGCCTCGGGAGCCTCTTTTCAAAAATAACTTGATTAGACAGAAATAGTCTTAGGTGAGTCAAGTCATCATTTTCTTGAAAATGGCTTTGTCTAAGGAAGTGGTCGATGATCCGATAAAAGAAGGTCCTCATGCCTCGCCACGACTGGAAGCCATGATCTTGAAAAGGTAAACTTGACAAGCCTAGGGTCAAATCCAAATCTAACATAAAATTACTTGAACCTAAATGCACTTAATCAACTTAATTGGAAGTCATCTCACAAAAACACATAAGTATAACATGCTTGATCATATAAACAGGTGAGATGACCTAGGTTTAAAAACTTACAACCAATTTTTTTAAAATAATATAAAAAATCTAACATCCAATCCAACCACCTTGTGTGTAGGATCAATGGATGTTGGACAGTTGCTCCCGACACATGACCGGGGATCAACTCAAATTCACGAAGCTTCGATTCAAACGACAAGGATCGGTAGCCTTTGGGAATAACGACAAGCTCAAAATCATCGGATCAGGTGATATCGAGCTTAACTCGAATTTTGTTATTAAAAATGTATTACTTGTAGAGAATTTTGAATATAACCTGCTTAGCGTAAGCCAATTATGTGACAATAACTATAAGGTCGTATTTTTAGATAATGAATGTGTAATTAAAACAAATAAAATAGCTAAAATAATACTCAAAGGAACTAGGACAAATAACATTTATACAATTAACTTAATCAAATCCTCATCCAAATGTCTTATGACACAAGAAGAGGAATCATGGTTGTGGCACCGACGACTCAGTCACTCGCACCCAAGACTCGTCCACAAGATGAGTCAGAGTGGCTTAGTCAGAGGCTTACCCAACCTCAACAATTTGGTTAATAAAATCTATAATGCTTGTCAACAAGGAAAACAACCTAGGACACAACACAAATTAACTAACCAAGAACGAACCTCAAGTGTACTTGAGCTTCTGCATATGGATATATTCGATTCACATGGAGCCAAGTCACTCAATAGAAGTCAATATTGCTTAGTCATAATTGACGACTACTCCAGGTTTACCTGGGTTAGGTTCATCAAACATAAAAATGATACCCTAGATCGATTAATCAATCTATTCAAATTAATCGAGAATCAAAAAAACCTTAAGGTTAAAAGACTTAGAAGCGATCATGGTGGTGAATTCTAAAATCAAAGGTTCACCGACTTCTGTAACCTAAATGAATACCACCATGAATTCTCTTGCCCTAGGACCCCTCAACAAAATGGCCTAGTGGAGCGGAAAAACCAAACTCTACAAGAAGCCGCTAGGACCATGTTGAACGAATACGACCTACCCGATAGATTTTGGGCAGAAGCCGTTAGCACGGCTTGCTATGTCCAGAATAGGATCCTTATGATAAAGAGGCACCTTAAGACCTCCTACGAGATTTATCACAATAAAGTGCCCAACATCAAGTACTTTAGGGTATTTGGATGTAAGGTACATATCTTAAACACTAAGAACCACCTAGGGAAATTCAAATCCAAAACCTCCACCGGAATCTTCTTAGGATACTCAACCACGAGTAGGGCCTATAGGGTATATAACCACAATACCCTTAAAGTCGAAGAGACTATTAATGTAGTGTTCGATGAAGTACCCGAACCTACATAACCCTTAATGACCCCAAGTGTTGAGCCCACTAATACCAAACTCATCTCTGACCCTGAGATCGAGTCTAATCCACATCAATCAACTTCTCTTGTCGACCAAGTGACAAGTGATCCGAGTCAAACTAGTGTTCAACCAAGTCACCCCATTGATCAAGTATTAGGTGACACAAACCCAACCCAATCTAGGATTCAGACTAACCACCCTATCGATCAAGTGATAGGAGATCCTAATCTAGGAGTTCGAACTAGAGCATCCTATAGGAACCTTAGTCAAATTTCCTTAATTTCAAAGATAGAACCCAAATCAATTTAACAAGCTCTTCTTGATCCCGATTGGATTATTGCAATGCAAGAAGAGCTAGCTCAATTTACTAGGAATGAAGTGTGGGAATTAGTACCACCACCTAAAGACAAAATGATAATTGGAACAAGGTGGGTGTTTCGAAATAAGCTTGATGATAAAGGTGAAGTAGTTAGAAACAAGGCTAGGTTAGTCGCCAAAGGGTTTAGTCAAGTCGAAGGCTTAGATTACGACGAAACCTATGCCCCAGTAGCTAGACTCGAATCCATTCGAATGTTGCTAGCTTATGCCGCACATCGAGGATTTAAGCTGTTTCAAATGGATACATTAAAGAAGAAGTTTATGTTAGCCAACCCCCCGGATTCGAAAATCTAGATAAACCTGACCATGTTCTAAAACTTAAGAAAGCTCTCTATGGACTTAAACAAGCTCCTCGAGCTTGGTACGAGAGACTTTCAATCCATCTTAAGTCAAAAGGGTTTAACCAAGGCTTAGTTGACCCAACTCTCTTCGTAAAAACCATAGGTAAAGAAATATTCATAGCTCAAATTTACGTAGACGATATAATTTTTGGAACCTCTAACTCAGCCTTACTAAACGAGTTCGTTTCACTCATGGAAAGTGAGTTCGAAATGAACTTGGTAGGCGAGTTAAGTTTCTTTTTAGGTCTACAAATTAAACAAACTAAGGATGGTATATACCTATATCAACAAAAATATACTAAGGAGTTAATTAAAAGATTTGGAATGCAAGACGCTAAGGTAATAAACACCCCAATGGCGATTAATGTTAACATAGGAGAAGACCTAGAAAGTAAGTCCATTGACTTAAAGTACTATAGGAGCGCGATAGGAAGTCTCCTATACTTAACTGCGAGTCGACCCGACATCCTATTCGCAGTAAGTATGTGCGCCAGGTTTCAAACCTGTGCTAAGGAGTCTCACCTAACCCTAGTTAAGCGTATCCTTAGATATCTAAAGGGTACACTTAATGTCGGAATTTGGTATCCTAGATCTACCGAGTTCGAACTAACCGGCTACTCCGATTCGGACTATGCCGGTAGTAAGCTCGATAGAAAGAGCACAAGTGGTTGTTGTCAACTTCTCGGCTCGAGTCTAGTGAGTTGGTGCAGTAGGAAGCAACACTGTGTTGCTTTATCTACCACCGAAGCCGAATACATCACGATGGGTGAGTGTGTCATGCAGCTTCTTTGGATGAAGCACACTCTCCGCGACTTTAAGTTAGACTTTACGAATACTAAACTTCACGTAGATAACATTAGTTCAATTAATCTTACAAAGAATCCGATATGTCACTCTAGGACCAAACATATAGAGGTCAAACACCATTTTATTCGAGAACATGTGGCCAACGGAGCCATACAACTCGAATACGTCGAATCGAAGTCTAACTTGGCAGACCTATTTACTAAACCCCTACCCGAAGCCGAATTTAGTCTATTAAGACGAAAATTGGGCATGTGCGTAATAGAATAGGTACTTGCAAATTATATGTTCTTACTACTATTTCTTTAATTTCATGGAACTAGCATAGGACATACCTTAGATATCATGAACCTATAGATTTAAGGAGCCAGTACATCTCACAACACATAGGACTAATGTGTTTGTGTACTTAGCCACGTAGATGGGCGTGAGATGTTAGGACCTTACTCCTGGTTCCAGATGTAGAGCTAGTGCATCGCTATGAACCACGGAGTATAATCATCTAACCGACTCCAGACTGATTGATCTTCCATATCAATCAAGCCAAATATGAGTCGAACATTTTATAGATGAACTTATTTTCAGTATATTATTTTCAAAATAATGTGGAACATGCTTGGACTTTAAAATTAAAACTTGTTTTTATTCCAGACACACTCTCACTCTTTTCGATATATGGCAAAAGGGGGAGAAAAAGGCCAAAGTTAAGGGATCAATATTTTTTTTAAGGCTTACTCAAACTTTAACACATTTAGTTAACTTGTTAACAGAAAATAATTTACTTAACTTTAAGTTAACTTGTTAACAAAATGGAAGTAAAGGCCAAGGTTAAGAAATCAATTTTTTGATTTCTTAACTTAAAACTTATTTTAAACACTATGGCCAATATTTCGGTTACTTAATTCTTTTTTAGTAGCAAATATCAAGGGGAAGAGTTAAAACTCTTTCTCAAGTACTCACCCTCGGTCAAGGGGGAGGTTTCCTCAAGGGGGAGCATTTGAAAAAGAGTTTTTATACTCCTACACATTCATGTATATCTCATACTCTTTTTGCTTAATTTATTTTTCTTAACTTTGTATGTGGGTTTGCCATAAATCAAAAAGGGGGAGATTGTTGGTGCAGTAGGCACCTAAGTCGAACCTGAGTTTTGATTATAGCAAAAGATACAAAGTTAAGCTCATGTCATTATCTCACGAGCTGAATCGAGCGATGAAATTGCTATAGCCGAGTGAAGGCTAGCGACACCGGAGGAAGCCGCGGTGGGCGACACTCGAAAGTGACTTCGTAGGAGCCAAGGAATCGAGTGGAAGGCGGAAGCAAAAGCAACATGTAAGTATCGAGGTAAGCTCGTGTGTGAGAGCGTAAGTGAGGTCGTATCCTCGTT
Organism: Wurfbainia villosa; assembly: GCA_025175895.1. NCBI lineage: Eukaryota > Viridiplantae > Streptophyta > Magnoliopsida > Zingiberales > Zingiberaceae > Wurfbainia > Wurfbainia villosa. The sequence continues at coordinate 64,884,020 of CM046001.1, forward strand.
ACGGGGATGATCTTAAGCGTAGATCCGACCAAAGACATCCTATAGATGGTCTAGGTCGAGATCGGCGACCGTCGAAATTATGTTTTGTTGAGCTAACTTTGACTTGCGGCAAGCATCACGATTGCCGGCTTGGAGGACTCGACGTCCAATCGCCGATCACGAGGAGTCGACTCGACCGATCGCCGCCATCGATCGTGATGATGACCATCGGTCATTGATGGTCAAAGGATCACCGAGGAGTCAAGGTTTATCACCAAATTTCAAGGGAGTGGTGCTCAATTGTGATTGGCTAGGGTTCCTCTCGAAAAGGGGCTCAAAGGCTATAAAAGGAGGGCCAAACCTAGGGTTTCATCATCAATTTGCGACTCTCCGACAACTCTACGACAACGAAGTGCTGCCAACAACCCTAGTTTAAGTCCTATCTTCGAGTTGTTGGTATAATCTTGTCTTGTCATTTCTTTTAATCTTGCAATTAGTTTGTCAATCGAGGCTTTCTATCGTTGCATTTTCATTTTAATAGAAGAGAGGGTTTGTCTCTCTATCTTGTGCTTCGAAAGTTGTTTTTTGTAATCGTAAACTCCTACCTCCAACGAGGAGGAGTGTTTTAGTGAATTGCCCTCCGTACACGGTCTAGGACCGTTAGGGCCTTGGAGTAGTAGCCGAAGGCTACGAACCAAGTAAAAAACTATTTGTTTCTTTTAGTTTTTATTTACATTTCCTCTGCGTATATTTGTCTTGAAACAAAAAGTTTTTTTCACTATTCACCCCCCCCTCTAGCGAACCGCATCGATCCAACATCTACATCTGGAACCAGGATTAAGGTCCTAACATCTCATGCCCATCTACGTGGCTAAGTACACAAACACATTAGTCCTATGTGTTATGAGATGTATTGACTCCTTAAATCTATAGGTGCATGATATCTAAGGTATGTCCTAAGCTAGTTCCATGAAAATGAAAAGTAATAAATAGTAGTAAGAAAATATAATTTGTAAGTTCCTATTCTACTACGCACATGCCCAATTTTCGTCTTAATAGATTGAATTCGGCTTCAGGTAGGGGTTTAGTAAATAGGTCTGCCAAGTTGGACTTCGATTCGACGTATTCGAGTTGTATGACTCTGTTGGCCACATGTTCTCGAATGAAATGATGTTTGACCTCTATATGTTTGGTCCTAGAATGACATATCGGATTCTTAGTTAGGTTAATTGAGCTAATGTTATCTATGTGGAGTTTAGTGTTCGTAAAGTCTAACTTAAAGTCATGGAGAGTGTGCTTCATCTAAAGAAGCTGAGTGACACACTCACCCATCGCAATCTATTCGGCTTCGATGGTAGATAAGGCAACACAGTGTTGCTTCATACTGCACCAACTCACTAGACTCGAGCCGAGAAGTTGACAACAACCACTCGTACTCTTTCTATCGAGCTTACTACTGGCATAGTCCGAATTGGAGTAGCCGGTTAGTTCGAACTCGGTAGATCTAGGGTACTAAATACCGACATTAAGTGTACCCTTTAGATATCCACTTGACTAGAGTTAGGTGAGACTCCTTGGCACAGGTTTAGAACCTTGCGCACATACTTACTGCAAATAAGATATCATGTCGGCTTGCAGTTAAGTAAAGGAGACTCCCTATTACGCTCCTATAGTATTTTAAATCAATTGAATTTCCGATTACATCTTCTTCTATATTTACATTCGTTGCCATTGGGGTATTAATAATTTTAGCGTCTTGCATTCCAAAGCGTTTAATTAATTCCCTAGTATATTTGCGTTGTTGTAGGTATATTTTATCTTTAGTTTGTTTAATTTGTAGACCTAAGAAGAAACTCAACTCTCCTACTAAATTCATTTCAAATTCACTTTCCATAAGTGAAATGAATTCATTTAGTAGGATCGAGTTGGTGGTTCCGAAAATAATATCATCTACGTAGATTTGGGCTATGAATATGTCTTTACCTAAGGTTTTACGAAAAGGGTTGGGTCAACTACACCTTGGTTAAATCCTTTGGACTTAAGATAAACCGAAAGTCTCTCGTACCAAGCTCGAAGAGCTTGTTTAAGTCCATAGAGAGCTTTCTTTAACCTAAGGACATGATCTGGTTTATCTAGGCTTTCGAAACTGGGGGGTTGACTAACATAAACCTCTTCTTTAATGTATCCATTCAAGAATGCTGACTTTACATCCATTTGAAACAACTTAAATCTTCGATGTGCAGCATATGCTAATAACATTCAAATGGACTCTAATCTAGCTACTGGGGCATAGGTCTCGTCGTAATCTAAACCTTCGACTTGACAAAACCCTTTAGCGACTAATCTAGCTTTATTTCTAACTACTTCACCTTTATCATCAAGTTTATTCCTAAACACCCACCTTGTTCCAATGATTGTTTTATCTTTAGGTGGTGGTACTAATTCCCATACTTCGTTCCTAGTGAATTGAGCCAGCTCTTCTTGCATTGCAATAATCCAATTGAGATCAAGAAGAGCTTGGTCAATAGTTTTGGGTTCAATTTTGGAAATCAAGGAGATTTGACTAAGGTTTCTGTATGAGGCTCTAGTTCAAACTCCTAGACTTGGATCACCTATCACTTGGTCGATAGGATGATTCATTTGAGTCCTAGATTGGTTTGGGTTTGGGTCATCTACCACTTGATCAATAGGATGACTCGTTTGAGTCCTAGTTTGGTTAGAGTCATCTACCACTTGGTCGATAGACTGACTTGGTTGACTTAGGTTAGGATTAATACTAGACTTGATCTCCGGATCGGAGTTGAGTCTGGTATGAATCGGCTCGCTAATTGGGGTCGTCGGGGGTTTTGTAGGTTCATGTCCTTCATCAAACACTACATTGATAGTCTCCTCGACTCTAAGGGTGTCATGGTTATATACTCTATAAGCTCTACTTGTAGTCGAGTATCCTAGAAAGATTCCAATCGAGGTTTTGGATGTAAATTTCCCTAGGTAATCCTTAGTGTTTAGGATATGTACCTTACACCCAAATACCCTAAAGTACTTGATGTTAGGTATTTTATTGTGATAAATCTCGTATGAGGTCTTAAGGTGCCTCTTTACCATAAGGATCCTATTTTGGACATAGCATGTCGTACTTACCACTTCTGCCCAAAACCTATCGGATAGATTATACTCGTTTAACATTGTCCTAGCTGCTTCTTGTAGGGTTCTATTTATACGTTCTACTAGGCCATTATATTGTGGGTTTCTAGGGCAAGGGAACTCATGGTGGTATCCATTTAGGTTACAGAATTCTGTAAACATGTGGCTCTCAAATTCACCACCATGATCAGTCCTAAGTCTTTTGATTTTAAGGTTTTGTTGATTTTCTATTAGTTTAAATAGATTGATTAATTGATCTAGGGTATCACTTTTGTGTTTGATGAACCTAACCCAAGTAAATCTAGAATAGTCATCAATTATGACTAAGCAGAATTTACTCCCATTAAGTGACTTAGCTCCGTGTGAATCAAATAGATCCACGTGTAGGAGCTCAAGAACACTTTTGGTTCGTTCTTGATTAGTTTGTTGATGTTGTATCCTAGATTGTTTACCTTGTTGACAAGCATTACATATTTTATTGTTCAAGTTATTGAGGTTAGGCAAACCTCTGACTAAGTCACTCTGACTCATCTTGTGGATGAGTCTTAGGTGTGAGTGACCGAGTCGTCGGTGCCACAACCATGATTCCTCTTGCCGTGTCATAAGACACTTGGTTGGAGTTAGTTAAATTAATAGTGTAAATATTGTTATTTTGTAGTTCCTTTAAGGATTGTTTTAGAAGTTTCATTTGTATTAATTACGCATTCATTTTCTAGAAATATGACCTTATAGTTATTATCACACAATTGGCTTACACTAAGTAAATTATATTGAAAATTTTCTACCAATAAGACATTTTGAATATTAAAGTTAGAGTTAAGCTCAATATCACCTGATCCGATGATTTTGAGTTTGTCGTTGTTTCCGAAGGCTACCGATCCTTGTCGTTTGAATCGAAGCTTCGAAAACTTGAGTTGATCCCCGGTCATGTGTCGGGAGCAACCACTGTCTAACATCTATTGATCATACACGCAAGGTAGTTGGATTAGATATTGGATTTATTAAAGATTGGTTGAAAATTATTAACCTAAATCATCTCACCCATGTCTACATGATCAAACATGTTAACCCTATATGTTCTTATGAGATGACTTCCAATTTTACTTGAATTAAATTTAATGATTTGAACACTTGTCAACCTTGCGTTAGATTCAGATTTGACCTTAGGCTCATCAAGTCACCTTTTCAAGATCATGGCTTCCAGGTCGTAGCGAGGCATAGAGGCCTTCTTTGATCAGAACAATCACCACTTCCTTAGACAAAGCCATTTTCAAGAAAATAGATACTTGACTCACCTAAGACCATTTCTTGGTCTACCTAGTCTAGGATACGGCGAGGTAGCTTCAGCTAGTTCCACTAGGTCAAGTGCACCGAACTAGATACGCCTTATCTAGCCTGAATACACAAGACTCTGCTTTCCTAGCATACTATCATCTCGCCGCATCCTGGTACTATGTTATCAAGTATTGATGAGTTATAGTCCTATCTAGCCATTCTAAAAAGAAGAATCAAACTAAATAAAGAACCTAAGCATGCAATTTCTAAGTTAAAATACAAACAAGTTTTGTACTGGCTCCCCCTGGACCGTTGAATCGATTCGGTCTCTCCACATAGTGGATTTGGTCCTTGGGAACCCAGTATTGGTTCGATCCTAAGTTTGAAATCAAGGCGGTCTTAGGGACCCATGCTTGGACACATTTTTTATGTCGACTTACAATCGACATATACGACTTGTTGGTCGTATTTGAGCTAAACCCTAGTCCGACCTTGTTGTACACGACCCTTTGCGATCCAAGTAGGAGGTCAAGTCCTTTGGATCCCAAAGTAAACCTTTCCAATGTGTTCCTAAGATCCTCGACTTGACTCTTCAAGAGTGAGTTCTCAACTTCGAGCTTTTCAACCCGAGTTGAGTCCTCCTCTCGAACTCGACTAGTCCAAGAGGTTACGGAGACCTCGTGTTTGAGGAGTTTAACTTCCTCAACCAGGGTCTCAACCTTGGACTCAGACTTAGCTAATTTCCTAGTTAAGAACTTAATTGCACTATAAAGCATACTAATAAGGGATCAACTTACCTTGAGTGTATCTTTTGAGCCGAATGTGTATCCGTGGCTTGTCTTGAATAGCGCTTCGCAGTTTGACTCGTCTTCGATTTCCGGCTCGTGTTCCAGTTCCGACTCCATCTCTGATTCCACCGGTTTAGCCATGAGGACACGATCATCATCTTCTTCCTCGGATGCTTTTTCCCATGTAGCATTGAGTGCCTTTTTGTGTTTTGGTGCTTTGCTTTTGAGCTTCGGGCATTCAGACTTGATGTGTCCAAACCTGTTGCACTCGTAACATCTAATATTGGAACTTTTAGGCTTACCTTCATTGGGTCGAGTGACGGTTCTCTTTCGGCCCTTGACTATCCTCCGAACTAGGTTGACTAGTTCGGCCTCCATTTCCGGGTCGACCTCCGAATCGGACTCATCCTCTTCTTCCTTCGGGGGTGGCTTGCTTGCAGTTTTCTTCCTCAAACCTGCAAAAAATGCTATACCCTTCTCGGGTTCCGAGTTAGACTGCTCATGAAGTTCGAAATCGGAAAATAACTCATCTAACCTATGTTTCGAAAGATCCTTGGAGACCTTGTAGGCATCGACTATGGATGCCATAAGATAGTCCTCGGAAAAGAGTTGAGAACATACCTTATAAGGTCGCGGTTTTCGACCTTTTGCCCGATCGCGTGTAGGTTATTGACTATGTCTTGAACGCGAGCGTGAAGTTGAGTCGCCGTTTCGTGTTCTTGCATTTTTAGATTATATAATTTATTAAACAAAAGATCGCGCTTACATACCTTGGCTTCATCGGTCCCTTCGTGTAGCTCTACTAGCTTTGTCCAAAGGTCCTTTGTGCTGATGAAGGGGCCGACGTGATTAAGCTCCTCCTTGGACAAGCCGCATTAGAGGATTTGAGTTGCCTTGGCGTCGGCTTCGACTTGTTTTTTTGTCGCATTGGTCCATTGGTCATAATCCAAGGATTCACCCACTTCGTTAGTCGGAAGTGTAAATCCCGTTTGGATTATGATCCACATCTCGATTTGGGTTTTAAGAAAGCACTCCATCCGACCTTTCCAGTAACGGAAATCATCTCCGTTGTAAAATGGAGGTCGGACGGTGCTAAAACCCTCGAGATGGGCAATTTGGAAGCAAAACCTTGCACACAAAATAATAAAAAAAACATGAAAAAGGTTCCAAGACTTCGCCTTGGATTAGTAATGTAGGAAATGAAAAGAAACAAAAGGAATAAACGAGAAATAACCAACTAAAATAAAAGATGAGCACTTACAACCTTCGATGTCCCCGAAATGGTACTAAATGTTGGTTTTTGGAGATGAAATCAGCTTTTTACAAGAGTAAACCCTAGTAAGAAGTGTAGATCTCTCTGAGAGCTTCGTTTTGGTAGGTAGCCCATTTCATGGGTCAACTTGTACGAAAAGTTATGCCCGTTTTACCGTCGGCTACTCCAAAAGCGAATACTTGCAAAACAAAACCAAAAGAAGAGTACCAAGACTTCGTCTTGGATTAGTAGTGCGGGAGAAAATTTAAACGAACAAAAAATGATTTGTAAAATTCAAAAACAAATCTGTAAAAAAAAAAGCTAGATTGGTGGTTTCACCAAATCTAAGCGCTCCCGGCTCTGGTACCAATTGTTGGATCGAAGCGGATCGCTAGAGGGGGGGTGAATAGCGATAAACCTTTTCTTTCATTTGAATTCGTTTCAAGACAATTAAACGCAGCGGAAAGATAAATGAAAACTAAAAGAGACAAATATATTTTTTACTTGGTTCGTAGCCTTCGGCTACTACTCCAAGCCCCTAGTGATCCTTGATCATGAACGGAGGACAATTCACTAAAAACACTTCTCCTCGTTAGAGGTAGGAGTTTGACGATTACAAAAAAAACCTTCGAAAGAAAAGATATTGAGACAAACCCTCTCTTCTATTAATGTAAAGTGCAATGATAGAAAACCTCGATTAATAAAAGGAATTTGCAATATTAAAGAGACGACAAAGTAAAATACCAACAACTAAAGAATAGAACCTAAGGTAGGGTTGTTGACAACACTTCGTCGTAAAGTCGTCAGAGAATCGCAGAGTTGCAGAGGCTTTTGAGCACTTAGAGTTGATGAAAAACCCTAGGAGAGACCCTCCTTTTATAGCCCTTGAACCCCTTTTCGAGAGGATCTTTGACCAAGAGGAATTGGGCACAAGACTTCTTGAAAAATGGTGATAAAGCTTGACTCCTCGAGGTTGATCATTGACCATCAGTCAACTGATGGCCATCATCAGTCGACTGATGGTAGCATCAGTCGAATGCTGACTGTAGGCAGTCGACTGATGGACGACAATCGAGTCCTCCAAGCTAGCAGTCAACTGATGCTAGCTGCAAGGCAAAGTTAGCTTAACAAAAATATTATTTCGACGGCCTCCGACCGCCCGATCTCGACCTAGACCACCTATAGGATGTCTTTGGTCAGATCTATGCTTAAGATCATCCCCGTAAAGAGGAAACGACCTCACTTACTCTCGCACACACATGAGCTTACCTCGATGCTTACTGTGTCGCTTTCGCTTCCGGCCTTCCACTCAATTTCTTCGGCTCCCTCCGAAGTCACTCGAGTGTCGCCCGACCACCGCGGCTTCCTCCGAGTGTCGCTAGCCTTCAGCTCCAGCGTTGGCACTTTTCTACACACTCGATTTAGCTCGTGAGATAACAATATAAGCTTAACTTTGTATCGTTTTCTATAATCAAAACTCAGGTTCGACTTAGGTGCCTACTGCACCAACAATCACTCTAGGAAAAAGAACATTGAAGTGAAACATCACTTCATTAGAGATCATGTGGCAAGGGAGAACATTAAACTTAATTACATAGGATCTAAGTCCAACCTTGCCGACATTTTCACCAAGGCTCTCCCTGAAGTGGATTTTTAATCACTTAGGAGAGAACTTGGAATGTTCTTAGTAGAGTAGAGGTTTAGGTTTGCATGATCCTATAGAAAATCTAGGACCATACCTCTAAACATCTCACAAAACACCTAAGAATCCATGATTTTTGTATTGAGCCACTTAGAAGTCATGTGAGATGTTAGGAAGATGCATTTGGTTCATCATGTTAGTGCCTATAAGATCCACATATCTCCACAATGGTATGATATTGTCCACTTTGGGCCTAAGCCCTCATGGTTTTATTTTTGGGCTTTTACCCAAAAGGCATCATACCAATGAATATATCTTTTTATCTTATAAGCACATGATCTTTTTCATATCTTACTGATAACTGTCATTTTGTTATATTATTTTGGTCCTTAATATTACTGTTTTTATCCTCTTCAGTGATTTATTACTGATTATTATCATGTTTTATGAGTCGGATATATTTTTGGACCTTATTGTAAATTCTCCTAATTTTTGAACTTATATGCAAATTTTATCTTTGTTTGTAGGAGATCGAGATGAGCCACTAGACTACACTCAAGTTGGATCAAATATGGCTTCATCTGGCGTCATAATGGACATTTCAAGATGATTTAATCTGAGCCCTTCATCCAGATCAGAAGACAAATGAAATCAAGGGTTCAGATCTGAGCATTATGGGCCGTCGGAGGAAAGTGATTGATTCTGAGCCATCTATCTGGATCTGGAGCGATCCGACCCATACATTAAGATCTACATGTCTTGGTCGTTCATCCGGACCGTTGGATCTTGATTATACCTTCAGACGGATCAGATCCGTCCATTTCAAATCAGACTGATTTCAGCCGTTGAATGGAGCAGCTTAATTAAGCAATTAATATATCCATCAAACCCTAGCTTGTTTGGACGGCTGGGATTAGATGAGGCTCAAATCGGACGGCTGGGAGAAAATCACTAAAACCTTACCTATCTTCCCAGAATCGGCAGAATCGGCAGAATCGACAGAAGCGCAGAATCGCGACGAGCGTAGGCGTTCTCTTCCTCGCGAGCGACGGCGGCAACCTCTTCTGTTTCCGTGCGAGCGGCGGCGGGATTGCACAGGAGTCGGCGGCGACGCGCAGAAGGAGGTTCTTCAATATCGCGACGAGCAGCTCAACTCGAGCCGAGGCATTTTTTCCCCCTGTTCACGCGCGGCAGAGTCTTCTTCCCCACGAGTGGCGGCGACAGTCCGCCAGCTTCTTCCGGCGACCTCCCTTCTGAGATCCGACGATAATCCCAACTGATCCTCGATGGTAGATCCAGATGCGCTGATTGCGGTAGCTGATCCGAAGCGGGGTGAGGCAAGATTCCGGTGATTCACCTTCACCGGCGTTCCACTCCATTTCGGCGACTTGGATAGGCCTTTCCATCTCGCCGGAGTCACCAACCAACTGTGCTGGATTAGGGTAGTTCCATATCCAACCTGTGAAGATTCCCTCCACTGTCCGGTGAATCCAGATCGCCGGAACAGTGTTCGCGTTCCTTCGTATGTCCGTCCTCCCTACTGCGTCGATCGGGGCAGCTTCACATTCACCGCCGGAATGGTTGTTTGGGTTATTGTGGCCATCATGGGGTTACCGATTGCTTATATTTGAATTCAGTCCATTTAATTGGATATTCTACTTTGTTATGTTTGTTTTGTTACTGTTAACTTGTTAGGTTATGTTTATCATGTTTAATTTTGTTTATTATGTTTGATCATGTTTAGGTTAGTTTTCGTATAGTAATGACACGGGTTGAATTGTTTTCGTTATTAGTTTAGATTTCATTTACATTTGGCCAGTGTACCGTATAGTGACAGTGCGGTGCTTGGTTAAATTGCTTTCGTTTATTGTATTTCGTTTATTGAAATTTTTAGTGACAGTTTGACTACTGTACCGTATAGTGACAGTGCGATGCTTGGTTGAATTGTTCACCTTTATTTTGTGATCATTGTACCGTATAGTGACAGTGCGGTGTGTGATTACTTACTTTTGCTCATTAGGATAGTTACTTGTTAATTGTTATTTGGTAGTTAGATTTACTTCTTGCAAATTTAATTTCCATGTCTATTTATCAGAATTGTTTGACCATTGCATCGTATAGTGACAGTGCGGTGCAAGGTTGAATCGTTCTTGCATTAGGTTAGCTTTGAATAATTATTTTGATAAATTGTAAAAACCCCCAGTGTTTACTTCTGTTTAAAAACAAACGTCCAGCCATTAGGTTCGTTTGGAGATGATCCGAGTCAAATCCTATACCTCATTAGTGTAGTTAGAAATTCGTAAATAATTTGGCGCCGTTGCCGGGGAACTTTAATGGGTTCGTTTGTCTTTAAACTGTAGTTTGTTTGTTTGTTTTCTTTTTCTTTTGTTATATTATCTTTCTTATTATCTATATTTGTTTCTCATTGCATTTGTTTGTGTGGATGAATAGGTCTTCAGGCGATAATCTTCTTGAGTTTTATGCAGCAGTTTTTCTCTTCCCTCAGAGGCCCAGCCTAGGAAGGGGGATGTTGAAGAAAAGGCTAGGGAATTCCAAGAGCTAGCAGATTCCCAAGTATGCCAAATTTTTTTTAAAGATCTGTGTGTTCACGAGAAGTTGTACTCTTTCTATGGAGGACCTATCTATGGGCCCTCTTTATGTAGACAGGGATATGGATTGTGTAGGGACTAGCGCTCTTCAGGCAACGCCCCAAGAATCACTTCCATCAGATGTTTGTGAGAAATGTCATTTCATGGTCGAGCATTGGATAATCTTAGGTCATATCTTCTCTGTGTATGGTATTGAAGTAGATCCTGCTAAAATTCATGTTATATCTTCTTTATCTTACCCCCGCTTCTATGCGGGAAGTTTGTGCTTTTCTAGGTCATGTAGGTTTCTACAGACATTTTATCAGAGACTTCAGTCAAATTGCCCTACCCTTGACCAAATTGTTGCAGAAGGAGGTGGTATTTCAGTTTGACTAGGATTGTGATGGAGATCGAGCCCTCCCCCATAGCAGATTCTTTTCCAGATGAGCAACTTTTTCACCTGTAGGGTAAGACACCATGGTATGCAGATCTTGCTATTTATTTAGTTGTCGTGTTGTACACATTTTACTCATGCACACGTCCAGAAATTGAAAAGTGATGCTAAGTATTATGTATGGGATGATCTTTATCATTGAAAATTTTGTAGTGATCAGATTATTAGATGATGTGCACTTGATTATGAGTTTCATTCCATACATACTTACTTTTTGTTATTCTCTGGCTTGTGGGGGGTATTTTGGACCCCAAAGAATTGCTAGGAAAGTTTTAGAGTCTGATTTGTATTGTCCCGCCTTATTTCATGATGCCTCTGAATTCTACAAGTCTTGTGAGCGATGTCAACGGACAGGGAATATAGGACGTAGAAATGAAATGCCTCAACAATCCTTGTTATTCTATGATATTTTCGATGTTTGGGGTATTGATTTTATGGGTTCATTTCCTGTATCTTTTATATTTTCATATATTCTTTTGGCATATGATTATGTTTCTAAATGGGTGGAGGGCATCCCCACTAGAACTGATGATTCTCTAGTTGTTGTGGATTTTGTTAGGTCTCACATATTTTACAAATTTGGAGTACCCAGGGCGATCATTAGTGATCAAGGGTCTCACTTTCGTAATAGACGCAGGTCATTTTAAGCAAAGAGATCAAGTCTATTATGGAGAATATGGTGGGGCCAGAAATGATGATGCTTCTTCTCCGACTTGAAAGGGGAGTGTGTTATTTTATTTATTGCGTTTGTTTCCTTCCTTTCATATTCGGAATAATCTGTGTTAGTTGTTTGTTTATCTGCCTGTTTGCCTCGGTTGTTTAGTTGTTTTTGTTAAGTCAAATAATATTCTCTATGCATGCCTTAGTATCATTTCAGAGGTGGTAAAAATTAGTTAAGTTTGATCATCAAATTATGGATTTTTGTGTATGATAGGAGACTTCACTTGCATGTAGTCACTTGTTATGATGGTGAACTTTTTATTGATAGTCTAAGCTTGATGTTTATTCACCTAGTGAGGTTACAAGCCATTCTTATCATCTACCCACTTTTGTGTGATAACACATGTGATTCTTGTTACTCTAGAATTTGCTTTGAGTCTTTTCAAAACTGCAGTAACATTTACTTGCATGAATATGATGAAGGATTTCATTCTTGACACTTTTTTTTGACTTGGTTTGCTTGTCTAATCCACGTGATACTTACTTATTCCATGTCTTATCATATCTTTTCAATTGCTATCCATTGTCTTTGTATCTTTGTGGATTATCTTTTTCATATCTATTGTTTTCCATGTTGGAGGAATAGTTTGATGGGTTGTATTGTCCGAGACGGACAAAATTTTTAAGTGTGGGGGAGGAGCTATATTATTTGTGTTGGAAACATGATATGGAAGGAATAGTTTTTAGAGGTCATTGGTCCATATATTTGTCTGTGATTAGTACTTGATTTTCTGCACACACAAAAAAAATGGCGCCATTCATGTTTCTTTTGTAAAAAAAAAAAAAAAAAAAAAAAAGAGAGAAAAAAATGTGCAATTGTAATGGCAGACAAATGGAATTGTAATGTGTTGAATAGAGCCATTTGATCCTGAATCCAATTCTAAAGTTTCCAATTGTCCTAGCCTCTTCCCATATTGCTGGTTACTGAGTATTTCACAGAGCAACTCATTAGGTTTATTTCTCCAATTCTTCTCTTGTTCCCTATTCATTTGTACCTTTGTCTTGTACTTCTCTTTGCATACTTTATCTGCAATCTACTTTTGATCTTATTTTGATTCATGATAAATCCTTTTGATTCATGTATGAGATGTATTGATAGCAGTAAAGAAGTAGATGATAAGCAAGCATATGGTAGTATAAAATTGCATGTTGTTTTGAGGGCACCCCACTCCTATATTATTATGTGAGCATCAGTGCATTTATCCATTTTGGGAGGTTTTGTATCAGGCTTAGTCTATTTGATTTGACTGTAAATCATCATACATGTTGACTGTTGTAGGAGTCGGATCTTTTGACTACCTAGGATCCGGATCGATTTGGTGATCCTAAGTAACTTATTTTTTCTGTCTCTGAATTATTGATCTAGGTATTGTTTAGGGAATGAGTGATGGAGTTAGTGTGTCTTTGTTTTTGTTATTGCACGGGACGCGCAAAAATAAGTGTGGGGGAATTGATAACTGTCATTTTGTTATATTATTTTGGTCCTTAATATTACTATTTTTATCCTCTCGAGTGATTTATTATTGATTATTATCATGTTTTATGAGTTGGATATATTTTTGGACCTTATTGTAAATTCTCCTAATTTTTGGACTTATATGCAAATTTTATCTTTGTTTGTAGGAGATCGAGATGAGCCACTAGACTACACTCAAGTTGGATCAAATATGGCTTCATCTGGGGTTATAATGGACATTTCAAGATGATTTAATCTGAGCCCTTCATCCAGATCAGAAGACAAATGAAATCAAGGATTCAGATCTAAGCATTATGGACCATCCGAGGAAAGTGATTGATTCTGAGCCATCCATCTAGATATGGAGCGATCCGGCCCATACATTAAGATCTACACGTCTTGGCCGTTCATCCGGACCGTTGGATCTTGATTATACCTTCAGACGGATCAGATCCGTCCATTTCAAATTAGACTGATTTCAGTCGTTGGATGGAGCAGCTTAATTAAGCAATTAATATATCCATCAAACCCTAGCTTGTTTGGACGGCTGGGATCAGATGAGGCTCAAATAAGACGGCTGGGAGAAAATCACTAAAACCTTACCTATCTTCTTCCTCACGGCGAACGCGCAACCTCTTCTGTTTCCGTGCGAGCAGCGGCGGGATTGCACAGGAGTCGCCGGCGACGCGTAGAAGGAGGTTCTTCAATATCGTGAAGAGCAGCACAACTCGAGCCGAGGCATTTTTTCCCCCTGTTCACGGCGGTAGAGTCTTCTTCCCCACGAGCGACGACGACAGTCCGACAGCTTCTTCTGGCGACCTCCCTTCCGAGATCCGGCGGCAATCCCAACCGATCCTCGACGGCAAATCCAGATGCGCTGATTGCGGTAGCTGATCCGAAGCGGTGTGAGGTAGGATTCCGGTGGTTCACCTTCACCGACGTTCCACTCCATTCCGACGACTGGGATAGGCCTTTCCATCTCGCCGGAGTCACCCACCAGCTGTTACGGATTAGGGCACTTCCATCTCCAACCGGTGAAGATTCCCTCCACTGTCCGGTGAATCCAGATCGCCGGAACAGTGTTCGCGTTCCTCCGTATGTCCATCCTCCCTGCTGCGTCGATCGGGGCAGCTTCTCATTCACCGCCGGAATGATTGTTTGGGTTATTGTGGCCATCGTGGGGTTACCGATTGCTTATATTTGAATTCAGTCCATTTAATTGGATATTCTTCTTTGTTATGTTTGTTTTGTTACGGTTAACTTGTTAGGTTATGTTTATCATGTTTAATTTTGTTTATTATGTTTGATCATGTTTAGGTTAGTTTTCATTTACATTCGACCAGTGTGCCGTATAGTGACAGTGCGGTGCCTGGTTGAATTGTTTTCGTTATTAGTTTATATTTCATTTACATTTGGCCAGTGTATCGTATAGTAACAGTGCGGTGCTTGGTTGAATTACTTTTGTTTATTGCATTTCGTTTATTGCAATTTTTAGTGACAGTTTGACTACTGTACCGTATAGTGACAGTGCGGTGCTTGGTTGAATTGTTCACCTTTATTTCGTGATCATTGTACCGTATAGTGACAGTGCGGTGTGTGATTACTTACTTTTGCGCATTAGGATAATTACTTGTTAATTGTTATTTGGTAGTTAGATTTACTTCTTGCAGATTTAATTTCCATGTCTGTTTATTAGAATTGTTTGACCATTGCATCGTATAGTGACAGTGCGGTGCAAGGTTGAATCGTTCTTGCATTAGGTTAGCTTTGAATCAGTATACATCGGTGTAGGGATGTATACTGAAAAGTCTATCTTTTGTATGAACATCTTTATTTTGAAATGAGAATCACATGATC
Source organism: Wurfbainia villosa (assembly GCA_025175895.1). NCBI lineage: Eukaryota > Viridiplantae > Streptophyta > Magnoliopsida > Zingiberales > Zingiberaceae > Wurfbainia > Wurfbainia villosa. Next base: position 64,899,175 of record CM046001.1, read on the forward strand.
ATTGTTTGCATATTTTTATGGTTATGCAATATTGTCTAATACTTTACATTGTAGATAACATGGTGTGTGGTGTCACACAGGAGATCATGTTATCGGCCCCTTGAAAAGTATAAGTAAAGGCTCACAACCGAGATGGCTTTGGACAAACCATCGGAATGGTTGTAGTGTGATTTGGTGTTGATTTGTCTTGGCCATAGAATCACACTAGTGCACTTTGTGTGTATTGAGCAGGACCGACTTAGAGGTGATTCGATTTATTGCTGACTACATAATCGAATCGGACCTTAGATATTATTTAGTACATGCTCTTAATCTCGATATAATAACGGACACATATACTTAGTACTCATCTCTTTGATTTACCAATGGGCGAGATTTATAGATTAAATCGATAGGCTCGGTAAGTTGGGAGAAGATATTATTTATATGGTGTGTCGTTGATTATAGGAGAAAACCGTATCCTATATATTAGGATGATGATGTCCCCTTGAGGAGCTCATAAGATTCATCATGTAAACCCTACAGGTGGACTTGGTCCGGCATGATGAAAAGGTTGAGTGGTACTACTCAAGAAGTTAGATGTTGATTAATTAATAGTCAGTAAATTAATTAATCGACGGACATTCGAGATCTTAAACGCGGGGAGAAAATGTACAAATAATATATGGAGCCCATATTATCATATGGGGGTTGGTGAGGTAGATCAATGATGAACCTTTAGTGGATTGGATCATCATTAGTGAATTGGACTTTATGTGGGCTTGATCCATGGGTGGCCAAGACCCAACTCCTCCTCATGGTCCCTAATGTAGACTATTAACACCTCATGAAGCATAGATCCAATGGATAGAAACAAAACTCTAAGATCCATAGGTAGAGATTAAATCTCTAAGATCCGACGGTTAAGATTAAATCTCTAGATCCGACGGTTGAGATTAAATCCCTAGAACCAATGGATGAGATTAATTCATGACTTATCCCTAACTCTATAAAAGGATGTCAAGGGAGTTGGCGTGGGATAATTGATGAGAGCTAGGGTTTTTGGGCGGCAAGGAAGAGGAATCCTAGTTGAGATAGGATTAGGATTAGGGTTTGGAGGCAAGGGTGGCACCAAATAAGGAAGGTATTCTTCTCTTCTTCTTCCTCTTTTGGCCAACGTCCAGTATCTCTCCAGCCTCTTTTCCAGTCTTGTCCGGCGCCCAAAATCTCCCTTCTCCTTCTCCTAAGGTGGTGGAAACAAGATACAGGGCTTCCCTTGGTATCTTGGATGTTTTCCACCATCTTCTCCTTCACCTAGTTGGCCGGCGGCAAGGATAGTTTTAGTTCCTTGTTGGTTGTTTCTAGAGAGGAGAAAAACCTTGTTTCTACTCTTTTTCTTGATTTGGAAGAGCAAGGAAGGAAGATTTGCGATCTAGGAGCTTTGACTTTTGGTAGATCATCGCCCACACGACGTCCAAAAGGAGGAAGGTCATACATTAGAAGATCGAGAGGTATACCTATTCTACTTTCTTCTTTTGTTTGTTGCTTGTTTTTGTTTTTCAATTATAAGAATGTTATAAATCTGTAAATGGATAAATAATACTTGGATCTCGAGTATAAACACGAAAACCGACGATTCGGACATCGTCTATTTCGCAGCTACTCGTAGAATAGAGGATGGTTGCTTGAACAACTAGTTTGTTCAAGTGACCTCTCTAAACGAATAGCACGACGATGACTTGGTGGTTTGGGCAATCCCTTTTGTCTAGGATTAATTTTTTTTTTAATTCGGGGACATCGAAGGGATCGCCATGGGCAAGCTATCGAGGTGAAGTGGGAAGCAAAGTTTCCCCTCACGGACTCGATAAGCAAAACCCTTCAATTGGTATCAGAGCCAAGGTTTCCGATTTTGTGTGTTTAGGATTCGGTTAATTTTTATGCACTTTTTCATATATTATATGTGCCGAATAATAGTAGGATATGCGTAGTTTAACTCTTTGGTTGCAGGCATAAGATCTGACTATTATGGTCATATGTGTGTATGTGATTGTATGTGTGTAAATATTTATTTTGTTGAATCCTCGGGGTTGACGAGGCTAGTATTTAGTTTTTGATAAATTAAATACGACATTGTTTAGCCGCTCTTTATTTTATTTTACTTTTGATCTAGATTTCATGTACACTCCCTCGTGGAGTATAGGATCGATGGATGTAAATTAAAATAGGTTTTAGTCTCGGCTCGGATCTCCGGATAGCTCGTACATGGCGTAGGAGGAGCGGACGAGATGGCGATGCGACGAGAGTCATATTGAAGACAAAAGCCATAATAGTTGGAAAATAATTTATTTTTCATATTTATTTCTTTTTGTTTGATATGCATGTCGTAGGCTAGGAAAATTCCTCAATTTCAAATTACTAAGTGGGAGAGGGATATTTTTATAAATTCCCGCGGCCTCCATTACGATTTGACAAGTGATGCAAACAAACTTGCGCGTCGGCTCTGAGTGCCTTCCTCCATATTGGATGGGTTTGTTTGCGGATCACAAGGTCGAATATGGTTATAGGAAATTATTAAGGAGCGCGTGTACTTGCCCATCGCAAAGCACATAACCCGAGATAATTACCTTGGTATCGAGTAATGGTGAACACTTAGATACAAATATAAGTATCCTCCCCATCAGAGTCACTGCTTTTATTTGTAGGGCCAAAGAGGAACCAACTATTAATTTTACTTGTCAAAAAGTTAGGTTGACAAGATAGTAAAATTAATGGGTAAAACCTCCTCTTACAAATGTAGAATTCATATACGTCCACACTATCGTGGCATACGATATTCTCGGTGTTTTGAGGTGTTGGTTGATTTTAAAATTTTATTGTTTGAGGAATCAATAATTTTTTGAAATCTAATATTTTGATTTATGTGATTCTTAGGTTTTTTTTCAAAAATGACTTTCAGTCCACTTACTATGATACTAAAGGAAATAAACTTACTGTACCCAAATAATGTTGATTGGAAAAGAATCCAGATATTGTCTTGACTGCAGAGGAATACAAATATGTACTCCTCGAAGAGTACCCTCCCAAGCCTGCAGATAATTCTGGGGAAAAGGAGAGAGAGAGCTATAAGAAGTGGATCAAGGCCGATGAGATGGCGCGGTGTTACATTTTGGCATCTTTGTCAAATGTACTGCAACATTAGCATCAAGCCATGTCCACTGCTTATGATATGATGCTCAATCTCAAGGAGCTTTTTGGACACCAGAATCGGGCTGCGAGGCAAGAGGCCATGAGAAACTTGATGACGACCACCATGGTCGAGGGAACACCCGTGAGGAATCATGTTCTCAAGATGATGGCTCATTTGAATGAGCTGGAGGTCCTAGGAGCTGAGATCGATGGGGAAACCCAGGTCGATATCATACTCCAGTCTCTGCTAAGGAGTTTTGAGCAGTTTCACCTCAACTACAACATGAACAAGAGATTGTATTTGTTGGCGGAACTTCTGTAACACCTGTAAAATTTCTAGCAATTTTACAAGAATTTTTGGTTGACTATGATGGGATTTATGTGGGCTCTTTCAAAAATAAAAGAAAATGAGCCAAAAAGGATGCAAGGCCTAGGAATTGAACCCCAAACCTCTAGAGATAGCCAAGCCCTAAAGATGCATCCAATAACCAGAAGCCCAGCAAGGTTGTATTATTTGGGGAATATGGGAAGTGATAGTTAAGGGTAAGGGAGGCTAAGGGACACTTCAAATGAATAAATAGGGGAATGAGGAGACATGAAGAAGCAAACTTGACATCTTCTCCTTCTCTTCTTCTTCCTCAACGAACCCTAAAGCTCCCCCTTCTCATCCTTTTTCCGAAATTCATCCAAGCAAGAAGAAGGCTAGGTTTGCTTCCCTTAGGTTATCTTCCAACCAAAAAGCAAAGCGAAGGATGTAAGTATCCCCTCACCTGCATACAAGTAGCTTTTCGCTTGAAGTTGTTATGTCAAATTCTCCATGAACCATTCGGCCAAATCTTTTACTTGAGTTTTCAATGAAGTTCTATGTCATACCTTGTATGAATATGATGATGTTAGGATGATAGATGGATTAGGTTAAGAGTTTAACCCTAAAAGCCCCCCCCCTTGAACATTCGGCCAAGACCATAACTAGGGCTTACCTTGATGATCCATGCCATATCTTGTATTAATATGAAGATGAGGGATTTTTAGATGAGTTTAGTTAATTGGTTGATCCATGAAACCCCCTTGAACATTCGGCCAAGACCATAACTTGGGCTCACCATGATGATCCATGCTATATCTTGTATTAATATGATGATGAGGGATTTTTAGATGAGTTTAGTTAATTGGTTGATCCATGAAACCCCCTTGAACATTCGGCCAAGACCATAACTTGGGCTCCCCATGATGATCCATGCTATATCTTGTATTAATATGAAGATGAGGGATTTTTAGATGAGTTTAGTTAAGTGGTTGATCCATGAAACCCCCTTGAACATTCGGCCAAGACCATAACTTGGGCTCACCATGATGATCCATGCTATATTTTGTATTAATATGATGATGAGGGATTTTTTAGATGAGTTAGTTAAGTGGTTGATCCATGAAACCCTTTTTGAACCATTCGGCCAAGACCCCAAATGTGTTCTTTATGCCATGCTTTAGGTGAGTTCATGATAACTTGTGATGTCAAATGATGCTAGATGAAGATAACATGCTCTAGGTTAGGTTAACATGTATTTTATGCTTTAGGTGAGTTCATGATAACTTGTGATGTTAAATGATGCTAGATGAAGATAACATGCTCTAGGTTAGGTTAACATGTGTTTTAGTTAGAACATACATATATATAAGTTGTTTGGTGTTTAAAACTTTGATAGAGCTCCATGCAGTTTAGACCACTCCATGTATACTTGCTCATGATGTTGATGCCTTATGCCATGACCGATATGTTTATGAAATGAAATATGATATGTGTTTATGAAATGAAATATGATATGGTTATGAAATGAAATATGATATGTTCATGAAGAGAAATATGATATGTTTATGAAGTGAAATATGATATGTTTATGAAATGGAATATGATATATTTATGAAGTGAAATATGATATGTTTATGAAGTGAAAGATGATATGTTTATGAAATGAAATATGATATGTGTTTATGAAATGAAATATGATATGGTTATGAAATGAAATATGATATGTTCATGAAGTGAAATATGATATGTTCATGAAGTGAAATATGATATGTTTATGAAATGGAATATGATATGTTTATGAAATGAAATATGATATGTTTATGAAATGAAATATGATATGTTTATGAAATGAAATATGATATATTTATGAAATGAAATATGATATGTTATGATAAGAAGCATGTATGTATTTTACCTTCTGCATGGCTTGTACCAGGACCCTAACTGTTGGTGCAACAATGCTCCAAGCATTTATGTGTTTTGATGTTTGGATAATCATTTAAGTTAGGCAATGTATTGTGATCTAATTGCGAATGTGTTTAAGTGACAGGTAAAAGAGAAGTCCAAGTATGATCTTGGCAAAGGAAGTCCAAGGGATGGACTTGGCAGCATAAGACCAAGCTTGTAGTCTTGGCAGCGAAAAGTCCAAGTGAACCTTGGCAAAGGAAGTCCAAGTATGATCTTGGCAAAGGAAGTCCAAGGGAAGGTCTTGGCAGCATAAGACCAAGCTTGTAGTCTTGGCAGCGTAAAGTCCAAGTGAACCTTGGCAAAGGAAGTCCAAAGTAAGGTCTTGGCAGCATAAGTCCAAGCTTGTAGTCTTGGCGGCGTAAAGTCCAAGCATTTGGCAACCCAAGACATGACGAAACCGAAGGAAGCTCTTGGAAGCAAAGCGCAAAGGATGAACAAGTCGCGGACTCGGAGGGATCCTGAAGGCGCAAGGCTTAATACGGAGCTAGAAGGTTGAGTCTAGGTCTAGGGTATAAAAACAAGTATGAATTATTCATACTTAATGAGTATCGATCGATACGATGTATCACGATCGGCGTCGTCGTTTACCGAGTCGGGTGAAACTCGACCATCGATCGACTTAGACATGTCGATCGACGATGATCACCGATCGATATGGGAAGCGATCGATCAAGGAAAGAAATGCCACGCATGCAGCCTCACTTTCGGATCACTGATCGATCACTCCATCACGATCGATGGAGAGATCGATCGATCACCTGGCCGTTGGAGATTGCGACTACGAATCTCCGGAGATCGCGTGTGGCCGTTGGCGGCGATCGTGATGGCATGCATCGGATCGATCGAGGCCAACGGAAAACAGCCCCTCTTCTATAAAGGGGTCATGGGGAGCATGGGAGGCTAGTGCTCTAACTCCTAACTTCATCCTCGTGCTCACCAAGTTTTCTAAGTGTTTTTAGCAATCCAAAACCTCCTCTTCTATTGTTCTTCATCATCCATCATTGTAAAGAAGAGGAGTGTATTGTAAGAAAGGTTTCTCCACCTTGGTTCATCCAAAGGAGAAGATAGTGAAGCTTGGCTAGGGCTAATCCACCTTACGGATTGCCGTGGAGTAGGAGCGTCATCTCCGAACCACGTAAATTGGGTGTTAGCATTTGGTCTCTTATTTCGTACTTGTATTTGTTTTGTATTTGTATTGCTTCCGCTAACTTGATTGTAGAAACGAAGAAACGCTAATCACCCCCCCTCTAGCGTTACAAAGGTCCTAACAAGTGGTATCAGAGCCCGGATCGCTTGGAAGATCTCACCATCAACCAAGGCATCAATGGCTCTTCAAGAGGGATATAGCATCGCCAAGCCACCACTCTTCGATGGGAGTCACTTCGCATATTGGAAAGGTAGGATGAAGTACTATTTAATGAGTAATATTGAAATTTGGCATAGTGTTGTAGATGGCTTCGAGGAACCGGTGGATGAGCGTGGAAACCCTATTCCAAGCAAGGATTGGACAAGGGAGATGAACCGCAATTTCGAGTCAAATGCAAAAGCCATCCTCACCATCCAATGCGGCGTCACAATGGAGCAACTCAACAAGGTGGGGCCTTTTGAATCCGCCAAGGAGCTATGGGAAAAGCTCATTGAGCTAAATGAAGGTTCCAAGGAGTCAAAGAGGGCAAAGAAGGACCTTCTAATTGGACAACTTCAAGCCTTCCAAATGAAGATGCATGAAAGAGTACGACAAATGCATGGAAGGTTCAAGGAAATTGTGAACGGACTCCATATCATAGGTGAGCGAGTTGACAACCGGGATTTAGTAAGGTATATTTTACAAGCTTTTCCTAGAAATTCTTTATGGACCTCTATAGTTGATGCCATTAAGGTAACTAGGATCTCTCACAAATTAAAATTGATGAACTATTTTGTGAGTTTGAATTGCATGAACAAACTAACATGTCTTCTAAGGAAAAGGGTTTGGCCCTATTTGTTGAAAAGAAAGAAAAGAAGAAGAAAGAAAGGAAAGAGGTGTCATCTTCATCCGAGTCGGAGCAAGAGTCAAGTAGTGATGGAGACTCGGCTAGTGAAGTGGCCCATTTTGTCAAGAAGTTCCTTAGAAAATCAAAGGAATTCAAGAATAGAGAAGCAAGGAAGGGGTTCCACTCATCAAGAGGTAAAAGTAGTGGTAATTCAAATTTTAACAATAATGTGATTTGTCATGCTTGCAATAAGAAGGGGCACATAAAGCCAAATTGCGGAGCTAAAGAAGAAGGAGGAAAAGAAAAAAAGAAGAAGGACAAGAAGGAGAAGAAGAAGAAGGAGGCTATGGTGGCTCAAACCACATGGGACACACCAAGCGTTGAAGACTCATCTTCCGATGATGAGCTTTGCCACATCACTGCCATGTGGCACTCATGGCACTAGGAGATGATTCCGGAACGCGTCAAGCCAAGAAGAAAGCTCCTCAAGTGATGAATCGTCATCTAGTGACGATGAGGTAATGAATTCTCCTAAAGTAGAACTTCTTTATAAATCAATTGCATATCTTCAAGAAGCTCTAGATAAATCTAAATCTAAGGTTAAGAGCATGAAGATAGAATTAAAAGCCATTAGGGATGAAAAACTTTTTACATGTTGACTCTTGCATGCTTAGGAAGAAAATGAAAAACTTAAGGATGAGGTTAGTAAATTGAAAACATGTTTAGAAAAATTTTCAAATGGCTCAAAAGGTCTTGACATGATCCTTAGTAGGCAAAGAGCGGTTTATAACAAGGCGGTTTAGGATATAAGCCAAAAGAGAAAGAGGTTGCTTATATTTCATTAATTAATAGGAAAGGAACCATTAAGGGTAAGGTTAAGAAAGCTTGGGTACCTAAGAAGTTTTTAATTAATGTTACCGGTCCAAATGTTTGGGTACCAAAAGCTTGTGTTTTTCATGTGATTTAGGTAGGAGAGCGAGGTATGTGGATTGTGGATAGCGGTTGCTCAACACATATGACCGGGGATGTGAGCAAGTTCTCCACAATTAAATACGTGAAGAAGGAGCGGTATCTTTTGGGAATAGTGGAAAACTCAAGATACTAGGTAGAGGTACAATTGAGGTATCCCCTAAAATTGTTATTCACAAAGTCTTGCTAGTTGAAAATATGAAGTTTAATTTATTAAGTGTTAGTCAACTTTGTGATGCAAACTATCATGTCTCGTTTGAATCCTCTAAATGCATGATTAAATACAAGGAATTAAATGATTGCATGTTAGTTGGATATAGAAAATCAAACATCTATTATGTTGATCTTTCATATGCTTCTAACATTTCTACTAAGTGTCTTGTGGCAAAAGAGGAAGAATGTTGGCTATGGCATAGAAGATTGGGGCACGTCAACATGAAAAACATAGCCAAAGTAGCCAAGATGGAGTTGGTCAAGGGTTACCAAAGATCAAGTATGTCAAGAACAAAATGTGTGATGCATGCCAAGAAGGAAAACAAACAAAAGCATCACACAAAGGTAAAACCTTAACTAATACGTCTTTACCATTAGAATTATTGCATATTGATTTATTTGATTGCCATAGCACTCCATCTTTAAATGGTAACAAATATTGTTTAGTCATTGTGGATGATTTTTCTAGGTATACTTGGGTTTACTTTATGAAACATAAGGATGATACCTTAGAAATAATCATAGGATTTAGTAAAAGGGTTGAAAATGAAAAGAAACTCAAAATCAACCGGATCCGTAGTGATCATGGTGGTGAATTTGAAAACTTTAAATTTTCACAATTTTGTTTAGAGCAAGGGTACAAGCATGAGTTCTCTTGTCCTAGAACACCCCAACAAAATGGGGTGGTGGAAAGGAGAAATCGTGCCCTACAAGAAGCGGATAGGACTATGCTAAATGCATACTCTCTACCTAGCTACTTGTGGGCGGAAGCGGTTAATACCGCTTGCTATATCCAAAATAGGGTTCAAATCCATAGGTTTTTAGGAAAGACACCTTTTGAACTATGGAATGGAACTATTCCTACAATTCACTATTTCAAAGTCTTTGGATGTAAAGTTTATATCTTAAATACCAAAGACAACTTAGGGAAATTTGAATCTAAAGCGGATGAGGGAATTCTAGTTGGATACTCATCCACAAGTAAAGGGTATAGAGTCTACAATAAGAGAACCCAAGGGATTGAGGAGTCCTCAAATGTTAAATTTGATGAAACAACTAGTACCTACCCTAGAAAGTCCTCCATTGATAAGGATATTAATAACAATAATCAAGACATTACCCAAAAACTTCAAAATTTGACCATTAGCGGCAATGATCAAGTGGTAAGAAAAGAAGATTCCGATGATGAAAGAAGGGTGGAGGATAACAATGATCAATTTGAAACCCCTTCTAGAAACCTAAGAATTCATCAAGATCATCCACTTGACCAAGTAGTAGGAGATCTATCTCAAGGAGTAAGAACTAGGTCATTTCATAGGGCTCCTACTAGTCAAGTTGCTCTCATCTCACAAATTGAGCCTAAATCGATCAATGATGCACTCCATGATCCGGATTGGATTTTGGCAATGCAAGATGAATTGGCTCAATTTGAGAGGAGTCAAGTTTGGGAGTTAGTACCTAGACCCAATGATAGCACCATAATTACTACAAGATGGGTCTTTAGGAATAAGTTAGATGAACAAGTGAACATCACTATAAATAAGGCTAGGTTGGTTGCTAGGGGATTCAATCAAGTTGAGGGGCTTGACTACGATGAGACTTATGCCCCGGTTGCTAGATTAGAATCTATTAGAATTCTCTTAGGGTATGCCTCCTACATGGGATTTAAACTTTACCAAATGGATGTTAAATCGGCATTTTTAAATGGTTTTATTAAGGAGGAAGTGTATGTAGAGCAACCACCGGGTTTGAGAACATAGATTATCCAAATCATGTATATAAGCTTAGGAAAGCATTATATGGGTTAAAACAAGCTCCTAGGGCATGGTATGAAAGATTGTCATCCTTCTAATTTCTAAGGATTTTAGAAGAGGACAAGTAGATCAAACCTTATTTATAAAGTCAACATTGAAAGATATATTCATAGCCCAAGTATATGTTGATGATATCATCTTTGGGTCTACAAATGATGATCTACTTCAAGACTTTATAAAAAATATGGAAAATGAATTTGAAATGAGTCTAGTTGGAGAACTCAATTTTTTCTAGGATTACAAGTAAAACAAACCAATGAAGGTATCCATATTTATCAAACCAAATATGCAAATGAAATGATCAAGAAATTGGTTTGGAAAATGCCAAAATTGTAAGCACTCCTATGGCCACTAGCACTAGAATAGATAGTGATCATGATGGTAAATCAATCGATCTTAAACTTTATAGGAGTATGATAGGTAGCCTACTATACCTAACGCTAGTAGACCCGATATTTTATTTGCGGTAGGTATGTGTGCAAGATACCAATCTTATGCCAAAGAATCACATTTAGTAGCCGTCAAAAAGAATTTTAAGATATATTAAAGGTACTCTAAATGTAGGACTTTGTATCCTAGGACTAGGTCATTTGAATTGCTTGGTTATACCGATTCGATTATGCGGGTGCAAATTGGATAGGAAAAGTACTAGTGGTGGATGCCAATTTCTTGGGTCCTCCTAGTTAGTTGGAGTAGTAGGAAGCAACATTGTGTTGCTTTATCAACCACCGAAGCCGAATATGTGGCTATGGGTGGTTGTGTAGCTCAATTGCTTTGGATGAGACATACTCTTGTGGACTATGAGCTACACTACTCTAACATTAAGGTTTATTGTGACAATGTGAGTACCATCAACTTGACCAAAAATCCGTACATCACTCTAGGACCAAGCACATTGAAGTGAAACATCACTTCATAAGAGATCATGTGGCAAGAGGGACATTGAACTTAATTATGTAGAATCTAAGTCCAACCTTGCCGATATCTTCACCAAAGCTCTTCCCGAAAATGAATTTTCATCTTTAAGGAGAGAGCTTGGTATGTGCTTTGTGGAGTAAAATTCTAGGCTTGCATAATCCCATGATTATATGTTATCTTTATACCTTGTTACATCTCACAAAAAGCCTTAAGAACCTTGATTTTTGTATTGAGACACCTAGAACCATGTGAGATAATAGGAAGGTGTACTTGGCTCATCATGCTTGTTATGATGCATTACTATGGGCCAATGACACACCTAGAGACATAAACATCTTATGGACCAATCATTGGGAAGGCTTGTATTCAAGTAATGGATACATAGCTCAAAGAACATGGTTGGAAATTCCAAATAATATATATTTTAAACTATGTTCATCATATTTTGAAAAACAATTTCCAAATGAACCACAAAAGTGATACAAATGTTGCAAACTCTTTAGAACTTTTGTTATATTCCTAGGTTGTATCTTTCTTGAAATCTGAAAACATATATTTTTCAAATTATTTTTCCTTCATCAAGTATGATTTCAGAAATGTGTACACAAAATTTCGTGATTTTTCAAGATTTCTGGAATTTCTCGCATTTCTAAAGTTGGTGAAAAGGTCAAATTTGATTTAGTCTAGCGATCGGATCGTTCGTAAACCAGCTCCATTTTCTGATATTTAGTGTATCCTTGATGTCCTAAAACTATGGTATGATAATATTGCAATAAACAAAGTTGTAGGACAGATTAATGCAGTGTTTTAGGGGGAGTTTCATATATAGCGTTTTCTTCCCTAAAATCCATTGTTGGTGCAAAGATAGAACTTCATGGTTAATTCCTTGATATGCTTTGCTTCAAATATGGTTTACACATCATATCTTGGATTAAGGGGGAGCATAATTTCAATCTTATACCTTAGTCCAAGATCCAATACCCTTAACTCTTTCATTTATGAATCCTTCTCTTTTGATGTCTCAAAGGGGAGAAGGAATGTTTAAGTTAGAATCTATATTGGAAATATGATTAAAAAGACCTAACTTAAATGATTGTCAAACATCAAAAAGGGGGAGATTGTTGGTGCAACAATGCTCCAAGCATTTATGTGTTTTGATGTTTGGATAATCATTTAAGTTAGGCAATGTATTGTGATCTAATTGCGAATGTGTTTAAGTGACAGGTAAAAGAGAAGTCCAAGTATGATCTTGGCAAAGGAAGTCCAAGGGATGGACTTGGCGCATAAGACCAAGCTTGTAGTCTTGGCGGTGAAAGTCAGTGAACCTTGCGCAAGGAAGTCAAGTATGATCTTGGCAAAGGAAGTCAAGGGAAGGTCTTGGCGACGTAAGACCAAGCTTGTAGTCTTGGCGTAAAGTCCAAGTGAACCTTGGCAAAGGAAGTCCAAAGTAAGGTCTTGGCAGCATAAGTCCAAGCTTGTAGTCTTGGCGGCGTAAAGTCCAAGCATTTGGCAACCCAAGACATGACGAAACCGAAGGAAGCTCGTGGAAGCAAAGCGCAAAGGATGAACAAGTCGCGGACTCGGAGGGATCCTGAAGGCGCAAGGCTTAATACGGAGCTAGAAGGTTGAGTCTAGGTCTAGGGTATAAAAACAAGTATGAATTATTCATACTTAATGAGTATCGATCGTGATCGATGTATCGATCGAAGTCGGTGTCATTTGGTCGTCGGTGAAACCACGACCATCGATCACGACTTGGACATGTCGATCGGTGATTCTGATCGATCGGTGATATGGGAAACGGATCGGTGATCAAGGAAAAAAAATGCCACGACGAGTCTCACTCGCTCATTCTGCTGCCGTGATCACTCGGTGATCACTCCATCGATCGGTGATGGAGAGATCGATCGTGATCACTGACCGTTGAGATTGCGCTCACGAATCTCCCGCGGAGATCGCGTTCAGTCGTTGGCTGGCGCGATCGGGATGGCATGCATCGGTCGGTGATCGAGGCCCAACGGGAAAAACAGCCACTCTTATATAAAAAGGGTTCAGGTGGAGCATGGGGAGGCTAGTGCTCTAACTCCTAACTTCATCCTCGTGCTCACCAAGTTTTCTAAGTGTTTTTAGCAATCCAAAACCTCCTCTTCTATTGTTCTTCATCATCCATCATTGTAAAGAAGAGGAGTGTATTGTAAGAAAGGTTTCTCCACCTTGGTTCATCCAAAGGAGAAGATAGTGAAGCTTGGCTAGGGCTAATCCACCTTACGGATTGCCGTGGAGTAGGAGCGTCATCTCCGAACCACGTAAATTGGGTGTTAGCGTTTGGTCTCTTATTTCGTACTTGTATTTGTTTTGTATTTGTATTGCTTCCGCTAACTTGATTGTAGAAACGAAGAAACGCTAATCACCCCCCCTCTAGCGTTACAAAGGTCCTAACACTAACAAGGTCTAAAGGGATGGGCTCCTAAGTTTCCCTAGGCTGACGGACTAAGATCGGGCCTAGGAAGGGCTTCTATGTTATGATTGCCCCTGGGTCGACGGACTAAGATCGGGCCTAGTACGGGATGGGCTCCCAGATGCCCTAGGCCGACGGACTAAGATCAGGCCTAGGATGGGCTTCTATGTTATGATGATGGCCCCTAGGTCGACGGACTAAGATCGGGCCTAGTAACCTAGTAGGTTCGAGACTTGCTACCTCGGGTCTATTTAGGGATGCGCGCTATGATGATGATGATGTAGTACAATGTCGGGCCCAATATGTTGAGAGTTATGTTCAAATACCTATGATATATGTTTTCGAAGAGCATCCTGCATATACCTTTATGTTATGATTGCTTATGTTATATATGTTACATGTTATGTTTGCTTATGTTATATATGTTACATGTTATGTTTGCTTATGTTATATGTGTTACATGTTATGTTTGCTTATGTTATATATGTTACATGTTATGTTTGCTTATGTCATATATGTACATGATATGTTGCTTATGTTATATGTGTTGCATGTTATGTTAGCTTATGTTACATATGCTACATGTTATGTTTGCTTATGTCATATATGTTACATGTTATGTTTGCTTATATGTTATGAATGTTTACACGCTATGCTTAATGTCGATGTATGTATTTTTGTGAGTAGGACAGGATCTTGCTAAGCCTATGTGCTTGTAACGCCCGTAAAATCCTAAACTATGCAAAGTAATTATATAGGTTTTAAGGCCATAAAAGGTTTAAAATAAAATAAAATAAAAGATGGTTATAGGTAGGATTTGAACCATGAACCCCCTAATAGGGAGGTAGCCTTGACACCACTAGACCCTAGGATAATTTATGGATAAGATATATAAAGAATATACAAAGAATATAGATGGGAAGATGAGGAGTTGGTCCATCCCCTCCCATGAAAGGATGAAGAGTGTTCATTCCCTAGGTATTAAAGAGGAGAATTAAGAGAAGAGAGGAAGTAAAACCCCACTTTCCTTCTTCCTCATTCCTTGGCCGAATTCCCCATTTCCCTTCCTTCCTTTTTCATCCCAAGCTCTAGAAATTTTATAAGAAATTTTGTATGATTATAGGGACTTTATGTGGGCTCTTTCAAAAAATAAAAGAAAAGGAGCCAAAAAGGAATGCAAGGCCTAGGAATTGAACCCCAAACCTCTAGAGATAGCCAAGCCCTATAAATGCACCCACTAACCAGAAGCCCAATAGGATTATATCATTAGAGGAATAGGGGAAATCATGGTTAAGTGTAAGGGAGATCAAGGGACTCTTCAAGTGAATAAATAGGGGAAATGAGGGGGCATGAGTTATCCAAACTTCATTTCTCCTCCTCTTCTTCTTCCTCACCGAATTCTAGAGCTCCCCTCTTCATCCCTTGGCCAAACCCCATCCAAGCAAGGAGAAGGCTAGGTTTTGGTTCCTTAGGTCATCTTCCCACTACAAGCAAAGCGAAGGATGTAAGTATCCCTCACCTGCATACGAGTAGCTTCGATTGAAGTTTTGTAAAAGAAATCCATATGTTATATTCGGCCAAGCTATGTTTTTGGTGTATCAATGAAGTTCTATGCTATGTTTTGTAAGTATATGATGATGTTAAGAGTAAAAAGGGATTAGGTTAAAAGTTAACCCTAAAAGTCTCCATGTTATATTCGGCCAAGCTATGTTTTGGATGTATCAATGAAGTTCTATGCTATGTTTTGTAAGTATATGATGATGTTAAGAGGTAAAAAGGGATTAGGTTAAAAGTTAACCCTAAAAGTCTCCATGATCCATTCGGCCAAGCTATGTTTTGGATGTTTCAATGAAGTTCTATGCTATGTTTTGTAAGTATATGATGATGTTAAGAGGTAAAAGGGATTAGGTTAAAAGTTAACCCTAAAAGTCTCCATGATCCATTCGGCCAAGCCATGTTTTGGATGTTTCAATGAAGTTCTATGCTATATGATGATGTTAAGATGTAAAAGGGTTTAGGTTAGAAGTTAACCCTAGGAACCCCCCCCCCCCATGGACCATTCGGCCACCCCTAGATCTTGATGATTCAATGAAGTTTTAATCCATGTTTTGTAGGATTATGATGTTGTTAGTATGTTAATTGGATTAGGTTAAAAGATAACCCTAGAAACCCCTATGGACCATTCGGCCATCATGTATTTTTGGTGATTAAATGAAGTTTAATTCATGTTCTATATGCATATGAAGTTGTTGTTATGTTAAATGAATTAGGTTAAAAGATAACCCTAGAAACCTCTATGAACCATTCGGCCAACATATGTTTTTGATGATTAAATGAAGTTTTAATTCAAGTTTTATATCCATATGAAGTTGTTGTTATGTTAAATGAATTAGGTTAAAAGATAACCCTAGAAACCCCTATGGACCATTCGGCCATCATGTATTTTTGGTGATTAAATGAAGTTTAATTCATGTTCTATATGCATATGAAGTTGTTGTTATGTTAAATGAATTAGGTTAAAAGATAACCCTAGAAACCCCTATGGACCATTCGGCCAACATATGTTTTGGTGATTAAATGAAGTTTTAATCCATGTTTTGTATGCATATGATGTTGGTAGTATGTTAATTGGATTAGGTCAAAAGACTAGCCCTAAAAACCTGCATGAACCATTCGGCCAACCATTGTCCCTTAACATGCTCTAGGTTAGGTTGACTTGTGATATTAAATGATGCTAGATGAAGATAACATGCCTTAGGTTAGTGTTCACTTGCTCTTGATGTTTATGCTTTATGCCATGCCCTATGTGTATGTGATACTTAAGATATGTTATGAAATGAGATACGATAAGATTATGAAATGAAAAAAAACGATATGTTCACGAAATGAATATGATATGACGATGAAATGAAGTATGATATGTTATGAAATAAAGTATGATATGTTTATGAAATGAAAGATGATATGTTTATGAAATGAAAGATGATATGTTCATGAAGTGAAGCATGATATGTTATGAAATGAAGTGTGCTATGTTTGCAAAATGAAATAAGCTATGTTATAATAAAAGCATATAAGTATTTTACCATCTGCATGGCTTGTACCAAGACCTTAACAAGGTCCAAGAAGGGATGGGCTCCTAAGATGCCCTAGGTCGATGGAATAAGACTCGGGCCTAGGATGGGCTTCTATGTATGATTGCCCCTAGGTCGATGGAATAAGACTCGGGCCTAGTACTGGATGGGCTCCAAGATGCCCTAGGTCGACGAACTAAGATCGGGCCTAGTAACCTACTAGGTTCGAGACTTGCTACCTCGGGCCTATTTAGGGATGCGCGCTATGATAATGAAGAAGTGGTACAATGTCGGGCCCAAATATGTTGAGATTTATGTTTAAGTACCTATAATATATATTTTCAAAAGCATCCTACATATGTTACATGATTAGATTGTTATGTTCACATGCTATGTTGATATGTCATATATATGTTGCATGTTATGTTTGATATGTCATGTTTATGCCACTATGTTACATATGATGTATGTTATGTTTGATATGTCATATATATATGTTGTATGTTATGATGATTTGCTATGTTACATATGTTATATGTTATGTTTGATTAAGTCATATATTCACATGATATGCTGCTATGTTATAGATGATACCTGTTATGCTGCCATGTTATGAATGATGCATGTTATGTTTACTTATGTTACTTATGCTACATGTTAAGTTGATTACGCCATGTATGTTACGTGTTATATTGCTTATATGTTATGAATGTTACATGCCATGATTAATGTCGATGTATGGTTTTTGTGAGTAGGACAGGATCTTACTAAGCCTATGTGCTTATAGTTTATCTTTCCCTCGTACTGCAGATAAGGGTAAGGGATGGATAAACTAAAGGGAGTAGCATGAGGGGCCAAATGTGTGTGGTAATGGCATGGTGGAGAAGATTCGTTAGGTCTATATATATATGTTTCCCTATGATGATGATGTTTATGGATGTCCTTATTTATGTCTCCCTATGATGATGATGTTTAAGAACTTGAACTAAGAACTAAGTATCTATATATGTTATGATGCATGCTCTATGTTAATAAGAAGAAGTAAGGAAGAAGTAAGAAGAAGTATCTATATATGCTATGATGCATGCTCTATGTTAAGAAGAAGAAGTATATATATATATGTCAATGCATGTTTATGTTTAAAAGAAAAAAAAATAAGTCTAAAGTCTTCCGCTGTAAGAAGTACGAAATATGTATAAAGTCTTCCGCTGTAAAAAATAAGTCTAAAGTCTTCCGCTGTAAGAAGTACGAAATATGTATAAAGTCTTCCGTTGTAAGTAATGTATGTATGCATGCACGCGTCCTTCGCCTCCTCGGTCCCAAAAAGGAGGCGTGTGTTATAGTTTATGTTCCCTTGTACTGCAGATAAAGGTAAAGGGTGGATAAAGTAAAGGGAGCAGCAAGAGGGGCAAGGTGTGTGTGGCAGTGGCATGGTGGAAGAGATCTGTTATGTCCCTTATGCATGTTTTCCTTAAGATGATTTGTTTATGGACTTGAATTAAGCACTAAGTACTTATGAAATAACGATGCATGCTCTATGTTAAGAAGAAGTACCTACGAAATGATGATGCATGTTTATGTTTAAAAGAAAAAAAAAATATGTCTAAAGTCTTCCGCTGTAAGTAGTACGATGTATGTATGTACGATCGCGTCGCGCCGCCCTTCCGGACCCTAGGAAAGGATGGGCGTGACAACTTCTGACAGAACTCCAGGCGGCAGAGGGACTATTTCGTCAGAGTGCTCAGGCGCATGCCGTGGTGACCCAGAAGGTTTCTACTTCTAAGCCGAAAGGCAAGAAGAAGAAGAAACAAACCAGGGCGAAGGTGGTGGGAGGTACTCAGGGAGGAGTGAAGAAGCTGAAAGGCAAGTGCTTCACTTGTAAGCAGACTGGACACTGGAAGAAGGACTGCCCCAACCGCAAGAACAAAGGTATATCTTTTGGTCTAGTCGTTGAAACATGTTTAGCGGTGTTATCTACAAGGCTGTGTGTAGATACGGAGCCGATCATGTCCGCAATACTTTGCGTGTTCCAGAAACCGAGACGGGCCGAGGGGAGATTACCGTGTACTTGGGCGATGCCACGAAGATGGCGGCAGTTGCAGTGGGAGATGTTCATTTATCTTTTGAGAAAAATAAACTTTTGGTTCTTAAGAATTGCCTTTACGTACCCTTATTTAGAAAGAATTTAATTTTGGTTTCTAAATTGTTTATGGATTGATATTCTATTTCTTTTAATGACAGAGTTGTTATAAGAAGGAATAGGGACATTATCTGTTCGGGTGCATTGAAGGAAATTTGTACACACTTGAACCCAAAACTCCCACGATGCAAATTGAAGTTAATAACTCATCTTCTAATTCCAATAAGAGAAAAGAACCTGTTAGGATCTTTATAATG
Organism: Wurfbainia villosa; assembly: GCA_025175895.1. NCBI lineage: Eukaryota > Viridiplantae > Streptophyta > Magnoliopsida > Zingiberales > Zingiberaceae > Wurfbainia > Wurfbainia villosa. The sequence goes on from CM046001.1 coordinate 64,918,431, forward strand.
GCTAGAGGGGGGTGATTAACCTTTCTTTGTTTCTACAAAAATGTTAGCGGAAGCAATACACATATAAACACAAATAAGAACAAGAAACAAACATACAATGCTAACACCCGATGTACGTGGTTCTGAGATGACGCTCCTACTCCACGGTAATCCGTAAGGTGGATTAGCACTAGCCAAACTTCACTAAATTCTCCTTTGGATGAAACAAGGTGGAGAAACCTTGTCTTACAATGCACTCCTCTTCTTTACAATGATGGAAGATTAAGAATGGAGAAGAGGAGGTTTAGAATCACAAAAATACTTGGAGAAAGCTTGGTGAGTACGAGGGTGTAGCTAGGAATGAGACCACTGGCTTCACCAAGCTCCCCAAGGCCCCTTCTTATAGAAGAGGGGTTGTTTTTCCCGTTGGGCTTTGATCAGTCGACTGATGATCACCATCGATCGTAGTCAGCTAACGACCGACAAAGCGGATCCGCGGGGATTCGCAGCCGCCATTTTCAACGGGAGGCCTATCAGTCGACCGATCCCTCCATCAGTCGACTGATGGAGTGATCAATCGAGTGATCAAAGCAGCAGTCAAGTGAGACCGCATTCTGTGGTGAATTTTTCCTTGATCAGTCGACTGATGCCTTTGGCAGTCGATCACAAACATCGATCATTGCCATGACCAAGGCGATGAACGATCGGTGGTTTCATCGACTCGGTACGCTGACCCGATCGTGACACATCGTATCGACTGATACTCATCAAGTATGAATACTTCATACTTGATTTTACCCCCTAGTCCTAGACTTGACCTTCTAACTCTTCCTTCAGCCTTGCGCCTGCCTTCAAGAGTTTCCTTCGGCCTCGTCATGTCTTGGGTTGCCAAACGCTTGGACTTTATGCCGCCAAGACTACAAGCTTGGACTTATGCTGCCAAGACTTTATTTTGGACTTCCTTTGCCAAGGTTCACTTGGACTTTACGCTGCCAAAACTACAAGCTTGGTCTTACGCTGTCAAGTCCATCCCTTGGACTTCCTTTGCCAAGATCATACTTGGACTTCCTTTGCCAAGGTTCACTTGGACTTTACGCTGCCAAGACTACAAGCTTGGTCTTATGCTGCCAATTCCGTCCCTTGGACTTTCCTTGCCAAGATCATACTTGGACTTCTCTTTTACCAAGTCTTCATCCTTGGATTTCCCTGTCACTTAAACATGTGCACAATTAGATCACAAAGCATTGCCTAACTTAGATGATTTAACCAAACATCAAAACATATATAAATGCTTGGGGCATTGTTGCATCAACAATCTCCCCCTTTTTGATATTTGGCAAACATTTAAGTTAGGTCTTTACATAATCATAATATGAATTCTAACTTAAACATTCTTTCTCCCCCTTTGACATGCATCAAAAAGAGAAAGATTCATAAATTTCATGAAAGAATTAGAATTGTTGTATCTTGGATTGAGGTATAAGATTGATATTAAGCTCCCCCTTAATCCAAGATATACTTCATGATGTGTGAATAACGTTTGAGGCAAAGCATAACAAAAGTTCGAAAGTTAAGTCCTAATTTTGCACCAACAATGTATGTTTGGGGATGAAAAGGATAAATTTTATGAAACTCCCCCTAAAACACTGCATTAAGCAATCCTAAAAGTTTGTTTATACTCAATATTATCATGCTATAGTTTTAGGACATCAAAGATTCACTAAATATCAGAAAATGGAGCTATTTATCAGAAAATACAGTGTATCGATCATTGGTTTACGAACGATCGCTAAGTCTGAAACCCGAATTTCAGCCTTTTTAGTCCAAATTCAGAAATGCGATAGAAATTCCAGAAATCTCAAAAAATTACGAAATTTTGCGTACATATTTCTGGAATCATTATCTATCAAGGAAAAATAATTTGAAAAATTTATGTTTTCCAGATTTCAAGATTGATACAAATTTGAAAACTAACAAAAGTTCTAATAATTTTGCAAACTTTGTATCACTTTTGTCTTCCACTTGAAAACTGTTTTTCAAAATATAATGAACATAGTTTAAAATATATATTATTTGGAATTTCCAACCATGTTCTTCGAGCTATGTATTCATTACTTGAATACAAGTCTTCCTAATGATTGGTCCATGATGTATTCATGTCTCTAGGTGTGTTATTGGCTCATAGTAATGCATCATAACAAGCATGATGAGCCAAGTACACCTTTCCTATCATCTCACATGTTCCTAAGTGTCTCAATACAAAAAAAACATCAAGGTTTCTTAAGGCTTTTTGTGAGATGCATCAAGGTATAAAGCTAACATATAAATATGGGATCATGCAAACCTAGAATTTTACTCTACAAAGCACATACCAAGCTCTCTCCTTAATGATGAAAATTCGGTTTCCGAAAGAGCTTTGGTGAAGATATCGGCAAGGTTAGACTTAGATTCTACATAATTAAGTTCAATGTCTCCTCTTGCCACATGATCTCTTATAAAGTGATGTTTCACTTCAATGTGCTTGGTCCTAGAGTGGTGTACCGGATTTTTGGTCAAGTTGATGGTACTCACATTGTCACAATAAACTTTAATGTTAGAGTAGTGTAGCTCATAGTCCTCAAGAGTATGTCTTATCCAAAGTAATTGAGCTATACAACCACCCATAGCCACATATTCGGCTTCGGTGGTTGATAAAGCAACACAATGTTGCTTCCTACTACTCCAACTAACTAAGGAGGACCCAAGAAATTGGCATCCACCACTAGTACTCTTCCTATCCAATTTACATCCGGCATAATCGGAATCGGTATAGCCAAGCAACTCAAAAGACCTAGTCCTAGGATACCAAAGTCCTACATTTAGGGTGCCTTTAATATATCTTAAAATTCTCTTAACGGCTACTAAATGTGATTCTTTGGCACAAGATTGATATCTTGCACACATACCTACCACAAATAAGATATCGGGTTTACTAGCGGTTAGGTATAGTAGGCTACCAATCATACTCGTATAAAGTTTAAGATCAATTGATTTACCATCATGATCACTATCTATTCTAGTGCTAGTGGCCATAGGAGTGATTACACTTTTGGCATTTTCCAAACTAAATTTCTTGATCATTTCATTTGCATATTTGGTTTGATAAATATGAATACCTTCATTGGTTTGCTTGACTTGTAACCCTAGGAAAAAGTTAAGCTCTCCAACTAAACTCATTTCAAATTCATTCTCCATGTTTTTTATAAAGTCTTGAAGAAGATCATCATTTGTGGACCCAAAAATAATGTCATCAACATATACTTGGGCTATGAAGATATCCTTTAATGTTGACTTTATAAACAAGGTTTGATCTACTTGACCTCTTCTAAAGTCTTTAGAAATTAAGAAGGATGACAATCTTTCATACCATGCCCGGGGAGCTTGTTTTAACCCATATAATGCTTTCCTAAGCTTATATATGTGGTTTGGATAATCTATGTTCTCAAACCCGGGTGGTTGTTCTACATATACTTCTTCCTTAATATAACCATTTAGGAATGTCGATTTAACATCCATTTGATAAAGTTTAAATCCCATATAAGAAGCATATCCTAAAAGAATTCTAATAGACTCTAACCTAGCAACTGGGGCATAAGTCTCATCATAGTCAAGCCTCTCAACTTGATTGAATCCCCTAGCAACCAACCTAGCCTTATTTCTAGTGATATTTCCTTGGTCATCTAGCTTATTCCAAAAGACCCATCTTGTAGTAATTATGGTGCTATCATTGGGTCTAGGTACTAATTCTCATACTTGACTCCTCTCAAATTGAGCCAATTCATCTTGCATTGCCAAAATCCAATCCGGATCATGTAATACATCATTGATCGATTTGGGCTCAATTTGTGAAATAAGAGCTACTTGACTAGTAGGAGTTCTATGAAATGACCTAGTTCTTACTCCTTGAGATAGATCTCCTACTACTTGGTCAAGTGGATGATCTTGATGAGTTCTTAGGGTTCTAGAAGGGGTTTCAAATTGATCATTGTTATCTTCTACCCTCCTTTCATCATCGGAATCTCCTCTTCCTCCCCCTTGATCATTACCCCTTATGGTCAAATTTTGAAGTGTTTGGGTAATGTCTTCATTATTGTCATTAATATCTTTATCAATGGAGGACTTTCTAGGGTAGGTACTAGTGGTTTCATCAAATTGAACATTAGAAGACTCCTCAATCCCTTGGGTTCTCTTATTGTAGACTCTATATCCTCTACTTGTAGATGAGTATCCAACTAGGATTCCCTCATCCGCTTTGGATTCAAATTTTCCTAAGTTATCTTTGGTGTTTAAAATATAAACTTTACATCCAAAGACTTTGAAATAATGAATTGTGGGAATAGTCCCATTCCATAATTCAAATGATGTCTTTCCTAAAAACCTATGGATTTGAACCCTATTTTGGATATAGCAAGCGGTATTAACTGCTTCCGCCCACAAGTAGCTAGGTAGAGAATATACATAATTCATAGTCCTAGCCGCCTCTTGTAGGGCACGATTTCTCCTTTCCACCACCCCATTTTGTTGGGGTGTTCTAGGACAAGAGAACTCATGCTTGTACCCTTGCTCTAAATAAAATTGTGAAAATTTAGAGTTCTCAAATTCACCACCATGATCACTACGGATCCGGTTGATTTTGAGACTCTTTTCATTTTCAACTCTTTTACTAAATCCTATGATTATTTTTAAAGTATCATCCTTATGTTTCATAAAATAAACCCAAGTATACCTAGAAAAATCATCTACTATGACTAAACAATATTTGTTACCATTTAAAGAAGGAGTACTATGACAATCAAATAAGTCAAGATGCAATAATTCTAACGGTAAAGAGGTATTAGTTAAGGTTTTACCTTTGTGTGATGCCTTTGTTTGTTTTCCTTCTTGGCATGCATCACACATTTTGTTCTTGACATACTTGATCTTTGGTAGCCCTTTGATCAACTCCAACTTGGCTACCTTGGCTATGTTTTTCATGTTGATGTGCCCCAATCTCCTATGCCATAGCCAACTTTCTTCTTCTTTTGCAACAAGACACTTAGTAGAAATGTTAGAAGCATATGAAAGATCAACATAATAAATATTTGATTTCCTATATCCAACTAACATACAATCATTTAATTCCTTGTGTCTAATTATGCATTTAGAGGATTCAAAAGAAACATGGTAGCTTGCATCACAAAGTTGACTAACACTTAATAAATTAAATTTCATATTTTCAACTAGTAAAACTTTGTGAATGACAATTTTGGGGGATACCTCAATTGTACCTCTACCTAATATCTTGAGTTTTCCACTATTTCCAAACGACACCGCTCGCTTCTTCACATACTTAATTGTGGAGAACTTGCTCACATCCCCGGTCATGTGTGTTGAGCAACCGCTATCCAAAATCCACATACCTTGCTCTCCTACCTAAATCACATGAAAAATACAATCTTTTGGTACCCAAACATTTGGACCGGTAGCATTAAGTAAAAACTTCTTAGGTTCCCATGCTTTCTTAACCTTACCCTTAATGGTTGCTTTCCTATTTATCAATGAAATATAAGCAACTTCTTTTTCTTTTGACTTATATCCTAAACCGGCCTTGTTGTAAACGGCTCTTTGTTAGCTAAGGATCATGTCAAGATATTTTGAGTCATTTGTAAATTTTTCTAAGCATGCCTTTAATTCACTAACCTCATCCTTAAGTTTGTCATTTTCTTCCTTAAGTATGCAAGAATCAACATGTGAAGGTTTTTCATTCCTAATGGCCTTTAGTTCTACCTTCATGCTTCTAACCTTAGATTTAGACTTATCTAGAGCCTCTTTAAGATAAGAAATTGATTTATAAAAAAGCTTAACTTTTGGAGAGTTCATTACCTCATCGTCACTAGATGACGATTCATCACTTGAAGAGTCTTCTTCTTGGCTTGATGTACCGAAGTCGTCTCCTTGGGCCATGAGTGCCACATGGCGTGTGATGTGGCAAAGCTCATCATCGGAGGAGGAATCTTCAACACTTGGTGTGTCCCATGTGGTTTGAGCCATCATGGCCTCCTTCTTCTTCTCCTTCTTGTCCTTCTTTTTCTTTTCTTTTTCTTCCTTCTTCTTTAGCTTCGCGCAATTTGGCTTTATGTGCCCCTTCTTATTGCAAGCATGACAAATCACATTATTGTTAAAATTTGAATTACCACTAATTTTACCTCTTGAAGAATGGGACCCCTTCCTTGCTTCTCTATTCTTGAACTCCTTTGATTTTCTATAGAGCTTCTTGACAAAGTTGGCCATCTCGCTAGACGAGTCTCCATCACTACTTGAATCATGCTCCGATTCGGATGATGATGACACTTCTTTCCTTTCTTTCTTCTTCTTTTCCTTCTTTTCAACAAATAGAGCTAAACCCTTTTCCTTAGAGGACATGTTAGTTTGCTCATGCAATTCAAACTCACAAAATAATTCATCAATTTTAATTTGAGAGAGATCCCTAGTTACTTTAATAGCATCAACTATAGAAGTCCATAAAGAAGTTCTAGGAAATGCTTGAAGAATATATCTTACCAAATCCCGGTTGTCAACTCGCTCACCTATGATGTGGAGTCCATTCACAATCTCCTTGAACCTTCCATGCATTTGGCTTACGGTTTCATGCATCTTCATTTGGAAGGCTTGAAGTTGTCCAATTAGTAAGTCCTTCTTGGCCCTCTTTGACTCCTTGGATCCTTCATTTAGCTCAATGAGCTTTTCCCATAACTCCTTGGCGGATTCGAAAGGCCCCACCTTGTTGAGTTGCTCCATTGTAATGCCGCATTGGATGGTGAGTATCGCCTTTGCATTTGATTCGAACCTCCTATTCATTTCTCTTGTCCAATCCTTGCTTGGAATAGGATTTCCATGTTCATCCACCGGTTCCTCAAAGCCATCTACAATGCTATGCCAAATTTCAGTATTACTCATTAAATAATACTTCATCCTACCTTTCCAATATGCAAAGTGACTCCCATCGAAGAGCGGTGGCTTGGCAGTGCTATATCCCTTTTGAAGAGCCATTGATGCCTTGGTTGATGGTGAAATCTTCCAAGCTATCTGTGCTCTGATACCACTTGTTAGGATCTTTGTAATGGCTAGAGGGGGGTGATTAGCCTTTCTTTGTTTCTACAAAAATGTTAGCGGAAGCAATACACATATAAACACAAATAAGAACAAGAAACAAGCATACAATGCTAACACCCGATGTACGTGGTTCTGAGATGACGCTCCTACTCCATGGTAATCTGTAAGGTGGATTATCCCTAGCCAAACTTCACTAAATTCTCCTTTGGATGAAACAAGGTGGAGAAACCTTATCTTACAATGCACTCCTCTTCTTTACAATGATGGAAGATTAAGAATGGAGAAGAGGAGGTTTAGAATCACAAAAATACTTGGAGAAAGCTTGGTGAGCACGAGGGTGTAGCTAGGAATGAGAGCACTGGCTTCACCAAGCTCCCCAAGGCCCCTTCTTATAGAAGAGGGGTTGTTTTTCCCGTTGGGCGATCGATCGATGATCACCATCGATCGGCCAGTCAGCAACGGCTTCGACAAAATGGATCCGCGAGGATTTCGGCGCCATTTTCAACGAGAGGCCTATCGGTCGATCGATCCTCCATCACCGGTGATGGAGTGATCGATCAGTGATCAAAGCGGCGATCGAGTGAGTGCGTACGCATGGTGAATTTTTCCTTGATCAGTCGACTGATGCCTTTGGCAGTCGACTGATCGCAACATCAGTCGACTGCCATGACTAAGGCAATCGACTGATCGTCAGGGTTTCATCCTGACTTAGTCGAACGCTTGACCAGTCGACTGACACATCGTATCAGTCGACTGATACTCATCAAGTATGAATACTTCATACTTGATTTTACCCCCTAGACCTAGACTTGACCTTCTAACTCTTCCTTCAGCCTTGCGCCTGCCTTCAAGAGTTTCCTTCGGCCTCGTCATGTCTTGGGTTGCCAAATGCTTGGACTTTATACCGCCAAGACTACAAGCTTGGACTTATGCTGCCAAGACTTTATTTTGGACTTCCTTTGCCAAGGTTCACTTGGACTTTACGCTGCCAAAACTACAAGCTTGGTCTTACGCTGCCAAGTCCATCCCTTGGACTTCCTTTGCCAAGATCATACTTGGACTTCCTTTGCCAAGGTTCACTTGGACTTTATGCTGCCAAGACTACAAGCTTGGTCTTATGCTGCCAATTCCGTCCCTTAGACTTTCCTTGCCAAGATCATACTTGGACTTCTCTTTTACCAAGTCTTCATCCTTGGATTTCCCTGTCACTTAAACATGTGCACAATTAGATCACAAAGCATTGCCTAACTTAGATGATTTAACCAAACATCAAAACATATATAAATGCTTGGGGCATTGTTGCACCAACAGAACCTTCGAAGATGAACCAAACATATCTTTGACATCTTAGGCTTGGTCACATTAACCTAAGCAGAATTCAAAGGTTGATAGCTGATGGACCTTTGGGTACATTAGTGGTGGAGGATCTCCCAACCTGTGAATCTTGCTTGGAAGGTAAGATGACCAAGAGGCCTTTTAAGGCCAAGGGGTATAGAGCCAAAGATGTGTTAGAATTGGTTCATTCTGATTTGTGTGGTCCTATGTCTATCCAGGCTAGAGGTGGTTTTGAGTATTTCGTCTCTTTTATTGACGATTACTCAAGATATGGATACATTTACCTGATGCGCCGCAAGTCTGAATGCTTTGACAAGTTCAAAGAATTCAAGGCTGATGTGGAGAAACGTCAAGGTAAAAGTATCAAGACACTACGATCTGATCGTGGTGGTGAGTACCTCTTGGGAGAGTTTAGGAACTACTTATCAAAGGCTGGAATTCAATCCCAATTGACTGCACCTGACACACCCCAACAGAACGGTGTAGCAGAGCGAAGGAATAAGACTCTTATGGAGAAGGTTAGATCGATGATGAGTTATTCTGACCTGCCAGATTCGTTCTGGGGATATGCTCTAGATACGGCGGTGTACATTCTAAACTTGGTTCCATCTAAATCAGTGCCTTCTACTCCCACAGAATTGTGGACTGGGCGAAAGCCTAGTCTAAGACATATTCGGATATGGAGGAGTCCAGCACATGTGCTGAAGGCAGATGCTGGTAAGTTGGAACCTCGTACAGAAGTACGCATGTTCGTTGACTATCCCAGGGGAATGAAGGGTGGATTGTTTTATAGTCCTAGAGATCAGAGGGTGATCGTTAGCACGAATGCCAGATTTCTAGAGGAAGACTATGTGATGAGCCACAAGCCCAAGAGTAAAATTTTTTTGGAGGAGTTAAAAGGGGAAGTCACTTCTTTAGTACCGATGGTACAAGAGGATATACCACATGTCACTGCATCGTGTGTCACAGAGGATACACAGGTGATACCTCGTCGTAGTGGGAGGGTTGTGAGACAGCCTGATAGATTCATGTTCTTGGGAGAATCTTCTGATTTGGTCCCTGGCGAACATGAACCTGATCTCTGGACATATGACGAGGCAATCCAAGATAAAGATGCAGTATCTTGGTAAAGTGCAATGAATGCTGAGATTGAATCTATGGATTCAAATCAGGTCTGGAGCTAGTAGAACCACCCAATGGTATAAAAACCATTGGATGTAAGTGGATCTACAAGAGAAAGAGAGGAATAGATGGGAAGGTTGAGACCTTCAAAGCAAGGCTTGTTGCGAAGGAGTATACTCAGAAAGAGGGTATCGATTATGAGGAGACCTTTTTGCCGGTAGCCATGCTTAAGTCTATCCAGATTCTCTTATGAATAGCAGCTCATATGGATTATGAGGTGTGGCAGATGGATGTCAAGACAGCTTTCCTTAATGGAAGTCTTGAGGAAAACATCTACATGAAGCAACTAGAGGGATTCATTGCTAAGGGCAAAGAGCATCTTGTATGTAAGCTTAATCGGTCCATTTATGGATTGAAACAAGCTTCGAGGTCTTGGAACATCCAGTTTGGTGAGGTGATCCAGTCTTATGGATTTATTCAAAGTCCGGATGAGTCTTGTGTATACAAGAGATGTGACGGAAACGTAGTGGTATTTCTTGTACTATACGTAGATGACATTTTGTTGATTGGCAACAATATCAAGGTGTTATCAGATGTAAGGGTATGGTTGTCCAAACAGTTTGATATGAAGGACTTGGGAGAGGTGGGACACATCCTTGGGATCAAGGTTATAAGGGATTGCAGGAAAAGGATGTTGTGCTTATCCCAAGCTTCATACATAGACACGATTATGGAGCGTTTTAGCATGCAGAACTCCAAGAAAGGTTTTCTACCCTTCAGGCATGGAGTTCCTTTATCTAAGGAGATGTGTCCTAGATCATCTGAGGAGATAGAGGAGATGAAGGTGGTTCCTTATGCTTCGGCAGTAGGAAGCCTCATGTATGTGATGCTCTGTACGAGATCAGATATCTGCTTTGCCGTGGGCATGGTTAGCAGATATCAGAGTAATCCAGGACAGGGACATTGGACTGCGGTAAAGCATATATTGAAGTACCTGAGAAGGACTAGGGATTATATGCTGGTTTATCGGGCAGACCAATTACTCCCTGTGGGTTACACGGATTCTGACTTCCAATCTGATAGGGATAACAGTAAGTCTACCTCAGGTTTTGTGTTTACTTTGGGAGGTGGAGCCATTGTATGGAGGAGTGTCAAGCAGAAGTGTGTGGCGGACTCCACCATGGAAGCTGAGTATGTGGCGGCCTCTGAGGCGGCCAAAGAATATGTATGGCTCAGGAACTTCCTGATGGACTTGGATGTGATTCCTGGTTTGCCCAGAACTATCACAATTTATTGTGATAATAGTGGTGCAGTTGCAAACTCGAAGGAACCACGATCCCATAAGGCTAGTAAACACATAGAGCGCAAGTACCACCTGATACGAGAAATCGTAAAGAGAGGAGAAGTTGTTGTGGCCAAGATTGCATCAGAGGATAACCTGGCAGATTCTTTCACTAAGGCCCTTCCGGCGAGAGCTTTTGATAGGCATGTGGAGGGAATGGGGATCAGATGTATGACACTTTGAGGACAACATAGTCTTTTAGTATAAGTGGGAGATTGTAGGGATGTATACTGAAAAGTCTATCTTTTGTATGAACATCTTTATTTTGAAATAAGAATCACATGATCATTGTTTGCATATTTTTATGGTTATACAATGTTGTCTAATACTTTACATTGTAGATAACATGGTGTGTGGTGTCACACAGGAGATCATGTTATCGACCCCTTGAAAAGTATAAGTAAAGGCTCACAACCGAGATGGCTTTGGACAAACTATCGGAATGGTTGTAGTGTGATTTGGTGTTGGTTTATCTTGACCATAGAATCACACTAGTGCACTTTGTGTGTATTGAGAAGGACCGACTTAGAGGTGATTCGATTTATTGCTGACTACATAATCAAATCGGACCTCAGATATTATTTAGTACATACTCTTAATCTCGATATAATAATGGGCACATATACTTAGTACTCATCTCTTTGATTTATCAATGGGCGAGATTTATAGATTAAATCGATAGGCTCGGTAAGTTGGGAGATGATATTATTTATATGGTGTGTCGTTGATTATAGGAGGAAACCGTGTCCTATATATTAGGATGATGATGTACCCTTGAGGAGCTCATAAGGTTCATCATGTAAACCCTGCAGGTGGACTTGGTCCGGCATGATGAAAAGGTTGAGTGGTACTACTCAAGGAGTTAGATGTCGATTAATTAATGGTCAGTAAATTAATTAATTGACGGACATTCGAGATCTTAAACGCGGGGAGAAAATGTACAAATAATATATGGAACCCATATTATCATATGGGGGTTGGTGAGGTAGATCAATGATGAACCTTTAGTGGATTGGATCATCATTAGTGGATCAGACTTTATGTGGGCTTGATCCATGGGTGGCCAAGACCCAACTCCTCCTCATGGTCCCTAATGTAGCCTATTAACACCTCATGAAGCTTAGATCCAATGGATAGAAACAAAACTCTAAGATTCATAGATAGAGATTAAATCTCTAAGATCCGACGGTTAAGATTAAATCTCTAGATCCGACGGTTGAGATTAAATCCCTAGATTAGCTTTGAATCGTTCTTGCATTAGGTTAGCTTTGAATAATTGTTTTGATAAATTGTAAAAAACCCTAGTGTTTACTTCTGTTTAAAAACAAACGTCCAGCCATTAGGTTCGTTGGGAGACAATCCTAGTCAATCCTATACTACATTAGTGTAGTTAGGGGGTTCAGTAAATAATTTGGGAACGGTATTGCGACAATTAAAAATTCGTTCGATCACTTACCGATGTGAGACTTTGATTGTATTTCACATACTCCCAACAATCCCCCTCTCAAATGAAGGACCACATTGAGCCCCCCTCAAGCCTATCCATCCTCGAAGGACTTCCTCTGCTTGATGTTGGATCCTCAACACATCATGACTTCTTGCCAACTGTTTGATCCTCCTGACCCAGTTGGACTTACACTGCAATAAATTTGACTTTTTGCAGCGTGCAAATATGTTATCCGTAGCGCGCATCGCATGCTGCACAACGCTAAGCAATTGAAAGTCATAAGACATTCGTAGCGTGCGATCCTGCGCTGCGGTTAAGTGCATTCGCAGTGTGCGGTCGTGTGCTACGGTTAAGTGCATTACCAGCGTGCGGTCGCACACTGCGGTTAAGTGCGTTCACATTGCACGATTGCACGCTGTTGTTAAGTGCATTCGCAGCATGAAATCACACATTGCGATTAAGTGTATTCATAGCACACAATCACATGCTGCGGTTAAGTTCATTCGCAGCGTGCAATCGCACGTTGTAGTTAAGTGCATTTGCAGCATGCAATCGCGTGATGTGGTTATGTGCATTCGCAATGCACAATCATGTGTTGCGGTTAAGAGCATTCGCAGTGCACAATTGTACGATGCGGTTAAGTGCATTTGTAGTGCACAATTGTACACTGTAGTTAAGTGCATTTGCAATGCCCAATCGTGTGCTGCGGTTAAGTGCATTCGTAGCATTGTAATCTCAAAACTCAAATAATTATAATCCAACCCACAAATATCACACAACTATAATATCACATAAAAATACTATACCCATTTTTAACATCACATACACACGATTATAAAATCAAAACTAAAACAATTAATACCATAAATAATCATCACCGCCACACTTAAATAGCTAGTGTACTAATTATTCACTTAGTCACAGAAAACAATTCAAACCAATAACATAAATTCACTTACATGATTTCATTCATACAAAATAATTATTCACTTAGTCACATAAAAAACTCAACCAGTAACACAAAATCTATATCAGTCACACAAAACCCTCTGCGGGGTAACACTCAAAATTGCTACATGATTTTGTAGTGCTTTTTGAAAATATGCACTACAAAATTGCATTATTTCATTTGCGAGGGAACACTCAGCTATGCAACCCTTTGGCCTTGCTCGGTTCTTCATATACCCATTAAGTACTGATTAAGCTGCTTCTGATCTTGATGAAAGGTCCAGATTAATCACGTTTGAAATAATCCCCTACACTTATTCTTGCGCGTCCCGAGCAATAATAAAAATAAAGAAAGTCTGACTCAATCACTTATTCCCTAAACAATACTTAGATCAATAATTCAAAGATAGAAAAAATAAGTTACTTAGGATCACCAAATCGGTCAGGATCCTAGGTAGTCAAAAGATCCAACTCCTACAACAATCAACATGTATGATGATTTACAGTCAAATCAAATAGACTAAGCCTGATACAAAACCTCCCAAAATGGATAAATGCACTGATGCTCACATAATAACGTAGGAGTGGGGTACCCTCAGAACAACATGCAATTTTGTACTACCATATGCTTGCTTATCATCTACTTCTCTAATGCTATCAATACATCTCATACATGAATCAAAAGGATTTATCAAGAATTGAAACAAGATCAAAAGTAGACTGTAGATAAAGTATGCAAAGAGTAGTACAAGACAAAGGTACAAATGAATAGGGAACAAGAGAAGAATTGGAGAAATAAACCTGATGAGTTGCTCTGTGAAATGCCCAGTGACCAGTAATACAGGAAGAGGTTAAGACATTTGGAAACTTTAGAATTGGATTCAGGATCAAATGACTCTATCCAACACATTGCAATCCCATTTGCCTGCATTACAATTGCACTTTTTTTTATTTTTTTTTCTTTTTAACAAAAGAAACATCAATGGCGCCATATTTTTTTTTTTGTGTGCAGAAACTCAAGTACTAATCACAGGCAAATACATCTCAGGACCAATGACCTCTGAAAATCATGCCTTCCATATCATGTTTCCAACAAAAATAATATAACTCCTCCCCCACACTTACAAATTTTGTCCATCTCGGACAATACAACCCATCAAACTATTCCTCCAATATGGAAAACAATAGATATGAAAAAGATAATCCACAAAGATACAAAGACAATGGATAGCAATTGAAAAGATAAGACAAGTAAGACATGGAGGATGGAAGTATCAAGTGGATTAGACAATCAAACCAAGTCAGGAAAAGAGTCAAAGAATGAAATCCTTCATCATATTCATGCAAGTAAATGTTACTACAGTTTTGAAAAGACTTAAAGCAAGTTCTAGAGTAACAAGAATCACATATGTTATCACACAAAAGTGGGTAGATGATAAGAATGGCTTGCAACCTCACTAGGTGAATCAAAATCAAGCTTAATCTATCAATAAAAAGTTCACCATCATAACAAGTGACTACATGCAAGTGAAGTCTCCTATCATACACAAAAATCCATAATTTGATGATCAAACTTAACTAATTTTTACCACCTCTGAAATGATACTAAGGCATGCATAGGGAATATTATTTGACTCAACAACAGACAAACAAACCTAGGTAAACAGGCAAACACGCAATCAACCACACAAATTATTCCGAACATGAAAGGAAGAAAATAAATGCAGTAAATAAAAGAACACACTCCCCTTTCAAGACGGAGAAGAAGCATCGTCATGTCTGGCCCCACCTTATTCTCTAGTATAAACTTGATCTCTTTGCTCGACACTTCATGAGTCTGTTGCAAAAGTGAGACCCTTGATCGCTAATGATCGCCCTGGGAACTCCAAATTTGCAAAATATGTGAGACCTAACAAAATCCACAACTAGAGAATCATCAGTCCTGGTGGGGATGACCTCCACCCATTTAGAAACATAATCATATGCCAAAAGAATATATGAAAATCCAAAAGATACAGGACACATACCCAAAATCAATACCCCAAATATCGAAAATCTCACAGAATAACAAAAGTTTTTGAGGCATTTCATTTCTACGTCCTATGTTCCCTGTTCATTGACATCGCTCACAAGACTTGTAGAATTCAGAGGCATCATGAAATAAGGTGGGCCAATACAAACTAGACTATACAACTTTTCTAGCCATTCTTTGGGGTCCAAAATACCCTCCACAAGTCAGAGAATAACAAAAAGTAAGTACGTATGAAATGAAACTCATAATCAAGTCCACATCATCTAATAATCTGATCACTACACAATTTTCAAAGATAAAGATCATCCCATACATAATACTTAGCATCACTTTTCAATTTTTGGACTTGTGCATGAGTAAAATGTGAAGGTATAACACGACAACTAAATAAATAGCAAAATCTGCATACCATGGTGTCTTACCCTACAGATGAAAAAATTGCTCATCTGGAAAAGAATCTACTATGGGGGTGGGCTCGATCTCCCTCACAATCCTGGTCAAACTAAAATACCACCTCCTTTTACAACAAGTTGGTCAAGGTTAGGGGTAATCTTGCTAAAGTCTCTAATAAAATGTCTGTAGAAACCTGCATGACCTAGAAAAGCACAAATTTCCCGCACAGAAGCGGGGTAAGATAAAGAAGATATAACATGAATTTTAGCAGGATCTACTTCAATACCATACACAGAGATAATATAACCTAAGATATCCCATACTTGACCATGAAATGACATTTCTTACAAACATCTGATGGAAGTGATCCTTGGGGCGTCACCTGAAGCGTGCAAGTCCCTACACATTCCATATCCCTGTCTACAATAAAGACGACCCACAGATAGGTCCTAACAACAAATCATTATCAACATCAGAATCAATAGAATCAATAAAATCACAATAAAATATAGAAGGTGCAGAGATATCCAAATGAAAAACAGACTAAGAAATAAAGTTCATGCAGTTCAGCTCATCAGCTATATCCATGCTAAGAATATAATGATCCTCCATCGGGTACCTCATAGCGTCCAAAATACTGAACCGAACTACAGTATCTCCTACCTTCATATCAAGAGTAAAACTCCTTGTGAACACATAGATCTTTACAAAACTTGGCATACTTGGGAATCTGCTAGCTCCTGGAATTACCTAGCCTTTTCTTCAACAACCCTCTTCCTAGGCTGGGCCTCTGAGGGAAGGGAAAAATTGCTGCATAAAACTCAAGTAGATTATCGCCTGAAGACCTAGTCATCCACACAAACAAATTCAATGAGAAACAAATACAAATGATAAGAAAGACAGTAATAACAAAAGAAAAGAAAACAAACTGACTAACTACAGTTTAAAGACAAATGAACCCATTAGAGTTCCCTGGCAACAGCGCCAAAATTTTGATACGAACGAATTTTTAATTGTCGCAATACCGTTCCCAAATTATTTACCGAATCCCCTAACTACACTAATGCAGTATAGGACTGACTCGGGTCATCTCCCAACGAACCTAATGGCTGGACGTTTGTTTTTAAACAGAAGTAAACACTGGGGGTTTTTATAATTATCAAAACAATTAAAATGCAAAATCAAATGCAAACATGAGAATTAAACATGCAAAAAGTAAACCTAACTACCAATTATTAATTCCCGGGAAGCTAACCTAATGCAAGAACAAATGCAAAAAGTAACAAGAAACTATCCTAATGCGCAAAAGTAAGTGATCACGCACCGCACTATCACTATACGGTACAATGATCAAACAAAGGTGAACAATTCAACCAAGCACCGCACTGTCACTATACGGCGCAGTGATCAAACAATCACTGAAAAACTAAACTAACAAACAGAAAGGAAAGCGACCAAGCACCGCACTGTCACTATACGGTACACTGATCAAACAAAGGTGAACAATCCAACCATGCACCGCACTGTCACTATACTGCACAATAGTCAAACGGTCACTAAAAACTGCAATAAATGAAATACAATAAACGAAAGCAATTCAACCAAGCATCGCACTGTCACTATACGGTACATTGGTCGAATGTAAATGAAACTAACCTAACAACTAAAGCATAACATAAATAAAACTCTAACTATGACTCGAATTAAACACAAGTTAGAATACAGAATAAAATACAAGGTAAACCACAGATTAAAATACAAAGTAGAATACTAGTGAAAACACAGATTACGAACACTAGTAAAAACACAATTCAAGGCCACTGGTGAAACCACATATTAAAAACACTAGCGAAAACACAATTGAAAACACTAATGCAAACACGATGTAATAACACCAGTGACAATACAAATGAAAACACAAGTGCAAATACGAAGGAAAACACAAGTGCAAATACAAATGAAAACATAACATGAACCATAAACTGAAATCACACAAAGTAACAAGGTAACACAGTAAAACAATAACAAACACAATACTGAATCACAGTAAATCAATAAAGTAAACACAGTCATCCACAAACACCGGAAAGGTACCACCCTCTCCGGTGACCTACGATAATACCGAACAACTCCAAGGGTCTCAGGGTACGGATCTCTCGTCAGAACCCGATGAGAGGTGGATCGATTCGGTAATCCATAGCTCCGATGATGGATGCGATGCTACCGCTACCACAGCAACCGGTTGAATGGCTCTGCGGACATGGCATGGCGCGAATCACGGCCGCTATTGTGGATGGGATCGGAACTGGGAACGAAGGGTATCATCGCCATCGGCTAGAACCATTGAAGACCGCCATTGGATCGGAAGAAGTGATGCCGCCGGAACTGGGAATATATTCTGCCGCTACCACGGTAGTAGCAATTCACCACCAGCCTTCTGCGACCACGTCCAACTGGAAGGCTCAGCTCCGATGGTAATGGATCGGAAGATCACCGGTGAAGACGGACGAACTCCCCTGCTCGGTCGATGGATTGCCGCCGCCCAAATGCAGCTACGAGCTCCGTCAGACCAAAGGAAGGAGAGGACAGCCAGTGGAATGGAATCAAGGAAGACCATGGATTGCTAAAATCCGTCGCCGGAGTGCTGCTGTGGAATCACTGTGGAAGAAACCGTCGCCGCCGCGCGTGAAAAAGGAGAAAAAGCTATCGGAGAAGATGAGGAAAAGGAAGTAGAAAATGCCACCACCGACCTTGGTGGAGGAAGGGAACGGCCGGCAGTGCTCCGGGCGGATGCTGTGGAGGAATCGCCGCCGGTGTCGCATGATTTGGGGAAGAAGAAGCTGCTCGCAAGTTTCTGCGCTTTCTCTTCTGCCGATTCTAGGAAAGGTAGGTCATTAAATGAAAAACATCAGCCATCCGATTCAATTTCCCTTTCAATCTCAGCCATTCCTTAGAGCTAGGGCTTGATTAATCAATTAAGTTGGCTTCATTTGGCTGCTCAATCCAACGACTGTAATCAATCTCATTTTAAGCGGACGAATCTAATCCATCTGAAGGGATAATCGAAATCCAATGGTCCGGATGAACAGACAAGATGTGTAGATCACAATGCATGGGTCGGATCGCTCCAGATTCAGATTAATGGCTCAGATCGAGCCATCACATTGGACGGTCCAGATTGCTCCGATCTCTAATGAATGGAACTAATTGAATCTGAATGGAAAATCACGATCGACCGGATCTAAATGAAAGGATAAGATGTCCAGATCTAAATGTACGAACCGGATCTCTTCAGATCTAGATAGATGGCTCAGAATCGATCAGATCTCATCGGACGATCAGGATTGACTAGATCTGAACTCTTTGATTAAGCTGCTTCTGATCTCGATGAAAGGTCCAGATTAACCAAAAATTAGGAGAATTTACAATAAGGTCCAAAAATATATCCAACTCATAAAACATGTAAATAATCAATAATAAATCACTCGAGAGGATAAAAACAGTGATATTAAGGACTAAAATAATACAACAAAATGATAGTTATCAAGTACTTTCATAAATCTAAAAATAACAAAATTTGCAATCAAAAGTTGTTGGTAGCAAAATATAATTTATCGCATAATATTTATTACCTTTCAAATGGATACATCCAGCGGAAATGGACTGGTCCACACAAGCAAGCCTTCCTTACTAAATGAATTGTCAAATGAACCGAAATGATAAAGAAAGATGGTGGAAAATACCTTTCTAACATGCATAGAGTTTCAACAATATTCTCCTCGAGTTGTTCTAAGCGATTCCTTGTTAGTAATATATGAGAGATGTCCTAAGGCAATCGCCTTATGTATGAACCATTTATATGATAAATGAAGATTCACTATTTGAGTATACATGTTTAATGTATTTGATTGGATCTTAAACTCATTTACTGAATGTCCACGATACGATTCACAGCATGAGAGAATTTGTGATTGGATCACAACTAGTGAGTATCTCTACATGTGTAATTGTGATGTATCGGAATTATCCCTAGTCGATGAATTGATGGATTTGGACACCATCAATTTTGTCGAGACTAGCACGAGGTATACTCCTTGGTGTATCCAAGCAGCTGATTCTCACTGGCTGGAGACATAGTGATGTCCGGAGTTGATCGTGGATGCTAGTTATGGTAACTAGTTCATTGGAGTGACCAGCCGTAAGACTTCATATGGTTCTCTGCATATATAGATATGTCAATGAAGTTCTTACTGTGGCTTAAGTGCGATGTTCCTTTGACTTGCGGTATTCAAGTCATCTTGATCATGGAGACTTATGCTTTGACATCTTAAGCAAACATCTCTAAGGAGATGTGGACCCGGGATGATTGGGTATAAGTCGAAGTGATCGAAGGTGTTTGAATAGCCTATAAAGGATTCACCACTCCTTGCGAGGAGATGTATACCCATGGCCTCTCGTCGGATTGTTACTAAAGTCTTTGGCCAAAGCAATGCATGTTTAGAGTAAGGTACTCTTCGATACATGTGGAGTAACTGTTGGTGCAGTGGGCACCTAAGTCGAACCTATGTTTTGATTATAGCAAACGATACAAAGTTAAGCTTATATTGTTATCTCACGAGCTAAATCAAGTGTGCAGAAAAGTCTCAATGCTGGAGCTGAAGGCTAGCGACACCCGGAGGAAGCCGCGGTGCGGCGACACTGAGTTACTCGAGGAGCCAAGGAATCGAGTGGAAGGCCGGAAGCAAAAGCGACAAGTAAGTATCGAGGTAAGCTCGTGTGTGTGCAAACGTAAGTGAGGTCGTGTCCTTTACGGGACGTCTAGGCGACGATCAACCCAAGACTTCCCATGGAAGGTCTATGTTGAGATCGGACGGCAAGTGGCCGTCAATTCACTTGTATTTTGAGCTAAACTCCTTTTTAGTCAAAAATCGTGCTGCCAGATTCAGCGGCCAGTTCAGCCGTGGCGATTCAGCGGCGATTCAACCGTGGCGATTCAACCGGCCGATTCTCAACCGGGTGGTCAAAAATCAGCCTCGAGAGTCAAGCTTTATCACCATTTTTCAAGGAGTTTTGTGCCCATTTGTGATTGGTTGAAGACCCATTCGTTGAGGGCTTAAAGGCTATAAAAGGAGGGCCAAACCTAGGGTTTTTCATCAATTCAAAAGCTTCCAAGTGCTCTCTCAGGCATCCCTACGACAGCGCTACCGAGACGACGACTAAAGCTTCAACCTCCAATCCTGAAGTCGGTATAATCTTTAAATTTTGTATAAGTTGTCTTTATTTTCAAGCTTTAAATCATATCAAGGAGAGAGTGTCCTCTACCTTGAATCTTTATTGAGTTTTGTATTCGCTAACTCCTATCTCTATCGAGAAGGAGTTCGTTTAATATTTGCCCTCCGTCGTGGTCAAGGACCATTAGGGCCTTGGAGTAGTAGCCGTGGCTACTGAACCAAGTAAAACCCTCGTGTTTTTATTTATTTATTGCTATCTTTCCGCTGTGTTTACTGTATAATTGCAATTGACGATTACGAAAAGTTTTTTCTTATCGCTATTCACCCCCCCCCCGCTAGCGCTCAAATCGATCCAACAATTGGTAGCAGAGCCGGGGGTTGCTAAGATTTGGTGAAACCACCCATCTAGCTTTTTTTTTAAGATTTATTTTCTTTTAATTCTGTTTATTTCTATTTATTTTGTTTGTTAAATTCTCTCTCAAGACTTACTAATCCAAGACGCGAGTCTTGGTACTTGTTTTTGAGTTTTTGTCTTTGCTAGCTTTTCTTCTTCGTCCTCTTTTGTCTTTTTGTTTCAATGGCCCATCTCGAGGGTTTTAGCACCGTCCGACCTCCATTTTATAACGGAGATGACTTCCGTTATTGGAAGGGTCGGATGGAATGCTTTCAAAACCCAACGAGATGTGGATCATAATCCAAACGGGTTTCACACTTCCGACTAATGAAGTGGGTGACTCGGATTATGATCAATGGACCGCTGCAACAAAACGACAAGTCGGCCGACGCCAAGGCAACACAAATCCTCCAATGCGCCTATATCCAAGGAGGAGTTAAATCGCTCGGCCCCTTCATAAGCGCAAAGCGATCTTTGGACTAAACTAATCGAGTTACACGAAGGATCGGATCAAGCCAAGGTATGTAAGCGTGATTTGTTATTCAATAAATTGTACACACTAAAAATGCAGAACACGAATCCGCGACGCAACTCCACGCCCGTGTCCAAGGACATAGTCAACAACTTACACGCAATCGGGCAAAAGGTCGAAAACCGCGACCTTATAAGGTATGTTCTAAACTCTTTCCGAGGACTACCTTGTGGGCATCCATGGTCGATGCCTACAAGGTCTCCAAGGATCTTTCTAAAATTAGGTTAGATGAACTCTTTCCGATTTCAATTACATGAACAATCCAACTCGAACCCGAGAGGGTATAGCTTTATTTGCAGGATCAAAGAAGAAGAAAATCGCAAGCAAGCCACCACCAACCGAGGAGGAAGACGAGTCCAAGAAGAAGTTGACCGGAATTGACCGAACTAATGAACCTAGCTCGAAGAATAGCCAAGGGACGAAAGCGAACCACGACTCGACCCAACCAAGGTAAACCTAAAAGTTCTAATATTAGGTGTTATGAGTGTAACAGGTTTGGACATATCAAGTCCGAGTGCCCCAAGCTCAACCACCAAGGACCTAAGCACAAGAAGGCCCTCAACGCGACATGGGAAGAAGCGCTATCCAAGAAGACGAAGACCACGCCTTCATGGCGAAATCAATTGAGTCGACACTGAGACCGAACCCGAACTTGAGTCGAACCGGAGGATGATTCGGACTACGAAGCAACCTTCAAGTCACCACGGACACGCATCCGGTTCAAAAGATACCCTTAAGGTGAGTCGACTTTATTTAATACTTTACATAATACGGTTAGGTTTTTGTCTAGGAAGTTAGCTAAGTCCGAGTCCAAGGTCGAGACCCTGGTTAAGGAAGTTAAACTCCTCAAACACGAGGTCTCCCTAACCTCTTCGACTAGTCGAGTTCAAGAGAAGGACTCAACTCGGGTTGAAAAACTCGAAGTTGAGAACTCACTCTTGAAAAGTCAAGTCGAAGATCTTAGGAACACGTTGGAAAGGTTTACTTTGGGATCCAAAGGACTTGACCTCCTACTTGGATCGCAAAGGGCCGTGTACAACAAGGCCGGACTAGGGTTTAGCTCAAACACGACCAATAAGTCGATATATCAATCGTAAGTAGACATAAAAAATGTGTCCAAGCATGGGTCCCTAAGACCACTTTGATTTCAACTCTAGGATCCAACTCGTACTGGGTTCCCAAGGACCAAATCCACTATGTGGATAGACCGAACCGATTCAACTGTCTAGGCGGAGCCAGTACAAAACATGTTTGTGCTTTAACTTAGAAATTGCATGCTTAGTTTTTTTTGTTGTTTTTTTTTAACTCACTTGGAATACACAAATAACCAACTAAAAAATCCTTCGAAAAGATTGAGCCTCGGGGAGCCTCTTTTCAAATAATCAACTAAAATCCTTCGAAAAGATTGAGCCTCGGGGAGCCTCTTTTCAAAAATAACTAGTTAGACTAGGAAATAGTCTTAGGTGAGTCAAGTCATCATTTTCTTGAACATGGCTTTGTCTAAGGAAGTGGTCGATGATCCGATAAAAGAAGTCCCCTGTGCCTCGCCACGACCTGGAAGTCATGATCTTGAAAAGGTAAACTTGACAAGCCTTGGGTTAAATCCTAATTACTTGAACCTAAATCCACTTAATCAAACTTAATTGAAAATCATCTCAACATAAAATTACTTGAACCTAAATCCACTTAATCAACTTAATTGAAAATCATCTCAATATAAAATTACTTGAACCTAAATCCTAATTACTTGAACCTAAATCCACTTAATCAATTTAATTGAAAATCATCTCAACATAAAATCACTTAAACCTAAATCCACTTAATAAATTTAATTGGGAGTCATCTCACAAAAAACACATAAGTATAACATGCTTGATCATATAGACTCGGGTGAGATGACCTAGGTTTAACAACTTACAACCAATTTAAAAATAAAAATCTAACATCCAATCCAACCACCTTGTGTGTAGGATCAATGGATGTTGGACAGTGGTTGCTCCCGACACATGACCGGGGATCAACTCAAATTCACAAAGCTTCGATTCAAACGACAAGGATCGGTAGCCTTTGGGAATAATGGCAAGCTCAAAATCATCGGATCAGGTGATATCGAGCTTAACTCGAATTTTGTTATTAAAAATGTATTACTTGTAGAGAATTTTGAATATAACCTGCTTAGCGTAAGCCAATTGTGTGACAATAACTATAAGGTCGTATTTTTAGAAAATGAATGTGTAATTAAAACAAATGAAACAGCTAAAACAATACTCAAAGGAACTAGGACAAATAACATTTATACAATGAACTTAATCAAATCCTCAGCCAAATGTCTTATGACACAGGAAGAGGAATCATGGTTGTGGCACCGACGACTTCACTACTGCACCCAAGACTCGTCCCACAAGATGAGTCGAGTGGCTTAGTCGAGGGTTTACCCAACCTCCACAACTTGGATAATAATATCCGTTATTCTTTTCAATAAGGAAAACAACCTAGGACACAACACAAGTTAACTAACCAAGAACGAACCTCAAGTGTACTTGAGCTCCTGCATATGGATCTATTCGATTCACATGGAGCCAAGTCACTCAATAAAAGTCAATATTGCTTAGTCATAATTGACGACTACTCCAAGTTTACCTGGGTTAGGTTCATCAAACATAAAAATGATACCCTAGATCAATTAATCAATCTATTCAAATTAATCGAGAATCAAAAAGACCTTAAGGTTAAAAGACTTAGAAGCGATCATGGTGGTGAATTCAAAATCAAAGGTTCACCGACTTCAGAACCTAAACGGATACCACCATGAATTCTCTTGCCCTAGGACCCTCAACAAAATGGCCTAGTGGAGCGGAAAACCGAACTCTACAAGAAGCCGCTAGGACCATGTTAAACTAATATAACCTACTGATAGGTTTTGCGTATTGCTAGCACGCTTGCTATGTCCAGAATAGGATCCTAATGGTAAAGAGGCACCTTAAGACCTCGTATGAGATTTATCACGATAAAATACCTAACATCAAGTACTTTAGGGTATTTGGGTGTAAGGTACATATTCTAAACACTAAGGATTACCTAGGGAAATTTACATCCAAAACCACGATGAATATTTCTAGGATACTCACTACAAGCCGAGCTTATAGAGTATATAACCACGACACCCTTAGAGTCGAGGAGACTATCAATGTAGTATTTGATGAAGGACACGAACCTACAAAACCCCCGACAACCCCAATTAGCGAGCCTACTCATACTAGACCTAACTCTGACCCTGAGATCGAGTCTAATCCACATCAACCAACTTCTCTTGTCGACCAAGTGACAAGTGATCCGAGTCAAACTAGTGTTCAACCAAGTCACCCCATTGATCAAGCATTAGGTGACACAAACCCAACCCAATCTAGGATTCAGACTAACCACCCTATCGATCAAGTGATAGGAGATCCTAATCTAGGAGTTCGAACTAGAGCATCCTATAGGAACCTTAGTCAAATTTCCTTAATTTCAAAGATAGAACCCAAATCAATTGAACAAGCTCTTCTTGATCCCGATTGGATTATTGCAATGCAAGAAGAGCTAGCTCAATTTACTAGGAATGAAGTGTGGGAATTAGTACCACCACCTAAAGACAAAACGACAATTGGAACAAGGTGGGTGTTTAGAAATAAGCTTGATGATAAAGGTGAAGTAGTTAGAAACAAGGCTAGGTTAGTCGCCAAAGGGTTCACCAAGTCGAAGGCCTAGATTACGACGAAACCTATGCCCCAATAGCTAGACTCGAATCCATTCGAATGTTGCTAGCTTATGCCGCACATCGAGGATTTAAGCTATTTCAAATGGATGTTAAGTCGGCATTCCTAAATGGATACATTAAAGAAGAAGTTTATGTTAGCCAACCCCCCGGATTCGAAAATCTAGATAAACCCGACCATGTTCTAAAACTTAAGAAAGCTCTCTATGGACTTAAACAAGCTCCTCGAGCTTGTACGAGAGACTTTCAATCCATCTCAAGTCAAAAGGGTTTAACCAAGGCTTAGTTGACCCAACTCTCTTCAGAAAAACCTTAGGTAAAGAAATATTCATAGCTCAAATTTACGAGACGATATATAATTTTGGAACCTCTAACTCACCTTACTAAACGAGTTCGCTTCACTCATGGAAAGTGAGTTTGAAATGAACTTAGTAGGCGAGTTAAGTTTCTTTTAGGTCTACAAATTAAACAAACTAAGGATGGTATATACCTATATCAACAAAAATACACTAAGGAGTTAATTAAAAGATTTGGAATGCAAGACGCTAAGATAATAAACACCCCAATGGCGATTAATGTTAACATAGGAGAAGACCTAGAAAGTAAGTCCATTGACTTAAAGTACTATAGAGCGATAGGAAGTCTCCTATACTTAATCGCGAGTCGACCCGACATCCTATTCGCAGTAGTAAGTATGTGCGCTGTGTTTCAAACCTGTGCTAAGGAGTCTCACCTAACCCTAGTTGCGATCCTTAGATATCTTAAGGGTACACTTAACGCTGGTATTTGTACCCTAGATCTACGGAGTTCGAACTAATCGGCTATCCGATTCGGATTATGCCGTAGTAAACTCGATAGAAAGAGCACGAGTGGTTGTTGTCAACTACTCTACCAAGTCTAGTGAGTTGGTGCGAGGAAGCAACATTGTGTTGCCTTATCTACCACCGGCCGAATACGCTATGATGGGTGAGTGTGTAACTCAGCTTCTTTGGATGAAGCACACTCTCCGAGACTTTAGGTTGGACTTCACCAAAACTAAAATTTTTGTAGACAACATAAGTTCGATAAATCTAACTAAGAACCCTATATGTCATTCAAGAACAAAGCATATAGAGGTAAAACACCATTTCATTCGAGAACATGTAGCCAACGGCTCCATACAACTTGAATATGTTGACTCGAAGTCTAACCTAGCAGACATATTTACTAAACCACTACCCGAAGCCGAATTTAGTCTCTTGAGACGAAAATTAGGCATGTGCGTAATAGAATAGGTTTTGCAAATTATATTACTACTATTTCTTACTTTTTCATGAAACTAGCATAGGTCATACCTTAGATATCATGCACCTATAGATTTAAGGAGCCAATACATCTCACAACACATAGGACTAATGTGTTTGTGTACTTAGCCACGTAGATGGGCGTGAGATGTTAGGACCTTACTCCTGGTTCCAGATGTAGAGCTAGTGCATCGCTATGAACCATGGAGTATAATCATACATACTAACCGACTCCGACCAGGACTGGTTGATCCTTCATATCAATCAAGCCAAATATGAGTCGAACATTTCATAGATGAGCTTATTTTCAATATACTATTTTTTTAATAAAAAATGTGGAACATGCTTGGACTTTAAATTTAGCAATTATTTTGATTTCCACACACCCCTTACTCTTTTCGATATACGGCAAAAGGGGGAGAAAATGGCCAAAGTTAAGGGGTCAAAAATGTTTTTTGATAACTTAACTCTTACTTCATGTTTAAACCAAAAGTTAACTTTAGGTTTTGAGAACTTATTTAACTTTTAACAAAAGGCCAAGTTAAGAGAATTCTTAACTTATTTATGTCGTTAGTGTTTTACTTAAGGGGGAGAAAGGGCTTAACTAAAACGTTTTACTAAAGCTAATTTTAAGTAATGTTAATTACTTAAAGCAACCCTCAAGGGGGAGGATTAAGGTCTTTCTTCAAAGACTCACCCTCGGTCAAGGGGGAGGTTTCCTCAAGGGGGAGTACTTGAAGAAAATCCTTACTACTCCAACTTAATCTTCATTTTTTTTCTCTCATGCACATTATTATTCTTCATGCTTGCTTAACTTTGTATGTGGGTTTGCCATAAATCAAAAAGGGGGAGATTGTTGGTGCAGTTGGCACCTAAGTCGAACCTATGTTTTGATTATAGCAAACGATACAAAGTTAAGCTTTATATTGTTATCTCACGAGCTAAATCAAGTGTGCGTAAAAGTCTCAATGTCGAGTCAAGGCTAGCGACACCCGGAGGAAGCCGCGGTGGTCGGGCGACACTCGAGTTACTTCGGAGGGAGCTGAAGGAATCGAGTGGAAGGCCGGAAGCAAAAGCGACAAGTAAGTATCGAGGTAAGCTCGTGTGCAAGCGTAAGTGAGGTCGTGTCTTGTATGCGGGGGCGTCGCAGGCGGCGCCAACCCAAGACTTCCCATGGAAGGTCTATGTTGAGATCGACGGCAAGGCGCGTCGAATTCACTTGTATTTTGAGCTAAACTCCTTTTTAGTCAAAAATCGCGGCTGCCGATTCAACCGCCAGCCATCAACCGGCTCAACCGGCAGTTCAACCGGCCAGTAGCTCAACCGGCGGTGGTCAAAAATCAGTTATCACCATTTTTCAAGGAGTTTTGTGCCCATTTGTGATTGGTTGAAGACCCATTCGTTGAGGGGCTTAAAGGCTATAAAAGGAGGGCCAAACCTAGGGTTTTTCATCAATTCAAAAGCTTCCAAGTGCTTCCGATACGCTCCGACTCTCCGACATCCCTACGACGAAGCGCTACCGAGACGACGACTAAAGCTTCAACCTCCAATCCTTGAAGTCGTCGGTATAATCTTTAAATTTTGTATAAGTTGTCTTTATTTTCAAGCTTTAAATCATATCAAGGAGAGGGGGAGTGTCCCTCTACCTTGAATCTTTATTGAGTTTTTGTATTCGCTTAACTCCTATCTCTATCGAGAAGGAGTTCGTTTAATATTTGCCCTCCGTGCGTGACTAACCACCCTATCGATCAAGTGATAGGAGATCCTAATCTAGGAGTTCGAACTAGAGCATCCTATAGGAACCTTAGTCAAATTTCCTTAATTTCAAAGATAGAACCCAAATCAATTGAACAAGCTCTTCTTGATCCCGATTGGATTATTGCAATGCAAGAAGAGCTAGCTCAATTTACTAGGAATGAAGTGTGGGAATTAGTACCACCACCTAAAGACAAAACGACAATTGGAACAAGGTGGGTGTTTAGAAATAAGCTTGATGATAAAGGTGAAGTAGTTAGAAACAAGGCTAGGTTAGTCGCCAAAGGGTTCAGTCAAGTCGAAGGCTTAGATTACGACGAAACCTATGCCCCAGTAGCTAGACTCGAATCCATTCGAATGTTGCTAGCTTATGCCCGCACATCGAGGATTTAAGCTATTTCAAATGGATGTTAATTCGGCATTCCTAAATGGATACATTAAAGAAGAAGTTTATGTTAGCCAACCCCCCGGATTCGAAAATCTAGATAAACCCGACCATGTTCTAAAACTTAAGAAAGCTCTCTATGGACTTAAACAAGCTCCTCGAGCTTGGTACGAGAGACTTTCAATCCATCTCAAGTCAAAAGGGTTTAACCAAGGCTTAGTTGACCCAACTCTCTTCGTAAAAACCTTAGGTAAAGAAATATTCATAGCTCAAATTTACGTAGACGATATAATTTTTGGAACCTCTAACTCAGCCTTACTAAACGAGTTCGTTTCACTCATGGAAAGTGAGTTTGAAATGAACTTAGAAGGCGAGTTAAGTTTCTTTTTAGGTCTACAAATTAAACAAACTAAGGATGGTATATACCTATATCAACAAAAATACACTAAGGAGTTAATTAAAAGATTTGGAATGCAAGACTCTAAGATAATAAACACCCCAATGGCGATTAATGTTAACATAGGAGAAGACCTAGAAAGTAAGTCCATTGACTTAAAGTACTATAGGAGCGCGATAGGAAGTCTCCTATACTTAACTGCGAGTCGACCCGACATCCTATTCGCAGTAAGTATGTGCGCCAGGTTTCAAACCTGTGCTAAGGAGTCTCACCTAACCCTAGTTAAGCGTATCCTTAGATATCTTAAGGGTACACTTAACGTTGGTATTTGGTACCCTAGATCTACGGAGTTCGAACTAATCGGCTACTCCGATTCGGATTATGCCGGTAGTAAACTCGATAGAAAGAGCACGAGTGGTTGTTGTCAACTACTCGGCTCAAGTCTAGTGAGTTGGTGCAGTAGGAAGCAACATTGTGTTGCCTTATCTACCACCGAAGCCGAATACGTTGCGATGGGTGAGTGTGTAACTCAGCTTCTTTGGATGAAGCACACTCTCCGAGACTTTAGGTTGGACTTCACCAAAACTAAAATTTTTGTAGACAACATAAGTTCGATAAATCTAACTAAGAACCCTATATGTCATTCAAGAACAAAGCATATAGAGGTAAAACACCATTTCATTCGAGAACATGTAGCCAACGGCTCCATACAACTCGAATATGTTGACTCGAAGTCTAACCTAGCAGACATATTTACTAAACCACTATTACCCGAAGCCGAATTTAGTCTCTTGAGACGAAAATTAGGCATGTGCGTAATAGAATAGGTTTTGCAAATTATATTACTACTATTTCTTACTTTTTCATGAAACTAGCATAGGTCATACCTTAGATATCATGCACCTATAGATTTAAGGAGCCAATACATCTCACAACACATAGGACTAATGTGTTTGTGTACTTAGCCACGTAGATGGGCGTGAGATGTTAGGACCTTACTCCTGGTTCCAGATGTAGAGCTAGTGCATCGCTATGAAACATGGAGTATAATCATACATACTAACCGACTCCACATATCAATCAAGCCAAATATGAGTCGAACATTTCATAGATGAGCTTATTTTCAATATACTATTTTTTTAATAAAAAAATGTGGAACATGCTTGGACTTTAAATTTAGCAATTATTTTGATTTCCACACACCCCTTACTCTTTTCGATATACGGCAAAAGGGGGAGAAAAAGGCCAAAGTTAAGGGGTCAAATTTTTTCAAATTTTTTGATAACTTAACTCTTACTTCATGTTTAAACCAAAAGTTAACTTTAGGTTTTGAGAACTTATTTAACTTTTAACAAAAGGCCAAGTTAAGAGAATTCTTAACTTATTTATGTCGTTAGTGTTTTACTTAAGGGGAGAAAGGGCTTAACTAAAACGCGTTTTACTAAAGCTAATTTTAAAACGCGTTTTACTAAAGCTAATTTTAAGTAATGTTAATTACTTAAAGCAACCTCAAGGAGGATTAAGGTCTTTCTTCAAAGACTCACCCTCGGTCAAGGAGGTTTCCTCAAGGGGAGTACTTGAAGAAAATCCTTACTACTCCAACTTAATCTTCATTTTTTTTCTCTCATGCACATTATTATTCTTCATGCTTGCTTAACTTTGTATGTGGGTTTGCCATAAATCAAAAAGGGGGAGATTGTTGGTGCAGTGGGCACCTAAGTCGAACCTATGTTTTGATTATAGCAAACGATACAAAGTTAAGCTTATATTGTTATCTCACGAGCTAAATCAAGTGTGCAGAAAAGTCTCAATGCTGGAGCTGAAGGCTAGCGACACCCGGAGGAAGCCGCGGTGGTCGGGCGACACTCGAGTTACTTCGGAGGGAGCTGAAGGAATCGAGTGGAAGGCCGGAAGCAAAAGCGACAAGTAAGTATCGAGGTAAGCTCGTGTGTGCAAGCGTAAGTGAGGTCGTGTCCTTGTATGCGGGGCGTCCTTAGGCGACGATCCAACCCAAGACTTCCCATGGAAGGTCTATGTTGAGATCGGACGGCAAGTCACCGTCGAATTCACTTGTATTTTGAGCTAAACTCCTTTTTTAGTCAAAAATCATGGCTGCCAGTTAAACCGGCCAGTTCAACCGGCGGCAGTTCAACCGGCCAGTTCAACCGGCCAGTTCAACCGGTGGTCAAAAATCAGCCTCGAGGAGTCAAGCTTTATCACCATTTTTCAAGGAGTTTTGTGCCCATTTGTGATTGGTTGAAGACCCATTCGTTGAGGGGCTTAAAGGCTATAAAGGAGGGCCAAACCTAGGGTTTTCATCAATTCAAAAGCTTCCAAGTGCTTCCGATCGCTCGACTCTCAGGCATCCCTACGACGGCTCACGAGCGACGACTAAAGCTTCAACCTCCAATCCTTGAAGTCGCGGTATAATCTTTAAATTTTGTATAAGTTGTCTTTATTTTCAAGCTTTAAATCATATCAAGGAGAGAGTGTCCTCTACCTTGAATCTTTATTGAGTTTTGTATTCGCTTAACTCCTATCTCTATCGAGAAGGAGTTCGTTTAATATTTGCCCTCCGTGCGTGGTCAAGGACCATTAGGGCCTTGGAGTAGTAGCCGTAGGCTACGAACCAAGTAAAAACACCTCGTGTTTTTATTTATTTATTTCTATCTTTCACGCTACTGCGTTTACATTGCCAATTGACGATTACGAAAGTTTTTTCTTATCGCTATTCACCCCCTCTAGCGCTCAAATCGATCCAACAAGAATTAGAATCGTAGGACGAGGAAATGATACTTGGGCTAGGTGTGACGTAGTCGACCTAGTGAGGGACACAATAGACCATTTCTGAACCAAGTGGGTATAAGATGAGTGAAGGGAATGGGGCACGATTCATTCGAGCTCTTGAAGGGTTTTAAATAGTTCGATCAAGTTGATCTTTTGGTTAATTGGGGATCATGATGTACTACTAGGTGCCACTCATGATCGTTCTATAATTAATGGTTAATTATAGGCGGCCAACATAAACCGAGAACCTATTTGGTCACACGACAACGAGTGTAATCCAAAGGATTTAAAGCGAGCTTGAGAATGGGATTCTCGAGAGAAACTATGTTTGGTTGGACCAAACATAAGCGAGCATGAAATTGTTTGATGCAATGGAAGCGTGGATGGGCCGTGTCTTATGAAGACATAATGGATGGACCAAAATGGTTTGGTTCTAATCCAATGGATGAGAATAAACCAAAGGGTTTGGTTTATATTAAGCGAATGAACCAAAGGTTGGTTGTTCGTTTTAACTTAAAATAAACCATCATGGTTTGGTTTATTTTAACTTATCTTAATGGAGCGGGTTAACGGGCTTTATGGATATGATCCATTAACCATTAAGAGAATTAGTTCTCTATAAAAGTGGGCTTAAGGGATTGTTAAACCCTAACTAATCCAATCATCCAAACCCTAGCTGCCCAACACATAGTTGCCGCCCAGCTTGTGTTGCCGCCCAACCCATAGCTCCTCCAACCGGCGTCCAGAAGGCGGCTTCCTTCCTCCTCGCCGGCGTCGAGCTGCTGCCGGAAGAGTTCCGGCGATCCTCCTTAGGTTTGGCATCAAGGTAAGCACTTGGCTTCCTTTGTTGGCCGGCGCCTATCTCCTCCACCAAGCTGTCCAGTTTTCTGGACAGCTTCTTCTCCTCTCGTCGGAGCGTCGTTTGGACGACGGTTAGTGCTCCGACAGCGGCTAACATACCGGGGATTTGATCTCCGGTAATCCTCTGAGGTGGAGGACGAAGGATTCGTCAATTGGTTGACGAATACCTCTCCGGAGAAGCAAGTCTTGAGGACTTGTTTTTAGGTCCGAATTTGGATTCGGATCGTGATCATCTCTCGATCACGTCGTCTTCAACACGAGGCTAGTAACCCGTACGAAGACGAAGCTCGTGGCTTGGCGAAGTCATCCCAAGGAGCTCAGCGTGGATACGGATAGAGACGATTCTTACGAGGATCGTTCCGGTTGATGCCGTTCCCGCTACACGTCATACGAAAGGTATAACGTAGTTTAATTTCCTTTTATTGCAATTTTAATTTACGGTTATGTCTACACTTGTTGTAATAGCATGCGTGTGTTGTGTGTGTTGTAAAAAATAGGAGTATTTATTATTTTTATTGCTTCCGCTGTGCTCATGTTTACGAAACATGATCGAACACACACACGCCATGCGTGCCTAAAACCAACAGTATCGAGCCGGGTTGTGTTTCGACATAATCGTAAAAATGGTTTTGCGATAGTCATAATGTATTTCTGGAAGTTTTCTAAATTTTGGAAATTTAGAAGTATTTATGGAAATTTTTCAATTTTGGAAAGTCTAGAAGTATTTATGGAAATCTTCCACTTTTGGAAAGTTGGAAGTATTTATGGAAATTTATATTTTCCATAAATAAAATATTTTATTAGATTCTGGAAATTTGTTTCCTAATTTAATCATGATTTGATTTGGGAAATCAAATCTTAAAATATTTAATTTCCATAAGTAGTTTTAAAGATTTAGGAAATTGGTTTCCTAAATAGATTTTCCTTAATCAAATAATTCCATGAATAAAATATGTGATTAGATTTGGAAATTTGTTTCCTAATTTAATTATGATTTGATTTGGAGAATCAAATCTTAAACATATTTTATTTCCATAAATAGTTATGACATATAAGGAAATTATATACATGACATAATTGTATGTCATGTAATTGCATTAGATGCATAACATTATGCCATGCATGTCGTGACATGTAGATGTATGCCATGTATGTCATGCCATGTAGATAATAGTTATTTGCATGCAAAGAGGATGAGACATAAAAACCCTTAATCAATATTAAAGCCTACACCTTCCATTAATATGGTTAGAACCAAAGTTCTGTTTCTTGTTTGGGTTGTTGGACTCTCTCCAAGCCCGGCTCGAACCTGAACATGTTCAAACCATGGAATAGTTTAATACTAATATGGTAAGAGTCAGAGGTCAATCGTTAGCTTTGGTTGTTGGACTCTCTCCAAGCTGGGCTAATTGGTTGAATGCGCTCTAACCATATTAAAACTATGTCCCGATTAATGGGTTGGCTTTAACACCGAGCATCGGCTTGTTGGACTCTCTCAAGGTCGATGTAAAGGGAGGTGAAGTTGGGTGCTATGCATATGATGCATACTTGTTAATGTGTTAACAACCCGATGTATGTGTGAACATTCAATTAGTTGATAGCACATTGTGATAGTTGCATATCGTGATATGCAATCGGTATAGTTGATACCTCTGTCATAGTTATGAATGGCTTGTTGGACTCTCTCCAAGGTTGTTCATAACTATGATGGATATCAACCCATTCGGAGATGGACCTACGATCTCCCGAAGTGATTTTGAGGTTTTTTGAAATTCGAAAATGAATGGGATTTATAAATGTATATTGATGCATTTTAAAATCATCTTTCTCATATATGCTCGTTTTGTATTTCTAAGTTAATATATTGATCATGATGTGTTTGAATTTGCGTTCCATTTTGGATTCAAATAAATTGATGGTCGAGCTTCATGGACTAGCTTAGAAGCTTGAGAATTGTTCTCAAGGTTGAAAAGCTTGCAAATGTCCTCGGCGCCTCTTCCGCATCTAGTGACGATGCAACTCTAGACCAATTGTTGGCCTATCGAAACATGTGAGTGATTACGAACAAATGAGTTGCATCATGCTAGCCACGATGGAACCCAAGCTCTAGCGACATGAGCATATGGATGCTCATATCGTAGTCCTTCATCTTTGTGAGTTGGTTGATGAGCAAGTGAGATTGAAGGTTCGAAGTCTCAAAGCTCCTCTTCACCTCTGAGATGCTAGGAGGTTCATCCGTGTATCTTGCTCGATATCTTGAAGACCTGTGGAGTCTTCTAGAAGCATGAGCGGGGGCAGTCTTTATTAGTTGATTCCTCGAAGAAAGGTTCTAAGAGGAGGTCAAAAGAAAGAAGGGAAAGAAGAGAAGGGCTAAGAAGGTAGAACTAGCACAAAGGAAACTTGCCATCATTATGGCAAGGAGAGCCATTCTGAAGAAAGTGCAAGATTTATCTTGAGTCCGTGAAGAAGGATAAGGCATCGGATGCCCCATCTTCTTGAAATCTTCGTTATTGATTGTCATTCTATTTCCTCAAACACTTGGGTATTGGATACTGGGTGTGGCTCACATATATGTAATGACATACATGGGCTAAGGAATAGAAGAAGACTCGTCAAGGGAGAGTCAAATTTACGTGTTGGGAATGGAGCAACGGTTGCTGCACTCGCCATCGGAACGTATTTGTTGGAACTCCCTGTAGGACTTGTCTTAGAACTGGACAATTGCTTTTATGTTCCTTCGTTGATAAAGAACATCATTTCTATTTCATGTTTAAATAGAAATGGGTACCATTTGACTTTTAGTAACAATTGTTGTTACATAACTTTGAATGGAGTTCTTTATGGGACTGGAACCTTAAGCAATGGTGTTTATACGTTGGACGTATCCAGTGACATCTTTGATATCGAAGCGAGCAACATGCATGCTCAAAAGGATAGTCAAATAGACTCCTATATGTGGCATTGTCATCTTGGCCATGTAAGCAAGAAACGCATGTCCGAATTACACAAATGTGGAATTCTGGAATCGTTTGAATTGGATTCATATGATACATGCGAATCATGCTTAAAAGGCAAGATGACTAAGTTACCTTTTACTGGAAAAGGTGAACGAGTGGGAGAGTTACTAGGTCTAATACATACTGATGTGTGTGGACCTATGTCAACTCAAGCATTAGGAGGCTATAGCTACTTCATTACCTTCACCGATGATCACTCACGGTTTGGGTATGTGTTCTTGATGAAACACAAGTCTGAAGCCTTTGAAAGGTTCAAAGAATTCAGAAATGAAGTAGAGAAACAACATGACAAGAGTATTAAAATACTTCGATCGGATCGAGGTGGTGAATACTTAAGTCAAGAGTTTCTTGATTATCTAAGAGACAATGGCATATTGTCTCAATGGACTCCGCCCTATACACCACAGCATAATGGTGTATCTGAGAGGCGTAACCGGACCTTGTTGGACATGGTCAGGCCAATGATGAATCATGCAACTCTTCCCAAGTCCTTTTGGGGCTATGCACTTCAGACAGCTGTTTACTTGTTAAACAGAATGCCTACCAAGGTAGTCTCAACTACTCCATATGAGATATGGAATAGTAAGAAACCTCATGTATCTTACTTGCAGATATGGGGTTGTCCTGCTTATGTGAAGCGGACTGTATCAGACAAATTGGATGCTAAGTCTGATAAATGTCTATTTATTGGATACCCTAAGGAAACAAGGGGTTACCAATTCTATCATCCTGTGGAACAAAAGGTGTTTGTTTCAAGGCATGCTGTGTTTCTAGAGAAAGAGTTTCTCTTGCAAGAAAACAGTGGGAGTGTCGTCGAGCTTGAGGAGGCTCGAGAGACTCAAATAGACATTAATGAGATACCTGGTGAAGCACAACAGCCGACAACTCATAGTGATGAGCAATCGGCTGGACCTATTGTAACACCACATCTTCGTAGATCTGGTAGAACACGCAACATTCCTGAGAGATATGGATTTCGTAAAGCGAATCGAGCGACGTGTTACTCATTGATGATGAGAGCCTACCAGTTATGAAGAAGTCTTGACAAGTTCGAGAAAGGGATAAGTGGCTTGGTGCC
Organism: Wurfbainia villosa; assembly: GCA_025175895.1. Lineage (NCBI taxonomy): Eukaryota > Viridiplantae > Streptophyta > Magnoliopsida > Zingiberales > Zingiberaceae > Wurfbainia > Wurfbainia villosa. The sequence continues at coordinate 64,955,634 of CM046001.1, forward strand.
ATGAAGTGAAATGGATTCCATGTACGAAAACCAAGTTTGGAACTTGGTTGACCCACCTGAAGGCATAAAGCCTATAGGGTGCAAGTGGGTTTTCAAGAAGAAAACCGACATGGATGGTAATGTGATTACCTATAAGGCTAGATTGGTGGCGAAAGGATATCGTCAAAAGCAAGGTGTTGATTATGACAAAACCTATTCGCCTGTAGCTATGCTTAAATCCATTCGGATGCTCCTGGCCATAGCGGCTCATTATGATTATGAGATATGGCAGATGGATGTGAAAACAACTTTCCTTAATGGAAACTCCTTTCGAGGCGTGTATATGATACGGCTGAGGGTTTCACATCGGTTGATAAAACCAAGGTATGAAATTGCGACGATCCATTTATGGATTGAAGCAAGCATCCAGAGCTGGAATATCCGTTTGATGAGACGATCAAAAGTTTGATTTCTCACAAAATCCGCGAACCTTGTGTGTACAAGAAGGTTAGTGGGAGTGCAATCGTGTTCCTAGTATTGTATGTCGATGACATATTACTTATAGGAAAGCGATGTGTCCATCTTCTGATCGATTAAGGTTTGGTTATCCAAGACATTCTCCATGAAAGACCTGGGAGAAGCAACCTACATCTTTGGGATTAAGATCTATAGAGATAGATCAAAACGGTTGCTTGGTCTTTCGCAGTCTACATATATAGACCGAGTGCTAAAGAGGTTTAGCATGTCGGAATCCAAGAAAGGTTATCTGCCCATCAGGCATGGGGTACACCTTTCGAAGTCTATGTGTCCGCGCACAGAAGACGAGAGGATTTGCATGAGTAAGATTCCCTATGCATCCGCAATAGGATCTATCATGTATGCTATGTTATGTACGAGGCCCGATGTATCGTATGCTCACGAGTGTCACGGCGGATACCAATCCGATCCAGGAATGGATCATTGGGCGGCTGTTAAGACGATCCTTAAGTACTTGAGAAGAACTAAGGATGTGTTCCTAATATATGGAGAAGGGTACATGGTGATACGTGGGTATACGGATGCCAACTCCAGACAGACAAGGATGATTCCATGTCTCAGTCTGGGTATGTATTCACCTAGAATGAAGGCGCAATAAGTTGGAAAGGTTCCAAACTTGACACTATAGCGGATTCTGCCACTAAGGCAGAATACGTTGCAGCTTTGGAAGCAGCAAAGGAAGCGGTTTGGATCAAAAAGGTTCATCTATGAACTTGATGTGGTCTCATCAATGATCCAAACATGTGCTTCGCCGCTATCATCTTATCAGAGAGATCATCAGTAGGAATGAAATACAAATCGAGAAAATTCCCACTGAAAGGAACTTAGCGGATCCTTTGACTAAAGCATTACCTCAAAGTAAGTTTGAGGGTCATGTTGGTGCTTATGGTATTGGATACCGTAGCGATTGGCATTAGGCCAAGTGGGAGTCTGTTAGTAATATATGAGAGATGTCCTAAGGCAATCGCCTTATGTATGAACCATTTATATGATAAATGAAGATTCACTATTTGAGTGTACATGTTTAATGTATTTGATTGGATCTTAAACTCATTTACTGAATGTCCACGATACGATTCACAGCATGAGAGAATTTGTGATTGGATCACAACTAGTGAGTATCTCTACATGTGTAATTGTGATGTATCGGAATTATCCCTAGTCGATGAATTGATGGATTTGGACACCATCAATTTTGTCGAGACTAGCACGAGGTATACTCCTTGGTGTATCCAAGCAGCTGATTCTCACTGGCTGGAGACATAGTGATGTCCGGAGTTGATCGTGGATGCTAGTTATGGTAACTAGTTCATTGGAGTGACCAGCCGTAAGACTTCATATGGTTCTCTGCATATATAGATATGTCAATGAAGTTCTTACTGTAGCTTAAGTGCGATGTTCCTTTGACTTGCGGTATTCAAGTCATCTTGATCATGGAGACTTATGCTTTGACATCTTAAGCAAACATCTCTAAGGAGATGTGGACCCGGATGATTGGGTATAAGTCGAAGTGATCGAAGGTGTTTGAATAGCCTATAAAGGATTCACCACTCCTTGCGAGGAGATGTATACCCATGGCCTCTCGTCGGATTGTTACTAAAGTCTTTGGCCAAAGCAATGCATGTTTAGAGTAAGGTACTCTTCGATACATGTGGAGTAATTAGAATCCGTAGGACGAGGAAATGATACTTGGGCTAGGTGTGACGTAGTCAGCCTAGTGGGGACTGACACAATAGACCATGTCCTGAACCAAGTGGGTATAAGATGAGTGAAGGGAATGGGGCACGATTCATTCGAGCTTCTGAAGGGTTTCAGAAATAGTTCTGGATCAACCGTTGATCTTTTCGGTTAATTGGGGATCATGATGTACTACTAGGTGCCACTCATGATCGTTCTATAATTAATGGTTAATTATAGACGGCCAACATAAACCGAGAACCTATTTGGTCACACGCACAACGAGTGTAATCCAAAGGATTTAAAAATAGCTTGAGAATGGGATTCTCAGACCGAGAGAAACTATGTTTGGTTGGACCAAACATAAAGCGAGCATGAAATTGTTTCAGTCGCAATGGAAGCGTGGATGGGCCGTGTCTTATGAAGACATAATGGATGGACCAAAATGGTTTGGTTCTAATCCAATGGATGAGAATAAACCAAAGGGTTTGGTTTATATTAAACGAATGAACCAAAGGTTGGTTCGGTTCGTTTTAACTTAAAATAAACCATCATGGTTTGGTTTATTTTAACTTATCTTAATGGAGCGGGTTAACGGGCTTTATGGATATGATCCATTAACCATTAAGAGAATTAGTTCTCTATAAAAGTGGGCTTAAGGGATTGTTAAACCCTAACTAATCCAATCATCCAAACCCTAGCCGCCCAACACATAGTTGCCGCCCAGCTTGTGTTGCCGCCCAACCCATAGCTCCTCCAACCGGCGTCCAGAAGGCGGCTTCCTTCCTCCTCGCCGGCGTCGAGCTGCTGCCGGAAGAGTTCCGGCGATCCTCCTTAGGTTTGGCATCAAGGTAAGCACTTGGCTTCCTTTGTTGGCCGGCGCCTATCTCCTCCACCAAGCTGTCCAGTTTTCTGGACAGCTTCTTCTCCTCTCGTCGGAGCGTCGTTTGGACGACGGTTAGTGCTCCGACAGCGGCTAACATACCGGGGATTTGATCTCCGGTAATCCTCTGAGGTGGAGGACGAAGGATTCGTCAATTGGTTGACGAATACCTCTCCGGAGAAGCAAGTCTTGAGGACTTGTTTTTAGGTCCGAATTTGGATTCGGATCGTGATCATCTCTCGATCACGTCGTCTTCAACACGAGGCTAGTAACCCGTACGAAGACGAAGCTCGTGGCTTGGCGAAGTCATCCCGAGGAGCTCGGCGTGGATACGGATAGAGACGATTCTTACGAGGATCGTTCCGGTTGATGCCGTTTCCACTACACGTCATACGAAAGGTATAACGTAGTTTAATTTCCTTTTATTGCAATTTTAATTTACGGTTATGTCTACACTTGTTGTAATAGCATGCGTGTGTTGTGTGTGTTGTAATAAATAGGAGTATTTATTATTTTTATTGCTTCCGCTGTGCTCATGTTTACGAAACATGATCGAACACACACACGCCGCGGTGCCGGAAAACCAACATTCCTATCTAACACTCTTTGACATAATTCATTGTAAAATGCACACAGCAGAAATAGAGCATTCTGTGGACCTTTTGGTAAAAGACTTCTTAACGCAACTGATAGCAATTGTTGCATTAGAATATGACAATCATGAGATTTCAGCCCAATAAGCTTACGCTCTTCTAAAGAAACATAATTAGCAATATTTGAGCTATATCCATCTAGTAACTTTAATTTCTTTAACCTACTGTAAAATACATCCATTTCTTTTTTAGACAATGTGTAAGGTGCAGCAGGCAAGTGAAACATGCTTTTTTTTTTAGGATGTAATTCTTCTCTAATTTTTAAGTGCATCAAATCTTTGTGGATATTAACACCATTTTTGGTTTTTCTCTTCACATTTAACAATGTGCCTATGACATTTTCGCAAATATTATTTTCAACATGCATCACATCTAAGTTATGACATAACAATAGCCCCTACATGTCACGCCCGCCCTTTCCCAGGGGTCCGGAGGGGCGGCGCGTGACGCGATCGTGCATACATACATTACATTACAACAGAAGACTACCTATACTTCTTACAGCGGAAGACTTTAGACTTATTTTTTTTTTTTTCTTTTAAACATAAACATGCATCGTCATTTCATAGATACTTCTTCTTAACATAGAACATGCATCATTATTTCATAGATACTTCTTCTTAAACATAGGGCATGCATCATCAGTTCATAAGTACTTAGTTCAATTCATAAACTAAATCATCTTAGGGAAAACATGCATAAAGAACATAACAGATCTCCTCCACCATGCCACTACCATACACACTTTGCCCCTCCTGCTACTCCCTTTAGTTTAGCCACCCTTTACCCTTATCTGCAATACAAGGGAATATAAACTATAAGCACATAGGCTTAATAAGATCCTGTCCTACTCACAAAAACCATACGTAAGTATAACATGTAAACATACAAAGACATAAGCAGGCATAACTTGAATATAACATCGTAGAACATAAGTAGGCATACCATAAACATAACATCATGGACATAAGCAAGCATAACATGAATATAACATCATAGACATAAGCATGCATAACATAAACATAGCATCATAGACATAAGCAAGCATAACATTAATATAACATCGTAGACATAAGTAGGCATAACATAAACATAACATCATAGACATAAGCAAACATAACATAAAGGTATATGCAGGATGCTCTTCGAAACATATATTATAGGTATTTGAACATAAATCTCAACATATTGGGCCCGACATTGTACCACATCATCATCATCATAGCACGCATCTCTAAATAGACCCGAGGTAGCAAGTCTCGAACCTACTAGGTTACTAGGCCCGTACTATGTCCGTCGACCTAGGGGCCATCATCATAACATAGAAGTTCATCCTAGGCCCGTACTTATGACCGTCAGCCTAGGGCATCTGGGAGCCCATCCCGTACTAGGTCCGTACTATGGCCGTCGACCTAGGGGCAATCATAACATAGAAGCCCATCCTAGGTCCGTACTAAGTCCGTCGGCCTAGGGCATCTTAGGAGCCCATCCCTTTGGACCTTGTTAGGGTCCTAGTACAAGCCATGCAGAAAGTAAAATACATACAAGCTTCTTATCATAACATATCATATTTCATTTCATAAACATATCATGTTCCTTATCATGGCATATCATATTTTTCTTCTTCATATCATAACATATTTCTTCTTCATAACATATCATATGGCTTTCATAACATATTTCTTCTTCATAAAATATCATATGGCTTTCATAACATATTTCTTCTTCATATCATATCATGTTTCTTTTCATGCACATCATGTTCCTTCCTTATAACACATCATACATTCATATAATCACAAGGTAATGAGCATAACATGATCACAACATCACACACATATAAGCATGGCATAAGGCATAAACATCATGAACAAGTATACATGGAATGACCTAAACTTCATGGAGTTCTATCAAAGTTTTAAACACCAAACAACTTATATATGGTCTAACTAACCACAAGTTAATTCTTTAACATATAAAGCATGGCATGGGAGGGCACTTAGGGTTTTAAATAAACCTTGGCCGAGAGTTCCAAGACAACCTAAGATCCATTTCTTAAATCTAGCTTACCTTTCACATGTTACCTATATCTACATTCAAAACATAACATGGCAATTTATAGATCATAGCATGTTAGGCTTAAATGGGTCTTGGCCGAATGGGTTTAAAGAACATAAGGCTCAACCACTTAACTCTAGGTTAACCAACACCATGTTACCTTCATCTAACATCAAAAGTCATCATAAACTCAATCAAAACATGGCATAGAAACATATTAGGGGTCTTGGCCGAATGGTTCAAAGGGCTTAAAGGTTCATCCACTTAAATCTAGGTTAACCAAACAACATGTTATCTTCATTTACCATCAAAACATAGCATGAACTTATCTATAGCATGACATGGAACATGTTATCTTCTTTTAACATCAAACATGACATGAACTCATTTAAAACCTAGCATAGAGCATGTTATCTTCATCTAACACCAAAAGTCATCATGAACTCATCCAAAACATAGCATAGAAAGACACCTTAGGGGTCTAGATGGACTTGGCCGAATGGTTCAAGGGGCCTAAAGGTTCATCCACTTAAATCTAGGTTAAACAAACAACATGTTATCTTCATTTACCATCAAAAACATAGCATGAACTTATCTATAACATAGCATAGAACATGTTATCTTCTTCTAACATCAACCATGGCATGAACTCATTTAAAATCTAGCATAGAACATGTTATCTTCATCTAGCATCAAAACATAGCATAAGCTCATCTAAAACATGGCATAGGAAAATCACCTTAGGGGTCTAGATGGTCTTGGCCGAGAGTTTTAGGGGAGGTTGAGGATCAACCACTTAACCAAACTCATCTAGACATCTATCATCTTCATATTAACACAAGTTTTAGCATGGATTTTCATGGAGAGCACAAATATTGGTCTTGGCCGAAATTTCCTTGGGGTTTTTAAGGTCAAACACTTAACCTAATCCATCTAGCATCCTATCTTTATCATGTTCATACAAGATATGGCATGGATCTTCATGGAAAACTCAAACAAAGGTCTTCGCCGAATGGTTTAAAAGGGATTGACACAAATACATCAATCGAAAACTACTTGTATGCAGGTGAGGGGGATACTTACATCCTTCGCTTTGCTATTAGTTTGAAGACAACCTAAGGGAAGCCAAACCTAGCCTTCTTCTTGCTTGGGTGGATCTCGGAAAATGGAAAGAAAAGGGGAGTGGATTTCGGTGAGGAAGAAGAAGAGAAGGAGAAGATGCCAACTTTGATTTCTCATGTCTCCTCATTCCCCTATTTATTCTCTTGAAGTGTCCCTTAGCCTCCCTTACCCTTAACTATAATTTCCCATATTCCTCTAATAGCACAACCTTGTTGGGCTTCTGGTTATTGGATGCATCTTTAGGGCTTAGATATCTACTAGAGGTTTGGGGTTCAATTCCTAGGTCATGCATCCTTTTTGGCTCTATTTCTTTTATTTTTGAAAGAGCCCACATAAGCCCATTATAATCATGCCAAAAATTCTTGTAAAATTGCTAGAAATTTTACAGGCGTTACACTACAAGTAACATCAACACATTTCATAGTATTAGTTCATTAATATAACAAATTAATTAAAAGATAATGAATAGAAAGTCAAATAACTTACACTCCAATATAGAAAATTGAAAAAAATTGACTTTTTCTTCCACATTTGAATTGGTTGTCGTACATTTTTTGAATTATCATGTTTCTTCCTCTTTTTCTTTATAGTGTTGATAGTCTCGCCCTTTTGTTTTTTACCCCAGACATTTTCAATGTCTTTCACTGCATTGAGAATTTCTAACCCAGTCTTTGGTCTGGGTTTCCCTTTTCTCTCTCTTTTCCCATTAAACCACTTCTTTTTCTCACGAAATGGATGATCATAAGCAAGGAATCTCCTATGGCCCATGTATGCAAACTTTCTACTGTATTTAAGCCACATAGAACATATGTCTTCACCACAAATCGGACAACCAAAATTTCCTTTTGTAGCACACCCAGATAGGTTTCCATAAACTGGAAATCATTGATTGTCCACATCAAAATATCCTTCAGATTGAACATTGACTTACTAAATGAATCATACGCCTCCACACCTATATCCCACAACTCCATCAATTCCTCCATAAGGGGTTCCAAGTATACATCTATATCAGGACTGGTTGCTTTGGGCCTGGAATCAATAATGTCAACATAAGATTTTCCTTTTCCATGCACATCAATGGAGGAAGGTTGTAATTAACCAAAATAATTGGCCAATAACTATATCTAGAACTAAGATCACCAAAAGGATTGAATCCATCTGTTGCAAGACCAAGCTGCAAATTTCTAGGATCTGATGCAAAAGCTAGCCACTTATTATTTATTGTATCCCAAACAAATGAATCAACTAGATGATGCATCATATGATCTTGACTTTTGTAGTTGGAGTGCCAAATCAAATCTTCAGCCTTTTCTTTTATTTTAAATATCCTTTTCAATCTAGGTATCACAGGAAAATACCGAAGCACCTTTGCTGGAACTCCTTTACAAACTTTATTAGTGATTTTGTCCACCGTCCATCTTGAGAAACCACACCTTGTGCATGAGTCCAAATCTTTAAGCTCCTTTCTAAATAGACAATAATCATTTGGGCAAACATGAATCTTCTCATATCCTAAATCAAATGGTTTCAACAATTTTCGCATTGAGTAAATATTTGTTGGAAGTATATTTTTTTCTGGAAGCATGCCACCTAAGATCTTTAGAAGCTCATTGAAACTATTATCAGTGTGACCATTAGTAGACTTATAATTGTATAATTTAACGATTGCTGACAACTTTGTGTAAGTTGTACAACCAGGGAAAATAGGAGTTTCATATCTTCTACTAAATCAATAAACTCATAGTCTATTATTGTCTCAGACATAGTGTGTTCATCCTCATTTCCAGACACAAAGACATCTCTATATAAATGATATGCCTCTCTATTTTCATCCTCCTTTTTCTGAACTCCTCTTGAACTACTTTCACTTTGAAATTGTGATGTATAAGTTTCATCATGGAAGACCCAAATAGTGTAAGAAGGATCGATCCCCTTCATAATTAAATGCTCGTACACTTGGTCAAATTTCATATACTTCTTGTTTTGACAATGCTTGCAAGGACATAAGATTACTTCACATGTTTTGGCATAGTTCCTAGCTTGTACAAGAAATTTTTCAACCCCTTCCTCATACTCTGGTACAAGTCTTGAAGTCAAATGCATCCATTCCTTATCCATTTCGTAAATGAGGAAAACCCTAAAATATTATGACGACTCAATTTTTTCAAAGAGAACATTCATTCATAATAGTGCATGAGCAGAAGATAATTGTCGTATAAAATATTGGGATAATTTGGATATATAGAAAGGTTGGCAATAAAATTCACCATGTTATACCTTTGAACATTTACTCTCAAAGTTTTTTACTAACATTTACTATTGAGTAACTTATTCCAAAAACTATGAGAGCAATGAAAAACTAAAGAAAATCCAATTAAAAGTGTCAAAAGGTAGCTTGACAAAAACATGACTATTGACTCTAAAAACACTTTTGAAGAAACCATATTTGATATTCACCAAATCACAAACAATGGACAATAATGGAGAAGCAGGATAGTGATGGTGAACGAAGATTGAAGTTGACCTCTAAATTTGGTAATGACTCATGAAGGATCCATCGAGGAATGGTGCTAGAATCCTAGTGCCTGTCCTTTGCAAATCATATTTTGTTCTTTCGGCATTGGTGGTGTTGGCGTGCAACAAAGATGCATGTGACAACCTCTAATAGACAGAGTTGATAAATTGTTGCATGACATCAAAGAGATCAGATTGGCCATATGTGGTAGCTTTGTTGGTCAAAGCAATAAGTTGGCAAGCTTGGGCTTTGCCTGCAATAATGGATGCACCATAGTAGAGAAGCTTGGCCAAATGTGATGAAGTTGACAATGTTGCTAGCCATCGTGGTGAGGATGCCAACTTGTGCACATGTCCAAATGAAAAAGGGAGGCTTTGCATGGGAAACAATGCTACGCGAGAGTAGCCAAGGATTAGTTCGCCATACGGGGAATATTTTTAGAAAACCTGACCCTAGAAAGGGGCTCACACCATGTATTGCATTTGATATGCATAACCATCACGAGTATTTATAATCTCATGATAAATTTCCAACTTGAACACACTGCACATGAAGGGAGAAGAAGGGGGGGCTTTACATGGGAAACAATACTAGGTAATAGTAGGAAAGTCAAAAACGATGCCCTTATGCGGAATATTTATAGAAAATTATACCTAGAAAGGGGCTTTGACACCTTGTTGAATTTAGGAAAAAATATAAATTTGTTGAATTAGGTCCAACCAAATGATGCAATAAAAATGCTGAAATATTTTATAAAGCTGATAAAATAGCAAACAAAAAAAAACTACTTAAATGAAAAGTATATCTATGATAAGAACTTTTACGTCACTATTGGGTCAAGCAAAAAGAAGTTCTGTAATGAACCTACATTTATGGTCATTTATTTTACAAAACAATGTACTTTGACAAATGCTTAAGGAAATAAGCCTTCAGATGAGAATAAGGGAAAGAATTCCACAAGACCACCACCATACTTAAATATATATAACCAAATAAATTTGCACAGATTTTGAAAAAAAAAAAACAAATGGTACTTTTAATCATTTGAAAGAATACAACTTTCAAAACACGTGATAGTTTTAATCATTATCACCACACAACAGCGCAAATCACTGCCTACAGAACTAATAAAAAATTGGCAATAGGAGAAGTCTTATTATTAGTAAGGAAAGGCTGATGATGTTTGTTTAGCAAACTAAATGATAGTGAACAGAGTATGGTACCTACAAACAACACGGCAACTGAGAAACCAAGCAGGGGTAAATAGTAAAGTGAGACTGTGGCAATACTTTGCTCCTCTCCTCCAAAGCCTACTCCTGTAATCATACACAAACAGAACCAGTATCAGTACACAAATCTTCTACTAAACAATACAGACATCATGTATCTACTGCTCTACTGAAGATTCTGCATATATCAAAGAAGTGCATTAACAAAAGCTTAAAGGCATCCTTAGCAACAAGTCAAAGATGCAACAATAACTTGCACAAATTATGAGATCTGCATCAATATTTTGCATCAAAGTTCATATTACTTGAATAATAGGTGCGAAATAACTCCTGAACATTCAAATAAGCCCAAGGGATAGGTGCAACTATTCAAGTTTTGTACTCCCCTCGCATTATTTTGGAGATTTTAAATGGGCCAACTTAGCCATAGGGGGTGACGTTACTGTCAAAACAACAGAAAACAGACAATATTCAATAAGTCTATAAGTTAAATATTTTTTCTTCAATGGATTTTCTCTAACATTTTACTCAATTTAACTTTTGATCTCATAACCCCTATCATTGCAGATCCACATGAACATAATCCATCATCAATAAGAAGGATAACCAATTTATAACTTGCAACCATCTTCTTCATTGAAAAATAATAAACAAATGGGATTCTTGTTGCCCTTGCATTACGTACAAATCTTTAGATACTAACCTGCAAGATAAGTGTCGACGGGCGTAGACTGACGAACAGAGGTTGTGTGTGAGAAAGAGGTGGATGATGGCTGATAGATGGAGGCTGACGAGCGAATGATGTGCTGAGAAAGCGACGGATGGAGATCAGACCATCCATTACAAAAAAACTGATTTTTGACGATGAATTTTGCAACGAAATTTGCAAAAAAATTCGTTGTAAAATTTTTTTACAACGAAATTTGCAACGAAAAATTTTTCATTGCAAATAATTCGCCGCTAAGTTCTGCAACGAAAAAATAAAATTCGTCGTCGAATTGCAACGAATAATTATTTCAGTGCAAAATTCGTCGCCAAATTTGGCGATGAATAAATGTTTCGTCGCCAATTTGGCAACGAAAATAAGATTCGTCGCAAATTTTTGCGACCAATAATACTTTTTGTCGCCGAATTCGGTGACGAATAATTATTGTCGTCGCCGAATTCGGCGAAGAATAATTATTTTTGTTGTCGAATTCGCCGACGAATTATACTTTCGACGTCAAATTAGCGACGAATAAATTTTTTCATCGCCAAATTTGTGATGAAATATTTATTCGTCGCAAACTCTCGCATGCATCTCCACCCCAATACAATGAAATTTGTGACCAAATTTGCAACAAAAAAAATATTCATCGCCAAAATCTGATGAACGGGATTAACAAATAAAATAAAATTTGGTGATGAATTTTTTTTTCATTGCAAATTTGGCGACGAAAATAAAAATTCGTCGCAAAAAATTTCACTATCAGTCGACTGATCGTGCGACCAGTCGGACTGACCAGTCGGCTACCAGACGTTCTGTGAGTTGCTACAGTATGACAGTCGACTGATCATATCCATCAGTCGACTGCCAGTTCAGTAGTCGACTGGTCAGTCGGCTACGAAGCATTCTGTAAACTGCTACAGTACATCAGTCGACTGATAATGTTTACCAGTCGACTAATGCCCAAAATAATTTTGGATTGCACAGTTTCTCAAGTATCAGTCGACTGAATGTTTACATCAGTCGATTGATACATATAATTTTGCAATGAAAAATGTATTTTCATTGCAAATCTAGAGAAAAATGAAAAAAATATTTTAAATTAATCTTTTTTTCCTGTTTTACAATAAATACACAACAATATTAACACAATTATACAACAAACAATAATATGGACATCAAACAAATTTATACATATAACAAATACATCCAAAGGTCTACCGTACCATTATCATCAGGTAACATTTAAATACAACAAACTTATAAAAACATAAATATCGTATATGTCATAAGTCAAGTAGCTAACAATTAAACTTTTACAAATACAGTCAAAGATAACCACCATCATCACCATCGTCGTCAAAAAATACATCATCATTGTTGGTGATCGTTTGGAAGCTAGAGGGGGGGGGTGAATAGCGCTTTTCGTTTCTACAAGAGTGATTAGCGGAAGAAAACACAAATAATATATGTAAAAACAAAAAGCAATGCTAACAAAAGCCTTTACGTGGTTCGGAGATAACGCTCCTACTCCACGGCGATCCTTAAGGTGGATCAACCCAAGCAATTCCACTAAGAAGCTTTCCTTTACAACACAACTCCTCTTCTTTACAAAGAATGAAACTTAAGCTTAGAGAGAAGAGGAGGGGATTTAAGATCACTTAGAAAGCTAGAAAACTCGTGGAGGCTTTAGAGAAGAATCAGAGAATAAGCATTAACCCCAAAAACCTCCACTAGCCCTCTTTTTATAGAGAGAGGGCTGATTTTCCCGTTGGAGCACGATCAGTCGACTGTCGGTGCGATTAACGGCCTCTGAACAGTCGAATTCGCGGGATTTAGAGTCGTTTCATCCAATGACATTCTCATCAGTCGACTGATCCCTCCATCAGTCGACTGATGAAGTGATCAGTCGAGTGATCACAAGCCATAGTCGAGTGGGACTCCATTCTGTGCCTGTTTTTGCCTTGATCGACCGACCGCGCGGCGATCGATCGATAGCATCATCGATCGACTACCATTGCCAAGGCGATCGATCGATAGTCGTGGTTTCACCGACTCGGTCCGAGCACTTGACCGATCGATACATCGTATCGATCGTGATCCGACACACATCAAGTATGAGTATTTCATACTCGATTTCACCCCCTAGACTTAGACTCAACCTTCTAGCTCTTCCTTAAGCCTTGCGCTTCCAGGATCTCTCCGAGTCCGCGACTTGTTCATCCTTTGTGCTTTGCTTCCAAGAGCTTCCTTCGGTTTTGTCATGTCTTGGGTTTTCCTTTGCCAAGGCGTGCTTGGACTTTACGCCGCCAAGACTACATGCTTGGACTTACGCTGCCAAGACTTGCCTTTGGACTTCCTTTGCCAAGATCCGTTTGGACTTAATGCCGCCAAGACAACATGTTTGGTCTTATGCCGCCAAACCTTTACTTTGGACTTCTCTTGCCAAGATCATACTTGGACTTTGCCTTTATCTGTCACTTAATCATGTTCACCATTAGATTACAATTTGTTGCCTAACTTAGATGATTATCCAAACATCAAAACATATAAATGCTTGGGGCATTGTTGCACTAATAATCATTGTCTCCATGACAGGGATCAGGCGGAGGAGGAGCAGAGCCAGAAAGAGGAAGTTGTTTTGAGCTAGACGTTAACTGAAGATGTTGCATAATAAACATTTGTTGCCTTTGAAATTCGTTCATTTTTTCATTTAAGTCTTGAACATTCTGAGCGTTCTCTCTCGATTTAGTTTTCTTCTGTGCTAGTAACTCTCTCAAATGATTAACCTCTTCGGTTAATTGAATAACTTGGGCTTTTGATGCTGGAAAGGATGAAGAAGAAGCACCAGGGACTCTATAGGATCAGCTCAAAGAGCCAAGTCCAAGTTATTCTTCCACTTTTCGATCCTCCAGATGCTTCGAGCCATAAATTTATATTTCTAACAGATGGCTCCGATTTGACTCCATCATCACTTGCTCCCGAATTTCTTTGTGAAAGTTCATCGTATTTCTCCTATTGTGAAAGAAAAAAAATTAAATAGTAACATAAGAAATTAAATTTTTACAATTACACACCTTTATTGTTCTAGCTCTTTCCCCACTCCATGTTTTATTCTTTTTTTGGAATATACGGGTGAAAGTGTCAATAAATAATGGCTCAGTTTCCGTCTCCTTGGCCTAAACAAATTAAACAGTTAATATTTATAAATTAGTGAGTATTAGATTACAAAACCATAAATTGAAAATACTCACCAATCGATGTCTATGCTCATCGATATTTATGGATCCTCCCGCATACGTGGCAGACATAACGCCGGAGTTACAATTTTGATTTTTCTTATTCTGTTAACTCCTCCGCTTACTTTCATCAGATCCCCAATGCGCAACAATTTTATTCCAATTCTCCTCGGTTATACAGTGTGGTTTCTTATTTCTAGTTTTGGTATGATTTAGTATGTTTCTAATATGATCACCACACTTTTTCTTAAAAATCCTCCTAATCTCTAGTGTTTCACTCTCCTCCCAAATAAATACCCGCTATAGTAGAGGAAAATAAAAAATGATTATATTAACTGCAATTTCATATACTAAATGATTGAAATAAGTTACCTTGAACTCATTCCACCACAGAACTTTAATTTCTTCCGGTGTGCTTGTATAAGTCATAGAAGCGCCGACCCAATGGTTATTCACTCGTGAATAATATGTACAGAATTTGTAAATCTAACATAAACCAAAAACAAACCCCGTTATATACTTTTAAAAAAACATATTGTATTAAAATTTAAATATAGATATTCTAAAACTTGAATACTTATGAATCTCCGTGCGGAGATATAAACTCTCTTGTATCTTCCCTCTCCACGAGTGATTGTTGTACCGGGGAAGAAACATTAGCAGGTATATGTTGAGAATCAGAGGATCCTGCAACTGGGGAAGAGGTGGAGGGCTCATTTCTTGCAAGAGCATCAGAATGTGGAGGGTGCTGAAGCAGAGGAAGACTGTGATCTTCCATCACTACTACGTCTATGACTGACACGTCGAAACTAACAATCATGATTATTAAAAGAATATTATAGGAAAAAAAATACAGTTGCATATCGAACTATTAATAGGAAAAATATGAAAATATTACCATATTCATAGCAACTGGATGACCCTAAATAAAAAAAAGTTCATTAGCATATCAAATATATGGAATTTCGAATAACACAGTCAATTAAAACATAATTGGTATTCAATAAATTAAAAGGTAAATTACCAATAATTAGAAATCAAAGTCTGTAATTAAATTTTTGGCCTGATAATGCGTCTAATCATCATCGTCATCGTCATCCTCATCCTCATCATTGAAATCTTCATCTTCATACTCATTCAGTTCACTTGCATCAATGTCTATTACTATGCCACTGGGATCTCGTAACATTGAAATATTATACTCTTCGATATGAAATGTACTGACAACTTTATCTTGTTGATATGCTATGTTCTCCCAATGTTCCTCAATTTTATTACGTGCTTTTGTTTTACAAACTCCCCACCAATCACTTTTGTTTCGTCTCAGACTAGGATATAAAACGTAAAATACTTGAATCGCTTGCTGTGCTAATACAAATGGTTTGTACCTCTTGTATATTTTTTTGTAGTTAATTTCAACCAAATTAAACTGTGGATGCACCCTCATGCCTTTGATAGGGTCAAACCAAAGACACATAGATAAAATAACTCGCAAATCTGAGCCTGGATACGCTACCTCTAAAATTTCATCTAGTAAACCGTAAAATTCATTCCTTTCACCCCCATCAATAGATGACTGAACACAAACTCCGCTATTCATTGTAGTTTTCCCAGTTCCATAAGCTTGAGTATGAAAATTATATCCGTTTATGAAATATGCGGGCCAAGTTTTAACCATTGAATTTGAACCCCATGACAGATTGTTTATTAGGTCTTGCTCAATGTGACTGTGATTATCAAGAACCTAAAGTAAAATAAATATGTGTCATCAGACAAGATTTATCAAATTTACTATCATATACTACTTACATAATTTTTGAACCATTGTGCAAATTCTTCATCATAGAAATTATTAAACTCATGCTCCGGAAGCTCTGAATATAGAGTTTGAAAAATCCTACAATATAATTAAATAAAACATGAACAATATTTTATGATATACAAAATGTTTAATATAACTATTATATACTTACTTGAAATACGGCGTTACTTCTGGATAGTTCAATAAAATATATATATGGGTTGCTCGCCACTCCGGACCAGTTAGGTATCTACTTGTACAAGATCCACTTGGTCGACCAAGGTAATTAAAAATTGAGAATGCCCTCAAATTTGGATCAACGAGACCCTCATCGTTTCTTCTTGCTTTCCGACTCTTGCATTGAACGTGAGGTTCAAAGTAATATGATGCAAAAGTTGTAACTTCCTCCACAATATATGCATTAACAATAGAAGCTTCAACATGAGCCTTATTTTTCACTTTTTTTTTCAAGTGATAGAGGAATCTAAGAGTAATACAATAAAATTTATTAGCAAATAAATTAGACTAGATTTGACCAAATGAAATAACAATGAGAAAAAAGTAAAAAAAAAAATCACCTTTCAAACGGATACATCCATCGAAATTGAACAGGACCTCCAACTTTAGCCTCATATGGCAAGTGAACCAAAAGATGTTCCATTGAATAAAAAAATGCCGGTGGAAATATCCTTTCTAAGTTACACATAATAATCAGAATGTCTCTCTCTAATGTCTCCATGTGTGAATGACTCAGTACTGTCGAGCAAATATCATGAAAGAAAATGCTTAATTCCGTAATTGCACCCCAAACAAATTTTGGTAACAGTTCCTTTAAAGCAATAGGAATTAATCTTTCCATGAATATATGACAGTCATGACTTTTAAAACCCATAAATTTGCATTCCTTCAAATCAATGCATCTACCAAGATTTGAGATATAACCATCAGGAAATCTCAATGATTTCAACTATTCGCAAACAATCCGTTTATGATCCTTATTCAATGTATAAACTGCTTTCGGTTTTGGTCCCCTACTATTTGCATCAACATCAAGGGTGGCTCGTTTACATATGAGATGCAAATCTTTTCTTGCATTCAGATTGTCTTTTGTTTTTCCAGTTATATCCATCACCGTATTTATCAGATTTTCAAAAACATTCTTCTCAATATGCATTAAATCAAGATTGTGACAAATCAAATTACTCTGCCAATACGATAAATCCCAAAAGATACTCCATTTTGTCCATTTATGCATAATTCCATAGTCATATGTTGTGACATTTTGTAAAATACGGTAAAAAAAAAATTATGGATTAATCCCTTTAATTAATTGGGTTTAATGAGTAGATTAATTGGGCTTAATTAGTGGGCTAATGAGGTTAATTATCTAGTTGGGCTGAGTCCATTAGGCTGATCTAGTTGGGCTGAAATTGGGCTTGGGCTGTAATGGGCCTGGACTAGAAACGGATTAAATCTGTTTGGACTTAACTTGGGTTAGACTTGACCAAGGATGGCTCAACCCAAATGGAACAGTTTTTATAAACCTCGTCGAACCCGATCTCGCGATCGCCCTCTTCTCCTTCATCTTTCCCCGATCAGCCACGATTCTCCCTTTTCTTTTTCTCCACCATTTCTCCTGATTTGAGCAGCTCCCCATCGCGACCTTCACCACGCTCGATGGCAGCCTCCACCGCCAACTGAGCTCGACTCAGTGGTCACCAGCCCCCGTCGGAGCTCTCCGTTATCGCCCTCCAGTCAGCGTGCAACCCTGTCTTTTCGCTCGTCGACCGATCGGGGGCCTTCACCGACAAGAATCGTTTTTTCATCGCGAAACCTAGCTTCTTTGTTGTGTCGCCACCGCCGCCGCGAGGACAATCTGCCATCGTCGACGCTCGAGATCAACTCGCCGTCACCTCTCCTTTTTCGTTGATTCATCATCGACGCAGGCGCTGTGATTTGTTTGATTTGGTTTACATTGTTGATTTCCTTGGAGCTGCCATTGTCATGATCTCATTGAGCAGAGAATGGAGGTAAGGTTGTGGGATTGTCTTGTGAGTAATTCCTCCTTCATTTTTGCTATTCTTGGATGGTGAATTCGGGGAGCAGTAGATCGGTTAAGTAGATCAGTTAAGGATCTTGTTAGAGCTATGATTTATTGTGATTATGGTTATATGGACAGTTGATTTTGTTTGTCGTTGGTTCGATGGGTGATAATTGGTGGAACAAGCTGGATGAAGGATGGATCGAAGGAGCTGTGCCGGCTGTGGGAAATTTCTGTGTGCTATGATTGTTGTCGTATTGCTATGTTTCACCATAGATTAACTGTGGTGATTTTAATGTGGGATGTGTGTTGTAGGTGATACTCTGTTTATCCCTGTTGTGAGAGCTATGATTGGTTGATCTGTGGATGAATTAGGTGTTGTAAATGTGTCTGATTGATATATTCGGTGGATGTATTGAATTGATTAGTTGTGGTAGACTAATCTTGTGGTAAGCCTCTATTACAACCATGTTTTGAGTATTGTTTAGATCTATATATATATTGATCTTGTTGATGTGGGAGCGAGTCTGATTATGGTGTATCAGATTTGGGTAATCAGGATTTCTACCTCGTAGACGAGGAAAGGATGCGAGTATAGGAACGATGTAGTGTTTAGTTCCTACGTTTGTTGGATACTTGTACTTAATCATTGTTGCTATTATGTGCAGGTTTGGGATACGAAGCAGGTCCACGACCATGAGGATTATTTGAGCTTCGTATCAAGTGGGTAATATCTACCTGGTCCGATAGTTTTGATCAAATTCTAGTGCATGATCTTGGATTTATGTTTATACCTATTTACCTTAAATCCACTCTTATTTAATCATATGCTTGTACTGCCTTGACCTTTGAGATATAAACTCTGGTACTTCATTGATTATCTAGCTCGGATAGGAACTATAAACCCTATTATGTATTAGCTGATGAATGTTCAGTAAGTATAGGTGGATAGGGTTATCTTTGTGACCTCAGATTGGGTTACTGTGTTACATCATTAGGGTTAGGTGATGAATTGGGTTATGAAGTCGATCGTTGTATCGTACACATATTAGTTGTGCATCTATGGTGGATTTAGTTGTCTGTGCATAGATAAATGTGTGTGGTTGTCAGTATGTGGTTACGGACTAGAGGTCCTAGCATGATTGTATATCCATTATGGATCGTATATCTGAGTATGGTTATATGGACGGTCGATAGTATATCGCTACTGACTAGAGGTCTTAGCGTGGTTGACTGTCAGATGAGTATGACTCTTTGTGCGATGGAGAGAGTCTTGTGGATTGTAGTCCTTGCATAGTTGACTTTTGGTTGACCAGGACTCCCCGTGGGATAGGGAGTGTGGCGAGGATACATGTATGGAGCTATGCATCATTACATTGCATGCATGCTGTTGACTGAGTCTCCCTTGTGGCTAAGACGGGTCGTCAGCCATCCTGCCTCCCCGGCCACTCGGGGTAGTGGTAGCAGGGTTGAGGGCAGAGCATTGGATGTGCCGCGCTCGGCCACTATAGACGGTGGTAGATGGAGATGCGCACCTGGCCACTGTGCAGAGTGGTGTTAGCACTCACCTACTATAGACGGTGGTTGTGTGACGTGCAGTTGTCCTGTGTGCGGCGCTTGTCTACTCATGGGTAGGGACGGCGTGGCTTGCAGCAGGGGTCCCTAGGAGTAGTTAGGTCTTTACGCTTATACGCTACTCAGTCATACTACCCAACTCGGCCACTCGAGAGTAGTGGTGGCTGGAGTCGGGCTAGTTGTCATTTGTCGTGCCACCCTGGCCACTCTGGGGTCGTGGTTGGACGGGTCCGTAGACAGTGACCATGCATATGATTTGTT
Organism: Wurfbainia villosa; assembly: GCA_025175895.1. Lineage (NCBI taxonomy): Eukaryota > Viridiplantae > Streptophyta > Magnoliopsida > Zingiberales > Zingiberaceae > Wurfbainia > Wurfbainia villosa. The sequence continues at coordinate 64,975,913 of CM046001.1, forward strand.
GATATATATGTATGCATGTATTTGATATATGTTTTACATATGCCTGTGAGATGCTGCATTTGATCGAGCTATGATTGCTGCATATGGTTGTTCATCATGATACATGCCATCTGCATTTTATTTACTGCTATGTGTTGAGCATGATACATGTGTTGATTCAGACTGTTGTATGCATTTGATTCGCATCATGTCATTGTGTGGTACGAACCAGGTTGTTATTACAGGTGATCATATACTGTTCATATGTTGGAGTATTGGTCAGGTATGGGATTGACCTGGTACTTTATATGGGTTATGTTATTGTATATCTATCAGGTTGATATAGCTTATGGTGTTGCAGACCGTCAGGTACGTTGGTACATTACTTAATGTTCAGTTGATCAGTTTAGTATATACATTGAGTATGACTTTGCTGTAGTTACTTGTTATTAGAGTTGAGTAGGACTGTATGTCTATTGGACTCATGCTGTATACCTGTAGATCTTCACATGTATACTTGTAGATCTATCCTTATATGTTGTTCATGCACTTTATATATATTACCCCTGAGTTTATACTCACCACCCCGAGACCCTGGGCTTCCTGTCGCCCAGATAACAGGTAGAAGATTCCTTGGACGTTCGGAGCTCCGCCAGCTGATCCCATCTCACACCAGACGGATGGATATTTAATCCCCATTGTGGTATTTGTGTGGATTGTCGTTTTGTGGTTTTAGCCGTATTATTTCCGTATCTGTGATATACGGACGTGTTGTATATATTTGGCTTTCGATGTGGCTTCTATTATGTTTCTTGTTGTTGAGTGCAAGTTTATTGTATATTGTTTTATCTGTATGTGTTTTATTGGTTTGATATGTTGATATCTTTATATATTGTGTTGTTGTTGTGGGCTTACGGGCCTTATATTAACCCGATATATTGCCACGTACAGGGGAGATGTCGTCCGTTTACTTTTCGGTACGGTATACTCTCGGGGCGTGACAATTTTATTGGTATCAGAGCCCTAGGTTGCGAAGTCCATTTTCGGATTTTATTTTGTTCGGGCATCGATTTTTGCTTTACTCGATTTTGGTTTTGTGAGTTCTGGGATCTGGCTGTTGCGGACATCTCCGAGCTACAAGGTTTAAGGTATGTTAACTGTTATTACATATCCTTCTGTTGGCTATGCATTTAGTTGCTTATAACATGGATGACTTGTAGGATATTGGTTAGTATTCGTAACCGTGGTTTGAGTTGGCCACGGGAACTACATGTTGAGGTTATTAGACATGTACCTGCTATCGAAAAGGTAATTACCTTTGAGAGCCGACTGATACTGAGTCGGATAGCAGGGGTTAGTAGTTACATCTCTTGTGGAGATCAAGGATTATAGTCCTAAGATTTTCACTAATTATGTTAGTTAGATCATTACCTATTGGGTGGGTAATGGACAAGTGAGTATACTATTTCTGATGCAGATAGTAGAAAATTAGTGGATGATATTCATAGGAATGTTGATCCCTGAGATGGTCGTTCTAGGTTGTATAACATTGGGAGTACTTTTGGAGTACTTGACTCGGGTTATACGAAGATAGTAGTGTTAGTTGAATACCATTATCCGGATTTAGCCGGTAATTGGTGGAAGATATAGGAAATAACCTACGGAAAATCACACATCACTTGGCCACGGTGTAGTGATGTTGTGAGAGAGTATTTTCCCACATCATTTTCTTTGACTCATTATCAAGGAATTCTTGGGCTTTAGGTCGAGTGATCGTTTGGTAATGGAAGTACCATGCAGAGTCGTTAGTCTTGCGAAAGTTACGACCATTTAATAGCCCAAGAATGTGATTGGGTTGGTTTTGGCCACCCACGGGTTATCGGTTGACATCTTGATCAGGATGTTTGGATCTCCTACTAGATCCTACCAGAAGTCCTTAGACTGAGTCATGTGTATAGAAATGACTCCGTAGCAAGTGTTTTAAAGAATAGGAGATTTGATAAGCAGATATTGCAAGTCAAATTATTGGAATTGGAAGTCTCCGAATGTTTGACAAAAGGAGAAAGATTAAAGTCGTGAGTCACGAGCGACTATTGGAGAGTTTTCCGATCATAGAAGACCGATTGCAGATTGTCAGCAGCTTCTCATGTTTATCAGTGAACTCAGAGGAAAGACTCCGAAAGGAGATTATGTGTGTGCAGTGCGGGTTATGATGAGACACAGAGTCAGATTATCCGATGGACCATTGTATCTGTTTCTACTATAAGCAGCCGGTATCTACGAGGAGAGTACGTACTTTGAAGACCCAGTTGAAGACTATGGATGATGCTTTCGAGCGGACGATCCACAACCTCGAAAGTCGAGATCATGACAGAAGAATGGAATATCACATCAGCAATGATCTACTACCTCAGATATAGTTGGAGTTTTTTTTTGATACTTTCATCCGGAAGAAGTAAGTTACTCAGCAGTATCAGCCGAAGACCTCTTAGAAGACTTAGACGATCAGACAACAATTGTTACCTTCCCAGACAACAGCAACAATTACCTTCCCAGTCGGGATTATGATTTGTTCAGAGGAGAGAGATTTTACGACGATAGTCGTATCTATGCAGTATTCTCCAGTTGCAGCTATACCTTTCACAGAGTTGGATCGTGCTATGATGTTGGCGCTTGATTTTACAGATGTGTACCCTTGCCAAGACAATGTGTTTACCATCTCCATTGCAGCTTGTTTGATTTGTACCTCGGCCAGAATTGACTTGCCTTCCTCCATGATAGTCTTTGCATCTACATGAGCTCAGCCGTCCAGAACAGATGTTGGACAACTTTACATGATTACTCGAGAAAAAGTATAGAAGATCAAAGGATCGGTCCTTCGGGGTATTACTTTAGGTTATCCTATTTGCGGATATATTGAGAGATACTGGTAGTTTACAGGTATCTTTGTCTAGAACATTCTTGGATAGGGTTAGAAGGGTTCCTATCGACTTGTGGGTTGGTGATTTTTCTCTACCGTCAGGTGAGATGTTGATCAACAATCAAGAAGTCAAGGGATACCCTTAGCCTTTGCTAGACATACCTCCACTATAGACATATCCTTACGGATAGTTGGATTGTTGGAGCGTTGGTATAATAGGACTCTCGGATGTACCTATAATCCGAGAGTATTCGGATATAGTTACGGATGAACTCTCGGGCTGGTCACTGCATGGGCAGGTGGAATATGCGATTGAGGTGATTTCGGGAATAGTCCTGATATTGGGGACCTCATACCGGGAGATGATTTTATGGGTATCAGTGTTGCTAAACACTATGGGAGATTTATCTACCTCAGTGTTTCTTCTTGAGAAGACTTGTAACTCTTTGTTAGAAGAGAGTCAGACCTTTGGAGTTATATATCAATTATCGATGATTGGAATGCATTAGTTGAGAATGAGTATCCTTCGTTAGGGATAGATGATTTTTTTAGATCAGCTAAATGACACCTGTGTATATCCTAGGGTTGGCCTACGACTGGAGGTTTGATATTGTAGTGACTTAGTGTCATACAATTATCATTGTCGGTGTGATGATTAAGCTATCTGTAGCTTAGAGTAAAAGGATGCAGGTGTGTAGAAGACGACATTTCATCCTTGGTATGAACTTTAGGAGATGTTGATAATGTTGTTAGACTTATCAACGATTTAGTCGTTCATGGATTTGAGGAATCAAGTACTCTTGGAGTATTTGGGATCGATTATCATCATGTCTGTGGAGGATATATTTATGGATATATCCACAATCTTGAGGGAAGTTGTGGTTTCCCTAGATTGATTTGGTATTCACCATAAATGTGGATTGGATGTTCTTGCGATACTATACCGCCGACTTGTGGGACCAAGAAGGTGATGGAAATCACCTGGTCGGAGGTTTATGAACCTAGATTTCAGGGCCTAGAAGGTGACTGACTTTTGGGTCAGTGTTAGTTAATCCGTCCGATATGGATGGAAGGGTACTGCACATAGATGCAATATTGCAGGGATTAGGAGCGATCCCGATGCAGTTAAATGAGACGTATATTATGTGTATGCTAGTTGAGAAACTAGCGAGATCAGTCATTATAGTCTCCCAGTTACTTTCAGTTCTGGGTGACAGAGTGAATTTTGGACATTAGATTAATTTCTCTTGTGAGAATAAATCTCTGTCTCTAGGAAGGATAATGGTTCCCAGAGTTGTATTTCGATTTAGGAAGAGTTGTTCAGAAGACTCTTCATTCGAGAGTGATGATTTATTCGGAGTGTATCCGAAAATAGTGAGTATTGAAATATTCCGGTTGGTGGAACGATATGTGGGACATGGATGATTCCGTAGTTTGATGTTGGGTATGCCAACAAGCAAAGGTGGAATATTGTGATCGGTAGGGTCACGTACCGTGATGGAAGTGGTAGCCTAGTACGATGGACTGTGTTGGGAGATTATCTAGAATTCGGAAAGGACTTGATAGGATTTGGGTAGTCGATGATCGATTAGCCAAGTTCGCTCATTTTCTTCTGAGCCGTAAGATGGATTTCGTTGGATCGCTTGATGGAATTATATTCATGGAGTATCCTTGAGTATCAATGCCGATAGTGATTCATGAGTCACCTTATGATTCTGGCAAAGTTTCCCAATGGTTACGGGTATAGAGCTCCACTCTGGTACAGTTATTGACCTATTAATAGGTTGTTTTAGAGTGTATATAAGAGCTGGAATGTAGTATTCGAGCTCAGTACCCCACATAGTCACTTGAGGTGTGACTTTTCTCCAGATACTTGAGATGGTTATTTTGACATCGTACAAGTATATAAGTCAGAAATTTAGGGACCAAATTTTTATTAGTGGGGAAGAATGTAAAATACGGTAAAAAAAATGGATTAATCCCTTTAATTAATTGGGTTTAATGAGTAGATTAATTGAGCTTAATTAGTGGGCTAATGGGGTTAATTATCTAGTTGGGCTGAGTCCATTAGGCTGATCTGGTTGGGCTGAAATTGGGCTTTCAGAATGGGCTGGGCTAGAAACTGATTAAATGCTTGACTTAACTTGGGTTAGACTTGACCAAGGATGGCTCAACCCAAATGGAACAGTTTTTATAAACCTCGTCGAACCCGATCTCGCGATCGCCCTCTTCTCCTTCGTCTTTCCCCGATCAGCCGCGATTCTCCCTTTTCTTTTCTCCATTTCCGTCTCGCGGCGTAACCCTATCTTTTCGCGCCGACCGCCGCGAGGCCTTCAACCGCGTGCTACCATTTTTCGTCGCCTAGCTTCAGCTTGTTGTCGTCGCCGCCGCCGCGAGGACAATCTGCCATCGCCGACGCTCGAGATCAGCTCGCCATCGCCTCTCCTTTTTTGTTGATTCATCATCGACGCAGGCGCTGTGATCTGTTTGATTTGGTTTACATTGCTGATTTCCTTGGAGCTGCCATTGTCATGATCTCATTGAGCAGAGAATGGAGGTAAGGTTGTGGGATTGTCTTGTGAGTAATTCCTCCTTCATTTTTTCTATTCTTGGATGGTGAATTTGGGGAGCAGTAGATCGGTTGAGTAGATCAGTTAAGGATCTTGTTAGATCTATGATTTATTGTGATTATGGTTATATGGATAGTTGATTTTGTTTGTCGTTGGTTCGATGGGTGATAATTGGTGGAACAAGCTGGATGAAGGATGGATCGAAGGAGTTGTGCCGGCTGTGGGAAATTTCTGTGTGCTATGATTGTTGTCGTATTGCTATGTTTCACCATAGATTAACTGTGGTGATTTTAATGTGGGATGTGTGTTGTAGGTGATACTCTATTTATCCCTGTTGTGAGAGCTATGATTGGTTGATCTGTGGATGAATTAGGTGTTGTAAATGTGTCTGATTGATATATTCGGTGGATGTATTGAATTGATTAGTTGTGGTAGACTAATCTTGTGGTAAGCCTCTATTACAACCATGTTTTGAGTATTGTTTAGATCTATATATATATTGATCTTGCGAGTCCGATTATGGTGTATCGATTTGGGTAATCGATTTCTACTCAGAGACGAGGAAAGGATGCGAGTATAGAACGATGTAGTGTTTAGTTCCTACGCTTGTTGGATACTTGTACTTAATCATTGTTTGCTATTATGTGCGTGCTGGGATACGGGCAGTCCACGCATTCCGTTATTATTTCATATTAATAAACATTGTAATATCCACAACACACTTGATTAGCGAGCTGTGAAAAATTTAATTTTTTATAAGGAGACTTTTAACAACGTGCAAAATGCACATTGTTAATATTATCTGCAGCACACATGATTAGCGCACTGTGAAAAGTTTAATTTTTTATAATAAAATTTTTAACAGCGCACAATGCACGCTGTTATTATTTAATATTAACAGCGTGCACTGTACACTGTTAAAATGAGTATTGATAGCGTAATTGGGTGCACTGTAAAAACTATTATTAACACCGTGCTATAATTGTGCATTGTTGATAATGTGCTGTGGAAAGTCATATTTGTTGTAGTGTTCTTGCCAGTTGTCCAGCCATTCTGGCCCAACTAGACTTCCTGCTAGTTGTTCGGTCCTCTCGACCCAACTGGACTTTCTGCCTAGTGTCTAGTTCTCGATCCGGACATGGGAGCTCTAATTCCTTTGTTTGAGGTTCATGGCTTGACATGAACTATGACTCTGATACCAATTGTTAGTGCCTATAAGATCCACATATCTCCACAATGGTATGATATTGTCCACTTTGGGCCTAAGCCCTCATGGTTTTGTTTTTGAGCTTTTACCCAAAAGGCCTCATACTAATGGAGATATCTTTTTATCTTATAAGTACATGATCTTTTCCATGTCTTACCAATGTGAGACTTTGATTGTATTCCATATACTCCCAACACATCATGTTTGTTATGATGCATTACTATGAACCAATATGACATCTAGAGACATTAATCCTTAATTGGACCAATAATTGGGAAGGCTTGTGTATAATTGATGTGCACATAGCTCTAAGAACATGATTGGAAATGTCAAATCAAATAACCTTTAAACTATGTTTATCATACTTTGAAAAATAGTTTGCACTTGATCAGCAAAAGTAGTACAAATCTGTGAAAACTTTAAAGCTTTTGCTAGATTTCAAGTTTGTGTCATTCTTAAAATCTAGAAAAAATATATTTTTCAATTTATTTTTCTTTGATATAAGATGACTTCACAAATGTGTCCACAAAATTTCTTATATTTTTGACATCTCTTGAATTAGTTACACATTTCACAACTTAGCTGAAAAACTTATTAGAGTGATAGCAGTCGACTGACATTTGTCACCAGTCGACTAATAAGTTTTCCCTAGACTAAGTTCATTTCGGTCCACTGGACAGTCTACTGCCACTTATGGAAGTCGACTATCGCACCCACAAAATCGCTCGTAGACAACTGACCAGTTCGATTGGTCACCAGCAGTCGACTGGCGTATCATGATAGTCAACTGCTGTCACGGATATTAGGCTCATCTGACTCAATTAGCCTCGCAAAAACCCGAACCCTTCTCTTTTTCTTTTCCACCATTTTCCTCTGCCGACACCTCCTCGTCTTTCCCTCTTTCTTGTCGGTGCTCCCACTGCCTGTTCTCACACGTTCGAGTCTTCTTCGGTTCGTGATCCCTCTCTTCCCAACGGTTTCGAGCTCTCATCTCCGTGCCTTGCCCTTTGGCTAGGGTTCCATTGGACCTTGTTTTTTGGTGTCGCTTTAGGCATTCCTTCTGCCATCTTCAACCATGCCATCTAGGTAAACCCTAACCCCTAATCTAGATTACTTGTTTCTTTAACTATACTAACCATTGTTTTCTTTGTTGTGCATTCATTCATGTGATGCATTTTCTTTTCACTCTGTATGTTTAGAGTTAAGCATCTAGCATCGAAATGTGACCTTCCACCTGTCCATGAGGGCTCGTCAAACCCTCAACCCTCTACCGACTCCCGTTTTCTCACGCTGGGCCATGAGATCGCTTTTAACTCCAATAAATTTCAACTCATCCCTCCCCGATCATTGGATCCTAAGTTCTTCCAATCTAACTATTTTGACATTGTCCAACTCATCCAATATTACAAACTAGAGTCCTTGGTCTTTTGTGAGCACCCCATAAATTCTACCTTACTTTCTGAATTCTTCAACAACTTATGCTCGATTGGAGATGGGCTGAGGTATTGGACTCGCGTTGCTCAATGTGATTTGGACTTCACTCCCCAGATCTGGGTGGACTTCCTTAGATACCACCCATCCGAGAATGAATGTGTGTTCTATCCATCTCTCATTGAGCGACACCCATCCCCTTTCGAGGCCATCTCCTTAGACTCACTGCATGATCACTTTTACCATAGTCCTCGTCCATTAGGAGTAAATCTTTTCCCTTCCAATGACCTTTCTACTTCTGACAATGTCCTTTACAAGGTCATTGTTCATTGCATCCTTCGTATAGTTACCCGTGGGTTGGCCATAGTTCTGTTGGAAGATTGTTGGTCCAATCGTCCCAGGTAGACTCCCGATGGTATTTTGATGATAGACAAAACTCATAACATGGAGCTTGGTGTGGGAAAGTCCAAAGCATTGCGAAGCCGTGCGCTTGGTGCTTGGCATGGAAAATCCAAGCATGGAGCTTGGTGTGGGAAAGTCCAACATGGGGTTGGCATGGGAAGTCCAAAGCATTGCGGAGCCGTGCGCTCGGTGCTTGGTGAGAAAAGCATTGCGGAGCCGTGCGCTCGGTGCTTGGTGAGAAATGCATTGCGAAGCCGTGCGCTTGGTGCATTTGGGAAGTCTTGAGGACTTGGTAAGTTCACTAGGCTCGGGGTCCTTGAGTCGGTGAAGGATGGCATTGCGAAGCCGTGCGCTTGGTGCATCCGAGGGACCGCCGGACGGGGAGCGAAGGGAGTGAGCCCAAAGGAAGCATACTTCTAGGGCATGAGACGCGAAGGATGGCGTTGCGGGCGTCGCTTGGCGCATCCGAGGGCGTAGGCGAGGGAAGAGAGCTTCGTGGGGAACTCCGTGTGGACTTGGCCAAGTGGCTAAGATCTGTCGGAGGCTCAAACATTGTAATGTTTGAGGTTTTAGCCGACATCGGTCGATCGGCATAGGTGCCGATCGCTCTAGGTCGAATAGGTTCGGTTCGGTGAACCAGATCGGTGATCGATCGGCCGAGGGAGGGCAATGATCGTGATGGGATGATCACCGATCGCCAAGGACGGCGATCGGCGATGACACTGTCTGCAGGCACAGAATGGAGTCGAGCTCGCCAGCACTCGACTGATGGATGATCAGTCGACTGATGGGTGCCATCAGTCGACTGATGTGTGATCCGTTGGAACTTAACCAACGTGGATCCAGCCGTTGTGAGACAACGGCAACGATATCGATCGGATCGATGGTCACGATCGATCGGTGATGGTAGATCGAGCTTGATGCAGGTTATAAAAGGAGCTCAAGAGGAGGATTTCGCCCAAGCCTTTAAGGAAGCTATTGGAGGGGATTTGCTGTTGCATTCCAGTCCTTCAAGAGCCAATCAAAGCAAGCAACAAACAAGTGATCAAAAGCAATCGGTGAAAAGAGTTTCTTTTGTATTGTATTTGTATTCTTGTTTGTATTTCTATATTACTTTGTAATTGCTTGTGAGAGGTTTCTCCACCTCCGACGTGTAGTCGATAAGGAGTATTATTGTTAGGCTCGAGGAGCTCAATCAGTGGAGTAGGAACCATTCGGTTCGAACCACGTATATCTAGTTTATTCCGAGTGATTGTATTTGTTGTTAGTATTGTTATTTGTATTAGTATTCCTCGCTAACAACAATCGTAGACAAGCGACGCAAGAAGAACGAGCGAATTACGACGTCCAACGAACGAGGGCTATTCACCCCCCTCTAGCCGGCCAACCGATCCCCCCAACAAGTGGTATCAGAGCGAGGTCGCTCTTCGAGGACTAACCGCCGCGAGAGCACTACAAATGGCCGGCTTCATCCATCCACCAAAATTCGATGGAGATTTTTCTTGGTGGAGGAAACGGATGGAGGTATATCTCGAAACCAATTTTGATTATATGATTATTGTAGAAAATGGTTTTGAGATGCCTAGGGATAAAAACAACAAGCAAATTGAGAAGTCAAGGTGGACCCAAGACCAAATTAAGGACTTCAAGACAAATCTTGAGGTAATAAAATTACTTAGTGATTTATTACCTAACTCTATTTGGTCTAGATTGGGTGATTATAGGGATGCAAGGGAATTATGGAATAAGGTAATGAAATTCCAAGAAAATTCCCAATCGGCACAAGTAGAGGAAAATGCCGAGGAAAAAGCACCCACAACATTTGAAGATGTTGATGACTTGGTGGAGACCTCCACCTCTAGCTTTGAGGGGGAGGAAAGGCAATCTTCCATCCCGGAGCAAGAACAAGAAGCATCTACATCCGGGAGAAGTGAAGATCAAGAAGAGGCCTCCACCACCTCCCTAGGTAACTCAAGTGTTATCATTTTGAATAAAAATCACATAATATGCTTTGAGTGTAGGGAGAAAGGGCATTACAAAAACAAATGCCCTAAATTGGCTAAGAAGAAGGCATCGACACCAAAAGTCAACCCAAAGTCAAAGGATGCCGGTGTTCCCTCAACTAGAAGCAAAGAGCACATTGTGTGCTTCAAATGCAATCAAAATGGACACTACCGAAGCCAATGCCCTAGGGGGAGGAAGAAAGGGCAAGAAGGTGCAACTCATGTAGGGGGAGCTCCTAAAGCTAACCCTAAGGTACATTTATTTAATGCACCTTTAATTCCTAAAGTCAAAAAGCATGCCAAAAGGAATTATTTTAGCTCTCTTGCTATGATTAATGAAAAGCATGCTAGTAGGAATAAACATGTTTGTTTAAGTGCTAAGCATGTTAGTTTCTCTAAGAACAAACCTAGGACTCACAATTCTAGATCAATTTTACCTAAAGAGTCAATTAGGAGAGTTGAAGAAAACTTGGGTATTAATCCCAAGAAATCTAGGCACATGCCTAAAAGGAAAAATATTTCCCCTAAATCTAATGAAAATTCAAAATTGAGGAAGTTGGAGTTAGAAAACCAAGCCTTAAGGTCAAGGCTTGAAAAAGTTGAGAAGACCCTAGCATTAATATCAAATTCGGTTAAAGGGCCTAACATACAAAAATCAAAACCTAGAAAACAAGAAATGTCTAAGGGCAAGAAGGGTTTGGGTCACAAACCTATGTCCTACCATAATGTTCCATTTGATTATGGAACTATTTCTAGGTCTAGACAAACCAAGGCTAATAGGAAGTTATCCCTAAGTCTAGCCATGGTATGTGTTTAGTGGCCAAGGACTTAAGAAAAACCAAGAAAGCCACTAAGAAGGTCAATGGAGGAGTCACCTCTAGAGTTGACCCAAGTAAGACCCATTTGACTAAGGCTTCAAAGCCAAAGGGTCATTAGGAAGGTATCTAGGAAGTTATCCTAGGGAATACCTTGTTAACCCAAGGAGCTCCAATAGGTATTGGGTTCCTAAAAGCGTGATCGATTCACGCTAAATGGGTTAGGTGTGTCAACCCTAGGTGGATGGGTAGTTAACCTAACCATAGTAGAGTTGACACATTAGGTGTGCCAATATGCTTGAGAAGTTTAAAATGATTTAAATTGGCACAATTAGGTCTTAGAGGTATTGGTGTGCCATTTTGGGTTTTTGGCACACTAGGGAGATGAATGGCTTTAAGGCAAATTAATTTAATCCCTAGAAATGGCAAATTGATTTTAACACTTAGGTATTCTAGACCTTAGTATATTTTTCTTGCCATGCTTTATTTGCCTTGCCATGTCATGACATCATTCTCATTTTTATTTATAAAAATGTCATGATCATGTTTAATGTTATTTTTAGATGTCATGTATGCTTAAGTTTCACTTACATGCCATGACATCATGATATTGGCATATGTTTTTATCTAAATCATATCTATGCCATAATCATCATGCATAATAAAATGAATTCAAGGACTATGGCACAATTTGATGGGAATCAAATAAATATTGACTAGATATATGCATGAGACCAAGAAAAGAACAAAAACCCACATCTCACTATGTTAATTGCCTTGAATGTGTTTTACAAATCTAGATATTAGTGAGATGTTTAGGAAAATGAAATTAAAGGTTTTGAAAACATTTTGAAAACATTTTGCAAAACCTTGGTGAAGACTATCTTGTGATAGCTATCACCATTGAATGGGATGATACAAAGAGGGCTCTTTATTGAAGCTTTTCTAAACTTTTGAACTTTGTATCAATCTCTAATTTAATGGGTAAAATAATTTTCCAATAATTTTCACCCATAATGATTGTAATAAGTATTATGCATACCAAATTTCAAGATTTATCTATGTATGTATATTTACTTATGGATTTCGAAATTCATTTCAAATCAAAATCGAATTATATCATTGATCGCTGTATGCCAATGATCGATGGTAAGCCCACGATCGTTATCCGACAGTAGTCGATGATAATTAGGCCCATGTTCAGCTAGGTTAAGGTCCCTAACCACTCCTAACCCTAGGATATGCTTGGGATAGCATTAGAGAGGTGGAAATCCATTGGATATGGATTAGGAGTTGGGTTGAGGTGAGTATCAATTTTAAGGTGGAAGAAAGTTCATTGTTGAACTTTGCCTTAATTTTGATGGGTAAATGTTACTATTGGCTTAGGGAATCTCCAAGGACATTGTTGGTGCAATGGTCAAGGGGGAGCAAGCCTCTAGGGGGAGGAATCCATCATGGGAGGATGGATTTGTATTTCCTCATGGGAGGAAATTGGGGTGCCTCTCTTTAAGTGATATGGGATCACTTGGAAGATTGTAGGCATGTGTTCCTCCAAGGGAGAGATTGTAAGATCTCATTGGGATATGAGACATTCATACCCTTGGGGAGGACCTTTTTGATGTAATGTCAAAAAGGGGGAGAAGTTACCAAGTTACCAATTAGGGTTCGTTGGAATTCTCATTGGGATATGAGAATTGCCAATATGGGAGAATTGGTAGACTTGAGATGGTAGTTTTGTCAATCATCAAAAAGGGGGAGATTGTTGGAAGATTGTTGGTGCAATCGTCCCAGGTAGACTCCCGATGGTATTTTGATGATAGACAAAACTCATAACATGGAGCTTGGTGTGGGAAAGTCCAAAGCATTGCGAAGCCGTGCGCTTGGTGCTTGGCATGGAAAATCCAAGCATGGAGCTTGGTGTGGGAAAGTCCAACATGGGGTTGGCATGGGAAGTCCAAAGCATTGCGGAGCCGTGCGCTCGGTGCTTGGTGAGAAAAGCATTGCGGAGCCGTGCGCTCGGTGCTTGGTGAGAAATGCATTGCGAAGCCGTGCGCTTGGTGCATTTGGGAAGTCTTGAGGACTTGGTAAGTTCACTAGGCTCGGGGTCCTTGAGTCGGTGAAGGATGACATTGCGAAGCCGTGCACTTGGTGCATCCGAGGGACCGCCGGACGGGGAGCGAAGGGAGTGAGCCCAAAGGAAGCATACTTCTAGGGCATGAGACGCGAAGGATGTCGTTGCGGCCGGCGCGCGATCCGAGGGACGAGGCCGAGGAAGAGAGCCGTGGGAACTCCGTGTGGACTTGGCCAAGTGGCTAAGATCGAATGTCGGAGGCTCAAACATGGTTATGTTTGTGTTTTTAGCCGACATCACGATCGGCATAGGTGCGCCGATCGCTCTAGGTCGAATAGGTTCGACCGGGTTCGATCAACTGACAGATCGGTGATCCGATCGCCGAGGAGGGCTCGATCGATGGATGACTCGATCGACCGCCAAGGGACGGCAGCCGATCGATGACACCGCACGGGCAGCACTGGAGTCGAGCTCGCCAAAGACTGATCGATGGATGATCACGATCGATGGGTGCCATCACGATCGATGTGTGATCCGTTGGAACTTGTCCGACGTGGATCCGGCCGTTGTGAGACAACGCGATATCGATCGATGGTCACGATCGATCGATGGCGCGAGATCGCTTGATGCAGGTTATAAAAGGAGCTCAAGAGGAGGATTTCGCCAAGCCTTTAGGAAGCTATTGGAGGATTTGCGTTGCATTCCGGTCCTTCAAGAGCCAATCAAAGCAAGCAACAAACAAGTGATCAAAAGCAATCGGTGAAAAGAGTTTCTTTTGTATTGTATTTGTATTCTTGTTTGTATTTCTATATTACTTTGTAATTGCTTGTGAGAGGTTTCTCCACCTCCGACGTATAGTCGATAAGGAGTATTGTTAGTGCCGTGCGCATAACACGAGCTCGAGGAGCTCAACCGTGGAGTAGGAACCATTCGGTTCCGAACCACGTATATCTTGTGTATTGCGTGTGATTGTATTTGTTGTTAGTATTGTTATTTGTATTAGTATTCCGCTGTGCTAACAACAATCGTAGACAAGCGACGCAAGAAGAACGAGCGAATTACGACGTCCAACGAACGAGGGCTATTCACCCCCCTCTAGCCGGCCAACCGATCCCCCCAACAAGTTCGACCCCCACACTTCTTTCTTATGCATGCATTTCGTCAAGCATTAGATGTAAATATTAGTCTTAAAACATTTCATTGCATAGTCCACTTCATTAAGCCAAATAATGGCAAGGTTCACATGCCATATGGTCATGTGATCAGTGAGTGGCTTGGTTTCGTCAGCATCGACGTAACCAAGGGGGTCATTAAACCCATGATCACCAAATATGATTGTATAAATGCCAGGACCTTCTCTTTAGCAGGATTGAAGCCCTCCGCCGGCTCCATGATTTGGGACGATGAGCGACAGTAGGCGGGTGGCGCTCCACCTATCCTAACACTTGCGAATGACGCTACAGAGGGTGCCACTATACCGAACTTGACCGTCGCAGCACACCTCGAGGCGCTTGAGGAGACCATAGACACATTATTCGAGGAGCTTCGTTTGGAGCACCAGGAGTTCCAAACCCTAGTCCTTTCCCAGCTAGGCAGATTGGACTGACAGCAGTAGGAGATACTAGCGCTTCTTTGCCCTCTTGCACTCGGACATCCGCCTGCTATCGGCAGATCACAGTCAATGGCAATGGATGCCAATGACGATGACTAGATAACCATTGATTGTGTCTTTTGTTTTTGATTTGCTTGACATCTATAGGGCATTGCCTTTATACTTTTGTTAATGAAATGAATCCCTTTTGTTACACTAATATATTCTTGCTAGTATTCTTATGGATTGGTATTTTAAAATTAAAGAGTTGAACACAATTTAATATGTATTTTTGAAACCCTAGGTGGTCTAAATAACTTGATCACAATCATCATTAATAATATTGATACAATGTTATTCAAACAAATTAATAATTTTTACCACTTTGAATTTTGTGTCAATTCGATAATATGATGGATAAATTTTTAGTCATTTATTTTTCACCCATTATATTAGACATAACTAATGTATATGCCAAGTTTCGTGAATTATGGACATTCACAGAATTACTTATGCATTTCTTAAACTCATCCAAATATCACTGAATTCAAAAATATCATATATTAGTCGACTGCCAAGGTCCGCAGTTGACTGGTGACTACCTCAATCGACTGTTGACCCTGTTTTGGGCAGACTACCTTGTGTTCATGGTTTAAACGTCAAATTCTAAGTGTTCTAACTCCATACTATATTTACTACAGCGTATTATGATAACTTGTATGGAAAGTAGGACTACATTGATGCACTAGTTAAGGGGGAATATTTTATCTATTCAAATAACCTAAAATTGTTGGTGCAAAGTTTGGCTCAATTCTCATATATGATATTTTGCTCAACTTATTATTTACACATGACAACCTATGTTTTGGATTAAGGGGAAGCTTTATGTCTATTTTCTACCTTAGTTCAAGGCATAACATATTTTAATCATTCACTATGCCCTTTTCTCTTTTTGATGTGTGTCAAAGGGGGAGAAAGGAGAATTTAAGTTAGAATGTATGATGTATTTATGGTTTATAATGCACTTATGATGCCTTCATTATTGCATATTTCAAGACCTAACTTAAATGATTGCCAAACATTAAAAAGGGGGAGATTGTTAGTGCAACAATGCCCCAAGCATTTATGTGTTTTGATGTTTTGATAATCATTTATAGTTAGGCAATATTTTGTGATCTAACTGTGAATGTGTTAAGTGACAGGAAAATCCAAGTATGAAGACTTGGTAAAGAGAAGTCCAAGTGTGATATTGGCAAGGAAAGTCCAAGGGAAGGTCTTGCCAGCATAAGTCCAAGCATGTAGTCTTGGTGGCGTAAAGTCTAAGCAGACCTTAGCAAAGGAAGTCCAAAGACAAGGTCTTGGCAGCATAAGTCCAAGCATGTAGTTTTAACGGCATAAAGTCCAAGTGAACTTTGACAAGGAAGAAACCCAAAGCATGATGAAACCGAAGGAAGCTTTTGAAGGCAAGTGCAAGGATGGAGTTATGGACTTGGAGGAATCCTGGAGGTGCAAGGCTGATGGAGAAGCTAGAAGGTTGAGTCTAGGCTTAGGGTATAGTTTCAAGTATGAATTAGTCATACTTGAGGTGTGCCAGTCGACTATCATATTGTGCCAGTTGAACTAATCTCAAGTGTTCAACATTCAAGGTCCGGAAGACATTGGCAGTCTACTAGGGTTATGCCCCAGTCAATTGGTGGTAGTCGACTACAGACCAAACCATCGAATGTAAGCTGGCATTCAAACTGGTGTGTAACACCAGTTGACTGGTCAACATGGTTCGATGGTGCTCATGTTTGACAGACTTGAACTCAGGTCTAGAATCTAAGTCAAGATCTGGCAGTCGACTACCATTATGGGCAGTCGATTGCCAAGAGCACAGAAAGGCTGGTAGCCGACTGATCAGTCGACTAAGGAGGCACCAGTCGACTGATGATTATGGTAGTTGACTGGTCAAGTATACGTTGGGTAGTGACGAAAGCAAATCCGGCTCCATCAAAAGCCATTGGATTCGGTCAACAGTAGCAGCAATCAGTTGATGGTATATATTAGTCAACTGCTGTCGGGCTTAATGGGAAAAAACATCCTTTCTCTATAAATAGAAGCTAGGGAATCTTGGAGAATGTTAATTCTTTCATTCTCAACGATCATACTAAGCTCCTCAAGTCTTTTCCTTAGCTTCCAAGTCTTCTAAGCTCTTCTTCCTAAGCTCAAATCCATTACCTTGTAAGAAGAAGAGGAGTGATTGTAAAAGGCTTCTCTACCTTGGTGATTGCATCAAAAGAAGATTTCTAGTGGAAGATTGCTAGGGTGATCCACCTTACAGATTGTCATGGAGTAGGAGTGTCATCTCCGAACCATGTTAAAAATCCTTGTTAGCATTGTGTTCTTGTTTTCCTTTAATTGTAATTTTTCTATTGCTTCCGCTAACAATTATTGTAGAAAACAAAGAATTCACCCCCACTAGCCAATCCTCAAGGTTCCTACACCTATATTTCCATAATTATCCCATAATTAAGGTTAGAACAACCTAGGAAATTTTCATAAGAGAAATCTTCAAAAACGTCGGAGCTGCGACATGACCGTGTGTCTTACACACGACCAGCCGTGCTAAAAGACACAACCATGCTAGGACACACGACTACCTGTGTGTCCTTCTTAGCACAACCCAGACTTTAGCCATTTTCGACCAGATCTAGGCACAACTCGTCCCTAGTTAGGCACGACTGTGTGAGGCTCTGTATAGTCCATTTAACTTCGTTTAGGTGTGATATGACCATGCTATGTCCGACAAGGCCATAGTAGGTTCCATATCCTTTGTTTTGCATCTTCTTGGCCTGTTCCAACCAGATTCATCTTCTCACTCACTAAGAATCTCATTCTTAGACTTGTTTCACGTCTCTAGATCACTCGTATTGTATGTGACTCAATAGATTTCTGGCTATGTTGGCCATTCATAATTAACCCCATAATTATGAATAGATCATGAGTGACACCTAGCAGTACATCATGACCCCCAATTGACCAGAAAGTCTAAATCGACTCCAGAACATTTTTGAACCCTTCAATAGCTACAGTTGTTGGTGTCTTGTTCCTTTAACTCATCCTATACCCACTTGGTTAAGAACATGGTCTATGTGTCCATCCCCACTAGGCTGACTATGTCACACCCAACCCAAGTTAGTTTTCTTGTCCTGCAGATTCAAGTTACTCCTACATATTCCCATGAAGACTATCTTCTTAACAAGTTTGCTTTGGCCAGAGACTTCTGAGTAACAATCCTGACAAGAGACCTAAGGTATACATCTCCTTTATCAGGAGTGGTGGATCCCCTGTGGGCTATTCAAACACCTTCGATCACTTTAGCTTATACCCAATCACCCCAGAGTTACACCTCCTATGGAGATGGCCGTGAAGAAGTCAAAGCATAATGCACCATGACCAAGATGACTTGAATACCTCAAATCTAAGGAAGCTCACACTCGAGCTCCAATGAGATCTTCAATGACATATATAACCATATGAAGCCTCATAGCAGGTCACTTCGAAGAACTAGTTACCATAACTAGCATCCACATGTTCATCTCAGCATCTCTATGCTTCCATTCAATGAGTACTGAATGCTTTGATAAATCAAGGAGCATAACATGTGCTAGTCTCACAGAATCGATGATGTCCAATCTCATCAATTCATCGACTAGGGATAGTTTCAATACTTAAATGATTACACATGATAAGATGCCACTAATTGTGATCCAATCATAATTTCTTTCATGTCATGCATCGTATTGTGGATTTCAATACATGAGTTTAAGATTCAATCAAATGCATAGATAATGTATACTCAAATAGTGAATTTTATTAATAACTTTTAAGGCGTTTGCCTTAGGACACCTCTCAATTACATCATGCAGCTTTGGCAAGTAGTATCCTAATGGGCTTAAGCATTGCAACTGGTGAAAAGTTTTCATCATAGTCAATTCTTTGTCTTTGATTATATCCTTTTGCCACCAATCTAGCTTTGAAGGTTAGTACCTTGCCATTAACTCCAAGTTTCTTCTTGTAGATCCATTAGCATCCTATAGGAACAATTCCTTTAGGTCAATCCACTAATGACTAAACTTAGTTTGAGTACATGGAGTCCATTTTGGATTTCATGGCCTCTAGCCATTGCATCGAGTCAATATTAGATATCACCTCCTTAAAAGACCTTGGATCACATTTATGATCAAACTGTTGGATCGAGAAAACACTAGAGTGGGGTGAATAGTGTTCGAAAAACCTTTTCTTTTCGTCAATTAAAATAAAGTACGCAACGAAAATATACAAAAAAAGACACAAGTATTTTTTACTTGGTTCATAATCTACCGACTACTAATCCAAGGCCCTGCGATCCTTGATCGCTTTCGAAGGGCAAAACACTAAATATCTCTTCCTCATTAGAGGTAAGAGACAAACGATTACAACAATGTAGAGGAAGAGGTAACAAACATACCTCTCCTCTTAGCAAATAATAAATAAGAAATAATACCGACAATTGAATTGTAGAGGATGCTCGGTCAGAGTTGCGTTGTAGCACGTAGAGATATGATCGGAGAGCAAGCACACTTTAGGAGTTCATTGATTGATTAGGGTTTGAGTCCTCCCCTCCTTTTATAGATTGACGCCTTGGAATATGTCCAGATCCAGATCTAAAACTTATGGATCTTATCTTGAGGTGGGAAGCTTATCTTATCATGAGGTGGCGACATCGATCGATAACTCTTTGATTTTGTGCATTGTCGACATTAGTTGACTGATCCTATTAGAAGTCGACTGCCTCCAATCGACTACGAAAACCTCCAGTTGACTGCTACTCTTGAGAATCTAACCTAATATCTGCAATACAAGATTAGCACAAGAGATGCATCATGCCATGCAGTGTGACAGTCCTTTGACTGTTCGATATCGACTTCAGCATTCCTCCAAAAGCTTGAAGCCTAGCATTGTCCTCTTACCAAGGATGCATCCTTACCACCGCTCCACACTCGGAGATTACCTTTGATCCTCCTGACCTGTTGCTTAGCTTTCGGTCACTTGATCACCGAGGTTTCTCCTTTCGAGATTCTCCTGGCATCATCTGACCACCAAGGTTTCTCCTTTCGAGATTCTCCTAGTGTCATCTGACCATCGAGGTTTCTCATCCCGAGATTCTCCTGGTGTCGTTGATTATCGAGGTTTCTCATCCAGAGATTCTCCTGGTGTCATTGACCTTAGCAAAGTCTAATACAATACCTACACACTTAGCACAACATATGAGATAACAAGAATGTCTTAACTTTGAATCTTTGCCATCATCAAAACCTAGGTTCGATTATCTGGTGCCCCTCCATGAATAATCTCCCCCTTTTTTATCTATGACAAACCAATTCAAAGTTAAGGAAATAGTAAGCATTAAACAAACATTCCCGCATTAAACAAACATTTTTCAAAACTTCCCCCTTAAGGTTACCTCCCCCTTAACCCTAAGTGAGTTTTGAAAAAATTTAACCTTAACTTTCTCTCTTTCTCCCCCTTTGCCATATATCAAAAAGAGTTTTAGGAGTTATTTTTTAAGGTTAATGTTTGATACCATTAGCTTAGGTTCCTAGATTTTGCACCAACAATATATATATCCTAGGTTAGGATGTGAGCCTCCAACCTTTAATATTGTTATAAAATTTTTGAGAAGGATACATTTACAGGATATTAAAGGCTCATGTTTATTACGTTTATGCCAAACCAGAGGTAGCTAGAGATGCTAAGTTTTTCTAACTTAAGTCTTCTCTCCCCCTTGGCATATTATCAAAAAGAAGGTTATTTTTTTAATTTTGAAAGTATTGGCATTTTTTTTCCTTTTTCAAAATAATATTTTAACAACTTCTATAAATGATGATTATCCAATTAGAACCTCCCCCTTAACCTAACATCCTTGTTAACCATAAGGAAGGCTTATCTAGAGGGTCTCCGCCTTTGTCTGACAAACTCTTAGGACATCCTTGTTGGCCACAAGGAAGACTTACCTAAGTGTCCAGAGGATCTAGGTGTCTAAAGTTGACCTAAGGATCTAAAAGTTCAATACTGGTCAACTAACCATCATTTTAAAAAACATAGTTATTTTAAACACTATGTATAACTACACATAACAATCATGACAACCAATAAAAATAGTTTTAAGAATCTATTTATGTATATATAAATTTTGAAATCATTTTCAAAACTATTTTCAATTTGTTGTCCTTACCATCTCACCCATTCTACATGATCAACCAAGTTATCCTTATAGGTGTTGTGAGATGAATTTAATTTTACTTAGTTAATTTTAATGATTTGAAAATTAATTAACCTTGGGTTAGATTCGGATTTAACCTTTAGTTAGTTAAGTGAACATTTCAAAAGAGGGCTTCTAGGTCGTGGCGAGGCACAGAGGCCTTCTTTGATTGAAATAACGACCACTTCCTTAGACAAAGCCAATCTTAAAAAATTGTACACTTAATTCACTTTGGATTAAATCCTGGTCTAACTAGTTTAGGATGTGGTGAGGTAGGTTCAGATAGTTCCACTTAGCCAAGTGCACTAAACTAGATACTCCTTATCTAACTCGGATACACGAGACTTCATTTCCCTAACGTACTATCATCTCATTGCGTCCTAATACTATGTTGTCAAGGTTAATTAACCATTTCCTATCTAACCGTTCTATGAGAGTTAATTTAAGTATGTATGACATGACAAAAATAAGCATAATAATTAATTAAAATGACGTGTATGCATGAGCATGTTATATTCAATCAATTCAAAGAAATGGTTCATTTCTTAGGTAGACTTTTATTTGTTCCATAGTTATAAGGTACTCTATGATAATTAGGTTTACAAATTTTGGAGTCTTGATTTTTGATTAACATAAACTTGTTACCCAAGTCTACATATTTATTTGTTGAATTTTTAAAGGTTGAAGGTTTAATTACTAAATCATTAATTTGTGTATAATCAAATGGTACTTTATTATAATTAATTTTATTGGTTTGATTATCTAATTTTGAATTTTTACTTAGGTTATATTTTGAATTATTTAAAATAGATTTAATAGGATTATTAGACTTTTTCAAAATAATATTATAAGACTTTTTCAAGATAAGATTATTAGACTTTTTCAAAGTAGAATTATTAGAATTATTATAATTTTTAAAGATAAGATTATTAAAAATTTTAAAGATAGAATTTTTAGAATTTTTAGAATTTTTCAAAGTATAATTGTTAGGATTATTAGAATTTTTAAAGATAAGATTATTAGATTTTTTCAAAGTAGGATTATTATAATTATTTGAATTTTTAAAGATAAGATTATGAGAATTTTCAAAGTAGAATTATTAGAATTTCTTAGATTATATTTGGAAAATTTTAAATTTGAATTATTAGAATTATCAGAATTTTCTAAATTTAATTTCATATTTTTTATGGTTGAATTTTTCAAAATAGATTTTTTTTAATTCAGAATTATCTTGATTAATCAAATCTAGAGTTTGATAATTCTGTTATAAGGTTTGATTATTCATATCTAGGCTTTGATTATTTTGATTAAGTTATAAGTTAGTTTTATTCTTGATTTGATCTAGATCTATTTTGATTAAACTAAAAATTTGATTAAGCTCTTGATTAATTTTATCAAAGGTTAGATTAATTTGATCATTTTCTTCAATATTATTATTATTATTTAAACTAATTAAATCTGAATTAATTAAGTTTTTATTAGTTGAATTATTAACTGTGTTAATTAATTGACAACAATCAACTAATTTACTAGCTTTAATGCACAATTTATCTAAATTATCAAGTATTCTAAAACTTAAATTCTCAAAATTATTAATTTTACTAACCTTTTTCTTCGGGTACCGATTTTTGTAGTGATCGAATCTTCTGCATCTGAAGCACTTGATGTGCTCCTTATTCCTTCGGACTTCTGGCATTGGTGTCTCTTTTGCCATCGGTTGCACCGTTCGAGTCTTACGAGTAGGACACTTATTTTTATAGTGTTCTCTCTCCCTGCACTTGAAACAAATAATATGCAATTTAAATTTTAAATTTAATTTACCTTATGAGTCATGATCTAAACTCTACCCTTGAATCCTTGATTTATCCATTTTTCTAATCTAAACAAAGTATGCAGTGGAAACACACAACAAAAGACAAGTATTTTTTACTTGGTTCACAACTCATCGACTGCTAATCCATGGCCCTGCGATCCTTGATCACTTTTGAAGAGCAAAGCACTAAATATCTCTTCCTCGTTGGAGGTAAGAGACAAATAATTACAACAATATAGAGGAAGAGGTAACAAACCTACCTCTCCTCTTAGAAAATAATAAATAAAAAATAATACCGAAAACTGAATTGTAGAAAATGCTCGGTCAGAGTTGCATAGTACCACGTAGAGATACGGTCGGAGAGCAAGCACACTTTAGGAGTTCATTGATTGATTTGGGTTTGAGTCCTCCCCTCTTATAGATTGGTGCCTTGGAATATGTCCAGATCTAGATCCAAAACTCATGGATTTTATCTTATCATGAGGTGGCAACATCGATCGATAACTCTTTGACCTTGTGCATTGGGCTAATTTGTTGACATCAATCGACTGATCCTATCAGCAGTCGACTGCCTCCAGTCGACTGCTACTCTTGAGAATCTAACTTGATACCTGCAACACAAGGTTAGCACAAGAGATGCATCATGCCATGTAGTGTGACAGTCCTTTGACTGTCCGATCTCGACTTTAGCATTCCTCCAGAAGACTTGGTCGGATCGACGCCTAGGATTGTCCTCTTACCGAGGACGTGTCTTTACCACTGCTCCACACCCGAAGGTTATTTTTGGTCCTCCTGACCTGTTGCTTAGCTTTCGGTCACTTGATCACCGAGGTTTCTCCTTCCGAGATTCTCCTGGCATCACCCGACCATCGAGGTTTCTCCTTCCGAGATTCTCTTGGTGTCACCCGACCTCCAAAGTTTCTTGTCCAGAGATTCTCCTGGTGTCATCGACCACCGAGGTTTCTCGTCCGGAGGTTCTCCTGGTGTTGTTGACCTTAGCAAAGTATAATACAATACCTGCACACTTAGCACAACATATGATATAATAAGAATGACTTAACTTTGAATCTTTGCTATCATCAAAACCTAGATTCGATTATCTGGTGCCCCTGCACCAACACAGACTCATTCTAAAGGATAAGGAATGTCATTGCACTCCCACTAATCTTATTGTACACACATGGTTTTTTAGGATTTTTAATAAAATTAAACTTTTTAATTGTATCATCAAATCTGAGGTTCCTACTTCTCGACCCTTGTTTGAGACCATAAATTGATTTCTGAAGTTTGCATACCTTATGCTCACTTACCACAAATGTGAAGCCTTCAGGTTGAGACATGTGAATCTCTTGCTTAATCACACCATTAAGGAATATCGTCTTCACAACCATCTACTATATCTCATTGTCATATCATGCAACTATGGCAAGTAGTATCCTAATGGACTTAAGCATTGCGACTAGTGAAAAGGTTTCATTATAGTCAATTCCTCGTCTTTGATCATATCCTTTTGCCACCAATCTAGCTTTGAAGGTCAATAACTTCCCATAAACTCCAAGTTTATTCTTGTAAATTCATTTGCATCTTATATAGGAACAATTCCTTCAGGTCGATCCACTAATGACCAAACTTGGTTTGAGTACATGGAGTCCATTTTGGATTTCATTGGCTCTAACCATTGTGTCGAGTCGATATCATATATCATCTTCTTAAAGAAACTTGGGTCACATCCATGATCATACTCATTCTAATTTCCTTCTAAGAGTAGACCCTCCCTTACAAGTGGTCTTGTGACCTTTTTAGGTCTCCTTAGTGTGTGTACTTATTCTATTGGCTGTTGGGGTGTGGTCTGTGGGCTCTATTATTTCAGTTGTGGAATTGTCTCGAACCTCTTCGAGTTATATCATCCTGCCTTTTCTATCTAATAGAAACTCCTCCAAGAAGGTGACATTTCTTAAAACAAATACTTCTTTTTTCTGGGGATTATAGAAATAATATCAAATAGAATTCTTTTGATATCCCATAAAATAGTACAAAATGGATCTATTACAGGATATCCTCATATTTTCAAATATGAATACCTAAGATATTTTCCCATCCATATTTCATATGGTGTCTTTTCTACTGCTTTCATATGGACTTTATTCAACAACATTGCCGCAGTTTCGAGTGCATAGCCCCAAAATGATGGAGATAAGTTAGTGAATCCCATCATAGATCCAACCATATCCATCAATATTCAATTACGACGTTCTGCTACACCATTAAGCTATGGCATGGCAGGAGGAGTTCACTGTGAGAGAATCCCATTCTCTTTAAGATAGTCCTTAAACTCAATACTCAAGTATTCTCCACCTCAATTAGATTGAAGTTTCTTAATACTTTTTCCCAGTTGGTTTTCTATTTCATTTTTGAATTCTTTGAACTTTTCAAAAGATTCAGACTTATATTTCATCAAATATATATACCCATACTGTGAGTAATCATCGGTAAAAGTAATGAAGTAGTAATGGTCATGTTTCGTGCTAACACTTAGTGGGGCACACACATCTGTTAGTAATATATGAGAGATGTCCTAAGGCAATCGCCTTATGTATGAACCATTTATATGATAAATGAAGATTCACTATTTGAGTATACATGTTTTATGTATTTGATTGGATCTTAAACTCATTTTCGAATGTCCACGATACGATTCACGGCATGAGAGAATTTGTGATTGGATCACAACTAGTGAGTATCTCTACATGTGTAATTGTGATGTATCGGAATTATCCCTAGTCGATGAATTGATGGATTTGGACACCATCAATTCTGTCGAGACTAGCACGAGGTATACTCCTTGGTGTATCCAAGCGGTGATTCTCCGTGGAGACATTGTGATGTCCGAGTTAATCGTGGATGCTAGTTATGGTAACTAGTTCATTGGAGTGACCGTAGTAAGACTTCATATGGTTCTCTGCATATATAGATATGTCAATGAAGTTCTTCTGTGGCTTAAGTCGATGTTCCTTTGACTTGCGGTATTCAAGTCATCTTGATCATGGAGACTTATGCTTTGACATCTTAAGCAAACATCTCCGAGGAGATGTGGACCCGAGATGATTGGGTATAAGTCAGTGATCGAAGGTGTTTGAATAGCCTATAAAGGATTCACCACTCCTTGCGAGGAGATGTATACCCATGGCCTCTCGTCGGGATTACTAAAGTCTTTGGCCAAAGCATTACATGTTTAGAGTAAAGTACTCTTGATACATGTGGAGTAACTAGAATCCAGTAGGGACGAGGAAATGATACTTGGGCTAGGTGTGGCGTAGAGTCGGCCTAGTGGGGTGACACAATAGACCATGTCACAGACCAAGTGGGTATAAGATGAGTGAAGGGAATGGGGCACGATTCATTCGAGCTGAAGGGTTTGAGAAATAGTTACGGATCAACCGTTGATCTTTTGGTTAATTGGGGATCATGATGTACTACTAGGTGCCACTCATGATCGTTCTATAATTAATGGTTAATTATAGGCGGCCAACATAAAACCGAGAACCTATTTGGTCACACGCAATACGAGTGTAATCCAAAGGATTTAAAACGAGCTTGAGAATGGGATTCTCAGACCGAGAGAAACTATGTTTGGTTGGACCAAACATAAAGCGAGCATGAAATTGTTTCAGTCGCAATGGAAGCGTGGATGGGCTGTCTTATGAAGAGCGTAATGGATGGACCAAAATGGTTTGGTTCTAATCCAATGGATAAGAATAAACCAAAGGGTTTGGTTTATTTTAAGCGAATGAACCAAAAGTTGGTTGGTTCGTTTTAACTTAAAATAAACCATCATGGTTTGGTTTATTTTAACTTATCTTAATGGAGCGGGTTAACGGGCTTTATGGATATGATCCATTAACCATTAAGAGAATTAGTTCTCTATAAAAGTGGGCTTAAGGGATTGTTAAACCCTAACTAATCCAATCATCCAAACCCTAGCCGCCCAACACATTGTTGCCGCCCGCTTGTGGTGCCGCCATAGCTCCTCCAACGGCGTCAGAAGGCAGCTTCCTTCCTCCTCGCCGGCGTCGAGCTGCTGGGAAGAGTTCGGCGATCCTCCTTAGGTTTGGCATCAAGGTGAGCACTTGGCTTCCTTGTTGGCGGCGCCTATCTCCTCCACCAAGCTGTCCAGTTTTTCTGGACAGCTTCTTCTCCTCTCGTCGGGCGTCGTTTGGGCGGCGGTTAGTGCTCCGACAGCGGCTAACATACGGAGATTTGATCTCCGGTAATCCTCTGAGTGGAGGCGAAGGATTCGTCGAAGCGGTTGGCGAATACCTCTCGGAGAAGCGAGTTTTGAGGATTCGTTTTGGATCCGAATTTGGATTCGGATCGTGATCATCTCTCGATCACGTCGTCTTCAACACGAGGCTAGTAACCCGTACGAAGACGAAGCTCGTGACTTAGCGAAGTCATCCCGAGGAGCTCGGCGTGGATACGGATAGAGACGATTCTTACGAGGATCGTTCCGGTTGATGCCGTTCCCGCTACACGTCATACGGAAGGTATAATATAGTTTAATTTCCTTTTATTGCAATTTTAATTTACGGTTATGTCTACACTTGTTGTAATAGCATGCGTGTGTTGTGTGTGTTGTAATAAATATAGATTTATTATTTTTAATTGCTTCCGCTGTGCTCATGTTTACGAAACATGATCGAACACACCTGCCTTGTGATGCGAAAACCAGATGGTATCGAGCCAGGTTGTGTTTCGACATAATCGTAAAAATGGTTTTGCGATAGTCATAATGTATTTCTGGAAGTTTTCTAAATTTTGGAAATTTAGAAGTATTTATGGAAATTTTTCAATTTTGGAAAGTCTAGAAGTATTTATGGAAATCTTCCACTTTTGGAAAGTTGGAAGTATTTATGGAAATTTATATTTTCCATAAATAAAATATTTGATTATATTCTAGAAATTTGTTTCCTAATTTAATCATGATTTGATTTGGGAAATCAAATCTTAAAATATTTAATTTCCATAAGTAGTTTTAAAGATTTAGGAAATTGGTTTCCTAAATAGATTTTCCTTAATCAAATAATTCCATGAATAAAATATGTGATTAGATTTGGAAATTTGTTTCCTAATTTAATTATGATTTGATTTGGAGAATCAAATCTTAAACATATTTTATTTCCATAAATAGTTATGACATATAAGGAAATTATATACATGACATAATTGTATGCCATGTAATTGCATTAGATGCATAACATTATGCCATGCGTGTCGTGACATGTAGATGTATGCCATGTATGCCATGCCATGTAGATAATAGTTATTTGCATGCAAAGAGGATGAGACATAAAACCCTTAATCAATATTAAAGCCTACACCTTCCATTAATATGGTTAGAACCAGAGTTCTGTTTCTTGTTTGGGTTGTTGGACTCTCTCCAAGCCCGACTCGAACCTGAATATGTTCAAACCATGGAATAGTTTAATACTAATATGGTAAGAGTCAGAGGTCAATCGTTAGCTTTGGTTGTTGGACTCTCTCCAAGCTGGGCTAATTGGTTGAATGCGCTCTAACCATATTAAAACTATGTCCTGATTAATGGGTTGGCTTTAACCTGGAGCATCGGCTTGTTGGACTCTCTCCAAGGTCGATGTAAAGGGAGGTGAAGTTGGGTGCTATGCATATGATGCATACTTGTTAATGTGTTAACAACCCGATGTATGTGTGAACATTCAATTAGTTGATAGCACATTGTGATAGTTGCATATACGAGATATGCAATCGGTATAGATGATACCTACCGTCGTAGTTATGAATGGCTTGTTGGACTCTCTCCAAGGTTGTTCATAACTATGATGGATATCAGCCCATTCGGAGATGGACCTACAATCTCTCGAAGTGATTTTGGGGTTTTTGAAATTCGAAAAATGAATGGGATTTATAAATGTATATTGATGCATTTTAAAATCATCTTTCTCATATATGCTCGTTTTGTATTTCTAAGTTAATATATTGATCATGATGTGTTTGAATTTGCGTTCCGTTTTGGATTCAAATAAATTGGTGGGCGAACTTCTTGGGTGGCTTAGAAACTTGAGAATTGTTCTCAAGGTGAAAAGCTTGTAAATGTCCTCGAGCGCCTCTTCACAGTCCTAGTGACGATGCAACTTTGGACCAATTGTTGGCCTATCAGAAACATGTGAGTGATTCTGAAAAAATGAGTTGCATCATGCTAGCCGCGATGGAACCCAAGCTACGAAAGCAGCATGAGCATATGGATGCTCATATCGTAGTCCTTCATCTCTGTGAGTTGGTTGATGAGCAAGTGAGATTGAAGGTTCAAGTCTCAAGCTCCTCTTCACCTACGAGATGCTAGGAGGTTCATCGTGGTCGCTCAATATCTTTGAAAGGCTGTGGAGTCTTCTTAGAAGCATGGCGAGGGGGGCGGTCTTTGTTAGTTGATTCCTCGAAGAAAGGTTCTAAGAGGAAGTCAAAGGAACAGCAGAAGGGAAAGAAGAGAAGGGCTAAGAAGGTAGAACTAGCACAAAAGGAAACTTGCCATCATTATGGCAAGGAGAGTCATTTGCGAAGAAAGTGCAAGATTTATCTTGAGTCCGTGAAGAAGGATAAGGCATCGGATGCCCATCTTCTTCAGAAATCTTCTTTATTGATTGTCATTCTATTTCCTTAGACACTTGGGTATTGGATACTGGGTGTGGCTCACATATATGTAATGACATACATGTGCTAAGGAATAGAAGAAGACTCGTCAAGGGAGAGTCAAATTTACGTGTTGGGAATGGAGCAACGGTTGCTGCACTCGCCATCGGAACGTATTTGTTGGAACTCCCTGTAGGACTTGTCTTAGAACTGGACAATTGCTTTTATGTTCCTTCGTTGATAAAGAACATCATTTCTATTTCTTGTTTAAATAGAAATGGGTACCATTTGACTTTTAGTAACAATTGTTGTTACATAACTTTGAATGGAGTTCTTTATGGGACTGGAACTTTAAGCAATGGTGTTTATACGTTGGACGTATCCAGTGATATTTTCAATATCGAAGCGAGCAACAAGCGTGCTCGAAAGGATAATCAAATAGACTCCTATATGTGGCATTGTCGTCTTGGCCATATAAGCAAGAAACACATGTCCGAATTACACCGATGTGGAATTCTGGAATCGTTTGAATTGGATTCATACGATACATGCGAATCATGCTTAAAAGGCAAGATGACTAAGTTACCTTTTTTTGGAAAGGGTGAACGAGTGGGAGAGTTACTAGGTTTAGTACATACTGATGTATGTGGACCTATGTCAACTCAAGCATTAGGAGGCTATAGCTACTTCATTACCTTCACCGATGATCACTCACGGTTTGGGTATGTGTTCTTGATGAAACACAAGTCTGAAGCCTTTGAAAGGTTCGAAGAATTCAGAAATGAAGTAGAGAAACAACATGACAAGAGTATTAAAATACTTCGATCGGATCGAGGTGGTGAATACTTAAGTCAAGAGTTTCTTGATTATCTAAGAGACAATGGCATATTGTCTCAATGGACTCCGCCCTATACACCACGACATAATGGTGTATCGAGGCGAATGCTTAGGACCTTGTTGGACATGGTCAGGTCAATGATGAATCATGCAACTCTTCCCAAGTCCTTTTGGGGTTATGCACTTCAGACAGCTGTTTACTTGTTAAACAGAATGCCTACCAAGGTAGTCTCAACTACTCCATATGAGATATGGAATGGTAAGAAACCTCATGTATCTTACTTGAAGATATGGGGCTGTCCTGCTTATGTGAAGCGGTATGTCAGACAAAGGGATGCTAAGTCGATAAATGTCTATTTATTGGATACCCTAAGGAAACAAGGGTTACCAATTCTATCATCTGTGGAACAAAAGGTGTTTGTTTCAAGGCATCTTTGTGTTTCTAGAGAAAGAGTTTCTCTTGCAAGAAAAGCGATGGGAGTGTCGTCGAGCTTGAGGAGGCTCGAGAGACTCAAATAGACATTAATGAGATACCTGGTGAAGCACAACAGCCGACAACTCATAGTGATGAGCAATCGGCTGGACCTATTGTAACACCACATCTTCGTAGATCTGGTAGAACACGCAATATTCCTGAGAGATATGGATTTCTCGTAAGCGAATCGAATGACGTGTTACTCATTGATAATGAGGAGCCTACCAGTTATGAAGAAGTGCTGACAAGTTCAGAAAGGGATAAGTGGCTTGGTGCCATGAAGTCGGAAATGGATTCCATGTACGAAAACCAAGTTTGGAACTTGGTTGACCCACCTGAAGACATAAAGCCTATAGGGTGCAAGTGGGTTTTCAAGAAGAAAACCGACATGGATGGTAATGTGATTACCTATAAGGCTAGATTGGTGGCGAAAGGATATCGTCAAAAGCAAGGTGTTGATTATGACGAAACCTATTACTTTGTAGCTATGCTTAAATCCATTCGGATGCTCCTGGCCATAGCGGCTCATTATGATTATGAGATATGGCAGATGGATGTGAAAACAGCTTTCCTTAATGGAAACCTGCTCGAGGACGTGTATATGATAAAGCCTGAGGGTTTCACATCGGTTGATAAAACCAAGGTATGCAAATTGCGACGATCCATTTATGGATTGAAGCAAGCATCCAGGAGCTGGAATATCCGTTTTGATGAGACAATCAAAAGGTTTGATTTCTCACAAAATCCGAGCAGAACCTTGTGTGTACAAGAAGGTTAGTAGAGTGCGATCGTGTTCCTAGTATTGTATGTCGATGACATATTACTTATAGGAAAGCGATGTGTCCATCTTCTGATCGATTAAGGTTTGGTTATCCAAGACATTCTCCATGAAAGACACAGGAGAAGCAACCTACATCCTTGGGATTAAGATCTATAGAGATAGATCGAAGCGGTTGTGCTTGGTCTTTCGCGGTCTACATATATAGCCAGTGCTAAAGAGGTTTAGCATGTCGAAATCCAAGAAAGGTTATCTCCGCCCATCGGGCATGGGGTACACCTTTCGAAGTCTATGTGTCGCGCCGAGAAGGCGAGAGGATTTGCATGAGTAAGATTCCCTATGCATCCATAATAGGATCTATCATGTATGCTATGTTATGTCACGAGGCCCGATGTATCGTATGCTCTGAGTGTCACGGCGGATACGATCGATCGAGAATGGATCATTGGGTAGGCTATTAAGGCGATCCTTAAGTACTTGAGAAGAACTAAGGATGTGTTCCTAATATATGGAGAAGGGACATGGTGATACGTGGGTATCACGGATGCGACTCGAGCGAGACAAGGATGATTCCATGTCTCAGTCTGGGTATGTATTCACCTAGAATGGAGGCGCAATAAGTTGGAAAGGTTCCAAACTTGACACTATAGCGGATTCTGCCACTAAGGCAGAATACGTTGCAGCTTTGGAAGTAGCAAAGGAAGCGGTTTGGATCAAGAAGTTCATCTTTGAACTTGATGTGGTCTCATCAATGATCCAAACATGTGCTTCGCCGCTATCATCTTATCAGAGAGATCATTAGTAGGAACGAAATACAAATCGAGAAAATTCCCACTGAAAGGATCTTAGCGGATCCTTTGACTAAAGCATTACCTCAAAATAAGTTTGAGGGTCATGTTCAAGCTTATGGTATTGGATACCATAGCGATTGGCATTAGGCCAAGTGGGAGTCTGTTAGTAATATATGAGAGATGTCCTAAGGCAATCGCCTTATGTATGAACCATTTATATGATAAATGAAGATTCACTATTTGAGTATACATGTTTTATGTATTTGATTGGATCTTAAACTCATTTATTGAATCTCCTCGTCGATTCACGGCATGAGAGAATTTGTGATTGGATCACAACTAGTGAGTATCTCTACATGTGTAATTGTGATGTATCGGAATTATCCTAGTCGATGAATTGATGGATTTGGACACCATCAATTGCCGAGACTACAGGTATACTCCTTGGTGTATCCAAGCGGTGATTCTCCTTTGGAGACATTGTGATGTCGGAGTTAATCGTGGATGCTAGTTATGGTAACTAGTTCATTGGAGTGACCAGCCGTAAGACTTCATATGGTTCTCTGCATATATAGATATGTCAATGAAGTTCTTACTGTGGCTTAAGTGCGATGTTCCTTTGACTTGCGGTATTCAAGTCGTCTTGATCATGGAGACTTATGCTTTGACATCTTAAGCAAACATCTCTAAGGAGATGTGGACCCGGGATGATTGGGTATAAGTCGAAGTGATCGAAGGTGTTTGAATAGCCTATAAAGGATTCACCACTCCTTGTGAGGAGATGTATACCCATGGCCTCTCGTCGGATTGTTACTAAAGTCTTTGGCCAAAGCATTACATGTTTAGAGTAAAGTACTCTTCGATACATGTGGAGTAACTAGAATCCGTAGGACGAGGAAATGATACTTGGGCTAGGTGTGACGTAGTCAGCCTAGTGGGGACTGACACAATAGACCATGTCCTGAACCAAGTGGGTATAAGATGAGTGAAGGGAATGGGGCCGCGATTCATTGAGCTCTTGAAGGGTTTTGAAATAGTTCTGGATCAACCGTTGATCTTTTCGGTTAATTGGGGATCATGATGTACTACTAGGTGCCACTCATGATCGTTCTATAATTAATGGTTAATTATAGACGGCCAACATAAATCGAGAACCTATTTGGTCACACGCACAACGAGTGTAATCCAAAGGATTTAAAACGAGCTTGAGAATGGGATTCTCAGACCGAGAGAAACTATGTTTGGTTGGACCAAACATAAAGCGAGCATGAAATTGTTTCAGTCGCAATGGAAGCGTGGATGGGCAGTGTCTTATGAAGACATAATGGATGGACCAAAATGGTTTGGTTCTAATCCAATGGATAAGAATAAACCAAAGGGTTTGGTTTATTTTAAGCGAATGAACCAAAAGTTGGTTCGGTTCGTTTTAACTTAAAATAAACCATCATGGTTTGGTTTATTTTAACTTATCTTAATGGAGTGGGTTAACGGGCTTTATGGATATGATCCATTAACCATTAAGAGAATTAGTTCTCTATAAAAGTGGGCTTAAGGGATTGTTAAACCCTAACTAATCCAATCATCCAAACCCTAGCCGCCCAACACATTGTTGCCGCCCTTGTGTGCCAGCCCATAGCTCCTCCAACCGCGTCCGTTGTTTGGCATCAAGGTGAGGCTTTTCTTTCCTTTGTTGGCCGGCGCCTATCTCCTCCACCAAGCTGTCCAGTTTTTCTGGACAGCTTCTTCTCCTCTCGTCGGAGCGTCGTTTGGACGACGGTTAGTGCTCCGACAGCGGCTAACTTACCGGGGATTTGATCTCCGGTAATCCTCTGAGGTGGAGGACGAAGGATTCGTCAAACGGTTGACGAATACCTCTCCGGAGAAGCGAGGTTTGAGAACTCGTTTTGGATCCGAATTTGGATTCGGATCGTGATCATCTCTCGATCACGTCGTCTTCAACACGAGGCTAGTAACCCGTACGAAGACGAAGCTCGTGACTTAGCGAAGTCATCCCGAGGAGCTCGGCGTGGATACGGATAGAGACGATTCTTACGAGGATCGTTCCGGTTGATGCCGTTCCCGCTACACGTCATACGGAAGGTATAATGTAGTTTAATTTCCTTTTATTGCAATTTTAATTTACGGTTATGTCTACACTTGTTGTAATAGCATGTGTGTGTTGTGTGTGTTGTAATAAATATAGATTTATTATTTTTAATTGCTTCCGCTGTGCTCATGTTTACGAAACATGATCGAACACACACACGCCGCGGTGCCGGAAACCCAACAACATCAGTATGAATCAAATCCAACAAATCATATGCAAGTTCCACTTGACCTTTAAAAGGGGTCTTAGTCATTTTTTCTTTCAGACAAGATTCATAGGTTGGTAGGGAATTGATGCCCAATGAATTAAACAATCCTTTACTTACTAACTTGGTCATCCTTCTTTGGGAAATATGACCTAGTCTAACATGCCATATGTGTGCTTGATTTGAACTATCTTCTTTTCTTTTCTTTGTTGTTGATTGTGCTTGGACATTGTTTAATGGAATATATATTAATTTTAAGTTTTAGAGATCATTTTCTAATTCGCCAATCCCAAACAAACATTCATCCTTGTATATTTTACAAATGCTTTTTGAAAATAAACAAGAATATCCACTTCTATCAAGCATAGAAATAGAAACAATGTTTTTGACTAAGTCTGGAACAAAAAAAAACATTTCTTGAATATAACTTAAAATTATTGCTCAAAATCAAAGTAACATTTCCTATAGCTGTCGCTGCAACCCTTGCTCCGTTTCCAAGTCTCAAGAAGGCTTCAACTTCTCGAAGTCTTCTACTTATTGTCATCATTTGCAAATAATTGCAAAGATGAGAACTATAGTTGGTATCAAATACCCAAGAAGTAGAGCTAATAGAGATACTAACTTCTATATAAAGAATTCCCATGCTAGAACGTTTCTGGTTGAGATACTCCTTGCAATTATGCCTCCAATATCCAGGTTTGTTATAGTGGAAACAAACCTGTTTTGACTGATCAAGAATTATCGTCTCCTCAAACTACCTTTGCAGTTCATTTGACATTGAAGCTGACATATAACACCTTGCTTGAAGATTATGGTCCCACTATTTTTCAAGCTTTGCCAACTCATCAGGGGTGACATTGACAAGAGCCTCTTTTTGAGATGCCTTATCCAATGTATATACGATCTTCTCAGAAGCCAGAATATTTTTTAAATTTCTTAGCCAATAAGAAGAGTTAAGTCCAGTTATTTTGTTGTGATCAAGTATCACAGATAGTGGATTCTGAGATGTCATATCAAAATATACTGAAATAAAAAGTAGACTATTAATATTGCTGACTATTTTAAATAATTCATAAGACGAAATATGTGGCCTTTCATATTTTGAATTTACCTCCCACTATTTTGACATTTCAATCACCCTCTAATGGAAACGGGAAATCATATTTCCTTAGTGAGTACACAGAGCCCAATTAGCCAATTCTGATCCCTAAATGATATCAGTCGATCACGATTCCCAAAAGGTAGAACTCAATTGCATCAAATGCAACCTCTATGTAATTCGTCTCATGTTTGATAAGGACCTAATGATATGATGTCGATTATCTTTGGGTGTCAAGTCGACCCATCAATGTTGGATCGCAATGGATAGTCGCCATGTGTTCCCCCAATAATATGAGACGAAGGCATGAGAATGACACCCAATCCACATCACTTATGTCAGTGGAAGACACAACTTTCTGGTGTCCAAGCCTCCCCAATGATATGAGTCAGACACTGACCGTGGGTAGCATTCGTCACTCAACCACCGTTGATGGAAGATAGGAAAATATATACTCGTTTATTTTTACTTTTATTGATTGATATAAATTATGAATCATATTCAAAATGAGGGATTTTAATTTAAATATTGGTCTCATGTATGCTTGTCAAATTCAAGCAATTCTTTTATCAAATAACATACATACATTATTACTATATATCAAATATATCATAATAATATATGCATAATATCAAATATTATGCATCAATTAATTAACAATTAATTAATTGATTAATATATCCTTCTTGTTAATTCTTTTAATCGACCACATGATTATTAAATAAATTAACAAATCAATTTATCTATAATATATTCTGATAAAACATTTATCCTAGTTAAAATCATATTTTACAAAAGATAAAATCACATTTTATCATGAATAATTAGAATCATATCTTAATTATTCATTTTGTAAGCAAATGATTTCTATCATAGGTGAAATCATATTTCACTAAAAGAGATTTTGATCTTATCAATTCCATTATGATCTAATTTTCTTACGTGGTTAAACCTAATTAATGCAACATATATCATTTTTGTTTCAAAATCCATATGATAAACACAAAACCATGACTTTGATACCACTTTTGGAACACCGTAACATCCATAGACTATGTCGTACAACGTTTGGATACCACGGTTAATTAACGCAAACCTGACATTCACGTGTTATGTTTA
Organism: Wurfbainia villosa; assembly: GCA_025175895.1. Lineage (NCBI taxonomy): Eukaryota > Viridiplantae > Streptophyta > Magnoliopsida > Zingiberales > Zingiberaceae > Wurfbainia > Wurfbainia villosa. The sequence continues at coordinate 65,013,072 of CM046001.1, forward strand.
TACACCCCTATGTGCAATGTAAATTAAATTTTATTTATGTTTTAACAATTAAATCAAATGAGTGTTCATATGGATTTTCAAAACAAATATAATCATGATCTTTTAATCTAAGCATGCAATATATCTAAATCTTTAAGCAAGAACTTAAATGCATAGCAAAGACAAACTATCATTTGATTGGACATCTAATGTCAATCTAATAATTTTATTTAGAAATGCTAAACTATCTAGAACTAACATGCTAGATCATTTAAGCATAATCTAAATAAAACTATTATCACATGTATCAATATACATATTTAAAGCACAACATAAGTAAAGATTTATACCTTCTAAACAATCTTTGGTTGGGGATATCTAGAACTTGTTCTTCCTCCATGAACTTGTGTTTCCTCCATCTGATCCGGTCAACGATCGGAAACCCTTTTCCAATGATTAACAACACTAGAGATCAAGTGCCCTTTATTGTTGAGACGATCAAGGTGTATTCCTCAATGATAAGGGATGTGATGCCAAACTCCCCTTCACAAGGGGTTGCCCAAAGGTCCCTCAACAAGGGGATGCACCTAAAACCAATTGCAAGGCAATGGGCAACAATAACACTTCTCCAAGATGATAAGTGTTAACAAGAAGAACCCTTCTTGATGGAAGCTAGGAAGATCCGACCACCAAAGAAGAGGAAGAGTAATTGTGAAGAAGGCCTCTCACAAAGCCTCTCTTCTTGCTCCTTTTTATAGGAACCTTGCAAGAAGCAACTCCCACCTTCTCCTTTATGAAATGGATGACCACATTAAGGATAATCAAGAAAAGGGGGCTGCCCATAACTTCTAAGGAGAGGAAGAGACTTGGAAGACAAACCAAATTTGTCTTTTAATCTTCACATTCCACTATCTTCTCATTCAAGCCTTTGCCCTCATCATGATGAGCTTGTCATGTGCTTGTGGATTATAGGTCCATTATCTTTCATCCATCTTGGGCTATTAGGGTTTAAAACTTTTCTAGAACCTAAAAATGAAGTCAATTAACGATCCAATTATCATTAACATGATAAACACATTTGCTCACTACAAATCTGATTTATAGACTGTAGGGGATCGATACGCTGGCTAGAGGGGGGTGAATAGCCCTCTTCCGATGGATGTCGGAATTCTCGTTCGTTTGCTCGTCTACACAATCATTAGCGCAAGCGGAAGCATAAACAATAAAGACAAAGCGATAAACGAAAATACAAATGCTAACAAAGGAATGTAACATGGTTCACGGCTACGCCGCTAATCTACGATCCCGATTCGTCTGAGGTGAATCACTCCTCCAAAACCAATCACTATTGGTCTCTCCTTTGCACCAAGCTAGGTGGAGGTAACCTTTACAATCAAGATCACTCTTCTTACAATAAGAATGGAGTAAAAACAAGTAAGAAGAGTTTAGAGCTTGTGGGGCACTAGGAAGATCACTTAGAGCATAAACATTAGCCTCTCAAAGGCTCACACCCTCTCTTTTTATAGAGAGGGTTGATTTCTTCCCGTTGGCCGCCACCAGTCGACTGCTGCCCTTGGCAGTCGACTGCCGTCACTATAATGACCTCCGAACACGTCGGATCCCGACCGTTGTAGTCCAACGGAACTCTTGGTAGTCGACTGATGGACCTCACGATCATTCGCCTCCGTAGTCGATTGCCCGGTACGGCCACGAGCGGTTGTGCCCACGATATCCTCGCGGCGATTGCCATTCTATGTGATCGGCTGGCCGATCACGGGCATAAACCCATCAGTCGGATACCAGTCGAACTCACTCGACTCAGAGCAGTCGACTGCCATGACATGGCAGTCGACTGGTGTCGGGAAAACCCATCCGACACATGGCCAAATGGCCAAGTTTCACCTAAGAGCTACCCCTCCCCGGGTTACAATCGCTCACTCTCATCTCTCGGAGTCCCTCGCCTTCGAAGTTCTCTTCGTTCTCGGCCACGTCCCTCGGCAGCATCAGGCGCACGACTCTGCAATGCTCCTTCGCGTCTCTTGCCTCGAAGTCTACTTCCTCCGGCTTCACTCCAAGCTTCTCATCCGGCGGTCCCTCGGATGCTCCAAGCGCACGACTTCCGCAAAGCTATCCTTCACCGACTCAAGGCACGAGTCATGAGATGTGAAACTCGCCACGGCTCCATGTGCGAATTACTAAGTCCTGCACGACTTCAACGCACATATCAAATCAACATAACACACTAACTTAAACCCTTTGCCACACCATCAAAACCATATTACGGCAAGAGATTGCCCTAACATAGACCATGTGTGGAACATTTCCACTCTCCTTGTTTTCATTCATTCATAAACACTTTTATAAATCATAACATTTGATCATATCAAACTTTAATTATCAATACACATGTCAATCTTCATTCGCCAAATTTAACTCTTTGAATTTGACTTTCTAAAAAAAAAATAGGGAAATCAATACTTGTTTGACCCTCAATGGTTCAAAGATACAAATAGCCATGGGTTCACAACTCTTTGTGATTCAGGACTATACTTGTCCTTTATTTAGGCAAACACTTAATAGCCCATCCTATGATCAACCCTTTGATTATAGGACGTTAGAACTAATTCTGATTAGCACCAAACGAATCATGGTAAGAGTGTCTAGCAACACCGCCCCATGACTCCCTTTGTATCACTAAATAGTGGCTTCAAGAACCAGTTGATTATGGTTAACATATAGTCAAGTCCCTTCAACTCATATATCCCAGTCAAATCTATAACCATTGGCACATCGAGAGTTGTATATTGATTTGACAACCATTTGATGTATCTTATAGTGACATCGCATGTGCAACTAGAAAACTCCTTTACGAAAGCACATCTTACAGTGTTGATCATAGATGAATAGAACAATACATTTTATAGGATATCCACACCCGTGGGTATATGGTGAATCCCCGATTACAATGCACTGACTCCTATATGTGTAGAATCGTAATGTTCTGAGAAGGGGGAGGGGGTGAATCTCGAAAGTTATAAAAATTTTATTTTATAATTTAAAACTTATTTTTACTTTATCTTTAGAGACAAGAGATTATTTAGCGGAATTAAATAAATAAGAAATAAAAAAACAAGTAATTTACTTGGTTCACAACCCTAGCCAGGTTGCTACTCCAAGGTCCGTAGCTCTCCGAGAGCTACCTCGATGGGCAATGCACTAAAAAGTCCTCTGACTCAAGAACTCTTGACTTTTGAGGGATTTTCTTTTTTACAATGATTAAGAGAAAGGTAACACACTACCTTCTCTTTGAAATGAAGTACATAAAGCAAAATAATAACAAGTAAAATGTATCAACACTTTAGTGGCTATGAAATTAGGTCATGGAGTGTCGAAGTTGCGTCGTTGCAATGGAATGTAGCTTATGTGGATGAAGAACACTTGTAACAACACTTGGACATTGTAGAATTATATTTCTCGAAGTTGGTAGTGCGCTTCTTTTATAAGCTCTCTCCAGTCGATTGGAATACCCTCTAGTCGACTCCATATCAGCCCGTCGATATGGTACTTCGGCCTTCCCAGTCGACTGAACCTATTCCAGTCGACTCGAGGTCACTTGGCTCCGCATCAGGAAATTTGCCTTTCCAATCGACTAGACCTCCCCAGTCGACTAGAGCTCTTTCCATCTCGGTTGCCTGATCTTCGATCGATCACTAGCTAACCTTGTCAACTAGGTGTCCAGTCGACTGAATCATACTTAGTCGACTGGACCTCAATTGACTAGAATCCTTTCAGTTGACTGGTTCCCTACAAAACGAGATTAGCAAAAACATACAGTATAAAATACAATAGCAGTAGTAATACTACTTGATCTCGACTTCTTAGTCCCATGCGGACTATCCATTGGATCGACGCCTAGCTTTGTCCTCCTACAGAGGACTCGGCCTCACCTCTTCACTCGAGGCTTACCTACTGGCTGCCCAGTCAGACTTACCCATTCTTGACATCAGATCTTACCCATTAGGATTTCTGCCAGCTGTTCGGTCTCTCTAACCCAGCTGATCTTTATGCCGATTGTCTGGTCTTCTTACCCAATCGGTCTTCATGCCAGATGTTCGATCTTCTGACCAATCTAGTCTTCCTGCCTGATGTCCGATCCTTCTGATCTATCAAGGCTTCTGTCTAGTATCTAGTCAACGCGACCTACTAGGACTTTCAATACTTATTACCTAGTATTTGGTCAACCTGACCTACTATGGTTTTCCTGTTAGCCTGCACACTTAATACATTTATCAAACCACAAGTAATTTCTAACTTTAACTATGGTTCATACATCAAAACTAAGGAGTTGTGCTCTCTGCACCAACAATCTCTCCCATTTTGATGTATGACAACACATCAGTTAAAGTTAGGAGAATTGATTTGCAATATTTAAGTTCAAAATATATTTGCAATGCATTAAGCTGAAAATGTATAACATTTAAATCCATGAAATGCTTATATGCTTGAAGTGCTTCCTTACTTTGAACTTCTCTAACTTTAAACTTTCTCTTCTCTCCTCCTTTGGCTTACATCAAAAATAATATTATACACCAAATATTAAAATTCAAAGATGAGTTCAAAGTAATTAGATTTTCAACACAAAAAGATATGAAAATTATGCCTATAAAAATACTTAAAAATTTCAAAAATACCTAAGCTTTCCAATATATATTTCAAAGTACTTCAAGCTGTTAAAGGTTCAAAAAGCATTTTAAAATTCATAGGCTCTTCAAAAATTTCCAAAAATGGATATTTAAATTAAACTTTTAAATCAGATTTTCAAAATTTAAAAGATTTTTGAAAATATCCAAAAGTTAGTATAAAATTTTCTCCCTCTATATTCTGATTTTTTTTTCAAAAACTTCTTCTTAAATAAAGATATTAAATTTTAATTTTTCAAAACTCCCCCTTAAATAAATATTTCAATATTTCAAAATTTTTTAAAACTCCCTCTCAATAAAAGATAGAGTTCCCTTTAATTGTTTCCTCTCACTTAATTAAAGCTTTTAATAATTTTAAAATTAGTTTCTCCCCCTTTAAAATAACATTGATTTTAAGGTAATGCAAATGAAAAAAGGGAGGTCTAAGCATGAATTCCTATTCATGAAGTTTGGATATATATTTTATCTTGAGTTTTTTTAAACATTTTTGAAAAGGTATCGAATAATTTATAATTCTGCACAACAAATCTTTTAGGGCCCCTCTAAATTTTTGATCTCCTCCTTAAAGTAACATTGTTATGCTTGTTGGAGGATCTGACCCGGCTAGAAGGGGGGTTGAATATCCCTTGATGTGCTCGATGGAATTCTCGCATCTTAATTGACTACGATAATGATTAGGGCAGCGGAAATAATGCTAAAGCAAAAACAATTAAGCTAATAGTAAAGTAAAGAGAAGCAAACGCTAACAACAAGATGTAACGTAGTTCACGACCCTTACCACTAGTCCACTAATCTCTCCTTTAGCTCAACAAGGTGGAGGTAACCTCTTTACACAAATCTCTCCCTCTTATAATAAGATTGAGATAGAAATAAGGAAGAGGAGAGTTTGTATGTTCACAACACTTGGGGAGCAGTTAGGAGTGGAAGCATTAACCTCCCGAAGGCACCCAACCCTTCTTTTTATAGGGAAGAAGGGTTTCTTCCTGTTGGGCATGCAATAGTCGACTGATGCATGCCATCAGTCGACTACCACTCTAACGATTGACTTCCAATGACTTCTGACTTGTCGTCATCACCGTCCAACGATAGCCTTAGCAGTCGACTGCTGCTATCAATAGTCAACTACTACTATCAATAGTCGACTGCTGCCTGCGTAGCCGATTGATCAATCGGCTATGAGCGGTTCTGTGTTCATAGAAGTTGACTGCCATTCTTGCTGGGCCATAAAACTCTAGTTGACATCGGTCAACTACTAGTCGACTCGGACCAGTCGATTGCCATTACTTGGCAGTCGACTGTTGTCGGGTAGAACCTCAAACATCAAGATGTTTGAGAATCCGACCGTCAGGTAAAACCTCAAACAACAAGTTTGAGCATCCGACACTTGACTTAGCCATTCGGCCAAGTTCACCTACTTGAGCTACCCCATCTCGGGTTACAATCGCTCAATCTCTCATCTCCCATGGAGTCCCTCACCGAAGCTTTCTTCATACGGCTATGTCCCTCGGATGCACTAAGCCTGTAGCTCCTCCAGTGTCATCCTTTGCATCTTGCCCTGAAGTCTTCTTCCTTTGGCTTCACTCCATTGCTCCTCGTCCAGCGGTCCCTCGGATGCACCAAGCTCATGGCTTCTCCAATGCCATCCTTCACTGACTCAAGGACCCAAGCCATGAGAGGATGAACTCGCTAATGCTTCATCAAGCAAACCATGTGTGATTCACCAAGTCCTGCACAAGTTGAACACACACACAGTGATGCACACGAATGCGAACTCAAATCTCACGACAAAGACTATTGAGGACTCGAAGCGCCCGCTCACGCTCAACGCCCGCAAGTGCACAGATGTTGTTAAGTAATAAATAGATTTATCGATCCCACAGGGACTGAGATTCGAGTATCGATCTATTCGATGGACATTATTGTTCGGAAGTCAAATCTAATGGTTATGATTGTGAGGGTTGTCGGTGGTCCTAACTCAATATGGTGTCACACGGAAGAAGAAAAGGCTTGCCGCGAGTCTTCGGAAGGGATTCTAGGATTTCAGTTTCGCTTGTGTGTCGCAAAACATGCTATCAATTGGTTGTTGCCTAAACGTCTAACTATGGCCTTGTGGAAGGGACATCATACACTCTTCCAATGAGCCTTCACATCTACCAGGAGCTATCTCTGCCTTACAAGGATGGGATAGGCGGTACGAGGATGTCGAATCAATCCCTACTACGAATCGTTTCCAATTCTATCGCATTCTTCTATCCATAGTTACAGGAGAAGAGGCCAACCCCTAGGTTCCTCTTTAATTCCCCTAAATCTTAGATACGAGGGTTGTCACCCCTCGTATCGGCTAAGCATAGTAGATAGAAAACCAAAAACACATAGATATTAGTCTAAGCTAATACCAATTGCAAATATAAACTCAAGTACAAAATTTAATTTGGAATAACATGTTCTACGTACACAAACTACTCCCTAATCCTAGAATCGAAGAAATTACTCAATAAATATGAGAGGAGAAACACAAAGCACGTTCATGTTTGAATAAATAATAGATAACATGTAGGAACAGAAATTTACAATGCAATATGGGCTTCTCTCCGGCGTTGAAGTGCAGAACTTGGATCTTCGACGACCTTCTACCTCCCCATTGCGAGTTCTTGAAGCTTTTTAGGGCTTTGGAGTGTTGTCCCAGTCGTCGTAACTCCCCCTAGGGTTTGGGCGTAGCTTTCCTTATATAGACATCACGTCGGATCGCTATGAAATCTAGAAAAAACCCTGGTCGCATCAAATCGCCTGGCCGCCACACGACCATGTGAAAACACATGACCTGGCCATGTGTTAGGCTGTGGCAGCCATTTTCACCTCCTAAACATGGTCGTGTGTAGGCACACGCCTTGGCCATGTTCCCTTCTGCATTCAACTGCCAAATGTCTTCTTTTTTCTCCAGAAGTGCACCGTTTTCCCCACAAAATGCTATCCTGCACACAAAAGTATACAGAGCAGATCTCCGAACCAAAAAATAGAAAATGCATTGAAAATAAAATAAAATATGCATGAAGTAAACATAAAATGAAACGAGATGTGAGCGAAAACTACTCCTAAATCACTATATATTTTGCTCATATCAATTCCCCCAGACTTAGATCTTTTCTTGTCCTTAAGCAAACCTCAGTGACATGAAATTTAAAAATGTATTGCTCCATACTTAGCATGTTAACTAAATTTATCAAGTGGTATTTGCAATCAAAGCAAAATAGATATGTTCTAGAAATTCACTAAATTAGCTCCTTGTGCTCGTGCCAAGCGAATCTTCTTAGGGGATACTCATTCCATGATAAGTTAAGTCGTCATCTTATAACTTTCCTAAGGTCTCTATCTCTTAGGCACTTACCTGCCCAAAGCGAGGGTCGTTCCCTAGATCTAGCATAAAGTCTCAAAGGCGTGCTCAGTATTGAGAGAAATTGGTAGGTGTTTCCCTAGTTACCTAACTCGGTCTCAAAGGGGCACCAAACCATTTCCACCCACGACAACTATTTTTTTATCCCTTATAATCTCTTTTTCTTCTTTCTTTTCTTTTTCATTTCTTTTTCTCTCTCTTTTTCTTTTTCTTTTCTCTCTTTTATTATTTTAGCTAATTGGGATTTTGATTTTTCCGAATGGGCTTACACAATCCGAGCATCTCTAGTAACTAAAATGCTAACCTTAGGGTCACCTATGGATTCCAAAGTATTAAACTAATGAGATGAATCATAACTAGGTATGTACTAGATTTTCTCTTTCAGAAAGTTCATCATGTGTATGTGTAGAATAGAAGCTAACCAGTGTAAGTCAAGAACATTCATTCAGAGTCAATAAAATAAAATACCATGAGGTAAATGAAGTTACACTACTCATGAAAATAACTCATGAAGAAAACTTTTAAAAATACTACTGAGTCAACTTATAGGTAGCAAAAACTAAGTGCTGAAAGAAACTAAACAACTAATGCATGAATAAATGAATGCTAACTAAAATGCAAACATCAGGAAAGAAACTACTGCTAGAAATAAAACAAAAACTTGGGGTCCCCCCCAGACTTAAGTGAAGCATACCTCTAGTATGGTGGACGAGGTGGAAAGTCTGGTAGCCTCGGTGTCTCAGGATTCTGGGAGAACCTGCTGTTGAGTCGCTGATGCCACATGTACATGTGGTTGATATGAAAATTGATGGATGCAGCGGTTGCTTGGTGCTCCTCTTCCCTAGCCCACTGTGCCTGCTAAGCTCGCATATGTTTCCGCATTTCCTGACAGTAGGCTGCCTCTGCCTGGCGATGGGTAGCCTCCTCTTGGAAGAAGACGCGGGCCTCACCGTAGAACTCCTTGGCCCACTGGAAGTGCTCCCGGAGTCCCTGAAACTCTGTCTGCGTGTCGGAACTCTACTCCTCCCATCGCTGCCTTTGCGTTTGCTGCTCGACATATATGTCATCGAGGCACGATCAGAACTCTGAAAAATCATAGGCAGATGTACCTGCATCCTGCTCAAAAGTAGAAAAAGGTGGTGATGTAGGTGCAGGCTCATGTTGACGTGGACTAGGTGGGCTCCTATGTATGTATGGACTGGAGGAAGAGTGATGCAAAGGGGGAGAGATGGGTGCCGCTGTGGATGGTCCCTCATATGGTGGGGACTGCACTATTAGGTCTAAACGTCAGTTGGCGCGTGTGGTGATGGTGGTACGATCGGGGTCGGGGAGCCTGATGGCCGTCAGGTTTTTTCCTTTCAAAGCATAAGGAGTCTTCCTCTTTTACAATCATCTTCATGGACATACACACTCCTAGGTCGATCCTAGAGCTCCCCTCTATGCTGTCTAGCACAGTGTAATCGTACCCCATCCTATGGCAAATGTGGGTAAGTAGGCCCCCCACATTAATCTCTCCTCTCACTGCTTTGTCCATTTTCACTAAGTGTCTAATGAAATGAGACCCTACATTGATGCTACTCCTTTTCTCGTAGCATTTCCCATAGGCAAAGTAGCTCGCCAGCTCTCACTACACCATCACTCTCCCCACGACCAAAAATAGTACTTGCCATGATTCGGTGGAGGTATCGGAAAATGGAGTTTTGGAGGTGTGATGCTTTGGCCCTAGAAGGGTCATAAGTGCGCTCTCCTGTCAATTCGGTCCAAAATATCCGAGAGTTAAACCCGATAAGGGTTCTTTTCTCTCCCCCACTAGGCAAGCCGAAGCATGTGTTCCATTGGTATAGTGTCTATTCATGCTCAATGTTAAATATTCCAATGGTAATCCTACCCTCTTCTGTCTCTCTTCCGGTTAAGATTTCCGCTTCTAAGGAACTCAAAAATTCTAAAACTATCCTAGGGTATGTTGGGTGTCTTATTCCCATTATCTCTTCCCACCCCATTTTTGCAAATAGGGCTTGAATGTCACCAAACAAACCTAGGCATTCTAAGAGATCTTCGTTAAGATACCTAGTAGCAGCGATTTTTCTAGTAGAAAGCATAGCAAATCTTTCCCTATGCTCATTATTGCGAAAGAGAAGGGTTGGAAATGCGTTACCTTCCTTCGGAGCTTGAGGGTCGTCACTCCTCCTTGCTCGTCGCTCCAAAGCAGTAGATCGAGGTGATACTTGCCTTGTCCTCCTCATCCTTGCTTCTTTTTGCTTCGTTGAAGGATGGAAAACCTTCTATGTGGTGGGGAAGAAGGATCCACACGACTAGGGCAAGAGAAATCAAAACACATGGTGCATTTGGGGTGGAAACGAACGGCGTGCCCTATTTAACCTTGCGCGACACAACCATGTGAAAACACACGACCAGGCAATGTGCGCCTCGGGTTAGTCGGGCATGGACGTGGGAAAACACACGGCCAAGCCGTGTGTCCCATATTTCCCTCCTTTTGTGCACAACGGTACGAATTTTCTCACACACTTCGTCGTATAAGCTAAAAATTGATTTTATTTTTACCTAGCAAGTTCTTTCTTTTCCTAATGCTAAACGAAATGGAAATCAAAGTTCAAATTAACCAAATGAATGCAATACAATCAAAAGAAAACCTAAAAAACTAAACTTGTGTTGCCTCCCAAGAAGCGCTTTGTTTAAGGTCATTTAGCTCGACCACACTCCATTATCAACTTGGCTTTGGAGGCTCTGTGAACCTCTATTCATCCATCTCGGTGTCTACATCTGGTGGGCTTGGCTTTATCCTGCTGAAAGTAAAGCCATCTAGGTAGGGAGCTCTACACTCTGATAGGTTGAAGAGGATGATCTCCCCATCTACCTCTAAGGAGATCTGGTGTGCCTTTACATCTATGCATGCCCCCGCAGTTGCCAGAAAGGGCCTTCCCAAGATGATGGGATTCTAGGGATCTAGCCCTGTGTCGAGTATAATAAAATTTGTATGTATCATGAGGTTCTCGACAACCACAGACACATGTGTTAGCATGCCGACGGGTTCCTTGACTGAGTCGTCCCCCATACGAATACCAAGGTCACTGGTTGGAGCCCATTCAGTCCCATCTTCAAATAGTATGCATAGGGCATCACACTTACTGATGACCCCAAGTCGCACAGCGCTTCATCGAAGATATCCCCATAAATCGAGCAGGGAATAACAAATACACCAGGGTCCTCAAGCTGGGGTGGAATTTTATCTTCAATTTCAGCTTGGTCTAGCAGGGTGGAAATCATGGTTGCACACCCATTAGCGAATCTATTTCGAAGCGCTATTCTCTCGTTGCACACTCCTTCCTCCTTAGCTTGACTCGGCTCAGGTAATGATGGAGAATTATCCATAGGTTGCGACACGATTTGGGATATCTGGGCCACTTGTGTCTCCAACATCCTTGTGTGACTTGCAAGACCGTCAACAGTGGCCTTCAAGTCTCTGAGTGACTCCTCTATTTTCTGATGTTGGCGGTGGAACTCTTCATTGGCCTTTGTTTGGGTAGCAATGAAGTCTTCCATCATCAATTCTAACCTATACTTCTGTTGTTGCTGCTGCCCATTGCCCTGTTGTTGCCCATACCCTTCTGATGGTTAGAAGTTTCTCGAGTTATTCTGATAGGAAAAATTCGGGTGGTTCCTCCATTCAGGATTGTAGGTACTGGAGAATGGGTTGTTGGGCCTTTGATTGTAATACCCAACCGCATCGTAATGCTCAATCTGCTCTGCTGAGCCACCCTGCCCTCCACAGTAGTCCTCCCAATACGCTACTGCTCCTTCTCCAAAGTCAATGGATGCACATGCAGATGCAGGATTTAAAGAGTTGAATTGTATGTTAAGTGCGTCCATTCATGCTGCTAGGTGGTCCATGGAGTTGACAACATATCGTCCCACTGCAAGAGCTGGGTGACCATGTTCGGAAGCCCATTGATGGTGGTTTTGGGCCACCTCTTCTTTTAGCTCCTTCGCTTCCTTTATAGTCTTATTCATAAGTGCTCCTCCTGCGACAAAATCGAGGGACATCTTTGTGGCCTACGTGATCCCATTATAGAAGATGTGGATCACCAGCCACCTTTCTAGTCCATGGCGGGGGCATTGGTAAAGTAGCCCCTTGTATCGATCCCAAGCTTCAAATAGGGACTCCCCTTCCTTCTGATGGAAGCTTGTAATTAGATGGCACATGTGAGTAGCTTTGCTTGGTGGGAAGTATTTGTTCAAGAACTACTGCTCACATTGCTCCCATGTAGTAATGCTTCCCGAAGGCAGGGAGTGAAGTCATGCCTTAGCCTTATCCCTCAATGAGAACGTGAATATGCTCAGGTGGATCATGTCTGTAGGGACTCCATTTATCTTCATCGTCGAGCAGATTTCCAAAAATATCTCTAGGTGCCGATTCGGGTCTTCAGTCGTAGCTCTCCCGAATTGACTCTGCTGGACCATATGTATGAGTGCTGGCTTCAGTTCAAAGTTGTTTGCCGAAATGGATGGTCCAGCTATACTCGGCCTAAATCCTCTAGCACTAGGAGTTACGTAATCCCACAGAGGTCGGCTACCTATATTCACTTCGGATGTAGCTTGGTCCTCCATCCTCTTTTATTCGACTCTCAAGCAATGATAGGTTCATTTGATTTCTAAATCGATTGGAATCAAGCCTTCTGATCCTAAGCGTCTAAGCATACGAAGAACTGAGCCACAAAATTATGAGTATTACCTAATACTCAAAAACAAGAAATAGACTAATCTAGCTAACTAATCAAAGAGCCAATAATAAATAGAGAATCACTGCTAAAATAAAAGAAAATCTAAATCTAGAAATGGAAAATCTATAAATTAAAATAAAATAAAAATAAAAATAAAAATAAAAAACAAGCAAGTAAATAAATCTAACCTAAGTCCGATCCAATTATCCACTTCTTGATTTGATATCGAATCAATCAATCCCCGACAACGGTGCCAAAAACTTGATGCACGCGAACACGAACTCAAATCTTGTGACGGAGACCATCGAGGACTCGAAGTGCATGCTCGCGCTCAACGCCCGCAAGTGAACGGATGTCATCAAGTAATAAATAGATTTATCGATCCCATAGGGACTGAGATTCGAGTACCGATCTATTCAGTGGACGTTATTGTTCGGAAGTCAAATTTAATGGTTATGATTGTGAGGGTTGTCGGTGGTCCTAACTCAATACGGTGTCACATGGAAGAAGAAAAGGCTTGTCGTGAGTCTTCGGAAGGGATTCTAGGATTTCGATTTCACTTGTGTGTCGCAAAACATGCTATCAATTGGTCGTTGCCTAAATGTCTAACTATGACCTTGTGGAAGGGACATCATACACTCTTCTGATGAGCCTTCACATCCATCAAGAGCTATCTCTGCCTTACAAGGATGGGATAGGCGGTACGAGGATGCCGAATCAATCCCTGCGATGAATCATTTCCAATTCTATCGCATCCTTCTATCCTCAATTATAGGAGATGAGGCCAACCCCTAGGTTCCTCTTTAATTCCCCTAAATCTTAGATACGAGGGATGTCACCCCTCGTATCGACTAAGCACAGTAGATAGAAAACCAAAAACACATAGATATCGGTCTAAGCTAATACCAATTGCAAATATAAACTCAAGTATAGAATTTAATTTGGAATAACATGTTCTACACACACAAACTACTCCCTAATCCTAGAATCGAAGAAATTACTCCATAAATATGAGAGGAGAAACACAAAGCACATTCATGTTTGAATAAATAATAGATAACATGTAGGAACAGAAATTTACAATGCAATGTGGGCTTCTCTCCGGCGTTGAAGTGTAGAACTTGGATCTCTGGTGGCTTTGTTCCTCCCCGTTGAAAGTTTCCAAAGCTTTTTAGGACTTCGGAGTGTCATCCCAGCCGTCGTGCCTCCCCCTAGGGTTTGGGTTTAGCTTTCCTTATATAGATATCATGCTGGATTGCTGCGAAATTTAGAAAAAACCCTGGTCACGTCAAATCGCCTGGCTGCCACATGGCCATGTGAAAACACACGGCCTGGCTGTGTGTCAGGCTGTGGCAGATGTTTTCATCTCCTAAACATGGGCGTGTGTAGGCACACGCCCTGGCCATGTTCCCTTCTGCGTTTAGCTGCCAAATGTCTTTTTTTTTGCTCCAGAAGTGCGTCATTTTCCCCACGAAACACTATCCTGCACACAAAGTATACAGAGTAGATCTCCGAACCAGAAAATAGGAAATGCATGGAAAATAAAGTAAAATATGCATGAAGAAAACATAAAATGAAACGAGATGTGAGCGAAAACTACTCCTAAAACCCTATATGTTTTGCTCACATCACACATCAAATCACATAAACAACCTAACTTAAATCCTTTGCCACACACATCAAAACCAAACCATACTTGGGTTGATTGCCCCAACAATGCTTACATTTAAGTTCTTTTGAAAATACATAGAATAGAATTTTGAATGTGAAACTCCCCCTAGAATTATGTTTTTATTTTAAGTTTTTAAAATAAGATTTTCAAAAATATCTTAACTCCCCCTTAATCTCATGCTTATGCATGTAAAAATGCAATATTACTTAAGGACTTTCCAAACATGGATCCTATTGAATACATGAATGTTTTGAAAATAATGCTAAACTAACTTCCCCTTTAAATTATGTTGATTTACTTAGGATTAGGGTTGAGTTGATTAGAATTGAGTTGATTAGGGTTGAGTTAATTAGGGTTGAGTTGATTGAGTTGATTAGGGTTGAGTTGATTAGAGTTGAGTTGATTAGAGTTGAGTTGATTGGATTTGATTAGGGTTGAGTTGATTAGAGTTGAGTTGATTAGGGTTGAGTTGATTAAAGTTGAGTTGATTAAGTTAATTAAGTTAATTTGGTTAAGTTGATTAAATTGAGTTGATTTGAGTGGATTGGTTAAGTTTAGTTGAGTTGAGTTAATTGGTTATGTTTAGTTGAGTTCTAATTCATCTCACCCGATCTAAGTTTTCGATACATGTTAATCCTATGGGTTTTGTGAGATGAGGATTTATTTTTATCTTAGTTAATTTTAATGAGAAATTTTAAAGTTTTTAAACTTGTGTTAGATTCAAGTTTAGCTTGAGCTAATCAAGTAGATTTTTCCAAAATTGACTTCCAGGTCGTGGTGAGGCATATGACCTTCTTGGATATTGGATGGACCACTTCCTAGACAAAGTCAATGAAGGAATCCAATACTTGACTCACTTTGGACTAAGCTTTGGTCTAACTAGTTAAAGACTTAGTGAGTTAACTTCGGTCAGTTTCACTTGACTTAGTTCACCAGGTCATGGAGAGGCATATGACCTTCTTGGATATCGGATGGACCACTTCCTAGACATGCACCTTGAAGAGCTTTCCTAACTTACTATCAGTTTACTTCGTGTTAGTACTAGGTTATTCAAGTTTAACTACTTTGTTTCCTATCTAGTCCATTCTAAATTAAGTAATTAATAACTAACTAAGCATTCAAGAGTCTTATCTAATTAAGGAAACAGGTAAAGTATTGGCTCTCCTTGAGTAGTAGCTCAAATGGGTCTTATTCAAAAAGTGAATTTGACCTTTGGGGATCCAGAATTGATTTGGTCCAATTTGGTTGACTAAGCTCATCTTAGGAACCCATGCTTGGACTCAACCCTTAGCATTTCTATTATACAAGGACATGTATGACCTATCCTTAGCCTTGTATTCGAGTCTGGATTTGTTGTATATGGCTCATTGAGACCCAAGCATCATGTTGAGATACTTGGAGCTCGAGGTGAACCTTTCTAACATTCTGGTGAGATCTCCTAATTGCTTTTTTAGGATGGAGTTATCTTCCTCAAGCTTTGCAACTTAAGTTGAGTCTCTATCCTCAATTTGGCAAGTCGAAGTCTTCAAGTTGACTTGCTCCTTAAGTACTTGGACTTCCTTAAGAAGCGAGTCGACTTGATTCTCGGACTTGGCTAGTTTCCTTCCTAGGCATGCAATAATGTTATACAATTTATCTTCTAGGGGAGATGTTACCCCATTTGAACCTTTGGAAATGGATGCGGATCCATGGCTTGTATCAAACTCGAGCTCAGACTCATGTCTTAACTCGGCTTCGGATTCGTCGCCCGCCATGAGTGCTATGAAGCATGTCTTTGATATTTCTGCGTCTGACTCGTCTAATGATGATTTGTCCACGGTTGGCTTAGATGCTTCTTTCCTTTTCCTTTTCCTCGGTTTGGATTTCTTTCCCTTTTTGTTCATTCCTGCCATCAAAACTATACCATCCTTGGGTTGACTCAAGTTAACATGCTCATTAAATACAATTAATTTATCCACAATTCATTAGAATTTTGAACGACCCGACTCGACTTAGCTCTTCATTTGTAAGTCCACATTGCAAGGTGTTTAAAGCCTTGTAATCAACTTGAGCCTTTTTCCTAATGTTTGCGGTCCATTTCTCCGGATCTAACAACTCTCCCGAGTCATCTATCAGAGGAATGAAACCTTTCCTAATTGAAAACCAAACCTCGAGGTCGGTTTTCAGAAAGCACTCCATTAGCCTCTTCCAAGGGGGAAAATCCTCTCCGTTAAAGAGAGGAGGGCAAACTGTGCTTAAACCCTCTAAATGCGACATTTTTTTATATTATAAAAAGTTATATATTTTTATTTTTCAAAAATATTCCTAGAGTTATAAAAATGAAACAATATTATACTTGTGCAAAAAAAAAATGAATTTATACTAAAGTAAGATAGACAAGTATTAAAAACTTTATTCTAGTGCAAACGAAAATATTAAAACTAATGAAAAAAATATTCTAAGATAAAAATACTAAAATTAAAGAAAATTTTCTAAATACTCTCGTTGGTGGTTCACCTAACTTGGAGCGCCCCCGCTCTGATACCAATTTTAGGACCGTAATGTTCCGAGAGAGGGGGGGGGTGAATCTCGGAAGTTATAAAAATTTTCTTTTATAATTTAAAACTTATTTTTACTTTATCTTTAAAGAAAAAGATTATGCAATGGAATTAAATAAATAAGAAATAAAAAGACAAGTAATTTACTTGGTTCACAACCCTAGTCGAGTTGCTACTCTAAGGCCCGTAGCTCTCTGAGAGCTACCTTGATTAGGTGTCCAGTTGATTTTATCATACTCAGTCGATTGGAATCCTTTCAGTCAACAGGTTCCCTACAAAATGAGATTAGCAAAAATATACAATATAAAATACAATAGCAGCAGTAATACTGCTCGATCTCTATTTCTTAGTCCCACGTAGACTATCCATTGGATTGATGCCTAGTTTTGTCCCCCTATTGAGGACTTGACCTCACCTCTTTACTCGAGGTTTACCTATCGGCTACCCTGTCAAACTTACCATTCTTGACATCCGATCTGACCCATCAGGACTTCTGCCAGCTGTTCGGTCTCTCAAACCCAGCTGGTCTTCATGCCGATTGTCCAATCTCCTAACCCAATCGGTCTTCATGCCAGATGTCAGGTCTCCTGACCCATCTAGTCTTCTTGCCTGATGTTCGATCCTTCTGATCTGTCAAGGCTTCTGCCTAGTATCTTGTCTGCCTGACCTACTAGGGTTTTCCTATTAGCCTGCACACTTAATACATTTATGAAACCACAAGTAATTCCTAATTTTAACTATGGTTCATACATCAAAACTAAGGAGTGGTGCTCTCTGCACCAACAATATGTTTCATTATTACACCCAGTCTACCACCTGATGATCCTAATGTTGGTGTAATCAGGCTCAGGTCAATGTTAACCAAGTTCGAGTGGGACTCGAGTTGTGTTTTGATGTTTGATAATACATTTGACATGTATGATAGTATGACTAGTGGATGGTTTGGGACATCCAAGGTCATATGAGAGAGATTGTTAGGAGGAGATTGTTTGAGCAATCAACCTCAGGTCATGGTTGACCAAGCTCAATTGAGACTCCAGTGAAAATCCAAGTATGGATACTTGGCAAGGAAAAGTCCAAGTATAGAGACTTGGCAAGGGAAAAGTCTAAGTGTGTAGTCTTGGCAAAGAAAAGTCCAAGTATGGATACTTGACAAAGGGAAAATCCAATTATGGATACTTGAGAATGTAAAGTCCAAGTGTGTAGTCTTGGACGTATAAGTCCAAGTGTGTAGTCTTGGCAATGTAAGTTTTGGAGGCACAACCTCTTGGTAAAGGAAGACTCATTAGCATGACAAAGTCGATGGAAGCACTTAAAGGTTAGCATAAGGGTGAGGAGTCGTCAACTCAAACCAAAGGCGTGAGGTTGATGAAAGTGGTTTGAAGGCTTAGGCCTAGGCTAAGGGTATTCGATGGTATGACAAAGCCAAAGGAAGAATTTGAAGGCTAGGGCAAGGATGAGGAGTCATGGACTCAAACCAAAGGTGTGAGACTGATGGAAATGGCTTGAAGGCTTAGGTCTAGGCTAAGAGTAAGTGTCAAGTATGAAAGGATCATACTTGATGTGTTAAACCTCAATTTTGAGGTGTACTAGTTGACTGATCGAGTGCTCGACACTCGAAAGCTCAGAAGACTTAGGCATTCGACTAGGGTTATGGACCAATCGATTGATCGAGTGCTCTCCACTCAATTCTGGGGGGCTATAGTGCTTGAGCGACAGTCGAGTGAGAAAGCAGTGCTCAGGAGCACTACAACTCAGTAGTGACTCAATAGTTAACTACTGTGGGGAGCAATCGACTGGATAAAGGAGTCGAGTGATTGAGAAACAGTGCTCGGGATGGGAAATGAGTTGCTTGGGCAAGTTCCACGAAGCAGCCGACTGGCATGGATGGACAGTTGACTGGATTTAGCGGACAAAAGCACAACATATTTCTGAGTCGACTACTGGTTCATGGCAGTCGATTGATGGTTATTGGCAGTCGACTACTAGGTCATAGCAGTCGACTAATTGACTGTAATCCGACATGGATTAGTACAGTGACCAGTCGACTGGGGGAGGGGGGTAAGGCTAGTCGACTAATCGATAAAAAATCAGCTCGATGTAGATTATTAAAAGACTTTAGTGTAGATTTTCCTAGCCGATTCTTGGGAGAGTTTAAAGGGAAGTGCTACTTCCTTCCAAGTCTTCATAAGCTTTCCAACGTGACCAAATCAACAAGTGATCAAAAGCATTCTTGTAAAAGTATTTTCTTTCGTACTTTTCTTTATATTTGTATTTGGTTTTGTATTACTGCATTGTAAGCTCCATTGTGAGAGGTTTCTCCACCTCTGGTGTTATTCCGAGAAGGAGAAAGAGTTAGTGGTGGTGCATCACTAGAGTTTTTCCGCTATGCTAACCATCTTCTAGACAAGCACGCAATTGAATGAACAAATCAACGAGAGAAAACGAGTTCAAAAATGATATTCACCCCCCTCTAGCAAACATCAAACTCCCAAGAATTGGTATCAGAGTTAGGCCGCTCTTCAAGGACTAACTGCTGAAAGACAAAAAGCTAGAGGATGATGGAGTACAACGATGGACTAGGCTATAACACACAAGTTCCTCCTTCCTTCGATGGCGAAGATTTTTCATATTGGAAAGGTAGGATGGAGTATTTCTTTATGAATGATATTGAAAATTGGTTCAGTGTTGTCGATGGTTTTGAACCCCCTATGGACAAGAAGGGAAGACTCCTCAAGAAGAAGAAGTGGACCGATGAGCAAATCTAAAAATTCAATATAAATGAAAAGGTAGCAATAATTTTAGCTAATTCAATACATAATGATTTATTATATAGTATAGGAGAATTCAACAACGCTAAGGAGTTATAGAGCAAATTGATCGAGCTCCATGAGAATCCCTCATCGACACAATGTGAGGAGAAGTCCAAGGAAGAAAGGTCATCATCTCAAGAGCTTGGAGATTGAGAAGATGAGAGGTGCTCAACATCCGAATTGGAAGAGGTCGAAGAGGTTGAAGAAGCCTCCACCTCTAGGATTGAGGGGGAGGATAGGCAACCAACACTAGAGCTAGAGCAAGAGGAGACCTCTACATTCGGGAATGATGAAGAACAAGCTCAAGATTCTCCTAACACCAAAGAAGGTAACTCAAATGCAATTCTTAAAGATAAAAGTGATATAATTTGCTTTGAGTGTAGTGAAAAGGGGAATTATAAGAGCAAGTCCCCAAAAAGAGTCAAGAAGAAGGCTTAAGTGGTGCCAAAGGTAAAGGAGAAACTTAAGGAGGGTGGTACCTCACAACTCAAGGGAAAGGAGCACATAGTGTGCTTCTCTTGTAATAAAAAAGGGCACTACCAGAGCTAATGTCTAAAGGGGAGGCACCCTAGGAAGCACAAGGTAAAGAGTTCATGTGTAGGGGGAGCTCCTAAGGCTAAGGTAACATTTAATAATGCACCTTCGATTTTTCATAACAAGAAGCATGCTAGTAATGGTTTTTGTCTTAATGAAATTTCAAGATTTCATGATATGAAGCATGCTAATAGCAAATTCTATTGTTTAGGTGCTAAACATCATGAAATTAGAAATAAGGACAATTCTATAACCATTAACTCTAGAACTACTCTAACTAAGAAGAATATTAGGATCTTTAAGGGTAGACCTAGTTTAGATAAGGATGGGAAGAATGAAAACAACCTAGGTATTAACCCTAAGAAGAGTAGACACATGCCAAGGAAGAAAGAAGAATGGCCAAAGAAATAACGAAAATTCAAAAATTGAGAAATTAGAGCTAGAAAATCAAGTTTTGAGGTCAAAGCTTGATAAATTAGAGAAGACTTCACAGAATTGTAAAAATGATTAGAGGGTCAAATGGGAAAAATTTAGGTTTTAGGAGACAAGAAATCTCTAGGGACAAGATAGGTTTGGGTTACAAACCTAAGTCCAAAGAAAGTATGCAATCCTACCATAGTGTTCCATTTAACTATGGAACTAACTCTAGGTCTAGTAAAGTCAAGGTTACAAAGGAAGTCATCCCCAGAGTTGACCTTGATAAGAGTCAAGTGACTAAGGCTTCCAAAAAGCCTAGAAAAGTCACTAAGAAGGTTATAAGGGAAGATATCCCTAGGGTTAATCTAGAAGAGACCTCAATACTTAAGGCTTCCAAGAAGTCTAGAAGAGTCATTAGGAAGGTATTAAGAGAAGTTATCCCTAATGAATACCTAGAAAACACAAGGAGCTCCAATAGGTATTGAGTTCTTAGGAGTGTGATTCCCTCATGCTAGATGGGTATAGGGTGTGTCAAATTTAAATAGGAAGGGAGCTCCAATAGGTATTGAGTTCTTAGGAGTGTGATTCCCTCATGCTAGATGGGTATAGGGTGTGTCAAATTAAAATAGGAAGGTCGTTAACCTAACCATAGTGGAGTTAACACTCTAGAGCATTTTTGAGGTAGTGATACTTTGAAAATGAATTTAGAATTATATTCTAAAATATTTTAGGATGTGCCAATTGGAATAATAGAAGTTTGAAAAGTTGATTATAATTGGCATAATTAGGATAGAAGTAATAATGTGCCAAGTTTGGGAATTTTGACACACTCGAGGGGGTTAACACATTGTTATGTCAAGTTTGGTACTTGATATAATCTTAGATAATGACAAATAGATTTAAGACTTAGTTATTTCTATACCTCATATTATAAAACTTGGCATGCTTTGTTTGTTGTGTCATGTCATGACATCATGTATTACATGATTATTTAAAATGTCATGTTAATACTTAGGTTATATTTATTATGTCATGATATTATATATCATTGACAATACTTTCGATTTATGGAAATCATATATGTCATGAACATTCATGCATTAAATCTATCAATTTGAAATTAAGGACAAATGACATTAATTGACATCCTAGGTAAGGAGATCAAATTTGATATGCCTAGATAAAAATGCATGAACCCTTAGTTTAGGGAAGAACAAAATCCACATCTCACAAAAACATTAAGATGACATATGTGTGTATTGAAGCACTCTAGACACATGTGAGATGTTAGGAAAATGAGTTAAGCCCAAGGTGCATAGATGTTACATCAATATAAACTTAAACTTTTTAAATCATAGGAAGAAATCAGGAGGAAAGCTAATGTACAAGTCATGTACACTTAGCCTATTAATCATGATTGAAAATAAGGTTTAAAAACATTTTTAAAATCATTTTTGAAAACCTTGGTGAAGTCTATTTTTTGATAACAATCATCATTGATAAGATGGATACAAGTTAGGCAAAAACATTGAAGTTTTTAATAGTTTTGAACTTTGTATCATTCTTGGAAAATGATGGGTATTTTTATATAAAATTATTTTTCACCCATAATATTTGGCATAAGTAATGTGTGTATAAAATTTCATGATTTTAGTCAGTTGACTAGTGAAGATTTTAGTCGACTGATGAAGCTAATTTTGGCTGAACAAGGTTTGTTTAGCTATTTATCGATAACCCTAAATACCCTAATCACTCATAACCCTATGATATGGTTAGACACGCATTGGAAGGGTGAGATGTTCATTGAAAATGAATTGAAGAGTTAATTAGCATAATAATTGAATTTTAAGGAAGGTTAAAGTTCAAGTTTGAACTTTTCCCCCTATTATTAATTGTTTAGATGTCCTAAAGGCTTAGGAGCTCTCCAAGAATATTGTTGGTGCAATGGTTAGGGGGGGGGGGGGGCAAGCTTTTAGAGGGAGTTTGTCCATCGAGGTAATGATGGATGAATTTTGACAAAAGGGGAAGAATGAAGAATTGTCTCTCATTTAGTGATAAAGGTTTTATCACTAAGGAGAATGAAGGCTTTCAAGATGAAGGATCTCATTGGAAGATGACAAATTTTTTGATATATGCCAAAGGGGGAGAAATGAAAGGTTAAAGTTAGGAAACCTTCATTATGCCTTGGCATAAGAAGAGTCAAGTTGGGCTTATGGGTTATCCTAACTTAATAGTATTGTCAAACATCAAAAAGGGAGAGATTGCTGTGCAATCGACCTCAGGTCAATGTTGACCATGTTCGAGTGGGACTCTAGTAGTATTTTGATATTTGATAATATGTATGATAGTATGACTAGTGGATGGTTTGGAACATCCAAGGTCATATGAAGGAGATTGTTAGGAGGAGATTATTGGAGCAATCAACCTCAGGTTAAGGTTGACCAAGCTCAAGTAAGACACGAGTGAAAGTCCAAGTAGATACTTGACAAGGAAAAGTTCAAGTATGGAGACATGGCAAGGGAAAAGTACAAGTGTGTAGTCTTAGCAAGGAAAAGTCCAAGTATAAATATTTGGCAAAGGGAAAGTCCAAGTATGGATACTTGGAAAAGGAAAGTCCAAGCATGTAGTTTTGGTCGTGTAAGTCTAAGTGTGTAGTCTTGGCAGCGTAAGTCCAGGAGGAGCATCCTCTTGGCAAAGGAAGACCCGTTAGCATGACAAAGCTGATGGAAGCACTTGAAGGCTAGCACAAGGGTGAGGAGTCGTGGAATCAAACCAAAGGCGTGAGGTGATGTGTAGAAAATTTCAAGCACATGGTCGTCGTCAAGTAATAAAATATCAATCCCATAGAGACTGGTCAAGTACTGGATACAAATAATAGAAGATTATCTAGAAGAATCGGAAATGGAAATTTAAATATGAAGGCGGAGAGAAGGGATGACAAGGTAACGATCTGAAGAACTTTATATGAGAAGAAACTCTAGGGTTCAATTTCGATTGATGATGTTTGATCAATGCATATCTTATAGTCTCGATGTACGATAATGAAGGGACTTGTACTAAGGTAGTTGATGTGTCTATAGGGTAGAGAAAAGAAATAAAACACTGACGTGCCTACTTTGACCGCATCTTAGAAAAAGGTCAAGAGCATACCCATTAAACTCTATGACGAATCATAAAAGCCTTGAAAGAGAAAGTCAACTTTCATGGTATGTCCTTGTTTGCAATATGGGAATTTGTTATGAGAACCCCAGCGGTGTTGGTGCAATTTACCCGAGTCAAGATTGACCAGACTCGAGTGGGACTTGAGTAGGATTTTGATGTTTGACAATGGGTTTGTCAATTGTTTGACAATATGGTTTGATCACATGTTGACCATATGACTAGTGAATGATTGGGATATCCAAAGTCTTATGAGGGAGATTATTGGAGCAATCAACCTCAGATCAAAGTTTGATCATGCTCGAGTGAGACTCAGTGGAAGTCCAAGTGTAGAGTCTTGGTAAGGGAAAGTCCAAATATGGATATTTTGCAAAGAAAAAGTCAAGGGTGTAGTCTTGGATGTGTAATTTCAAGTATGAAGTCTTGGCGGTGAAAGTTCAAGTATGGATACTTGGTAAAGGAAAAGTCCAAGGGTGTAGTCTTGGCCACGTAAGTCTAAGTGTGTAATCTTAGTGGTGAAAGTCCAAGCATTGAGGCTTGGCAATGGAGAAGTTTCGAAGGCATGACCTCTTGGTAAAGGAGTTTTGTTAGCATGACATAGCCGATGGAAGCACTTGAAGGCTAGGGCCAAAAGTAAGGAGTCATGGACTTGAACCAAGGGTTTGAGGCTGATGGAAGTGGTTTGAATGCTTAGGTCTTGGCTAAGGGTACCCAATGGTATGACAAAGATGATGAAAATACTTGAAGGCTAACGCAAAGGGTGAAGGAGTCGTGGAGGACTCGGATGGACCCTGAGGGTGTGAGGCTGATGAAGATGACCAGAAGGCTTAGTGTTGGGGATCCTTGGAAGGCTAGAGGGGATGAATAACCTCTTTTCATTTCTACAATTTGAGTAGCGGAAGCAAAATAACAATGAACAATGAAAATAAAAAACAAAAGAGTACAAACACTAACACGAAAATTTAACATTGTTCGGATATTATGCTCCTACTCCATGACATCCTTAAGGTGGATCAATCCAAGCAAATTTCCACTAAGAAAGCTTCTTTTACAAGACACCCCTTTTCTTACAAATGATAGAGTTGAAGATTAGAGAAGAGGAGGTTTAAGATCACAAGAAAACTTAGAGAAGACTTGGGGAGCTGGAAGACAGAATTTGGAATGTAAGCACTAGCCTCTTCAAGCACCCCAAGGTCCCTTTTTGTAGAGCAAGGGTTGATTTTCCCATTGGGGCTGAAGCAGTCGACTAATAGAGCCATCAATCGATTGCTATTGCAGCTGACCTCATCCAACGACTTCTGACGAGCCGAATCTGCGATTGTCATATCCCAACTATACTCTAATCAGTCGACTAATCATACCATTAGTCGACCGATTGAGCCATCAGTCGAGTGCTCCAAGCGATCACTCGACTGGAAAACATTTTGTGCCGATGTCCTCTATTAACAGCCGACTGCTACGGTATAGCAGTCGACTGATGGTAGACCAGTCGACTGCCAAACCCTAGAAGTCAACTGATGGCCCTAGAATTCATCCCTCATCAGTCGAGTGATGATGCACATGAACGCGACCTCAAATCTCGCGACGGATACCATCGAGGACTCGAAGCACGTGCTCGCGCTCAACGCCCACAAGTGCACGAATGTCGTTAAGTAATAAAAAGATTATCGATCTCACAGGTACTGAAATTCGAGTACCGATTTGTTCAGTGGATGTTATTTTTCGGAAGTCAATCTAAAGGTTGCGATTGTGAGGGTTGTCGGTGGACTAAACTCTAGTACAGTGTCACACGGAGGAAGAAAGGAGCTTGCCGCGAGATCTTTTAAAGGGATTCTATGACTTCGATTTCGCTTATGTGTCACAAAACATGTTATCAACTGGGCATTGTCTAAACGTCTAACTATGGTCTTGTGGAAGGGGCATCATACACTCTCCCGATGAGCCACTGCATCTATCGGGAGCTATCTCTGCCTTACAAGGATGGGATAGACGGTACTAGGATGCCGAATCAATCCCTACGATGAACCATTTCCAGTTCTATCGCATCCTTCTATCCATGGTTATAGGAGATCAGGTTAACCTCTAGGTTCCTTGTATAAATCCCCTAAATCTTAGATACGAGGGTTGTCACCCCTCGTATCGCCTAAGCACAATAGGTAGAAAACCAAACACACATAGATATCGGCATAAACAAATCCCAATTGCAAATTCAAACTCAATAACATAATTCAATTTGAAGCAACGTGTCATACACACACAATCTACTCCCTAATCTTAGAATCGAAGAAACTACTCCATAGATAGGAGAGGAAAATCACAAGCATGTTCATGTTCGAATCAATAGTAAATAAAGTGCGAGAACAGGAGTTTACAATGCCAATGTGGCCTTCTCTCTGGCATTGAAGTGCAGAACTTCGATCTCCAGCGGCATTCTTCCTTCCCATTGTGAGTTACCGAAGCATTTTAGGGTTTTGATGTGCCATCCCAGTCATCGTGCCTCCTCCCTTAGGGTTTGGGCAGAGCTATCCTTATATAGACATCACATCTGATCACTGCGAAATCCGAAAAAAACCCTAGCCGCGTCAATCTAGTGGAACGCCACACGACCGTGTGTTTCCACACGATCATGCCATGTGTGGCCCTAGGGTGGCTGATCTCGCCCATAGGATATGGCCGTGTGTAGCCACATGCCCTGGTCATGTCCCCTTTTCCGTCTAGCTGCAAAATGCCCTTCTTTTTCTCTGAAAGTGTGCCTTTTCCAATGAAATGCTATCCTTCATGCAAAAGTAAAAAGAGCAGGTCTCCGAACCAAAAAATAGGAAATGCATGCAAAACAAAGTGACATATGCATGAAACTAACATAAAATGTAATGAGATGTGAGCGAAAACTACTCCTAAAACCCTATATGTTTTGCTCACATCACTTCCCCCATACTTAAATCTTTGCTTGTCCTCAAGAAAATCTCAGTGCCATGAAATTTTAAAAGGATATTGTTCCATACTTAGCATGTTAACTAAATTTATCAAGTGGTATTTGCAATCAAAGCAAAATAAATATATTCTAGAAATTCACTAAATTAGCTCCTTGTGCTCGTGCTAAGCGAATTATTCTTAGGGGATACTCGTTCCATAGTGAGTTAAGTCATCATCCTATAGCTTTCCTAAGGTCTCTAGCTCTTAGGCACTTACCTGCCCAAAGCGAGGGTTGTTCCCTAGATCTAGCACAAAGTCTCAAAGGCGTGCTCGGTATTGAGAGAAATTGGTAGGTGTTTCCCCAGTAATCTAATTCAGTCTCAAAGGGGCACCTAGCCATTTCCACCCATGACAACTGTTTTTTATCCCTCATAATCTCTCTCTTCTTTATTTTTCTTTTCTTTTTTATTTTTCTTTTATTTTTCTTTTATTTTTCTTTTTTTCTTTTCTCTCTTTTATTTTTCGGTTCACTGGTATTTTGATTTTTCCGAATGGGCTTACACAATCCAAGCATCTCTAGTAACTAAAATGCCAGTCTTAGAGTCACCTATGGATTCCAAAGTACTAAACTACTTAGATGAATCATAACTAGGTATGTACTAGACTCTCCCTTTCAGAATGTTCGACATGTGTAGGTGTAAAAATAGAAGCTAACCAGTGTAGGTCTAGAATATTCATTCATAGCCAATAAAATACCACAAGGTAAACAATGTTACACTACTCATGGAAATAACTCACGGAGAAGACTTTTAACAAAAATACTACTGAGGAAGCTTTACATATAACAAAAACTAAGTGCTGAAAGAAACTCAACAACCTATGCATGAACAAATGAATGCTAACAATAATGCAATTATCAAGAAAGAAACTACTGCTAGAAACAAAATAAAATTTGGTGCCCCTCAGACTTAAATGAAAGTATACCTCTAGTATGGTGGATGAGGTGGAAAGTCTGGAAGCCTCAACATCTCGGGATCCTGGGAGAACCTGCTGCTGAGCTGTTGATGCCATATGTACATGTGGTCGATCTGAGAACTGGTGGATGCAACGGTTGCTCAGTGCTCCTCCTCCCTAGCCCACTGTTCCTGCTGAGCATGCATGTGATGCCGCATCTCCTGGCAGTAGGCGGCCTCATCCTGGTGACGGGCAACCTACCCTTGGAAGTGGATGCGGGCCTCATCGTAGAACTTCTCAGCCCGCTGGAAGTGCTTTCGGAAGCCTTGGAACTCCGCCTGCGTGTAGGCGCTCTGCTCCTCCCATCACTGCCTATGTGTCTGCTACTCGACGTATATATCGTCGAGGTGCAATCGAAACTCTAAGAAATCATAGGCCGATGTACCTGCATCCTGCTCAAAAGTAGAAAAAAAGGTAGTGGTGTAGGTGCCGACTCATGTTGACGTGGACTAGGTGGGCTCCTATGCATGTGTGGACTGGAGGGAGAGTGATGCAAAGGGGGAGAGATGGGTGCCGATGTGGATTGTCCCTCATATGGAGAGGACTCCACTATCAGGTCCAAGCGCCAATTGGCGCGTGTGGTGATGGTGGTACGATCAGGGTCGGAGACCCTAAGGGCCATCAAGTTTTTCCTTACAAAGCATAAGAAGTGTCCCTTCTTATAATCATCTTCATCGCCATACACACTCCTAGGTCGATCCTAGGGCTCCCCTCTATACTCTCTAATGCAGTGTAATTGTACTCCATCCTATGGCAAATGTGGGTAAGTAGGCCTTCCACATTAATCTGTCCTCTCGCTGCTTTGCCCATCTTCACTAAGTGTCTGATGAAGTGGGACCCTACATCGATGCTACTCCTTTCTTGTAGCATGTCCCAGAGGCAAAGTAGCTCGCTAGCTCTTACTACACCGTCACTCTCCCCATGACCAAATATAGTATTGGCCATGATGCGGTGGAGGTATCAAAAAATAGGGTTTTGGAGGTGCGACGCTTTGGCCCTAGAAGGGTTGTAAGCGTGCTCCCCTATCAACTTGGTCCAAAATATCCGAGAGTTAAACCCAATAGGGGTTCTTCTCTGTCCCCCACTCGGCAAGCCAAAACATGAATTCCATTGGTGAAGGGTCCATTCATGCTCAATGTTGAATATTCTAAAGGTGATCCTACCCTCTTCGCTCTCTCTACCCGTTAAAATTTCCGTTTCTAAGGAACTCAAAAATTCTAAAACTATCCTAGGGTAGGTTGGGTGTCTTATTCCCATTATCTCTTCTCACCCCATTTTTGCAAATAGAGCTTGAATGTCACCCAACAACCCTAAGGACTCTAGTAAATCTTCATCAAGATACCTAGTTGCAGTGAGTTTACGAGTAGAAAGCATATTATACCAATCTCTATGTTCATTGTTGTGAAAAAGAAGGGTTGGAAGAGCGTTACCTTCCTCCGGAGCTTGTGGGGTGTCGGTTCTCCTTGCTTGTCGCTCCAAAGTGTTGGGGAACGATACGGCCGGCTAGAGGGGGGTGAATAGCCCTCTTACGATGGATGTCGTAAATTGCTCGTCTACAAAAGATTAGCGCAAGAGGAATATACAAATACAAATAGACAAAGCAAAAGATAAACAATAAAACAAACGCTAACACGATGGTATAACGTGGTTCACGGCTACGCCACTAATCCACGACCCGATTCGTCCTCGGTGAATCACTCCGCAATCTATCCACTAGATCTCTCCTTTGCACAAAGCTAGGTGGAGGTAACCACTTTACACAAAAACACTCCTCTTACAAATATAATGGAAATAAGCTTGAGTAAGAGGATGGAAAGCTTTAGGGAACTTTGGGAGAGTATTAGAGCATGAGCATTAGCCTCCCAAAGCCTCATCCCCTTCCTTTTTATAGAGGAAGAGGGTTTCTTCCCGTTGACACAGGAGCAGTCGACTGATGCCCTCGATCAGTCGACTGGTCCTGTAGCCATTGCCCAATAACGACCGCTTTCCATGTTGGATTCCATCCAATGGCATTGCTATCAGTCGACTGATGGCGCCCATCAGTCGACTGATGTCAATCAGTCGAGTGCTCCGCGAGATCGACTCCATTCTCGCGGCTCGCGGTACGTTGCTCGTAGTCGATCGGCGTTCCTTGGCGCCGATCGATCAGCATCACGATCGATCCCATGCCGGCAATGATCGATCAACTTGATTCAACTGACTTAAACCAGTCGATCGACCCATCGACTCAGAGCAGTCGACTGCCATGACATGGTAGTCGACTGGTGTCGGGAAATTCCATCCGACACTAAGCCAAATGGCCAAGTTTCACCTAAGAGCTACCCTTTCCTGGGTTACATTCGCTCACTCTCATCTCTCGGAGTCCCTCACCTTCGAAGTTCTCTTCGTTCGCGGCCACGTCCCTCGGCAGCATCAGGCGCACGGCTCTGCAATGCTCCTTCGCATCTCTTGCCTCGAAGTCTACTTCCTCCGGCTTCACTCCAAGCTCCTCGTCCGGCGGTCCCTCGGATGCTCCAAGCGCACGGCTTCCGCAAAACTATCCTTCACCGACTCAAGGCCGGAGTCATGAGATGTGAAACTCGCCACGGCTTCTTGTGCGAATTACTAAGTCCTACACGACTTCAACGCACTTATCAAATCAACATAACAAACTAACTTAAACCCTTTGCCACACACATCAAAACCTAATCATGGCAAGAGATTGCCCTAACAATCTCCCCCTTTTTGATGTGTGGCAATCCGTTTAAGTTAGGTAAAAACATTTGATAAAAATTCTAAGGTAAGAAAGCATGTAAATATAAACATTGATATAGCAACATGCAACTCCCCCTTAATCCATGAAACTCCCCACACATATTTCTCCCCTTATCATAATTAACTTAAACATAATATTTTCTCCCCCTTTGAGACCATCAAAAAGATTAATACTAAGTTATAAACTCATGACATCAAGTCTAATAGAAGGAAAATACCAAACATTAGTCTAAAACCTGAATTCGGCCTTTACTGTTCCGATTTTCAGGCCATCATCGATCGGTTCGACTACGATTGACCGCACGCGATTCGAACTTTCGATTTTGGACGAATTTGAAATGCATTAAAAATTCCAGAAAATTCGAAAAATCATGAAATTTGGGGAACATATTTCTTGTAAGTATATCTATCAATGAAAAATAGTTTTTCATGAAAAATCATTATATTTTTTGATATTTGCCAAAAATCCAAAAGCTTTAAAAACCACTAGGTTTTTGATCATTCTAGTATCAAGTTTAACACCTAGTTTTGGTTCCAATTGTTTCAAAACATGAATACATATATTTTAGATTAAGAAATTGTTTTGAAAACATATGAAATATCCAACCATGATCTTTGGGCAATATGTCTATGAATTAAAACATAAGCCTTCCCCATGATTGGTCTATTATTGCTATTTTTATACTTCAAATGACCATCTAAATGCCATAGGCATTAGTGAACATTTGTGTCATCCTAACATCTCACCCATGCTAAGTTTTCAATCATGGTAGCCTATAGTGAGTGTGAGATGTATCCTAGAGGGTATTTGTATACACTTAACCATTATATTCATGCAATTCTATCAAGGTTAATTATCATCCTAACACTCAACATGATCATAAAGATATATATGAATGGATTACACATTATGATCATGAAATACATGTATTCATCAAATTATAATCATGCATTAGGTATTATATGATGATAATAAGCAAAATATCATCTAAGGCATGATTTAACCCTATTTCTCATGATGATGTGCCAAATTTTAAAATCATAAATCATGATTGCAAACATACATAGCAATTACATTAATCATCATGATTTAAGCATTATTAACTATTTATAGGCACGTTATCATCACCTAACACTATTTAAAAATGTTGTCCCGTCATCCTAAGTCAACCAAAATATGATATAGGTCAATTGCATATGGTTGACTACCCTAGGGGTTTTCTAACCCTTAAGGATGGATTTTGGAACCCAATACAAATTCTTGCCTATAGGGTTCACTAAATACTCCTTGGGGATCCATTTTCTAGCTATTACCTTCTTCTTATCTTGTCCCCTAGCAATTAGGCATTTATAGGCCTTTTCATTTTTCTTTTCTTTATATCCAAGGCCCTTTTTATTAAAGCTAGCTCTTTGGCTCCCTATGATCATGTTCAAGGTGTTTGAGCCAATTGTAAACTTTTCTAGGGCTTTGGTTAAATAATCTACTTTCTCTCTTAAAGCCCTATTTTCATCCATGCATGCATCACTAACATTAAATGGCATATATTTATCATGTGAACATGCATCATCATTACAAGAAGAAGTATTTTCATTTTCATTTAAGCATGCTTTTTCTAGTTTATTTTCTAAGTCCTTAATTTGATCTAGCATGCTTTTGTTCTTCTTCTTAGCTCTAAATAAGTCCTTAGTTAAGCTAGAAATCATAGAAACTATTTTACTAGGTGAAAGATTGGTTACCATAGTTTCCATGTCCTCTTCTTCTTCGGATGAGGAGGTAGAGGAGGCTCCCCCTTCACTTGAGCTCTCTCCACTTGTGCTTGATTCTTCATTTTCGGTGGAGGAGCAATCCAAGTCGTCAAATGCCATCAATGCTAGGTTGGTGACAAATGCATTTTCTTCCTCGGATGAGGAAGAGGAAGAAGGGTCATCCCATGTCTTGGCCTTGAATGCTTTGGCCTTCCCTTTTTCTTTTGCCTTCTTTTCTTCTTCCTTTCTCTTGCTCCCCTTCTTCTTCCTCTTTTCTTCTATCTTTTTCTTCTCTTCCTTGCTCTTGTTTAGGAGGGGAAAATTATCCCTTATGTGTCCCTCTCCTTGGCAATTGTAGCATATGACCTTCCCCCTAGGTCTTCTTCTCCTACCATATAGGCTTCTTCGGTGCTATCCATGGAGGAGGAGGAAGTGTTGGCAATGTGATATTCCTCGGAGGCTCATCGGCTCCCATGTCCCTGGATTAAAATTTTCACTAATGAAAACTAATCCGGATGGGATGAGTTTCCTAAGCACAACCAAAACGTCGTCGTGCTAACAACATAAGCGATCGCTTGAACAACCTAGTTGTTCAAGCAACACAACTCTTCTAGTCGGTTAGCCGCGGAAGAGACGACGGACGAATCACCAGTTTTTGTGTTTATCTTCGGGGTCCATGATTATACAAATACATACAAATGTAAACTAGTATAATCAACATATACTAACATAAAGAACATAAGCTAGCATATCAATAAGAACATGCAAAGAACGATAATAAAATTTATAAAACTTTTATACCTCTTGATCTTCTATCGTATGTCCTAACCTCCTTGTAGACTTCGTGTGGGTGAAGATCCTCCACAAGTTGAAGCATCCTAGATCTTCTTCAATCCAAAGAAAGAAGAACTCTCTTTCCCTTATTGCTTGAGCCAACCACCAATCCACAAAGGATTGATGCCGCCGGCCCCAAGAATAGAGAGAACAAAATGGAAACAAAACTCATCTCTTATCTAGGACCAACCATCAAGCTCCAAGCATGATGTTTGCCGCCGGTCCAAAGAGAACAAGAAGAGGATGGGAGGAATAGGTTGAGTGCCGACCAAGGTAGAGGGAAAAGATCTAGGAGCCGGCAACACCCTAGGAAGAAGAAGAAGATATCCTCTCCTATAGTTGCCGCCCACTTTCCCCTCCATAACCTAGCCGCCCAACCAAGGAAAGGAAAACTCTAGGGTTTCTTGCCGCCCACTAATGGAAGGGCAAACCCTAATTTCCCAAACCAACCTAATCCATAGAAAGAAGGGTGAAGCTTGGGCGCCGGCCAAACCAAGGAGGAAGGAGGAAGAAGGGTTGCCGCCCACCATCATGGACTAAACCCTAACCCTAGCCTCTTCCTATTTCTTGCCGCCCAACCATGGTGGAAGGAGGAGATCTAGAACCGGCCACCTTCCCTAGGAAGAAGAAGAACTCTTCCACAAGTTTCCGCCCACCATCATGGACTAAACCCTAACCCTAGCCTCTTCCAATTTCTTGCCGCCCAACCATGGTGGAAGGAGGAGATCTAGAACCGGCCACCTTCCCTAGGAAGAAGAAGAACTCTTCCACAAGTTGCCGCCCACTCTCCTTTCCTCACCATGGCCGCCCAACCCAAGGAGCCAAACCCTAATTAGGGTTTCCTCCTTAGGGTTTCTTGCCGCCCAAGCAAAGAGAGGCTAAACCCTAATTTCCATCATCCATTCAACTTATTGCCGCCCAACCCATGCTCAATTATATATAGAGTTAGGTTTAGGCCTTGGTTTAATCTCCACCGTCGGTTCTAGGGTTTTAATCTCAACCGTCGGATCTAGAGATTTAATCTCAACCGTCGATTCTAGGGTTGTAATCCCAACCGTCGGATCTAGAGATTTAATCTCAACCGTCAGATCTAGGGATTTAATCCCAACCGTCGGATTTAGAGATTTGTTTTCCATCATTTGATCTAGACTTCATGAGGTTTATATTAGGCTACGATAGGGACCATGAGGAGGAGTTGGGTCTTGGCCACCCGATGGATCGGAACCACACAAACTTGATCCATCAATGATGTTCCATTCCACTAGAGGATCATCATCGAACTATCTCACCAACCCCCATAAATTAATATGGGCTCCATATATTATTTGTACATCCATCTCCCCATTTTTAAGATATCGAATGTCCGTAAATTAATTGATTTACTGACCATCAATTAATTAACATCTAAATCCTCGAGTAGTACCACTCAACCTTATCATCATGTTGACTAAGTCAACCTGCAGGGTTTACATGATGAACCTTATGAGCTCCTCAAGGGGACATCATCAACCTAATACATGGGACACGGTTTCCTCCTATAATCAACTGCACACCATGTAAATAATATCATTTCCCAACTTACCGGGCATATTGATTTAATCCATAGAAATCTCACCCTCTGGTAAATCAAAGAAATAAGTATTAAGTACATGTGCCCGTTATTATATCGGGATTAAGAGCATGTACAACATAATATCCGAGGTCTGATTCAATTATGTAGTCAGCAATAAATTGAATCACCTCTATGTCGATCCTGCTCAATACACCTAAGTGTACTAGTGTAACTTTATGTTCAAGACAAAACAATACCAAACTACACTACAACCATCCCAATGGTTTGTCCAAAACCATCTTGGTTGTGAGCCTCTACTTATACTCTACAAGGGACTGATAACATGATCTTCTGTGCCACACCCAAGCACCATGTTGTCTACAATGTAAAGTATTAGACAATATGCACATATATCATAAATATAAAGTGCAAACAATGATCATGTGATTCTTATTTCAAAATAAAGATGTTCATACAAAAGAGCTAGACTTTCAGTATACATCCCAATAGGAAGACGCTTCGTCATCGGAGGAGGAGGGGATCTCTATCTTCTTCTTCCCCTTGTTTGCTATCAAAGCTACTCCTCTTGAAGGTTGGATTCTTGGCTCTTCTTGTATTCCTTCAAGCCTCGTTTCGTGGAGCTCCATTGTTGAGAAAAACTCCTCCAAGGTGCTCACTTCTAAATTCTTCGAGATATAGAAGGAGTCCACCATGGAGCTCCACTTTGAGGACCGGGGAAAGACATCTATGACCTTCATTACCATATCCTGGTTGGAGAGCTTTTCTCCTACACTTGTTAGACCGGTTATTATTTCCTTAAATCTAGAGTGTAGGGATTTTACCTTCTCTCCCTTTTCAAGTTTGATGTTGGACAAATGGGAGCGAAGAACATCTCTCCTTGCTAGCTTTGCCTCGGATGTGCCTTCATGGATTTCTATTAGTTTCTCCCACATTTCCTTGGCGCTAGCACACTCTCCTATCCTATTGACTTCTTGTTGAGAGAGGACATTGTATAGGTGATGCTTGGCCTTTGAATTTGCCAAGTATTCTTCTCTTTGCCTCCTGCTCCACCTTGATTTCTCCAATGGCTCCCCATTTTCGTTCCTAGGCAACTCGAAACCGTTTTCCATTATTAATAGAATTTCAAAGTCGGTTTCGAAGAATACCTCCATTCGCTTCTTCCACCAAGCGAATTTGCCGTTGAACTTCGGTGGGTTGATGTTGGAGCTGGCCATTTTGAATGTTGCTTGTTGTGGCGGTTAGTCCTCGACAAGCTTTCCTTGGCTCTGATACCACTTGTTGGGGAATGATACAGTCGGCTAGAGGGGGGGTGAATAGCCCTCTTACGATGGATGTCGTAAATTGCTCGTCTACAAAAGATTAGCGCAAGCGGAATATACAAATACAAATAGACAAAGCAAAAGATAAACAATAAAACAAACGCTAACACGATGGTATAACGTGGTTCACGGCTACGCCGCTAATCCACGACCCGATTCGTCCTCGGTGAATCACTACGCAATCTATCCACTAGATCTCTCCTTTGCACAAAGCTAGGTGGAGGTAACCTCTTTACACAAAAACACTCCTCTTACAAATATAATGGAAATAAGCTTGAGTAAGAGGATGGAAAGCTTTAGGGAACTTTGGGAGAGTATTAGAGCATGAGCATTAGCCTCCAAAAGCCTCATCCCCTTCCTTTTTATAGAGGAAGAGGGTTTCTTCCCGTTGACACAGGAGCAGTCGACTAATGCCCTCGATCAGTCGACTGGTCCTGTAGCCGTTGCCCAATAACAACCTCTTTCCACGTTGGATTCCATCCAACGACATTGGCATCAGTCAACTGATGGCGCCCATCAGTCGACTGATGTCAATCAGTCGAGTGCTCCGCGAGATTGACTCCATTTTGTGCACGTGCGTGTCCGATCATTGCCGTCCCTTAGCGATCGGTGATCAAGCCATCGATCATTGCCCATCTTGCGATCGGTGATCAACAGTTGATTGGCCGATTAAACGATCGATCGACCCATCGACTCAGAGCAGTCGACTGCCATGACATGACAGTCGACTGGTGTCGGGAAATTCCATCCGACACTAAGCCAAATGGCCAAGTTTCACCTAAGAGCTACCCTTTCCCGGGTTACATTCGCTCACTCTCATCTCTCAGAGTCCCTCGCATTCGAAGTTCTCTTCATTCGCGGCCACGTCCCTCGGCAGCATCAGGCGCACGACTCTGCAATACTCCTTTGCGTCTCTTGCCTCGAAGTCTACTTCCTCCGACTTCACTCTAAGCTCCTCGTCTGGCGGTCCCTCGGATGCTCCAAGCGCACGGCTTTCGCAAAGCTATCCTTCACCGACTCAAGGCCCGAGTCATGAGATGTGAAACTCGCCACGGCTTCATGTGCAAATTACTAAGTCCTGCACGACTTCAACGTACATATCAAATCAACATAACAAACTAACTTAAACCCTTTGCCACACACATCAAAACCTAATCATGGCAAGAGATTGCCCTAACACTAAACACCGGATCAAGACGCTACTTGCTTGGTCCTCCTCATCCTTGCTTCTTTTGGCTTCCTTGAAGGTTGAAAAAGCTTCTAGGTAGTGGGGAATAAGGATCCACACGGCTAGGGCCAGAAAAATCAAAGCACACGATGCAAATGGGGCGAAAACACACGTCTTGCCCTACTTATCCCTTGTGTGACACGGCCGTGTGAAAACACATGACCAGGTCATGTGCGCCTCGGGTCGGTCAGGCACGACCGTGAGAAAACACACGGCCAGACCGTGTGCCCTTTTTTCTCTCTCCTTTTTGCACAACGGTCTGAATTTTCTCATACGCTTTGCCGTGTAAGCTAATATGGATTTTATTTTTACCTAGCAAAGTTCTCTTCTTGTCCTAATGCTAACCAAAATGGAAATCAAAGTTCAAATTAACTAAATGCATGCAATACAATCAAAGGGAAATGTAAAAACTAAACTTCGGTTGCCTCCTAAGAAGTGCTTTGTTTAAGGTCGTTTAGCTCGACCACACTCCATTATCAACTTGGCTCTGAAGGTTCAGTGAACCTCCATTCATCCATCTCGGAATCGACATCTGGTGGCCTCGACTTTAACCTGCTAAAAGTGAAGCTATCTAGGTAAGGAGCCCTACACTCTAATAGGCTGAAGAGGATGATCTCCCCATCTACCTCTAAGGATATCTGGTGTGCCTTAACATCTATGCACGCCCCCGCAGTTGCCAGAAAAGGTCTTCCCAAAATGATGGGATTCTGGGGATTGTGTCTTGTGTCTAGTACGATGAAGTCTGTGGGTATCACGAAATTTTCAATCACCACAGGCACCTGTGCTAGAATGCCAACGGGCTTCTTGATCGTGTCGTCAGCTATACGTATCCCTATGTCCGTTGGTTGTATATTACCCATGTTAGTGAAAGCCCTAGAGTCAATCATGTGATGATTCTTGTATGGACTTTATTGTATCATATTCCTATTTATAAAGGCATGGTTATTATATTTACTTGTATTGGTGCCAAATAACCAAATATAATAATGTCCTTGAGTAGTAGGTTCTTATCTATATCAATCGATTGGTTGAATCGATAATGAGATGATATAGAGAACACTACTCTTAATCATTCCTAGTCAAGTATTAACATTCAGAGACAATGTTAATGCGTAGAGACTAGCATGTAGGTCAACATGATGACTTGATCTCACAAGTCATGGATATGAGATATCATGTTGACACATGGGTATGCATTAGAGAATGTATACTGAATGACCCACCATGAGAAAGTATCATGGATCGTTATATTAGTGTCATATAATTTCTCATGTGACTATTAGTATGACTATTAGTCCTTAGACCTGAAGTCACCATGGTTCCCTACATAAGGAGTTGCATACTTTGGCTTCGTCAAACGTCACCCGTAAATGGGTGGACTATAAAGGCCATTACTGGGTATGTAACAAATTATGCGGAGGGATGTGAGTGATGTAGATGGGATCTATCCCTCCTATATGACGGGAGTGACATCGATATTCTTGATAGAGTGAGACCACGAAGTGCATGACCATGCCCAAATGAGTCAATATGAGATATTGATCTCATTTGATTAGAGTGAGTCTACTTGGAGTTCAAGATTTAGATTGTACCGAGGATGACACGGTCTATGCCTCGATTGATCAATCTAGATGTCAAGGATAGAGGGACATTGTCATATATTGTGAGAGTCACAATTAGTAGTCACAAAGGTGATGTTGGAGCTCAATATTCTTGTAACTTGGGTAGCAATGATGTGTTGCTAGATACCGCTCATTGCTTATGTTCCTAAATCGGTTTAGGGGCATTGCCAACGTTACAAGAACCTATAGGGTCACACACATAAGGGCAATTAGATGGAGATTAGGTTCATATGATGAACCATGAGGATTAGGTTCATGGGATGAACCAAATTGGATTAAGAGGAATCCAAATTAGACTAATTGAGTTAGACTCAAGTTGATTCAAGTGTTGAATGAGTCTAATTTAGATTTGATTCATCAAATCAATTTAAATTAATGAATAGAGATTCATTAAATTAAATTGACTTGAATCAAATGGTTGGATTTGATCAACCATGGGAGATAAGAGGTCAAGTTTTACTTGACTTGAGAGGGAAGATGAAAGGTCAAGTTTGACTCGACCAAATGCCATGTCATGATGATGACTTGGCATGGCCGGCCAATGATGATGTTCCACATCATCATGGACACATCATGGGGTGCCACCTCATGAGGGAGACCAAGAGCCATTGGCTCTTGGAGTTACAATCATGCATGTAACCCCCTTATAGTGGGTTATGGATTATGTGAAGTTAAGTTGTGTAACTTCATCTTCTTCCTCTTCTCTTCCCTCAAGCTCTCTCTTCCTCATCTAGCCATGGGCATCCAAGGGGTGCTAGCACACTCTAGTTTTCTTTTCTCCACCTATTGCTTGTGTGGATACCGATAGAGGAGTGTACACTTGATACTCTCGAGTTTCGACAAGCCGTTTGGACGAGCGGGATAAGCGAAGGGCGTCGCTTTGAGGGTAATGCTCTCACCTTCTAGATCTATGGTAGATCTAGGTTTACTTAAGCACATACATGTTTTTATTTTTATATATCTTCACACGGATCCGTGGCCGGGCTTCCGAGGTTTCCGCAACGCAAAAAGCGGTTTTTGCGGCTCGGAAAAGTCCAACAGTGGTATCAGAGCCACGTGCGAAGCATGTATGTGTTTCATTTTTTGTAATTTTTGTATTAGATATAAAAATTACAGATTTATATGTTTCTGTAAATTTCCTATTTTTATAGAATTTTTGGGTATTTTTCTCGAAGAATCGAAGCAACGAGTGTTGGGACACTTGTATGCTTTAACCGTTGAGAAAAACTCTCCGAAACGGCGAGTTCTCGCTTTAGGTTTTTGGGACAGCGACTTAAGTTGCTGTAAGATCATTGTAGGGAAACTCGCAAATTTTATTTTGTGAGTAGGGGCGCTGTCCCTATCCCCGAAAGGGGCCTTGTCCTACGATCGCGCCCGAAAATCGCTTAGCGGGACCGTTACGGGGAGGTGACTCATAAATGAAAATAAAATAGGAAAAATTATAGAAATTTTCTGTAAAAATACATAATTTAGAATTATGTATAATTATTTGATTGTCATGGCCCAATAACCCCAATATGATTGGATGTGATGTGTTGTAATTCATAATACGGCCTGCGTACCGTTTTATGGTTGTGCGTGTTGTATAGTGTATGCGACCTGCACGTCGTACCTCTTCTTTTGATATTCTAGTTGTAAATACTTTTAGACTCGAATGTAACTCGAGTTTCATATTTGTAATGTACAAAATGGAGCGGTGGAAAGTCCACTTGAAGACGAGGTTACGAGAAGGGTGCCGATGACACATGGCGGTCAAAGGAAGCGCTTGGAGAAGCCGCTAGCCTTAGGTTGACTATCCGATATTCTCATTGGCTTGAGAAGATTGTAGTAGGGCCATGACTACATCATATTTAATTATATATATATATATATATTTGATTTTGCTTGTATGTATGTGATGCATGCTAGTAGAATAATGCTTGTATGTATATGATGCATGCTAGGATAATTTTCTTGTATGTATATGATGCATGCTAGAATAATGATTGTATGTATGCGATGCATGCTAATATAGGATAATAAAGGCCTAAATGCATATAAGATACACATTACGATTAGATTAGATCATAATCGAATCAACTTGAAAATGCCCACCGAGCCTTGATACCCATCACTAGCTCGATCATTTGTTGTTGTTGAATCTGCCAAAGCAGAGAAACGCATATTATCTTGGTAGGGTGCGGAGGAACAATCTTGGTCCCGCCTATCACGCTTGGGTTAGAGTAAGCTCAATTAGATTGAGCAAAACTAGTTAACTCAATTGGATCGAGTAGAACTATAGGCATATTCCAATCGTTGGAAAGATAGGGTAAGATCGCATTTACACTAAATCTTGGGCAATTTAGCCAAAGCTAACTCAAGGTCTTTTGTAAATGTGGGTCTTGATCCTATAAACAAGAGTTGCATAGAGATGTAATCGGTAATGTGTTACCCACCGATCGTACTAAGTCTTGGGCGATTTAGCCAAAGCTAACTCAAGGCTTAGTATGATGTGGATCTTTTCCTGTAGAATTATAGCTAGTTTGTATGAATCTAGTATTGTGGTTTGACCACATCCATAACTCGATTCTACAAAATTCCTATAATTCAGTGGGAGCATCATTTGATTAAAGGCCTAATTAAATGATAAAAGGAATATGATATTAATTCTCTGCATTGTATGTTGTAGATAACTATGTCGACAAACACGAACACTCTCTCTCTACGTTCTGTCCTTGAGAAGGACAAGCTCAATGGAGCAAATTTCCTGGACTGGTATAGGAACCTGAGAATTATTCTCACCCAAGAAAGGAAGTTGTACGTCCTGGAGCAGCCCATTCCGGAGGCACCTCCTGCCACTGCCTCGCGAGCTGACAAAGATGCTTACAAGAAGCATCAAGATGATGCATTAGATGTGTCATGTCTAATGCTCCTGACCATGAACTCTGA
Source organism: Wurfbainia villosa (assembly GCA_025175895.1). Classification (NCBI taxonomy): domain Eukaryota; kingdom Viridiplantae; phylum Streptophyta; class Magnoliopsida; order Zingiberales; family Zingiberaceae; genus Wurfbainia; species Wurfbainia villosa. The sequence goes on from CM046001.1 coordinate 65,054,944, forward strand.
GCTTCAGAAGCAACACGAGTTCATGAATGCTTATGATATGGTTGAACATCTTCGTCAACTATATCAAGGACAATCAAGGCATGAGAGATATGAAGTCTCTAAGGCATTGTTTGGGTCCAAAATGCAAGATGGGACTCCCGTAGGTCCATATGTACTCAAGATGATTGGGTACGTAGAAAACCTACAAAGGCTGGGATTCCCACTTAGCCAAGACCTGGCCACTGACCTGATCTTGCAATCTTTGCCACAAGCCTACAATCAATTTGTCATGAATTATAACATGAATGAAATTGATAAGCCACAGCCTGAGATGCTCAGCATGTTGAGAACTGCTGAGCTTAACCTTAAGAAGGGAAAATCTGACGCCATTTTGATGGTGCAAAATAAGAAAGGCAAGGGAAAGCCTAAAGGTAAGGGAAAGTCCCAAGCCAATGGGAAAGGCAAAGAACTTAAACCCAAAGGAGGGGTAGCCAAGGAAGGGGCTTGCTTCCACTGCAAGGAATCTGGACATTGGAAGCGTAACTGCAAGGCATACCTGGAAGATCTTAAGAAGAAGAGAAGTAAGACTTCTACTTTAGGTATAAATGTTATAGAAGTCAATCTATCTATTTCTTCATCATGGGTATTAGATACCGGATGTGCATCTCACATTTGTACCAATGTGCAGGCGCTGAGAAATAGCAGGGCATTGACAAAGGCCGAGGTGGACCTACGAGTAGGCAATGGAGCAAGAGTTGCTGCTGTTGCTGTAGGAACTTATGATCTATCTCTGCCCTCTGGGCTTGTACTAGAATTAGATGAATGTTGTTATGTGTCTACATTAACTAAGAACATTATTTCGGTTTCTTGTTTTGACAAGAAAGGATTTTCATTTATAATAAAGAACAAATGTTGTTCAGTTTATTTAAATGATATGTTCTATTGTAGTGCACCTCTAATGAATGGACTCTACTTTCTAGACATAGAGAGCCCTATCTATAACATAAGTACCAAAAGGTTCAAGTCAAATGAGTTGAACCAAACCTATCTCTGGCATTGTCGCTTAGGTCACATAAATGAGAGTCGCTTATCTCATCTCCATAAGGATGGGCTGCTAGAATCATTTGATTTTGAATCATATGAGACATTCGAGTCTTGCCTTTTAGGCAAGATGACCAAGACTCCCTTTAGTGGACACAGCGAAAGAGCAACAGACTTGTTAGGACTTATACATAGTGATGTATGTGTCCCTTTCAATGTTGTAGCTAGAGGTGGTTACAAGTACTTCATTACATTTACTGATGACTTCAGTAGATATGGTTATGTGTATCTCATGACACATAAATCAGAATCCTTTGAAAATTTTAAAGAATTCAAGAATGAAGTACAAAACTAGCTTGGCAAGAGTATTAAGATACTTCGATCAGATCGAGGTGGTGAATACCTTAGCCATGAGTTTCGTGACTATCTAGCTGAGTGTGAGATTCTATCCCAACTCACTCCTCCTGGAACACCACAGTGGAATGGTGTTTTCGAAAGGAGGAATCGTACCTTATTAGATATGGTACGATCTATGATGAGTCACACAGATCTTCCTATATTCTTTTGGGGATATGCTCTAGACACAACAACCTTTACCCTTAACCGTGTACCATCCAAGGTTGTCATAAAGACACCATATATGATATGGACAGGGAGAAATCCCAAGATGTCTTTCATGAGGATTTGGGGTTGTGAGACTTACGTTCGACTTCAAGTCTCAGACAAACTAGGACCCAAATCTGATAGGTGCTATTTTGTTGGATATCCCAAGGATACAAAGGGATATTACTTCTACATTCCTAGTCAGCACAAAGTGTTTGTGGCAAAGACTGGGGTTTTTCTAAAAAGAGATTTTGTTTCTAGAAAAACTAGTGGGAGTACGTTCGATCTTGAAGAAATTCAAGATAAGGACCATAGCACTAAGGCCTTGATGGAGGTTGAACAGGAACCACAAAGTGTTGTGGGTGATGAGGAATAACCACCTGTTCAGGTAGACCTACCTCTTCGCAGGTCTGATAGGGTACATCGTCAGCCTGAGAGATACTCATTTCTCTTGTCTAACCATGATGATGTTATACTCATTGAGAATGAGCCTACCTCATATCAGGAAGCTGTGATGAGCCCAGATTCTGAGAAATGGCTAGAGGCCATGAGATCCGAGATGGAATCCATGTACACCAACCAAGTATGGACTTTGGTTGATCCACCTGAAGGGGTCATACCCATTGGGTGTAAGTGGGTCTTTAGGAGAAAGACTGACATGGATGGACTTACGCATACCTATAAGGGTCGATTGGTGGCTAAAGGTTTCAAGCAAATTCATGGTATTGACTATGATGAAACCTTTTCTCCAGTGGCGATGTTTAAGTCCATTCGGATCTTGCTTGCTATTGCAGCATACCACGATTATGAGATCTGGCAGATGGATGTTAAAACCGCGTTTCTGAATGGAAACTTACTCGAGGATGTGTACATGACACAACCTGAGGGTTTTGTAGATCCACAACATACTGGGAAGGTATGCAAGCTGCAAAGGTCCATTTATGGGCTAAAGCAAGCTTCTCGGAGCTGGAATCTTCGATTCGATGATGCGATTAAACAGTTTGGTTTCATCAAGAATGAAGATGAACCCTGTGTCTACAAGAGGGTTAATGGGAACACAGTTGTCTTCCTTGTATTGTATGTGGATGACATACTGCTCATTGGGAATGACATCCCTTCGCTATAGTCTGTGAAGACTTGGCTGGGGACGTGCTTCTCAATGAAGGACTTAGGTGAAGCAGCCTATATTCTAGGCATCAAGATCTATAGAGATAGATCTAAGAGATTGCTTGGCCTAAGTCAGAGTACATACATTGACACGATATTACTACAATTTGCCATGGAGAATTCCAAGAAGGGACTTCTGCCGATGTCACATGGTGTGAGTCTTTCGAAGACTCAAAGTCCCTCTTCTAGAGATGAGAGAGACTGCATGGATAAGATCCCTTATGCATCTGCTATAGGATCTATCATGTACGCCATGTTGTGTACTCGTCCTGATGTCTCGTATGCTTTGAGCATGACGAGTAGGTACCAGTCAGATCCAGGTGAGCATCACTAGATAGCAGTCAAGAATATTCTTAAGTACTTGAGAAGGACTAAAGAATATTTCTTGATATTTGGAGGTGATGAGGAGCTAGCTGTAAAGGGTTACAGCGATGCCAGCTTCCAAACTGACCAGGATGATTATAGATCGCAGTCAGGGTTCGTGTTTTGCTTGAATGGTGGCGCTGTGAGCTGGAAGAGTTCCAGGCAGGACACAGTTGCTGATTCTACAACAAGAGGCCGAGTATATCGGCGCTTCCATCTCATTCGAGAGATTATCGATAGAGGAGATGTGAAGATTTGCAGAGTACCCACAGAGGCTAACATCGCAGATCCCTTGACCAAGGCTTTGGCACAGAAAAAGCATGATGGTCACACTAGGTCATTGGGTATTAGATACTACGGTGATTGGCACTAGTGCTAGTGGGAGATTGTTAGTGAAAGCCCTAGAGCCAATCATGTGATGATTGTTGTATGGACTTTATTGTATCATATTCCTATTTATAAAGGCATGGTTATTATATTTACTTGTATTGGTGCCAAATAACTAAATATAATAATGTCCTTGAGTAGTAGGTTCTTATCTATATCAATCGATTGGTTGAATCGATAATGAGATGATATAGAGAACACTACTCTTAATCATTCCTAGTCAAGTATTAACATTCAGGGACAATGTTAATGCGTAGAGACTAGCATGTAGGTCAATATGATGACTTGATCTCACAAGTCATGGATATGAGATATCAAGTTGACATATGGGTATGCATTAGAGAATGTATATTGAATGACCCGCCATGAGAAAGTATCATGGATCGTTATATGAGTGTCATATACTTTCTCATGTGACTATTAGTATGACTATTAGTCCTTAGACCTGAAGTCACCATGGTTCCCTACATAAGGAGTTGTATACTTTGGCTTCGTCAAACGTCACCCGTAAATGGGTGGACTATAAAGGCGATTACTGGGTATGTAACAAATTATGTGGAGGGATGTGAGTGATGTAGATGAGATCTATCCCTCCTATATGACGGGAGTGACATCGATATTCTTGATAGAGTGAGACCACGAAGTGCATGGCCATGCCCAAATGAGTCAATATGAGATATTGAGCTCATTTGATTAGAGTGAGTCTACTTGGAGTTCAAGATTTAGATTGTACCGAGGATGACATGGTCTATGCCTCGATTGGTCAATCTAGATGTCAAGGATAGAGGGACATTATCATATATTGTGAGAGTCACAATTAGTAATCACAAAGGTGATGTTGGAGCTCAATATTCTTGTAACTTGGGTAGCAATGATGTGTTGCTAGATACCGCTCATTGCTTATGTTCCTAAATCGGTTTAGGGACATTGCCAACGTTACAAGAACCTATAGGGTCACACACATAAGAGCAATTAGATGGAGATTAGGTTCATATGATGAACCATGAGGATTAGGTTCATGGGATGAACCAAATTGGATCAAGAGTAATCCAAATTAGACTAATTGAGTTAGACTCAAGTTGATTCAAGTGTTGAATGAGTCTAATTTAGATTTGATTCATCAAATCAATTTAAATTAATGAATAGAGATTCATTAAATTAAATTGACTTGAATCAAATGGTTGGATTTGATCAACCATGGGAGATAAGAGGTCAAGTTTGACTTGACTTGAGAGGGAAGATGAAAGGTCAAGTTTGACTCGACCAAATGACATGTCATGATGATGACTTGGCATGGCCGGCCAATGATGATGTTCCACATCATCAAGGACACATCATGGGGTGCCACCTCATGAGGGAGACCAAGAGCCATTGGCTCTTGGAGTTACATGCATGCATGTAACCCCCTTATAGTGGGTTATGGATGATGTGAAGTTAAGTTGTGTAACTTCATCTTCTTCCTCTTCTCTTCCCTCAAGCTCTCTCTTCCTCATCTAGCCATGGGTGTCCAAGGGGTGCTAGCACACTCTAGTTTGCTTTTCTCCACCTATTGCTTGTGTGGATACCGATAGAGGAGTGTACACTTGACACTCTCGAGTTCCGACAAGCCGTTTGGACGAGCGGGATAAGCGAAGGGCGTCGCTTCGAGGGTAATGCTCTCACCTTCTAGATCTATGGTAGATCTAGGTTTACTTAAGCACATACATGTTTTTATTTTTATATATCTTCGCACGGATCCGTGGCCGAGCTTCCGAGGTTTCCGCAACGCAAAAAGTGGTTTTTGAGGCTCGGAAAAGTCCAACAACCCAGTCCCATCTTCAAATAGTATACGTAGGGCATCACACTTACTGATGACCCCAAGTCACACAACGCTTTATCGAAGCTCTCCCCATAAATTGAGCAGGGTATCACAAATTCACCAGGATCCTCATGTTGTGGTAGAATCTTATCTTCATTTTCAGCTTGGTCAGGTAGGGTGGTAATCATGGCAGCACACCCCTTGGTGAATCTATTTCTCGGTGCTATTCTCTCACTGCCCACTCCTTCTTCTTTAGCCTGACTTGGCTCGGGTACTGAGGGAGAACTATCTATGGATTTCGACATGGTTTGGGCTATCTGGGCCACTTGTGTCTCCAACATCCTTGTGTGACTTGCAAGACCATCAACGGAGTGACTCCTCTGTTTTCTGATGTTGGCGACGAAATTCCTCATTGGCCTTTGTTTGGGTAGCAATGAAATCTTCCATCATCAGTTCCAGTCTAGACTTATGTTGCTGCTGTTGCCCATTGCCCTGCTGTTGCCCATACCCTCCTGATGGTTGGAAGTTTCCCGAGTTATTCTTATTGGAGAAATTCGGGTGATTCCTCCATCTGGGATTGTAGGTACTGAAGTATGGGTTGTTGGGCCTTAGATTGTAGTCCCCAACCACATCACAGTGCTTGATCTGCTCTTCTAAACTATCTTTCCCTCCACAGTAGTCCTCTCGATACGCTGCTGCTCTTTCTCCAAAGTCAATGGCCGCACATGTAGATGAAGGATTTAAAGAGTTGAATTGTCTACTAAGCGCATCCATCCTTGCTGTTAAGTGGTCAACGGAGTTGACATCATATCATTCTTCCATAGAAGCTGGGTGGCCACGTTTGAAAGCCCATTGATGGTGGTTCTGGGCCACCTCTTCTATTAGCTCTTTCGCTTCCTCTATGGTCTTATTCATAAGTGCTCCTCCTGCAGCAGAATCAAGGGATATCTTTGTGGCGTACGTGATCCTATTGTAGAAGATGTGGATCACTAGCCACCTTTCTAATCCGTGATGGGGCCATTGGTAGAGTATCCCCTTGTAGCGATCCCAAGCTTCGAATAAGGACTCCCCCTCCCTTTGACGGAAGCTTGTGTTAAGATGGTTCATGTGAGTAGTCTTGCTTGGTGGGAAGTATTTGTTCAAGAACTACTGCTCACATTGCTCCCACATAGTAATACTTCCTTCAAGGTAGGGAGTGAAGCCATGCCTTAGTCTTATCCCACAATGAGAATGGGAATAGGCTCAGGTGGATCAGATCCGCAGGGGCTCCATTTATCTTCATTGTTGAGCATATTTTCAAAAATGTCTCTAGGTGCCGTTTCGGGTCTTCAGTTACAGCTCCCCCGAATTGACTCTGCTGGACCATATGTATGAGTGCTGGTTTAAGTTCAAAGTTGTTTGCTGAAATAGATGGTCCAGCTATACTCGACCTAAATCCTCTAGCACTAGGAGCTACATAATCCTGCAGAGGTCGGCTACCTAGACTTACTTCGGATGCAGCTTGATCCTCCATCCTCTTCTGTTCAGCTCTCCGGCGATGATAGGTTCGTTCGATTTCTAAATCGATCAGAATCAGGCCTTCCGATCCTAAGCGTCTAAGCATACGAAGAACCGAGCCACAAAAATTAGGAGTACTACCTAATACTAAGAAATAGGAAATAAACAAATCTAGCTAACAAAATCAAAGAGGCAATAAGGAAATAGAAAACTACTGCTAAAATAAAATAAAATCTAAATCTAGATATGGAAAATCTAAAACTGAAGTAAAATAAATAAAAAGGAAATAAAGAAAGTAAGTAAATCTAATCATAAATCCGATCCAATTATCCACTTCTCGATTCAATATCAAATCGGTCAGTCCCCAGCAACGGTGCCAAAAACTTGATGCACACGAATGCAACCTCAAATCTCACGACGGATACCGTCGAGGACACGTAGCGCGCACTCGCGCTCAACGCCCGCAAGTGCACGGATGTCGTCAAGTAATAAAAAGATTATCGATCCCACAAGGACTAAGATTCAAGTACCAATTTGTTCAGTGGATGTTATTGTTCGGAAGTCAATCTAAAGGTTGCAATTGTGAGGGTTGTCGGTGGACTAAACTCTAGTATGGTGTCACACGGAGGAATAAAGGAGCTTGCCGCGAGATCTTTTAAAGGAATTTTAGGACTTCGGTTTCGCTTGTGTATCGCAAAACATGTTATCAACTGGGCATTGTCTAAACGTCTAACTATGGTCTTGTGGAAGGGACATCATACACTCTCTCGATGAGCCACCGCATCTATCTGGAGCTATCTCTGCCTTACAAGAATGGGATAGGCGGTACGAGGATGCCAAATCAATCCCTGCGATGAACCGTTTCTAGTTCTATCGCATCCTTCTACCCACGGTTACAAGAGATCAGGCTAACCCCCTAGGTTCCTTGTATAAATCCCCTAAATCTTAGATACGAGGGCTGTCACCCCTCGTATCGCCTAAGCACAATAGGTAGAAAACCAAACACACATAGATATCGGCAAATTCAAACTCAATAACATAATTCAATTTGAAGCAACATGCCATACACACACAAGCTACTCCCTAATCCTAGAATCGAAGAAACTACTCCATAGATAGGAGAGGAAAATCACAAGGCATGTTCATGTTCGAATCAATAGTAAATAAAGTGCGAGAATAGGAGTTTACAATGCCAATGTGGCCTTCTCTCTGGCGTTGAAGTGAAAAACTTGGATCTTAGGCAATGTTTTTCCTCCCCATTACTGTTGGGGATCGAACGGCCGGCTAGAGGGGGGTGAATAGCCCTCGAACGTTGGATGTCGGTATTTGCTCGTCTACAAAGAGATTAGCGCAATGGAAACAATAAAGCAAGACAAGCAAATAGAAATACAAGACAACAAACATTAACAAGATGGTATAACGTGGTTCACGGCTACGCCGCTAATCCACGGTCCCCGATTCATCCTCGGTGAATTACTCCGCCAAAACCAATCCACTAATGGTCTCTCCTTTGCACCAAGCTAGGTGGAGGTAACCTTTACAACCAAGATCACTCTTCTTACAATAAGATTGAAGTAAAGATAAGTAAGAAGAGTTTAAAACTTGTGAGGCACTAGGAAGATCACTTAGAGCATAAGCATTAGCCTCTCAAAGGCTCACACCCTCTCTTTTTATAGAGAGGGCTGATTTCTTCCCGTTGGCCGCCACGTCATTGCGCCCTTGCGATCATGCCGTCACTACGGCCTCACGAACGTCGGATCCCGGATATTGTAGTCAACGGAACACTTGGCGATCGGTGATGGACCTCACCCGATCATTCTTTGCCTCCGTAGTCAATCGGCCCCGATCGGCTCTGGCGATTATGTGCCGCGACATCCTCGGATCGATGCTGGGCATAAACCCATCGATCGGATACGGTCGAACACACTCGACTCGGCGATCATTGCCATTACATGGCATTTGGTCGGCGTGCGTGAAACTCAAACTTAACATAAGTTTGAGCTTCCGGTGGTCGGGTAAACCTTAACCCTTGCGGTCAAGTCTCCGACACTCAGCCATTCGGCCAAGTTCACCTAATGAGCTACTTACATTTCACTCATTCTCTCATCTCACTCGAAGTCCCTCGCCGAAGCTCTCTTCATTCGCGGCCACGTCCCTCGGCAGCATCAGGCGCACGGCTCTGCAATGCTCCTTTGCGTCTCTTGCCTCCGAAGTCTGCTTCCTTGGCTTCACTTCAAGTCATCTCGTCCGGCGGTCCCTCGGATGCTCCAATCGCACGGCTTCTGCAAAGTCATCCTTCACCGACTCAAGGATCGAGGTTGTGAGGGTGAACCCGCCAAGGCTCCATGTGCGAATTACTAAGTCCTGCAAGACTCCAACGCACATATCAAATAACAATACCAACTTAACTTAAACCCTTTGTCACACACATCAAAACCTTATCATGGCAAGAGATTGCCCTAACAATCTCCCCCTTTTTGATGTGTGGTAATCCGTTTAAGTTAGGTAAAAACATTTGATATAAATTTCTAAGGTAAGAAAGCATGTAAACATAAACATGATATAACAACATGCAACTCTCCCTTAATCCATGAAACTCTCTCTACAAATTCTCCCCCTATCATAATTTACTTAAACACAATTATTTCTCCCCCTTTGACACCATCAAAAAGATTAATACTAAGTTATAAACCCATGACATCAAGTTTAATAGAAGGAAAATATCAAAAACACGTTTAAAATCTGAAATCAGAAAATATTAGACTATTTTTCAGGTGAGCAGTCGACTGCTATCAGTATGGCAGTCGACTGGCACAATGGTTTCCAAAATTCTGATTTTCTGGGCGAATTTCAAAAATGCATTAAAAATTCTAAAAAATTCAAAAAATCATGAAATTTGGGGAACATATTTCTTGTAAGATTATTTATCAGTGAAAATTAGTTTTTCATGAAAAGGCATTATATTTCCAGAGATTTGACAAAAATCCAAAAGTTTTAAAAACCACTAGGTTTTTGATCATTCTAGTATCAAGTTTAACACCTAGTTTTGCATCCAATTGTTTCAAAACATGAATACATAGATTTTAAAGTAAGACATTGTTTTGAAAACATATGAAATATCCAACCATGATCTTTGGGCAATATGTCTATGAATTAAACATAAGCCTTCCCCATTATTGGTCTATTATTGCTATTTTGATACTTTAAATGACCATCTAAATGCCATAGGCATTAGTGGACATTTGTATCATCCTAACATCTCACCCATGCTAAGTTTTCAATCAAAGTAGCCTATGGTGAGTGTGAGATGCATCCTAGGGGGTATTTGTATATACTTAACCATTATATTCATGCAATTATATCAAGGTTAAGTATCATCCTAACAATCCACATGATCATAAAGACATATATGACTTAATTTTACATTATGATCATGAAACCCATGTATTCATTGAATTGTTATCATGCATTAGGTATTATGTCATGATAATAAACAAATTACCACCTAAAGCATGATTTAACCCTATTTCTCATGATGACGTGCCAAATTTCAAAGTCATAAATCATGATTGCAAACATACATAGCAATTACATTAATCATCATGATTTAAGCATTATTAAATATTTATAGGCACGTTATCATCACCTAACACTAGTTAAAAATGTTGTCCCGCCATCCTAAGTCAACAAAAATATGATATAGGTCAATTGCATATGGTTGACTACCCTAGGGGTTTTCTAACCCTTAAGGATGGATTTTGGAACCCAATACAACTTCTTTCCTATGGGGTTCACAAGATACTCCTTGGGGATCGATTTCCTAGCTATTACTTTCTTTTTATCTTGTCCCCTAGCAATTAGGTATTTGTAGGCCTTTTCATTTTTCTTTTCTTTATATCCTAGGCCTTTCTTATTGAAGCTAGCTCTTTGGCTCCCTATAATCATGTTCAAGGTGTTTGAGCCAATTGTAAACTTTTCTAGGGCTTTGGTTAAATAATCTACTTTATCTCTTAAATCCCTATTTTCATCCATGCATGCATCACTAACATTAAATGGCATATATTCATGTGAGCATGCATCATTATCATGGCAAGAAGAAATATTTTCATTTTCATTTAAGCATGCTTTTTCTAACTTATTTTCTAAGTCCTTAATTTGATCTAACATGCTCTTATTTTTCTTCTTTGCTCTAAATAAATCCTTAGTTAAGCTAGAAATCATAGAAACTATTTTACTAGGTGAAAGATTGGTTACCATAGTTTCCATGTCCTCTTCTTCTTCGGATGAGGAGGATGAGGAGGCTCCCCCTTCACTTGAGCTCTCTCCACTTGTGCTTGATTCTTCATTTTTTGTGGAGGAGCAATCCAAGTCATCAAATGCCATCAATGCTAGGTTGGTGACAAATGCATTTTCTTCCTTGGATGATGATGAAGATGAGGAGGAAGGGTCATCCCAAGTCTTTGCTTTGAATGCCTTGGCCTTCCCCTTTTCCTTTGCCTTCTTCTCCTCTTCCTTTTTCTTCTTGCTCCCCTTCTTCTTCCTCTTTTCTTCTTTCTTTTTCTTCTCTTCCTTGCTCTTGTTTAGGAGGGGACAATTATCCCTTATATGTCCCTCTCCTTGGCAATTGTAGCATATGACTTTCCCCCTTGGTCTTCTACTCCTATCATTGGATTTATTAAATCAAAAACCTTTTAAAGCACACCTTACCCTCCTTACCATATACGCTTCTTCCGTGCTATCCATGGAGGAGGAGGAAGAGGCTTCATCATCGGAGGAGGAGGGGATCTCTATCTTCTTCTTCCCCTTGTTTGCCAAGAATGCTACTCCTCTTGAAGGTTAGATTCTAGGCTCTTCTTGTATTCCTTCAAGTCTTGTTTCATGAAGCTCCATGGTTGAGAAGAATTCCTCCAAGGTGCTTACTTCTAAATTCTTGGAGATGTAGAATGAGTCCACCATGGAGCTCCACTTTGAGGACCGGGGAAAGGCATCTATGGCCTTCATTACCATATCCCGATTGGAGAGCCTTTCGCCTACACTTGTTAGTCAAATAAAAATTTCCTTAAACCTAGAATGTAAGGAAGTTACCTTTTCTCTCTTTTCATGCTTGATATTTGAAAGTTGGGAGCAGAGGAGGTCTCTTCTTGCTAGCTTTGCCTCCGAAGTGCCTTCATGAAGCTCTACTAGCTTCTCCCACATCTCCTTGGCACTTAGGCATTCTCCAATTCTATTTATTTCTTGTTGAGGAAGCACATTGTATAGATGGTGCTTGGCTTTTGAGTTTGCAAAGTGCTCCTCTCTTTGCCTCTTGGTCCATCTTGACTTTTCTATTGGCTTCCCCTCTTCATCCCTAGGCAAAATGAAACTGGATTCCATTGTAATCATAATATCAAAATCCGTTTCTAAAAATACCTCCATTCTCTTTTTCCACCAAGAGAATTCGCCGTCGAACTTTGGTGGGTGGATGTTGGAGACGGCCATTTTGAATGTTGCTTTTTGTGGCGGTTAGTCCTCGACAAGCTTTCCTTGGATCTGATACCACTTGTTGGGGATCGAACGACCGGCTAGAGGTGGGTGAATAGCCCTCGAACATTGGATGTCGGTATTTGCTCGTCTACAAAGAGATTAGCGCAACGGAAACAATAAAGCAAGACAAGCAAATAGAAATACAAGAAAACAAACGCTAACAAGATGGTATAACGTGGTTCACGGCTACGCCGCTAATCCACGGTCCCCGATTCATCCTCGGTGAATCACTCCGCCAAAACCAATCCACTAATGGTCTCTCCTTTGCACCAAGCTAGGTGGAGGTAACCTTTACAACCAAGATCACTCTTCTTACAATAAGATTGAAGTAAAGACAAGTAAGATGAGTTTAAAACTTGTGGGGCACTAGGAAGATTACTTAGAGCATAAGCATTAGCCTCTCAAAGGCTCACACCCTCTCTTTTTATAGAGAGGGCTGATTTCTTCCCGTTGGCCGCCACCAGTCGACTGCTGCCCTTGGCAGTCGACTGCCGTCACTACAACGGCCTCTGAACACGTCGAATCTCGACCGTTGTAGTCCAATGAAACACTTGGTAGTCGACTGATGGACCTCACCGATCGGCGCGCCTCAGTCGCCCGATCATACCTACGGCGATTCTGTGCCCACGACATCCTTCCGGCAATGATCGTCATTCCATGGTGATCACGCGGCATAAACCCATCAGTCGGATACTAGTCGAACACACTCGACTGAAGATCATTGCCATTACATGAATGATCGGTGCGTGTGAAACTCAAACTTAACATAAGTTTGAGCTTCCGGCGATCGCGTAAACCTTAACCCTTGCGGTCAAGTCTCCGACACTCAGCCATTCGACCAAGTTCACCTAATGAGCTACTTACATTTCACTCATTCTCTCATCTCCCTCGAAGTCCCTCGCCGAAGCTCTCTTCGTTCGCGGCCACGCCCCTCGGCAGCATCAGGCGCACGACTCTGCAATGCTCCTTCGCGTCTCTTGCCTCCGAAGTTTGCTTCCTTGGCTTCACTTCAAGTCATCTCGTTCGGCGGTCCCTCGGATGCTCCAAGCGCACGGCTTCCGCAAAGTCATCCTTCACCGACTCAAGGATCGAGGTTGTGAGGGTGAACCCGCCAAGGCTCCATGTGCGAATTACTAAGTCCTGTAAGACTCCAACGCACATATCAAATAACAATACCAACCTAACTTAAACCCTTTGCCACACACATCAAAACCTTATCATGGCAAGAGATTGCCCTAACAATGAGTTCCTGAAGCTTTTTAGGGCTTCGGTGTGCTATCCCAGCCATCGTGCCTCCTCCCTTAGGGTTTGGGCAGAGCTATCCTTATATAGACATTACATCGGATCACTGCGAAATTCGAAAAAAACCCTAGCCACGTCAATATGTTGGGCCGCCACACGACCATGTGTATCCACATGGCTAGGCTTTGTGTGGCCCTGGGGTGGCTGATCTCGCCTATAGGACACGGTCGTGTGTAGCCACACACCCTGGTCGTGTCCCCTTCTGCGTCTTGCTGCAAAATGCCCTTCATTTGCTCTGAAAGTGTGCCTTTCCCCACTAAATGCTATCCTGCATGCAAAAGTACAAAGAGAAAGTCTCCGAACCAGAAAATAGGAAATACATGCAAAACAAAGTGACATATGCATGAAACTAACATAAAATGTAATGAGATCTGAGCGAAAACTACTCCTAAAACTCTATATGTTTTCTCACATCAAGTGACTGATCAGTCGACTGAGAAAACACAACAGTCGACTGATATACTCCAAGTATGATTAAATCATACTTGAAACTATTTCCCTAGACCTAGACTTAACCTTCTAGCTCTTCCTTCAGCCATGCACCTCTAGGATCCCTCTGAGTCTGCGACTCCTTCATCCTTGTTCTTGCTTCCAAGAGCTTCCATCGGTTTTGTCATGTCTTGGATTTCTCTTTTGCCAAAGGACCACTTGGACTTTACGTCGCCAAGACTACATGCTTGGACTTAAGCTGCCAAGACCTTGCCTTTGGTCTTCCTTTGCCAAGGTCCGCTTGGACTTTACGCCGCCAAGACTACATACTTGGACTTATGCTGCCAAGAGCTCGCCTTGGACTTTCATTGCCAATATCACACTTGGTCTTTCCTTTACCAAGTCTTTACACTTGGACTTCTTGTCACTTAACACGTTCATGGTTAGATCACAAAACATTGCCTAAACATAAATGATTATCCAAATATCAAAACACATAAATGCTTAGGGCATTGTTGCACCAATAATCTCCCTCTTTTTGATGTTTGACAATCATTTAAGTTAGGTCTTGAAATATGCTCAAAAATAAAACATCATATATCAATATGAATTCTAACTTAAATTCTCCTTCTCCCCCTTTGACACACATCAAAAAGAGAGGGACTAATAGAAAATAGGGCTCCCCCTTAATCCAAGACATGGAACATGTTGAGCAAAGAATTAAACAATAGACAAGAAATATATCTTAGTTTTACACCAATAATAGACATGATATAGATTTAAAGAATAAAAAGATTGCATAATAAAAGATCCCCCTAAATCAATGCATCAATCAGTCCTATGCCCTCTTTAATTACTTGGATTATCATACCATAGGGTTAGGACAATTAAGATTGCATTTAAGACAAAGAAATAAGGCTGATTTTGAGAAATATCAACGTGGCAGTCGACTGAATACTGAGGTAGTCGACTACCAAGCCTGAAACTATTGGGATGTATACTAAAAAGTCTATCTTTTGTATGAAGTTTTTTATTTTTGAAATAAGAATCACATGATCATTGTTTGCATATTTATGGTTATACATATTGTCTGATACATTACATTGTAGATAACATGGTGTGCGGTGTCATACGGAAGATCATGTTATCAGTTCCTTGTAGAGTATAAGTAGAGGCTCACAATCGAGATGGTTTTGGACAAACCATTGGTATGGTTGTAGTGTAATTAGGTATTGGTTTATCTTGACCATAGAATTACACTAGTACTCTTTGTGTGTATTGAGTAGGACCGACTTAGAGGTGATTAAATTTATTGCTGACTACATAATTGAATCGAACCTCAGATATTATGGTGTACATGCTCTTAATCCCGATATAATAATGGGCACATGTACTTAGTATTTATTTCTTTGATTTACCAATGGGCAAGATTTATAGATTAAATCGATAGGCTCAGTAAGTTGGGAAATGATATTATTTACATGGTGTGCCATTGATTATAGGAGGAAACCGTGTCCTATGTATTAGGATGATGATGTCCCCTTGAAGAGCTCATAAGGATCATCATGTAAACCCTGTAGGTAGACTTGGTCCGACATGATGATAAGGTTGAGTGGTACTACTCATGGAGTTAAATGTTGATTAATTAATTATCAATAAATTAATTAATTGATGGACATTTGATATCTTAAACAAGGGGAGATATTTGTACAATTAATATATGGAGCCCATATTTATTTATGGGGGTTGGTGAGGTAGATCAATGATAATCCTCTAGTGGAATGGATTATCATTAATGGATCAGACTTTAGTGGGATAGATCCATTGGGTGGCCAAGATCCAACTCCTTCTCATTGTCCCTATTGTAGCCTATTAAAACCCTCATGAAACCTAGACCCAACGGACACGATTAAAAGGAGGCTTGGGCGAAATCTATAAATAAGGGTCCAAGGCTTGGGTGTGGGATATCTTTTGGAGATTAGTTTTTTGGAGTTGGGCGGCAAGATTCTAGGAGAGGCCAGGGTTTGGAGTTGGCATTGAGAAGCTTGGGCGGCACAAGGAATTAGGGTTTTCCTAGGGTTTCCTTGTCTTCCTCTCTAGTGGCCGGCGACAACAAACCTCTTCTTCTTTCCCTCTTGGCTGGAACCCACACCATATCTCTTCTTCCCTCAAGTCTTGGCCGGCGGCAAGGGTTAGGGTTCTTCCCTTGGAGCTCTTGGCCGGCGCCCACACCATCTCCTTCATCCTCTCCTTTGTCAGCGGCAACAACAAGTTTGGTGGCTTGGTGGTCGGCACTAGATAGGAGAAGAAGTCTTTGATTATCTTCCTTTGTTTGGAGTGAACAAGGAAATAAAGATATGCGATCTAGGAGGTTTCAACTCTTGGAGGATCTTTGCCCACACAACGTTCAAGAGGAGGAAAGGTCATACAATAGAAGATCAAGAGGTATACAGGAGGTATAATTCTTGTTTTGATTTCCTTTTGTTCCTTTGCAACTTGTTTATAATTGTATGTGGCTAATTTACTTGGACCTCGAAGATAAACACAAAAACCGGTGATCTGTATATTATCTATTCCGTGGCTAATCGAGGAAAAGAGTTAGGTTGCTTGAACAACAAGTTTGTTCAAGAGACCACTCGAATCGATAGCACGATGATGGATCGATTGCTTGGATAATCCCTCTTCGTCAAGGATTATTTTTTGTTTAATCCAAGGATGTAGATAGGATCGCCATGCACAAGCGACTGAAGCGAAGCGAGAAGCGAAGCTTCGTCCCTTCAAGTGGTATCAGAGCCACGATTTTCGATTTCGTGTGTTTATGATTTGGTTACTTTTATGTACTTATCATATATTGTATGTGACGGATAATAGTAGGATGTGCGTAGGCTAAATTTTTGGTTGCAGGCATAAGATCCAACTATTATGGCCATATGTGTGTGTGTGTATGTAATTGGATGTGTGTAATTGTAATATTATTTGAATCCTCGGGGTTGACGAGGATAGTATTTAATTTTTGTAATTAAGTACGACATTATTTAGCCACTCTTTTATTTTAGTTTACTTTCGATCTAGATTTCATGTACACTCCTTTGTGGAGTATAGGATCGATGGATGTAAATTAAAATAATTTTTCTCGGCTCGGATCTCCGGATGGCTTGTACATGGCGTAGGGAGGAGCGGATGAGATGGCGACACGACGGGAGACATATTGGAGAACAAAAGCCATAATAGTTGGAAAATATTTTTTTTTCATATTATTGCTTCTTTTTGATATGCATGTTGTGTGCTAGGAAAATTCCTCATTTCAAATTACTAAGTGGGAGAGGGATATTTTTTTAAAAAATTCCCATGTCCTCCATTAGGATTTGACATGTGATGCAAATAACTTGCGCGTCGGCTCTGAGTGCCTTCCTCCCCATCGGATGAGTTTGTTTTGCGGATCACAGGGTCAAATATGGTTATAGAAAATTATTTAGGAGCATGTGTACTTCCCCATCAGAAGGCACATAATCTAATATAATTGCCTTGGTATCGAGTAATGGTGAACACTTAGATGCAAATAAGAGTATCCTCCCTATCGGAGTCATTGCTTTTATTTGTAGGGACGAAGAGGAACCAACTATTAATTTTATTTGTCAAAAAGTAAGGTTGATAGGATAGTAAAATTAATGGGTAAAACCTCCTCTTACAAATGTAGAATTCGTATACGTCCACACTATCGTGGCATACGATATTCTCGGTGTTTTGAGGTGTTGGTTGATTTTAAAATTTTATTGTTTGAGGAATCAATAAATTTTTGAAATCTAATATTTTTCTCTATGTGATTCTTAGGTTTTTCAAAAATGACTTTCAACCCACTTGTTGTAATACTAAAGGAAAATAAACTTACTGGACCCAATTATGTTGATTGGAAAAGGAATCTAGATATTATCTTGACTGCTGAGGAGTACAAGTATGTACTCTTCGAAGAGTGTCCTCCTAAGCCTGTGGATGATTCTGAGGAAAAGGAGAAAGAGAGTTATAAGAAGTGGATAAAGGTTGATGAGATGACGCAGTGTTACATTTTGGCTTCTATGTCAAATGTATTGCAACATCAGCATCAAGCCATGCCTACTGCTTATGACATGATGCTCAATCTCAAGGAACTTTTTGGACACCAGAATCGAGCTTCTAGGCATGAAGCCATGAGGAACTTGATAACGACCTTCATGGTTGAGGGAACACCCGTGAGGGATCATGTTCTCAAGATGATGGCTCATTTGAATGAGCTGGAAGTCCTTGGAGCTGAGATCGATGGGGAAACCCAGGTCGATATCATTCTCCAATCTCTACCTAGGAGTTTTAAGCAGTTTCGCTTGAACTACAACATGAACAAGAGGTTGTATTCATTGGTGGAGCTTCTGACAGAACTCCAAGCGGCATAGGGGCTTTTTCGTCAGAGTGCTTAGGCTCAGGCCATAGATGCTCAGAAGGTTTATACTTCTAAGCCGAAAGGCAAGAAGAAGAAGAAACAAGGTGGAGCAAAGGTGGCGAGAGGATCTCAGGGAGCAGTTAAGAAGCCAAAAGGCAAGTGATTCACTTGCAAGCAGACTGGACATTGGAAGAAGGACTTCCCCAATCGGAAGCAGAACAAAGGTATATCTTTTGGTCTAGTCGTTGAAACATGTTTAGCGGTGTTATCTACCGGCACCTGGTGTGTAGATACGGGAGCCACTGATCATGTATGCAATACTTTGCAGGGGTTCCAGGAAACCAGACGACTAGCTGAGGGGTAGATTACCATCTACATGGGCAATGCTATGAAGGTGGCGGCTATTGCAATGGGAGATGTTTATTTATCTTTTGATGGGAATAAAACTTTGGTTCTGAGAAATTGCCTTTATGTCCCTTCATTTAGAAAGAATTTAATTTTAGTTTCTAAATTGTTTTTGGATGGATATTCTATTTCTTTTAAAAACAGAGTTATTATAAAAAGGAATAGGGAGATTATCTGTTCTAGTGCATTAATAGGAAATTTATATACCCTTGAACCTAAAGCTCCCACGATGCAAATAGAAGTAAATAACTCATCTTCTAAATCTAATAAGAGAAAAGGACCTTCGAAAATGAACCAAACATATCTTTGGCATCTAAAGTTAGGTCATATTAACCTGAGTAGAATTCAAAGGTTAATAGATGATGGACCTTTGGGTTCATTAGTGGTGGAAGATTTCCTAACCTGGGAATCTTGCTTGGAAGGTAAAATGACCAAGAGGCCTTTTAAGGCCAAGGGGTATAGAGCCAAAGATGTGTTGGAATTGGTTCATTCTGATTTATGTGGTCCTATGTCTATCCAAGCTAGAGGTGGTTTTGAATATTTTATCTCTTTTATAGACGATTATTCAAGATATGGATACATTTACTTGATGCACCGCAAGTCTGAATGCTTTGACCAAAGAATTCAAGGCTGATGTGGAGAAACGTCAAGGTAAAAATAACAAGACACTATGATCTGATCATAGTGGTGAATACCTGTTGGGAGAGTTTAGGAATTACTTATCAAAGGATGGGATTCAATCCCAGTTGTCTGCACCTAGCACACCCCAGTAGAATGGTGTAGCGGAGTGAAGGAATAGGACTCTTATGGAGATGGTTAGATCGATGATGAGTTATTCTGAGTTACCAGATTCGTTCTGGGGGTATGCTCTGGATACGACAGTGTATATTCTAAACTTGGTACCATCTAAATCAGTGCCTTCTACTCCCACAAAATTGTGGACTGGACGAAAGCCTAGTTTGAGACATATTCGGATTTGGGGGAGTCCAGAACGTGTGCTGAAGGCAGATGCTGGTAAGTTGGAACCTCGTATAGAAGTGCGCTTGTTCATAGGCTATCCTAAAGGAACGAAAGGTGGTTTGTTCTATAGTCCTAGAGATCAAAGGGTGATCATTAGCACGAATGCCAGATTTTTAGAGGAAGAATATGTGATGAACCACAAGCCCATGAGCAAGATTGTTCTGGAGGAATTGAGAGGGAAAGTCACTACTTTAGTACCACCGGTACAAGAGGATATACAAAAGTGACTGCACAGCGTGTCACAGAGGATATACAAGTGATACCTCATCATAGTGGGTGGGTTGTTAGACAACCTGATAGATTTATGTTCTTGGGAGAATCTTCTGATTTGGTCCCTGGCGAACATGAACCTGATCCCTGGACATATGATGAGGCTGTGTATGCTCTGTGACACGCGGTGCAGTGACTTGTGGTGTCTCCTCTTGTACCGGTGGTACTGAAGTCGGGACTTCCCCTGCCAGCTCCTCAAGAACAATCCTACACTTGGGCTTGTGGTTCATTACATAATCCTCCTCTAGAAATTTGGCATTCATGCTAATGATCACCCTCTGATCTCTAGGATTATAAAACAAACCACCTTTCGTTCCCTTAGGGTAGCCAACAAACATGCATACTTCTGTACGAGGTTCCAACTTACCAGCATCAGCCTTCAGCACATGTGCTGGACTCCCCCATATTCGAATATGTCTTAGACTAGGCTTTCACTCAGTCCACAATTCTACAGGGGTAGAAGGTACTGATTTGGATGGAACCAAGTTCAGAGTATACATTGTCGTATCCAGTGCATACCCCCAGAATGAAACAGGTAACCGTAATAACTCATCATCGATCCGACCATCTCCATAAGAGTCCTATTCCTTCGCTCCGCTACACCATTCTACTGGGTGTGCCAAAGTGCATAATTGGGATCAATCCTAGCCTCCGATAAGTAATTCCTAAACTCTCCCAAGAGGTACTCGCCACCATGATCGATCGTAATGTCTTGATACTTTACCTTGACGCTTCTCCACATCACCTTTGAATTCTTTGAACTCACAAAGCATCTGACTACAAGATCAAGTAAATGTATCCATATCTTGAATAATCGCCTATAAAAGAGACGAAATATTCAAAATCACCTCTGCCCGATAGACATAGGATCAAGACAAATCGTAATGAACCAATTCTAATACATCTTTGGCTTCTATACCCCTTGGCCTTGAAAGGCCTCTTGGTCATTTTACCTTCCAAGCAAGATTCACGGTTGGGAGATCCTCCACCACTAATGAACCTAAAGGTCCATCACTATCAACCTTTGAATTGCAGCTTAGGTTAATATGACCAAGCCTTAGATGCCAAAGATATGTTTGGTTCATTTCTTGAAGGTTCTTTTCTCTTATTAGACTTAGAAGATGAGTTATTGATTTCTATATGCATCGTGGGAGTTTTTGGTTCAAGAGTATATAAATTGCCAACCAATGTACTGCAGATAATCTCCTATTCCTTTTATAACCACTTTGTCATTAAAAGCAGAATATCCATCCATAAACAATTTAGAAATTGAAATTAAATTCTTTCTAAAAGTAGGTACATAAAGACAATTTCTCAAAACCAAACTTTATTCCTATCAAAAGATAAAGTAATAGCCACCTTCAAGCATTGCCCATGAAGACGTAATCTCTCCTCACTAGTCGTCGTTTCTCGAACCCCGCAAAGTATTGCGACATGATCGTGGCTCTCAGATCTACACACTGTGCACCGATAGATAACACCGTTAAACATGTTTCAACAACTAAACAAGAAGATATACCTTTGTTCTTGTCGATGCTTGCAAGTGAAGCACTTGCCTTTCGCTTCTTCCTCACTCGCCGAGGTCCCACCGCCACCTTCTTCGCCCCACCTTGCTTCTTCTTCTTCTTACCTTCGGTTTAGAGAAGAAACCTTCTAGCGACCATGGCTTGAGCACTTTGACGAAAAGCCCTCTGCCACCTGAGTTCTCCGGAAGCTCCGCCAACGAATACAACCTCTTATTCATGTTGTAGTTGAGGCGGAATCGCCAAAACTCCTAGGCAGAGATCGGAGAATGATATCGACTGGGTTTCCCATCGATCTCTCGCCCGAGGACTTCCATCTCATTAAGATGAGCCATCATCTTGAGAATATGATCCCCAACGGTGTTCCTCGATCATGGTGGTCGCCATCAAGTTTCTCATTGCCTCTGTCCTAGCCGCCTCTACCCGATGTCCAAAGTTCCTTGAGATTGAACATCATGTCATAAGGTATGGCTCGATGTCGATGTTGCAAAGACATTTGACATAGATGCCAAAATGTAACACCGCGCCATCTCATTTGCCTTGACCCATTTCTTATAATGTTCTATCTCTTTTCATCAGAGTCATCGGAGGGCTTAGGAGGACAGACCTCGAAGAGTACAAATTTGTACTCCTCCGCAGTTAAGACAATATCCAGATTTCTTTTCCAATCAATATAGTTTGGTCGAAGTTTATTTTCTTTTAAAATCACAAAGTGGGTTGAAAGCCATTTGAAAATCCTAAAATCACAATGATCAAAATATTAGATTTCAAATATTATTGATTCCTCAAAAACAATAAAATCTCAAATCAACCAACACCTCAAATCAGAGAATATCGCATGCCACGTGTGGACGATATCTGAATTCTACATTTGTAAGAGGAGGTTTTACCCATTAATTTTATTATCTTGTCAACCTTACTTTTTGACAAATAAAATTAATAGTTGGTTCCTCTTTGGCCCTACAAATAAAAGCAATGACTCCGATGGGGAGGATACTTTTATTTGCATCTAAGTGTGCACCATTACATGATACTAAGGGAATTATTTCAGATTATGTGCCTTACCGCTGTGGAAGTACACATGCTCCTAGATAATTTCCTATAACCATTATTTGACCTAGTGATCCGCAAACAAACCCGTCCGCAGGGAGGAAGGCACTCAGAGCCGACACACAAGTTTGTTGCA
Source organism: Wurfbainia villosa (assembly GCA_025175895.1). Classification (NCBI taxonomy): domain Eukaryota; kingdom Viridiplantae; phylum Streptophyta; class Magnoliopsida; order Zingiberales; family Zingiberaceae; genus Wurfbainia; species Wurfbainia villosa. The sequence continues at coordinate 65,077,848 of CM046001.1, forward strand.
TCACACGTCAAATTATAATGGAGGCCGCGGGAATTAATTAAAATATCCCTCTCCCATTTAGTAAATTGAAATTGAGGAATTTTAAAACATACACAACATGCATATAGAACAAATAAGCAATAAATATGAAAAAAAATTAGAATTTTTCCAACTATTATGGCATTGTTCTCCAATATGCATCCCGTCGTGTCGCCACCTCATCCGCTCCACCTTTTCCCGTGCGCAAGTCACCAAAGATATCCGAGCCGAGATAAATCATTTTATTTACATCCATCGATCCTATACTCCACGAAGGAGTGTACAAATAATCTAGATCGAAAGTAAACTAAAATGAGCAGCTAAACAATGCCGTATTTAATTACAAAAATTAAATACTAATCTAGCCTCGTCAACCCCGAGGATTCAAATAATAAATATTTACACACATCCAATCACATACACACATATGGCCATAATAGTCGGATCTTATGCCTGCAACCAAAGAGTTAAACTACGCATATCCTACTATTATCCAACACATATAATATATGAATAAGTTAAAAATTAACCGAATCCTAAACACACAAAACCAGAAACTGTGGCTCTGATACCACTTTGTGGGAGTTGCTTCGGAGGCTCATTGGCTCCCATGTCCCCGGATTAAAATTTTCACTAATGAAAGAACTAATCCGGATGGGATGAGTTTCCTTAGCACAACCAATTCGTCGTCGTGCTAATAACTTGAGCGATCGCTTGAACAAACTAGTTGTTCAAGCAACACAACTCTTCTAGTTGGTTAGCCGCGGAAGAGACGACGGACGGATCGTCGGTTTTTGTGTTTGTCTTCGGGGTCCATGATTATACAAAATATATACATATGCATAATTGTATAATGAACAATTAAAATAACATTCTCAGATCTAAAAATAAAGTTATAAAACTTTATACCTTACGATCTTCTACCGTATGTCCTATCATTCTCGTGGACGACGTGTGGACGAAGATCCTCCACGAGTAGAAGCCTTCTAGATCGCATTCTTCCCTTCCTTGTCCGCTGCGAACAAAGAGAAGAACCAACAATACCTTTCCTTTCTAGAACGGGCCACCAAGCTAGGGAGTTTGATGCAACCGCCGGCCAAGGAACAAATGGATGAAGCGCCGGCCACCAATACAAAGGGAACTGCCGGCCACCTTGGAGATTGGAGAAGTGAATGCCGGCCACCAATGGAAGGAGAACCGCCGACCAAGGAATAAGAGAGAGGCCTTGAGGATGGGCGCCGGCCAAGTGTTGATGGAGAATGATGGGCGCCGGCAACAACTAGAAGGATGAAGGTTGCCGCCCAAAACCCTAGCTCCAAAGCCCTAGCCGCCCACTTTGAGAAGAGCCAAACCCTAATTCAATTCAATTTTTTTTGCTTGCCACCCAACCATAAGCTTTCCTTTTATAGAGTTAGGCTTAGGACTCCTTTAATCTCCACCGTCGGATCTAGGGATTTAATCTCCACCGTCGGATCTAGGGTTTTATCCCAACCGTCGGATCTAGGGTTTCATCCCAACCGTCGGATCTAGGATTTCATCCCAACCGTCGGATCTAGAGTTTTATTCCAACCGTCGGATCTAGGGATTTAATCCCAACCGTCGATTCTAGGGTTTCATCCTAACCATCGGATCTAGGGATTTAATCCCAACCGTTGGTTCTAGGGTTTCATCCTAACCATCGGATCTAGGGATTTAATCCCAACCGTTGGTTCTAGGTTTTGTTTTACATTCTTGGATCTAGACTTCACAAGGATTATATTAGGCTACGATAGGGACCATAAGGAGGAGTTGGATCTTGGCCACCCGATAAAACGGAACCACACAAACTTGATCCATCAATGATGTTCCATTCCACTAGAGGATCATCATTGAACTACCTCACCAACCCCCATAAATTAATATGAGCTCCATATATTATTTGTACATTCATCTCCCCGTGTTTAAGATATCAAATGTCCGTCAATTAATTGATTTACTGACCATCAATTAATTAACATCTAATTCCTCGAGTAGTACCACTCAACCTTATCATCATGTTGACTAAGTCAACCAGCTGGGTTTACATGATGAACCTTTTGAGCTCCTCAAGGGGACATCATCAACCTAATATATAGGACACGGTTTCCTCCTATAATCAAAGACACACCATGTAAATAATATCATTTCCCAACTTACCGGGCATATTGATTTAATCCATCTAAATCTCACCCTCTGGTAAATCAAAGAAATAAATACTAAGTACATGTGCCCGTTATTATATCGGGATTAAGAGCATGTACAATATAATATCCGAGGTCCGATTCAATTATGTAGTCAGTACTAAATTGAATCACCTCTATGTCGATCCTGCTCAATACACCTAAGTGTACTAGTGTAACTCTATGTTCAAGACAAAACAATACCAAGCTACACTACAACCATGCCAATGGTTTGTCCAAAATCATCTTGGTCGTGAGCCTCTACTTATATATTACAAGGGACTGATAACATGATCTTCTGTGCCACACCAAGCACCATGTTATCTACAATGTAAAATATTAGACAATATGCACACATATATATATTAAATATATAAAGTGCAAACAATGATCATGTGATTCTGATTCCAAAATAAAATGTTCATACAAAAAGAGCTAGGCTTTCAGTATACATTCCAACAAATCCAAGATAAAGATGCGGTATCTTGGCAAGGAGCAATGAATTCTGAGATAGAATCTATGGATTCAAATCAGGTATGGGACTAGTAGAACCACCCAATGGTGTAAAAACCAAAATGATGCAAATGGATTTACAAAAGAAAGAGAGGAATAGACGGGAAGGTTGAGACCTTCAAAGCAAGGCTTGTTGCGAAAGGGTATACTCAGAAAGAGGGTATCGATTATGAGGAGACCTTTTCACCAGTAGCCATGCTTAAGTCTATCCAGATTCTCTTATCTATTGCTATTCATATGGATTATGAGGTGTGGTAGATGGATGTCAAGACAACTTTCCTTAATGGAAGTCTTGAGGAAAACATCTATATGAAGCAACAAGAGGGATTCATTGCAAAGGGCAAAGAGTATCTTGTGTGCAAGCTTAATCGGTCCATTTATGGATTGAAGCAAGCTTCAAGATCTTGGAACATTCACTTTGATGAGGTAATCTAGTCTTATGGATTTATTCAAAGTCCGGATGAGTCTTGTGTATACAAGAGATGTGACGGAAACGTAGTGGTGTTTCTTGTACTATACATAGATGACATTTTGTTAGTTGGCAACAATGTCAAAGTGTTATTAGAGTAAGGGTATGGTTGTCCAAACAGTTTGATATGAAGGACTTGGGAGAAGTGGGACACATCCTTGGGATCAAGGTTATAAGGGATCACAGGAAAAGGATGTTGTGCTTATCTCAAGCTTCATACATAGACACTATTTTGGCTCGTTTTAGCATACAGAACTCCAAGAAAGGTTTTCTACCTTTTAAGCATGGAGTACCTTTATCTAAAGAGATGTTTCCTAGAACATCAAAGGAGATAGAGGAGATGAAGGCTGTTCCTTATGCTTCGATAGTAGGAAGCCTCATGTATGCTATGTTATGTACAAGGCTGGATATCTGCTTTGCCATGGGCATGATTAGCAGATATCAAAGTAATCCAGGACAGGGACATTGAACTGCGGTAAAGCATATATTGAAGTACCTGAGAAGGACTAAGGATTATATGCTGGTATACCAGGCAGATCAATTACTCCCTGTGGGTTACACAAATTCCGACTTCAAATCAGATAGAGATAACAGTAAGTCTACCTCGGGTTTTGTGTTTACTTTGGGAGGTGGAGCCATTGTATGGAGGAGTGTCAAGCAGAAATGCGTAGTGGACTCCACCATGGAAGCTGAGTATGTGGCAGCCTTTGAGGCAACCAAAGAAGCTATATGGCTCAGGAACTTCTTGATGGACTTGGATGTGATTCTTGGTTTACCCAGAACTATCACAATTTATTGTGATAATAGTGGTGCAGTTGCAAACTCGAAGGAACCACGAGCCCATAAGACAAGTAAACACATAGAGTGCAAGTACCACCTGATATGAGAGATCATAAAGCAAGAAGAAGTTGTTGTAGCCAAGATTGCATCAGAGGATAACCTGACAGATCCTTTCACTACGGCTTTTCTAGCGAGAGTTTTTGATAGGCATGTGAAGGGAGTGAGAATTAGATGTATGGCAGTATGAGGACAACATAGTCTTTTAGTATAAGTGGGAGATTGTTAGGATGTATACTTAAAAGTCTATCTTTTGTATGAACATCTTTATATTTGAAATAAGAATCACATGATCATTGTTTGCATATTTATGGTTGTTAGGGCAATCTCTTGCCATGATAAGGTTTTGATGTGTGTGGCAAAGGGTTTAAGTTAGTTTGTAATTGTGATTTGTTATGTGCGTTGAAGTCGTGTAGGACTTAGTAATTCGCACATGGAGCTGTGGCGAGTTTCACATCTCATGACTCGGGCCTTGAGTCGATGAAGGATAGCTTTGCGGAAGCCGTGCGCTTGGAGCATCCGAGGGACTACCGGATGAGGAGCTTGGAGTGAAGCTGGAGGAAGTAGACTTCAAGGAAAGAGACGCGAAGGAGCATTGCAGAGCTGTGTGCCTGATGCTGCCGAGGGGCATGGCCGCAAACGAAGAGAACTTCGAAGGCGAGGGACTCCGAGGGATGAGAGTGAGCGATGTAACCCAGGAAGGGGTAGCTCTTAGGTGAAACTTGGACATTTGGCCAAGTGTCGCATGAGTTTTCCTGACACTAGTTGACTGCCATGTCATGGCAGTCGAATGCTCTGAGTTGATGGTTCGATCGACTAGTTTAAGTCACCGAATCGTTGATCACCGACGAGGATAAGGGCCGGATCGATGGCTTGATCAATCGACGCTTCACAGGCGCTTGATCGCGGCACCGCACGGGCACAGAATGGAGTCGAGCTCGTGGAGCACTCGACTGATCGAGCATTAGTCGACTGATGGTAAGAACAGTCGACTGATGCCAATACCATTGGATGGAATCCAACGTGGAAAGCGGCCATTATTGGGCAACGGCTACAGGACCAGTCGACTGATCGAGGGCATTAGTCGACTGCTACTGTGTCAATGGGAAGAAACCCTCTTCCTTTATAAAAAGGAAGGGGATGGAGCTTTGGGAGGCTAATGCTTATGCTCTAATCTTCTCCCAAAGTGCTCTAAGGGTTTTTCCACTCTTCTTACTTGCTTTATTTCCATTCTATTGTAAGAAGAGAAATTGTAAAGAGGTTACCTCCACCTAGCTTGGTGCAAAGGAGAGATCTAGTGGATTTGGAGGAGTGATTCACCTTTGATGAATCGGACCGTGGATTAGCGGCGTAGCCGTGAACCACGTTACATCTCGGTGTTATTGTTTGTATTCTCTTTCATTTATTTTCTTATCTTGTATTGTTGTTTCTGCTTGCGCTAATTAGTTTTCTAGACAAGTAAAATCCTCCATCCAAGTAAAGAGGGCTATTCACCCCCCTCTAGTCGGCCGATCGATCCCCAACAAGTGGTATCAGAGCCAAGTCGCTTGTTGAGGACTAACCGCCGCAACAAGCACTTCATCAAAAGATGGCCGGCTCGAACATTCACCCACTGAAATTCGAAGGTGAATTCTCTTGGTGGAAAAAGAGAATGGAGGTATTCTTCGAAACCGACTTTGAAATTCTCTTAATAATGGAAAATGGTTTCGAGTTGCCTAGGAACGAAAATTGGGAGCCATTGGAGAAATCAAGGTGGAGCAAGAGGCAAAGAGAAGAATACTTGGCAAATTCAAAGGCCAAGCATCACCTATACAATGTCCTCCCCCAACAAGAAGTCAACCGGATAGGAGAGTGTGCTAGCGCCAAGGAAATGTGGGAGAAACTAATAGAGATTCATGAAGGCACATCCGAGGCAAAGCTAGCAAGGAGAGATGTCCTTCGCTCCCAATTGTCCAATATCAAACTCGAAAAGGGAGAGAAGGTAAAATCCCTACACTCTAGATTTAAGGAAATTCTAACCGGCTTAACAAGTGTAGGTGAAAAGCTCCCCAACCGGGATATGGTAATGAAGGCCATAGATGCCTTTCCCCGGTCCTCAAGATGGAGCTCCATGGTGGATTCGTTTTACATCTCCAAGAACTTGGAAGTAAGTACCTTGGAGGAGTTCTTCTCAACAATGGAGCTCCACGAAACGAGGCTTGAAGGAATAGTTGAAGAGCCAAGAATTCAACCTTCAAGAGGTGTAGCACTTTTGGCGAACAAGGGGAAGAAGAAAATGGAGATCCCCTCCTCCTCCGATGATGAAGCATCCTCCTCCTCCATGGACAGCACGGAAGAAGCCTATATGGTAAGGAGGGTAAGGCGTGCATTAAAAGGTTTTCAATTTAATAAATCTAATGATAGGAGGAGAAGACCAAGGGGGAAGGTCATTTGCTACAATTGCCAAGGAGAAGGACACAAAAGGGACAATTGTCCTCTCCTAAACAAGAGCAAAGAAGAGAGGAAGAAGAAAGAAGAAAAGAAGAAGTATAAGGAGAGTAAAAATAAGGAAGAAGAAAAGAAGGCAAAAAAAAAAAGGGAAGGTCAAGGCATTCAAAGCAAAGACATGGGATTACCCTTCCTCTTCATCCTCATCCGAAGAAGAAGAACATGTCTACTCCAACCTTGCCCTAATGGCATTTGACGACTTGGATTGCTCTTCCTCCGAAAATGAAGGATCAAGCTCAAGTGGAGAGAGCTCAAGTAAAGGGGGAGCTTCCTCATCCTCCTCATCAGAAGAAGAAGACATGGAAACTATAGTAACGAATGCCTCTCCTAAGAAAATAGTTTCCATAATTTCTAGTTTAACTAAGGACTTATTTGGAATGAAAAAGAAAAATAAGAGCATGCTAGATCAAATTAAGGATTTAGAAAATAAATTAGAAAAAGCATGTTTTAATGATAATGATGACGATGCATGCTCACATGAATATATGCCATTTAATGTTAGTGATGCATGTATGGATGAAAATAGGGCTTTAAGGGAAAAGGTAGACTATTTGACAAAAGCCCTAGAAAAATTCACTATTGGCTCCAACACATTGAACATGATCATAGGGAGCCAAAGAGCAAGCTTTAACAAGAAAGGCCTAGGATACAAAGAAAAGAAAAATGAAAAGGCCTATAAATGCCTAATTGCTAGGGGACAAGATCAGAAGAAAGTAATTGCTAGGAAATGGATTCCTAAGGAATTTCTAGTGAACCCCATAGGCAAGAACTTATTTTGGGTTCCAAAATCCATCCTTAAGGGTTAGGAAAACCCTAGGGTAGTCAACCATATGCAATTGACCTATATCATATTTTTGGTTGACTTAGGATGGCAGGACAACATTTTTGAAATAGTGTTAGGTGATGATAACGTGCCTATAAATAGATAAAATCATGCTTTAGATGATGTTTACCTTATTATCATCATGTAATATCTAATGCATGATAACAATTCAATGAATACATTTGTTTCATGATCATAATGTGAAATTAAGTCATATATGTCTTTATGATCATGAGGTTTGCTAGGATGATACTTAACCTTGATAGAATTGCTGAATATAATGGTTAAGTATATACAAATACCCTCTAGGATGCATCTCACACTCATCATAGGCTACCATGATTGAAAACTTAGCATGGGTGAGATGTTAGGATGATACAAATGTCCACTAATGCCTATGGCATTTAGATGGTCATCTAAAGTATCAAAATAGCAATAATAGACCAATCATGGGGAAAACTTATGTTTAATTCATAGACATATTGCCCAAATATCATGGTTGGATATTTCACATGTTTTCAAAACAATTTCTTACTTTAAAATCTATGTATTCATGTTTTGAAACAATTGGAACCAAAACTAGGTGTTAAACTTGATACTCATATGATCAAAAACCTAGTGGTTTTTAAAGCTTTTGGATTTTTGGCAAATACATGAAAATATAATGATTTTTCATGAAAATCTATTTTTCACTGATAAAGAACCTTACAAGAAATATGTTCCCCAAATTTCATGATTTTTTGAATTTTCTGGAATTTTTAATGCATTTCTGAATTTCACCCCGAAAAATTAGAATTCTAAAAAAAGTGCGTCGACTAGTAGTCGAACGATCATTGGTGGCCTGATATTCCGAATAGTAAAGGCTGATTTCAGTTGTTAAACCAATTTTTGGTATTTTCCTTCTATTAGACTTGATGCCATAAGTTTATAACTTAGTATTAATCTTTTTGAAGGTGTCAAAGGGGGAGAATTGATTATGTTTAAGTAAATTATGATAAGGGGAGAAAATTTGTATGGGGAGTTTCATGGATTAAGGGGGAGTTGCATGTTGCTATATCATGTTTATGTTTACATGATTTCTTACCTTATAAATTTTTATCAAATGTTTTTACCTAACTTAAACGGATTGCCACACATCAAAAAGGGGGAGATTGTTAGGGAAATCTCTTGCCATGATAAGGTTTTGATGTGTGTGGCAAAGGGTTTAAGTTAGTTTGTAATTGTGATTTGATATGTGCGTTGAAGTCGTGCAGGACTTGGTAATTCGCACAAGGAGTCGTGGCAAGTTTCACATCTCATGACTCGGGCCTTGAGTCGGTGAAGGATAGCTTTGCGGAAGCCGTGCGCTTAGAGCATCCGAGGGACCACCGGACGAGGAGCTTGAAGTGAAGCCGGAGGAAGTAGACTTCGAGGCAAGAGATATGAAGGAGCATTGCAGAGCTGTGTGCCTGATGCTGCCGAGGGGCATGGCCACAAACGAAGAGAACTTCGAAGGCGAGGGACTCCGAGGGATGAGAGTGAGCGATGTAACCCGGGAAGGGGTAGCTCTTAGGTGAAACTTGTCCATTTGGCCAAGTGTCGGATGAGTTTTCCCGACACCAGTCGACTGCCATGTCATGGCAATCGACTGCTCTGAGTCGATGGTTCGATCGACTAGTTTAAGTCAGCTGAATCAAGTTGATCAGTCATGCGGACAAAGGCGATGGGCGATGGTTGATTAGTCAATCGCGGCGTGATCGGGTGGTGGCACTGTGCATGGGCACAGAATGGAGTCATGCTCGTGGAGCACTCGACTGATCGAGCATCAGTCGACTGATGGTAAGAACTGTCGACTGATGCCAATACCGTTGGATGGAATCCAACGTGGAAAGCGTCCGTTATTGGGCAACGACTACAGGACCAGTCGACTGATCGAGGACATCAGTCGACTGCTCCTGTGTCAACGGGAAGAAACCCTCTTCATCTATAAAAAGGAAGGGGATGGAGCTTTGGGAGGCTAATGCTTATGCTCTAATCTTCTCCCAAAGTGCTCTAAGGGTTTTTCCACTCTTCTTACTTGCTTTATTTCCATTCTATTGTAAGAAGAGAAATTGTAAAGAGGTTACCTCCACCTAGCTTGGTGCAAAGGAGAGATCTAGTGGATTTGGAGGAGTGATTCACCTTGGACGAATCGGACCGTGGATTAGCGGCGTAGTCGTGAACCATGTTACATCTCGGTGTTATTGTTTGTATTCTCTTTTGTTTATTTTCTTGTCTTGTATTGTTGTTTTCGCTTGCGCTAATTAGTTTTGTAGACGAGCAAAATCCTCCATCCAAGTAAAGAGAGCTATTCACCCCCCTCTAGCCGGCCGATCGATCCCCAACAATGGTTATGCATATTGTCTGATACATTACATTATAGATAACATGGTGTGTGGTGTCACACGGAAGATTGTTAGTAATATATGAGAGATGTCCTAAGGCAATCGCCTTATGTATGAACCATTTATATGATAAATGAAGATTCACTATTTGAGTATACATGTTTAATGTATTTGATTGGATCTTAAACTCATTTACTGAATGTCCACGATACGATTCACAAGATGAGAGAATTTGTGATTGGATCACAACTAGTGAGTATCTCTACATGTGTAATTGTGATGTATCGAATTATCCCTAGTCGATGAATTGATGGATTTGGACACCATCAATTTCACGAGACTAGCACGAGGTATACCCTTGGTGTATCCAAGCAAATGATTCTCACCGGCCGGAGACATTGTGATGTCCGAGTTAATCGTGGATGCTAGTTATGGTAACTAGTTCATTGGAGTGACCAGCCGTAAGACTTCATATGGTTCTCTGCATATATATAGATATGTCAATGAAGTTCTTACTGTGGCTTAAGTGCGATGTTCCTCTGACTTGCGGTATTCAAGTCATCTTGATCATGGAGACTTATGCTTTGACATCTTAAGCAAACATCTCTAAGGAGATGTGGACCCGGGATGATTGGGTATAAGTCGAAGTGATCGAAGGTGTTTGAATAGCCTATAAAGGATTCACCACTCCTTGCGCGGAGATGTATACCCATGGCCTCTCGTCGGATTGTTACTAAAGTCTTTGGCCAAAGCATTACATGTTTAGAGTAAGGTACTCTTCGATACATGTGGAGTAACTAGAACTGTGAGGACGAGGAAATGATACTTGGGCTAGGTGTGACGAGTCACTTAGTGGGGACTGACACAATAGACCATGTCCTGAACCAAGTGGGTATAAGATGAGTGAAGGGAATGGGGCACGATTCATTCGAGCTACTGAAGGGTTTCAGAAATAGTTCTGGATCAACCGTTGATCTTTTCGATTAATTGGGGATCATGATGTACTACTAGGTGCCACTCATGATCGTTCTATAATTAATGGTTAATTATAGACGACCAACATAAACCGAGAACCTATTTGGTCACACGCACAACGAGTGTAATCCAAAGGATTTAAAACGAGCTTGAGAATGGGATTCTCAGACCGAGAGAAACTATGTTTGGTTGGACCAAACATAAAGCGAGCATGAAATTATTTCAGTCGCAATGGAAGCGTGGATGGGCAGTGTCTTATGAAGACGTAATGGATGGACCAAAATGGTTTGGTTCTAATCCAATGGATAAGAATAAACCAAAGGGTTTGGTTTATTTTAAACGAATGAACCAAAAGTTGGTTCGGTTCGTTTTAACTTAAAATAAACCATCATGGTTTGGTTGATTTTAACTTATCTTAATGGAGCGGGTTAACGGGCTTTATGGATATGATCCATTAACCATTAAGAGAATTAGTTCTCTATAAAAGAGGGATTAATTGTGGCCTCCAACATCTTGTTGCCGCCCAGCTTGTGTGCGCCTTCCAACTTGTTGCCGGCGCCCAAGCTTCAGCCGTGAACCTCCGGCGACCCTCCGTGATCCCCTCTAGGTTCGGCATCAAGGTGAGCTTTGTCTCCTTGTTTTGGCCGGCGCCTATCTCTCTCCACCAAGCTGTCCAGTTTTCTGACAGCTTTTTTCCTTCCGCCGAGCGCCGCTTGGACGACGGTTAGTGCCCGACAGCGGCTAACATACCGGGATTTGATCTCCGTAATCCTCTGAGGTGGAGGATGAAGGATTCGCCAAACGGTTGACGAACACCTCTCGAGAAGCGAGTTTTGAGAACTCGCTTTGGATCCGAATTTGATTCGGATCGTGATCATCTCTCGATCACGCCGCCTTCAACACGAGGCTAGTAACCCGCACGAAGACGAAGCTCGTGGCTTAGCGGTCATCCCGAGGAGCTCGGCGTGGATACGGATAGAGACGATTCTACGAGGATCGCTCCTTGATGCCGTTTCGCTACACGCCATAATGAAAGGTATAACGAGTTTAATTTCTTTTATTGCAAATTTTAATTTACGCTATGTCTACACTTGTTGTAATAGCATGCGTGTGTTGTGTGTGTTGTAATAAATAGGAGTATTTATTATTTTATTGCTTCACTGTGCTCATGTTTACGAAACATGATCGAACACACACGCAAAACCCAACAAAGGGTATCGAGCCTGTGTTGTGTTTCACATAATCGTAAAATGGTTTTATGCGATAGTCATAATGTATTTCTGGAAATTTTCTAATTTTGGAAATTTAGAAGTATTTATGGAAATTTTTCAATTTTGGAAAGTCTAGAAGTATTTATGGAAATCTTCCACTTTTGGAAAGTTGGAAGTATTTATGGAAATTGATATTTTCCATAAATAAAATATTTGATTAGATTCTGAAATTTGTTTCCTAATTTAATCATGATTTGATTTGGGAAATCAAATCTTAAAATATTTTATTTCCATAAGTAGTTTTAATGATTTAGGAAATTGGTTTCCTAAATAGATTTTCCTTAATCAAATAATTCCATGAATAAAATATGTGATTAGATTTGGAAATTTGTTTCTAATTTAATTATGATTTGATTTGGAGAATCAAATCTTAAACATATTTTATTTCCATAAATAGTTATGACATATAAGGAAATTATATACATGACATAATTGTATGCCATGTAATTGCATTAGATGCATAACATTATGCCATGTGTCGTGACATGTAGATGTATGCCATGTATGTCATGCCATGTAGATAATAGTTATTTGCATGCAAAGAGGATGAGACATAAAACCCTAATCAATATTAAAGCCTACACCTTCCATTAATATGGTTAGAACCGCAGTTCCGCTTTCTTGTTTGGGTTGTTGGACTCTCCAAGCCCTACTAACCCAACATGTTCAAACCATGGAATAGTTTAATACTAATATGGTAAGAGTCAGAGGTCAATCGTTAGCTTTGGTTGTTGGACTCTCTCCAAGCTGGGCTAATTGGTTGAATGCGCTCTAACCATATTAAAACTATTTCCCGATTAATGGGTTGGCTTTAACCTGGAGCATCGGCTTGTTGGACTCTCTCCAAGGTCGATGTAAAGGGAGGTGAAGTTGGGTGCTATGCATATGATGCATACTTGTTAATGTGTTAACAACCCGATGTATGTGTGACCATTCAATTAGTTGATAGCACATTGTGATAGTTGCATATACGTGATATGCAATCGGTATAGTTGATCCCTACCGTCGTAGTTATGAATGGCTTGTTGGACTCTCTCCAAGGTTGTTCATAACTATGATGGATATCAGCCCATTCGGAGATGGACCTACGATCTCCCGAAGTGATTTTGGGGTTTTTGAAATTCGAAAAATGAATGGGATTTATAAATGTATATTGATGCATTTTAAAATCATCTTTCTCATATATGCTCGTTTTGTATTTCTAAGTTAATATATTGATCATGATGTGTTTGAATTTGCATTCCATTTTGGATTCAAATAAATTGACTGGGCCGAACTTCTTGGACTGGCTTAGAAACTTGAGAATTGTTCTCAAGGTGAAAAGCTTGTGTATGTCCTCGAAGCGCCTCTTCCCGCCCGTCCTAGTGACGATGCAACTTTGGACCAATTGTTGGCCTATCAGAAATATGTGAGTGATTCTGAACAAATGAGTTGCATCATGCTAGCCGCGATGCAACCCAAGCTACGAAAGCAGCATGAGCATATGGATGCTCATATCGTAGTCCTTCATCTCTGTGAGTTGGTTGATGAGCAAGTGAGATTCGAAAGGTTCGAAGTCTCCAAGCTCCTCTTCACCTCTGAGATGCTAGGAGGTTCATCTGTGGTAGATCTTGCTCAATATCTTTGAAGGCTGTGGAGTCTTCGAGAAGCATGGCGAGGGCAGTCTTTGTTAGTTGATTCCTCGAAGAAAGGTTCTAAGAGGAAGTCAAAGGAAGCAATGAGAAGGGAAAGAAGAGAAGGGCTAAGAAGGTAGAACTAGCACAAAGGAAACTTGCCATCATTATGGCAAGGAGAGCCATTTGAAGAAAGTGCAAGATTTATCTTGAGTCCGTGAAGAAGAATAAGGCATCGGATGCCCCATCTTCTTGAGATATCTTTATTGATTGTCATTCTATTTCCTCAAACACTTGGGTATTGGATCTGGGTGTGGCTCACATATATGTAATGACATACATGGGCTAAGGAATAGAAGAAGACTCGTCGAGGAGAGTCAAATTTGCGTGTTGGGAATGGAGCAAAGGTTCTTTGCACTCGCCATCGGAGCGTATTTGTTGAAACTCCTGCGGGACTTGTCTTAGAAGGGACAATTGCTTTTATATTCCTTCGTTGATAAAGAACATCATTTCTATTTCTTGTTTAAATAGAAATGGTTTCCATTTGACGTTTAGTAACAATTGTTGTTACATAACTTTGAATGGGGTTCTTTATGGGACTGGAACTTTAAGCAATGGTGTTTATACGTTGGACGTATCCAGTGACATTTGGAATATCGAAGCGAGCAACAAGAGTGCTCGAAAGGATAATCAAATAGACTCCTATATGTGGCATTGTCGTCTTGGCCATATAAGCAAGAAATGCATGTCCGAATTACACCAATGTGCAATTCTGTAATCGTTTGAATTGGATTCATACGATACATGCGAATCATGCTTAAAAGGCAAGATGACTAAGTTACCTTTTACTGGAAAAGGTGAACGAGTGGGAGAGTTACTAGGTCTAATACATACTGATGTATGTGGACCTATGTCAACTCAAGAATTAGGAGGCTATAGCTACTTCATTACCTTCACCGATGATCACTCACGGTTTGGGTATGTGTTCTTGATGAAACACAAGTCTGAAGCCTTTGAAAGGTTCAAAGATTTCAGAAATGAAGTAGAGAAACAACATGACAAGAGTATTAAAATACTTCGATCGGATCGAGGTGGTGAATACTTAAGTCAAGAGTTTCTTGATTATCTAAGAGACAATGGCATATTGTCTCAATGGACTCCGCCCTATACACCACAAAGATAATGGTGTATCCGAGAGGCGAATCTTAGGACCTTGTTGGACATGGTCGTCAATGATGAATCATGCAACTCTTCCCAAGTCCTTTTGGGGTTATGCACTTGACAATGTTTACTTGTTAAGCAGAATGCCTACAGGTAGTCTCAACTACTCCATATGAGATATGGAATGGTAAGAAACCTCATGTATCTTACTTGAAGATATGGGGTTGTCTGCTTATGTGAAGTGATCGGACAAATTGGATGCTAAGTCGATAAATGTCTATTTATTGGATACCCTAAGGAAACAAGGGTTACCAATTCTATCATCTGTGGAACAAAAGGTGTTTGTTTCAAGGCATCTTGTGTTTCTAGAGAAAGAGTTTCTCTTGCAAGAAAGCGTGGGAGTGTCGTCGAGCTTGAGGAGGCTCGCGAGACTCAAATAGACATTAATGAGATACAGTGAAGCACAGCGGTAGGCAACTCATAGTGATGAGCAATCATTTGGACCTATTGTAACACCACATCTTCGTAGATCTGGTAGAACAAATATTCACGAGAGATATGGATTTCTCGTAAGTGAATTGAACGACGTGTTACTCATTGATGATGAGGAGCCTACCAGTTATGAAGAAGTGCTGACAAGTTCAGAAAGGGATAAATGGCTTGGTGCCATGAAGTCGGAAATGGATTCCATGTATGAAAACCAAGTTTGGAACTTGGTTGACCCACCTGAAAGGATAAAGCCTATAGGGTGCAAGTGGGTTTTCAAGAAGAAAACTGACATGGATGGTAATGTGATTACCTATAAGGATAGATTGATGGCGAAAGGATATCGTCAAAAACAAGGTGTTGATTATGTTGAAACCTATTCGCCTGTAGCTATGCTTAAATCCATTCGGATGCTCCTGGCCATAGCGGCTCATTATGATTATGAGATATGGCAGATGGATGTGAAAACAGCTTTCCTTAATGGAAACCTGCTCGAGGCGTGTATATGATACACTGAGGTTTCACATCGGTTGATAAAACCAAGGTATGCAAGTTGCGGCGATCCATTTATGGATTGAAGCAAGCATCCGAGGCTGGAATATCCGTTTTGATGAGACGATCAAAAGTTTGATTTCTCACAAAATCCGCACGAACCTTGTGTGTACAAGAAGGTTAGTGGGAGTGCGATCGTGTTCCTAGTATTGTATGTCGATGACATATTACTTATAGGAAGCGATGTGTCAATCTTCTGATCGATTAAGGTTTGGTTATCCAAGACATTCTCCATGAAAGACCTAGAGAAGTAACCTACATCCTTGGGATTAAGATCTATAGAGATAGATCGAAGCAGTTGTGGTCTTTCAGTCTACATATATAGGCCAGTGCTAGAGAGGTTAGCATGTCGGAATCAAGAAAGGTTTCCTACCCATCGTGCATGGGGTACACCTTTCAAGTCTATGTGTCCGCACGTAAGATGAGAGGATTTGCATGAGTTAGATTCCCTATGCATCCGCAATAGGATCTATCATGTATTGCTATATTATATACGAGGCCCGATGTATCGTATGCTCTGAGTGTCACGGCGGATACGATCCGATCCAGAATGGATCATTGGGCGATCATTAAGAGCGATCCTTAAGTACTTGAGAAGAACTAAGGATGTGTTCCTAATATATGGAGAAGGGTACATGGTGATACGTGGGTATACGGATGCGACTCGCATGACAAGGATGATTCCATGTCTCGATGCAGGTATGTATTCACCTAGAATGGGCGCAATAAGTTGGAAAGGTTCCAAGCTTGACACTATAGCGGATTCGCCACTAAGCGAGAATACATTGCGCTTTAGGCGACAAAGGCGGTTTGGATCAAGAAGTTCATCTCTGAACTTGATGCGGTCTCATCAATGATCCAAACATGTGCTTCGTCGCTATCATCTTATCGGAAATCATCGTAGGAGAACGAAATACAAATCGAGAAAATTCCCCTTTGAAAGGAACTTAGTGGATCCTTTGACTAAAGCATTACCTCAAAGTAAGTTTGAGGGTCATGTTAGAGCTTATGGTATTGGATACCGTGAGCGATTGGCATTAGGCCAAGTGAGTCTGTTAGTAATATATGAGAGATGTCCTAAGGCAATCGCCTTATGTATGAACCATTTATATGATAAATGAAGATTCACTATTTGAGTATACATGTTTAATGTATTTGATTGGATCTTAAACTCATTTCGAATGTCCACGATACGATTCACGGCATGAGAGAATTTGTGATTGGATCACAACTAGTGAGTATCTCTACATGTGTAATTGTGATGTATCGGAATTATCCTAGTCGATGAATTGATGGATTTGGACACCATCATTTACGCCGAGACTAGCACGAGTATACTCCTTGGTGTATCCAAGCGGTGATTCTCAGCTTTGGAGACATTGTGATGTCGGAGTTAATTGTGGATGCTAGTTATGGTAACTAGTTCATTGGAGTGACCAGTAGTAAGACTTCATATGGTTCTCTGCATATATAGATATGTCAATGAAGTTCTTCTTGTGGCTTAAGTGCGATGTTCCTTTGACTTGCGGTATTCAAGTCATCTTGATCATGGAGACTTATGCTTTGACATCTTAAGCAAACATCTCTAAGGAGATGTGGACCCGGGATGATTGGGTATAAGTCGAAGTGATCGAAGGTGTTTGAATAGCCTATAAAGGATTCACCACTCCTTGCGAGGAGATGTATACCCATGGCCTCTCGTCAGATTGTTACTAAAGTCTTTGGCCAAAGCATTACATGTTTAGAGTAAGGTACTCTTCGATACATGTGGAGTAACTAGAATCCGTAGGACGAGGAAATAATACTTGGGCTAGGTGTGACGTAGTCAACCTAGTGGGGACTGACACAATAGACCATGTCCTGAACCAAGTGGGTATAAGATGAGTGAAGGGAATGGGGCACGATTCATTCGAGCTACTGAAGGGTTTCAGAAATAGTTCTGGATCAACCATTGATCTTTTCGGTTAATTGGGGATCATGATGTACTACTAGGTGCCACTCATGATCGTTCTATAATTAATGGTTAATTATAGACGGCCAACATAAACCGAGAACCTATTTGGTCACACGCACAACGAGTGTAATCCAAAGGATTTAAAACGAGCTTGAGAATGGGATTCTCAGACCGAGAGAAACTATGTTTGGTTGGACCAAACATAAAGCGAGCATGAAATTGTTTCAGTCGCAATGGAAGCGTGGATGGGCTGCGTCTTATGAAGACGTAATGGATGGACCAAAATGGTTTGGTTCTAATCCAATGGATAAGAATAAACCAAAGGGTTTGGTTTATTTTAAACGAATGAACCAAAAGTTGGTTCGGTTCGTTTTAACTTAAAATAAACCATCATGGTTTGGTTTATTTTAACTTATCTTAATGGAGCGGGTTAACGGGCTTTATGGATATGATCCATTAACCATTAAGAGAATTAGTTCTCTATAAAATAGGGATTAAACCCTAACCCTAAACCTAATCAACTAGTTGCCGCCCAACACATTGTGGCCGCCCAACATCTTGTTGCCGCCCAGCTTGTGGTGCAGCCTTCCAACTTGTTGCCGGCGTCCAAGCTCCAGCCGGTGAACCTCCGGCGACCCTCCGGTGATCCCCTAAAAGGTTCGGCATCAAGGTGAGCTTTTGTCTCCTTGTTTTGGCCGGCGCCTATCTCCTCCACCAAGCTGTCCAGTTTTCTGGACAGCTTCTTCTCCTCTCGTCGGAGCGTCGTTTGGACGACGGTTAGTGCTCCGACAGCGGCTAACATACCAGGGATTTGATCTCCGGTAATCCTCTGAGGTGGAGGATGAAGGATTCGTCAAACGGTTGACGAACACCTCTCCGGAGAAGCGAGTTTTGAGAACTCGTTTTGGATCCGAATTTGGATTCGGATCGTGATCATCTCTCGATCACGTCGTCTTCAACACGAGGCTAGTAACCCGTACGAAGACGAAGCTCGTGGCTTGGCGAAGTCATCCCGAGGAGCTCGGCGTGGATACGGATAGAGACGATTCTTACGAGGATCGTTCCGGTTGATGCCGTTCCCTCTACACGTCATACGAAAGGTATAACGTAGTTTAATTTCCTTTTATTGCAATTTTAATTTACGGTTATGTCTACACTTGTTGTAATAGCATGCGTGTGTTGTGTGTGTTGCAATAAATAGGAGTATTTATTATTTTTATTGCTTCCGCTGTGCTCATGTTTACGAAACATGATCGAACACACACACGCCGCGGTGCCGGAAACCCAACAAAGATCATGTTATCAGTTCCTTGTAGAGTATAAGTAGAGGCTCACAACCGAGATGGTTTTGGACAAACCATTGGTATGGTTGTAGTGTAATTTGGTATTGGTTTGTCTTGACCATAGAATTACACTAGTACACTTTGTGTGTATTTAGCAGGATCGACTTAGAGGTGATTCAATTTATTGCTGACTACATAATTGAATTGGACCTCGGATATTATGGTGTACCTGATCTTAATCCCGATAAATAACGGACACATGTACTTAGTATTTATTTCTTTGATTTACCAATGGTCGAGATTTATAGATTAAATCAATAGGCTTGGTAAGTTGGGAAATGATATTATTTACATTTTGTGTCGTTGATTATAGGAGGAAACCGTGTCCTATGTATTAAAATGATGATGTCCCCTAAGGAGCTCATAAGGATCATCATGTAAACCCTGCAGGTAGACTTGGTCTGGCATGATGATAAGGTTGAGTGGTACTACTCATGGAGTTAGATGTTGATTAATTAATTGTCAGTAAATTAATTAATTGACGGGCATTTGATATCTTAAACACGGGGAGATATTTGTACAATTAATATATGGAGCCCATATTTATCTATCGGGGTTGGTGAGGTAGATCAATGATAATCCTCTAGTGGAATGGATTATCATTCATGGATCGGACTTTATATGGGCTAAATCCATTGGGTGGCCAAGATCTAACTCCTCATGGTCCCTATTGTAGCCTATTAAAACCCTCATGAAACCTAGATCCAACGGACACGATTAAAAGGAGGCTTGGGCGAAATCTATAAATAAGGGTCCAAGGTTTGGGTGTGGGATATCTTTTGGAGATTAGGTTTTTGGAGTTGGGCGGCAAGATTCTAGGAGAGGCTAGGGTTTGGAGTTGGCATTGAGAGGCTTGGGCGGCGTAAGGAATTAGGGTTTTCCTAGGGTTTCCTTGTCTTCCTCTCTATTGGCCGGCGGCAACAAACCTCTTCTTCTTTCCCTCTTGGCTGACTCCCACACTATATCTCTTCTTCTCTCAAGTCTTGGCCAGCGGCAAGGGTTAGGGTTCTTCCCTTGGAGCTCTTGGCCGGTGCCCACACCATCTCCTTCATCCTCTCCTTGGTCGGCGGCAACAACAAGTTTGGTGGCTTGGTGGTCGGCACTAGATAGGAGAAGAAGTCTTTGATTATCTTCCTTTGTTCGGAGCAAACAAGGAAAGGATGATACGTGATCTAGGAGGTTTCAACTCTTGGAGGATCGTTGCCCACACAATGTTCAAGTGGAGGAAAGGTCGTACAATAGAAGATCAAGAGGTATAATTCTTGTTTTGGTTTCCTTTTGTTCCTTTGCAATTTGTTTATAATTGCATGTGGCTAATTTACTTGGACCCCGAAGATAAACAATAAAAAATCGGCGATCCGTACATCATCTATTCCGCGGCTAATTGAGGAAAAGAGTTAGGTTGCTTAAACAACAAGTTTGTTCAAGAGACCACTCAAATCGAATAGCACGATGATGGATCAGTTGCTTGGGTAATCCCTCTTCATCAAGGATTAAGGGTTTTAATCTGGGGACGTAGATAGGATCTCCTTGCACAAGCGACCAAAGCGAAGCTTCGTCCCTTCAGAAATGCCAATTTCAAGATTTTAGCCAAACTTCAAAAATGTGCCAAAAATTCAAGAAACATTAAAAAAAATTACGAAATTTTGTGGACATATTTCTGAAATCATATTCTAACAAGGAAAAATAATTTAAAAAATATATCTTTTCTAGATTTTGAAAATGATACAAATTTGGAAACTAGCAAAATCTTTAAGGTTTTTGCAAACTTTGTAACACTTTTTCTTATCAAGTGAAAACTATTTTTCAAAATATGATAAACATAGTTTAAAATATATTATATTTGACATTTTTAATCATATTCTTCGAGCTATATGCACATCAATTGTACACAAGCCTTCCCAATGATTGGTCCAATTAAGGATCAATGTCTCTAGATGGCACCTTGGTTCATAGTAATGCATCATAACAAACATGATGAACCAAGTGCATCTTCCTAACATCTCACATAATGTCTAAGTGGCTCAATACAAAAATCATAGTTTCTTAGGTATTTTGTGAGATGCTATAGAGGTATAATCCTAGGGTTTTTATAGGATCATGCATAACTAAACCTCTATTCTACTAAGCACATTCCAAGTTCTCTTCTAAGTGATGAAAAATTCACTTGGGGGAGAGCCTTTGTGAAAATGTCGGCTAGGTTGGACTTGGATTCTATGTAGTTGAGTTCAATGTCCCCCTTTGCCACATGATCTCTAATGAAGTGATGCTTCACTTCAATGTTCTTTGTCCTAGAGTGATGTACCAGATTTTTGGTCAAATTTATTGTACTCACATTATCACAATAGACTTTGATATTGGAGTAGTGTAGCTCATAGTCCTCTAGAGTGTGTCTCATCCAAAGCAATTGAGCTACACAATCACCCATAGCCACATACTCGGCCTCGGTGGTGGATAGAGCAACACAAGGTTGCTTTCTACTACTCTAACTAATTAGGGAGGATCCAAGAAATTGGCATCCACCACTAGTACTCTTCCGATCTAACTTGCAACCCACATAGTCAGAATTGATGTACCCAACCAAATCAAAAGACTTAGTCCTAGGGTACCAAAGTCCTACATTTAGTGTGCCTTTGATATATCTTAAAATTCTCTTAATGACTATTAAATGAGACTCTTTAGCACAAGATTGATATCTTGCACATATACCTATTGCAAATAAGATATCGGGTCTACTAGTGGTTAGGTATAATAGACTACCAATCATACTCCTATAAAGTTTTAGGTCAATTGATTTACCTTCATGGTCATTGTCTATTTTAGTATTAGTTGCCATTGGGGTTGAAACTACCTTAGCATTTTCCAAACCAAATTTCATGATCATTTCTTTGGCATATTTGGTTTGGTATACATGGATTCCTTCATTAGTTTGTTTGACTTGTAAACCTAAGAAGAAATTTAATTCTCCAACTAGACTCATTTCAAACTCATTCTCCATATTTTTGATAAAATCTTGAAGGAGCTCATCATTGTTGACCCAAAAATGATGTCATCTAGATATACTTGGGCCACAAAGATATCCTTTGACTTTGACTTAATGATGAGAGTTTGATCTACTTGACCCCTTCTAAGACCCTTAGAAACTAAGAAAGATGATAATCTTTCATACTAAGCCCGGGGAGCTTGTTTTAATCCGTATAAAGCTTTTCTAAGCTTGTATACATGGTTTGGATAGTCTATATTCTCAAACCCGGGAGGTTGTTCTACATACACTTCTTCCTTAATGAACCCGTTTAGGAATGCCGATTTTACATCCATTTGATGGAGTTTAAAACCCATGTAAGAGGTATATCCTAATAGGATTCTAATCAATTCTAACCTAGCAACCGAGGCATAAGTTTCATCATAGTCAAGTCCTTCAACTTGATTAATGCCCCTTGCAACTAACCTAGCCTTATTTCTAGTTATGTTACCTTGATCATCTAATTTATTCCAAAATGTTGGATCGAGAAGCGTCGCTAGAGGGGGGGGGTGAATAGCGAGCGTAAAATTTTTCTTTTCATTCGTTCGAAATGCAAGCAAGCACAGTGGAAAAATAAAAATACAAGTTTATTTTTACTTGGTTCACAACCCAGCAGTTGCTACTCCAAGGCACTAACAGTCCTAGACCGCGTATGGAGGGAAAAACACTATAAGATCTCCTCCTCGTTGGAGGTAGGAGACAACGATCACAAAATCGAAAGTACGAGAATGAGGCAACAAGCCTATCTCACCTCATTACGATTAAAACAAAGAATACAATAACAAAAACTATTACTTGCTGCTGCTGCCGACGAATAAGATTAAAGCTTGTCGTCGCGTCGGCATTATGACGGTGTTGGAGCTTTGGCGTTGTAGGAGCACTTGAGAATAATCTTGATTGATGTTTGGGTTGGAATCCTCCCCTACTTTTATAGAGTTTGGCCTCAGAATAAGTCTCCTTATCTTTCAGAATAGATCACGAGGTGGTACCATATTTTATCGCGAAGTGGCCGCGTCAAACATTATCTGTTTTGACCTAGCGCAAAAGGCTGATTCGTCGCCATAAGTCGACTGATGCCTTCCATCAGTCGACTGCCCAATGACCAACAGTCGACTGCTAGCCTGGCCACTTCCCTGCAATGAGAGGTTAGCACGGAAAATGGTAAATGTGACGGTTTCTTACCGTCCGATCTCGACCTAGACCTTCCACAGGATGTCTTAGTCGGATCGCCGCCTACGGTCGTCCCCGTACAGAGGATACGACCTTACCATCTCTCACTCACATGAGCTTACCTCTGGTCCTTTAAGATCTATCGCTTTGCTTTCGTTCTTCCACCTAGGTTCTTCGACTCTCGCGAAGTTCCCTCGGTGTTGCCCGACCACCACAGCTCTCTCTGGGTGTCGATGATCGTCGGCTTAGCTTAGCCTTTCTACACACTTGATTTAGCTCATGAGACAACGATGTAAACTTAACTTTGTATCTTTTCCATAATCAAAACATAGGTTCGATTATCTGGTGCCCCTGCACCAACAATCTTCCCCTTTTTTATCTATGGCAAACCAACACAAAGTTAAGGGAAATTAAAGCATAAAACAAGTATAGTAAATGCTGAATGTCATTTCCAAAAACTCCCCCTCAACCAAAACTCCCCCTTAACCAAAACTCCCCCTTAACCCTAGGTGAGTTTTGAAAGAGATACTTTAATTTTCAAAATTAAATTTTGTGTTACTCCCCCTTAATTTTCGCTCTTCTTCCCTTTTGCCATAAATCAAAAAATTATTCGGGTTTTTGTATAAAATAGGGGTTAAAAAAATAATATCGTATATGCATGCAACAAGATAAATCAATTATGAGTCCAAGCATGCATCTAACAGTAGTTAGATAGATTGGTTCGAGGTGTGTCCCTCTGCACCAATAATCTAAAGGTTTGTAATATAACCCTTAGTGTTAGTTTGCTCTCCCCCTTAATCAAATATATGAAGTATAAGAGATGTAGGGGGTGCTAAACTTTGGCTTAAAGAGTTGTAAATAGTCGTTAAGTATAATAGTTGAGAAAATAAGTAGTATTTTGAAAAGGTTATTTTAAGTATATTTCAATTATTCTTAACATCTCACCCATTCTCTGTGTCTCAGAATTTATTCACCTTATATGTTTTGTGAGATGATTTGAGATTGATTAAAGATAGTCAACCTTGGGTTAGATTCAGATTTAAGCTTTAGATAGTTAAGTAACTTTTCGAGAAACTGGCTTCCAGGTCGTGGCGAGGCACAGGGGCCTTCTTTGATCGGAACAACGACCACTTCCTTAGACAAAGTCAAATTCAAGAAAATATCACTTAAGTCATTTAGGGTTACTTCCTGATCTAACTAGTTTAGGATACAGTGAGGTAGCTTCAGCTAGTTCCACTCGGTCAAGTGCACCAAGCTAGATACGCCTTATCTAGCTCGAATACACGAGACTTTGTTTCCCTAATATACTATCATCTTGCCGCATCCTGATATTATGTTGTCAAGACTTGACTAACTATTTTCCCTATCTAGCCATTCTAAAAATTAAAATAAAATATGCAATGGTTTTGCTAAGTAAGCGGGTATACTATTTTAGTATTGCCTCCCCCTGGACCATTGAACCAATATGGTCTATTCAAATAATGAACTTGATCCTGGGGAATCCAAAACTTATTAGTCCTTATATGTGAGTTCAATAAAACCTTTGGGACCCATGCTTGGACTCTTTGATGACTACGATTCACAATAGACATGTAAGATCTATTCGTAGTCGTTGACTTAAATCTGAGTCTGACTTTGTTATACACGACTCTTTGGGTTCCAAGTAGTCGGTTAAGGTTCTTAGATCCCAACGTGAACCTTTCCAACCTAGCCTCGACCTCTTGAACTCAGTCTTTCAAGAGAGAATTCTCCTCTTCAAGTTTTTCAACTTGGGTTGAGTTTCCCTCTTGAACTTGACTAGTTGAAGAGGTTAGAGTGGCCTCTTGCTTGAGGATTTCAACATTCTCAAGTAACGACTCAACCCTAGACTCAGAATTAGTTAATTTTCTAGTAATCATTTTAATTGTAAGGTAAAGTGTACTAATTAAAGAGAGGCTAACCTTGACTTTCCCTTTTGGTCCGGTTTTGAGTTTCCTCTCGAAGTAGTCTTCGGGGGTTGGAGTCGGAGTTGTAGTTGGACTCGGCTTCAGATTCTGACTCGGACTCCTCCGATCTTGCCATGTAAGCTATGTTGACGCCTTCTTCTCCGTTGTCCCAAGTTGCATGGAAGGCTTTCATTGCTCCTTTTTTCTTTGGCCGCCTCCTTGAATTGTATTGCTCTTGGTTCTCGTTCTTCAATTGCCTTCTTTCTTGTCGAACTATTCTCCGCACAATGCTGACTATTGCGGCCTCCTCTTCGGATTCGGATTTGTCCTCTTCCTTGGGGGGTGGTTTGTTTGCAGCCTTCTTCTTTGAACCTGCAAATAAGGCAATACCTTTCTCGAGAGCCAAATTAGACTGTTCATGGAGTTCAAATTCAGAAAATAATTTGTCTAGTCTAAGTTTAGAAAGGTCCTTAGAAACCTTGTAGGCATCGACCATGAATGCCCATAAGGTAGTCCTAGGGAAAGCATTTAAAGCATACCTTATAAGGTCCCATTCTCTACGACTTACCCGATCGAGTGAAGACCGTTGACGATGTCTTGGATCCGCACATGTAGTTGGGTGGTGGTCTCGCGATCCTGCATCTTTAGATTGTATAGTTTATTTAAAAACAAATCCCTTTTACATACCTTAGCATCAAGTGTTCCTTTGTGTAGCTTGATTAATTTGTTCCATAGGTCCTTTGCGCTGATGAAGGGTTCGATGTGGTTGAGCTCCTCTTTGGATAGATCGCACTGCAACATTTGGGTCACCTTTGCATCGGCTTCGATTTGTTTCTTGGTTGCATTGGTCAACTTGTCAAAGTCCAAGGGCTCACCTTGATCATTGGTGGGTAGAGAAAAGCCACTTTGGATGATTATCCAAGTCTCGACTTGTGATTTTAGAAAATACTCCATCCGATCTTTCCAATAACGAAAATCATCTCCGTTAAAGAACGGAGGTTGGGTGGTGTTGTACCCCTCAATGTGGGCCATTAAATATCTTGCAAAACATGAATAAAAACCAACAAGAATTCCAAGACTTGGTATTGGATTAGTAATGTGGGAAATAATAATAAATAAATAGAAATAAATAAGAAGAATAAGAAACTAACAAAAACTAGAAACTTACGACCTTCGATGTCCCCAAAAGGGTACTAGACATTGGTTTTTGGGGATGGAAATAGCTTGTAACGAGGGTAAACCCTCATAAAAATTGTAGATCTCTTAGAGAACTTCGATTTGGTAGGTAGATCGTTTTGTGAGTCCACTTGTGCGAAAAGTTATGGCCATTTTATCGTCGACTACTCCAAAAGAGAATACTTGGAAACACACAACCAAAAGAAAAGTACCAAGACTTCATCTTGGATTAGTAGTGCGGGAAAAAAAAACCTAAGAAAACACGAATCGAAAAATATGAAAAGAAAACCAAAAAGTGCTAGATTGGTGGTTTCACCAAATCTTAGCGCTCCCGTTCTGATACCAATTGTTGGATCGAGAAGTGTCGCTAGAGGGCGGGTGAATAG
The DNA here is from genome assembly GCA_025175895.1 of Wurfbainia villosa. Classification (NCBI taxonomy): domain Eukaryota; kingdom Viridiplantae; phylum Streptophyta; class Magnoliopsida; order Zingiberales; family Zingiberaceae; genus Wurfbainia; species Wurfbainia villosa. Next base: position 65,104,590 of record CM046001.1, read on the forward strand.
CGAGAATAAAGTTTTTCTTTTCGTTCGTTCAAAATACGAGCAAGCATAGTAGAAAAATAAAAAGACAAGTTTATTTTTACTTGGTTCACAACCCAGCGGTTGCTACTCTAAGGCCCTAACGATCCTAGACCACGTACGGAGGGCAAAGCACTATAAGATCTCCTCCTCGTTGGAGGTAGGAGACAACGATCACAAAATCGAAAGTACGAGGATGAGGCAACAAGCCTACCTCACCTCGTTTTGATTAAAACAAAGAATACAATAACAAAAAATATTACTTGCTGCTATTGCCGACAAAAAAGATTAAAGCTTGTCGTTGCGTCGGCGTTATGATGGTGTTGGAGCTTTGGCGTTGTAGGAGCACTTGAGAATAATCTTGATTGATGTTTGGTTTGAAATCCTCCCCTCCTTTTATAGAGTTTGGCCTCAGAATAAGTCTCCTCATCTTTCGGAATAGATCACGAGGTGGTACCATATTTTATCGCAAAGTGGCCCATCAAACATTATCCATTTTAACCTAGCACAAAAGGCTGATTCGTCGCCATAAGTCGACTGATGCCTTCCATCGATCCGATGAGCATCGCGATCGCCTAATGACCCTTACATTGAGATATTTACATGGAAAATAGTAAATGCGACGGTTTCTTACCATCCGATCTCAACCTAGACCTTCCACAGGAAGTTTTAGTCAGATCGCCACCTACGATCGTCCCCGTATAGAGGACATGACCTTACCATCTCTCACTCACATGAGCTTACCTCTAGTCCTTTAAGATTTGTCACTTTTCTTCTGGTCTTCCACCTAGGTTCTTTGACTCCCACGAGGTTCCCTTGGTGTTGCCCGACCACCACAACTCTCTCTGGGTGTCGCTGACCTTGGGCTTAGCTTAACCTTTCTGCACACTTGATTTAGCTCGTGAGACAACGATGTAAACTTAACTTTGTGTCTTTTTCATAATCAAAACACAGGTTCGATTATCTAGTGCCCCTGCGCTAATAATAAAGACCCATCTTGTAGTAACATTGGTGCTATCATTGGGTCTAGGGACTAGCTCCCATACTTGACTCCTCTCAAATTGAGCCAATTCTTCTTGCATTGCTAAGATCTAATCTGGATCAAGTAATGCATCATTGATAGATTTGGGCACAAATTGTGAGATGAGAGCTATTTGACTAGAGGGAGCTCTATGAAAAGACCTAGCTCTAACACCTTGAGATAATTCTCCTACAACTTGATCTAGAGGATGATTTTGATGAATTATTATTGTTCTAGGAGGTGTTTCAAGTTGATTTAGATCATTGTTATCCTCCTTTCTCCTCTCATCATTGGAATCTCCTCTTCCTCCCCCTTAACCATTACCCCCTAAGGTCAAGTTTTGAAATTTTTGGTTAATATCTTGGTTTTTGTCATTGATATCATTATCAATGGGGGATTTCCTAGGATAAGTGGTAGAGATTTCATCAAATTTAACATTTAGGGATTCCTCAACCTTTTGAGTTCTTTTGTTATAGACTCTATATCCTCTACTAGTGGATGAGTATTCAACTAGGATTGCCTCATCCGTTTTGGACTCAAATTTTCCTAAATTGTCTTTGGTGTTTAAGATATAAACTTTGCATTCAAAGACTTTGAAGTAATGAATTGTAGGAATTGTGCCATTCCATAATTCAAAGGGTGTTTTTTCTAAAAACCTATGGATTAAGACCCTATTTTGGATATAGCAAGCGGTATTAACTGCTTCCGTCCACAAGTAGCTAGGAAGTGAATATGCATTAAGCATAGTCCTAGCCGCCTCATGTAGGGCATGATTTCTCCTTTCCACCACCCCATTTTGTTGGGGTGTTCTAGGATAAGAGAATTCATGCTTGTACCCTTCTTCTAAGCAAAATTTTGAGAAATTAGAATTCTCAAATTCTCCACCATGATCACTACGGATCCGGTTGATTTTGAGATTTCTTTCATTCTCTACTCTTTTGCTAAAACCTATGATTATTCCCAGAGTATCATCCTTATGTTTCATAAAATATACCCATGTGTATCTATAAAAATCATCAACTATAACTAAGAAATATTTACTACCATTCAAAGAAGGAATGCTATGACAATCAAATAAATCTAAGTGTAAAAGCTCTAATGGTAAAGAAGTATTAATTAAAGTTTTACCCTTGTGTGATGACTTTGATTGTTTTCCTTCTTGGCATTCATCACACATCTTATCCTTGATGTACTTCATTTTTGGCAACCCTTTGACTAGATCCATCTTGGCTATCTTGGCAATATTTTTCATGTTGGTGTGCCCAAGCCTCCTATGCCATAACCAACTTTCTTCTTTTTTTGCCATAAGACACTTAGGGGAAATATTAGAAGCATAGGATAAATCAACATAATAAATATTGGATTTCCTATATCCTACTAACATACAATCATTTAATTTCTTGTGTCTAATAAAGCACTTTGTGGAATTAAATTCAACATTAAAATTAGCATCACAAAGTTGACTAACACTAAGTAAATTAAATTTCATGTTGTTGACTAGAAAGACCTTATGAATAATAAGTTTTGGGGATACCTCAATTGTGCCTTTACCTAGAATTTTGAGTTTACCACTATTCCCAAAAGACACAGTCCCCTTGCTTATGTAGTTGATTGTGGAAAACTTGCTCACATCTCCAGTCATATGTCTTGAGCATCCGTTATCCACAATCCACATACCTGGTCCACCTACCTATACAACATGAAAAACACAAGCCTTAGGTACCCAAATTTTTGGACCGGTAGCATCAACTAGAAATTTCTTTGGAATCCAAGCCTTTCTAACCTTGCTCCTAAGTATTACTTTTCTACTAATTAGGGAGGTAAATGCTACTTCCTTGTCCTTAGGTCTATAACATATGTCGGCCTTGTTATAAATGACCGTTTGGACCCCAAGCATCATGTCAAGATATTTGGACCCACTAGTATATTTTTCTAAGCATGTCCTTAATTCACATACTTCTTTTTTAAGTTCATCATTTTCATCCTTAAATAAGCATGCATCATTAAATGAAATTTCTACATTCTTAATTGCCCTAATTTCTACCTTCAAATCCTTAATCCTATATTTTGATTTATTTAATGAATTTTGAAGACATGCAATGGTTTTGTACAATAATTCTACCCTAGGAGAGTCTCTTATCTCATCGTCACTAGAGGATGATTCGTCGCTTGATGATGATGACTCCTCTTGGCTTGAGGCTTCTGTGTCATCCTCCACGACCATGAGTGTTAAGTTGCGTGTGACGTGGCAAAGCTCCTCCTCATCGGATGAATCCTCAACGCTTTGTGTATCCCATATTTGTGCTACCATGGCCTCCTTCTTCTTTTCTCTCTTATCCTTATTCTTCTTTTCCTTCTCCTCCTTCTTCTTTAGGTCTAGGAAATTCGGCTTGATGTGCCCTTTCTTATTACATCCATAACAAGTCACGTTAGTGTTAGAAATGGAACTACTAGAGGATTTACCTTTTGAGGATTGGAACATCCTCCTCACATCCTTCTTGGTGAGCTTCCTTGATCTCCCATCAAACTTCTTCACGTAATGAGCCACCTCGCTTGCCGACAACTCATCACCACTACTAGAGGACTCCTCCGATTCGGATGATGAAGAAACCTCCTTTTCTTTCTTCTTCTTCTCCTTTTTACCTACAAAAAGAGCTACACCTTTCTTCTTCAACGAAGTGTTAGCTTGCTCATGCAACTCAAATTCACAAAATAGTTCATCTAATTTAAATAAGAAAAGGTCCCTAGAAACCTTATAAGCATCTACCATTGATGCCCATAAAGTTGTTCTAGGGAAGGCTTGAAGGACATACCTTACTAGGTCGCGATTTTCTACCTACTCACCTATTACATGTAGTTCGTTGACTACCTCCTTGAATCGACCGTGCATTTGGCTCATGGTCTCGTTGGTCTTCATGTTGAAGTTTTGGAGTTGACCTATCAATAGGTCCCTCTTGGCTCTTCTTGTCTCCTTTGACCCTTCATTTAGTTCGATGAGCTTCTCCCAAAGCTCTTTTGCAGAGTTGAAGGGGTCGACCTTAGATAGTTGCTCCTTGGATAGACCACATTGTAGTGTGGTCATTGCTTTTGTGTTGGCTTGAGCCTTCTTCGCCATTTCTCTTGTCCACTCCTTTGTTTGTATTGGTGTTAGGGAAATCTCTTGCCATGATAAGGTTTTGATGTGTGTGGCAGAGGGTTTAAGTTAGGTTGTGATTATGATTTGATATGTGCGTTGGAGTCTTGTAGGGCTTAGTAATTCGCACATGGAGCCTAGGCGGGTTCACCACTCACAACCTCGTGCCTGAGTCGGAGAAGGAGCATTGCAGAGCCGTGCACTTGATGCTGCCAAGGGACCGCCAGATGAGATGACTTGAAGCTAAGCCAAGGAAGCAGACTTCGGAGGCAAGAGACATGAAGGAGCATTGTAGAGCCGTGTGCCTGATCCTGCCGAGGGACGTGGCCATGAACGAAGAGAGCTTCAGCGAGGGACTTCAAGTGAGATGAGAGAATGAGTGAAATGTAAGTAGCTCATTAGGTGAACATGGCTATTTGGCTAAGTGTTGGATGGGATTTCCCGACATCAAGTTGACTACCATGTTATGGTAGTCGACTACTCTAAGTCGACGGTGACTCGACTAGTGTTCGAGTTCGGTTCAAGTGCCAACAGTCGACTGCCATGGATTGGCAGTCGACTGCGAGACCACCAGTCGACTGATGAAGGCATCAGTCGACTGGTCATAAGTGTTTCGGGCACAAAATAGAGTCGAGCTCGTGGAGCACTCGACTGATCGAGCATCAGTCGACTGATGGCAATATCAGTCACTGAAGCCAATGCCATTGGATGAAATCCAACGTGGAAAGCAGCCGTTATTGGGCAACGGCTACAGGACCAGTCGACTGATAGGGAGATCAGTCGACTGCTCCTGTGTCAATGGGAAGAAACCCTCTTCCTCTATAAAGAGGAAGGGTGTGGGGCTTTGGGAACCTAATGCTTCAACTCATAACTTCTCCCAAAGTGCTCTAAGGGTTTTTCCACTCTTCTTCTTGTGCTAATTCTCATTCAATTGTAAGAAGAGTGATTGTAAAGAGGTTACCTCCACCTAGATTGGTGCAAAGGAGAGACTTAGTGGATTTGGCAAAGGAGTGATTCACCTTGGACGAATCGGGATCATGGATTAGCGGCGTAGCCGTGAACCACGTTACGACCTTGTGTTAGCATTGTTTTTTTTTCCTTTGCTTTGTTTTTATTTTCTTGATTTGCTTGTCTTGTTGTTTCCGTTGCGCTAATCTTTTTGTAGACGAGCAAATACCATTATCCAACGTAAGAGGGCTATTCACCCCCTCTAGCCAGCCAATCGATCCCCTACAAGTGGTATTAGAGTCAAGGAAAGCTTGTCGAGGACTAACCACCACAACAAGCACATTCAAGGATGGCCGACTCAAATATTCACCCACCAAAATTCGAAGGCGAATTCTCTTGGTGGAAAAAGAGAATGGAGGTATTTTTCGAGACCAATTTTGAAATTCTCTTAATTATGGAAAAGGGTTTCGAATTGCCTAGGAATGAAGATGGGGAGCCATTGGAGAAAGCAAGGTGGAGCAAGAGGCAAAGGGAAGAATACATGGCAAATTCAAAGGCCAAGCACCACCTCTACAATGTACTCCCCCAACAAGAGGTGAATAGGATAGGGGAATGCTCTAGTGCGAAGGAGATGTGGGAGAAGCTAGTAGAGCTTCATGAAGGCACCTCGGAAGCCAAACTTGCAAGGAGAGACCTCCTCCACTCCCAACTATCCAACATAAAATTAGAAAAGGGAGAAAAGGTAACATCATTGCATTCTAGGTTTAAAGAAATTTTGATTGGACTATCAAGTGTAGGAGAAAGACTCTCCAACCGGGATATGGTAATGAAGGCCATTGATGCTTTTCCCCGGTCATCAAAATGGAGCTCAATGGTGGACTCCTTCTACATGTCCAAGAACTTAGAAGTGAGCACCTTGGAGGAGTTCTTTTCAACAATGGAGCTCCATGAAACGAGGCTTGAAGGAATAGTTGAAGAGCCTAGAATTCAACCTTCAAGAGGAGTAGCTTTGATGGCACATAAGGGGAAGAAGAAAATGGAGATCCCGTCCTCCTCCAATGAAGTGTCATCATCTTCCTCCATGGATAGCATGGAAGAAGCCTATATGGTAAGGAGGGTAAGGCGTGCATTAAAAGGTTTTAGATTTAATAAATCTAATGATAGGAATAGAAGACCAAGGGGGAAAATTATTTGCTATAATTGCCAAGGAGAGGGACACATAAGGGACAATTGTCCTCTCCTAAACAAGAGCAAAGAAGAGAGGAAGAAGAAAGAAGAAAAGAAAAAGAAGAAGGGCAGCAAGAGGAAAGAAGAAGAGAAGAAAGCCAAAGAAAAGGGAAAGACAAAGGCACTAAAGGCAAGAACTTGGGATGACCCCTCCTCATCATCTTCATCATCATCGGAAGAGGAGAATGCCTTTGTCACCATCTTAGCCCTAATGGCCTTTGACGACTTGGATTGCTCCTCCTCCGAGCAAGAAAATGAAGAAGCAAGCTCAAGTGAAGAGAGATCAAGTGAAGGGGGAGCCTCCTCTACATCCTCATCATCGGAAGGCGACTTGGTAAGTGAGGTAACAAATCTACCCCCTAAGCAAATTATGTCTATGATTTCTAGCCTCACTAGGGATTTATTTAGAGCTAAAAAGAGAAATAAGAGCATGTTAGATCAAATTAATGATTTAGAACCAAAATTAGAAAAAGCATGTTTAAATATTAATGAAAATATTTCTTCTAGTCATGATGATGCATGCTCACATGAATATATGCCATTTAATGTTAGTGATGCATGTATGGATGAAAATAGGGCTTTAAGGGAAAAGGTAGACTATTTGACCAAAGCCCTATAAAAGTTCACTATAGGCTCCAATACCCTTAACATGATCATAGGGAGCCAAAGGGAAAGCTTCAACAAGAAAGGCCTAGGATATAAAGAAAAGAAAAATGAATAGGCCTATAAATGCCTAATAGCTAGGGGTCAAGACAAGAAGAAGGTAACTGCTAGAAAATGGATCCCTAAGGAATTTCTAGTGAACCTAATAGGAAAGAACTTATTTTGGGTTCCAAAAGCCATCCTTAAGGGTTAGGAAAACCCTAGGATAGTCAACCATATGGACTTTACCTATATCATATTTTTGGTTGACTTAGGATGACGGGACAACATTTTTGAAATAGTGTTAGGTGATGATAATGCACCTATAAGTAGATAATTCATGCTTTAGGTGAGATTTGCTTTATTATCATCATGTAATACCTAATGCATGATCACAATTTGATGAATACATTTGTTTCATGGTCATAATGTAAAATTAATTCATATACATATTTATGATCATGAGGATTGTTAGGATGATATTTAACCTTGATAGAATTGCATGAATATAATGGTTAAGTATATACAAATGCCTTTAGGATACATCTCACACTCACTATAGATTACCATGATTGAAAACTTAGCATGAGTGAGATGTTAGGATGATACAAATGTCCACTAATGCCTATGGCATTTAGATGGTCATTTAAAGTATCAAAATAGAAATAATAGACCAATCATGGGGAAGGCTTATGTTTAATTCATAGACATATTGCCCAAAGATCATGGTTGGATATTTCAAATGTTTTCAAAACAATTTCTTACTTTAAAATCTGTGTATTCATGTTTTGAAATAATCCAAAGCAAAACTAGGTGTTAAAATGGATACTAACATGATAAAAAACCTAGTGGTTTTTAAAGCTTTTGGATTTTTGGCAAATACTTGGAAATATAATGATTTTTCATGAAGAACTATTTTTCTTTGATAAATATACTTACAAGAAATATGTTCCCCGAATTTCATGATTTTTAAAATTTTATAGATTTTCTAGTGCATTTCTGAAATTCACCCCGAAAAATCAGAAATTCTGAAATCCATGTGCCAGTCAACTGGTAGCCTGATAACATGCCCAATAACCTTTTGTATCCGATTTTAAGGCATGTTTTGGCTTTTGTTTACCTCTAGACTTGATGCCATGCTTGTATAAACATTGTTTATTATTTTTGATGGTGTCAAAGGGGGAGAAATATATGTTTAATAAGGAGGAATATATGTAGGGGGTGTTTCATGTATTAAGGGGGAGAGTTGCTAATCATGTTATTTACATGCTTTCCTTTCCTTAATAGTTTTATCAAATGTTTTACCTAACTTAAACGGATTGCCACACATCAAAAAGGGGGAGATTGTTAGGGCAATCTCTTGCCATGATAAGGTTTTGATGTGTGTGGCAAAGGGTTTAAGTTAGGTTGTGATTATGATTTGATATGTGCATTGGAGTCTTGCAGGGCTTAGTAATTCGCACATGGAGCCTAGGCGGGTTCACCACTCACAACCTCATGCCTGAGTCAGAGAAGGAGCATTGCAGAGCCGTGCGCTTGATGCTGCCAAGGGACCGACGGATGAGATGACTTGAGGCGAAGCCAAGGAAGCAGACTTCGGAGGCAAGAGACGTGAAGGAGCATTGCAGAGTCGTGCGCTTGATGCTGCGAGGGACGTGGCCACGAACGATGAGAGCTTCGGCGAGGGACTTCGAGAGAGATGAGAGAATGAGTGAAATGTAAGTAGCTCATTAGGTGAACTTGGCCATTTGGCTAAGTGTCGGATGGGATTTCCCGACATCAAGTTGACTACCATGTTATGGTAGTCGACTACTCTAAGTCGACGGTGACTCGACTAGTGTTCGAGTCTGGTTCAAGTGCCAACAGTCGACTGCCATGGATTGACAGTCGACTGATGAAGGCATTAGTCGACTGGTCGTAAGTGTTTCGGGCATAGAATGGAGTCGAGCTCACGGAGCACTCGACTAATCGAGCATCAGTCGACTGATGGCAATATCAGTCGACTGATGCCAGTGTCGTTGGATGAAATCCAATGTGGAAAGCAGCCATTACTGGGTAACGGCTACAAGACCAGTCGACTGATAGGGACATCAGTCGACTGCTCCTGTGTCAACGGGAATAAACCCTCTTCCTCTATAAAGAGGAAGGGTGTGGGGGCTTTGGGAACCTAATGCTTCGACTCATAACTTCTCCCAAAGTGCTCTAAGGGTTTTTCCACTCTTCTTCTTGTGCTAATTCTCATTCAATTGTAAGAAGAGGGATTGTAAAGAGGTTACCTCCACCTAGCTTGGTGCAAAGGAGAGACTTAGTGGATTTGGCAAAGGAGTGATTCACCTTGGACGAATCAGGATCGTGGATTAGCAGCGTAGCCGTGAACCATGTTACGACCTTGTGTTAGCATTGTTTGTTTTTTTCCTTTGCTTTGTTTTTATTTACTTGATTTTCTTGTCTTGTTGTTTTCGTTGCACTAATCTTTTTGTAGACGAGCAAATACCATTATCCAACGTAACAGGGCTATTCACCCCCCCTCTAGCCGGCCGATCGATCCCGGACAATTGGCGCTCTAAATTCATCGACCGACTTCTCAAACCCATCTACAATACTAAATCAATTATCAATATCATTCATAAGATAGTATTCCATCCTACCTTTCCAATAACTGAAGTCATTACCATCGAAGACCGAAGATCGTGCCATGCTATATCCCTCTTGAAACGCCATTGTGCTTTGGTTGATGGTTAGGTCTTTTGACACGATCTGGGCTTTGATACCACTTGTTGGGGATCCTTGGAAGGCTAGGGGGGTGAATAGCCTCTTTTTGTTTCTACAATTTCATTAGCGGAAGCAAAAGAATAATGAACAATGAAAATAAGAAACAAAAGAGTACAAATGCTAACATGGAAATTTAATGTGGTTCGGAGATTATGCTCCTACTCCACGGTGATCCTTAAGGTGGATCAATCCAAGCAAATCTTCCACTAAGAAAGCTTCTTTTACAAGACACTTCTCTTCTTACAAATGATAGAGCTGAAGATTAGAGAAGAGGAGGTTTACGAGCACAAGAAAACTTAGAGAAGACTTGGGGAGCTTGAAGATAGAATTTGAAATGTAAGCACTAGCCTCTTCAAGCACCCCAAGGTCCCTTTTTATAGAGCAAGGGCTAATTTTCCCGTTGGGGCTGAAGTAGTCGACTGATAGAACTATCAATTGACTGCTATTGTAGCTGACCTTATCCAACAAATTCTGACGAGCGGATATGTGATCATCATATCCCAATGGCACTCCGATCAGTCGACTGATCATACCATCAATCGACTGATTGAGCCATCAATTGAGTGCTCTAAGCGATCACTCGACTGAAAAACATTCTGTACCAATGTCCACTATTAACAGTCGACTCCTAGGGTATAACAGTCGATTGATGGTGGACCAGTCGACTGCCAAACCCTAGTAGTTGACTGATGGCCCCAGAATTTAGCCCTCATTAGTCGAGTGACTGATCGGTCGACTGAGACAACACGACAGTCGACTGATATACTCCAAGTATGATTAAATCATACTTGAAACCAACTCCCTAGACCTAGACTTAACCTTCTAGCTCTTCCTTCATCCTTGCGCCTCCAGGATCCCTCTGAGTCTGCGACTCCTTCATCCTTGCGCTTGCTTCCAAGAGCTTCCAGCGATTTTGTTATGTCTGGGGTTTCTCTTTTTCCAAAGGACCACTTGGACTTTACGCCTCCAAGACTACATACTCGGACTTACGCTACCAAGATCTTGCCTTTGGTCTTCCTTTGCCAAGGTCCGCTCGAACTTTACGCCGCCAAGACTACATGCTTAGACTTACGCTGCCAAGACCTCGCCTTAGACTTTCATTGCCAAGATCACACTTGCTCTTTCCTTTACCAAGTCTTTACACTTGGACTTCCATTCACTTAACACGTTCATGATTAGATCACAAAATGTTACCTAAACATAAATGATTATCCAAACATCAAAACACATAAATGCTTAGGGCATAGTTGCACCAACACTTAGGTCTAGACCTAGGGTGAGTATCAAATATGAGGGGATCATACTCGGGTTAAACCTCAGTTTTGAGGTTTACCAGTTGAGTGGTGGTATTGAACAGTCAACTGGTCGAACGCATGGTACTTGAGAGCCCTAGTTGTTTTTGGATGTCGATTGGGATTATGACTTAGATGACTATCGAGTAGTCAACTAAGGCTCAACTACTGACCTTTGGCTATAGCAGTAGACTCATGGCTTTTATCAGTCGACTAACCACTGGTAGTCAATTGATCATAAGTGGATAGGGCACAAAAGATTTCGTAGTCGACTGGGCAATCGATTGATAGCTTGGCAGTCGACTATCCAAGTGTCCATTGGGAAAAAGTCGACGTGGATTAGTTTATTGTGAGATAACAGATAGGTGGGCAGTCGACTGGGCCTTTTGGCAGTCAACTGCAAGGTGGAAAATCAACCTTATGTAGGTTATAAAATGAGGCTACAATGAAGGGTTGAAGCTTTCAGTTCTTCGACATCTTAGAGGGGAAATGCTAATGCTTTACTGACCTTCATTGCAACTCAAAGAATCCAAAAGATCAAGAAAGCAAAAGAAATCTTTGTGTAAAGCATTTCTCATTTGTAGTTTGTTTTTACTTGTATTTGGTTATTTTCTTTGTATAAACTCTTGTAGGTTTCTCCACCACTGGATTGTTTCCAAGAAGGAGAAGTTTATAGTGGTGGTGAGCATGACTAGAGCTCAACTAAAGTTTGGAGTATGAACTAGAGTTTTGAACCACCTAAAATACTTGTGTAGTGGTTGTGTTTTTGTCTTATATGTTGTTTGTATCATCTTTGTATATTACCCTATGCACTAACAATTATAGACAAGCACGGCGCCGAGTGAAATCGAGGATCATTATTCACCCCTTCTAGCACACCAAACGGTTCCCAACAAGTGGTATAAAAGCAAAGCCGCTAGTGAACAATGGAGTTTCCCAATGATGGACTAGGCTACAACACAAAAATTCCACCCGTCTTTGACCGCAAGAATTTTGGAAATTGGAAAGGTAGGATGGAGTATTTTCTTATGTGTAATATAGAAGATGAAGGGTTTTTCTTATTGAGTCCGTGAGGGGAAACTTCGCTTCCCACTTCACCTCGGTTGCTTGATCATGGCGATCCCTTCGATGTCCCCGGATTAAAAAATTTAATCCTAGACAAAAGGGATTGCCCAAACAACCAAGTCATCGTCGTGCTATTCGTTTAGAGAGGTCACTTGAACAAACTCGTTGTTCAAGCGACCATCCTCTATTCTACGAGTAGCCGCAGAATAGACGATGTCCGGATCACCGGTTTTTGTGTTTTTGTGTTTATGTTCGGGGTCCAAGTATTATTTAGCCATATACAGATTTATATCATGCTCATAGTTGAAAAACAAAACCAAGCAAGTAACAAAAAGAGAAAGAAGAATAGGTATACCTCTCGATCTTTTAATGTATGACCTTCCTTCTTTTGGACGTCGTGTGGACGACGATCTACCAAAAGTCGAAGCTCCTAGATCACAAATCTTTCTTCCTTGCTCTTCCAAAGCAAGAGGAAGAGTAGAAACAAGGTTTTTCTCCTCCCTAAAACCAACCAACAAGGAACAAATAGACTCCTTGCCGCCGGCCAACTAGGAGGAGGAGTTTGTGGTGGAATCTGGCCAAGACACCAAGGGAAAGCCCTATATCTTGTTTCCACCACCTAAGGAGAAGGAGAAGAGAAGCTTTGGCCACCGACCAAGGTTGGAAAGGGGCTGGAAAAGCTGCTGGACGTCGGCCAATGAAGGAAGAAGAAGAAAGGAAAACCTTCCTTATTTGGTGCCGCCCAAGCCTCTAAACCCTAACCCTAATCCTATCTCAACTAGGATTCCTTTCTTACCGCCCAAAACCCTACCTCTCTTGATTATTCCTCACGCCAACCCCCTTGCCCTCCTTTTATAGAGTTAGGGATAAGTCATGATTTAATCTCCTCCATTGGTTCTAGGGATTTAATCTCAATCGTCGGATCTAGAGATTTAATCTCAACCGTCGGATCTTAGAGATTTAATCTCTACCTATGGATCTTAGAATTTTGTTTCTATCCATTGGATCTAAGCTTCATGAGGTGTTAATAGGCTACATTAGGGACCATGAGGAGGAGTTGGATCTTGGCCACCCATGGATCAAGCCCACATAAAGTCCGATCCACTAATGATAATCCAATCCACTAAAGGATCATCATCAATCTACCTCACCAACCCCCATATGATAATATGGGCTCCATATATTATTTGTACATTTTCTCCCCATGTTTAAGATCTCGAATGTCCGTCGATTAATTAATTTACTGACTATTAATTAATCAACATCTAACTCCATGAATAGTACCACTCAACCTTTTCATCATGCCGGACCAAGTCCACCTGCAGGGTTTACATGATGAACCTTATGAGCTCCTCAAGGGGACATCATCATCCTAATATATAGGACATGGTTTCCTCCTATAATCAACGGCACACCATATAAATAATATCATCTCCCAACTTACCGAGCCTATCGATTTAATCTATAAATCTCGCCCATTGGTAAATCAAAGAGATGAGTACTAAGTATATGTGCCCGTTATTATATCAGGATTAAGAGTATGTACAATATAATATCTGAGGTCCGATTCGATTATGTAGTCAGCAATAAATCGAATCACCTCTAAGTCGGTCCTGCTCAATACACACAAAGTGCACTAGTGTAATTCTATGGTCCAGACAAACCAATACCAAATCACACTACAACCATTCCGATGGTTTGTCAAAAGCCATCTCGGTTGTGAGCCTTTACTTATACTTTTCAAGGGGCCGATAACATGATCTCCCGTGTGACACCACACACCATGTTATCTTCAATGTAAAGTATTAGACAATATTGCATAACCATAAAAATATGCAAACAATGATCATGTGATTCTTATTTCAAAATAAAGATGTTCATACAAAAGATAGACTTTTCAGTATACATCCCTACAAAAGATTGGTTTATTGTTGCAGAGAGTTTTGAAGGTCCAAGGGGTAAGAATGGTGGATTTTTTAAGAAGAAAAGATGGACTGAGGAGAAACTCAAAAAGTTTGAGACAAATGATAAGGTATGAAAAATGTTGTTTAATTTAATACCTAACGATATTTTATCCAAGATACGTAGTTATAAGGATGCAAGGGATTTATGGAACAACTTGGTCAAGTTCCATGAAAAACCTTCACCGGCTTAAAGTAAGGATGATGACAAGTTTGGAGAAGATGAAAGCTCATCATCATTGCAAGAACATGACAAGTCGGAGGTTGAGTGGTGCTCAACATCCGAGTCGGAAAAAGAGTTTGAGGAAGCCTTCACGTCTAGGATTGAGGGGGAGGATAGGTCTTCAATGCCAGTGCAAGAGCAAGAGGAACCTTCTACATCCAGGCAAGATGAAGAGCATGATCATGACTCTCCTATCACCGAGCTAGGTAACTCGAGCATAATTCTTAAAAATAAAAATAATATTATATGCTTTGAGTGTAGGGAATAAGAGCACTATAAGAACAAATGCCCAAAAAGAGTCAAGAAGATGACTCAAGCACCTAACGCCAAAGTGAAGATTAAGGAAGCCGGCGACACAATTCGCAAGAGTATGGAGTGCATAGTTTGCTTCCGGTGCAAACAAAAGGGATGCTATAGAAGCCAATGTCCAAGGGAGAGTCACCCTATAAAGGACAAGGGATAGAGTTCATATGTAGAGGGAGCTAAGGCAAACCTTAAGGTATATTTCAATAATGCTCTATTGGATCGAAAGCGTCGCTAGAGGGGGGGGGGGTGAATAGCGAGCGTAAAATCTTTTCGTCTTTTCGTTTGTTGGTTTAAAATATAGAGATGGATAGAGGAAAAATAAATAACACAAGTTTGTTTTTATTTGGTTCACAACCCAACGGTTGCTAATCCAAGGCTCCGTGATCCTTGACCGTGTACGAAGGGGCAATCCACTATAGAGTCTCCTCCTCGTTGGTGGTAGAAGACAACGATCACAAAAACCAAAAGCACGAGGATGAGGAAACAAGCCTACCTCACCTCGTTACAATTAAAACAATGAATACAATAACTAAATAGAAACAAACTTTCTGTTGTTGACGAAGAAGTTGTAAGCTTGGCATTGCATCGACGTTATGACGATGTTAGAGCTTTAGCGTTGTAGGAGCACTTGAGAATAAGATTGATAATTTTTGGGTTGAAGTCCTCCCCTCCTTTTATAGACTTGTGCCTTGGAATAAATCTAGATGCAGATCATCAACTTTTGGAACTTATCATGAGGTGGCACCTTATCTTATCGCAAAGTGGCTGTACCGTAAAATTCCTAGCAATTTTACAAGATTTTTTGGCTTGATGATAATGGGCTTTATGTGGGCCTTTTCAAAAATAAAAGAAAATAAACCAAAAAGGGGTGCAAGGCCTAGGAATTGAACCCCAAAACTCTAGAGATAGCCAAGCCCTATAGATGAACCCACTAACCAGAAGCCCAAAAGGATTATATCATTAGAGGAATAAGGGAGATTATGGTTAAGTGTAAGGGAGATTAAGGAACTCTTTAGGTGAATAAATAGGGGGGGATGAGGAGGCATGAGTGAGCAACTTCACTTTCTCCTCTTCTCTTCTTCTTCTCACCGAAATCCTAAAGCTCTCCCTCTCCATTTCCACCCCTTGGCCGAAACTCATCCAAGCAAGAAGCTAGGGCTAGGTTTTGTGTTCCTTAGGTTATCTTCACACTACAAGCAAAGCGAAGGATGTAAGTATTCCTCACCTGCATACGAGTAGCTTCGATTGATGTTTGTAAAAGAAATCTATATGTTATATCCGGCCAAGCTATGTTTTAGTTTATCAATGAAGTTGTATGCTATGTTTAGGAAGTAGATGATGATGTTAACATGGAAAAAGGGATTAGGTTAAAAGCTAACCCTAATAGCCACTAAAGCCTATTCGGCCATGCCATGATTCTAGGTTTCAATGAGTTCCATGCTATGTTTTTTTGTAACTTTATGATGATGCTAGGATTTAAAATGGATTAGGTTAAAGGTTAACCCTAAAGACCTACATGGACCATTCGGCCACCCCTAGATCTTGATGATTCAATGAAGTTTAATCCATATTTTTGTAGGCTTATGATGTTGTTGTTATGTTAAAATGAATTAGGTTAAAGGTTAACCCTAATAGCCACCAAGATCCATTCGGCCAAGCCATGTTTTAGGGTTTCAATGAAGTTCTATGCTATGTTTTTGTAACTATATGATGATGTTAGGATTTAAGATGGATTAGGACAAAAGTTAACCCTAATAGCCACCAAGCCACCAAGATCCATTCGGCCAAGCCATGTTTTAGGGTTTCAATGAAGTTCTATGCTATGTTTTTGTAGCTATATGATGATGTTAGGATTTAAGATGGATTAGGACAAAAGCTAACCCTAATAGCCCCTATGGACTATTCGGCCACCATGAATTTTGGGTGATTAAATGAAGTCTAATTCATGTTCTATATGCAAATGAAGTTGTTGTTATGCTAAATGAATTAGGTTAAAGGTTAACCTAACCCTAAAGACCTACATGGACCATTCGGCCACCCCTAGATCTTGATGATTCAATGAAGTTTAATCCATGTTTTTGTGGGATTATGATGTTGTTGTTATGTTAAATGAATTAGGTTAAAGGTTAACCCTAAAAACCCTACATGGACCATTCGGCCAACCTATGTTTTGGGTGACTAAATGAAATTTTAATCCATGTTCTATATGCAAATGAAGTTGTTGTTATGTTAAATGAATTAGGTTAAAGGATAACACTAGAAAACCCTATGGATCATTCGGCCACCATGAATTTTGGGTGATTAAATGAAGTCTAATTCATGTTCTATGTGCAAATGAAGTTGTGGTTGTGTTAAATGAATTAGGATGAAGGATAACCCTAGAAACCCCTATGGACCATTTGGCCATCATGTATTTTTGGGGATTAGATGAAGTTTTAATTCAAGTCTTATGTGCATATGAAGTTGTTGTTAAGTTAAATGAATAGGCTAACATGTGTTTTATGTTGGGTGAATGCATGTTGACTTGTGATATTAATTAATGCTAGATGAAGATAACATGCCTTAGGTTAATTCAAGTCTTATGTGCATATGAAGTTGTTGTTAAGTTAAATGAATAGGCTAACATGTGTTTTATGTTGGGTGAATGCATGTTGACTTGTGATATTAATTAATGCTAGATGAAGATAACATGCCTTAGGTTAATTCAGGTCTTATGTGCATATGAAGTTGTTGTTAAGTTAAATGAATAGGCTAACATGTGTTTTAGGTTGGGTAAATGCATGCCATGCCTTATGCCATGTCTATGTGTATGCGATGTTTAAAATATGTTATGAAATGGAAAAAGATAAGATTATGAAATGAAACAAAACGATATGTTCACGACATGAATATGACATGATGATGAAATGAAGAATGATATGTTATGAAATGAAGAATGGTATGTTTACGAAATGAAAGATGATATGTTCATGAAGGGGAAGCATGATGTGTTATGAAATGAAGTATGCTATGTTTGCAAAATGAAATAAGCTATGTTATAAAAATAAGCATATAAGTATTTTACCTTCTGCATGGCTTGTACCAAGACCCTAACAGGGTCCAAGAAGGGATGGGCTCCTAAGATGTCCTAGGTCGATGGAATAAGACTCGGGCCTAGGATGGGCTTCTATGTATGATTGCCCCTAGGTCGATGGAATAAGACTCGGGCCTAGTACGGGATGGGCTCCAAGATGCCTTAGGTCGATGGAGTAAGACTCGGGCCTAGGATGGGCTTCTACGCTATGACGATTGCCCTAGGTCGACGGACTAAGATCGGGCCTAGTAACCTATTAGGTTCGAGACTTGCTACCTCGGGCATATTTAGGGATGCACGCTATGATAATGAAGAAGTGGTACAATGCCGAACCCAAATATGTTGAGAATTTTGTTTACGTACCTATAATATATGTTTTCAAAAGCATCCTGCATATGTTACCTGATTAGATTGTTATGTTCACATGCTATGTTGATATGTTACATATGATGTAGGTTATGTTTGATATGCCATGTTTATGCCACTATGTTACCTATGATGTAGGTTATGTTTGATATGCCATGTTTATGCCACTATGTTACCTATGATGTAGGTTATGTTTGATATGCCATGTTTAGGCCACTATGTTACATATGATGTAGGTATGTTTGATATGCCATGTTTATGCCACTATGTTACATATGATGTATGTTATGTTTGATATGTCATACATATATGTTGTATGTTATGTTGCTATGTTACGTATGTTATATGTTATGTTTAATTAAGCCATATAATTGCATGATATGCTGCTATGTTATAGATGATACATGTTATGCTGCCATGTTATGGATGATACATGTTATGTTTACTCACGTTACTCATGCAACATGTTAAGTTGATTACGCCATGTATGCTACATGTTATATTGCTTATATGTTATGAATGTTACATGCCATGATTAATGTCGATATATGGATTTTGTGAGTAGGACTGGATCTTACTAAGCCTATGTGCTTATAGTTTATCTTTCCCTCATCTGTGAGATAAGGGTAAGGGATGGATAAACTAAAGGGAGCAGCAGGAGGGGCCAAATGTGTGTGGTAGTGGCATGGTGGAGAGGATCCGTTAGGTCTATCTATATATGTTTACCTATGATGATGATGTCTATGGATGTCCTTACTTATGTCTCCTTATGACGATGATGTTTATGAACCTGAACTAAGCACTAAGTATCTATATATATGATGCATGCTCTATGTTGATAAGAAGAAGTAAAGAAGAAGTAAGAAGAAGTATCTATACATGTTATGAAGCATACTCTATGTTAAAAAGAAGAAGTATATATATATATATGTATATATATATGTCAATGCATGTTTACGTTTTAAAAGAAAAAAAAAATAGGTATAAAGTCTTCCGCTGTATTGAAGTATGTATAAAGTCTTCATTTGTATGTAATGTATGTATGATGCAGTCCACGGCCCCTTCCGGATTCTGGGTCCGAAAGAGGCGGGCGTGACGGATCTCTTTCCACTACACACATCAAGCTCCAAATCCTAAGTAAGAATTCTATGTCTACTCTAATTTTGTTAAATTTGTTCATGTATGATATAAAATGCTTTTAGCTTATTTCGTTCATGTATGATAGGAGATGCCTTTAGCTGATTTTGTTTATGAAATGCCTTTAGCTTATTTTGTTCATGAATGATAAGAAATATTTTTTTTTTTTAGCTTAAATATGCATGAATTCATGTAAGATAATCTTCTGCTAGCCTAGCCTTTAGTTTAAGTAATGCATGAATATACAAATGATAGCTTTATGCTAGCTTTAGTTTAATTACGCGTATAGAAACGAATGAAAAAAAAAAACTTATACTAGCTTCACAAGAAATACTTGTGATTTGGTCAAAGGTAGACAAATTAGGTAAATCAAAATTGATCAGCGAAGAAATTTGACGATGGTCAATTTAAATAATAACCCAAGTGTCGAATAGTTGTTAGTACAACTTGAATTCGGAATAAAAACTAGGGGAGTCGATTGTTCAGTTGAACTCATCAACCAAAAAAAAAAACTCCTAAAAATTACGAAGAGTTGATTTTCGTAATTAATTGGGTGAGGTCTATGCTCATATAAATTGAATTGAGGAAGCTATTGAAGAGATAGTTTATAAACCTAATGGTGGGGTCATGGACACATAAAAGGCTCGATGGTCTTTTTAGGAAACTCGGCGCAGGAGTTTAGTTACTAGGCAATTATCGAATATGGGCCTTGGTGCTCTCTTCCAAATGATTTCATGGTAGTTCTGCATCACGTATGGGGCGCTATGAAGGGCGGATAACATATCTTTGAGTTGTCTTTGGGAACTCTTTGGAGCACAAGGTTCAAGATAATCCTGTGGTAGCTGGCCTCGAAAAGAATGAAGAGAGTTCTACAAATAGTCAACTTATTGGCCAGCCTGAGACTACCCTAATGAGGCCAAGGGAGATAGGACTAAAAGTAATTACAACTGCACTAGGGTTTGTCCTAGTGGGAGTCGTAATAAACTATCTTCTCAAGTAGTCTTGTTTCGATTAGAAATAAGGAATGTTATATGTTAACATTTTTCTTTTCTGAAAGTGTGAATAAGAAATGATGAGCTCGTTTCCTTTGAAATTAGTGATTAGTTCATTGCATGGGATGTATGTGGTATAGTTGATCAATGTCGGTTAGATTGGGACAGCGCAAATGGCTCGAGCTCGTCAAGGATTATGACTGCGAGATTCTCTACCATCTGGGGAAAACTAACAAGGTGGTTGATGCACTCAGCAGGAAGTCCTGCGCCACCTTGATGTCTCTATTAGTGTTATCTCGGCCCTTAGAAAGAGAGATTATGCGGAGCGAAGGAATAGGACTCTTATGGAGATGGTCAGATCGATGATGAGTTATTCTGAGTTACCTATTTCGTTCTGGGGGTATGCACTGGATACGACAATGTACACTCTGAACTTGGTTCCATCTAAATCAGTACCTTCTACCCCTGTAGAATTGTGGACTGGGCGAAAGCCTAGTCTGAGACATATTCGGATATGGGGGAGTCCAACACATGTGCTGAAGGCTGATGTTGGTAAGTTGGAACCTCGTATAGAAGTGTGCATGTTTGTTGGCTACCCTAAGAGAACGAAAGCTGGTTTGTTTTATAATCCTAGAGATCAGAGGGTG
This sequence comes from Wurfbainia villosa, assembly GCA_025175895.1. Taxonomy (NCBI): domain Eukaryota; kingdom Viridiplantae; phylum Streptophyta; class Magnoliopsida; order Zingiberales; family Zingiberaceae; genus Wurfbainia; species Wurfbainia villosa. The sequence goes on from CM046001.1 coordinate 65,125,410, forward strand.
ATCGTTAGCACGAACGCCAGATTTCTAGAGGAGGATTATGTAATGAACCACAAGCCCAAGAGTAGGATTGTTCTTGAGGAGTTGACAGGGGAAGTCCCGACTTCAGTACCACCGGTACAAGAGGAGACATCACAAGTCACTGCACCGCGTGTCACAGAGCATACATAGGAGGCACCTCGTCGTAGTGGGAGGGTTGTTAGACAACCCGAGAGATTCATGTTTTTGGGAGAGTCTTCGGACTTAGTCACAGTGAACATGAACGTGATCCTGGACATATGACGAGGCAATCCAAGATAGAGATGCGGTATCTTGGCAAAGTGCGATGAATTCAGAGATAGAATCTATGGATTCTAATCAGGTCTGGGAGCTAGTAGAGCCACCCGATGGTGTAAAAACCATTGGATGCAAGTGGATCTACAAGAAAAAGAGAGGAGTAGACGGGAAGGTTGAGACCTTCAAAGATAGGCTTATTGCGAAAGGGTATACTCAGAAAGAGGGTATCGATTATGAGGAGACCTTTTAGCAGTAGCTATGCTTAAGTCTATCCGGATTCTCTTATCTATAATTTGCTCATATGGATTATGAGATTTGGCGGATGGATGTCAAGACTTTCCTTATGAAGTCTTGAGAGAACATCTATATGCGACAAGCGGAGGATTCATTGCTAAAGGCAAAGAGCATCTTGTATGTAAGCTTAATCGGTCCATTTATGGATTGAAGCAAGCTTCTAGATCTTGGAACATCCGCTTTGATGAGGTAATCCAGACATATGGATTTATTCAAAGTCCGGATGAGCCTTGTGTATACAAGAGATGTAAAGCGTAGTGGTGTTTCTTGTACTATCGTAGATGACATTTTGTTAGTTGGCAACAATATCAGTGTTATCGACGTAAAGTATGGTTGTCCAAGCAGTTTGATATGAAGGACTTGGGAGATGTAGGACACATCCTTGGGATCAAAGTTATAAGGGATCGCAAGAAAAGGATGTTGTGCTTATCTCAAGCTTCATACATTGACACTATCCTTGCTCGTTTTAGCATGCAGAACTCCAAGAAATGTTTCATACCTTTCAGGCATGGAGTTCCTTTATCTAAAGAGATGTGTCCCAAAACATCAAAGGAGATAGAGGACATGAAGGCGGTTCCTTATGCTTGGTCGTAGGAAGCCTTATGTATGCTATGCTATGTATGAGGACCGGATATACGCTTTGCCATGGGCATGGTTAGCGAATATCGAGTAATCTGACGAGGACATTGGGTAGTAAAGCATATATTGAAGTACGAGAAGGACTAGGGATTATATCTTTGGTTTCTGGCGGATCAATTAGTCACATGTGGTTACACAGTTGGATTTCCAATCGGATAGGGACAAGAGTAAGTCTACCTCGGGGTTTGTGTTTACTTTTGGAGGTGGAGCCATAGTATGGAGAGTGTCAGCGAAATGCGTGGCGGACTCTACCATGGAAGGCAGTATGTGGCGACCTACGAGGCGACCTATGGCTCGGGAACTTCTTGATGGACTTGGATGTGATTCTGGTTTGCCCGAACTATCACAATTTATTGTGATAATAGTGTGCGATTGCAAACTCGAAGGAACCACGAGCCCATAAGGCGAGTAAACACATAGGCCTTAAGTACCACCTCATACGAGAGATCGTAAAGCGAGGAGAAGTTCTTTGTCATAAGATTGCATCGAGAGGATAACTTTGGCGGATCCATTCACTAAGGCCCTTCGGTAGCGTTTGATAGGCATGTGGAGGACATGGGGATCGGATGTATGGCGAGTGATGGCGCATAGTCTTTTAGTATAAGTGGGAGATTGTTGGAATGTATCTTGAAAGCCTAGCTCTTTTTGTATGAACATTTTATTTTGAAATAAGAATCACATGATCATTATTTGCATTTTATATATTCATTATATATGTGCATATTGTCTAATATTTTACATTGTAGATAACATGGTGCTTGGTGTAGTACAAAGATCATGTTATCGATGTACCTTATAAAATATAAGTAAAAACTAACAACCAAGATGGTTTTAGACAAACCATTGGCATGGTTGTAGTGTAGCTTGGTATTGTTTTATCTTGAACATAGAGTTACACTAGTACACTTAGGTGTATTGAGTAGGGACCGACATAGAGGTGATTGATTTAGTCTTGACTACATAATTGAATCGGACCTCGGATATTATGTTGTACATGCTCTTAATCCGATATAATAGCGGGCACATGTACTTAGTATTTATTTCTTTGATTTACGATTGGGTGAGATTTAGATGGATTAAATCAATATGTCCGGTAGGTTGGGAAATAATATTATTTACATGGTGTGCCGTTGATTATAGGAGGAAACCGTGTCCTATATATTAGGTTGATGATGTCCCCTTGAGGAGCTCATAAGGTTCATCATGTAAACCCAGCTGGTTGACTTAGTCAACATGATGATAAGGTTGAGTGGTACAACTCGAGGAATTAGATGTTAATTAATTGATGGTCAGTAAATCAATTAATTGATGGACATTCGATATCTTAAACACGGGGAGATTAATGTACAAATAATATATGGAGCCCATATTGATTTATGGGGGTTGGTGAGGTAGTTCAATGATGATCCTCTAGTGGAATGGAACATCATTGATGGATCAAGTTTGTGTGGTTCCGATCCATCGGGTGGCCAAGACCCAACTCCTCCTTATGGTCCCTATCGTAGCCTAATATAATCCTTATGAAGTCTAGATCCAAGAATGTAAAACAAAACCTAGAACCAACGGTTGGGATTAAATCCCTAGATCTGATGGTTAGGATGAAATCCTAGAATCGACGGTTGGGATTAAATCCCTAGATCCAACGGTTGGGATAAAACCCTAGATCCGACGGTTGGGATGGAACCTTAGATCCGACGGTTGGGATGAAATCCTAGATCCGACGGTGGAGATTAAAGGAGGCTTAAGCCTAATTTTATAAATAAGGGGCTTAGGCTTGGGCGGCAATTAATTGGTTTAGAATTGGAATTAGGGTTTGGCTCATCCACAAGTGGGCGGCTAGGGTTCATTGGGCGGCTAGGGTTTTGGAGCAAAGAAGTCGGCGGCAACATCCTTCCTTCAAGTTGATTGCCGGCGCCCATCCTCCTCCATCAACACTTGGCCGGCGTCCATCCTAGTGGTCTTTCCCTTCTTCCTTGGCTGGCGGTTCTCCTCCCATTGGTGGCCGGCTCTTTTCCTCCTCCCTATTCTCCAAAGTGGCCGGCGGCAACACCTCTTGCAGTTGGCCGGCGAATCATCCAATTGTTCCTTGACCGGCGGTTGCACCAAGTTCCATAATTTGGTGGCCGGTTCTAGATAGGAAGACATTTGTTGTTTCTTCTCTTTGTTCGCAGCGGACAAGGTAGAGAAGAAAGCGATCTAGGAGGCTTCTACTCGTGGAGGATCTTCGTCCACACGTCGTCCACGAGAAGGATAGGACATACGGTAGAAGATCGTGAGGTATAAAGTTATTTTAACTTTATGTACAGATCTGAGCATGTTCTTATTTGTTTTGATTATGCATGTGTGTGTATGAATATATATTGTATAATCATGGACCCCGAAGACAAACACAAAAACTGGCGATCCATCCGTCATCTCTTCCGCGGCTAACCAACTAGAAGAGTTGTGTTGCTTGAACAACTAGTTTGTTCAAGAGACCACTCAAGTTGTTAGCACGACGACGAATAGGTTGTGCTAAGGAAGCTCATCCCATCCGGATTAATTCTTTCATTAGTGAAAATTTTAATCCGGGGACATGGGAGCCAATGAGCCTCCGATGCGGCAACCTAACACCTATGATGTAGGTTATGTTTGATATGCCATGTTTATGCCACTATGTTACATATGATGTAGGTATGTTTGATATGCCATGTTTATGCCACTATGTTACATATGATGTATGTTTGATATGTCATACATATATGTTGTATGTTATGTTGCTATGTTACGTATGTTATATGTTATGTTTAATTAAGTCATATAATTGCATGATATGCTGCTATGTTATAGATGATACATGTTATGTTTACTCACGTTACTCATGCTACATGTTAAGTTGATTACGCCATGTATGTTATATGTTATATTGCTTATATGTTATGAATGTTACATGCCATGATTAATGTCGATATATGGATTTTGTGAGTAGGACTGGATCTTACTAAGCCTATGTGCTTATAGTTTATCTTTCCCTCGTACTGCAGATAAGGGTAAGGGATAGATAAACTAAAGGGAGCAGCAGGAGGGGCCAAATGTGTGTGGTAGTGGCATGGTGGAGAGGATCCATTAGGTCTATCTATATATGTTTACCTATGATGATGATGTCTATGGATGTCCTTACTTATGTCTCCTTATGACGATGATGTTTATGAACCTGAACTAAGCACTAAGTATCTATATATATGATGCATGCTCTATGTTGATAAGAAGAAGTAAAGAAGAAGTAAGAAGAAGTATCTATACATGTTATGAAGCATACTCTATGTTAAAAAGAAGAAGTATATATATATATATATATATGTATATATATATGTCAATGCATGTTTACGTTTTAAAAGAAAAAAAAAATAGGTCTAAAGTCTTCCGCTGTATGAATTAAGAAGTATGTATAAAGTCTTCCGCTGTATGTAATGTATGTATGTACGGTCGCGTCACGCGGCGCCCCTTCCGGATTCTGGGTCCGAAAAGGGCGGGCGTGACAGTGGCGGCATCAAACGTTATCCTTTTTGACCTGGCGTAAAAGGTTGTTTCGTCATCATCAGTCAACTGATGTGCATCATGTTAGTAATATATAAGAGATGTCCTAAGGCAATCACCTTATGTATGAACCATTTATATGATAAATGAAGATTCACTATTTGAGTATACATGTTTCATGTATTTGATTGGATCTTAAACTCATTTACTGAATGTCCACGATGCGATTCATAGCATTAGAGAATTTGTGATTGGATCACAACTAGTGAGTATCTCTACATGTGTAATTGTGATGTATCGGAATTATCCCTAGTCGATGAATTGATGGAATTGGACACCATCAATTCTGTCGAGACTAGCACGAGGTATACTCCTTGGTGTATCCAAGCAGCTGATTCTCACTGGCTGGAGACATTGTGATGTCCGGAGTTAATCGTGGATGCTAGTTATGGTAACTAGTTCATTGGAGTGACGGTAGTAAGACTTCATTTGGTTCTCTGCATATATAGATATGTCAATGAAGTTCTTTCTGTGGCTTAAGTGCGATGTTCCTTTGACTTGCGGTTTTCAAGTCATCTTGATCATGGAGACTTATGCTTTGACATCTTAAGCAAACATCTCTAAGGAGATGTGGACCCGGGATGATTGGGTATAAGTCGAAGTGATCGAAGTGTTTGAATAGCCTATAAAGGATTCACCACTCCTTGCGAGGAGATGTATACCCATGGCCTCTCGTCGGATTGTTACTAAAGTCTTTGGCCAAAGCATTACATGTTTAGAGTAAGGTACTCTTCGATACATGTGGAGTAACTAGAATCCGTAGGACGAGGACATGATACTTGGGCTAGGTGTGACGTAGTCAGCCTAGTGGGGACTGACACTATAGACCATGTCCTGAACCAAGTGGGTATAAGATGAGTGAAGGGAATGGGGCACGATTCATTCGAGCTGCTGAAGGGTTTCAGAAATAGTTCTGGATCAACCGTTGATCTTTTGGTTAATTGGGGATCATGATGTACTACTAGGTGCCACTCATGATCGTTCTATAATTAATGGTTAATTATAGGCGGCCAGCATAAACCGAGAACCTATTTGGTCACCACGAAGGATTTAAAACGAGCTTGAGAATGGGATTCTCAGACCGAGAGAAACTAGGTTTGGTTGGACCAAACATAAAGCGAGCATGAAATCGTTTCAGTCGCAATGGAAGCGTGGATGGGCCGAGTCTTATGAAGACGTAATGGATGAACCAAAATGGTTTGGTTCTAATCCAATGGATGAGAATAAACCAAAGGGTTTGGTTTATTTTAAACGAATGAACCAAAAGTTGGTTCGGTTCGTTTTAACTTAAAATAAACCATCATGGTTTGGTTTATTTTAACTTATCTTAATGGAGCGGGTTAACGGGCTTTATGGATATGATCCATTAACCATTAAGAGAATTTGTTCTCTATAAAAGAGGACTTAATGGATAATTAAGACCTAATCCAAAAACCCTAGCCTTTGAGTTGCCGCCCACCCTTGGAGTTGCTCGGCGCCAACCCTAGGCTGCCGCCCAGCTTGTTGTGCCGCCTTCATCTCCTTGTCGGCGTCCAAGCTTCAGCCGGTGAACCCTCCGGTGATCTTCCTAGGCCTCGGTGAAAAGGTGAGCACTTGGCTTCCTTGTTTTGGCCGGCGCCTACTCCTCCACCAAGCTGTCCAGTTTTCTGGACAGCTTCTTCTCCTCTCGTCGGAGCGTCGTTTGGACGGCGGTTAGAGCTCCGACAGCGGCTAACTTACCGGGGATTCGATCTCCGGTAATCCTCTGAGGTGGAGGACGAAGGATTCGTCAATTGGTTGACGAATACCTCTCCGGAGAAGCGAGTTTTGAGAACTCGTATTAGGATCTAAATTTGGATTCGGATCGTGATCATCTCTCGATCACATCGTCTTCAACACGAGGCTAGTAACCCGTACAAAGACGAAGCTCGTGGCTTAGCGAAGTCATCCCGAGGAACTCGGCGTGGATACGGATAGAGACGATTCTAGCGAGGATCGTTCCGGTTGATGCCGTTCCCGCTACACGTCATACGAAAGGTATAACGTAGATAAATTTCCTTTTATTGCAAATTTAAATTTACGGTTATGTCTACACTTGTTGTAATATGCATTCGTGTGTTGTGTGTGTTGTAATAAATAGGAGTATTTATTATTTTTATTGCTTCCGCTGTGTTCATGTTTACGAAACATGATCGAACACACACACCGTGTTCGGAAACCAGATGGTATCGAGCCAGGTTGTGTTTTGACATAATCGTAAAATGGTTTTGCGATAGTCATAATGTATTTCTAGAAATTTTCTAATTTTGGAAATTTAGAAGTATTTATGGAAATTTTCAATTTTGGAAAGTCTAGAAGTATTTATAAATCTTCCACTTTTGGAAAGTTGGAAGTATTTATGGAAATTGATATTTTCCATAAATAAAATATTTGATTAGATTCTGGAAATTTGTTTCCTAATTTAATCATGATTTGATTTGAAATCAAATCTTAAAATATTTTATTTCCATAAGTAGTTTTAATGATTTAGGAAATTGGTTTCCTAAATAGATTTTCCTTAATCAAATAATTCCATGAATAAAATATGTGATTAGATTTGGAAATTTGTTTCCTAATTTAATTATGATTTGATTTGGAGAATCAAATCTTAAACATATTTTATTTCCATAAATAGTTATGACATATAAAAATATATACATGACATAATTGTATATCATGTAATTGATGAGACATAAAACCCTTAAATAATATTAAAGCCTACACCTTCCATTAATATGGTTAGAACCAGAGTTCCGTTTCTTGTTTGGGTTGTTGGACTCTCTCCAAGCCCGGCTCGAACCCGAATATGTTCAAACCATGGAATAGTTTAATACTAATATGGTAAGAGTCAGAGGTCAATCGTTAGCTTTGGTTGTTGGACTCTCTCCAAGCTGGGCTAATTGGTTGAATGCGCTCTAACCATATTAAAACTATTTCCCGATTAATGGGTTGGCTTTAACCCGGAGCATCGGCTTGTTGGACTCTCTCCAAGGTCGATGTAAAGGGAGGTGAAGTTGGGTGCTATGCATATGATGCATACTTGTTAATGTGTTAACAACCCGATGTATGTGTGAACATTCAATTAGTTGATAGCACATTGTGATAGTTGCATATACGTGATATGCAATCGGTATAGAAGATACCTACCGTCAGTTATGAATGGCTTGTTGGACTCTCTCAAGGTTGTTCATAACTATGATGGATATCAGCCCATTCGAGATGGACCTACGATCTCCAAGTGATTTTGGGGTTTTTGAAATTTGAAAAATGAATGGGATTTATAAATGTATATTGATGCATTTTAAAATCATCTTTCTCATATATGCTCGCTTTGTATTTCTAAGATCGATCATGATGTCTTTGAATTCATGCTCCATTTTGATTCAATAAATTGATCGGGCCGAGCTTCATGGATCGCTTAGAAGCTTGAGAATTGTTCTCAAGGTTGAAAAGCTTGCAAATGTCCTCGAAGCGCTCTTCCCGCTCATTCTAGTGACGATGCAACTCGACCAATTGTTGGCCTATCGTAAACATGTGAGTGATTCTCGAACAAATGAGTTGCATCATGCTAGCCACGATGGAACCCAAGCTACGAAAGCAAAGATGAGCATATGGATGCTCATATCGTAGTCCTTCATCTTTGTGAGTTGGTTGATGAGCAAGTGAGATTCAAAGGTTCAAGTCTCAAAGCTCCTCTTCACCTTTGAGATGCTAGGAGGTTCATCTGTGGTACGCCAATATGGCCAAGACTGTGGAGTCTTGAGAAGCATGAGAGGACGATGTCATAGTTGATTCCTCAAGAAAGGTTCTAAGAGGAAGTCAAAGGAACAAAGCAGAAGGAAAGAAGAGAAGGGCTAAGAAGGTAGAACTAGCACAAAAGGAAACTTGCCATCATTATGGCAAGGAGAGCCATTTGCGAAGAAAGTGCAAGATTTATCTTGAGTCCATGAAGAAGGATAGGCATCGGATGCCCCATCTTCTTCAGAAATCTTCTTTATTGATTGTCATTCTATTTCCTCGGACACTTGGGTATTTGATACTGGGTGTGGATCAAACATATGTAATGACATACAGGGGCTAAGGAATAGAAGAAGACTTGTCAGAGGGGAGTCAAATTTGCGAGTTGGCAATGGAGCAAAGGTTGTTGCGGTCACCATCGGAACTTATTTGCTGAAGCTCCCTAGTGGACTAGTCTTAGAACTGGACAATTGCTATTATGTTCCTTCTCTAATAAAGAACATTGTTTCTATTTCCTGTTTAAATAGAAATGGTTTCCATTTGACGTTTAGTAACAATTGTTGTTATATAACTTTAAATGACGATTTATGGAACCGAACCTTGAGTAATGGCATTTATACGCTTGGACGATCCAAAGGATATTTTCAATATCGAAGCGAGCAACACGCGTGCTCGAAAGGATAATCAAATAGACTCCTATATGTGGCATTGTCGTCTTGGCCATATAAGCAAGAAACGCATGTCCGAATTACACCGATGTGGAATTCTGGAATCGTTTGAATTGGATTCATACGATACATGCGAATCATGCTTAAAAGGCAAGATGACTAAGTTACCTTTTACTGGAAAAGGTGAACGAGTGGGAGAGTTACTAGGTCTAATACATACTGATGTATGTGGACCTATGTCAACTCAAGCATTAGGAGGCTATAGCTACTTCATTACCTTCACCAATGATCACTCACGGTTTGGGTATGTGTTCTTGATGAAACACAAGTCTGAAGCCTTTGAAAGGTTCAAAGAATTCAGAAATGAAGTAGAGAAACAACATGACAAGAGTATTAAAATACTTCGATCGGATCGAGGTGGTGAATACTTAAGTCAAGAGTTTTTTGATTATCTAAGAGACAATGGTATATTGTCTCAATGGACTCCGCCCTATACACCACAGCATAATGGTGTATCTGAGAGGCGAATCGACCTTGTTGGACATGGTCGTCAATGATGAATCATGCAACTCTTCCCAAGTCCTTTGGGGCTATGCACTCGCATAAATGCTTATTTGTTAAAATGTAATGCCTACTAAGGTAGTCTCAACTACTCCATATGAGATATGGAATAGTAAGAAACCTCATGTATCTTACTTGAAGATATGGGGTTGTCCCGCTTATGTGAAGCTTGGATCAGATCGCATAAATTGGATGCTAAGTCCGATAAATGTCTATTTATTGGATACCCTAAGGAAACAAGGGGTTACCAATTCTATCATCTGTGGAACAAAAGGTGTTTGTTTCAAGGCATGTTGTGTTTCTAGAGAAAGAGTTTCTCTTGCAAGAAAATAAGGGGAGTGTCGTCGAGCTTGAGGAGGCTCGAGAGACTCAAATAGACATTAATGAGATACCCGTGAAGCACAACAATGACAACTCATAGTGATGAGCAATCGGTCGACTTATTGTAATACCACATCTTCGTAGATCCGTAGAACATGCAATATTCCCGAGAGATATGAATTTCGTAAGTGAATCGAACGACGTGTTACTCATTGATGATGAGGAGCCTACCAGCTTATGAAGAAGGACAAGTTCAGAAAGGGATAAGTGGCTTGGTGCCATGAAGTCGAAATGGATTCCATGTATGAAAACCAAGTTTGGAACTTGTCGACCCACCAAGGGATAAAGCCTATAGGGTGCAAGTGGGTTTTCAAGAAGAAAACTACATGGATGGTAATGTGATTACCTATAAGGCTTAGATTGGTGGCGAAAGGATATCGTCAAAAACAAGGTGTTGATTATGACGAAACCTATTCGCTGTAGCTATGCTTAAATCCATTCGGATGCTCCTGGCCATAGCGGCTCATTATGATTATGAGATATGGCAGATGGATGTGAAAACAGCTTTCCTTAATGGAAACCTGCTCGAGGACGTGTATATGATACAGCCTGAGGGTTTCACATCGGTTGATAAAACCAAGGTATGCAAATTGTGACTATCCATTTATGGATTGAAGCAAGCATCCAGGAGCTGGAATATCCGTTTTGATGAGACAATCAAAAAGTTTGATTTCTCACAAAATCTAGATGAACCTTGTGTGTACAAGAAGGTTAGTGGGAGTGCAGTCGTATTCCTAGTATTGTATGTCGATGACATACTACTTATAGGAAACGATGTTTCAATCTTACAGTCAGTGAAGGTTTGGTTATCCAAGACATTCTCCATGAAAGACCTGGGAGAAGCAACCTACATCCTCGAGATTAAGATCTATAGAGATAGATCGAAACGGTTGCTTGGTCTTTCGCAGTCTACATATATATAGACCGAGGGCTAAAGAGGTTTAGCATGTCGGAATCCAAGAAAGGTTTCCTACCCATCAGGCATGGGGTACACCTTTCGAAGTCTATGTGTCCGCGCACAGAAGACGAGAGGATTTGCATGAGTAAGATTCCCTATGCATCCACAATAGGATCTATCATGTATGCTATGTTATGTACGAGGCCCGATGTATCGTATGCTCGAAAGTGTCACGAGCAGATACCATCCGATCCAGAATGGATCATTGGCTGGTCATAAGACGATCCTTAAGTACTTGAGAAGAACTAAGGATGTGTTCCTAATATATGGAGAAGGGGACATGGTGATACGTGGGTATACGGATGCCAGCTTCCAGACAGACAAGGATGATTCCAGGTCTCAGTCTGGATACGTGTTAACCTTGAATGGGGGCGCAGTGAGTTGGAAAAGTTCCAAACAAGAGATCAGAGCGATTCTACCATCGAGGCAGAATACATTGCGGCTAAGAAGCGGTTTGATCAAAAAGTTCGTTCATGAACTTGGTGTGATTTCGGCCATTGTTGAAGCAATACCGGTCTACTGCGACAACAATGGAGCAATTGCACAGGCGAAAGAGCCAAGGTCTCATCAGCAATCCAAACATGTGCTTCGCCGCTATCATCTTATCAGAGAGATCATCAGTAGGAACGAAATACAAATCGAGAAAATTCCCACTGAAAGGAACTGAGCGGATCCCTTGACTAAGGCATTACCTCAAAATAAGTTTGAGGGTCATGTTCGAGCTTATGGTATTGGATACCGTAGCGATTGGCATTAGGCCAAGTGGGAGTCTGTTAGTAATATATGAGAGATGTCCTAAGGCAATCGCCTTATGTATGAACCATTTATATGATAAATGAAGATTCACTATTTGAGTATACATGTTTAATTTATTTGATTGGATCTTAAACTCATTTACTGAATGTCCACGATACGATTCACAGCATGAGAGAATTTGTGATTGGATCACAACTAGTGAGTATCTCTACATGTGTAATTGTGATGTATCGGAATTATCCCTAGTCGATGAATTGATGGATTTGGACACCATCAATTCGCGAGACTAGCACGAGGTATACTCCTTGGTGTATCCAAGCAAATGATTCTCACGGCCGAGACATAGTGATGTCCGAGTTAATCGTGATGCTAGTTATGGTAACTAGTTCATTGGAGTGACCAGCCGTAAGACTTCATATGGTTCTCTGCATATATAGATATGTCAATGAAGTTCTTATTGTGGCTTAAGTGCGATGTTCCTTTGACTTGCGGTATTCAAGTCATCTTGATCATGGAGACTTATGCTTTGACATCTTAAGCAAACATCTCTAAGGAGATGTGGACCCGGGATGATTGGGTATAAGTCGAAGTGATCGAAGGTGTTTGAATAGCCTATAAAGGATTCACCACTCCTTGCGAGGAGATGTATACCCATGGCCTCTCGTCGGATTGTTACTAAAGTCTTTGGCCAAAGCATTACATGTTTAGAGTAAGGTACTCTTCGATACATGTGGAGTAACTAGAATCCGTAAGACGAGGAAATAATACTTGGGCTAGGTGTGACGTAGTCAGCCTAGTGGGGACTGACACAATAGACCATGTCCTGAACCAAGTGGGTATAAGATGAGTGAAGGGAATGGGGCACGAATCATTCGAGCTACTGAAGGGTTTCAGAAATAGTTCTGGATCAACCGTTGATCTTTTCGGTTAATTGGGATCATGATGTACTACTAGGTTCCACTCATGATCGTTCTATAATTAATGGTTAATTATAGACGGCCAACATAAACCGAGAACCTATTTGGTCACACGCACAACGAGCGTAATCCAAAGGATTTAAAACGAGCTTGAGAATGGGATTCTCAGACCGAGAGAAACTAGGTTTGGTTGGACCAAACATAAAGCGAGCATGAAATCGTTTCAGTTGCAATGGAAGCATGGATGGGCCGCGTCTTATGAAGACGTAATGGATGAACCAAAATGGTTTGGTTCTAATCCAATGGATGAGAATAAACCAAAGGGTTTGGTTTATTTTAAACGAATGACCCAAAAGTTGGTTCGGTTCGTTTTAACTTAAAATAAACCATCATGGTTTGGTTTATTTTAACTTATCTTAATGGAGCGGGTTAACGGGCATTATGGATATGATCCATTAACCATTAAGAGAATTAGTTCTCTATAAAAGAGGGCTTAATGGATAATTAAGCCCTAATCCAAAAACCCTAGCCTTTGAGTTGCCGCCCTTGAGTTGCTCCTACGCCAACCCTAGGCCGCCTCAGCTTGTTGTGCCGCCTTCATCTCCTTGTCGGCCCAAGCTTCAGCCGGTGAACCCTCCGTGACCTCCGGTGATCTTCCTAGGCCTCGGTGAAAAGGTGAGCACTTGGCTTCCTTGTTTTGGCCGGGCGCTTTTTTCCACCAAGCTGTCCAGTTTTCTGACAGCTTCTTCTCCTTCGCCGGAGCGCTGCTTGACGACGGTTAGAGCTCCGACAGCGGATAACTTACCGGGGATTCGATCTCCGGTAATCCTCTGAGGTGGAGGACGAAGGATTCGTCAATCGGTTGACGAATACCTCTCCGGAGAAGCGAGTTTTGAGGACTCGTTTTGTATCCGAATTTGGATTCGGATCGTGATCATCTCTCGATCACGTCGTCTTCAACACGAGGCTAGTAACCCGTACGAAGACGAAGCTCGTGGCTTAGCGAAGTCATCCCGAGGAACTCGGCGTGGATACGGATAGAGACGATTCTAGCGAGGATCGTTCCGGTTGATGCCATTCCCGCTACACATCATACGAAAGGTATAACGTAGATAAATTTCCTTTTATTGCAAATTTAAATTTACGGTTATGTCTACACTTGTTGTAATATGCATGCGTGTGTTGTGTGTGTTGTAATAAATAGGAGTATTTATTATTTTTATTGCTTCAGCTATGTTCATGTTTACGAAACATGATCGAACACACACACGCCGCGGTGCCGGAAACCCAACACATCAGTCGACTGCCAGCCTGGCCACTTCCCTGCAGTAAGACGTTAGAATGGAAAATGGTAAATGCGGCAATTTCTTACCTCATCCTAGACCTTCCACTGGAAGTCTTAGTCAGATCACCACCAATGGTAATCTCTGTATAAAAGACACAACTTTACCATCTCTCTTCGCACTCATACTTACCTCTGGTCTTTTATGACCTGTCACTTTGCTTCCAGTCCTCACCTGGGTTCTTCGACTCCCACGAAGTTCTCTCAGTATTGCCCGACCACCATGGTTTCCCGACTCGGGATTCTCTGGGTGTCGCTGACCTTCGGCTTAGTTTAACCATTTCCTACACACTTAATTCAGCTCATGAGATAACAATATGACCTTAACTTTGGATCTTTGCCTAATCAAAACCTAGGTTCGATTATCTAGTGCCCCTGCACCAACAATCTCCCCCTTTTTGATCTATGGCAAAATGTCACAAAGTTAATCCAAATTTAAAGCATAAAACAAGTAGAGTAAATTATAAACTGTTGGACCGTCGGTGACCGGCTAGAGGGGGGTGAATAGCCCTAAGTCGTCGTAGAATGGAATTTGATCGTTCGTTTGTCTACACATTAGGGTTAGCACAACGGAAATAAAACTAAACAACAATAAAGATAAACAAGATAAAAACAATACTAACAAAGAGATATAACGTGGTTCACAACCCTATGCCGCTAATCCACAGTCCGATTCGTCTCGGGTGAATCACTTCGAAACCAATCCAATATGGTCTCTCCCTTTAGCCAAAGCAAGGTGGAGGTAAACCTTCTTACAACACAAAAACACTCTTTCTTACAATGGATTTGAAATAAGAAAAAGAGAAAGAGTTTAAATCTTGTGGGGCACTTGGATGATCAATTGGAGCATAAGCATTAGCCATCCCAAAGCCCACACCCTCTCTTTTTATAGAGAGGGCCGATTTCTTCCCTTTGGCAGTCGACTACCACTGTTACAACAGCTTCTGAACACATCAGATCCCGACCGTTGTAGTCCAACGAGAAACTTGGCAGTCGACTGATGTATCCATCAGTCGACTGATGCCTCTGTAGCCGACTGATCAATCATCTACTAGAGGTTCTATGCCCGCGAATATCTTCATCAGTCGACTGTCGTCCTTGGTAGTCGACTGATGGTGTGGCAGTCGATTGTCATTCTTTGGCAGTCGACTGCTGGGCCAGAAACCCACCATTCGAACACCAGTCGAACTCCAATTGACTTAGAGCAGTCGACTGCCCATTCATAGCAGTCGACTGATGCCGGGTAAACCTCAAACTTCACATCTGTTTGAGCGTCCGGTGGTCGGGTAAAACCTCAACCCTCATGGTTGAGCATCTGACACTCTACTTCGTCGGGTAAAAACTCAACCCTTCGGTTGAGCATCCGACTTGTCGGGTAAAACCCCAACCAAGTTGGTTGAGCATTCGACTTAACTAAACATTGATGTGAGCAAAACATATAGAATTTTAGGAGTAGTTTTCGCTCACATCTCATTACATTTTATGTTAGTTTCATGCATATGTCACTCTATTTTGCATGCATTTTCTATTTTCTGGTTTAGAGGTCTTCTCTTTGTACTTTTGTGTGCAGGATAGCATTTCGAGGGAAAAAGGCACACTTTCGGAGCAAAAGGACATTTTGTAGCTAGACACAGAATGGGACATGGCCAATGCATGTGCCTACACACGGCCGTGTCCAATGGGCAAGATCAGACACCCCAGGGCCACACACGGCCTAGCCATGTATTTCCACACGGCCGTGTGGTGCCCTGCAAGATTTGCGTGACTAGGGTTTTTCTGAATTTTACAGCGGTCCGAGGTGATGTCTATATAAGGATGGCTCTGCCCAAATCCAAGGGGGGAGGCACGACGGCTAGGACGACACGTCAAAGCCCTAAAAAGCTTCGATAACTCGCAACGGGGAGGAGGAACGCCGCCGGAGGTCCACGCCTTGCACTTCAACGCCGGAGAGAAGACCACGAAAGCATTGTAATTCTTCGTTCCTGCGTTTTATTCCTTATGTAGTCGAACATAGGCATGCTTTGTGATTCTTCCTTTATATACATGGAGTAGTACTTTCGATTCTAGGATTAGGGAGTAGCTTGTATACACATTACAATGTTGGTGCATGTTAAATTCTACCTTTGAATTTGATTTGACAATTGGTAGTTGTTATTTTAACTATATCTATGCGTGTTTGTTTTTCTATCTGCTGTGCTTAGGCGATACGAGGGGTGACAACCCTCATATCTAAGATTTAGAAGATTTTATACAAGGAACCTAGGGGTAAACCTAATCTCCTGTAACTATGGGTAGAAGGGTGCGGTGGAATCAGAAACGGTTCATCGTAGGGATTGATTTGGCATCCTCATACCATCTATCCCATCCTTTTAGGCGGAGATATCTCTCGGTAGATGCGGCAGCTCTGCGGGAGAGTGTATGATGTCCCTTCCACAAAACAATAGCTAAACGTCTAGACAACGCCAATTGACAACATTGTTTTGTGATGCACAAGCGAAATCGAAGTACTAGAATTATCTTTGAAGATCTCGGCACACTCCCTTCCTCCTCCATGTGACACAGTATAGAGCAAAGTCCACCGATAGGCCTCACCAATAGAAACCTCTTAGAGTTACGTCCAAATAATTACAACCACTGAATATATTGATTTTCGAATCCCAGTCCATGTGGGATCGATAATCTTTATTACTAGACGACATCCGTGCACTTGCGGGCATTGAGCGCGAGCACGCGCTTTGAGTCTTCGACGATCTCTGTCAAGAGATTTGAGGTCGCGTTCGTGCACATCAAGTTTTTGGCGCCATTGTCGGGGACTGATCGATTCGATATCAAATCGAACAGTGGTAAATTGGATCAGATTTAGGATTAGATTTATTTGTTGGCTTTATTTTCTTTTTAGTTTTCTTCATTTGCTTTAGTTCTATATTTTCCATATTTAGATTTAGTTTTTACTTTTAGCAGTAGTTTCCTATTTACTTATTGCATCTTAGATTTTGATTAGCTAGATTGTTTTATTTCCTACTTTTAGAATTAGATTACCACTCCTAATTTTGTGGCTTGGTTCATCATATGCTTAGATGATTAGGATCGGAAGGGCTAATTCCGATCGACTTAAAAATTGAGCGAACCTGTCATCGTCGGAGAGCAGAGCAGCGAAGGATGGAGGATCAAGCCGCATCCGAGGTGAACATAGGTAGCCGACCACTACGGGACTACGTAGCTCCTAGCGCTAGAGGATTTAGGTCGAGTATAGATGGACCATCTATTTCGGCAAATAACTTTGAGCTAAAGCTGACACTTATACATATGGTCCCGCAGAACCAATTCGGGAGAACTACGACTGAAGACCCGAACTGGCACCTTGAGACATTTCTTGAAATCAGCTCGACGATGAAAATGAACGGAGTCCCTACTGACGCGATCCACTTGAGCCTGTTTCCGTTTTCATTGCGGGATAAGGCTAAGGCATGGCTTCACTCCCTACCTTCTGGTAAGATCACTACATGGGAGCAATGTGAGCAGCAGTTTCTGTTAATGCAATAATGCCCCAAGCATTTATATGTTTTGATGTTTGGATAATCATCTAAGTTAGGCAACAAATTGTGATCTAATGGTGAACATGATTAAGTGACAGGTGAAGGCAAAGTCCAAGTATGATCTTGGCAAGAGAAGTCCAAGGTAAAGGTTTGGCGGCGTAAGTCCAAGCATGTAGACTTGGCGACGTAAAGTCCAAGCACGCCTTGGCAAAGGAAACCCAAGACATGACAAAACAAAAGGAAGCTCTTGGAAGCAAAGAGCAAAGGATGAACAAGTCGCGGACTCGGAGGGATCCTGGAGGCACAAGGCTTAAGGAAGAGCTAGAATGTTGAGTCTAGGTCTAAGGGATAAAATCAAGTATGAATTACTCATACGATACGATGTATCCCGATCGTCTCGTCGGGATGAAACCTTGACCATCACCGATCGCTATGGTCGTGCGATCGGTTGTTAGCGATCGATCGCCAACAAGGGCGGCGATCGACTAATCAACGGGCAGAGTGGAGTCACACTCGACGGATCACTCCATTAGTCAACTGATGGATGGATCAGTCGACTGATGAGAATGCCGTTGGAGGAAACGACTCTGAATCCCGCGAATCCGGCTGTTCAAAAGCCGTTAATCGCGCCGGCAGTCGACTGATGCTGTGCATTAGTCGACTGATCATGCTCCAATGGGAAAATCAGCCTTCTCTCTATAAAAAGAGGGATGGTGGAGGTTTTTGGGGTTAATGCTCATTCTCTGATTATTCTCTCAAGCCTCCATGAGTTTTCAAGCTTTCTAGTATTTTTAAATCTCCTCCTCCTCTCTCTAAGCTCAAGTTTCAAACTTTGTAAGAAGAGGAGGATTGTTGTAAAGGAAAGCTTCATAGTTATTTGATTAGGGTTGATCCACCTCAAGGATCACCGTGGAGTAGGAGCGTCATCTCCGAACCACGTAAAAGAATTGTGTTAGCGTGTTTTTCATTTGTTTTATTATTTTTTGTTGTGCTTCCGCTAATATTTTTGTAGAGAAGAGAAACAAGCTATTCACCCCCCTCTAGCTTCAAACCGATCACCAACAAGTGGTATCAGAGCCCGGATCGCATCGAAAGATCTAGCAATCAACCGGAGCAAAGATGGCTTTTCAAGAGGGGTATAGCACGGCGAGGCCTCCGTTCTTCGACGACAACGACTTCGGCTATTGGAAAGGTAGGATTGAGTATTACTTAATGAATGATATTGAGAATTGGTTTAGTGTTGTAGATGGTTTCGAGAAGCCGGTGGACGAACACGGAGCACCCATACCGACAAAGGATTGGACGAGAGACATGGCCAAGAAGGCTCAAGCCAATGCCAAGGCAACAACCACACTTCAATGTGGTTTGTCAAAAGAGCAATTAAGAAAGGTGGGGCCTTTTGAATCAGCAAATGAGCTTTGGGAGAAGTTGATCGAGCTCAACGAAGGATCCAAAGAAACAAGAAGGGCCAAGAGAGATCTTCTAATTGGCCAACTTCAAAGCTTCTCAATGAAGACCAATGAGACCGTAAGCCAAATGCACGGTCGCTTCAAAGAAGTAGTCAACGGACTACATGTTATAGGTGAGAAGGTCGACAACCGAGACCTTGTAAGGTATGTGCTACAAGCTTTCCCTAGAACAACCTTATGGGCTTCAATGGTAGATGCCTATAAGGTCTCTAGGGATCTTTCATTGGTTAAGTTAGATGAGCTATTTTGTGAATTTCAATTACATGAACAAGCTAACACTTCATCCAAAGAGAAGGGTATAACTCTTTTTGTAGGAAAGAAGGACAAAAAGAAGAAGGAGAAGAAAGAAGTGTCCTCTTCATCCAAATCCGAGGAAGACTCATCAAGTAGTGAAGATGAGTTATCGACAAGCGAGGTGGCACATTACGTCAAGAAGTTTGGTGGGAAGTCAAGGAAACTCACCAAGAAAGATGTGAAGAGGATGTTCCAATCCTCAAGAGATAAGTCTTCAAATAGTTCAAATTCTACCTCTAACGTGACTTGTTTTGGTTGCAACAAGAAAGGGCATATAAAGCCAAATTGCCCGGAACTAAAGAAGAAGGAGGAGAAGGAAAAGAAAAAGAAAGAAAAGAAGGAGAAGAAGAAGAAGGAGGCAATGGTGGCTCAAACATGGGACACCCTAAGCATGGAGGATTCTTCCGACGATGAAGAAGTATGCCATGCCACCCGGAATCTAGCCCTCATGGCATTAGAGGAAGAAGCCGAGAGCTCAAGCAAGGAGTCCTTTTCCTCTTCAAGCGACGAATCATCATCAAGTGATGATGATGAGCTAAACAACTCACCTAAAGTAGATTTACTTTACAAGACTATTGCATGCCTGGAAAATGCTTTGAATAGATCGAAAACTAGGATTAAGGATTTAAAAATAGAGATTAAATCACTTAAGAGTATAGAATCATCTTGTTGTAAGTTATCTAGTGATGAATGTACCCTTAGGGATGAAAATGATGAATTAAGAAAAGAAATAGGTAACTTAAGAGCATGCTTAGAAAAATTTACTAATGGCTCTAAATACCTAGACATGATTATTAAGGATCAAAGGACTATTTACAACAAGGCCGGATTGGGATATAGGCCTAAGGAAAAGGAGGTAGCATTTACATCTCTTATTAGTAGAAAATCCATGATTAAAAGCAAGGGTAGAAAGGCTTGGGTACCTAAAAAATTTCTAATTAATGCTAGTGGTCCTAAGATTTGGGTACCTAAGGATTGTATTTTTCATGTGATATAGGTAGAAGAACTAAGCTTGTGGATAGTTGATAGTGGATGCTCAAAGCACATGACCGGTGATGAGAGAAAATTCTCCACTATCAACTACACTAGCAAAGGAAAAGTGACATTTGGTAATAGCGGCAAACTTAAGATTCTAGGAAAGGGCACAATTGAGGTATCCCCAAACCTTGCCATTCATAAAGTATTATTAGTTAAAAATATGAAATTTAATTTACTTATTGTAAGCCAACTATGTGATGCAAACTTTGATGTTAAATTTGATTCCTCAAAATGTTTTATAAGACACAAAACTCTAAATGATTGCATGTTAGTAGGTTTTAGGAAATCAAATATGTTAGTGCAGTAGGCACCTAAGTCGAACCTGAGTTTTGATTATAGCAAACGATACAAAGTTAAGCTCATGTCGTTATCTCACGAGCTGAATCGAGAGTGCAGAAAATTGCTATAGCTGGAGCTGAAGGCTAGCGACACCCGGAGGAAGCCGCGGTGGTCGGGCGACACTTGAGTGACTTCGGAGGGAGCCGAAGGAATATAGTGGAAGGCCGGAAGCGAAAGCAACACAGTAAGTATCGAGGTAAGCTCATGTGTGTGCGAGAGTAAGTGAGGTCGTATCCTCTTTACGGGGATGATCTTAGGCGTAGATCCGACCAAAGACATCCTATAGGTGGTCTAGGTCGAGATCGGACGGTCGGAGGCCGTCAAATTAATGTTTTTGTTAAGCTAACTTTGCCTTGCAGCTAACATTAGTCATTTGCCCGGACTTGGAGGACTCATTGCGTCCTACGATCACGAGGTCGGATTCAATCGATCGCCATCATCATCGATGATGGCCATCAGTCGACTGATGGTCAAGGATCAACCTCGAGGAGTCAAGCCTTATCACCATTTTTCAAGGAGCCATGTGCCAAAACTCTATTGGGTGAAGTTCCTCTTGAAATGGGGCTCAAAGGCTATAAAAGGAGGGCCAATCCTAGGGTTTCATCATCAATTATAAGCTTCCAAAAGCCTCCGCCAAGCTACAACCTTCCGACAACGAAGTGCTTCTTCTCCGACGTCTAGGTTTATTTGTTTTCATTTTATTACGTCGGTTAAAGTTTTTATTTCAGTTTAGTACTTTCAATTCTCGGAGCTTTTATCGTAACGAGGAGAGGGGGAGTGTCCCTCTACCTCAAGCTTTGTGCTTCACTTGTATCGATTAAACTCCTACCTCTAGCGGGGAGGAGTTCTTTAGTGTTTTTGCCATCCGTACGTGGTCAAGGACCGCTAGGGCATTGGAGTAGTAGTCGAAGGCTACGAACCAAGTAAAATTCCCTTGTCTCTTTTTACTTTACATTTACATTTCCGCTGCGTATAAGTGTTTTTGAATCGTCTACCGAAAGAAAAGAAAAAAAAGGTTTATCGCTATTCACCCCTCCCTCTAGCGATCCGCTTCGATCCAACAATTGGTATCAGAGTCGGGGGCACTTAGATTTGGTGAAACCACCAATCTAGCATTTTTTACAGATTTGTTTTTCGTTCATTTAAATTTTTCTCCCGCACTACTAATCAAAGACAAAGTCTTGGTACTCTTCGTTTGGTTTTGTTTTGCAAGTATTCGCTTTTGGAGTAGACGACGATAAAACGGGCATAACTTTTCGTACAAGTTGACCCACGAAATGGGCTACCTACCAAAACGGATAAACCCTCGTAACAAGCTGTCTTCATCCCCAAAAACCATAATTTAGTACCATTTCTGGGACATCGAAGGTTGTAAGTGCTTATCTTTTATTTTAGTTGGTTATTTCTCGCTTATTCCTTTTGTTTCTTTTCATTTCCTACATTACTAATCCAAGGAAAAGTATTGGAACCATTTTCGTGTTTTTTTTGGTATTTTTTGTGCAAGGTTTCCCTTCCAAATTGCCCATCTCGAGGGTTTTAGCACCGTCTGACCTCCATTTTACAACGGAGATGATTTCCGTTACTGGAAAGGTCGGATGGAATGCTTTCTCAAAACCCAAATCGAGATGTGGATCATAATCTAAACGGGTTTCACACTTCCGACTAACGAAGTGGGTGAATCCTTGGATTATGACCAATGGACCATTGCGACAAAACGACAAGTCGAAGTCGACGCCAAGGCAACTCAAATCCTTCAATGCGGCTTGTCTAAGGAGGAATTAAATCGTGTCGACCCCTTCATCAACGCAAAGGACCAATGGACAAAGCTAGTGGAGCTACACGAAGGGACCGATGAAGCCAAGGTATGTAAGCGTGATCTTTTATTTAATAAACTATATAATCTAAAAATGCAGGAACACGAGTCCGCGACGCAACTTCACACCCACGTCCAAGACATAGTCAACAATCTACACGCAATCGGGCAAAAGGTCGAAAACCGCGACCTTATAAGGTATGTCCTAAACTCCTTTCCGAGAACTACCTTGTGGGCATCCATGGTCGATTCCTACAAGGTCTCCAAGGATCTTTCAAAACTTAGGTTAGATGAACTATTTTCTGATTTTGAACTTCATGAGCAGTCTAACTCGGAACCCGAGAAGGGTATAGCACTTTTTGCAGGTTCAAGGAAGAAAACCGCAAGCAAGCCACCCCCGAAGGAAGAAGAGGATGAGTCCGATTCGGAGGTCGACTCATAAATGGAGGCCGAACTAGTCAACTTAGTTCAGAGGATAGTCAAGGGACAAAAATGAACCGTCACTCGACCCAACGAAGGTAAGCCTAAAAGTTCAAATATTAGATGTTATGAATGCAACAGGTTTGGACATATCAAGTCCGAATGCCCAAAACTCAAGAGCAAAGCACCAAAACACAAAAAGGCACTCAACGCTACTTGGGAAGAAGCATCCGAGGAAGAAGATAATGATCGTGTTCTTATGGATAAATCGGTGGAATCAGAGATGGAGTCGGAACTGGAACCTGAATTGGAAACCGAAGACGAGTCAGACTGCGAAGCACTATTCAAGACAAGCCACGGATACGCATCCGGTTCAAAAGATACACTCAAGGTAAGTCGGTCTCTCATTAGTACACTTTATAGTGCAATTAAGTTTTTAACTAGAAAGTTAGCTAAGTCCGAGTCCAAGGTTGAGACCCTGGTTGAGGAAGTTAAACTCTTCAAACACGAGGTCTCCCTAACCTCTTCGACTAGTCGAGATCAAGAGGAGGACTCAACTCGGGTTGAAAAACTCGAAGTTAAGAACTCACTCTTGAAGAGTCAAGTCGAAGATCTTAGGAATACTTTGGAACGGTTTACTTTGGGATCCAAAGGACTTGACCTCCTACTTGGATCGCAAAGGGCCATGTACAACAAGGTCGGGCTAGGGTTTAGCTCAAATACGATCAACAAGTCGTATATGTCGATTGTAAGTCGACATAAAAAATATGTCCAAGCATGGGTTCCTAAGACCACCTTAATTTCAAACTTAGGATTGAACCAGTACTGGGTTCCCAAGGACCAAATCCACTATGTGGAGAGACCGAATCGATTCAACGGTCCAGGGGGAGCTAGTACGAAACTTGTTTGTGTTTTAACCTAGAAATTGCATGCTTAGGTTTTTATTTAGTTTGATTTTCCTTTTTAGAATGGTTAGATATGACTATAACTCGTCAATACTTGATAACATAGTACCAAGACGCGGCGAGATCATAGTACGCTAGGAAAGCGGAGTCTTGTGTATTCAGGCTAGATAAGGCGTATCTAGTTCGGTGCACTTGACCGAGCAAAACTAGCTGAAGCTACCTCGCCGTATCCTAGACTAATTAGACCAGGAAGTGGTCTTAGGTAAGTCAAGTCTCTATTTTCTTGAAAATGCCTTTGTCTAAGGAAGTGGTCATTGTTCTGATCAAAGAAGGCCTCTGTGCCTCGCCACGACCTGGAAGCTATGATCTTGAAAAGGTGACTTGATAAGCCTAAGGTCAAATCCAAATCTAACGCAAGGTTGACAAGTGTTTAAGTCATTAAATTTAAATCAAGTAAAATTGGAAGTCATCTCACAAGAACATATAGGGTTAACGTGTTTGATCATGTAGACATGGGTGAGATGATTTAGGTTAATAATTTTCAACCAATCTTTAATAAATCCAATATCCGATCCAACTACCTTGCGTATAGGATCAATGGATGTTGGACAGTGGTTGCTCCCGACACATGACTGGGGATCAACTCAAGTTTTCGAAGCTTCGATTCAAACGACAAGGATCGGTTGCCTTCGGAAATAACGACAAGCTCAAAATCATCGGATTAGGTGATATTGAGCTTAACTCAAATTTTGTTATTCAAAATGTTTTATTAGTAGAAAATTTTCAATATAATTTACTTAGTGTAAGACAATTGTGTGATAATAACTATAAGGTCATATTTCTAGAAAATGAATGCGTAATTAATACAAATGAAACTTCTAAAACAATTCTTAAGGGAACTAGAAATAACAATATTTACACTATTAACTTAACTAACTCCTCAACTAAGTATCTTATGACACGGCAAGAGGAAACATGGTTGTGGCACCGACGACTCGGTCACTCACACCCAAGACTCATCCACAAGATGAGTCAGAGTGACTTAGTCAGAGGTTTGCCTAACCTCAATAACTTGGATAATAAAATATGTAATGCTTGTCAACAAGATAAATAATCTAGGACACAACATCAACTAACTAATCAAGAATGAACCAAAAGTGTGCTTGAGCTCTTACACATGGATCTATTTGATTCATACGGAGCTAAGTCACTTAATGGAAGTAAATTCTGCTTAGTCATAATTGATGACTATTCTAGATTTACTTGGGTTAGGTTCATCAAACACAAAAGTGATACCCTAGATCAATTAATCAATCTATTTAAATTAATAGAAAATCAACAAAGCATTAAAATCAAAAGACTTAGGACTGATCATGGTGGTGAATTCGAGAACCATAGGTTTACAGAATTCTGTAACCTAAATGGATACCACCATGAGTTCTCTTGCCCTAGAACTCCACAACAAAATGGCCTAGTAGAACGCAAAAATAGAACCCTACAAGAAGCCGCTAGGACAATGTTAAACGAGTATAACCTACCCGATAGATTTTGGGCAGAAGCCGTGAGTACGACATGCTATGTCCAAAATAGGATCCTTATGGTAAAGAGGCACCTTAAGACCTCATACGAGATTTATCACGATAAAATACCTAACATCAAGTACTTTAGGGTATTTGGGTGTAAGGTACATATCTTAAACACTAAGGATTACCTAAGGAAATTTACATCCAAAACCACGACTGAAATCATTCTAGGATACTCGACTACTAGTAGAGCTTATAGAGTATATAACCATGACACCCTTAGAGTCGATGAGACTATCAATGTAGTATTTGAAGAAGGACACGAACCTACAAAACCCCCGGCAACCCCAATTAGCGAGTCGATTCATACTAGACCTAACTCTGATCCAGAGATCAGGTCTAGTGTTAATCCTAATATAAGTCAACCAAGTCACTCTAATGACCAAGTGATAGATGACTCTAACCAAACTAGAACTCAAACGAGACATCCTATTAATCAAGTTATAGACTCAAACCCAAATCCAACAAGGACTCAAATGAATCATCCTATCGACCAAGTGATAGGTGATCCAAGTCTAGGAGTTCGAACTAGAGCCTCATATAGAAACCTTAGTCAAATCTCCTCAATTTCCAAAATTGAACCCAAGACTATTGACCAAGCTCTTCTTGATCCCGATTGGATTATTGCAATGCAAGAAGAGTTGGCTCAATTTGTTGGTGCAGTAGGCACCTAAGTCGAACCTGAGTTTTGATTATAGCAAAAGATACAAAGTTAAGCTCATGTCATTATCTCACGAGCTGAATCGATTGTGCAGTAAATTGCTATAGCTGGAGCTGAAGGCTAGCGACACCCGGAGGAAGCCGCGGTGGTCGGGCGACACTTGAGTGACTTCGTAGGGAGCCGAAGGAATCGAGTGGAAGGCCAGAAGCAAAAGCAACATGTAAGTATCAAGGTAAGCTCGTGTGTGAGAGAGTAAGTGAGGTCGTATCCTCGTTACGGGGATGATCTTAAGTGTAGATCCGACCAAAGACATCCTATAGATGGTCTAGGTCGAGATCGGACGGTCGACGACAGTCGAAATTATGTTTTTGTTGAGCCATTGCCGGCTTGGAGGACTCATTGCGAATCGATCGATCGCTGGGAGGTCGGCCACTTCGGCCGATCTTGCCATCGATCGTGATGATGACCATCGATCGGTGATGGTCAAAGGATCAGCCTCGAGGAGTCAAGGTTTATCACCAAATTTCAAGGGGAGTGGTGCTCAATTGTGATTGGCTAGGGTTCCTCTCGAAAAGGGGCTCAAAGGCTATAAAAGGAGGGC
Source organism: Wurfbainia villosa (assembly GCA_025175895.1). Taxonomy (NCBI): domain Eukaryota; kingdom Viridiplantae; phylum Streptophyta; class Magnoliopsida; order Zingiberales; family Zingiberaceae; genus Wurfbainia; species Wurfbainia villosa. The sequence goes on from CM046001.1 coordinate 65,152,190, forward strand.
CAAACCTAGGGTTTTATCATCAATTCTAAGTGCTCAAAAGCCTCCGCAACGCTGCGACTCTCCGATAACTCTACGACAACGAAGTGCTACCAACAACCCTAGTTTAAGTCCTATCTTCGAGTTGTTGGTATAATCTTGTCTTGTCATTTCTTTTAATCTTGCAATTAGTTTGTTAATCGAGGCTTTCTATCGTTGCATTTTCATTTTAATAGAAGAGAGGGTTTGTCTCTCTATCTTGTGCTTCGAAAGTTTTTTTTGTAATCGTAAACTCCTACCTCCAACGAGGAGTGTTTTAGTGAATTGCCCTCCGTACACGGTCTAGGACCGTTAGGGCCTTGGAGTAGTAGCTGAAGGCTACGAACCAAGTAAAAAACTATTTGTCTCTTTTAGTTTTTATTTACATTTCCACTGCGTACATTTGTCTTGAAACGAATTCGAAAGAAAAAGTTTTTTTTCGCTATTCACCCCCCCTTCTAGCGAACCGCATCGATCCAACAATTGGTATCAGAGCCGGGGGTTGCTAAGATTTGGTGAAACCACCAATCTAGCCATTTTTACAGATTTATTTTTCTTTTAATTCTGTTTTTTTTATTATTTATTTCGCTTTGTTAAGTTTTTCTCCCGCACTACTAATCCAAGACGCGAGTCTTGGTACTTGTTTTTGTGTTTTTGTCGTTGCTAGTTTCTTCGTCTTCGTCTCTTTGTGTCTTTCGTGTTAATGGCCCATCTTGAGGGTTTTAGCACAGTCCGACCACCGTTTTACAACGGTGACGATTTCCGTTACTGGAAAGGTCGGATGGAGTGCTTCCTAAAAACCCAAATAGAGATGTGGATTGTGATCCAAACCGGGTTCACCCTTCCTACTAATGAAGAAGGTGAATCCTTGGATTACAATCAGTGGTCCATTGCCACTAAACGACAAGTCGAGGCAGATGCAAAGGCGACTTAAATACTGCAGCGGGCTATCCAAGGAGGCCGAACCGAGTCGGACCCTTCATCAGTGCAAGAGATCTCTGGACGAGGCTGATCGAGTTACACGAAGGATCGGATCAAGCTAAGGTTTGCAAACGCGATTTGTTGTTCAATAAATTGTACACACTAAAAATGCAGGAACACGAGACGGCAACACAATTGCACGCCCGCGTCCAGGACATCGTCAACAACCTACACGCAATCGGGCAAAAGGTCGAAAACCGTGACCTTATAAGGTATGTTCTAAACTCTTTTCCGAGGACTACCTTGTGGGCATCCATGGTCGACGCCTACAAGGTCTCCAAGGACCTTTCTAAAGTTAGAATAGACGAATTATTCTCAGATTTCGAATTACATGAGCAGTCCAACTCGGAACCCGAGAGGGGTATAGCCTTGTTTGCAGGTTCAAAGAAGAAGAAAATCGCAAGCAATCCACCACCAACTGAGGAGGAAGACGAGTCCGAAGAAGAAGTTGACCCGGAGTTGACTGCCGAACTAATGAACCTAGCTCGAAGGATAGCCAAGGGACGAAACCGAACCACGACTCGACCCAACCAAGGTAAGCCTAAAAGTTCTAATATTAGGTGTTATGAGTGTAACAGGTTTGGACATATCAAGTCCGAGTGCCCCAAGCTCAACCACCAAGCACCTAAGCACAAGAAGGCCCTCAACGCGACATGGGAAGAAGCGTCATCCGAAGAAGACGAAGACCACGTCTTCATGGAGAAATCGATTGAGTCAGACACGGAGACCGAACCTGAACTTGAGTCAGAACCTGAGGATGACTCGAACTACGAAGCTACCTTCAAGTCAAGCCACGGATACGCATCCGGTTCAAAAGATACCTTTAAAGTGAGTCGAACTTTATTTAATACTTTACATAATACGGTTAGGTTTTTGTCTAGAAAATTAGTTAAGTCCGAGTCCAAGGTCGAGACCCTAGTTGAGGAGGTCAAACTCCTCAAACACAAGGTCTCACTAACCTCTTCGACTAGTCAAGTTCGAGAAGAGGACCCAACTCGAGCTGAAAAGCTCAAAGTTGAGAACTCTCTCTTGAAAAGTTAAGTTGAAGATCTTAGGAACACATTGGAAAGGTTCACTTCGGGATCCAAAGGACTTGGCCTCCTACTTGGATCTCAAAGGGTCGTGTACAACAAGGCTGGACTAGGGTTTAACTCAAACACGACTAATAGGTCGTATATGTCGATTGTAAGTTGACATAGGAAACATGTCCAAGCATGGGTCCCTAAGAACTTTTTGATTTCAACTCTAGGATCCAACCCGTACTGGGTTCCCAAGGACCAAATCCACTATGTGGATATACCGAACCGATTCAACGGTCTAGGGGGAGCCAGTACAAAACATGTTTGTGCTTTAACTTAGAAATTGCATGTTTTTTTTTTAACTTGTGAACTCACTTAGAACACGTACATAACCAACTAAAATCCTTCGAAAAGATTGAGCCTCAGGGAGCCTCTTTTCAAAAATAACCAGTTAGACTAGGAAATAGTCTTAGGTGAGTCAAGTCATCATTTTCTTGAAAATGGCTTTGTCTAAGGAAGTGGTCGATGATCCGATAAAAGAAGGCCCCTGTGCCTCGCCATGACCTGGAAGCCATGATCTTGAAAAGGTAAACTTGACAAGCCTAGGGTCAAATCCAAATCTAACATAAAATTACTTGAACCTAAAAGCACTTAATCAACTTAATTGGAAGTCATCTCACAAAAAACACATATGTATAACATGCTTGATCATATAGACACAGGTGAGATGACCTAGGTTTAACAACTTACAACCAATTTTTTTTTTAAAAAATCTAACATCCAATCCAACCACCTTGTGTGTAGGATCAATGGATGTTGGACAGCGGTTGCTCCCGACACATGATCGGGGATCAACTCAAATTCATGAAGCTTCGATTCAAACGACAAGGATCGGTAGCCTTTGGGAATAACGGCAAGCTCAAAATCATCGGATCAGGTGATAACGAGCTTAACTCGAATTTTGTTATTAAAAATGTATTACTTGTAGAGAATTTTGAATATAACCTACTTAGCGTAAGCCAATTATGTGACAATAACTATAAGGTCATATTTTTAGAAAATGAATGTGTAATTAAAACAAATAAAATAGCTAAAACAATACTCAAAGGAACTAGGACAAATAACATTTATACAATTAACTTAATCAAATCCTCAGCCAAATGTCTTATGACACAGGAAGAGGAATCATGGTTGTGGCACCGATGACTCGGTCACTCGCACCCAAGACTCGTCCACAAGATGAGTCAGAGTGGCTTAGTCAGAGGCTTACCCAACCTCAACAATTTGGTTAATAAAATCTATAATGCTTGTCAACAAGGAAAACAACCTAGGACACAACACAAGTTAACTAACCAAGAACGAACCTCAAGTGTACTTGAGCTCCTGCATATGGATCTATTCGATTCACATGGAGCCAAGTCACTCAATAGAAGTCAATATTGCTTAGTCATAATTGACGACTACTCCAAGTTTACAGGTTAGGTTCATCAAACATAAAAATGATACCCTAGATCAATTAATCAATCTATTCAAATTAATCGAGAATCAAAAAAACCTTAAGGTTAAAAGACTTAGAAGCGATCATGGTGGTGAATTCGAAAATCAAAGGTTCACCGACTTCTGTAACCTAAACGGATACCACCATGAATTCTCTTGCCCTAGGACCCCTCAACAAAATGGCCTAGTGGAGCGGAAAAACCGAACTCTACAAGAAGCTGGTAGGACCATGTTGAACGAATACGACCTACCTGATAGGTTTTGGGCAGAAGCCGTTAACACGGCTTGCTATGTCCAGAAAGAGGCACCTTAAGACCTCCTACGAGATTTATCACAATAAAGTACCCAACATCAAGTACTTTAGGGTATTCGGATGTAAAGTACATATCTTAAACACTAAGAACCACCTAGGGAAATTCAAATCCAAAACCTCCACCGGAATCTTCTTAAGATACTCAACCACGAGTAGGGCCTATAGGGTATATAACCACGATACCCTTAAAGTCGAAGAGACTATTAATGTAGTATTCGATGAAGTACCCGAACCTACAAAACCCTTAATGACCCCAAGTGTTGAGCCCACTGATACCAAACTCGTCTCCGACCCTGAGATCGAGTCTAATCCACATCAACCAACTTCTCTTGTCGACCAAGTGACAAGTGATCCGAGTCAAACTAGTGTTCAACCAAGTCACCCCATTGATCAAGCATTAGGTGACACAAACCCAACCCAATCTAGGATTCAGACTAACCACCCTATCGATCAAGTGATAGGAGATCCTAATCTAGGAGTTCGAACTAGAGCATCCTATAGGAACCTTAGTCAAATTTCCTTAATTTCAAAGATAGAACCCAAATCAATTGAACAAGCTCTTCTTGATCCCGATTGGATTATTGCAATGCAAGAAGAGCTAGTTCAATTTACTAGGAATGAAGTGTGGGAATTAGTACCACCACCTAAGGACAAAACGATAATTGGAACAAGGTTGGTGTTTCGAAATAAGCTTGATGATAAAGGTGAAGTAGTTAGAAATAAGGCTAGGTTAGTCGCCAAAGGGTTTAGTCAAGTCGAAGGCTTAGATTACGACGAAACCTATGCCCCAGTAGCTAGACTCGAATCCATTCGAATGTTGCTAGCTTATGCCGCACATCGAGGATTTAAGCTGTTTCAAATGGATGTTAAGTCGGCATTTTTAAATGGATACATTAAAGAAGAAGTTTATGTTAGCCAACCCCCCGGATTCGAAAATCTAGATAAACCCGACCATGTTCTAAAACATAAGAAATCTCTCTATGGACTTAAACAAGCTCCTCGAGCTTGGTAGGAGAGACTTTCAATCCATCTTAAGTCAAAAGGGTTTAACCAAGGCTTAGTTGACCCAACTCTCTTCGTAAAAACCTTAGGTAAAGAAATATTCATAGCTCAAATTTACGTAGACGATATAATTTTTGGAACCTCTAACTCAGCCTTACTAAACGAGTTCGTTTCGCTCATGGAAAGTGAGTTCGAAATGAACTTGGTAGGCGAGTTAAGTTTCTTTTTAGGTCTACAAATTAAACAAACTAAGGATGGTATATACCTATATCAACAAAAATACACTAAGGAGTTAATTAAAAGATTTGGAATGCAAGACGCTAAGGTAATAAACACCCCAATGGCGATTAATGTTAACATAGGAGAAGACCTAGAAAGTAAGTCCATTGACTTAAAGTACTATAGGAGAGCGATAGGAAGTCTCCTATACTTAACTGCGAGTCGACCCGACATCCTATTCGCAGTAAGTATGTGCGCCAGGTTTCAAACCTGTGCTAAGGAGTCTCACCTAACCCTAGTTAAGCGTATCCTTAGATATCTAAAGGGTACACTTAATGTCGGTATTTGGTATCCTAGATCTATCGAGTTCGAACTAACCGGATACTCCGATTCGGACTATGCCAGTAGTAAGCTCGATAGAAAGAGCACGAGTGGTTGTTGTCAACTTCTCGGCTCGAGTCTAGTGAGTTGGTGCAGTAGGAAGCAACACTGTGTTGCTTTATCTACCACCGAAGCCGAATACATCGCGATGGGTGAGTGTGTCATGCAAATTCTTTGGATGAAGCACACTCTCCGCGACTTTAAGTTAGACTTTACGAATACTAAACTTCACGTAGATAACATTAGTTCAATTAATCTTACAAAGAATCCGATATGTCACTCTAGGACCAAACATATAGAGGTCAAACACCATTTCATTCGAGAACATGTGGCCAATGGAGCCATACAACTCGAATACGTCGAATCGAAGTCTAACTTGGCAGACCTATTTACTAAACCCCTACCCGAAGCCGAATTTAGTCTATTAAGACGAAAATTGGGCATGTGCGTAATAGAATAGGTACTTGCAAATTATATGTTCTTACTACTATTTCTTTAATTTCATGGAACTAGCAAAGGACATACCTTAGATATCATGCACCTATAGATTTAAGGAGCCAGTACATCTCACAACACATAGGACTAATGTGTTTGTGCACTTAGCCACGTAGATGGGCGTGAGATGTTAGGACCTTACTCCTGGTTCCAGATGTTGAGCTAGTGCATCGCTATGAACCACGGAGTATAATCATACATACTAACCGACTCTGACCAGGACTGAATGATCTTCCATATCAATCAAGCCAAATATGAGTCGAACATTTTATAGATGAACTTATTTTCAGTATATTATTTTCAAAATAATGTGGAACATGCTTGGACTTTAAAATTAAAACTTGTTTTTATTCCAGACACACTCTCACTCTTTTTGATATATGGCAAAAGGGGGAGAAAAAGGCCAAAGTTAAGGGATCAATATTTTTTTAAGGCTTAATCAAACTTTAACACATTTAGTTAACTTGTTAACAGAAAATAATTTACTTAACTTTTAGTTAACTTGTTAACAAAAAGTAATTTACTTAACTTTAAGTTAACTTGTTAACAAAATGGAAGTAAAGGCCAAGGTTAAGAAATCAATTTTTTGATTTCTTAACTTAAAACTTATTTTAAACACTATGGCCAATATTAAGTAATTTCGGTTACTTAATTCTTTTTTAGTAGCAAATATCAAGGGGGAGAGTTAAAACTCTTTCTCAAGTACTCACCCTCGGTCAAGGAGGAGGTTTCCTCAAGGAGGAGCATTTGAAAATGAGTTTTTATACTCCTACACATTCATGTATATCTCATACTCTTTTTGCTTAATTTATTTTTCTTAACTTTGTATGTGGGTTTGTCATAAATCAAAAAGGGGGAGATTGTTGGTGCAGTAGGCACCTAAGTCGAACCTGAGTTTTGATTATAGCAAAAGATACAAAGTTAAGCTCATGTCATTATCTCACGAGCTGAATCGAGTGTGCAGTAAATTGCTATAGCTGGAGCTGAAGGCTAGCGACACTCGGAGGAAGCCGCGGTGGTCGGGCGACACTCGAGTGACTTCGTAGGGAGCCGAAGGAATCAAGTCGAAGGTCGGAAGCAAAAGCAACATGTAAGTATCGAGGTAAGCTCGTGTGTGAGAGTGTAAGTGAGGTCGTATCCTCATTATGGGGATGATCTTAAGCGTAGATCCGACCAAAGACATCCTATAGATGGTCTAGGTCGAGATCGGACGGTCGACGACAGTCGAAATTATGTTTTTGTTGAGCTAGTCGATCGGCTACGGGAGTCGACTCGGCCCGTGATCTTGCCATCGATCGTGATGATGACCATCAGTCGACTGATAGTCAAAGGATCAGCCTCGAGGAGTCAAGATTTATCACCAAATTTCAAGGGGAGTGGTGCTCAATTGTGATTGGCTAGGGTTCCTCTCGAAAAGGGGCTCAAAGGCTATAAAAGGAGGGCCAAACCTAGGGTTTCATCATCAATTCTAAGTGCTCAAAAGCCTCCACAACGCTGCGACTCTCCGACAACTCTACGACAACAAAGTGCTGCCAACAACCCTAGTTTAAGTCCTATCTTCGAGTTGTTGGTATAATCTTGTCTTGTCATTTCTTTTAATCTTGCAATTAGTTTGTTAATCGAGGCTTTCTATCGTTGCATTTTCATTTTAATAGAAGAGAGGGTTTGTCTCTCTATCTTGTGCTTCGAAAGTTTTTTTTGTAATCGTAAACTCCTACCTCCAATGACGAGGAGTGTTTTAGTGAATTGCCCTCCGTACACGGTCTAGGACCGATAGGGCCTTGGAGTAGTAGATGAAGGCTACGAACCAAGTAAAAAACTATTTGTCTCTTTTAGTTTTTATTTACATTTCCGCTACGTACATTTGTCTTGAAACGAATTCGAAAGAAAAAGTTTTTTTTCGCTATTCACCCCGCCCCCCTCTAGCGAACCGCATCGATCCAACACAATTCACTAGGAATGAAGTATGGGAATTAGTACCACCACCTAAAGATAAAACAATCATTGGAACAAGGTGGGTGTTTAGAAATAAACTTGATGATAAAGGTGAAGTGGTTAGAAATAAAGCTAGACTAGTCGCTAAAGGGTTTAGTCAAGTCGAAGGTTTAGATTACGACGAGACCTATGCCCCAGTAGCTAGATTAGAGTCCATTCGAATGCTATTAGCGTATGCAGCACATCAAGTATTTAAGTTGTTTCAAATGGATGTGAAATCTGCGTTCTTAAATGGATACATTAAAGAAGAAGTTTATGTTAGTCAACCCCCCCGGTTTCGAAAGTTTAGACAAACCCGACCATGTCCTTAGGTTAAAGAAAGCTCTCTATGGACTTAAACAAGCTCCTCGAGCTTGGTACGAGAGACTTTCGATTTATCTTAAGTCCAAAGGTTTTAACCAAGGTGTAGTTGACCCAACTCTTTTCGTAAAAACCTTAGGTAAAGACATATTCATAGCCCAAATCTACGTAGATGATATTATTTTCGGAACCACCAACTCAATCCTACTAAATGAGTTCATTTCACTTATGGAAAGTGAATTTGAAATGAATTTAGTAGGCGAGTTAAGCTTCTTTTTAGGTCTACAAATTAAACAAACTAAAGATGGAATATACCTACATCAACGCAAATATACTAGGGAATTAATTAAACACTTTGGAATGCAAGACACTAAAATTATTAATACCCCAATGGAAAATAATGTGAATATAGAAGAAGATGTAATCGGAAATTTAATTGATTTAAAATACTATAGAAGCGTAATAGGGAGTCTCCTTTACTTAACTGCAAGCCGACTCGATATCTTATTTGCAGTAAGTATGTGCGCAAGGTTCCAAACCTGTGCCAAGGAGTCTCACCTAACTCTAGTCAAGCGTATCCTTAGATATCTAAAGGGTACACTTAATGTCGGTATTTAGTACCCTAGATCTACCGAGTTTGAACTAACTGGCTACTCCGATTCGGACTATGCTGGTAGTAAGCTCGATAGAAAGAGTACGAGTGGTTGTTGTCAATTTCTCGGCTCGAGTCTAGTGAGTTGGTGCAGTAGGAAGCAACACTGTGTTTCCTTATCTACCACCGAAGCCGAATACATCACGATGGGTGAATGTGTCACTCAGCTTCTTTGGATGAAGCACACTCTCCGCGATTTTAAGTTAGACTTTACGAACACAAAACTCCACGTAGATAACATTAGTTCAATTAACCTTACTAAGAATCCGATATGTCACTCTAGGACCAAACATATAGAGGTCAAACACAATTTCATTCGAGAACATGTGGCCAATGGAGCCATACAACTCGAATACGTCGAATCGAAGTCTAACTTGGCAGACCTATTTACTAAACCCCTACCCGAAGCCGAATTCAGTCTATTAAGACGAAAATTGGACATGTGCGTAGTAGAATAGGAACTTACAAATTATATTTTCATACTAATATTTCTTACTTTTCATTTTCATGGAATTAGCATAGTACATACCTTAGATATCATACACCTATAGATTTAAGGAGCCAGTACATCTCACAACACATAGGACTAATATTTTTGTGTACTTAGCCACGTAGATGGGCGTGAGATGTTAGGACCTTACTCCTGGCTCAATCCACGTTGGACAAGTTCTAACGGGACTCTTGGCGATCGCCCAACATTGGCGATCGCGCGGCCGTACCGGCGGCGATCGGCTACGGAGCGTTCTGCGCTCGACATTGGGTGGCGATCGGCTGACCCTTAGTAGTCGATTGCCGTCGACACGGTCAGCTCGATCAATGAGCGTCATTGCGAGCATTTCAAGCTCTAAACTGGCAGTCGACTCAAGTCGACTCACGGCAGTCGAATCGGCCATAATGTCAGTCGACTGCCAACCTCAAAAATGAGGTTTTAACCCAAGTATGGTGCCCCCATACTTGCTAGACCACCCTTAGCCTAGACCTAAGCCTTCTAGCCACCTCCATCAGCCTCACGCATCTCGGATCCCTCCAAGTCATCCATGACTTGTTCATCCATTGCGCTAGCCTCTAGGTGCTTCCGTCGGCTATGTCATGCTAACGGTGTCTACACCGCCAAGGCACATTGGACTTACGCCGCCAAGACTCCGCTTGGACTTTACGCCGCCAACCATTGGACTTATGCTGCCAAGACTCTCGCTTGGACTTTACGCAGCTAATATCAAACCCCTTGGACTTCTCATGCCAAGACTCAAGCTTGGACTTTTCCCTTACCAACCCATGTTGGACTTCTCAAATGCCAAGACCATGCTTGGACTTTCCCTTGCCAACCCATGTTGGACTTTTACATTGTCAAGACCCATGCTTGGACTTTTCATGTGCCAAGTGTCCCACTTGGACTTTTCATGCCAAGTACTCAAGACTTGGACTTTACCAAATGCCAAGTGTTCCACTTGGACTTTCCATGCCAAGTACACAAGACTTGGACTTTCCCATGACAATTACATTGTCATATGTTTTTGTCGAAACATCAAAACATCACTCGAGTCAAACTTGAGTCCTGGACAATCGTGACCTGGGCCGATTGCACCAACAATCTCCCCCTTTTTGATGTTTGACAAAAACCAAACAAAACATTTGAGTTAGACCACTAACTCAAATCCCTTACCAATTATCTCAAATTGGTAAACACTCTCCAAATGTTCTCCCCCAAACATTCTCCCCCTTTTTGACTAACATCAAAAAGATTTTCTCTCCAAGGAGGTCAATGTTGTTAGGGCAATCTCTTGCCGTAATATGGTTTTGATGGTGTGGCAAAGGGTTTAAGTTAGTTTGATATGTTGATGTGATATGTGCGTTGAAGTCGTGCAGGACTTAGTAATTCGCACATGGAGCCGTGGCGAGTTTCACATCTCATGACTCGTGCCTTGAGTCGGTGAAGGATAGCTTTGCGGAAGCCGTGCGCTTGGAGCATCCGAGGGACCGCCAGACGAGAAGCTTGGAGTGAAGCCGGAGGAAGTAGACTTCGAGGCAAGAGACGCGAAGGAGCATTGCAGAGCCGTGCGCCTGATGCTGCCGAGGGACGTGGCCGAGAACGAAGAGAACTTCGAAGGCGAGGGACTCCGAGAAATGAGAGTGAGCGATTGTAACCCGGGGAAGGGTAGCTCTTAGGTGAAACTTGGCCATTTGGCCAAGTGTCGGATGGGTTTTCCCGACACCAGTCGACTGCCATGTCATGGCAGTCGACTGCTCTGAGTCGAGTGAGTTCGACTGGTATACGACTGACTGGATTGTGGCCAGCAATGATCCATACGCGCGGCCGATCGGAAGACACATTCGGGCCAGATCGACCGATCGGTCAGATGGCGGCTCAGAAGGGTTGACGCCAACCGAGCGTCGGCGCCGATTACGACTAGGAGCGATGATCGATGAGGTCCATCACCGATCCGCCAAGAGTTCCGTTGGACTACAACGGTCGGGATCCGACGTGTTCGGAGGCCGTTGTAGTGACGGCAGTCGACTGCCAAGGGCGGCAGTCGACTGATGGCGGCAAACGGGAAGAAGTTAGCCCTCTCTATAAAAAGAGAGGGTGTGAGCCTTTGAGAGTAAAATGCTCATACTCCAAACGATCTTCCTAGTGCCCCACAAGCTCTAAACTCTTCTTACTTGTCTTTATTTCAATCCTATTGTAAGAAGAGTGATCTTGGTTGTAAAGGTTACCTCCACCTAGCTTTGTGCAAAGGAGAGACCGATAGTGATTGGTTTTGGCGGAGTGATTCACCGTGGACGAATCGGACCGTGGATTAGTGGCGTAGCCGTGAACCACGTTATACTATCGTGTTAGCGTTTGTTTTATTGTTTGTCTTTTGCTTTGTATTTGTATATTCCGCTTGCGCTAATCTTTTGTAGACGAGCAATTTACGACGTCCAACGTACGAGGGCTATTCACCCCCCTCTAGCCGGCCATACCGATCCCCTACAAGTGGTATCAGAGCCAAGGAAAGCTTGTCACCGGACTAACCGCCGCAACAAGCCCTACATCTAAAATGGCCGGCTCCAACATCCATCCTCCGAAGTTTGAAGGAGAATTCGCGTGGTGGAAGAAGCGAATGGAGGTATTTTTCGAAACGGATTTTGATATAATGATTACAATGGAATCCGGTTTCGTTTTGCCTAGGGATGAAGAGGGGAAGCCAATAGAGAAATCTAGGTGGACCAAGAGGCAAAGAGAGGAGCACCTTGCAAACTCCAAAGCCAAGCACCATCTCTACAATGTGCTCCCCCAACAAGAAATCAACCGAATAGGAGAATGCCTAAGCGCCAAGGAGATGTGGGAGAAGCTAATTGAGCTTCATGAAGGCACATCCGAGGCAAAGCTAGCAAGGAGAGATCTCCTCCGCTCCCAACTATCCAACATCAAATTAGAAAAGGGAGAAAAGGTAATTTCTTTGCATTCTAGATTCAAAGAAATTTTAAATGGACTAACAAGTGTAGGTGAGAAGCTATCAAACCGGGATATGGTAATGAAGGCCATAGATGCCTTTCCCCGGTCCTCAAAGTGGAGCTTCATGGTGGACTCATTCTATATCTCAAAGAATTTAGAAGTGAGCACCTTGGAGGAGTTCTTCTCAACAATGGAACTCCACGAAACTAGGCTTGAGGGAATACAAGAGGAGCCTAAAATTCAACCCTCAAGAAGAGTAGCATTATTGGCAAATAAGGGGAAGAAGAAGATGGAAATCCCCTCCTCCTCCGATGACGAAGCATCCTCCTCCTCCTCCATGGATAGCACCGAAGAAGCCTATATGGTAAGGAGGGTAAGACGTGCATTTAAGAATTTTAGATTTGATAAATCTAATGATAGGATGAGAAGATCAAGGGGGAAGGTCATATGCTACAATTGCCAAGGAGAAGGGCACATAAGGGACAATTGTCCTCTCCTAAACAAGAGCAAGGAAGAAAGGAAAAAGAAAGAAGAAAAGAAGAAGAAAAAGGGGAGCAAGAAAAAGAAGGAAGAGGAGAAGAAGACAAAGGAGAAGGGAAAGGCTAAGGCTCTCAAGGCAAGGACTTGGGATGATCCATCCTCATCCTCCTCCTCATCATCGGATGAGGAGAATGCCTTTGTCACCAATTTGGCCTTGATGGCCTTTGATGACTTGGATTGCTCTTCCTCCGAAGATGAAGGTTCAAGCTCAAGAGGAGAGAGCTAAAATGAAGGGGGAGCTTCTACATCCTCCTCATCCGAAGAAGAAGAGGACATGGAAACTATGGTAACCAATCTCTCACCTAGTAAAATAGTTTCTATGATTTCTAGTTTAACTAAGGATTTATTTAGGGCAAAGAAGAAAAATAAATGCATGCTTGAACAAATTAAGGAATTAGAAAAAAAATTAGAAAAGGCATGCTTAAATGATAATATTTCTTCTAGCTTAGATGAAGCATGCTCACATGACCTTTATATGCCTTTAGATGTTAGTGATGCATGTATAAATGAAAATAGGGCTTTAAGGGAAAAGGTAGATTATTTAACAAAAGCCCTAGAAAAATTCACTATTGGCTCCAACACCTTAAATATGATCTTAGGGAGCCAAAGAGCTAGTTTCAACAAGAAAGGCCTAGGATACAAAGAAAAGAAAAATGAAAAGGCCTATAAATGCCTAATAGCTAGGGGACAAAATAAAAAGAAAGCAATAGCTAGAAAATGGATCCCCAAGGAGTATTTAGTGAACCCAATAGGAAAGAATCTATTTTGGGTTCCAAAATCCATTCTTAAGGGTTAGAAAACCCCTAGGGTAGTCAACCATATGAACTTGACCTATATCATATTTTGGTTGACTTAGGATGACGGGACAACATTTTTTAGATAGTGTTGGGTGATGATAACGTACCCATAAATAGATAATAATGCTTAAATCTTGATGATTAATGTAATTCCTATGTATATTTACAATCATGATTTATGTTTTTGATATTTGGCATGTTATCATGAGAAATAGGTTTAAATCATGCTTTAGGTGATAATTTGTTTATTATCATCACATATTACCTAATGCATGGTTATAAATTGATGAAAACATGTATTTCATGATCATAATGTAGAATTAATTGATATATGTCATTATGATCATGTAGGATGTTAGGTTGATACTTAACCATGATAGAATTGCATGAATATATTGGTTAAGTATATACAAATACCCCCTAGGATACATCTCACACTCACTATAGGCTAACTTGATTGCAAACTTAGCATGGGTGAGATATTAGGATGATAAATATGTACACTAATTCCTATGGCATTTAGATGGTCATTTCAACGACTAGCATCAAAGGATATACTTTTGTTCTTCTTCGATTGGGATAGTCCTCCTTCCAACGTCCATCCCATTTGGGAAGGCTTGGTGTTTAATTAGCAAATACGTATTCTTAATCTAAAATCTATGTATTCATGTTTTGGAACAATTCAAAGCAAGACTAGGTGCTAAAATGGATACTAACATGCTCAAAAACTAGTGGTTTTTCAAGCTTTTGGATTTTTGGCAAAAACAAGAAAATATAATGAGTTTTCATGAAAAACTATTTTTCCTTGATAGATATACTTAATAGAAATATGTTCCCCAAATTTCATGATTTTTTAAATTTTCTAGAATACAATCAAAGCCCACAATTGTAAGACATGGAAAGACTGTGTGGCTGCAGGCAAACCAGATATTCCCCGTAAGTGGCAGTACGACCTTGGCTAAATACACTCACACACGAGCTTACCTTTGAAAAATACTACTTACTTTGTAGCTCTTACTCCGACAGCACCCAAGGTACTGACGCAACCTTCAGCCCTCTCCGCCACTCTAGCAATACGTAACTGATGCCATAAGCTTATAACTTAGTGTTAATCTTTTTGATGGTGTCAAAGGGGGAGAAATAAGTATGTTTAAGTTAATTACTTTAGGGGGAGAAATATATTTTAGGGAGAGAAATATATGATAGGGGGAGAAAATTTGCATAGAGAGTTTCATGGATTAAGGGGGAGTTGCATGTTGCTATATCTTGTTTATCTTTACATGCTTTCTTACCTTAGAATTTATATCAAATGTTTTTACCTAACTTAAACGGATTGCCACACATCAAAAAGGGGGAGATTGTTAGGGCAATCTCTTGCCGTAATATGGTTTTGATGGTGTGGCAAAGGGTTTAAGTTAGTTTGATATGTTGATGTGATATGTGCGTTGAAGTCGTGCAGGACTTAGTAATTCGCACATGGAGCCGTGGCGAGTTTCACATCTCATGACTCGTGCCATGAGTCGGTGAAGGATAGCTTTGCGGAAGCCGTGCGCTTGGAGCATCCGAGGGACCGCCGGACGAGAAGCTTGGAGTGAAGCCGGAGGAAGTAGACTTCGAGGCAAGAGACGCGAAGGAGCATTGCAGAGCCGTGCGCCTGATGCTGCCGAGGGACGTGGCCGAGAACGAAGAGAACTTCAAAGGCGAGGGACTCCGAGAAATGAGAGTGAGCGATTGTAACCCGGGGAAGGGTAGCTCTTAGGTGAAACTTGGCCATTTGGCCAAGTGTCGGATGGGTTTTCCCGACACCAGTCGACTGCCATGTCATGGCAGCCGACTGCTCTGAGTCGAGTGAGTTCGACTGGTATACGATCGATCGGATTATGGCGCGCCGATCGCCATACGTGGGCGGGCGTTGCCAAGACCATCGATCCGAAGGCGACGATCGGCCCAGTCAATAAGGGTTCGACCAGAACCGCAGCGATGCGGGGCGATCGACTACGGAGAAGCGTGATCGGCCGATGAGGTCCATCGATCGCCAAGAGTTCCGTTGGATTACAACGGTCGGGATCCGACGTGTTCGGAGGCCGTTGTAGTACGGCAATGATCGCCAAGGCGGCGATCGGTCGATGGCGGCAAACGGGAAGAAGTTAGCCCTCTCTATAAAAAGAGAGGGTGTGAGCCTTTGAGAGTAAAATGCTCATACTCCAAACGATCTTCCTAGTGCCCCACAAGCTCTAAACTCTTCTTACTTGTCTTTATTTCAATCCTATTGTAAGAAGAGTGATCTTGGTTGTAAAGGTTACCTCCACCTAGCTTTGTGCAAAGGAGAGACCGATAGTGATTGGTTTTGGCAGAGTGATTCACCGTGGACGAATCGGACCGTGGATTAGCGGCGTAGCCGTGAACCACGTTATACTATCGTGTTAGCGTTTGTTTTATTGTTTGTCTTTTGCTTTGTATTTGTATATTCCGCTTGCGCTAATCTTTTGTAGACGAGCAATTTACGACGTCCAACGTACGAGGGCTATTCACCCCCCTCTAGCCGGCCATACCGATCCCCTACAAATGTCTCATGTCCCAATGAGATCTTACAATCTCCCCCTTGATCCAAAAATAAATACCTAGGATGCCTACCATCTTCCTAGTGATAATTCACATATCACTCAAGAGAGGCAATCCTATACACTCTCCCAATTTCCAAATTGGGTTTCTAAAAGTCCCATCAAATTCCCAATTGATGTCACTCTTCCAATAACTTCTCCTCTTCAAGTAGAAAAACACATCCATCATTCCAAGATGGATACCTCTCCCTAAAGGCTTGCTTCCCCTTGACCATTGCACCAACAATGTCCTTGGGAAGCCCCTAAGCTAATAGGAACTCTAAACCATCAAAATTAAGGTTCTAAGTTCAACATAGAACTTTCACTCACCCTAAATTTGATACTTTGACCTAACACAACTCTTAATCCATACCCAATGGATTTTCACCCTTTATAATGCTTCCTAAAGCATATCCTAGGGTTAGGAGTGATTAGGAACCTTTTCCATAGCTGAACACGGGATAAACAAACCTTGTTAACCTGAAATCAGACCTGGCAGTCGACTCGACGATGTCGATCGATTGCCACCCATATCGATCATTGCCACCCATATCGATCCGCCACTAAAGCGATCGTGATAGGTGAAATATCAATTTCACTATCGTAATCGAGATTTGGAAAAGCATAAGTAATTCTACGTAATTTGAAAAATCATAAAATTTGATACGTATATTACTTATAGTCATTACAATGGGTGAAAAATATTTGAAAATTATTTTACCAATAAAATAGTGAGTTTGATACAAAACTCAAAACCATTGAAATTTTTAATGTTTTGGCCCTATTTTGTATCAACTTCATCAATGGTGATTGCTATCAAAAGATAGACTTCACCAAGGTTTTCTAAATTGATTTTAAAATGATTTCAAAACTTTATTTTGGATCATATTCCTTGGGCTCTATGTACATGACTTGTACACATGCTCTCCCAATGATCCACATTTGAAATTAGATGAGTTTTAGTTCATCTAGATGCAAAAACTATGCACCTTGAACTTAACTCATATCCTAGCATCTCACATATATCTAGGGTGTATAAATACACATACATGCCAATTGAATGTGAGATGTGGGTTTTGGTTCATTTCAAACTAAGGTTTCATGCATCTTCTAAGGCAACCCTACTTGATTCCCTTATGAATGGGACTCCAAGTCATGCCATAGTCCTTAAATCAATTTCAATCGAAATTTTTCTTAAATGCATGAATGATTATGGCATTAATGATGATATAAATAATCATATGCTCATAATCATGATGTCATGACATAAGATGAAATCTAAAAACACATGACATTTAAAACCTTAATCCTAAAACATGAACATGACATATAAAATGATTAAAATAAACATGATGTCATGGCAAACAAAGCATGACATATAAAATATATAGGTATAGTAATACCTAAATTTTAATATTAATTGTCATTTGTTGGGATTAATCATATTTTTCCATATTAACCTAATCTCCCTAGTGTGCCAAAAACCCAAAATGGCACACTAACCTCTAAACCCAACTTGTGCCAATTTGATCCTTTTATCAAAACTTCTCAATTAATATTGGCACATCCTAAAATCTTTTAGGATATTGATTCAAATCTATTTCCAAGGTAACCATAACCTTGAAAATATCCTAAAGTGTCACCTTTACCATGGTTGAGTTAACTACCCATCCAATCAAGGTTGGCACACCCTAAACCCATCTTAGCGTGAATCAATCACGCTCTTAGGAACCCAAAACCGATTTGAGCTCCTAGGGTTAATTAGGTATTCCTTAGGGATAACCTCCCTAGATACCTTCCTAATGACCCTCCTAGGCTTGTTGGCCTTGGTCATTTGGGTCTTACCTAGGTTGACTCTAGGAATAACTCCCCTTGCAACCTTCTTAGTGGCCACCCTAGGTTTCCTAGAAACCCTAGCCACTAGACACAACCTTTGGTCAACCTTAGGGATGACTTCCCTATTGACCTTGGTCTTCTTAGACCTAGTTTGTGTTCCATAATCAAATGGAACACTATGGTAAGCCACCTTAGGCTTAGGTTTGTGACCCAAACCTTGCTTGCCCTTGGTTGACTTTTGACTCTTAGGTCCTAAGTGTTGACTTTGAGATTTGGACCTAGACTTTTGATCATTTTACCCTTTAAATTGGTTTTGTATGTTCCTAAGAGTCTTCTCAAGTTTTTCAAGCCTTGACCTCAAGGCTTGGTTTTCAATCTCTAATTGACCAATTTTAGAGTTTTGATTTAAACCATGGGCATTGGACTTCCTAGGCATATGCCTAGTCCACTTGGGATTAAAACCTAGATGATCCCCTATTTTCTTAATTGATTCCCTAGGTAGAATTGGTCTTGAGTTATTTGACCTAGGTTTGTCCTTAAATAAGTTGTTTTTAGAGACATTAGTCCCAAATTTCTCCCTATTTCCTACATGGACTCTCTTAGCTCCTAAGCAAATATATCTATTATTTCTAGCATGCTTTTCATGTACAATAGCAAGAGAATTAAAACTCCTAGCATGCATTTAACTTTGAAATTTAGAAGGTGCAAGATTAGAGGTTACCCTAGGGTTTTTCTTTGAGGCTCCCCCTACATGTATAGCTCCCTCTTTGACTTTCTTGCTCCCCCTAGGGCATGAATTCCTAAAATGCCCCAATTGTTGACACTTGAAGCAAATGACGTGCTCTTTGCTTCTTCCAGTGGTGGCACCGACATCTTTTGATCTTTCTTGAGGTTTTGGTGCCGGAGGAGCTTTTCTGATCTTCTTTGGGCACTTGCTCTTATAGTGCCCAGTTTCCCTACACTCAAAGCAAATTATATGTTTTTTATTTAAACTTAAATTGCTTGAGTTACCTAGGTTAATGAGGACCGGAATTGGACTTTGGGCTTCTTCATCTTGACCGGATGTCGAAGCTTCTTCTTGATGTTCCGGTGTGGAGGTTCTCTCCTCCCCCTCAATCCTTGAGGTGGATGCTTCTTCCACTTCCTCCACCTCTTCCAATCCGGATGTTGATTCCCTATCAACCTCCGAATCCTCACTTCCTTGTGAGGATGATCTCTCTTCTTCACCCTCCTTATCTTCTTGAATTGATGGTGAACTTTCTTGAGCTTGAGAGGGTGAGCACTCCTCTTCTTCTTCTTCTTCTTGGACCGATGATGAGTTTTCATGGAGCTTTGCCACTTGGCTCCATAACTCTTTAGCATCTACATAATTACCTAACATACACAAGATATTGTTAGGCATTAAATCAATTAAAAATTTTATCACCTTATCATTTTTCTCGGATGCTTGAACTTGCTCTTCGGTCCATCTCTTCTTCTTGAGGAATCCACCTCTTGGTCCTCTTGGATATTCAAATCCATCCATCAAAATGGACCATTCCTCAAAGTCTCTCATCATAATAAAATCCTCAATTCTTCCCTTCCAAGAATTGAATCCTTCTCGTCCGTATAGGGTGTAGGGCACTGGTGTGTTGATGTCCCAACCAAATTGATCTTGGACTTCCATCTTTTACCCTCTAGCGTCATGCTTCCGGTTGTTAATCCGTTGAAGAGAACCTGGCTCTGATACCAATTGTTGGAAATTTGACGCCGCTAGAGGGGGGGTGAATAGCGTTTGACCGTACGTAGATGGAATTCGTTCGCGATCGTCTCTACAAAACTCGTTATGCGCAGCGGAATAGAAATAATAAAAGCAATAACGAAAAGATACAATCACGAACACAAGAATATAATGTGGTTCGGAACCGAACGGTTCCTACTCCACGGATTGAGCTCTAACGAGCTCTAGCGACGCCAATGCAATCACTAATCAATAAACTCCTTCTCGACAACAAGTCGGAGGCGGAGAAACCTCATACAAACATTTACAACAATAAACGAAAGAAATACAAGCAAATACAAGTGAAAATGTAAAGAACACTTTACAAACTAGGGTTTTGAGCGCTTGCTTGTCGGTTGCTTGGATGAGCTTGAAGGACCCTGAAATGCACCTGCAAATCGCCTTCAAATCGCCTCACCAAAGCCCCCAAAGAACTGATGATGAAATCCTCCACGAGCTCCCCTTTTTATCTTGCGTCGGGTTGGATTTCCGCCAATCAGTCGACTGCTATAAGTCCCCAGTCGACTGATGCCACTGTTGTCGTGAGGCAACGACTCAATCCACGTTGGACAAGTTCCAACAGGACTCTTGCGATCGACGCCAACATTGGCGATCATTGCGGGCGCGAGCCGATTAGCTAGTCGGCTACGTGCGCTCACAGGCGTCAATGCTCGACAATTTGGCGGTCATTGCAGACCCTTAGCGATCTGCCAATCGCTGATCCAATGAGCTGCTCGATGAGCATCATTTCATTCTAAATCGGCGGTAGTCGAACTCAAGTCAACTCACGACAGTCGAACCGGCCATAATGCCAGTCGACTGCCAACCTCAAAAATGAGGTTTTAACCGAAGTATGGTGCCCCCATACTTGCTAGACCACCCTTAGCCTAGACCTAAGCCTTCTAGCCACCTCCATCAGCCTCACGCATCTCGGATCCCTCCAAGTCATGACTTGTTCATCCATCGCGCTAGCCTCTAGGTGCTTCCGTCGGCTATGCCATGCTAACGGTGTCTACACCACCAAGGCACATTGGACTTATGCCGCCAAGACTCCGCTTGGACTTTACGCCGCCAACCATTGGACTTATGGTGCCAAGACTCTCGCTTGGACTTTACGCAGCCAATATCAAACCCCTTAGACTTCTCATGCCAAGACTCAAGCTTGGACTTTTCCCTTGCCAACCCATGTTGGACTTCTCAAATGCCAAGACCATGCTTGGACTTTCCCTTGCCAACCCATGTTGGACTTTTACATTGCCAAGACCCATGCTTGTACTTTTCATGTGCCAAGTGTCTCACTTGGACTTTTCATGCCAAGTACTCAAGACTTGGACTTTACCAAATGCCAAGTGTTCCACTTGGACTTTCCATGCCAAGTACACAAGACTTGGACTTTCCCATGACAATTACATTGTCATATGTTTTTGTCGAAACATCAAAACATCACTCGAGTCAAACTCGAGTCCTGGTCAATCGTGACTTGGGCCGATTGCACCAACATTCTAGTGTTTTTAAATCTCCTCCTCTTCTCTCTAAGCTCAAGTTTCAATCTTTGTAAGAAGAGGAGGATTGTTGTAAAGGAATGCTTCATAGTGATTTGATTAGGGTTGATCCACCTCAAGGATCACCGTGGAGTAGGAGCGCCATCTCTGAACAACGTAAAAGAATTGTGTTAGCGTGTTTTTCATTTGTGTTATTATTTTTTGTTGTTCTTCCGCTAATATTTTTGTAGAGAAGAAAAACAAGCTATTCAGCCCCCTGTAGCTTCAAACCGATCATCAACAGTTTCTAAAAAAATACTTCCCAAGGGGCTACTTTACCAATGCCCCCACCACGGACTGGAAAGGTGGCTGGTGATCCATATTTTCTACAATGGGATCGCTTACACCACGAACATGTCCCTAGATCCTGCCACAGGAGGAGCACTGATGAATAATACCATAGAGGAAGAGGAAGAGCTGTTTGAAGAAGTGGCTCAGAACCACCATCAATGGGCTTTCGAACGTGGTCAACCAACACCTGCAGTGGGACGATACACTGTCAACTCCATGGACCACCTAGCAGCAAGGATGGACACACTCAACAGATGATTCAAATCTATGAATCCTTCATCTGCATGCATGGCCATTGATTCTGAAGAGGGAGCGGTAGCGTACCGAGAGGACAACTATGGAGGGTCGGGGACCTCAAACGAGAAGATCGAGCACTGCGATGCGGTTGGGGACTACGACCAAAGGCCCAACAACCCACACTCTAATATCTACATCCTGTATGGAGGAATCACTCGAATTTCTCCTATAAGAATAACTCGGGAAACACCCAACCATCAGGGGGTATGGGTAGGAGCAAGGCAATGGGTAGCGACCACAGAAGTCTAGACTGGAACTAATGATGGAGGACTTCATCGCTACCCAAACTAAGGCCAATGAGGAATTTCATCGCCAACATCAGAACTCTGAAGAATCACTCAGAGACTTGAAGGCCACCGTTGACGGCCTTGCAAGTCATACTAGGATGTTGGAGACAAAAGTGGCCCATATAGCCCAAACCGTGTCGCAACTTGTGAAGAGCTCTCCGGTGAGTCAAAGTAAAGAGGAAGGAGTGGGGCAGAGTAGCAAATTCACCAAGGGGTGTGCGACCATGATTACCACCCTACCTGACCAAGCTGAGTTTGAAGAGAAGAATCCATTACAGCTTGAGGACCCCGGTGAATTTGTTATCCCCTGCTCAATTTATGGGGAGTGCTTCGACGAAGCTCTATGCGACTTGGGGTCATCATTCAGTGTGATACCCTACGCATACTATCTAAAGATGGGACTGAGCGGTCTCCAACCAGAGAATCTTGGTATTCGTATGGGGGATGATTCAGTCAAGGAGCCCGTTGGCTAGCTACCACACATGCCTATGGTGATTGAGGATTTCGTGATACCCACGGACTTCATCATACTGGACACAGGACCAAATCCCCAGAATCCCATTGTTCTGGGAAGGCCTTTTCTAGTGACTGTAGGGGCATGCATAGATGTGAAGGCACACCAGATCTCCCTGGAGGTAAATGGGGAGATCATCCTCTTCAGCCTTTCGGAGAACAGAGCTCCCTATCACGACGACTTCACATTTAGCAGAATGAAGCTGGAACCTCCAAATGAAGCTCCCGAGATGGATGAAAGGAGGTTCACTGATCCTCCAGAGCCAAGTTGATAGTGGAGTGCGGTCGAGCTAAACGACCTTAAATAAAGCGCTTCTTGAGAGGCAACCCAAGTTTAGTTTTAGATTTCCTTTTTTTTTATTATATTGCATGCATTTGTTAGATTTTAGATTTTGATATCCATCTCATTTAGAGTTAGGAATAGAAAAGAACTTTGTGTAGGGTCGATCGGTTGGACGGCTAGAGGGGGGTGAATAGCCTTTGTCGTAGATGGTGGAATTCGTTCGTTCGTTGCTCGTCTACAAAAACTATTAGCGCAAGCGGAATATGCAAATACAAATAATTAAAGACAAAACAAAGGAAGAATAAACACAAACGCTAGCACCGCAATGTAACATGGTTCACGGTTGCGCTGCTAGTCCACGGTCTGATTCGTCCACGGTGAATCACTCCGCAAGCTTCCACTATTCTCTCCTTTGCACCAAGCAAGGTGGAGGTAACCTCTTTATAAGAATTCACTCCTCTTACAAATATGATGTAAATAAAACCAAGTAAGAGGATGGAAAAACTTTAGGGCAATTTGGGAGAGTTTAGAGCATGAACATTAAGCCCCCACATAGGACAAGTCGATTAATTCCCTGATCAGTCGACTGATCCTGTAGCCGTTGCCCAATAACGACTGCTTTCCACGTTGGATTTCATCCAACGTCTTCCACATCAGTCGACTGATCTTACCATCAGTCGACTGATGGACCTATCAGTCGAGTGCTCGCGAACTCGACTCCATTCTGTGCCTGAAACCCTTGCGACCAGTCGACTGATGCCTTCATTAGTCGACTGGTGGTCTCGCAGTCAACTGCCATTCCATGGCAGTTGACTGTTGGCACTTGAATTGGACTCGAACACTAGTTGAGTCATAGTCGACTTAGAGTAGTCGACTGCCATTACATGGCAGTTGACTGGTGTCGGGAAATCCCATCCGACACTTAGACAATTGGCTAAGTTTCACCTAAGCGTGCTACCCCTTCCCGGGTTACATTCGCTCACTCTCATCCCTCGGAGTCCCTCGCCTTTGAAGTTATCTTCGTCCGGATATGTCCCTCGGATGTGCCAAGTGCACGACTCTGCAGCGACATCCTTCACGTCTTGCTCTGAAGTCTACTTTCTCCGGCTTTACTCCAAGCTCCTCGTCCAACGGTCCCTCGAATGCTCCAAGCCCATGACTTTCGCAAAGCCATCCTTCACCGACTCAAAGATCGAGTCATGAGATGTGAAACTCGCCAAGGCTCCATGTGCGAATTACTAAGTCCTGCAAGACTCCAACGCACATATCAAATCCAAATATCCTAACTTAAACCCTTTGCCACACACATCAAAACCATATCACGGGTTGATTGCACTAACAATCTCCCCCTTCTTGATGTGTGACAATCCGTTTAAGTTAGGTAAAGATATGATAAAAATATTAAGGTAAGAAAGCATGTAAATAACATGATTAGCAACTCTCCCCTTTAATACATGAAACTCCTCCTAAATACAAATTCCCCCTTACTTAAACAAATATATTTCTCCCCCTTTGACACCATCAAAAATATTTAAACAAAATTTATATAAGCATGACATCAAGTTTAGAGAGAAACAAAAGCCAAAACATGCCTTAAAATCAGATAAAAGAGGTTATTGGGCATGTTATCAGTCTATTAGTCGATACATTCAGACTACCAGTCGACTGACACTCTGATTTCAGATTTTCTGATTTTTAGGGTGAATTTCAGAAATGTATTAAAAATTCTACAAAATTTGAAAAATCATGAAATTTGGGGAATATATTTCTTTTAACATCCTTTATCAGTGAAAAATAGTTTTTCATGAAAAATCATTATATTTTCGAAAATTTGCCAAAAATCTAAAAGCTTCAAAAACAACTAGGTTTTTGATCAAGTTTGTATCAATTTTAACACCTAGTTTTGCTTTCAATTGTTTCAAAATATGAACACAGATTTTAAAGTAAGAAATTGTTTTGAAAATATATGAAATATCCAACCATGATCTTTGGGCAATATGTCTATGAATTAAACATAAGTCTTGTCACGCCCGCCCTTCCGGGACCCTAAATGTCCGGAGAGGCGGCGCGTGACGCGACCGTTCATACATTACATACAGCGGAAGACTTTATACATACTTCTTAATACCTTTTTTTTTTTTGTTTTTCTTTTAAACATAAACATGCATTAACACATATATACATATATATATATACATACTTCTTCTTCTTAGCATAGAGTATGCTTCATAGCGTGGATAGATACTTCTTCTTACTTCTTCTTTACTTCTTCTTCTTAACATAGAGCATGCATCATATATGCAGATACTTAGTGCTTAGTAAATTCATAACATCATCATCATAAGGAGACATAAGTGAGGACATGAATAGACATCTTCATCATAGGTAAACATGTTTAGACCTAACTGGATCTTCCACCATGCCACTACCACACACATTGGCCCCTCCTGCTGCTCCCTTTAGTTTATCCATCCCTTACCCTTATCTGCAGTACGAGGGAAAGATAAACTATAAGCACATAGGCTTAGTAAGATCCTGTCCTACTCACTAAAACCATACATTATCATTAATCATGCAGCATTCACAACATAGAAGCAATATAACATGTAACATACTTGGTGTCATCAACTTAACATGTAGCATAAGTAACGTAAGTGAAATATAGCATGGATCACCGTATCATCAACATAACTTGTAATGTATCTAACGTAAACATGTAAACATTCATAGCCTATCATAAAGCATAACTTTCATAACATATAACTTAACATTCTTGGCATATCGTTTAACATAACATGTAACTTAACAATCATGGCATATTATTTAACATAACATGTAACTTAACAATCATGGCATATTATTTAACATAACATGTAACTTAACAATCATGGCATATTATTTAACATAACATGTAACTTAACAATCATGGCATATTATTTAACATAACATGTAACTTAACAATCATGGCATATTATTTAACATAACATGTAACTTAACAATCATGACATACATATGCAAGATGCTTTTGAAAACATATATGCTAGGTACATAAATATAAATCTCAACATATTTGGGCCCGGCATTGTACCACTTCTTCATTATCATAGCGCGCATCCCTAAATAGGCCCGAGGTAGCAAGTCTCGAACCTAATAGGTTTCTAGGCCCGAGTCTTATTCCATCGACCTAGGGGCAATCGTCATAGCGTAGAAGCCCATCCTAGGCCCGAGTCTTACTCCATCGACCTAAGGCATCTTGGAGCCCATCCCGTACTAGGCCCGAATCTTATTCCATCGACCTAGGGGCAATCATACATAGAAGCCCATCCTAGGCCCGAGTCTTATTCCATCGACCTAGGGCATCTTAGGAGCCCATCCCTTCTTTGGACCTTGTTAAGGTCTTGGTACAAGCCATGCAGAAGGTAAAATACTTATATGCTTACTTTACTACATGTCTTATTAACATAGCATAGCATACTTCGTTTCATAACACATCATGCTTCATTTCATTTACATAGCGTAGCATACTTCATTTCATACACCTCATGCTTCACTTCATTAACATAGCATAGCATACTTCATTTCATACACATCATGCTTCATTTCATTTTCATAGCATGGCATACTTCATTTCATAACAACATATCCTATTTCATTAACATAACATGGCATACTTTATTTCATAACAACATAACTTATTTCATTAACATAGCATGGCATACTTCATTTCATAACAACATAACTTATTTCATTAACATAGCATGGCATGCTTCATTTCATAACAACATAACTTATTTCATTAACATAGCATGGCATGCTTCATTTCATAACAACATAACTTATTTCATCAACATAGCATGACATACTTTATAACAACATAACTGATTTCATTAACATAACATAGCATACAATTCATGGTATGAACTTCATTGTACCCTAAAGAGGTCAATGGTGGCCGAATGGCCCTTATAGGCTTTTTAGGGTTTAGACCTTTAACCTAATTCAAGTAACATACATATGCATACAAATTCCATAAAATTCATGGTATGAACTTCATTGTAACCTAAGAACCAAAGGTGGCCGAATGGTCCATGTAGGGCCTTTAGGTATAACTTTTGACCTAATCCCCTTTTAAAATTTAACCTCATCATATAGTTACAAAACATAGTATGAAACCTCATTGAAACCCTATAGTGGGGTTTGGCCGAATAGAACTATAGTGTTCATTAGGGTTAGCTTTTGTTCTAACCCACTTTAAACCCTAAAATCATCATCTAGTTCCCATAATATGGCATGGAACTTCATTGAAACCCTAAAAGTAGGGTTTGGCCGAATAGAACTATAGTGTTCATTAGGGTTAGCTTTTGTTCTAACCCACTTTAAACCCTAACATCATAATCTAGTTATAAAACATAGCATAAACATAGCATAGAGCTTCTTTGAGACCCTAGTTCATGACTTGGCCGAATGGGTCATGGAGGCCTTTGGGGTTAGATCTTTATCCTAATCCTCTAACATGCTATCATCATCATTTGCAAGTAAAGCAAGATATAAACTTCAACAAAACACCAAAAACCCATGTTGGTTAATGGTCCATAGGGTTTCCTAGGGTTTACTTTTGACCTAATCCGTTTTAAGCCCTAACATCATCATCTAATTACAAAAGCATGGCATACAACTTCATGGAAACCCTAGATCATATCTTGGCCGAATATAACAATATAGATTTCTTTTATAAAACGTCAACCGAAGCTACTCGTACGCAGGTGAGGGATACTTACATCCTTCGCTTTGCTTGGGGTGGGGAAGATAACCTAAAGAAGATCAACACTTAGCCTTCTCTAGCTTGGATAGGATTCGGCCAAAAGAGGGAATGTAGAGGAAAAGCCTTAGGATTTCGGTGAGAAGGGAGGAAGAAGAAGAGAGGAAGTAAACAATTTCAATCTTCCCTCTTCTTTATAAAGGGAGGAGGAAGAGAAGTTCCTCTTTTCTTTTCTATGCCTCTTCATTTACCCTTAGTCCCATTTATCTATAGTTCCCCCCCTTCCTTAATCATACAATCCTATTGGGCTTATGGTTAGTGGGTACATCTATAGGGCTTGGCTATCTCTAGAGGTCTGGAGTTCAATTCCTAGGTCTTGTATCCATTTTTGGCTTATTTTCCTTTGTTTTGGAAAAAGGCCTACATAAAGCCCATTATCATCAAGCCAAAATGCTTGTAAAATTGCTAGGAATTTTACGGGCGTTACAATCCTTCATACCTTTAAAAAGTTTCGTCCTCGAAACTTAGAACAATTGTGGGTACTTCTTCTTCATGTCCTCCTCGCGTTCCCAGGTAGCCTCCTCGTCAGATTGATTACGCCCACAGGACCTTTACTAAGGGCACCTCTTTGTTCCTTAGCCTCTTGATTTCTCGGTCTAGTATTTGGATAGGCGACTTTCAATACTTAGGTCCTCTTGAACTTGTCTTGTTTGTGGCTCGATCACTTGGTGTCTGAAATGCATTTCTTGAGCACGAGACATAGAACACGTTGTGAATAGCCGACATCTCTTGAGGCGGCTCTAGCTTGTAGCTACATTGCCAATCCTCCATATCGGATACGGTCCACGTAGCGTGGACTCAGTTTACCCTTCTTTCCGAACCTCATTACTCCCTTCATGGGAGTCACTTTGAGGAATACTAGGTCCCCAACCTCGAATTCTAATGGTCTACGCCTCTTATCCGCATAGCTCTTTTGTCGGCTTTGGCGGTTTTCAATTCTCGGCGGATGTTCCGTATAGCTCGTGGTGTCATCGATGAAATCCGTCGAGTCCCATCCTCTTCTTTTCACCACCTCGTACCCGTATGGAGATCTACATTTCCTCCGTATAGAGCCTCGTAGGGTGCCATTCAATAGTAGCTTGGTAGCTATTATTGTGGAGTCGCCAAACATAAGTATCGACACGGCTACCTTTGAAATCCAGCGCGGGCTCTTAACATATCTTCGATTGCCAGATTTACCCTTTTTGGTGCATTCTCGTCTGCGGGGATGGAAGGCGATCTTGAACAATAGCTTTGTGCCTAAGGCCTTCAGCACTCCCATAAATGGGAAATAAAGCGACCATCTCTATCGAAATGATGGTCTTAGGGATTCCATGAGTCGGATGATTTCCTAGCATATAAGCGGGCAGTTGCTCGTCGAATAGGTCATCTTGATTGCTAAGAAATGGCGGACTCAATCATCTACAATCACCCATATAGCATCATAACCGTTTGTCGTCTTGGGCAATCCTGAGATGAAATCCATAGAAATGTCCTCCCATTTCCATTCTGGAATCTGGATCGGCTGCAGTGTTCCTCCAGGTCTTTGGTGCTCTGCCTTAACCCTTTGGCAGGTCAGGCAAGTACTGACATACTGAGCCACATCTCTTTTCATTCCAAACCACCAAAACTTTCGTTTCAGGTCTTGGTACATCTTGGTGGTTCCAGGATGCATCGCATAGGGAGTCCTGTGATCTTCCTCAAGTATCTCCTTTCGTAATTACGGATCGTCGGGAATACTGGCGATCCACGAGGTAGAGTACTCCACTATCGAGATCCGAAACCCGTCGTCCTTTCCCTCTAGGACCTCTTGCTTGATCCTCTGAAGGCTTGGGTCACGGGCTTGCTTTTCCAGTATATCATCGAACAGCGTCGGTGCTATCGTCAGGGTTGAGAGCTGTCCGGAAATGATTTCCACCCCGTAACGCGTAATCTCTTTTTCTAAGGGTCGAGATAGCCCTGAGAGGGATATCAAGGTGGCACAGGACTTCCTGCTGAGTGCATCAGCCACCTTGTTAGCTTTCCCCGGATGGTAAAGAATCTCGCAGTCATAATCCTTGACGAGCTCGAGCCATCGCCTACTGCATCTCATGTTCAGTCATACGTGTGAAGAAATATTTCAGACTCTGGTGGTCTGTATAGATCCTACACTGAGCTCCATAGAGATAATGCCTCCATGTTTTGAGAGCAAAGACCACGACCGCTAGCTCTAAATCGTGGGTGGGATAATTCCTTTCGTGTTCCTTGAGTTGCCTAGAGGCGTAGGCAATGACCTTGCCATTCTGCATAAGTACAGCTCCGAGTCCCATCTTGGGCGTCAGTACATGTCGAAGCCTTCATCTTGTCAGGAAGAGCAAGAATTGGAGCGCTGGTCAGTCTCCTTTTCAACTCTGTGAAACTCCTCTCGCAGGTGTCCGTCCACTCATATTTCTTGTCCTTTCTGGTGAGGACTGTCATAGGGGCGGCAATCCTGGAGAAGTTCTCTACAAACTTCCGGTAGTAACTTGCTAGCCCAAGGAAGCTTCTGATTTCGCTGGCATTCTTTGGTCGGTTCCAGTTACTCACGGCTTCAATCTTTATTGGGTCTACCATCACTCCGTGTTTGGATATTACGTGACCCAAAAACGATACTTGTTCAAGCCAGAACTCGCATTTGGAGAACTTTGCGAATAGCTGTTTTTCCCGAAGAATCTGCAATACCACGTTCAGGTGTTCTGCATGCTCCTCGGGGGTTCTCGAATATATTAGTATGTCGTCTATGAAGACGATCACAAACTTATCGAGGAATGCCGAGAATACCCGATTCATCAAATCCATGAACAGGGCAGGTGCATTCGTTACTCCGAAGGGCATAACTACGAACTCGTAATGTCCATACCTTGTCCGGAAGGCCGTCTTTGGTATATCATCTGGTTTTACTTTTACTTGATGATAGCCGGACCTCAGGTCAATCTTTGAGAAGACGGCGGCACCTTTTAGTTGGTCGAACAGGTCATCAATCCACGGTAAAGGATACCGGTTCTTGATTGTCACATTGTTCAGCGCTCGGTAGTCTATGCACATGCGCATAGACCCATCTTTCTTCTTCACCAACAGCACTGGAGCTCCCCATGGAGAGCGACTCGGGCGAATAAGTCCCTTGTCGAGTAACTCCTGTAGCTGTCCCTGAAGTTCCTTTAATTCAGCCGGCGCCATACGGTAAGGTGCTTTAGAGATCGGGTTAGTACGAGAATCAACTCGATCTCAAATTCTACTTCTCTATCTGGGCTAACCACGGTAGTTCATGCAGAAATACCTCGGGTAGTCGCATACAACTCGACATTCTCTAGCTTCTCCCTCATCTTGACTTGTATCAACTATGTGTGCGAAAAAACCCAGTGCACCCATCGCCTAACATCCTACGTGCAGGATAAAATCTTATTGACTCTTCTTCTCGGTTCTCCGATAAATTCGAACTTAGGCTCCGCCTCCGGCTGGAATACCACTTTCCTCTTTCGGCACTCGATCGAAGCACCGTACTTGCTTAGGAAATCCATGCCTAAGATAATGTCATAATCCTGCATGTCGAGCACTATCGGATCGCGATAGAGTTCTCTGCGCAATTACGATGGAGTGCGGCTCGCGGCATATGAGTGGAGGGCATCACTTCCCCCGAGGGTAGAGCGGTTAAGAACTTGTGACCTAGAGCTTGCGGTGGTATGTTTATCATTCCAGTAAAGTGCGTAGAAATAAACGAATGTGTTGCCCCAGTGTCAAATAATGCAGTAGCGTGCTGACAGAAAATAAGTATCTGACCTGTGACAACTGTAGTGGCATTTGCCACATCTTCTTGGGTGAGAGAGAATACCCTAGCATCTGTCATAGCTGGTGGGGCTTCTAGTCTCCCTTGGTGGATTGGGGTTCCTTCGATTGCGGCCTGCATCTGATGTAATCGCGTGGAGGAGCACTCTGGTGCATACTGGTGAGGAGGTGCTGAACTGGATAGGACAATCTTTGATTCTATGCCTGTCCGTCTAGTTGTAACATCGGTTTGTGCCTTGGTAGCATACTCCAGGATGTATCTTCCCGCAGGTAGCGCACAGAGGGATCCTGGGCTGCTTGCCCGCTGGACCTCCTTTAGGATTCTCCCATTGTCTCCTCTTGCCAGTGGGGTTCCCTTTCCAAGCACTCTGGTTCCTCTGACCTCCTGACTGGGCCTGCCCCCTGCCTTCACTCAGCGCTTTCTTTTGCTGATTAATGTTGCTCAGGTAATGCTCGGTAATTAAGGCACTACTGAACAGCTCCTCTGCGGTCTATGAACTCCGCCGGCCACATTGAGCTATTTCGGTGAGCATCTTCAAGATGAGTCGACCCTTTCTCTTTCCGTCTTTGACCAACTCGGGCGAGCGTGCGAGTCGGTTGAATCTCTTCACGGCTTCGCTGACCGATAGGTCACCTTGTCGGAAACCAGTGAACTCGTCGTAATGCTTGTTGGTCACCCTCATGTGGAAGAATTCTTCGAAGAATTCGTACTCGAAATCTGCCCATCTCATCTGATTTACTTGTCTCTTGGTTTTAACCCGTTCCCACCACATCCGAGCATCTCCCGACAGGCAGAATGATACACACTTAATCTTCTCGCATTCGGGCCAGTCCAGTAGCTCCACGATGCTTTCCACCGTCTTGAACCAGGCTTGGGCATCCCATGGTTCACCAGTACCAGAGAAATTTTCCGGCTTTAGTCTCTGCCACTGGATCAGGTAAGCTTCCTGTCGAACCATCGGGCCGGGGCCCGTTGGTGGGGCAGTAGGGTTTCCTCGCTGATTCATTAGGGTAGTTATTACTTGTTGTTGTTCTGTAACTTGTCGTTGGAGTTCTGTGACTATGTGTGTAAGGTCATGCGGGGGTGCTAGCTCATCAGTTCTACTACTGCGTCTTCGGATGTTTATCTTCATACATTAAGGTAAAACTAGTATAAGTTCCCGTTCGTTGTCCCTACGATACTTAGACTAAAGCTATCATAAAGTCATTTTAATCTTAAGGCATTTCATATCATCCAATCATACTTGAACAAAATAAACTAAAGGCATTTCATATCATACATGAATAAAATAAGCTAAATTAGAGTAGACGTAGAATTCTTACTTGGAGCCGGGATTTGGAGCTTGATGTGTGTGTAGTGGAATGGCGGATCCGCCTCGATACCAACTGTCACACGCCCGCCCTTGGGACCCTAAATGTCCGGAGAGGCGTGTGACGCCGTAACTGCTCATACATTACATACATCGGAAGACTTTATACATACTTCTTAATACCCTTTTTTTTTTTTTGTTTTTCTTTTAAACATAAACATGCATTAACACATATATACATATATATATATATACTTCTTCTTCTTAGCATAGAGTATGCTTCATAGCGTGGATAGATACTTCTTCTTACTTCTTCTTAACATAGAGCATGCATCATATATGCGATACTTAGTGCTTAGTAAATTCATAACATCATCATCATAAGGAGACATAAGTGAGGACATGAATAGACATCTTCATCATAGGTAAACATGTTTAGACCTAACGGATCTTCTCCACCATGCCACTACCACACACATTGGCCCCTCCTGCTGCTCCCTTTAGTTTATCCATCCCTTACCCTTATCTGCGATCTGAGGAAAGATAAACTATAAGCACATAGGCTTAGTAAGATCCTGTCCTACTCACTAAAACCATACATTATCATTAATCATGCAGCATTCACAACATAGAAGCAATATAACATGTAACATACTTGGTGTCATCAACTTAACATGTAGCATAAGTAACGTAAGTGAAATATAGCATGGATCACCGTATCATCAACATAACTTGTAATGTATCTAACGTAAACATGTAAACATTCATAGCCTATCATAAAGCATAACTTTCATAACATATAACTTAACATTCTTGGCATATCGTTTAACATAACATGTAACTTAACAATCATGGCATATTATTTAACATAACATGTAACTTAACAATCATGGCATATTATTTAACATAACATGTAACTTAACAATCATGGCATATTATTTAACATAACATGTAACTTAACAATCATGGCATATTATTTAACATAACATGTAACTTAACAATCATGGCATATTATTTAACATAACATGTAACTTAACAATCATGACATACATATGCAAGATGCTTTTGAAAACATATATGCTAGGTACGTAAATATAAATCTCAACATATTTGGGCCCGGCATTGTACCACTTCTTCATTATCATAGCGCGCATCCCTAAATAGGCCCGAGGTAGCAAGTCTCGAACCTAATAGGTTTCTAGGCCCGAGTCTTATTCCATCGACCTAGGGGCAATCGTCATAGCGTAGAAGCCCATCCTAGGCCCGAGTCTTACTCCATCGACCTAAGGCATCTTGGAGCCCATCCCGTACTAGACCCGAATCTTATTCCATTGACCTAGGGGCAATCATACATAGAAGCCCATCCTAGGCCCGAGTCTTATTCCATCGACCTAGGGCATCTTAGGAGCCCATCCCTTCTTTGGACCTTGTTAAGGTCTTGGTACAAGCCATGCAGAAGGTAAAATACTTATATGCTTACTTTACTACATGTCTTATTAACATAGCATAGCATACTTCGTTTCATAACACATCATGCTTCATTTAATTTACATAGCGTAGCATACTTCATTTCATACACCTCATGCTTCACTTCATTAACATACCATAGCATACTTCATTTCATACACATCATGCTTCATTTCATTTTCATAGCATGGCATACTTCATTTCATAACAACATATCCTATTTCATTAACATAGCATGGCATACTTTATTTCATAACAACATAACTTATTTCATTAACATAGCATGGCATACTTCATAACAACATAACTTATTTCATTAACATAGCATGGCATGCTTCATTTCATAACAACATAACTTATTTCATTAACATAGCATGGCATGCTTCATTTCATAACAACATAACTTATTTCATCAACATAGCATGACATACTTTATAACAACATAACTGATTTCATTAACATAACATAGCATACAATTCATGGTATGAACTTCATTGTACCCTAAAGAGGTCAATGGTGGCCGAATGGCCCTTATAGGCTTTTTAGGGTTTGGACCTTTAACCTAATTCAAGTAACATACATATGCATACAAATTCCATAAAATTCATGGTATGAACTTCATTGTAACCTAAGAACCAAAGGTGGCCGAATGGTCCATGTAGGGCCTTTAGGTTTAACTTTTGACCTAATCCCCTTTTAAAATTTAACCTCATCATATAGTTACAAAACATAGTATGAAACCTCATTGAAACCCTATAGTGGGGTTTGGCCGAATAGAACTATAGTGTTCATTAGGGTTAGCTTTTGTTCTAACCCACTTTAAACCCTAAAATGATCATCTAGTTCCCATAATATGGCATGGAACTTCATTGAAACCCTAAAAGTAGGGTTTGGCCGAATAGAACTATAGTGTTCATTAGGGTTAGCTTTTGTTCTAACCCACTTTAAACCCTAACATCATAATCTAGTTATAAAACATAGCATAAACATAGCATAGAGCTTCTTTGAGACCCTAGTTCATGACTTGGCCGAATGGGTCATGGAGGCCTTTGGGGTTAGATCTTTATCCTAATCCCTCTAACATGCTATCATCATCATTTGCAAGTAAAGCAAGATATAAACTTCAACAAAAACACCAAAAACCCATGTTGGCCGAATGGTCCATAGGGTTTCCTAGGGTTTACTTTTGACCTAATCCGTTTTAAGCCCTAACATCATCATCTAATTACAAAAGCATGGCATACAACTTCATGGAAACCCTAGATCATATCTTGGCCGAATATAACAATATAGATTTCTTTTATAAAACGTCAACCGAAGCTACTCGTACGCAGGTGAGGGATACTTACATCCTTCGCTTTGCTTGGGGTGGGGAAGATAACCTAAAGAAGATCAACACTTAGCCTTCTCTAGCTTGGATAGGATTCGGCCAAAAGAGGGAATGTAGAGGAAAAGCCTTAGGATTTCGGTGAGAAGGGAGGAAGAAGAAGAGAGGAAGTAAACAATTTCAATCTTCCCTCTTCTTTATAAAGGGAGGAGGAAGAGAAGTTCCTCTTTTCTTTTCTATGCCTCTTCATTTACCCTTAGTCCCATTTATCTATAGTTCCCCCCCTTCCTTAATCATACAATCCTATTGGGCTTATGGTTAGTGGGTACATCTATAGGGCTTGGCTATCTCTAGAGGTCTGGAGTTCAATTCCTAGGTCTTGTATCCATTTTTAGCTTATTTTCCTTTGTTTTGGAAAAAGGCCTACATAAATCCCATTATCATCAAGCCAAAATGCTTGTAAAATTGCTAGGAATTTTACGGGCGTTACAAGTCTTCCCCATGATTGGTCTATTATTGCTATTTTATACTTCAAATGACCATCTAAATGCCATAGGCATTAGTGGACCATTAGTATCATCCTATCATCTCACTCATGCTAAGGTTTCAATCAAGGTAGCCTATAGTGAGTGTGAGATGTATCCTAAAGGTATTTGTATATACTTAACCTTCAATTTCATGCAATTCTACCCAAGGTTAAGTATCATCCTAACAACCCACATGATCATAAAGACATATATAAATTAATTTCATATTATGATTATGAAACACATGTATTCATCAATTTATAATCATGCATTAGGTGTGTAAGCATGATAAAAAGTCAAGTATCACCCAAGGCATGATTTAAACCCTAATGCCCATTACTATGTGCCAAATATCAAAATCATAAATCATGATTGCAAACATATATAACAGTTACATTGATTATTATGATTTAAGCATTATTATCAATTTATGGGCACATTATCATCACCCAACACTATGCTAAAAATGTATAGGTCATGAGTACCACAATAACACTAAGTGTTGAGCATGACTTAAACTATTTATGGGTGCATTATCATCACCCAACACTATTTCTAAAACTTAGTCCCGCCATTTTAAGTCAACCAAAAATATGATATAGGTAAAGTCCATATGGTTGACTATCCTAGGGTTTTCCTAACCCTTAAGGATGGATTTAGGAACCCAAAGCAAATTCTTTCCTATTGGGTTCACTAAAAATTCCTTAGGGATCCATTTTATAGCAATTGTTTTTTTTCTATCTTGACCCCTAGCAATTAGACATTTATAGGCCTTTTCATTTTTATTTTCCTTATATCCTAGTCCTTTCTTATTGAAGCTTGCTCTTTGGCTCCCTATGATCATGTTAAGGGTGTTGGAGCCAATTGTAAATTTTTCTAGGGCCTTGGTCAAATGGTCTACCTTTTCCCTTAAAGCCCTATTCTCATCCATACATGCATCACTAATATTAAAAGACATATAGTTATCATGTGAGCATGCATCATCATGACTAGAAGAAATATTATCATTAATATTTGAACATGCTTTTTATAATTTTTCTTCTAAGTCCTTAATTTGATCTAGCATGCATTTATTCTTTTTCTTTGCCCTAAACAAGTCCTTAGTGAGGCTAGAAATGATTGACATAATTTTCTTGGGAGGTAGATTCGTTACCTCACTTACCAAATCCTCTTCCGATAATTAGGATGTAGAAGAAGCTCCCCCTTCACTTGAGCTCTCCTCACTTGAGCTTGCTTCTTCATTTTCGGAGGAGGAGGAGTCTAGGTCATCAAATGCCATTAGAGCAAGGTTTGAGTAGACATGTTCTTCCTCTTCTTCGGATGAGGATGATGAAGCGAGATCATCCCATGTCTTTGCCTTTAGTGCTTTGGCCTTCCTCTCTTCTTCTTTCTTCTTGCCCCCTTTTTTCTTCTTTTCTTCTTTCTTTCTCCTCTCCTCTTTGCTCTTGTTCAAGAGGGGACAATTGTCCCTTATGTGTCCCTCTCCTTGGCAATTATAACAAATCACCTTCCCCCTTGGTCTTCTTCTCCTATCATTAGATTTATTAAATTTAAAATTTTTCAAAGCACGCCTTACCTTCCTTACCATGTATGCTTCTTCTGTGCTATCCATGGAGGAGGAGGAGGATGCTTCATCAGAGGAGGAGGGAATCTCCATCTTTTTCTTCTTCCCCTTATTTGCTACTAGGGCTACTCCTCTTGATGGCTTGATGCTTGGTTCTTCACTTATACCCTCAAGCCTTGTTTCATGTAGCTCCATGGTGGAAAAGAACTCTTCCAAGGTGCTCACTTCTAGGTTCTTCGACATATAGAAGGAGTCCACCATTGAGCTCCATTTCGATGACCGGGGAAAGGCATCGATTGCTTTCATGAGCATATCCCGGTTGGAGAGCATTTCCCCTACACTTGTCAAACTGGTTAGAATTTCCTTAAACCTAGAGTGTAGGGATTTTACCTTCTCTCCCTTTTCGAGTTTGATATTCGATAATTGGGAGCGAAGGACATCTCTCCTTGCTAGCTTAGCCTCGGATGTGCTTTCATGAATCTCTATGAGTTTCTCCCACATCTCCTTGGTGCTAGCACACTCTCCTATCCGGTTGACTTCTTGTTGGGGGAGTACATTGTAGAGGTGTTGTTTGGCTTTTGAGTTTGCCAAGTACACTTCCCTTTGCCTCTTGCTCCACCTTGATTTTTCCAATGGCTCCCCTTCTTCATCCCTAGGCATTTCGAAACCATTTTCCATAATTAAAAGAATTTCAAAATCGATTACGAAAAATACCTCCATTCTCTTTTTCCACCAAGAGAATTCTCCTTAAAACTTCGGTGGATGAATGTTTGAGCCGGCCATCTCTTGATATAGTGCTTGTGTTGGCGGTTAGTCCTCAACAAGCGCCTTGGCTCTGATACCACTTGTAGGGTCGATCGGTTGGCCGACTAGAGGGGGGTGAATAGCCTTTGTCGTAGACGGTGGAATTCGTTCATTCGTTGCTCGTCTACAAAAACTATTAGCGCAAGAGGAATATGAAAATACAAATAATTAAAGACAAAAAAAAGGAAGAATAAACACAAACGCTAAGACCGCAATGTAACGTGGTTCACGGCTGCACCGCTAGTCCACGGTCTGATTCGTCCATGGTGAATCACTCCGTAAGCTTCTACTATTCTCTCCTTTGCACTAAGCTAGGTGGAGGTAACCACTTTACAAGAATTCACTCCTCTTACAAATATGATGTAAATAAAACCAAGTAAGAGGATGGAAAAACTTTAGGGCACTTTGGGAGAGTTTAGAGCATGAACATTAAGCCCCCAAAGCCCCACACCCTTCCTCTATATAGAGGAAGAGGGTTTCTTCCCGTTGACATAGGACCAGTCGATTGATTCCCTGATCAGTCAACTAATCATGTAGTCGTTGCCCAATAACGGCTACTTTCCACGTTGGATTTCATCCAACAGCTTCCACATCAGTCGACTGATCTTACCATCAGTCGACTGAAGGACCTATCAGTCGAGTGCTCGCGAGCTCGACTCCATTCTGTGCCTGAAACCCTTGCGACTAGTCGACTGATGCCTTCATCAGTCGATTGGTGCTCTCGCAGTCGACTGCCATTCCATGGCAGTCGACTGTTGGCACTTGAATCGGACTTGAACACTTGTCGAGTCACAATTGACTTAGAGTAGTCGACTACCATTACATGGCAGTCGACTAGTGTCGGGAAATCCCATTCGTCACTTAGCCAATTGGCCAAGTTTCACCTAAGCGTGCTACCCCTTCCCGGGTTACATTCGCTCACTCTCATCCCTCGGTGTCCCTCGCCTTTGAAGTTATCTTTGTCCAGCCACATCCCTCTGCAGCGACATCCTTCGCATCTTGCCCTGAAGTCTACTTCCTTCGGCTTCACTCCAAGCTCCTCGTCCGGCGGTCCCTCGAATGCTCCAAGCGCACGGCTTTTGCAAAGCCATCCTTCACCTACTCAAAGACCAAGTCATGAGATGTTAAACTCGCCAAGGCTCCATATGCGAATTACTAAGTCCTGCAAGACTCCAACGCACATATCAAATCCAAACATCCTAACTTAAACCCTTTTCCACACACATCAAAACCATATCACAGGTTGATTGCACTAACACTTTGCTAGGCAAAAATGAAATCCATATTAGCCTACACGGCGAAGTGTACGAGAAAATTCAGACCGTGGTGCATAAATGGGAAAAAAATGGGGACACACGGCTTGGTCGTGTGTTTTCCCACGGCCGTGCCTGACCGACCCGAGGCGCACATGGTCTGGTCGTGTGTTTTCACACGGTCGTGGCACATGAGGTTAAAAGGGGCGAGTCGTGTGTTTTCACCCCATTTGCGCCATGTGCTTCGAAAGCTCTTGCCCTAGCCGTGTGGTTTCGTCTTCCCCACCATCTAGAAGCACTTTTAACCTCAAAGGAAGCTAAAAGGAGTAAGGATGAGGAGGACCAGCAAGTAGCACCTCGATCCGGCATTTTGGAGCGATGACCAAGGAGTGCCGACGCCCCTCAAGCTCCGGAGGAGGGTAACGCCCTACCCACTCTTCTTTTTCACAATAATGAACATAAAGATAGATATAATGTGCTCTCTACTCGTAAGATCACTTCTACTAGGTACTTAGATGAAGATTTGCTAGAGTCTTTAGGGTTGTTGGGTGCTATTCAAGCCCTATTTGCAAAAAATGGGTTGGGAAGAGATGATGGGAATAAGGCACCCAACCTACCCTAGGATAGTTCTAGAATTTTTAAGTTCCTTAGAGGCGGAAATTTTAACGGGTAGAGAGAGCGAGGAGGGTAGGATAACTTTTAGGCTTTTTAACATTGAGCATGAGTGGACCCTTCACCAATGGAACTCATGCTTTGACTTGCTGAGTGGGGAAGAGAGAAGACTCCCTATTGGGTTTAACTCTCGGATAGTTTGGACTGAGTTGAAGGGGGAGCACGCTTATGGCCCATCTAGGGCCAAAGTGTCGCGCCT
The DNA here is from genome assembly GCA_025175895.1 of Wurfbainia villosa. Classification (NCBI taxonomy): domain Eukaryota; kingdom Viridiplantae; phylum Streptophyta; class Magnoliopsida; order Zingiberales; family Zingiberaceae; genus Wurfbainia; species Wurfbainia villosa. The sequence continues at coordinate 65,192,964 of CM046001.1, forward strand.
CCAAAACCCCATTTTTCGATACCTCCACCGCATCATGGGCAGTACTATATTTGGTAGTGGGGAGAGTGACGGTGTAGTTAGGGCTAGCGAGTTTCTTTGCCTTTGGGACATGCTACAAGAATGGAGTAGCATCGATGTATGGTCCCACTTCATTAGACACTTAGTGAAGATAGACAAAGCAACATGAGGAGAGATTATTGTGGGAGGCCTACTTACCCACATTTGCCATAGGATGGGGTACAATTACACTGCATTAGAGAATATAGAGGGGAGCCCTAGGATCGACCTAGGAGTGTGCATGGCCATGAAAATGATTGTGGGAGAAGGGGACTCCATATGCTTTGTAAGGAAAAATATGACGGCCCTTAGGCTCCCCGTCCCTGAATGTACCACCATCACTACACGCGCCAACTAGCGCTTGGACCTGATAGTGGAGTACCCTCCTTATAAGGGACCCTCCACATCGGCGCCCATCTCTCCACCTTTATATCACTCTCCCTCTAGTCCACACATGAATAGGAGCCCACCTAGTCCACGTCGACATGAGTCTGCACCTACACCAGCACCTTTTTCTACTATTGAGCAGGATGCAGGTATGTCGGCATATGATTTCTCGGAGTTTCGATCGCGCCTCGATGACATTTACACTGAGCAGTAGACACAGAGGCAGCAGCGATGGGAGGAGCAGAGCGCCTATCAGCAGGCAGAGTTCCAGGGATTCCGGGATCATTTCTAGTGGGCTGAGGAGTTTTACGATGAGGCCCACATATACTTCTAGGAGGATGTTGTTCGTCGCCAGGATGAGGCCGCCTACCGCAGAAAGATGCGACAGCACATGCACGACTAGCAGGCGCAGTGGGCTAGGGAGAAGGATCATCGAGCAGCCGCTGCATCCACCAGATCCCAAATCGACTACATGTACATGTGGCATTAGTGGCTCAACAGTAGGTTCTCCTAGCATTCAGAGATGCCCACGCTCCCAGACTTTCCACCTCATCCACCATACTAGAGGTATATTTTCGTTTAAGTCTGGGGGGGACCCCAAAGTTTATTTTATTTTGTTTCCTAGCAGCAGTTCCTTTTATGGTATTTTCATTCGTTTATTTATGCATGGGTTGTTGAGTTTCTTTCAGTACTTAGTTTTTATTATCTGTAAAGTCGCCTCAGTTGTATTTTTTTTTTTAAAAAGTTGCTTACATGAGGTGTTCCCATAGGTAGCTTAACTTCATTTTATCTTGTGGTATTTTAGTTTATTTGCTCTATTGAATGTTCTAGATTTACACTGGTTAGCTTTGTTTTTACACTTACACATATCGAACATTTTGAAAGGGAGGATCTAGTACATACCTAGTTATGATTCATCTCAGTAGTCTAGTACTTTGGAATCCATAGGTGACTCTAGGTTTAGCATTTTAGTTACTGAAGATTCTCGGATTGTGTAAGCCCATTTGGAAAAATCAAAATCCCAATGAGGCAAAAAATAAAAGAGAGAAAAGAAAAGAAAAAGAAAAGAAAAAGAGAAAATGAAATGAAAAGAAAAAAAAAGAGAGAAAAGATTATGAGGGATAAAAAAATAGTTATCGTGGGTGGAAATGGCTAGGTACCCCTTTAAGACCGAGTTAGGTTACTGGGGAAACACCTACCAATTTCTCTCAATACCAAGCACGCCTTTGAGACTTTATGCTAGATCTTGGGGACGACCCTCGCTTTGGGCAGGTAAGTGCCTAAGAGTCGGAAACCTTAGGGAAGCTATGGGGTGACGACTTAACTCACCATGGAATGGGCATCCCCTAAGAATGGTTCGCTTAGCACGAGCACGAGGAGCTAACTTAGTGAATTTCAAGAACATATTTATTCTGCTTTGATTGTAAATACCACTCGATAAATTTAGTTGTCATGCTAAGTATGGAACAATGTCTTTTAAATTTCATGGTACTGAGTTTTGCTTGAGGACAAGCAAAGATTTAAGTCTAGGGGAAGTGATGTGAGCAAAACATATAGAGTTTTAGGAGTAGTTTTCGCTCACATCTCATTACATTTTATGTTAGTTTCATGCATATGTCACTCTATTTTGTATGCATTTCCTATTTTCTGGTTCGGAGGTTTGCTCTTTGTACTTTTGTGTGCAGGATAGCATTTCGGGAGAAAAAGGCACACTTTCGGAGCAAAAGAAAGACATTTTGCAGCTAGACACAGAATGAGACACGACCAAGGCGTGTGGCTACACACGGCCGTATCCAATGGGCGAGATCAAACACCCCAGGGTTGCACACGGCCTGGCCATGTGTTTCCACATGGCCATGTGGCGCCCCGTAAGATTTGCGTGACTAGGGTTTTTCCTTATTTTGTAGTGGTCCGAGGTGATGTCTATATAAGGATGGCTCCGCTCAAACCCTAGGGGGGAGGCACGACAGCTAGGATGGCATGCCGAAGCCCTAAAAAGCTTCGATAACTTGCAATGGGGAGGAGGAACGCCGCCGGAGGTCCACGCCTTGCACTTCAACACTGGAGAGAAGACCACGAAAGCATTGTAATTCTTTGTTCCTGCATTTTATTCCTTATGTATTCGAACATAGACTTGCTTTGTGATTCTTCGTTCATATACATGGAGTAGTACTTTCGATTCTAGGATTAAGGAGTAGCTTGTGTATACATTACAATGTTGGTGCATGTTAAATTCTGCCTTTGAATTTGATTTGACAATTGATAGTTGTTTTTTTTACTATATCTATGCGTGTTTGGTTTTCTATCTCCTGTGCTTAGGCGATACGAGGGGTGACAACCCTCGTAACTAATATTTAAGGGATTTTATACAAGGAACCTAGGGGTAAACTTGATCTCCTGTAACTGTGGATAGAAGGGTGCAGTGGAATTGAAAACGGTTTATCGTAGGGATTGATTTGGCATCCTTGTATCGTCTATCCCATGCTTTTAGACAGAGATAGCTCCCGGTAGATGTGGCGGCTCTGCAGGAGAGTGTATGATGTCCCTTTCACAAAACCATAGCTAAACGTCTAGACAACGCCAATTGACAACATTGTTTTGTGATGCACAAGCGAAACCGAAGTCCTAGAATCACCTTTGAAGACCTCGGCACACTCCCTTCCTCCTCTGAGTGACACTGTATAGAGTAAAGTCCACCAACAACCCTCACCAATCGAAACCTCTTAGAGTTACATCCGAATAATTACAACCACTGAATATATTGATATTCGAATCCCAGTCCCTGTGGGATCGATAATCTTTATTACTTGACGACATTCGTGCACTTGAGGGAATTGAGCGCGAGCGCGCGCTTTGAGTCTTCGACGGTCTCCTTCGTGAGATTTGAGGTCGTGTTCATGCGCATCAAACAAGTTAGCTATAACCTTAACCAACTCGATCGAGCCTCCGACACTTAGCCATTTTAGCCAAGTTCACCTAATGAGCTACTTACATTTCACACATTCTCTCATCTCACTTGAAGTCCCTCGCCGAAGCTCTCTTCGTTCGCGGCCACGTCCCTTGGCAACACCAAGCGCATGACTTCACAATGCTCCTTCACGTCTCTTGCCCTCGAAGTCTGCTTCATTGGCTTCGCATCAAGTCATCTCGTCCGACGGTCCCTCGGATGCATCAAGCGCACGACTTTGCAATGCTCCTTCACCGACTCAATAACGAGGATGTGAGTTGGTGATCTTACCAATACTATTCATCATATGTGCGAATTGTAGGGTATCGATCGGTGTGTATTGGTCGGGTAGAGGGGGTGAATAACCCTCTTTCGTTCGATGGTGGAATTTGCTCGTCTACAAAAACTATTAGCGCAACGGAAACAAAACAAGACAAGCAAATATAAACAAGAATACAAATGCTAACAAGGGATGTAATGTGGTTCACGACTACGCCGCTAATCCATGGTCCGATTCGTCCAAGGTGAATCACTCCTCAATCTTTCCACTAGATCTCTCCTTTGCACAAAGCTAGGTGGAGGTAACCTCTTTTACACAAGGATCACTCTTCTACAATAGAATGAAGTTTAGCACTAGTAGAAGAGTGGAAAACATTTAGGGAACTTTGGGAGCTATTTAGAAGGGAAGCATTAACCTGCCAAAGCTCAACACCCTCTCTTTTTATAGAGAGGGCTGATTTCTTCCCGTTGGCCGCCACCAGTCGACTGCTGCCCTTGGCAGTCGACTGCCGCCACTACAACGACCTCCGAACACATCGGATCCCGACCATTGTAGTCCAACGGATCCCTTGGCAGTCGACTGATGTATCCATCAGTCTACTATTGCCTCGTAGTCGACTGCCCAGTCGGCTATAAGCGGTTATGTGGCCCAAACCCTCTTGACCAGTCGACTGCTGCCATCAGCAGTCGACTGATGGTCTTGGCAGTCGACTGCCAACATATGGCAGTCGACTGCTGGCCCAAAAACCACTCAGTCGGATACCAGTCGAACCCGTTCGACTCAGAGCAGTCGACTGTCATTCCATGGCAGTCGACTGATGTCGGGAAAACTCATCCGACACTTAGCCAAATGGCCAAGTTTCACCTAGGAGCACTACCCCTTCCCGGGTTACATTCGCTCACTCTCATCCCTCGGAGTCCCTCGCATTTGAAGTTATCTTTGTCCGGCCACATCCCTCGGATGCGCCAAGCGCACGACTCTGCAGCACCATCCTTCGCGTCTCACCCTGAAGTCTACTTCCTCCGGCTTCACTCCAAGCTCCTCGTCCGGCGGTCCCTCGGATGCTCCAAGCGCACGACTTCCGCAAAGCCATCCTTCACCGACTCAAGGATCGAGTCATGAGAGGTGAAACTCGCCAAGGCTCCATGTATGAATTACTAAGTCCTGCAAGACTCCAACGCACATATCAAATCATAATAACAACCTAACTTAAACCCTTTTCCACACACATAAAAACCATATCACGAGTTTATTGCCCTAACAATCTCCGCCTTTTTGATGTGTGCCAGTCCTTTTAAGTTAGGTAAAAACATTTGATAAAATATCAAGAAAGGAAAGCATGTAAATAACATGATTAGAAACTCTCCCCCCTAATACATGAAACTCCCCCTAAATATAATTCCCCCTTACTTAAACATATATATTTCTCCCTCTTTGACACCATAAAAAATAATTAACAAAGTTTATACAACATGGCATCAATTCTAGAGAGAAACATAAACCAAAAACATGCCCAAGTTCTTTGGCAGTTTAAACGATCATGCTATCAAGATATGGCGATCGTGACACAATGAAATCAATTCGATTTTACGGATGAATTTCAGAAATGCACTATAAATTCCAGAAAATTCAAAAAATAGTGAAATTTGGGAAACACATTTATTTTAGGGTTCTTTATCAATGAAAAATAGTTTTCCATGAAAAAACATTATATTTTCAAATATTTTCCAAAAATCCAAAAGCTTTAAAAACAACTAGTGTTCTGATCAAGTTTGTATCCATTTTAACACCTAGTTTTGCTTTGGATTGTTTCAAAACATGAACACACAGATTTTAAGGTGAGAAATTGTTTTGAAAACATATGAAATATCCAACCATGATCTTTGGGCAATATGTCTATGAATTAAACATAAGCCTTCCCCATGATTGGTCTATTATTGTTATTTTGATACCTTAAATGACCATCTAAATGCCATAGGCATTAGTGGACATTTGTATCATCCTAACATCTTTCTCATGCTAAGTTTTCAATAAAGGTATCCTATGGTGAGTGTGAGATGTATCCAAAAGGTATTTGTATATACTTAACCATTAATTCATGCAATTCTACACAAGGTTAAGTATCATCCTAACATACCACATGATCATAAAAGCATATATGTATGAAATTCATATTATGATCATGAAACAAATGTATTCATCAAATTGTGATCATGCATTAGGTATTACATCATGATAATAAGGCAAATATCACCTAAAGCATGATTTATCTATTTATAGGTGCATTATCATCACCTAACACTATTTCAAAAATGTTGTCCCACCATCCTAAGTCAACCAACATATGATATAGATAAATTCCATATGGTTGACTATCCTAGGGTTTTCCTAACCCTTTAGGATGGATTTAGGAACCCAAAATAAGTTCTTTCCTATGGGGTTCACTAAATACTCCTTAGGGATCCATTTTCTAGCTATTACCTTCTTTTTGTCTTGACCCCTAGCAATTAGACATTTATAGGCCTTTTCAATTTTTTTTCCTTATATCCTAGGCCTTTCTTATTGAAGCTTGCCCTTTGGCTCCCTATGATCATGTTAAGAGTGTTGGAGCCTATTGTGAATTTTTCTAGGGCCTTGGTCAAATGATCTACTTTCTCTCTTAAAGCCCTATTTTCTTCTATGCATGCATCATTAACATCCAAAGGCATATAGTTATCATGTGAGCATGCATCATCATTATTATCATTAAAACATGCTTTTTCTAATTTTTTTTTCTAAATCCTTAATTAGATCAAGCAAGATTTTATTTTTCTTTTTGGCTCTAAATAGATCCTTAGTAAGACTAGAAATCATGGAAACTATTTTACTTGGTGAAAGGTTCGTTACCATAGTTTCCATGTCCTCTTCTTTGGATGAGGAGGATGATGAAGCTCCCCCTTCACTAGAGCTCTCCTCACTTGTGCTTGATCCTTCTTCTTGCTCGGAGGAGGAAGTGGAGTCTAGGTCATCAAATGCCATCAAGGCTAGATTGGAGTAGACATCTTCTTCTTCTCCTTCGGATGAGGACGATGAAGAGGAAGGATCATCCCATGTCCTTGCCTTGAGTGCTTTGGCCTTCCCTTTTTCTTTGGCCTTCTTCTCTTCTTCTTTCTTCTTCTTGCTTCCCTTCTTCTTCTTCTTTTCTTCTTTCTTTCTCTTCTCCTCCTTGCTCTTGTTCAAGAGGGGACAATTATCCCTTATATGTCCCTCCCCTTGGCAATTGTAGCAAATAACCTTCCCCCTTGGTCTTCTCCTCCTATCATTAGATTTATTAAATTTAAAATCTTTTAATGCACGCCATACCCTCCTTACCATATAGGCTTCTTCCATGCTATCCATGGAGGAGGAGGAGGATGCTTCGTCGGAGGAGGAGGGAGTCTCCATCTTCTTCTTCCCCTTTTTGGCCAAAAGTGCCACTCCTCTTGAAGGTTGAATTCTTGCCTCTTCTATTATTCCTTCAAGTCTTGTTTCGTGGAGCTCCATAGTTGAGAAGAACTCCTCCAAGGTGCTCTCTTCTAAATTCTTGGACATGTAGAAGGAGTCCACCATTGAGCGCCATTTCGATGACTGGGGAAAAGCATCAATTGCTTTCATTAGCATATCCCGGTTCGAAAGTCTTTCTCCTACACTTGTTAGTCCAATAAAAATTTCTTTAAACCTAGAATGCGATGATGTTACCTTTTCTCCCTTTTCTAATTTGATGTTTGATAGTTGGGAGCGGAGGAGGTCTCTTCTTGCAAGCTTGGCCTTCGAAGTGCCTTCATGAAGCTCTACTAGCTTCTCCCACATCTCCTTGGCACTAGAGCATTCCCCAATCCGATTTACTTCTTGTTGGGGGAGTACATTGTAGAGGTGATGTTTGGATTTTGAGTTTGCCAAGTACTCCTCCCTTTGCCTCTTGCTCCACCTTAATTTCTCCAATGGCTCCCCATCTTCATTCCCTGGTATTTCGAAACCGTTTTCCATAATTAAAAGAATTTCGAAGTCGGTTTCAAAAAATACCTCCATTCTCTTTTTCCACCAAGAGAATTTGCCTTCAAATTTTGGTGGGTGAATGTTGGAGCCGGCCATTCTTGAATGTGCTTGTTGTGGCGGTTAGTCCTCGACAAGCTTTCCTTGGCTCTGATACCACTTGTAGGGGATCGATCGGTGTGTATTGGCCAGCTAGAGGGGGGTGAATAGCCCTCTTTCGTTCGATGGTGAAATTTGCTCATCTACAAAAACTATTAGCGCAACGGAAACAAAACAAGACAAGAAAATATAAACAAGAATACAAATGCTAACAAGGGATGTAACGTGGTGTTGGAATGTATACTGAAAGCCTAGCTCTTTTTGTATGAACATTTTATTTTGAAATAAGAATCACATGATCATTGTTTGCATTTTATATATTCATTATATATGTGTGCATATTGTCTAATATTTTACATTGTAAATAACATGGTGCTTGGTGTGGCACAGAAGATCATGTTATCAGTCCCTTGTAAAATATAAGTAAAGGCTCACAACCAAGATGGTTTTGGACAAACCATTGGCATGGTTGTAGTATAGCTTGGTATTGTTTTATCTTGAACATAGAGTTACACTAGTACACTTAGGTGTATTGAGCAGGACCGACATAGAGGTGATTCAATTTAGTGCTGACTACATAATTGAATCGGACCTCTGATATTATATTGTACATACTCTTAATCCCGATATAATAACGGACACATGTACTTAGTATTTATTTCTTTGATTTACCAGTGGGTGAGAATTAAATGGATTAAATTAATAAGCCCGGTAAGTTGGGAAATAATATTATTTACATGGTGTGCCGTTGATTATAGGAGGAAAACCGTGTCCTATATATTAGGTTGATGATGTCCCCTTGAGGAGCTCATAAGGTTCATCATGTAAACTCAGCTGGTTGACTTAGTCAACATGATGATAAGGTTGAGTGGTACTACTCGAGGAGTTAGATGTTAATTAATTGATGGTCAGTAAATCAATTAATTGACGGACATTCGATATCTTAAACACGGGGAGATTAATGTACAAATAATATATGGAGCCCATATTAATTTATGGGGGTTGGTGAGGTAGTTCAATGATGATCCTCTAGTGGAATTGAACATCATTGATGGATCAAGTTTGTGTGGTTCCGATCCATCGGGTGGCCAAGACCCAACTCCTCCTTATGGTCCCTATCGTAGCCTAATATAATCCTTGTGAAGTCTAGATCCAAGAATGTAAAACAAAACCTAGAACCAATGGGTGGATTGAATCCATAGATCCGATGGTTGGGATGAAACCCTAGAACCAACGGTTGGATTAAATCCATAGATCCGATGGTTAGGATGAAATCCTAGATCCGACGATTAGGATGAAATCCTAGATCCGACGGTTGGGATGAAATCCTAGATCCTACGGTTGGGATGAAATCCTAGATCCTACGGTTGGGATGAAATCCTAGATCCGACGGTTAGGATGAAATCCTAGATCCGACGGTTGGGATGAAATCCTAGATCCTACGGTTGGGATGAAATCCTAGATCCGACGGTGGAGATTAGAGGAGGCTTAAGCCTAAATTCTAGAATTAGGGTTTGGCTCATCCATAGGTTGGGCGGCAACAAATCTTAAAGGAGTTAGGGGTTGGGCGGCAAGAATATAGGAGTTAGTTCCTATAATTTTGGCTAACCAACTTTCTCCTAAATTCTATAAATAAGGGCTTAGGGTTGGGCGGCAAAAGAGAGATTTTCGAATAGGGATTAGGGTTTGGAAAAGAGTTGGGCGGCTAGGGTTTGGAGCTAGGTTGGGCGGCAACCATCTTCATCCAACATTGTTGCCGGTGCCCAATTCATTCAAGCTTTCCTTGGCCGGCGCCCTTCATCTTAGCCACTCTCTTCTTCCTTTGCCGACGGTTCTCCTCCCATTGGTGGCCGGCAAGATCATCTTCCTCCAATTCCCAAAGGTGGCCGGCGGCTCCTCTGGTTTTGCTGGCCGGCGCATCTTCATCCATTCCTTGACCGGCGGTTGCATCAAACTTCCTAGCTTGGTGGCCGGTTCTAGATAGGAAAGGTATTTGTGGTTTTTCTCTTTGTTCGCAGCGGACAAGGTAGAGGAGAACTCGATCTAGAAGGCTTCTACTCGTGGAGGATCTTCGTCCACACGTCGTCCACGAGAAGGATAGGACATACGGTAGAAGATCGTAAGGTATAAAGTTATTTTAACTTTATGTTCAGATCTGAGCATGTTCTTATATATGATGATTATGCATGTGTGTGTATGAATATATATTGTATAATCATGGACCCCGAAGACAAACACAAAAACCGGCGATCCGTCCGTCGTCTCTTCCGCGGCTAACCAACTAGAAGAGTTGTGTTGCTTGAACAACTAGTTTGTTCAAGCGACCACTCGAGTTGTTAGCACGACGATGAAATGGTGTCGTTAAGGAAGCTCATCCCATCCGGATTAATCCTTTCATTAGTGAAAATTTTAATCCGGGGACATGGGAGCCAATGAGCCTCCGAAGCGACAATACACCTACACGTGGTTCATGGCTACGCCGCTAATCCACGGTCCGATTCGTCCAAGGTGAATCACTCCTCAATCTTTCCACTAGATCTCTCCTTTACACAAAGCTAGGTGGAGGTAACCTCTTTTACACAAGGATCACTCTTCTACAATAATATGAAGTTTAACACTAGTAGAAGGGTGGAAAATGTTTAGGGCACTTTGGGAGCTATTTAGAAGAGAAGCATTAACCTGCCAAAGCCCAACACCCTCTCTTTTTATAGAGAGGGATGATTTCTTCCCGTTGGCCGCCACCAGTCCACTGCTGCCCTTGGCAGTCGACTGCCTCCACTACAATGACCTCCGAACACGTCGGATCCCGACCGTTGTAGTCCAACGGATCCCTTGGCGGTCGATTGATGTATCCATCAGTCGACTGATGCCTCGTAGTCGACTGCCCAGTCGGCTACGAGCGGTTCTGTGGCCAAAACCCTCTTGACGATTGATCGCCATGATGATCGATGGTCTTGGGAGTCGATCGCCAACATATGGCAAATGATCGCTAGCCCAAAACCACTCGATCGGATACCGTCGAACCCGTTCGATTAGAGATCATTGTCATTCCATGGCAGTCGACTGATGTTGGAAAAACTCATCTGACACTTAGTCAAATGGCCAAGTTTTACCTAGGAGCACTACCTCTTCCCGGGTTACATTCGCTCACTCTCATCCCTCGGAGTCCCTCGCCTTTGAAGTTATCTTCGTTCGGCCACGTCCCTTGGATGCACCAAGCACACGACTCTGCAACGCCATCCTTCGCGTCTTGCCTTGAAATCTACTTCCTTCGGCTTCACTCCAAGCTCCTCGTCCGGCGGTCCCTCGGATGCTCCAAGCGCACGGCTTCCGTAAAGCCATCCTTCACCGACTCAAGGACCGAGTCATGAGAGGTGAAACTCGCCAAGGCTCCATGTGCGAATTACTAAGTCCTGCAAGACTCCAACGCACATATCAAATCATAATAACAACCTAACTTAAACCCTTTGCCACACACATCAAAACCATATCACGGGTTGATTGCCCTAACACGAATTACTAAGGCCTGCATGACTTCAACACACATATTAAATCCATAATAATATCTTAACTTAAACCTTTGCCACACACATCAAAACCATAATCCAAACCATAACTTGGGTCGATTTCCCTAACATAAATGTCCTTTCAAAAACTCCCCCTTAACCCTAGGTAAGTTTTGAAAGAGATACTTTAAATTTTTATTACCCCCCCCCCTCGTTGACTTTCACTCTTCTCCCCCTTTTGTCATAAATCAAAAAAGGTGTCAGCGTTTTTATATAAAATAGGGGTTTAAAAACAACATGCGTGTAGAATTATTAAAGATAAATCAACTATGAGCCCAAGCATTCATCTAGCAGTAGTTAGATAGATTGGTTCAAGGTGTGTTCCTCTGCACCAATAATTAAGGTTTGTAATATAACCTTAAGGTTAGTTTGCTTTCCCCCTTAGTCAAATATATAAAGTATGAGATGTAGGGGGTGCTAAACTTTGGCCTAGAGAGTTGTAAATATTCGTTAAGTACAATAGTTGAGAAAATAGGTAGCATTTTGAAAAGGTTATGTTAAGTGTATTTCAATTATCCTTATATCTCACCCATTCTATGTGTATCAGAATGTGTTCACCTTATATGTTTTGTGAGATGATTTGAACTTGATTAAAGATAGTCAACCTTGGGTTAGATTCGGATTTAACCTTTAAATCGTTAAGTAACTTTTCAAGAAACTGGCTTCCAGGTCGTGGCGAGCCATAGGGGCCTTCTTTGATCGGAATAATGACCACTTCCTTAGACAAAGCCAAGTTCAAGAAAATATCACTTAAGTCACTTAGGGTTACTTCCTGGTCTAACTAGTTTAGGATACGGCGAGGTAGCTTCAGCTAGTTCAACTCAGCCAAGTGCACCAAGTTAAATACGCCTTATCTAGCTCGAATACACGAGACGTTATTTCCCTAACGTACTATCATGTCGCCGCATCCTGATACTATGTTATCAAGGTTGACTAACTATTGATTCTATCTAACCATTCTTGAATTTAAAAGAAGAATGTAAACATGCAATGATTCTAAGAGAGTGGGTGCACAATTTTAGTACTAGCTCCCCTTGGACCATTGAACTAATTTGGTCTATCCACATAGTGGACTTGATCCTGGGGAATCCAATACTTATTAGTCCTTATATGTGAATTTAATAAAAAAAATTTAACCCATGCTTGGACTCTTTGATGACTACGATTCACAATAGACATGTACGATTTGTTCGTAGTCGTTGACTTAAATTCGAGTCCAGCTTTGTTGTACATGACTCTTTGAGTTCCAAGTAGTCGGTTAAGATTCTTGGATCTCAACGTGAACCTTTCCAATCTGGACTCGACCTCTTGAACTTGTCCTTTCAAGAGAGAATTCTCCTCCTTAAGTTTTTCAACTTGAGTTGAGTTTCCCTCTTGAACTTGACTAGTTGAAGAGGTTAGAGTAGCCTTTTGCTTGAGGGTTTCAACCTCCTCAAGTAACAACTTAACTCTAGACTCAGACTTAGTCAATTTCCTATTTAGCACCTTAATTTCATGATATAAGTTTGCAATTAATGAGCGACTTACCTTAATCTTTTCTTTTGATCTGGCTTTGAGTCTTGACTAGAATTCATCCTCGGAGTCGGAGTTGGATTCGTAGTCGGCTTCGGACTCAGACTCGAACTCTACTGACTTTGCCATGAATGCTAAGTCATCATCTTGATCCTTTTGTTCCTCCCACGTCGCTTGAAATGCTTGCTTTAGTTTCTTGTGTTTTGGCTTCATTTTTGGGCAGTCTGACTTGTAATGCCCCTTCTTGTTGAACACATAGCATGTGTATGTTTATGATGGTTTCTTGCTTTTCAATTGCTCCCTTTTCTTTTTGATGATTCTCCAAACTAGATTGACTAGTTCGACCTCCATCTCATCTTTGGATTTTGTTTCGGATTCACCTTCCAATTCAGATTCTTCTTCTTCGGGAAGTATCTTACTCTTTGCTTTTCATCTTCGTCCTGCAAACAATGCTACACCTTTCTTGACCGAGACCGTGTTAGTTTGTTCATGTAACTCAAATTCTGAAAAGAATTCGTCTAACCTAATCTTAGATAAATCTTTAGATACCTTCTAGGCATCAACCATGGATGCCCACAAGGTGGTTCTAGGAAATACATTGAGTGCGTACCTTATTGTGTCTCGATTGTCTACCTTTTGTCCAATGGCGTGTAGGCAATTCAAGATGTCTTGGATCCGCGCATGGAGTTGTGAAGCAGTCTCTGATGTAATTGAGAGGTGTATTAAGGCAATCGCCTTAGAAGTTATTAATAAAATTCACTATTTAAGTATACATTATCTATGTATTTGATTGGATTTTAAACTCACATACTGAAGTCCACAATACGATGCATAGCATGAGAGAAATTATGATTGGATCACAATTAGTGGGTATCTCATCATGTGTAAATATGCAAGTTTTGAAACTATCCCTAGTTGATGAATTGATGAGATTGGACATCATCAATTTTGTAAGACTAGCAAATGTTATGCTCCTTGGTTTATCCAAGCATTCGATACTCACTGAATGGAAGCATAGGGATGCTAGTTATGGTAACTAGTTCATTGAAGTCACCTACTATGAGACTTTATATGGTTCTATATGTCGTTGAAGATCTCATTGCAACTTGAGTGCGAGCTTCCTTAGACTTGAGGTATTTAAGTCACCTTGATCATGGCGACTTGTAATTTGACTTCTTCGCAGCCATCTACATAGTAGGTGTAACTTCGGGATGATTGGTATAAGTCAAAGTGATCGAACGTGTTTTAATAGCCTATAAAGGATTCACCACTCCTGATAAAGGAGATGTATACCCTAGGCCTCTTGTCAGGATTGTTACTCAGAAGTCTCTGGCCAGAGCAAACATATTAAGAAGATGGTCTTCTTGGAAACATGTAAGAGTAACTTGAATCCACAAGACAAGAAAATTAACTTGGGCTAGGTGTGACATAGTCAGCCTGGTGGGGACGAACACAGAGACCATGTCTTGAACCAAGTTGGTATAGGATGAGTGAAAGGAACAAGGCACGAACAACTGAAGCTGCTGAAGGGTTTAGAAAATATTCTGAAGTCGATTTAGACTTTCCGGTCAATTGGGGGTCATGATTGTAAGTAATATATGAGAGGTGTCTTAAGGCAATCGCCTTATGGTTGTTCCATTTATTTGATAAATGAAGATTCACTATTTGAGTATACGTGTTTTCATGTATTTGATTGGATCTTAAACTCATTTACTGGATGTCCACAATACGATTCACAGCATGAGAGAATTTGTGATTGGATCACAACTAGTGAGTTTCTCTATATGTGTAATTGTGATGTATTTCATTTATCCCTAATCGATGAATTGATGGATTAGGACGCCATAAATTCTATTGAGACTAGCACGAGGTATACTCTTTGATTTATCCAAGCAACTATTTCTCACTGGCTTGAGACATTGGGATGTCCAGAGTCAATCGTGGATGCTAGTTATGGTAACTAGTTCATTAGAGTGACCAGCTATAAGACTTCATATGGTTCTCTTCATATAAGGATATGTCAATGAAGTTCTTACTGTTGGATCGATAGTGGATCGCTAGAGGGGGGGGAGTGAATAGGTATATGACAATTCATTCGTTTTAGATGATTCAAAAATCAAAGCACTGATGTGAGAAAAACATATAGGGTTTTAGGAGTAGTTTTCGCTCACATCTTATTACATTTTGTGTTAGTTTCATGCATATGTTACTCTATTTTTGCACACATTGCCTATTTTCTAGTTCGGAGGTCTGCCCGTTGTACTTTTGTATGTAGGTTAGCTTTCGGGTGAAAAAGATGCATTTTCGGAGCAAAAGAAGGACTTTCGCAGCTAGACGCAGAGTAGGACACGACCAGGGCATGTGGATTCAAATATCCGTGTCCAATGGGTGAAGATCAGCACCCCAAGGCCGCACACGGCCTGGCCGTGTGAAAACACACGGCCGTGTGGCGGCCCAATATATTTGTGTGACTAGGGCTTTTTCCAGATTTTGCAGCGGTCCGAGGCAATGTCTATATAAGGATGGCTCCGCCCAAACCCTAGGGGGGAGGGACAATGGCTAGAACGGCACGCCGAAGCCCTAAAAAGCTTCGATAACTCACAACGGAGAAGAGGAACGCCGCCGGAGGTCCACACCTTTTAATACAACGCCAGAGAGAAGATCACGAAAGCATTGTATATCTCTATTTCTGTGCTTTATTCCTATTGTATTCAAACTTAAACATGCTTTATAATTCTTCCTTCGTATATATGGAGTAGTACTTTTGATTCTAGGATTAGGAAGTAGCTTGTGTACATAAACAATGTTGGTTCATGTTAAATTCTGCTCGTGAGTTTGATTTGACAATTGGTAGTTACTCTTTACTATATCTATGCATGTTTGTCTTTCTTTCCGCTGTGCTTAGGCGATACGAGGGGTGACAACCCTCGCAATCTAAAATTTAGGAGATTTGATATAAGGAACCTAGGGGTAAACCTGATCTCCGGCAACTGCGGGGAAAAGGGTGTGGTGCAATCGGAAATGGTCCACCGTAGGGATTGATTTGACATCCTCTTACCGTCTATCCCGTCCTTTAGGCGGATATAGCTCCCAGTGAATGCGGCAGCTCTGCGGGAGAGTGTATGATGTCCCTTCCATAAAACCGTAGGCAAACATCTAGACAACGCCAATTGAAAATATTATTCTGTGATACATAAGAGAAACCGAAGTCCTAGAATCACCTTTGAAGACCTCGGCACACTCCTTTCCTCCTCCGTGTGACACCGTACAGAGTAACATCCACCGATAGCCCTCACCAACCGAAACCTTTTAGAGATCACGTCTGAACAATTACGACCACTTAGTATATTGGTATTCGAATCCCATTCCCTGTGGGATCGATAATCTTTATTGCTTGATGACATCCGTGCACTTGCAGGCGTTGAGCGCGAGTGCGCGCTTTGAGTCCTCGATGATCTCCGTCGTAGGATTTGAGGTCGCGTCGGTGCGCATCAAGTTTTTAGCGCCATTGTTGGGGACTGATCGATTCGATATCAAATCGAACAGTGCTAAAGTGGATCGGACTTAGGATTAGATTATTTACTTGCTTTATTTTCTTATTAGTTTATCTTATTTTCTTTAGTTCTATATTTTCCATATTTAGATTTAGTTTTTATTTTTAACAGTAGTTTCTGATTTACTTATTGCATCTTAGATTTTTATTTGCTAGATTGTTTCTTTTTTGTTTTTAGTATTAGATTAGTACTCCTATCTTTTCTCCTTAAACTTAACCATTGGGTTTACCCTCCAAGTGATCTATTGCATACGATCTATTAAGCATCTCTCACAGAAGGGCGTTGAAATGTCAATATGGGCCGCTCGACCCTTGAAAGATTTCATAGCGCCTAAACAAAAAGCCTGGAACACCTGCATTGTTATTCCCCGAATTCAGGCAGCAAGCTAGGAAATAAACCCTGCATTAATTTCTCTCATTCAAGGAAAACAGTTTGGAGGGACTCAAATTGAGGAACCCTATCTACACCTTGAAGAATTCCTTGCATACTGCGGGACGGTGCAATATGAAGGAGTCCCAACAGAGGCCATTAAGCTCATCATGTTCCCATTCTCACTGAAAGAAGGGGCTAAGAAATGGATACGCGCGTTACCTGAAGGAAGTATAACGACATGGGAACAAATGGAAGACACTTTCCTATGTAAATTCTAGACATGGGATCAACCTTTACCTTTGAAGCTTTGCTTCCGATCTTCATCTGAGTTCTTCGGCTTCCTTCGAAGTCCTCCAGGTGTCGCCCGACCACCACGGTTCCCTCCGGGTGTCACTGACCTTCAGTTCTAGCTTTAGCACTTTCTGCACACTTGATTTAGCTCATGAGATAACAAAATGAGCTTAACTTTGTATCGTTTGCTATAATCAAAACTCAGATTCAACTTAGGTGCCTACTGCACCAACAATCTCCCCCTTTTTGATCTATGGCAAACCCATACAAAGTTAAGGAAATAATATGCATTATCATGAAATTGAAATGAAGAATTTAATTTGAAAATTAAGTAGGAGTAATAGAGACTCTCTTTCAAATACTCCCCCTTGAGGAAACCTCCCCCTTGACCGAGGGTGAGTTTTTGAAAGAAGGTCTTAACCCTCCCTCTTGATGTTTGCTACTTAGGAAGAGTTTAAGTAATTAACAATTACTTAAAGTTGGCCTTAGTATTAAAAATAAGTTTAAGTTCAGAAGATTACTTAACTTGGCCTTTCTCCCCCTTTTTCAACTAATAGAATTAAGTTTGCAAAAATAAACATTAACTTTTGCCCATGAGAATATAGATTATGTTACTAAGTTAAGTTATAAAAAAAAAATGATCCCTTAACTTTGGCCTTTTCTCCCCCTTTTGCCATAAATTGGAAAGAGTGGGGGTTTTGAGAAACATAGTTTTAAGTTTTAGTTCCAAGTCCAAGCATGTTCCACATAATTTTAAAAATAATATATTAAAAATAAGCTCATCTATTTGTATGTTCAACTCTTTTTGACTTGATTGATATGAAATGATCAATAAGTCCTGATCAAAGTCGATTAATATAGATGATTATACTCTGTGGTTCATGGCGATGCACTAGCTCTACATCTGGAACCAGGAGTAAGGTCCTAAGATCTCACGCCCATCTACATGGCTAAGTACACAAACACATTGATCCTATGTGTTGTGAGATATGTTGGTTCCTTAAATCTATAGGTACATGAAATCTATGGTAAGCCCTAAGCTAATTCCATTAACAAGAAAAGTAAATAATAGAGTTATAAGAAGTTATGATTTGTAAATCCTACCCTATTACGCACATGCCCAATTTTCGTCTTAATGTACTAAATTCAGCTTCGGGTAGGGGTTTAGTAAAAAGGTCCGCTAAGTTCGACTTCGATTCCACGTATTCGAGTTGTATGGCTCCGTTGGCCACATGTTCTCGAATGAAGTGATGTTTAACCTCTATATGTTTGCTCCTAGAATGACATACGGGGTTTTTCGTTAAGTTAATTGAACTAATATTATCTAGATGAATTTTAGTATTTGTGAAGTCTAACTTAAAATCTCGGAGAGTGTGCTTCATCCAAAGAAGATAAGTAACACACTCACCCATTGCGATGTATTCGGCTTCGATGGTAGACAAGGCAACATAGTGTTGCTTCCTACTGCACCAACTCACTAGACTCAAGCCGAGAAGTTGACAACAACCACTCGTGCTCTTTCTATCGAGTTTACTACCGGCATAGTCCGAGTCGGAGTAGCCGATTAGTTTGAACTCGGTAGATCTAGGGTACCAAATGCCTACGCTTAGTGTGCCCTTTAGATATCTAAGGATACGCTTGACTAGGGTTAGGTGAGACTCCTTGTCACATGTTTGAAACCTTGCGCACATATTTACTGCGAATAAAATGTCAGGTCGACTCACAGTTAAGTATAGAAGACTCCCTATCGCACTGCTATAGTATTTTAGGATGATGGGCTTTCCTTCTAAGTCCTCTCCTATATTGACATTAGTTTCCATGGGTGTATTGATGGTTTTAGCGTCTTGCATTCCAAAATATTTAATTAATTCCCTAGTATATTTTTGTTGATGTAAATATATTCCATCCTTAGTTTGTTTAATTTGTAGTCCTAGAAAGAAACTCAATTCACCTACTAAATTCATTTCAAATTCACTTTCCATAAGTAAAATGAACGCGTTCAGTAGGATCGAATTGGTTGTTCTGAAAATGATATCGTCTATGTAGATTTGGGTTATAAATGTTGGTGCAATCGGCCTAGGTCACAATTGACCGGACTCGAGTTTGACTCGAGTGATGTTTTGATGTTTGACATGGAAGTGTGACATTGATGTTTGACATTGATGTCTGATAATGTTTTGGGGAGATTGTTAGAGCAATCGACTCAGGTCATGATTGATCGGACTCGAGTTTAACTCGAGGGGGATTTTGATGGTTGACTGGGGTTGACCATGTCATGGAAAGTCCAAGTCTTGAGTACTTGGCATGAAAAGTCCAAGCTTGAGTCTTGGCATTTGGAAAAGTCCAACATGGGTTGGCAAGTAAAGTCCAAGGGTGTAGTCTTGGTTGTGAAAGTCCAAGTCATGGGTACTTGACATTTGGAATGTCCAAGGGGTTTGATATTGGCGGCATAAAGTCCAAGCGGAGTCTTGGCAACGTAAGTCCAATGTGCCTTGGTGGTGTAGACACCGTTACCATGACATAGCCGATAGAAGCACCTGAAGGCTAGTGCATGGATTCGATAGGCGTGAGGCTAATGGAGGTGGCTAGAAGGCTTAGTTCTAGGCTAAGGGTGGTCTAGCAAGTAAGGGGCACCATACTTTGGTTAAAACCTCATGTTTGAGAATGGAAGTCAACTGACATTATGGCCGATTCGACTGCCATGAGTCGATTAGAGCTCGACTATCGTTCAAGGGATGAAAATGCCTTGGCAGTCGACTGCTCATTGGAGCAGTCGATCGATGGCAGTTGACTGCCATGGATGACAGTCGACTGATGGTTTAGTCACGAGCACAGAATGCTCTGTAGCCGACTGCCCAGTCGGCTACGGGCGCTGGCAGTCGATTGCTAATGTTGGCAGTCGACTGGTGAGAGTCCTGTTGGAACTTTTCCAGCGTGGATCTAGCCATTGTCTCACAACAACAGTGGCATCAGTTGGCTGGTGACTTATGGCAGTCGACTGATTGGTAAAAATCTAGCTCGACGCAGGATATAAAGGCAGCTCGGAAGGAGGGTTTTTGCAATTCGTTTTTTCTTGGACGTTTTGAAGCGATTTGCTTCTGCAAATCAGGGCCTTCAACTGCTAGTCCAAGGCAATCAACAAACAAGCTTCCAAAAGATTTGTGTAAAGTTTTCTTTCCTTTCTTTTGTTGTATTTCATATTGTATTTTCTTGTTGTTTTTAGTTTATTGTTGTAAACTATTGTAAGAGGTTTCTCCACCTCCGACTTGTGTCGAGAAGGAGTTATTGCATAGTGGTGTGTTTGTGGCATCGCTAGAGCTCTTTAGAGCTCGATCCGTGGAGTAGGAACCATTCGTTTCGGAACCACATTAAATACTTGTGTAATTGTGTATTTGTCTATTTTGTTATTTCTTTATTATTATTTCACTGCGTGCTAACGAAGTTTGTAGATGAACACGCAATGAATCGACGCTATTCACCCCCCTCTAGTGGTCACATTTCCACTACAATTGGTATCAGAGCTCGAGACTCTTCTATGGACTAACCGCCGGGATCAAAGACACTAGAGGGTGAAGATGGAAGTTGAAGAACAACTAGGTTGGGACATCAACACACCAGTGCCCTACACCCTATATAGACGAGAAGGCTTCAATTCTTGGAAGAGAAGAATTGAAGATTTTTTGATGATGAGGGAATAAGAGGAGTGGTCCATTCTAATGGAAGGATTTGAATATCCAAGAGGACCAAAAGGTGACTTCCTCAAAAAGAAGAGATGGAGTGAGGAGCAACTCCAACAAGTCGAGAAAAACAAGAAGGTAATCAAATTTTTTTTTTGATTTAATTCTTAATGACTTATTGCATAGCCTAAGTGATTGCATGGGTGCCAAGGAGCTTTGGAGGGAATTGGCCAAGATCCATGAAGACCCATCATCGGCTCGAGAAGAGGAGGCCAAAGATGAATCCTCATCCTCACAAGCGAGTGAGGATTCGGAATTTGATAGGGAGTCAACCTCCGAATCAGTGGAAGAGGAAGAAAAAGTGGAAGAAGTCTCCACTTCAAGGATTGAGGGGGAGGAGAGACCATCCACACCGGAGCCGGAGAAAAATCAAGAAGAAGCCTCAACCTCCGGGAGGGATAAAGAACCCACTCCGATCACCACTGCCGAACTAGGTAACTCAAGCAATTTGGTTTCAAATTAAAAATATATAATTTTATTTGAGTGTAGGGAAACCAGAAACTATAAGAGCAAGTGCCCAAAGAGAGTAAAGAAGGCTCCACCCTTGCCAAAGGTCAAGGAGACCGGTGCCTCAATGCAAAAGAGCAAGGAGCAAATGATTTGCTTCAAATGCCGGCTACCGGGGCATTATAGGAGTCAATGCCCTAAGGGGAGCAAAAAGACCCAAAATGGAGCATCACATGTAGGGGGAGCTTCTAAAACAATCCCTAAGGTAAAATTAAATAATGTTTCTTCTTTAGTTAATAGACAAAAGCATGCTAGGAATTTCAATTCACTTGCTATTTATCATGAAAAGCATGCTAGGAACAATAAATATTTTTTACTAGGAACTAAGAATATTCATTTCAATAATAAGGAGAAATTTGGGACTAATGTCCCTAAAACAAATTTACCTAAATACAAATCTAGGTCAAATAATTCTAGACCAATTCTACCTAGGGAGACAATTAGAAAGGTACAAGAGCACCTAGGGTTTAACTCTAAATGGACTAGACATATGCCTAGGAAAAACAATGCCCAAGGATTAAATCAAATTTCTAAAATTGGGCAATTAGAGTTTGAAAATCAAGCCTTGAGTTCAAGGCTTGAGAAACTTGAAAAGACCCTAGCAAAGATGCAAAATTCAATTATAGGGGCAAATGGTAAAAGTCAAGGGTCTAGATCTCAAAGTCAACACCTAGGGCCTAAGAGACAAAAGTTAACCAAGGGCAAGAAAGGTTTGAGTCACAAACCTAAGCCTAAGGTGGCTTATCATAGTGTTCCATTAGATTATGGAACACAAACTAGGTCTAGGAAGACCAAGGTCAATAGGGAAGTCATCCCTAAGGTTGACCAAGGTATGTTCCTAGTGGCTAAGGTTTCAAGGAAACCTAGGGAAGCCACTAAGAAGGTTACAAGGGGAGTCACCCCTAGAGTTAACCATGGCAAGACCAAAATGACCAAGGCTAACAAGCCTAAAAGGGTCATTAGGAAGGTATCTGGGGAGGTTATCCCTAAGGAATACCTAGTAAACCCTAGGAGCTCAAATAGGTTTTGGGTTCCTAAGAGCGTGATTGATTCACGTTAGATGGGGTTAGGGTGTGCCAACCTTGATTGGATGGGTAGCTAACTCAACCATGGCAAAGGTGGCACTTTAGGTAATTTTCAAGGTTATGGATACCTTGGAAATAGATTTGATATTATGATCCTAAAAGATTTTAGGATGTGCCAATACACTTTTGGAATTATGAAAAATCAATTAAATTGGCACAATTTAGGATTAGAGGTCATAGTGTGCCATTTTGGGTAGGGGGAAAAGTGATAATATGACAAAATATATTTAATTATATCAAATGGCAACTAATATCAAATTTTAGGTATTATTATACCTATACATTTTATGTGCCAAGCTTTGTTTGTCATATAACATGCCATGACATCATGTTTATTTTTATCATTTAATATGTCGTGATCATGTTTAGGATTAAGGACTAATGTCATGTGTTTTTAGATTATATCATATGCCATGACATCATGATCATTGGTCATGCTTAATTATTGCTATCATTTATGCCATGATCATTCATACATTTAATTTGATTAAAATTGATTCAAGGACAATGACATGACTTGAAGTCTCATTTATAAGGGAATCAAGTAGAGTTGCCTTAGAAAAATACATGAGGCCTTAGCTTTAGATAAATCAAAACCCACATCTCACATCTAACTTGACATGTATGTGTATTTATACACCCTAGATACATGTGAGATGCTAGGATATGAGTTAAGTTCAAGGTGCATAGTTTTTGCATCTAGATGAACTAAAACTCATCTTATTTCATTGGTGGACCATTGGAAAAGCTTGTGTACAAGTCATGTACATTAAACCCAAGGAGTATGATCCAATATAGGTTTTTAAAATCATTTTAAAATTCATTTAGAAAACCTTGGTGAAGTCTATCTTTTGATAGCAATCACCATTGATGGAGTTCATACAAAGTGAGCTAAAACATTGAAGTTTTTCTTCATTTTTTGAACTTTGTATCAATTTCGATATTTTATGGGTAAAATATTTTTCAAACATTTTTCACCCATTGTATTGCTTATAAGTAATGTACGTATAAATTTTCATGATTTTTTAAAATACGTAGAATTACTTATGCTTTTTCAAAATTTGATTCTGATAGTTGAAATTTAGGAATTTCAGTTATTAGTCGACTGCCACTTGATGGCAGTTGACTGATGAAGGGCAGTTTGACTGATAACTATCAGGAGTCGACTGCTAGGCTGATTTCGAGAAAAACAAGGTTATTTAGCCTGTTTTCAGTTACGGTAAAGTTCCCTGACCACTCTTAACCCTAATATATGCTTTGGGAAGCATTATAAAGGGTGAAAATCCATTGAATATGAATTAGGAGAGATATTAGGGTGATGTATCAAATTTAAGGTATGGAAAGTTCAATATTTGAACTTTAGACCTTATTTTTTATGGTTTAGAGTTCCTATTGGCTTAGGGACTTTCCAAGGACATTATTGGTGCAATGGTCAAGGGTGAGCAAGCCTTTAGGGGGAGGTATCCATCATGGAATGATGGATGTTATTTTTCCTCATTAGGGGGAGAAATGGGATTTTGAGATACCCAATTTGGAAATTGAGAGAGTGTGTAGGATTGGCTATCTTGAGTGATATGAGACTTATCACTATGAAGATTGTAGGCATCCTAGGTATTTTTGGATCAAGGGGGAGATTATAAGATCTCATTGGGACATGAGACAATGACCTCCTTGGAGAAGACCTTTTTGATGTTAGTCAAAAAGGGGGAGAATGTTTGGAGAATTTATGCAATTACCAATTTGGGATAATTGATAAAAAGATTTGAGTTAGTTTCTAACTCAAAGGTATGTGTTTTTATCAAACATCAAAAAGGGAGAGATTGTTGGTACAATCGACCCAGGTCACGATTGACCGGACTCGAGTTTGACTTGAGCGATGTTTTGATGTTTGACATGGAAGTGTGACATTGATGTTTGACATTGATGTCTGATAATATTTTGGGGAGATTATTGTAGCAATCGACCTAGGTCATGATTGATCGGACTCGAGTTTGACTTGAGGGGGATTTTGATGGTTGACTGGGGTTGACCATGTCATGGAAAGTCCAAGTCTTGAGTACTTGGCATGAAAAATCTAAGCTTGAGTCTTGATATTTGGAAAAGTCCAACATGGGTTGGCAAGTAAAGTCCAAGGGTGTAGTCTTAGCGGTGAAAGTCCAAGTCATGAGTACTTGGCATTTGGAAAGTCCAAGGGGTTTGATATTGGTGGCATAAAGTCCAAGCGGAGTCTTGGCAGCATAAGTCCAATGTGCCTTGGCGGTGTAGACACCGTTAGCATTACATAGCCGATGGAAGCACCTGAAGGCTAGCTCATGGATAAACAAGTCATGGATGACTTAGAGGGATCCGATAGTCGTGAGGCTGATGGAGGTGGCTAGAAGGCTTAGGTCTAGGCTAAGTGTGGTCTAGCAAGTATGGGGGCACCATACTTGGGTTAAAACCTCATGTTTGAGGCTGGCAGTCAACTGACATTATGGTCGGTTCGATTGCCATGAGTCGATTAGAGCTCGACTGCCGTTCAAGGGCTGAAAATGCCTTGGCGGGATCGCTTGTTGAGCGATCGATCGCCATCCATGGATGATCGATGGTTTAGTCACGAGCATAGAATGCTCGTAGCCGATCGGGCGACTCACATGAGCATTGGGCGATCGATTGCCAATGTTGCCAGTGGACTGGTTAGAGTCCCGTTGGAACTTTTGCAGCATGGATCTAGCTTTTGTCTCACTACAACAGTGGCATCAGTCGACTGGGGACTTATGGCAGTCGATTGATCGGCAGAAATCCAGCCTGACACAGGATATAAAGGCAGCTCGGAAGGAGGGCTTTTGCAACCCATTTTTTCTTGGACATTTTGAAGTGATTTGCTGTTGCAAATCAGGGCCTTCAACTGCTAGTCCAAGGCAATCAACAAGCAAGCTTCCAAAAGATTTGTGTAAAATTTTCTTTGCTTTCTTTTGTTGTATTTCA
This sequence comes from Wurfbainia villosa, assembly GCA_025175895.1. Lineage (NCBI taxonomy): Eukaryota > Viridiplantae > Streptophyta > Magnoliopsida > Zingiberales > Zingiberaceae > Wurfbainia > Wurfbainia villosa. The sequence continues at coordinate 65,218,336 of CM046001.1, forward strand.
TATTGTATTTTCTTGTTGTTTTTAGTTTATTATTGTAAACTATTGTAAGAGGTTTCTCCACCTCCGACTTGTGTCGAGAAGGAGTTATTGCATAGTGGTGTGTTTGTGGCATCGCTAGAGCTCTTTAGAGCTCGGTCCATGGAGTAGTAACCATTCGGTTCCGAACCATGTTAAATACTTGTGTAATTGTGTGTTTGTCTATTTCATTATTGCTTTATTATTATTCTACTGCACGCCAATGATGTTTGTAGATGAACATGCAACGAATCGACCCTATTCACCCCTCCTCTAGCGGTCACATTTCCCCTACAATAAATATTTCCTTACCTACAATATTTACGAAAAGGGTCAGATCGACTAGGCCTTGGTTAAACCCTTTTGACTTATGATAAATTGAAAGCCTCTCGTACCAAGCTCGGGGAGGTTTTTTGAGTCCATAAAGAGCTTTTTAAGTTTAAGGACATGGTCGGGTTTATCTAAACTTTCGAATATGGGGGGTTGGTTAACATAAACCTCTTCCTTAATATATCCATTCAAGAATGTTGACTTGACATCCATTTGAAATAATTTAAATCCTCGATGTGCAGCATATGCTAACAACATTCGAATGGATTCCAGTCTAGCTACTAGGGCATAGGTCTCGTCGTAATCTAATTCTTCGACTTGACTAAACCCTTTAGTGACTAATCTTGCTTTATTTTTAACTACTTCACCTTTATTATCAAGCTTGTTTCGAAAGACCCACCTTGTTCCAATGATTGTTTTATCTTTAGGTGGTGGTACCAATTCACAAACTTTGTTCCTAGTGAATTGTGCTAACTCTTCTTGCATTGCAATAATCCAATCGGGATCAAGAAGGGCTTGTTCAATGGTTTTGGGTTCGATTTTAGAAATCAAGGTGATTTGGCTAAGATTTCGGTATGAAGCTCTAGTTCGAACTCCTAGGCTAGGATCACCTTGTTGGAGCGTAGGTGGTCGGCTAGAGGGGGGGTGAATAGCCCTTAATCGTTGTACGGTGGAAGTCGCTCTTAATCATCTACAATTATCATTAGCGCAAGCGGAAATATAAAGCTAAGACAATTAAGAACAACACAAAATAAAGAACAATGCTAACAAAAGATATAACGTGGTTCACAACCTCGCCGCTAATCCACGTTCCGATTCGTCTCCGGTGAATCACTCTGAAACCAATCCAATATGGTCTCTCCCTTAAGCCAAAGCAAGGTGGAGGTAAACCTTCTTACAATACAACACTCCTTACAATAAGATTGAAGTAAGAATAAGAATAAGGAGTTTAACACTTGTGGAGCACTTGGATGATCAATTGGAGCATAAGCATTAGCCATCCAAAAGCCCACACCTTCTCTATAAATAGAGAAGGTTGTTTTCTTTCCGTTGGCTACTAGCAGTCGACTGATGCCCCGATCAGTCGACTGCTCCTGTAGCCGTTGCCCAATAACGACTTCTTCCATGTTGGATTTCATCCAACGACTCCCACATCAGTCGACTGATCTTCTAATCAGTCGACTGATGGAGCTATCAGTCAAGTGCCAGAAGCGAGCACTCGACTGATCACCATTCTGTGCCCAAAACCCTCACGACCAGTTGACTGCTGCCATCAGTAGTCGACTGATGGTCTCAGCAGTCGATTGCCAACCCATGGCAGTCGACTGATGGCATAGAAACCAGACTCGAACACCAGTCGAGTCACAGTCGACTTGGAGCAATCGACTGCCATGACATGGCAGTCGACTGATGCCGGGTAAACTCAAACTTTACATCCGTTTGAGCATCCGACGGTCGGGTAAACCTCAACCCTTGCAGTTGAGCCTCCGACACTTAGCCATTCGACCAAGTTCACCTAATGAGCTACTTACATTTCACTCATTCTTTCATCTCACTTGAAGTCCCTCGCCGAAGCTCTCTTCGTTCGCGACCACGTCCCTCGGCAGTACCAAGTGCACGGCTTCGCAATTCTCTTTCGGGTCTCTTGCCCTCGAAGTTTGCTTCCTTGGGTTCGCTTCAAGTCATCTCGTCCGGTGGTCCCTCGGATGCATCAAGTGCATGACTTCGCAATGCTCCTTCACCGACTCAAGCACGAGGTTTAAGTTGGTGAAACTTGCCAAAGATCCATGTGCAAATTACTAAGTTCTGCAAGACTCCAACACACATATCAAAACAATAACAACCTAACTTAAACTCTTTGCCACACACATCAAAACCATATCACATGGGTTGATTGCCCTAACAATCTCCCCATTTTTGATGTGTAGCAATCCATTTAAGTTAGGTAAAACAAATAACAATAATAACATAACAAGGAAAGAATGTAAATAATATGAGCATCAAAATCCCCCTTAAACATGCAACTCCCCCTTAAGACATGCTAAATTTTCCCTTTTAGCATGATTAACTTAAACCTTATCAATTCTCCCCCTTTGACACCATCAAAAATATTTTCCAAATGTTATAATCCAAGGCATCAACTTTAAGGAGGAAAATACCCAAAAATGCATCAAAAACTTGATAAAACAGGTTACTGTGCTCGTGCACAGTACATCAGTCGACTGCTTCAGACTACCAGTCGACTGGCACTCAATTTTCATCCATTTATGATTTTCAGGCTGAAATTCAGAAATGCACTAGAAATTCCAAAAAATTCAAAAAATTATGAATTTTTGAAAACACATTTATTTTAAAGTCCTTTATCAGTGAAAAATGAGTTTTCATCAAAATTACTTATATTTTCAATAATTTGCCAAAAATCCAAAAGTTTCAAAAACAATTAGTATTTGATCAAGTTTGTATCAATTTTAACACCTGGTTTTGCTTTAGATTGTTTCAAAATATGAAAACACAGATTTTAAAGTAAGAAATGGTTTTGAAAACATATGAAATATCCAAACATGAAATTTGGGCAATATGTCTATGAATTAAACATATGCTTTCCCCATGATTGGTCTATTATTGTTCTATTGATACACTTAATGACCCATCTAAATGCCATAAGCATTAGTGGACCATTTGTATCATCCTATCATCTCACCCATGCTATGTTTTCAATCAAGGTTATCCTTATGGTGAGTGTGAGATGTTTCTAAAGGTATTTATATACTTAACTTTCAAATTCATACATTTCTACCCATGGTTAAGTATCACACTAACATACCACATGATCATGAAGACATATATGCATTGATTTCACATTATGATCATGAAACAAGTGTATCAATCATGCATTAGGTATAAAATTATGATAATAAGTCAAGTATCACCCAAAGCATGATTTAAACTATTTATGGGTGCATTATCATCACCCAACACTATTTCAAAAATTAAGTCCCGATCATCCTAAGTCAACCAAAATAATATGATATAAGTAAAATCCTTATGGTTGACTATTCTAGGGTTTTCCTAACCCTTAAGGATGGATTTAGGAACCCAATACAAGTTCTTTTCTATAGGGTTCACTAAATATTCCTTAGGGATCCATTTTCTAGCAATTGTCTTATTTTTGGCTTGACCCCTAGCAATTAGGCATTGATAGGACTTTTCATTTTTATTTTTCTTATATCCTAGGCCTTTTCTATTGAAGCTTGCCCTTTGGCTCCCAATTTTCATGTTCAAAGTATTGGAGCCTATTGTGAATTTTTCTAGGGCTTTAGTCAAATGGTCTACCTTTTCCCTTAAAATCCTATTTTCTTCAATACATGCATCATTTACATCAAAAGGCATATAATGATCTTGTGAGCATGCATTATCAAGACTAGAAGAAATATTATCATTAATATTTAAGCATGCTTGTTCTAATTTTTCTTCTAAGGCCTTAATTTGATCAAGCATACTCTTATTTTTCTTTTTAGCCCTAAACAAATCCCTAGTTAAGCTAGAAATCATGGAATTTATTTTCTTGGGAGAAAGATTCGTTACCATAGTCTCCATGTCTTCTTCTTGTGATTCCGATGATGATGAGGATGAAACTCCCCCTTCACTTGAGCTCTCCTCACTTGTGCTTGTTTCTTCTTTTTCCGAGGAGGAGGAGGTGGAGTCTAGGTCATCTATTGCCATTAGGGCAAGGTTTGAGTAGACATGTTCTTCTTCTGATGATGAAAAAGAAGGATCATCCCATGTCCTTGCTTTGAGTGCTTTTGCCTTCCCTTTCTCCTTGGCTTTCTTTTCTTCTTCCTTTTTCTTGCTCCCCTTCTTCTTTTCTTCTTTCTTCCTTCTCTCTTCTTTACTCTTGTTCAAGAGGGGACACTCATCTCTTATATGCCCCCCTTGTTGGTAATTATAGCAAATTATCTTCCTCTTGTGCCTTCTCCTATCATAAGATTTGTTAAATTTTAAATTTCTTAAAGCACACCTTATCTTCCTTACCATATAAGAATCTTCATTGCTATTCATGGAGGATGAGGAGGATGCTTTATCGGAGGAGGAAGAAGTCTCCATCTTCTTCTTCCCTTTGTTGGCCATTAGTGCCACTCCCCTTGTTGGCTTGATGCTTGGTTCTTCACTTATTCCCTCAAACCTTGTTTCATGTAGCTCCATGGTGGAGAAGAAGTCCTCTAGAGTGCTCACTTCTAAATTTTTGGAGATGTAGAAAGAGTCCACCATTGAGCTCCACTTCGAGGACCGGGAAAAGGCATCTATAGCCTTCATTACCATATCCCGATTCAAAAGTTTTTCTCCTACACTCGTTAGTCCAATTAAAATTTCTTTAAACCTAGAATGTAAAGAATTTACCTTCCCTCCCTTTTTGAGTTTGATGTTGCTTAATTGGGAGAGAAGGAGATCTCTTCACGCAAGCTTGGCCTTGGAAGTGCCTTCATGAAGTTCCACCAACCTCTCCCACATTTCCTTGGTGCTTGCACATTCCCCTATCTGATTCACTTCTTGTTGGGGGAGTACGTTGTAGAGGTGGTGCTTTGCCTTTAAGTTCGCCAAGTACTCTTCCCTTTGCTTTTTAGTCCATCTAGACTTCTCAATTGGCTTCCCTTCTTCATCCCTAGGTATCCCTAAACCATTTTCCATTTTCCCTTCTTCAAAACTGTTGGTGCAATCGGCCTGGTTGACTCGAGTTTGACTCGAGCAGTATTTTGATGATAGACAAAACTCATGACATGGGATTATCATAGGAAAGTCCAACATGGAGTTGGCATGGAAAATCCAAGCATGGGGCTTGGTGTGGAAAAGTCCAAAGCATTGTGAAGTCGTGCGCTTGGTGCATTTGGGAAGTCTTGAGGACTTGGCAAGTTCACTAGGCTCGGGTTCCTTGAGTCGGTGAAGTATGGCATTGCGAAGCCGTGTGCTTGGTGCATCCCAGGGAATGTCGGACGGGGAGAGAATGGAGTGAGGCCCAAGGGAATCATACTTCGAGGGCAAGAGATGCGAAGGATGACATTGTGAAGTCATGCACTTGGCGCATCCGAGGGACGTAGGTTGAGGGAAGAGAACTTCGGTGGGAAACTCCATGAGGGAGGAGGTGAACTTCGCCAAGTGGCTAAGACTGACGGTCGGATGATCAAACAACTTGGTGTTTGAGGTTTTACCTGACATCAGTCGACTGGCATTGGTGCCAGTCCACTGCTCTAAGTCGACTAGGGTTCGACTGGTGTTCGACTAACTAGGGTCTGGCTGAGCAGTCGACTTCCGAGGGATGACAGTCGACTAATAACACCATCAGTCGACTGATGAGGGAGATTAGTCGACTGATCGAGGTGTTTTCGGCCACAGAAGGTCTTCCAGTCGAGTGCTCGCACCATCACTCAACTGATGAGATTATTAGTCGACTGATGGGCATGATCAGTCAATTGATGATGGATCCGTTGGCTTTTGGCCAGCGTGGATCGAGTCGTTGTGAGACAACGACTACAGGACCAGTCGACTGATGGTCATGATCAGTCTACTGATGGGCGGAAAATCAACTTGATGTAGGTTATAAATGGAGCTCAAGATGGAGGATTTCGCCAAGACTTTAAGGGGTGACAATGGAGGGGAATTGCTGTTGCATTCCAGACCTTCAAGAGCCAACCAAAGCAAGCAACAAACAAGTGATCAAAAGCAATCGGTGAAAAGTATTCTTTTGTATTGTATTTGTATTCTTGTTTGTATTTCTATATTACTTTATAATTGCTTGTACGAGATTTCTCCACCTCCGACGTGTTGTCGAGAAGGAGTGTTAGTTAGTGTCGTGCGTATAACTAGAGCTCGGTGAGCTCGCCCGTGGAGTAGGAATCATTCAGTTTCGAACCACGTATATCTTGTGTTTTATTGTGTGCTTGTGTTGTTGTTTGCATTTCTATTTGTTTCTATTATTTCCGCTGCACTAACAACAATTATAGACAAGCGACACACAACGAACCATCGTATTCCACCGTACGACGATTGAGGGCTATTCACCCCCCTCTAGCCGACCACCAACGTTCCAACACACTTATAACTTGGTCGATAGGATGATTCATTTAAATCCTAATTTGACTTGGGTTAGGGTCACCTATCACTTGGTCGATAGGATGACTCATTGGACTTGGGTTAGGATTAATACTAGACTCAATCTCAAGGTCGGAGTCGAGTCTGGTATGAATCGGTTCGCTAGTTGGTGTTGCTACGAGTTTTGTAGGTTCGTGTCCTTCATCGAACACTACATTAATGGTCTCTTCAACTCTAAGGGTGTCATGGTTATATATCCTATACGCTCTACTTGTAGTCGAGTATCCTAAGAAGATTCCGGTAGAGGTTTTAGAGGTGAACTTTCCTAGGTAATCCTTAGTGTTCAGGATATGTACCTTACATTCAAATAGCCTAAAGTACTTGATGTTAGGTACTTTGTCGTGATAGATTTCGTACGAGGTCTTAAGGTGCCTCTTTACCATAAGAATCCTATTTTGGACATAGCAAGTCGTACTAACGGTTTCTACCCAAAACCTATTAGGTAGCTTATATTCGTTTAGCATTGTCCTAGCGGCTTCTTGTAGGGTTCTATTTTTACGTTCGATTAGGCCATTTTATTGTGGGGTTCTAGGACATGAGAATTCATGGTGGTATCCGTTTAGGTTATAGAAATCTATAAACCTGTGGTTTTCGAATTCACCACCATGATCGCTCCTAAGTCTTTTAATTTTAAGGTTCTTTTGATTTTTGATTAGTTTAAACAAACTGATTATTTGATCTAGGGTATCACTTTTGTATTCGATGAACCTAACTCAGGTAAATCTAGAATAGTCATCAATTATGACTAAGCAAAATTGACTACCATTAAGTGAGTTAGCTCCATGTGAATCGAATAGATCCATATGTAGGAGCTCAAGAACACTTTGGTTCATTCTTGATTAGTTAGTTGATGTTGTGTCCTAGATTGTTTACCTTGTTCACAAGCATTACAAATGTTATTGCCTAAGTTGTTGAGGTTAGGCAAACCTTTGACTAAGCCACTCTGACTCATTTTGTGGATGAGTCTTGGGTGCGAGTGACCGAGTTGTCGGTGCCACAACCAAGATTCCTCTTGCTATGTCATAAGACACTTGGTTGAGGAGTTAGGTAGATTAATAGTATAGATGTTGCTATTCCTAGTTCCTTTAAGGATTGTTTTAGAAGTTTCATTTGTTTTAATTACACATACATTTTCTAGAAATATGACTTTATAGTTATTATCACACAACTGACTTACGCTGAGTAAATTATATTTGAAATTTTCAACTAGTAAAACATTTTGAATGACAAAGTTTGAGTTGAGCTCAATATCACCTGATCCGATGATTTTGAGTTGGCCGTTGTTTCCAAAAGCTATCAATCCTTATCGTTTGAATCAAAGCTTTGAAAACTTAAGTTGATCCCCGATCATGTGTCGGGAGCAACCACTATCCAACATCCATTGATCCTACATACAAGGTACTTGGATCGAATATTGGAATTTTAAGATTTGGTTGTAAATTATTAGACCTAGATCATCTCACCCATTTCTACATGATCAAACATGTTATCCTTATGTGTTCTTGTGAGATGCCTCCAATTTTACTTTATTTAAATTTAATGATTTGAAACTAGTCAACCTTGCATTGGATTCGGATTTGACCCTAAGCTCATCAAGTTACATTTTCAAGATCTTGGCTTCCAGGTCGTGGCGAGGTACAGAGGCCTTTTTTGATAGGAAAAATGACCACTTCCTTAGACAAAGCTAATTTCGAGAAAATAGTAACTTGACTCACCTAAGACCACTTCCTGGTCTAACTAGTCTAGGATACGATGAAGTAGCTTCAGCTAGTTCCACTCGGTCAAGTGAACCAAACTAGATACGCCTTATCTAGCTCGAGTACCCAAGACTTCACTTTCCTAGCGTACTATCATCTCGCCACGTCCTGGTACTATGTTATCAAGTATTGACAAGTTATAGTCCCTATCTAACCATTCTAAAATGAAAAAAAAAACTAAGCATGCAATTTTTATGTAATAGCACAAACAAATTTTGTACTGGCTCCCCCTGGACCATTGAATCGGTTTGGTCTTTCCACATAGTGGATTTGGTCCTTGAGAACCCAGTATTGGTTAGACCCTAATTGAGAAATCAAAGTGGTCTTAGGGACCCATGCTTGGACAAGTTTTTTATGTCGACTTACAATCGACATATACGACTTGTTAGTCGTATTTGAGCTAAACCCAAGCACGACCTTATTGTACACGGCCCTTTGCAATCCAAGTAGGAGGTCAAGTCCCTTTGATCCCAAAGTTAACCTTTCCAACGTGTTCCTAAGATCTTCGACATGACTTTTCAAAAGTGAGTTCTCAACTTCGAGCTTTTCAACTCGAGTTGAGTCCTCCTCTTGAACATGACTAGTCGAAGAGGTTAGGGAGACCTCATGTTTAAGGAGTTTAACCTCCTCAACCAGGGTCTCAACCTTGGACTCAGACTTAGCTAACTTCCTAGTTAGAAACTTAATTGCATTATATAAAGTACTAATGAGGGACCATCTTACCTTGAGCGTATCTCTTGAGCCGGATGCGGATCCGTGGCTTGTCTTGAATAGTGATTCATAGTCTGACTCATCCTGGGGTTCAGATTCTTGCTCAGGTTCAGACTCTGGCTCCGATTTGGTTGGTTTAGCCATGAAGACGAGGTCATCGTCTTCTTCCTCCGATGCCTCTTCCCACGTAGCATTGAGCGCCTTCTTGAACTTCGATACTTTGTTCTTGAGCTTCAGACATTTTGACTTGATGTGTCCGAACCTGTTGCATTCATAACACCTAATGTTAGAACTAGCTTTAGATTTACCTTCCTTGGGTTGAGTGATGGGTCGTTTTCGACTCTTAATCATCCTCCGAACTAGATTGACTAGTTCGGTCTCCATCTCTGGATCGACCTCCGACTCATACTCGTCTTCTTCTTCCTTCGGGGGTGGCTTACTTGCGGGCTTCTTCTTTGGACCTGCAAAAATGGATATACCTTTCTTGGGTACCGAATTAGACTATTCGTGGAGTTCAAATTCTGAAAATAATTCATCTAACTTAATTTTTGATAAGTCCTTAGAAACCTTATAGGTATCAACCATGGATGCCCACAAGGTAGTTCTAGGAAATGAATTCAAAACATACCTTATGAGGTCGCGATTTTCGACCTTTTGTCCGATGGCGTGCAAATTGTTGATGATATCTTGTACATGGGTGTGTATTTGAGTCACCGTCTCATGTTCTTGCATTTTTAAATTATATAATTTATTGAAAATAAGGTCCTATTTACATACCTTAGCTTCGTTGGTTTCTTCGTGTAGTTCCACTAACATGGTCCATAAGTCCTTCGCACTGATAAAGGGGCCGACGTGATTGAGCTCTTCCTTGGACAAACCGCATTAGAGGATTTGAGTTGCCTTGGCATTGGCTTCGACTTGTCTTTTTGTAGCATTGGTCCATTGGTCATAATCCAAGGATTCACCCACTTCATTAGTCGGAAGTGTGAATCCGGTTTGGATTATGATCCACATCTCGATCTGGGTCTTAAGGAAGCACTCCATCCGACCCTTCCAATAACGGAAGTCATCTTCATTGTAAAACGGAGGTCGGACGGTGCTAAAACCCTCGAGATGGGCCATTGATAAAAAAAAAATAAAGAGAAAGAATCTAGCAATGACAAAATCAATGAAATGTACCAAGACTTGCGTCTTGGATTAGTAGTGTGGGAGAAAATTTAAACGAACAAAAAAAGACTCATAAAATTAAAAAAAAATCTATAAAAAGACTAGATTGTTGGTTTCACTAAATCTTAGTGCCCCCGGCTCTAATACCAATTGTTGGATCGATAGCGGATCGCTAGAGGGGGGGGGTGAATAGCAATAAGACAATTCATTCGTTTTCGATGATTCAAAAATCAAAGCACGCTACGGGAAAGTAAAATGACACAATGGGTTTACTTGGTTCACAACCTACGGCTACTACTCCAAGGCCCTAGTGGTCTGAGACCATGCACGGAGGGCAAAAGCACTAAAATAATCTCCTCCTCGTCCGAGGTAGGAGACAAGCGATTACAAAAAGATATCAAGGTAGAGGGACACTCCCCCTCTCCTTGTTATAATAAAAAATCGAAAAGAAATACAATTTGAAACTGAATTATAAATTAAAAGGTTAACGATGACTTGAAAGGATGAAGATTGGAGCTCGAGTCGTCGTTTCTGTAGCGCTTCATCGTCGGAATATCGTAGCGTATCGGAAGCACTTGGAGGCTCTTGGAATCATGGAAAGGGGTGGAGAACCCCTACTTTTATAGCCTTGTGAAACCCTAATCATTGAGATGAGGTTTCATGAGGTGATGCCTCCTAGCCCTTGAGAAATGGTGATAAGCTTTGACTCTCCTCGATGCTGATCCTTGACCAGTAGTCGAACTGATCAACCCTATCAGTTGACTGCTGGAGGCATCAATCGACTGATACAAGCTATCAATCGACTGATGGCAGGGTTTCCAGCTGTAATGAAGAGTTTGCTCGATAATGCAGTTAGTTTAAGTTGAAGTGGCCGAAGGTGTTTGAATAGCCTATAGAGGATTCACCGCTCCTTGTGAGGAGATGTATACCCTATGGCCTCTCGTCGGATTGTTACTAAAGTCTTTGGCCAAAGCATTACATGTTTAGAGTATGGTACTATAGGATACATGTATAGTAACTAAAATCTGGACGACGAGGAAGTAATACTTGGGCTAGGTGTGACATAGTCAACCTAGTGGGGATTGACACAATAGACCATGTCCTGAACCAAGTGGGTATAAGATGAGTGAAAGGAATGGGACACGATTCATTGTAGCTGCTGAGGGATTTCAGAAATGGTTCTGGGATCAACCGTTGATTTTTCGGTTAATTGGGGATCATGATGTACTACTAGGTGCCACTCATGATCATTCTATAATTAATGGTTAATTGTATATGGCCAACATAAATCGAAAACCTATTTCATCACACGCACAACGAGCGTAATCCGAAGGATTTAAAACGAGTTTGAGAATAAGATTTCTCAAATCGAGAGAGACTAGGTTTGGTTGGATCAAACAAAGAGCGAGTATGAAATGATTTTAGTCGCATCAGAAGCATGGATGGGCCGTGTCGTTTGAAGACATGATGGATGAACCAAATTGGTTTGGTTCTAATCTAATGGTGGAAAATAAACCAAAGTGGTTTGGTTTGTTTTAAACGAATGAACCAAAGTTGGTTTAGTTCGTTTTAACTTAAAATAGACCAACGCAGTTTGGTTTATTTTAACTTAAGTTATTGGAGCAAGTTAACGGGTTATTGGTTATGAACCAATAAGTTCTAGGAGAAGGTTTCTTGATGGTCAAGAAATATGCTCTCTATAAAACACGACTTTAGGGTTTTTCGTTTAGAACTTTTGGTTATTGGAAACCCTAGCCACATAAGCCCTCCTCCTTACTTCTTGTCGCCCAAGAGCTTTAGCCGCCCAAGAGGAGCTGCCGCCCTGGTTTTGCTACAACCCAAGTCCCTGCTGGCCACCCATTAGCCACCGGTGACTCCTCCGGCAATCCTCCCTTGGCCACCGGCGACCAAGTTGCAGCCCACCATTGATTGGCCGGCCATATCTTCCACCAAATTCTGGACAGCTTATTCTCCTCTTTGTGGAGAGGTCATTTGGTCGACATTTTGTGCTCCGACAGTGACCTATTTGCTGGGGATCGGTTCTCCAGCAATCCTCATAGGTGGAGGGTTGAGTTTTTGTCAATCGGTTGACGAAAACCACTTCCGAGATGCGTGTTTGCGAAACTCGATTTTTGGATTCGAATTTTATTCGGATTATGATCTTCTCTGGATCACATCATCTTCGACACGAGGCTAGTAACTCCTACGAAGACGAGGCTCGTAGCTTTGTGAAACTATCCCGATGATACTCGGCGTGGATACGAATAGAGGCAATTCTAGCGAGAGTGCTTCAGTTGATGTCATTCCCGCTACACATAATACGTCAGGTATAACTAGAGTAATTTCCTTTTATTGCAAAATTTTTAATAGTGATTATGTCTACACATATTGTATCCTGCATGTGTGTGATGTGTGTGTTGTAATAAATTAGATTTATTGCTTTTATTGCTTCCGCTATGAGCATGTTTACGAAACGTGTTCGAACACACTCGCCGCGGTGCCAGGAAAACCCAACAGTGGTATCAGAGTCACGCTGTGTTTCGACATAATCGTAAAATTATTTTGTGATAGTCATAATTATATTTATGGAAATTTTTTACTTTTAGAAAGTTTAGAAGTATTTATGGAAATTTTCTACTTTTGGAAAGTTTAGAAGTATTTATGAAAATTTTCTACTTTGGGAAAGTTTAGAAGTATTTACGGAAATTAACACTCTTCATAAATAAAATATGTGATTAAATTTAAAAATTTGTTTCCTAATTTAATCATGATTTGATTTGGAAAATCAAATCTCAAATATATTTTATTTTCATAAATAGGTATGACAAATAAAGAAATTCAAATTGGAAATTTCCTAATATGATCAGGAAATTATAGTTTAGGAAATTTGATCTCTTAAATTAAATTTGACTTTCCTTAATTAACACCTTCCATAAATAAAATATGTGATTATATTTGAAATTTTATTTCCTAATTTAATCATGATTTTATTTGGAAAATCAAATCTAAAACATATTTTATTTCCAAAATAATTATTGTAGGGGATCCTTGGAAGCTAGAGGGGGGGGGGTGAATAGCTTGATTCGTTTCGTGATGGAAATCGATCGCGTTTGCTTGTCTACAATCTTGTTAGTACGCAGTGGAATATACAATAAAATACAATAAGAACAAACACAACATGATAGACACGAGATGTAACGTGGTTCGGAACCTCAAGGTTCTTACTCCACGGATCGGGCTCAAACGAGCCCAAGCGATGCCAATCACACACCACTAATAAACACTCCTTCTTGGAACAATCCAGATGCGGAGAAACCTCGTACAATACTTTACAAAAATAAACTAAATACAACAAGCAACTAATATGAATTACAATGCAATACAAGTAAAGAAAACACTTTACAAATGCCTTTGGATTGCTTGCTTTTGGTTGCTTGAAGAATGGCCTTGGAGACCCTGATTTGTAGCAACAAATCGCCCCAAGGATACTCAAGAACCAGATGCTTTTTCCTCCTCCACGAGCTCCATTTAAAGCTTCTTCCTAGGCTAGAAAATGTCGATCAGTCGACTGCTCAGGACCATCAGTCAACTGATGCCACTGTTGTCGTGAGACAACGGCTAGATCCATGCTGGAAAAGTCCAACGGATCCATCATCAGTCGACTGATTATGACCATCAGTCGACTGTTCGAGCCTCCACTTGACTGCTAACCCCAGCAGTCGAGTCAGACTCCATTATGTGCTCGAAAACCCGAGCACCAATCGACTGATCACACGATCAGTTGACAGCTAGGCCAATCAGTCGATTGCCCACCTTTGGCAGTCGACTGCTAGGCCAGTTCCTACAGTCAAACCCTAGTTGACTTACTCCAGTCGACTGCCACATGTCCCCAGTCGACCGGCACACCTCAAACATAAGGTTTTAACCTTAAATATGAGGTTTAACCCAAGTATGGTTCCCGCATACTTGTAGACCACACGTAGCCTAAACCTAAGCCTTTTAGCAACCTCTGTCAGCCTCACGTCTCTCGGATCCCTCCAAGTCATCCATGACTTGTTCATCCATTGCACTAGCCTTCAGGTGCTTCCATCGGCTAAGTCATGCTAACGGTGTCTACACTGCCAAGACACATTGGACTTACGCCGCCAAGACTTTGCTTGGACTTTACGCCGCCAATCATTGGACTTATGCCGCCGATACTCCCGCTTGGACTTTACGCCGCCAATATCAAACCCCTTGGACTTTCCAAATGCCAAGACTCAAGCTTGGACTTTCCCTTGCCAACCCATGTTAGACTTTCCATGCCAAGACCCATGCTTGGACTTTCCTTGCCAAGCCCCATGCTTCGACTTTCCCAAATGCCAAGTGTCCCACTTGGACTTTCCATGCCAAGTACCCAAAACTTGGACTTTCCCAAATGCCAAGTGTCCCACTTGGACTTTCCATGGCAAGTACCCATGACTTGGACTTTCCATGCAAAGTACCCATGACTTGGACTTTCCCATCACAATCACATTGTCATATGTTTTCGTCAAACATCAAAACATCTCTCGAGTCAAGCTCGAGTCCTGGTCAATCGTGACCTGGGTCGATTGCACCAACAATCTCCCCCTTTTGATGTTTGACAAAAACCAAACAAACCATTGAGTTAGACCATCTAACTCAAACCAATCATCCCCATCAATTTTCCCAATTGATGTCATTCTCCCAATAAGTTCTCCCCCAAAACATTCTCCCCCTTTTTGACTAACATCAAAAAGGTTCCCTCCAAGGAGGTCAATGTCTCATGTCCCAATGAGATCTTACAATCTCCCCCTTGGTCCAAAAATACCTAGGATACCTACCATCTTCTTAGTGATAAGTCTCATATCACTTAAGAGAGGCAATCCTAAACACTCTCCCAATTTCTAAATTGGGTATCTCAAAATCCCATTTCTCCTCCTCATGAGGAAAAATACCATCCATCATCCCATGATGGATACCTCCCCCTAAAGACTTGCTCCCCCTTGACTATTGCACCAACAATGTCCTTGGGAAGACCCTAAGCCAATAAGAACTCTAAACCATCAAAAATAAGGTTAAAAGTCCAAACATGAACTTTCCTACCCTTAAATTTGATACATCGACCTAACACCTCTCCTAATCCATATCCAATTCATTTTCACCCTTTAAAATGCTTCCCAAAGCATATCCTAGGATTAGGAGTGGTTAGGACCCTTAACCCTAGCTGAAAATGGGCTAAACATACCTTGTTTTCCCGAAATCAGTCTTCATGATTGACTCTCGGCTACGATCGGTTGCCACCCTCATCGATCATTGCCACCAAGAGCGTCGATCGATAAGCGAAATTTAATTTGGGTTATCATAGTTGAATTTCAAAAATTCATAAAAAATTATATGTATATCGAAAAATCATGAAAAATCATACGTATAATACTTATGACACATACAATGGGTAAAAAATATTTGAAAATTATTTTACCCATAAAATATCGAAATTGATACAAAATCCAAAAGTGAATAAAAACTTCTAAGTTTTGGCTCACTTTATATCAATCTCATCAATGGTGATTGCTATCAAAAGAAAGACTTTACCAAGGTTTTTCAAAAGGATTTTAAAATGTTTTCAAAACCTTATTTTGGATCATGTTCCTTGGGCTCAATGTACATGACTTGTACATAAGCTTTCCTAATGATCCACTAATGAAATTAGATGAGTTTTAGTTCATCTAGATGCAAAAACTATGCACCTTGAACTTAACTCATATCCTAGAATCTCACATGTGTCTAGTGTGTATAAATACACATACAAGTTAATGTGATGTGAGATGTGGGTTTTGTTCATCCTAATCTAGGGTTTCATGCATTTTTCTAAGGCAACCCTACTTGATTCCCTTATAAATGGGACTCCAAGTCATGCCATTGTCCTTTACTCAATTTTAGTAAATTTAGATGCATGAATGATTATGACATTAATGATGACATAAATAAACACATGCTCATAATCTTGATGTCATGACATATGATATAATCTAAAAACACATGACATTAATCCTTAATCCTAGACATGATCATGACATATTAAATGATAAAAATAAACATGATGTCATGGCATGTTATATGACAATCAAAGCATGACATATAAAAGGTATAGGTATAACAATACCTAAATTTTAATATTAATTGTCATTTGATATGATTAAATATATTTTGCCATATTATCACTTTTCTCCCTAGTGTGCCAAAAACTCAAAATGACACACTATGACCTCTAATCCTAAATTGTGCCAATTTGATTGATTTTACATAATCTTCAAGATATATTGGCACATCCTAAAATATTTTAGTATTATAAATCAAATCTATTTCCAAGGTATCCATAACCTTGAAAATGTCCTAAAGTGCCACCTTTGCCATGGTTGAGTTAACTACCCATCCAATCAAGGTTGGCACACCCTAAACCAATCTAGCGTGAATCAATCACGCTCTTAGGAACCCAAAATCTATTTGAGCTCCTAGGGTTTACTAGTTATTGCTTAGGGATAACCTCCCTAGATACCTTTCTAATGACCCTTCTAGGCTTGTTAGCCTTGGTCATTTGGGTCTTACTTAGGTTGACTCTAGGGGTGACTCCCCTTGCAACCTTCTTAGTGGCTTCCCTAGGTTTCCTTGAAACCCTAGCCACTAGACATACACCATGGTCAACTCTAGGGATGACTTTCCTATTGACCTTGGTCTTCCTAGACCTAGTTTGTGTTCCATAATCAAATGGAACACTATGATAAGCCACCTTAGGCATAGGTTTGTGACCCAAACCCTTCTTGCCCTTAGTTGACTTTTGTCTCTTAAGTCCTAAGTGTTGACTTTGAGTCCTAGACCCTTGACTTTGACTATTTGACCCTTGAAATTGATTTTGCATCTTCTTGAGGGGTTTTTCTAATTTTTCAAGCATTGACCTCAAGGCTTGATTTTCTAATTCTAATTGCCGAATTTTTGAATTTTGATTTGGTCTTTGGGCATAACTCTTCCTAGCCATATGCCTAATCCATTTAGGGTTGAAACCTAGGTGCTCTTGTACCTTTCTAATTGTCTCCCTAGGTAGAATTTGTCTAGAGTTATTTGACCTAGGTTTGTCCTTAGATAAATTGTTTTTAGGGACATTAGTCCCAAATTTCCCCTTATTATCAAACTTAACACTTTTAGCGCCTAGACAAAAATATTTATTGTTTCTAGCATACTTTTCATGATAAATAGCAAGTGAATTAAAATTCCTAGCATGCTTTTGTCTATTAACTAAAATAGGAGCATTATTAAAATGATATACCTTAGGGTTTGCCTTAGTGGCTCCCCCTACTTGTGATGCTCCATTTTGCCCCTTCTTTTCCCCCTTCGAGCATTGATTCTGGTAATGTCCTGGTTGCCATCATTTGAAGCAAACCACTTGCTCCTTGCTCTTGGTTGGTGGGGGACCGATATCCTTGAGCTTTGGTGCCTGTGGAGCTTTTCTTACTTTCTTTGGGCACTTGCTCTTGTAGTGCCCGACTTCCCTACACTCAAAGCATATAATATGATTTTTATTTACAATTGGAATGCTTGAGTTACCTATGGTGGTGGTAGGTGCCGGAGTTGGATCTTCTTCATCTTGACTGGATTTGGGAGCTTCTTCTTGATGTTGCTCCGGTGATCTAATCTCCTCCCCCTCAATCCAAGAGGTGGAGGTCTCCTCCGATTCTACTTCCTCTTCCTCCTTGGATGTTGATGGTCTCTCAACCTCCAAGTACTCACTTCCTTGTGAGGATGATGCTTTTGCCTCTTCGGTCCCTTCCTCTTGGACGAGTGATGGACTTTCATGGAGCTTTGCCACTTAGCTCCATAGCTCCATGGCATCTACATAATTACCTAACATTCACAAGATATTGTTAGGTATTAAATCAATTAAAAACTTCATTACCTTATCATTTTTCTCAAAGGCTTGGACTTGCTCCTCGGTTCATCTCTTTTTCTTGAGGAACCCTCCCTTTGGTCCTATTGGATAGCTATATCCCTCCATTAAGTTGGACCATTCTTCGAAGCCCCTCATCATTAGGAAGTCTTCGATTCTTGTCTTCCATTGTCTAAACCCTTCTTGTCCATAGAAGGTATAAGGGATAGGTGTGTTGATATCCCATCCTAGTTGCTCTTGAACTTCCATCTTCACCCTATAGCGTGCTCGCTTAGTTGTTAAACCTTGAAGAGCGTCCTTGCTCTGATACCACTTGTAGGGGATCCTTAGAACCTAGAGGAGGGGGGGGGGTGAATAGCTTGATTTGTTTCGTGATGGAAATCGATCGCGTTTGCTTGTCTACAATCTTGTTAGTACACAGCGAAATATACAATAAAATAAAACAAGAACAAACACAACACGATAGACACGAGATGTAATGTGGTTCGGAACCTCAAGGTTCTTACTCCACGGATCGGGCTCAAACGAGCCCTAGCGATGCCAATCTCACACCACTAATAAACACTCCTTCTCGGAACAATCCAGAGGCGGAGAAACCTCGTACAATAGTTTACAATAATAAACTAAATACAACAAGCAACTAATATGAATTACAATGCAATACAAGTAAAAAAAAATACTTTACAAATGCCTTTGGATTGCTTGCTTTTGGTTGCTTGAAGAATGACCTTGGAGACCCTGATTTGCAGCAACAAATCGCCCCAAGGATGCTCAAGAATCGGATGCTTTTTCCTCCTCCAAGAGATCCATTTAAAGCTTCTGTCTGGGTTGGAAAATGCCAATCAGTCGACTGCTTAGGACCATCAGTCGACTGATGCCACTGTTGTCGTGAGAGAACGACTAGATCCACGCTGGAAAAGTCCAACGGATCCATCATTAGCCGATTGATTTTGACCATCAATCGACTGTTCAAGCATCCACTCGACTACTAACCCCAGTAGTCGAGTCAGACTCCATTCTATGCCTGAAAACCTGAGCACCAGTCGACTGATCACACGATCAGTCGACTGCTAGGCCAATCAGTCGACTGCCACATGGCACCAGTCGACTGGCACACCTCAAACATGTGGTTTTAACCTCAAATATGAGATTTAACCCAAGTATGGTTCCCCCATACTTGCTATACCACCCGTAGCCTAGACCTAAGCCTTCTAGGCACCTCCGTCAGCCTCACGCCTCTCGAATCCCTCCAAGTCATCCATGACTTGTTCATCCATTGCGCTAGCCTTCAAGTGCTTCCATCGCCTATGTCATGATAATGGTGTCTACACCACCAAGGCACATTGGACTTACGCCGCCAAGACTCCGCTTGGACTTTACGTCGCCAATCATTGGACTTATGCTGCCAAGACTCCTGCTTGGACTTTACGCCGCCAATATCTAACCCCTTGGACTTTCCAAATGCCAAGACTCAAGCTTGGACTTTCCCTTGCCAACCCATGTTGGGCTTTCCTTGCCAAGACCCATGCTTGGACTTTCCTTGCCAAGACCCATGCTTGGTCTTTCCCAAATGCCAAGTGTCCCACTTGGACTTTCCATGCCAAGTACCCAAGACTTGGACTTTCCCAAATGCCAAGTGTTCCACTAGGACTTTCCATGCCAAGTACCCATGACTTGGACTTTCCATGCCAAGTACCCATGACTTGGACTTTCCCATGACAATCACATTGTCATATGTTTTTGTCGAACATCAAAACATCTCTCGAGTCAAGCTTAAGTCCTGGTCAATCGTGACTTGGGCCGATTGCACCAACAATTTTGACAAATAAAGAAACTTTATGTACATGTCATAATTGTATGTCATGTAATTGCATTAGATGCATATCATTATGTCAAGCATGTTATGACATGTGGATGTATGTCATGTGTGTCATGTCATGTGGATAATAGTTATTTGCATGTAAAGAGGATGAGACATTAAATCCCTTACACAACATTAAAGTCTACACCTTCCATTAATATGGTTAGAACCAGAGTTTCGTTTCTTGTTTGGGTTGTTGAACTCTCTCTAAGCCTGGCTCGAACCTGAATATGTTCAAACCATTGGAATAGTTTATTACTAATATAGTAAGAGTCAAAGGTCAATCGCTAGTTTGGGTTGTTGGACTCTCTCCAAGCCTAGCTAATTGGTTGAATGCACTCTAACCATATTAAAACTATTTCTCGATTAATGGGTTTGCTTTAACCTAGAGCATCAGCTTGTTGGACTCTCTCCAAGGTCGATGTGAAGGGAGGTGAAGTTGGGTGCTATGCATATGTTGTATACTTGTTAATGAGTTAACAACCCAATATATGTGTGAACATTCAATTAGTTGATAACACATTGTGATAGTTGCATATAGGTGATATACAATTGGTATACTTGATACCTACCATCGTAGGTAAGAATGGCTTGTTGGACTCTCTCTAAGGTTGTTCTTATCTATATTGGATATCAACTCATTCGGAGATGGACCTACAATCTCCCGAATTAATTTTGAGGGTTTTTGAAATTCAAAAAATGAATGGATTTTGTAAATGTATGTTGATGCATTGTAAAATCATTTTCTTATATATGCTTGATTTGTATTTCTAGGTTAATCGCTTGATCATGATGTCTTTGAATTTGCGCTCTATTTTGAATTCGAATAAATTGACTGGGCTGAACTTCTTGGACTGGCTTAAAAACTTGAGAATTGTTCTCAAGGCGGAAAAGCTTGTGTATGTCCTCGAAGAGCCTCTTCCCGCCAGTCCTAGTGATGATGCAACTCTGGACCAATTGTTGGGCTATCAGAAACATATGAGTGATTTTGAACTAGTGAGTTGCATCATGCTAGCCGTAATGGTACCCGAGCTACGAAAGCAACATGAGCATATGGATGCTCATACCATAGTCTTTCATCTTTATGAGTTGTTTGATAAGCAAGTGAGATCCGAAAGGTTCGAAGTCTCCAAGCTCCTCTTCACCTCTGAGATGCAAGAAGGTTCATCTGTGGTACTGCTCAACATGCTGAAGGTTGTGGAGCCTTCTGTGAAACATGAGCAGGGGACGGTGTTGTTAGTTGATTCCTCGAAGAAAGATTCTAAGAGGAAGTCAAAGGAAAAGCAGAAGGGGAAGAAGAAAAGGCTAAAAAGGCAGAACCAGCTCAAAAGGGCACTTGCCATCATTATGGCAAGAAGGGTCACTGGCAAAGAAACTGCAAGATTTATCTTGAGTCCATGATAAAGATGAAGGCATCTGATGCCCCATCCTCTTCAAATATCTTCGTTATTGATTGACATTCTATTTCCTTAGACACTTAGGTATTAGATATCGGGTGTGGTTTATATATATGTAATAACATACATGGGCTAAGGAATAGAAGAAGACTCATCAAGGGGGAGTCAAATTTATGTGTTGGGAATGGAGTAAAGGTTGCTGCACTCGCCATCGGAATGTATTTGTTGAAACTCCCTACAAGACTTGTCTTAGAACTGGACAATTGCTTTTATGTTCCTTCATTGATAAAGAACATCATTTGTATTTCTTGTTTGAATAGAAATGGGTACCATTTAACTTTTAGTAACAATTGTTGTTACATAACTTTGAATGACGTTCTTTATGGGACTGGAACTTTAAGCAATGGTATTTATACGTTGGACATATCTAGTGACATTTTCAATATCGAAGTGAGCAACAAGCGTGCTTGAAAAGATAATCAATTAGCCTCCTACATGTGGCATTGTCGTCTTGGCCATGTAAGCAAGAAACACATGTCCGAATTACACCGATGTGGAATTCTGGAATCGTTTGAATCTGATTCATTCAATACATGTGAATCATGCTTAAAAGGCAAGATGACTTACATTTTATGGGAAAAGGTGAATCAGTGGGAGAGTTGCTTGGTCTAATACATAATGATATATGTGGACCTATGTCAACTCATGCTCTAGGAGGTTATAACTACTTCATTACCTTCACCGATGATCACTCACGATTTGGGTATGTGTTCTTGATGAAATACAAGTCTGAAGCCTTTGAAAGGTTCAAAGAATTCAGAAATGAAGTAGAGAAACAACTTGCCAAGAGTATTAAAATACTTCGATCAGATCGAGGTGGTGAATACTTGAGTCAAGAGTTTCTAGATTATCTAAGGGACAATGGTATATTGTCTCAATGGACTTCGCCGTATACACCATAGCATAATGGTGTATCTGAGAGGCGAAACCAAACCTTGTTAGGCATGGTTAGGTCGATGATGAATCACACGAATCTTCCCATGTCCTTTTGGGGCTATGCACTTTAGACTGTTATTTACTTGTTAAACAAAGTCCCGACCAAGGTAGTCTCTACTACTCCATATGAGATATGGAATAGTAAGAAACCTCATTTATCTTACTTGAAGATATGGGGTTGTCCTGCTTATGTGAAGCGGACTATATCAGACAAACTGGATGCTAAGTCTGATAAATGTCTATTTATTGGATACCTTAAGGAAATGAGGGGTTACCAATTCTATCATCCCTTGGAACAAAAGGTGTTTGTTTCAAGGAATGCTATGTTTCTAGAGAAAGAGTTTCTCTTGCAAGAAAACAGTGGGAGTGTCGTTGAACTTGAGGAGGTTCAAGAGACTCAAGTAGACATTGAGGAGATACTTGGTCAAGCACCTCGACCGATGACTCATAGTGATGAGACATCGGCTGAACCTATTGTGACACCACATCTTCATAGATCTAGTAGAACATGCAACATTTTTAAGACATATGAATTTCTCATAAGTGAATCGAACAACGTGTTACTCATTGATGATGAGGAGCCTGCCAATTATGAAGAAGTTCTTAAGAGTTCAGAAAGGGACAAATGGCTTGAAGCCATGAAGTCGGAAATGAATTTCATGTATGAAAATCAAGTTTGGAACTTGGTGGACCCACATGAAGGCATTAAGCCTATAGAGTGCAAGTGGATTTTCAAGAACCGACATGGATGGTAATGTGATTACCTTTAAGGCTAGATTAGTGGTGAAAGGCTATCGTCAAAAATAAGGTGTTGATTATGACGAGACTTATTCACTGGTAGTTATGCTTAAATCCATTCGGATGCTCCTGGCCATAGTGGCTCATTATGATTATGAGATATGACAGATGGATGTGAAAATGCCTTTCCTTAACAAAAACCTCCTCGAGGATGTGTATATGATACAGCCTGAGGGATTCACATCGGTTGATAAAGCCAAGGTATGCAAACTTCGACGATCCATTTATGGACTGAAGCAAACATCCAGGAGCTGGAATATCCATTTTGATGAGACAATAAAAAAGTTTGATTTCTCACAAAATCCAAACGAACCCTGTGTGTACAAGAAGGTTAGTGGGAGTGCAGTCATGTTCCTAATGTTGTATGTTGATGACATATTAATTATAGAAAATGATATATCTATCTTACAGTCTATTAAAATTTGGTTATCCAAAACATTCTTCATGAAAGACTTGGGAGAAGTGACCTACATCCTCAGGATCAAGATCTATAGAGATAGATCGAAACAGTTGCTTGGTCTTTCGCAGTCTACATATATAGACCGAGTGCTAAAGAGGTTTAGCATATCAGAATCCAAGAAAGGTTTCCTTCCCATCATGCATGGGATACACCTTTCGAAGTCTATGTGTATGTGCACAGAAGACGAGAGGATTTGCATGAGTAAGATTCCCTATGCATCCGCAAAAGGTTCTATCATGTATGCTATGTTATGTACGAGACTCGATGTATCAAATGCTCTGAGTGTCATGAGCAGATATCAGTCTGATCCAGAAATGGATCATTGGGCGATTGTTAAAACAATCATTAAGTACTTAAAAAGAACTAAGGATGTGTTCCTAATATATGGAGAAGGTGATATGGTAATACGCGGGTATACGGATGCGAGCTTCTAGACAGACAATGATGATTCCAAGTCTCAGTCTGGTTACGTATTTACCTTAAATGGAGGCACAATAAGTTGGAAAAGTTTCAAGAAAGATACTGTAGCGGATTCTACTACTGAGGCAGAATACATTGTAGCTTCGAAAGTTGCAAAGGAAGCGGTTTTGATCGAGAAGTTCATCTCTGAACTTGATGTGATCTCATCAACGATCCAAACATGTGCTTCACCACTATCATCTGATCAGGGAGATCATCAATAGAAAGGAAATATAAATCGAGAAGATTACCACTGAAAGGAACTTAGTGGACCCTTTAACTAAGGCCTTACCTCAAAGTAAGTTTAAGGGTCATGTTAGAGCTTATGGTATTGGATATTGTGGTGATTGGCATTAGGCCAAGTGGGAGTTTGTTAGTAATATATGAGAGGTGTCCTAAGGCAATCGTCTTATGGTTGTTCCATTTATTTGATAAATGAAAATTCATTATTTGAGTATACATGTTTTCATGTATTTGATTTGATCTTAAACTCATTTACTTGATGTCCGCAATACTATTCACAGCATGAGAGAATTTATGATTGGATCACAATTAGCGAGTTTCTCTACATGTGTAATTGTGATGTATTGGAATTATCCCTAGTCGATGAATTGATGGATTAGGACGCCATCAATTCTATTGAGACTAGCACGAGGTATACTCTTTGGTTTTTCAAAGCAGCTATTTCTCACTAGCTGGAGACATTGGAATGTTCGACGTTAATTATTGATGCTAGTTATGGTAACTAGTTCATTAGAGTGACCAGCTGTAAGACTTCATATGATTCTCTGCATATAAGGATATGTCAATGAAGTTCTTACAACAGCTTAAGTGCGATGTTCCTTTGACTTGCGGTATTCAAGTCATCTTGGTCATGAAGACTTATGCTTTGACATCTTAAGCAAGCATCTCCGAGGAGATGTGGACCCGGGATGATTTGGTATAAGTCGAAGTGGCCGAAGGTGTTTGAATAGCCTACAGAGGATTCACCGCTCCTTGCGAGGAGAATGTATACCCTATGGCCTCTCGTCGAATTGTTACTAAAATCTTTGGCCAAAGCATTACATGTTTAGAGTATGATACTCTTGGATACATGTGCAGAAACTAGAATTCGGAGGACGAGGAAGTAATACTTAGGCTAGGTGTGACGTAGTTAAACTAGTGGGGACTGACACAATAGACCATGTCCTAAACCAAGTAGGTATAAGGTCAGTGAAAGGAATGGGGTACAATTCATTGTAGCTTTTGAAGGGTTTCAGAAATGGCTCTGGGATCAACCGTTGATTTTTCAGTAAATTGGGGATCATGATGTACTACTAGGTGCCACTCATGATCATTCTATAATTAATGGTTAATTGTAGATGGCCAACATAAATCAGGAACCTATTTGGTCAAATGCACAATGAGCATAATTCGATGGATTTAAAATGAGTTTGAGAATAGGATTCTCAGATCGAGAGAGACTAGGTTTGGTTGGACCAAACAAAGAGTGAGTATGAAATGGTTTCAGTCGCATCGAAAGCATAGATGGGTCATGTCTTTTGAAGACATGATGGATGAACTAAATTGGTTTGGTTCTAATCTAATGGTGAAAAATAAACCAAAGTGGTTTGGTTTGTTTTAAATGAATGAACTAAAGTTGGTTCGGTTCATTTTAACTTAAAATAAACCAACGTGGTTGGTTTATTTTAACTTAAGTTATTGGAGTGAGTTAACGGGTTATTGGTTATGAACCAATAAGTGCTAGGAGAAGATTTCTTGATGGTCAAGAAATATGTTCTCTATAAAACACGACTTTAGGGTTTTTCGTTTAGAACTTTTGGTTATTGGAAACCCTAGCCACCCAAGCCCTCCTCCTTGCTTCTTGCCGCCCAAGAGCTTTAGCCACCCAAGAGGAGCTGCCGCCCAACTTTTGTTGCTGCCCAAGTCATTGCCAGCCACCCACCAGCTGCCGACAACTCCTCTGGCCATCCTCCCTTGGCCGCCGATGACCAAGGAGCAGCCGGCCATTGATTGGCCGACCATATCTTCCACCAAACAAGCTGTCCAGATTCTAGACAACTTGTTCTCCTCTTTGTGGAGAGGTCATTTGGTTGGCATTTTGTGCTCCGACAGTGATCTATTTGCCCGAGATTGGTTCTCCGGTAATCCTCATAGGTGGAGGGTTGAGTTTTCGTCAATCGGTTAACGAAAACCGCTTTTGAGAAGCGAGTTTGCGAAACTCGATTTTTGGATCTGAATTTTATTCGGATTGTGATATTCTCTCGGATCACATAGTCTTCGACATGAGGCTAGTAACTCCTACGAAGACGAGGCTCGTAGCTTGGTGAAACTATCTCGACGATACTCGGTGTGGATACGGATAGAGGCAATTCTAGCGAGAGTTGCTTCAGTTGATGTCATTCCCGCTACACGTGATACGTCAAGTATAACTAGAGTAATTTTCTTTTATTGCAAAATTTTAAATAGTGATTATGTATACACATGTTGTATCCTGCATGTGTGTGATGTATGTGTTGTAATAAATTAGATTTATTGCTTTTATTGCTTCTGTTGTGTGCATATTTATGAAATGTGTTCGAACACACACTTGCCGCGGTTCCGAGAAAACCCAACAATGATGTACTGCTAGGTGTCACTCATGATCTATTCATAATTAAGGGGTTAATTATGAATGTCCAACATAATCGGGAAGCTATTGGGTCACACGTACTACGGGTGATCTCAAGATGTAAAACAAGTCTAAGAATGAGATTCTCATTGAGAGAGGATATGTCTGGTTGGACCAGACCAAGGGGGTGTGAAACGAAGACTATGGAATCCCCTATCGCTAAGTTGGACATAGCATGGCCATAATGCATTGAAACGAAGTCAAACGGGCCATACAGAGCCTCACACGACCGTGCCTTGCTTTGGGCCAAAAAAATGGCTAAACTGGGTTGTGCCTAGCATGACACACAACCAGGCCATGTGTTCTGGCACGACCGTGTCTTTTGGCATGGCCAGGCCATGTTAATCCACACGGTCGTGTCGCGGTTCTGCCGATTTTGGAGATTTCTCTTTATAGAAATTTCCTGGGTTGTTCTTACCTTAATTATGGGATAATTATGGTAAGATATGTTCCGTTTAAGCTTCCTAAAATAACCTAATCAAGAGATATATAAATATATCCCTTGATAATCTTTGGCTAAGGTTTTGTTTTAGGTTTTCTCCCTTGGTAGCCGTCATTGCTCTCTCCTCTCTCCTCTTCCCTTGTCTCTGTCGGTTGGCTAGCACCAATCGGAGACAAAGACTTGCTACTCTAGGAGTTGTCTCAAGTGATCCCAGCGTGGATACTGATAGTGGCAAGCCCCGTTGGTCTTGCTTGTGGTTTCGACGGATTCAAAAGAATTCCGAAGGTATAACTTCTCCTCCTTGTGTGTTTTCCATGCAATTATGCCAAAAGAAGTTTTCTTGGCCCCCAGGGGATGTCTGGGATGTAATAAAAATTATTTTTATTCGCTTATTCTGCTGCTCATGATCCCGAAATCTCCAACAAGTGGTATCAGAGCCACCTTGTTCGTTTGGCATAGATTGCATGTTGTAGGAGAATATTTAAAGCATGTTTGATGTTTTAATATACTTGTGCCATGTTTATCTATATGATAGATTAGAGTATGTTTGATTTTACATATAGGATATGTTTGTAACCTAAAAAGAAATACCGAGGATGCACTTGGAAACACCGAAGGTGTTGGCCGCATCGTTAGAGCCTAAGCATAGACTCACGTTTACATTGAGAAATTTATTTCCTAATGTGACCTTTGTTTTTCCATATTTAGGTTTATTTCCTTTTATAGATGAGACTTATAATAACCTGAAATCCCTCATGTAAATATTAGGGCTAACACCTTCCATTAATATGGTTGGACTAGAGTTCTTTTTCATGTTTGGGTTGTTGGATTCTCTCCAAGCCTGGCATGACATCGAGCATGTTCAATTGATACGAGATTCGATGTTTATTTTAAATGGTAAGGACCAGAGGTCAATTTCAAGTTTGGGTTGTTGGACTCTCTCCAAGTTTGGCTTGTAAATTGGATGTGTTCAAATCATTTAAATTCGATCTCACGATTATTGGGCCGACCCTAACTGAAAGCATTGATTTGTTGGACTCCCTCCAAGGTCAATGTGGACAGAGGTGCAATTAGGTGATATGTGTTGGATGTCTACATGTTAATGAGTTAACAACCTATTGTATATGTGAACATTCAATTAATTGATAGCATAAAGTGATAGTTATATATTTGATATATAATGGGTACTATTGATACCTAACATTATGACTATGAATGACTTGTTGGACTCTCTCCAAGGTTGTTCTTAGTCATAATGGATATCAACCCACTAAGAGATCACTTACCATCTCTCGAATTCAAAGTGAGGGCTATTGAATTTGATAAAATAGTGGGAGTTTCTTATTAATGTAAATTGTTTACATTACTATTAATTCATCTCTCTTATACACCTCTTTTTGTATGTCTAGGTACTAATTAGAACAACATGTCGACCTCCATTAATTTACGTTCAATTTTGGACAACAACAAATTGACTAGGACAAACTTCTTGGACTAGCTTCGCAACCTGAGAATTGTTTTCAAGGCGGAAAAGCTAGCTTATGTCCTTGAAGAGGTTCTTCTCCAACCTCCTACAGACAATGCATCTGGTGACCAAAGGTTGGCTTACCAAAAATATGTTGCTGACTCTGAGATGGTGAGCTACATTATGCTAGCATCAATGTCTCCTGAGTTGAAGAAGCAACATGAGCATATGGATGCTAATACAATTGTCTTCCATCTTCGAGAGTTGTTCGATGAGCAGGCATGATCTGAAAGGTTCGAGGTCACCCAGCTCCTCTTTCGATCAAAGATGCAATAGGATTCATCTGCAGTGCAGTTTGCACTAAAGATGAATAGCTATATTGAGCAATTGGAATCATTAGGGTTTTTTTGAACCATGAATTAAGTATTGACTTAATTCTTCACAATATGACTGGTAGCTATTCACAATTTGTGATAAACTATCAGATGAATACGATTGAGTCCATGATTCTTGAATTGATCAATATGCTCAAAATAGTGGAGTCATCTGTTGCGAAGGAACAAAAAGCGATGATGCTGGTTGACTCTTCAAAGAAAGGTTCTAAGAGGAAGTCAAAAACAAAAGCTAAAGGGAAGAAGAAGGCAAAGAAGGAAGAAATAACTCCCAAGGGCACCTGCCATCATTATGGCAAGGATGGACATTGGAAGAGAAACTGCAAGCAGTATCAGGAGTCACTAAAGTAGAAAAAGGCATCTTATGCCCAATCTACTTCAGGCATATTTGTTATTGAATGTCATACTGTTTCTTCTAGCACTTGGGTATTGGATACCAGGTGTGGCTCACATATATGTAATGACATACAGGGGCTTAGGAACAGAAGAAAATTAGTTAAGGGAGAAGCAGATCTAAGGGTTTGCAATGGAGCAAAAGTTGGTGCAGTAGCCAAGGGTACTTATATGTTGCGACTTCCTACAAGACTAATCTTAGAGTTGGATGATTGTTTTTATATTCCTGCATTAACAAAGAATATTGTTTCTATTTCATGTTTGAATAAGAAAGGTTATCATTTGACATTTAGTAATAATTGTTGTTACATTATGTTGAATGGTGTTCTTTATGCTACTGGGATATTAAATAATGGGATCTACACGTTAGATACATCCAATGAGATATTCAATATCGAATCAAATAGCAAACATGCTAAGTTAGATAATAAATTAACCTCACAATTATGGCATTGTCATCTTAGCCATATAAGCAATGAACGCATGTCCAAACTGCAGAGGCTTAGCATTTTGGAGTATTATGAATCAGATTCATTAGACACATGTGTTTCATGCTTAAAAGGAAAGATGACTAAACTACCTTTCAGAGGAAAGGGTGAACGAGCAGTTGAGATATTGGGCCTTATGCATACCGATGTATGCGGACCAATGTCAACTCATGCCATAGGAGCTTATAGCTACTTCGTTACCTTTATCGATGATTATTCATGATATGGGTATTTGTATCTATT
Organism: Wurfbainia villosa; assembly: GCA_025175895.1. Lineage (NCBI taxonomy): Eukaryota > Viridiplantae > Streptophyta > Magnoliopsida > Zingiberales > Zingiberaceae > Wurfbainia > Wurfbainia villosa. The sequence goes on from CM046001.1 coordinate 65,248,467, forward strand.
AAGATACAAGTCTGAAGTCATTGAAAGGTTTAAAGATTTTAGAAAGGAAGTAGAGAAACAACTTGGGAAAAGTATTAAAGTACTTCGATCGGATCGAGGTGGTGAATACTTAAGCCAAGAGTTTCAAGACTATCTAAGGGGCAATGGCATCTTGTCCTAAAGGACTCCACCTTACATGCCGCAACATAATGGTGTGGCTGAAAGGCGAAACTGAACCTTGTTGGACATGGTTAGGTCAATGATGCAACATGCAAGTCTTCTAAAAACCTTTTGGAGTTACGCACTTGAGACCGCTATTTACTTGTTAAATAGAGTCCTGACTAAGGCAATCTCTACTACTCCATATGAGATGTGGAAAAGTAGAAAATCTCATTTATTTTATTTGAAGATATGGGGTTGTCCTGCTTATGTGAAGAGGACAGTATCAGACAAGATGGAGGCTAAATCTGATAAGTGTCTATTTATTTGTTACCCTAAGGAAATGAGGGGTTACCAATTCTATCATCCCTTAGAACAAAAGGTGTTTGATTCAAGGCATGCTGTATTCCTAGAGAAGGAGTTTCTCTTATAGGAAAACAGTGGGAGTGAGGTTGAATTAAGTGTAGTTCAAGAGGCTCCGGTAGACACAGAAGAGATGCCTAGTCAAGAACCACAACTGATTACTCATTCAGATGAGGTAATAGCTGAACCTAATAATACACCACCTCCCTTGTAGATCTAGTAGGACACGTAGGATGTTGGTGCAGGGGCACTAGATAATCGAACTTATGTTTTGATTATGGCAAAGACACAAAGTTAAGCTTATATTGTTATCTCATGAGCTAAATGAAGTGTGCAGGAATTTTAAGCTAAAGTTGAAGGTTCGGCGACACCCGGAGGTCCTCGTGTTTAGAAGCTGTGGTAGTCGGGCGACACTGGGAGGACTTCAGAGCGAGCCGAAGAAATCAGGTGGAGATTGGAAGAAAAAGGTACAAAGGTAAAGCTTGAGGTAAGCTTGTGTGAGTAAGTGTAAGTAAGGTCGAGTCCTTAGTACGGGGACGTCCTTAGGCGACGATCCGACTAAGACATCCCATGGAAGGTCTATGTTGAGATCAAACAGTTGGTAGCCGTCGAAACACTTATTTCAATGTCATTTTTGAGCTAACTTTTGATGCAGTTGAAAATCCTAGGCATCAGTTCAACCGACCATTCAACTGTATTTCAAATTCCAGCTTCGAGGATAGTCAAAACCTCATCCCCTTATCTTGGAGAGATGAGTCTCTTTGACCATGAGCTAGAACTGAACATTGGGGGGATTTAAAGGATATAAAAGGAGTGTTCTTCACAATTTCCATCATTCCATAGCTTCCAAAGTGCTCCCACAATGTCGCGTCTCTCTGACAACTCTACGATGACGAAGCGCTGCCAAAACGTCGATGACTTGAGCTAAACCTCCATCTCCTTAGTTATCTGTAACATCTTAAGTTGTCAATTTAGATTGCTTGTATTTAAGTTTGTATTTCCAAGCTTTTATCGTAACAAGGAGAGAGGGGTTTGTCTCTCTACCTCGAGTTTTCTCGTATCTTTGTAATCGTCAACTCCTACCTCCAACGAGGAGAAGTGTGTTGGTGAATTTCCCTTCATACGCGGTCTAGGACCGTTAGGGCCTTTGATTAGTAACCGATAGGCTATGAACTAAGTAAAAATAAAATTGTCTTATTTATTTTCCACTACTACTCATGTTTTATATCGAATGAAACGAAAAGATTATTTTGCGCTATTCACCCCCCTTCTATCGCTCTTTCACGATCCAACAATTGGTATCAGAGCGGGGGCGCTACAATTTTGTGCAACCACCAATCTAGCAATCATTTTTAAGTTTTCTTTTTATTTTTGTTATTTTGATTCGAAGCTTTCAGACTTTTAGTTTCGTTAATTTTCTTACTTCCACACTACTAATCCAAGACGAAAGTCTTGATACCTTCTTTTTGTTTTTGTCGTTGCAAGGTGTTTTTTTTTTCTAAATGGCCCATCTCGAAGGCTTTAGCACTGTCCAACCTCCGTTTTACAACAGAGATGACTTCCGTTAATGGAAGGGTCAGATGGAGTACTTTTTAAAAACCCAAATATATAGAGATGTGGATCGTAATCCAAACCGGGTTCACACTTCCTACTAATGAAGTTGGTGAATCGTTGGATTACGATCAATGGACGAACGCCATGAAAAGACAAGTGGAAGCCGATGCCAAGGCTACCAAAATTCTACAATGTGGTTTGTCCAAAGAGGAGCTCAACCGCGTCGGCCCCTTCATTAGTGCAAAAGACCTATGGAACAAGCTCGTAGAGCTACACGAAGGAACCGACAACGCTAAGGTATGTAAATGTGATTTATTATTTAATAAATTGTATAATCTTAAGATGAAGAAACACGAGATGACAACCCAATTACACACTCGCATATAAGATATCATCAATAGCCTACCCTCGATCAGACAGAAGGTCGAAAATTGGGATCTAATAAGGTATGCTCTAAACGCGTTCTCTAGGACTACCTTGTGGGCATCCATGGTCGATGTCTACAAGGTTTCTAAGGACCTTTCTAAAATTAGATTAGATGAACTAGTCTTGGAATTTGAACTTCATGAACAAACGAATTCGGTCCGGGCCGAGAAAGGAGTTGCCTTGCTTGTAGGTCAAAGAAGAAAGGGAAAGAGCAAGCCACCTCCCTAGCAAGAAGATGAATCCGAGTCCGAATCCGAAGAGGAGGCTACGATAGTGAACATAGTGCGGAGAATAATTCTATAAGAAAGGGGGCAATCGAAGAACAAGAAGAGGGGGCAATTCAAACCAAAGCAAAAGGGAGCAAAGAAAGCTTTTCATGCAACTTGGGGCAATGAAGAAGAAGGCGTCGGCATAGCGTACATGGCAAGACCGGAAGAGTCCAAGTCAGAGTCCGAAGCCAAACCCAACTACAACTCCGACTCCGACCCCGAAGACTACTTCGAGAAGAGACTCAAAGCTGGGCCAAAAGTGAAAGTTAAGGTTAGCCGTTCTTTAATTAGTACGCTTTATCATACAATTAAAATGATAAGTAGGAAACTAACTAAGTCCGAGTCTAGGGTCGAATCCTTGCTTGAGGAGGTCGAAACCCTCAAGCAAGAAGCTACCCTAACCTCTTCGACTAGTCAAGTTCAAGGGGAATCAACTCGGGTTGAAAAATTTGAAGGTGAGAACTCACTCTTGAAAGGACAAGTCCAAGAGCTCGAGGCTCGGCATGACAAGTTCTCGATGGGATCCAAGAATCTTAACCTGTTGGGAAATCTGGATCATGACATTCACAATATCGCGGGCGAAATACTTCTCACAACTACAGCAGAAACAAAAATTACAAACCGAGTCCCTCCAGAGATCCATGCAAAACATATAAATCATTTTCTTTAATATAGATCTTATCTAGAAGAAGAAATAAACCTTCAATGCGAGCCCTTCGCAATCCCGCTAATCCAAACGCAGTCATATCTCAATATGGTAAGGACAACCATATCTCTAAGGTATCCACACGAACCATATCTTGGAGATGGAGACAACACCTTTAGTTGTGCTAGCAACCAAAACTAAGGCTCTCCACAAAAGAGGAAGAAGAAAAATTGGGATGCAAGGATAAATTTGAGATCACATCTCCACGTTAAGGAGATTTCTCAAATCCCCTTCATCATGCATTAATCCACATTTACAAGCATTAACCCATTTGCATGCAATAAATTACATTTGCATGCATTAACCCCATTTTCATGAAACATTGGAAGGCTTTTGAAATCCCACAACATGAAGGAGCCTTTTGGAATTCCATTTCATGCAAAATTAATCATGCAATGTTAAGGAGATTCCTCAAATCTCATTTGCATGCAATAACTCCTATTTTCATACATGATTAATCATAATTAATCATGATAACCTTCTTCAATTGATTTCACTTGAGTCTAACTCAAGTTAAATCAATTTGAGTCCAACTCAAGTTTGGCCAAGCAATGAGTCTAACTCATTCTAGTCCATTCAATTAACTAATGATTCATTTAGTCAAACTAAGATGAACACTTCTCCAAATTATGTTATTTGTGTGTGACTCTATAGGCTCTCATAGCGTTGGTAATGTATCTAAAATCATTTTAGATACATAAGCAATGAGCGGCATCTAACAATACATCATTGCTACCCAAGCTACAAGAAAGTCGAGATCCGACAACCTTTCCGTGACTATTATCATATATGATGGTGTCCTTCTATCCTTGATATCTTAGATCGATCAATGAGGCATAGACCGTGTCATCCCCTTATCGATCTTTATGTTTTTTGATCCCCAAGTAGACTCACTCAAACAAATGAGCTCAATATCTCATATTGACTCATTTGAGCATAGTCATGCATTTCGTGGTCATACTCTATCAAGAGACCAAAGATATCACTCCCATCATATGGGAGAGATAGATCACATCTACATCACTCACATCTCTCCGCATAATTCATTGCATACCCTGTAATCGTCGTTATAGTGCACTCTGTTACGGGTGACGTTAGACGATACCAAATTACATAACTCCTTATGTAGAGAACCATAGTGACTTCAGGTCTAAGGACGATTCATACCAATAGTCACATGAGAAAGTATATGACACTCATATAACGATCCATGACACTTTCTCATGGCTGGTCAATTCAGTACATATATTCTCCAATATATGTACCCATATGTCAGTGTGATATCACATATTCATGACTTGTGAGATCAAGTCATCCATTGACCTACAGGCTAGTCTCAATATATCAATATATCCCTTTGTCTATTAATACAATACTTGACTAGGAATGTTTAAGAATAGTGTTCTCTACAGGTTCTCATAATCAATTCTATCAATTGATTTACTATAGATTAGAACCTACTTTTCAAGGGCATTATTATATTTATTTGGCTGGCACACTCATAAAGTAAATGTAATAATCAATCTTTGCATGTTTTTAATAAAATATGATACATAAGATCCCTAATCAATTATCTCATGATTGGCACTAAGAGCTGACACTAACAATATCCAACTAGCACTAGTGTCAATCACTGTAATCTCTAAGACCTAGTGACCTAGTATGACCATCATGCTTCCTCTGTGCCAAAGCCTTGGTCAAGGGATCCGCAATGTTAGCATCAATATCTACTCTGTATATCTGCACATCTCCTCTATCAATGATCTCTCGAATGAGGTAATACCGCCATAGTATATGTCTGGAACGCTAGTGAGAACGAGGTTCCTTAGCCTGTGCTATAGCCTCGTTGTTGTCACAATAAAGCTCTATAGGGCTCACGATGCTAGGAACTACACCAAGCTCAGAAACAAACTTCCTGATCCAAATAGCCTCCTTTACCGCATCAGAAGTAACAATATACTGGCCTCTATAGTAGAATCCATGACTGTGTCTTGCTTTGAACTTTTCTAGCTCACAACACCACCATTTAAACAAAAGACATACCCTGACTATGATCTGTAATCGTCCTTGTCCGTTTGGAAGCTAGCATCACTGTAACCCTTTACAATGAGCTCCTCATTACCTCCAAATATCAAAAAATATTCTTTAGTTCTTCTCAAGTACTTAAGAATATTCTTGACGGCTATCCAGTGGCTGTCACCTGGATCTAACTGGTACCTACTCATCATGCTTAAAGCATACAAGGCATTAGGACGAGTGCATAGCATGACATACATAATATATGCATAAGGGATTTGATCCATGAGTTCCCTTTCTTCCTTAGAAGGGGATTGAGCCTTCGAAAGGCTCACACCATGTGACATTGGCATAAATTCCTTCTTGGAATTTTGCATGGCAAAATGTTTAAGCACCTTGTCAATGTATGCACACTGACTTAGGCCAAGCAATCTCTTAGATCTATCTCTGTAGATCTTAATGCCTAAAATATAGGTTGCTTCACCTAAGTCCTTCATTGAGAAACAATTCTCAAGCTAAGTCTTCACAGAGTGTAGCGTAGGGATGTTGTTTCCAATGAGAAGTATGTCATCAACATACAAGATAAGAAAGATAACTATGCTCCCACTAACCCTCTTGTAGACACAGGGTTCATCTTCATTCTTGATGAAACCAAACTGTTTGATCGCATCATCGAATTGAAGATTCCAGCTTCTAGATGCTTGCTTTAAACCATAAATGGACCTTTGCAGCTTGCATACTTTTCCAATATGCTTTGGATCTACAAATCCCTCAGGTTGTGTCATGTACACGTCCTTGAGGAGGTTTCCATTCAGAAATGCAGTTTTGACATCCATTTGCCAAATCTCATAATTGTGGTAAGTTGCAATAGCAAGCATGATCCGAATGGACTTAAGCATCGCAACTGGTGAAAAAGTTTCATCATAGTCAATACCATGAATTTGTTTGAAACCTTTAGCTACCAATCAGCCTTTGTAGGTATGCATAAGACCATCCATGTTAGTCTTTCTCTTAAAGACCCACTTACACCCAATGTGTTTGACCCATTCAGGTGGATCAACTAAAGACCATACTTGGTTAGTGTACATGGATTCTATTTCGGATCTCATGGCCTCTATCCATTTCTCAGAATCTGGGCTCATCACAGCTTCCTGATAGGATCTAGGCTCGTTCAACTCAACAAGCATAATGTCATCATTGTCAGACAAGAGAAATGAATATCTTTTAGGTTGACGACGTATCCTATTAGACCTGCGAAGAGGTTGGTCAACTTAAACAGATTGTTGTTCCACAACTTCTTGTGCAACAATCTCATCATCTACAACACTTTGTGGTGACTGTTCAATTTCCATCTCAGTGCTATCTTTATCTTAAATTTCTTCAAGATATATTTTACTCCCACTAGTTCTTCTAGAAATGTACTCTCTTTCATGAAATACTCTATTTCTAACGACAAACACTTTGCCTTGTGTGGGATTATAGAAGTAATATCCTTTCGTTTTCTTAGGATATCCTACAAAGTAGCACTTGTCTGATTTGGGGCCTAGTTTGTTGGAGGCTTGACGTCGAACTTAAGCCTCACATCCCCAAATCTTCATAAAAGACATCTTGGGACTCTTCCCAGTCCATATCGCATATGGTGTCTTTAAGACTGCCTTAGATGGGACATGGTTAAGTGTGAAAGCAATCATCTCTAAAGCATATCCCCAGAAGAAAGAAGGAAGATTTGTGTGACATATTATGGATCGTACCATATCTAATAATGTACGATTTCTCCTTTCTGATACACCATTCCACTGTGGTGTTCCAGGTGGAGTGAGTTGAGATCTAATCTCAAACTCAATGAGATAGTCACTAAAAGCTTGGCTAAGGTATTCTCCACCTCGATATGATCGATGCACTTTAATACTCTTACCAAGTTGGTTTTATACTTCATTCTTGAATTCTTTGAACTTTTCAAAGGATTCAGATTTGTGTCTCATAAGATATACATATCCATATCTACTGAAATCATCGATAAAAGTAATGAAGTACTGATAGCCTCCTCTAGCTTCTATATTAAAAGGCCCACATACATCAATATGTATGAGTTCTAACAAATAAGTAGCTCGTTCAACATGTCCACTAAATGGAGTCTTGGTCATCTTACTTAGAAGACAAGATTCGCATATCTCATATGATTCAAAATCAAATAAGTCCAGTAATCCATCCTTATGGAGCTAGGATATGCGACTCTCATTTATGTGACCCAAGCGACAATGCCAGAGATATGTTTGGTTTATATCATTAGATTTGAACCGTTTGGTATTTATTTTATAGACTGGGGTTTCAAGATCTAGAAGATAGAGACCATGCACAAGGTGTGTACTACAAAAAAAACATATCATTTAAATAAACGGAACAACACTTGTCCTTTATTACAAATGAGAAACCTTTCTTGTCTAAACAAGAAACGAAGATAATGTTTTTAGTCAAGGTAGGCAATAACAACAGTCTTCTAGTTCTAATATAAGTCCAATGGGCAAAGATAAGGAATATGTCCCTACAGCGATGGTGGCAACCTTTGCTCCATTGCCTACCTGTAGGTCCACTTCGCTCTTTATCAATGATCTAGTCTTTCAAAGGCCCTGCACATTGGTACAAATGTGAGAAGCACAACTAGTATCTAATACCCAAGAAGATGAGATAGATAAATTGACTTCGATAACATGTATACCTGAGGCAGAAGTCTCACTTCTCTTCCATTTCACCTCTTCCAGGTATAGCATGCAGTTTCTCTTCCAATGCTCTGTCTCACCGCAGTGGAAGCATTCCCCTTCCTTAGACACCCCTGTTGGTGCAGTGGGCACCTAAGTCGAACCTAAGTTTTGATTATAGCAAACCATATAAAGTTAAGCTTATATTGTTATCTCACGAGCTAAATCAAGTGTGCAGAAAAGTCTCAATGCTGGAGCTGAAGGCTAGCGACACCCGGAGGAAGCCGCGGTGGTCGGGCGACACTCGAGTTACTTCGGAGGGAGCCGAAGGAATCGAGTGGAAGGCCGGAAGCAAAAGAGACACGTAAGTATCGAGGTAAGCTCGTGTGTGCGAGCGTAAGTGAGGTCGTATCCTCTTTACGGGGATGATCTTAGCCGACGATCCGACCCAAGACTTCCCATGGAAGGTCTATGTTGAGATCGGACAGCAAGTGGCCGTCGAATCCACTTATATTTTGAGCTAACTCTTTATTGTAGTCAAAAATCCTAGCCATCAGTTCAACCGGCCAGTTCAACCGGCGCCAGTTCAACCGGCCAGTTCAACCGGTGGTCAAAAATCAGCCTCGAGGAGTCAAGCTTTATCACCATTTTTCAAGGAGTTTTGTGCCCATTTGTGATTGGTTGAAGACCCATTCGTTGAGGGGCTTAAAGGCTATAAAAGGAGAGCCAAACCTAGGGTTTCATCCTCAATTCTAAGTGCTCAAAAGCCTCCATTACGCTGCAACTCTCCGACGACTCTACAACAACGAAGTGCTGCCAACAACCCTAGCTTAAAGTTTCTTTTGTTTAGTTGTTGGTATAATCTTAATTTGTTATTGCTTTCAATATTGCAATTCATTTTAATCGAGACTTTTCGTTGTATTTTACTTTAATAGAAGAGAGGGTTTGTCTCTCTATCTTTTTGCTTCGAAGGCTTTTGTAATCGTAAAACTCCTACCTCCAACGAGGACGAGTGTTTTAGTGAATTGCCCTCCGTACACGGTCTAGGACCGTTAGGGCCTTGGAGTAGTAGCCGAAGGCTACGAACCAAGTAAAAAAACTATTTGTCTCATTTAGTTTTTATTTACATTTCCGTTGCGTTTAATTGTCTATCGAACGATTTAAAAGAAAATTTTTATCGCTATTCACCCCCCCCCCCTCTAGCGATCCGCTTCGATCCAACAATTGGTATCAGAGCCGGGGGCGCTTAGATTTGGTGAAACCACCAATCTAACATTTTTTTTTACAGATTTATTTTTCGTTCATTTAAATTTTTCTCCCGCACTACTAATCCAAGACGAAGTCTTGGTACTCTTCGTTTGATTTTGTTTTGCAAGTATTCGCTTTTCGAGTAGCCGACGGTCAAACGGGCATAACTTTTCGTACAAGTTGACCCACAACACGGTCTACCTACCAAATCGAAGCCCTCGCAGAGATCTACACTTCTTACTGGGGTTTACCCCCGTAACAAGTTGCTTTCATCCTCAAAAATCGACGTTTAGTAGCCTTTCGGGGACATCAAAGGTTATGAGTACTTACTTTTTATTTAGTTTTCTATTTCTTTGCTTAACTTTCTATTTTTCATTTGTTTCTTTTTATTTCCCACACTACTAATCCAAGACGCAAGTCTTGGTACTTTCGTGTGTTTTTGTCGTTGCTAGGTCTTCTTTTTAGTCTCCTTGTTTTTTTTGTTCTAATGGCCCATCTCGAGGGTTTTAGCACCGTCCGACCTCCGTTTTACAACGGAGATGACTTCCGTTATTGGAAGGGTCGGATGGAATGCTTTCTCAAAACCCAAATCGAGATGTGGATCATAATCCAAACGGGTTTCACACTTCCGACTAATGAAGTGGGTGACTCCTTGGATTATGATCAATGGACCATTGCGACAAAATGACAAGTCGAAGCCGACGCCAAGGCAATACAAATCCTCCAATGCGGCTTGTCCAAGGAGGAGTTAAATCACGTCGGCCCCTTCATTAGCGCAAAGGACCTTTAAACAAAGCTGATCGAGTTACATAAAGGATCGGATCAAGCTAAGGTTTGCAAACGTGATTTGTTGTTCAATAAATTGTACACACTAAAAATGCAGGAACACGAGTCCGCGACGCAAATCCACGCCCGTGTCCAAGACATAGTCAACAACCTACACGCAATCGGGCAAAAGGTCGAAAATCGCGACCTTATAAGGTATGTTCTAAACTCTTTTCCGAGGACTACCTTGTGGGCATCCATGGTCGATGCCTACAAGGTCTCCAAGGACCTTTCTAAACTTAGATTAGATGAAGTCTTTTCGGATTTTGAATTACATGAGCAGTCCAACTCGGAACCCGAGAGGGGTATAGCCTTGTTTGCAGATTCAAAGAAGAAGAAAATCGCAAGCAAGCCACCACCAACCGAGGAGGAAGATGAGTCCGAAGAAGAAGTTGACCCGGAATTGACTGCCGAACTAATGAACCTAGCTCGAAGGATAGCCAAGGAACGAAAGCGAACCACAACTCGACCCAACCAAGGTAAGCCTAAAAGTTCTAATATTAAGTGTTATGAGTGTAACAGGTTTGGACATATAAAGTCCGAGTGCCCCAAGCTCAACCACCAAGCACCTAAGCACAAGAAGGCCCTCAATGCGACATGGGAAGAAGCGTCATCCGAAGAAGATGAAGACCACGTCTTCATGGCGAAATCGATTGAGTCCGACATGGAGACCGAACCTGAACTTGAGTAAGAACCTGAGGATGACTTGGACTACGAAGTTACCTTCAAGTCAAGCCACGGATACGCATCCGGTTCAAAAGATACCCTTAAGGTGAGTCGAACCTTATTTAATACTTTACATAATACGGTTAGGTTTTTGTCTAGGAAGTTAGCTAAGTCCGAGTCCAAGGTCGAGACCCTGGTTGAGGAAGTTAAACTCCTCAAACACGAGGTCTCCCTAACCTCTTCGACTAGTCGAGTTCAAGAGAAGGACTCAACTCGGGTTGAAAAACTCGAAGTTGAGAACTCACTCTTGAAAAGTCAAGTCAAAGATCTTAGGAATACGTTGGAATGGTTTACTTTGGGATCCAAAGGACTTGACCTCCTACTTGGGTCGCAAAGGGCCGTGTACAACAAGGCCAGACTAGGGTTTAGCTCAAACACCACCAATAAGTCGTATATGTCAATCATAAGTAGACATAAAAAATGTGTCCAAGCATGGATCCCTAAGACCACTTTGATTTGAACTCTAGGATCCAACTCGTACTGGGTTCCCAAGGACCAAATCCACTATGTGGATAGACCGAACCGATTCAATGGTCTAGGGGGAGCCAGTACAAAACATGTTTGTGTTTTAACTTAGAAATTGCATGCTTAGATTTTTTTTTTCTTTCGTGAACTCACTTAGAACACGTAAATAACCAACTAAAATCCTTCGAAAAGATTGAGCCTCGGGGAGCCTCTTTTCAAAAATAACTAGTTAGACGAGGAAATAATTTTAGGTGAGTCAAGTCATCATTTTCTTGAAAATGGCTTTGTCTAAGGAAGTGGTCGATGATCCGATAAAAGAAGGCCCCTGTGCCTCGCCACGACCTGGAAGCCATGATCTTGAAAAGGTAAACTTGACAAGCCTAGGGTCAAATCCAAATCTAACATTACTTAAACATAAATGCACTTAATCAACTTAATTGGAAGTCATCTCACAAAGAACACATAAGTATAACATGCTTGATCATATAGACTCCGGTGAGATGACCTAGGTTTAACAACTTACAACCAATTTTTTTTAAAAAAAATATAATAATCTAACATCCAATCCAACCACCTTGTGTGTAGGATCAATGGATGTTAGACAAATGTTGTTCCCTACACATGACCGGGATCAACTCAAATTCACAAGCTTCGATTCAAACGAACAAGGATCTAGCCTTTGGGAATAATGGCAAGCTCAAAATCATCGATCGTGATATCGAGCTTAACTCAATTTTGTTATTAAAAATGTATTACTTGTAGAAATTTTGAATATAACCTCGCTTAGCGTAAGCCAATTATGTGACAATAACTATAAGGTCGTATTTTTAGAAAATGAATGTGTAATTAAAACAAATAAAACAATAAAACAATACTCAAAGGAACTAGGACAAATAACATTTATACAATTAACTTAATCAAATCCTCACCAAATGTCTTATGACACAGAAGAGGAATCATGGTTGTGGCACCGACGACTTCACTGCACCCAAGACTCGGCCCACAAGATGAGTCGAGTGGCTTAGTCGAGGCTTACCCAACCTCAACAACTTGGTTAATAAAATCAGAATGCTTGTCAACAAGGAAAACAACCTAGGACACAACACAAGTTAACTAACCAAGAACGAACCTCAAGTGTACTTGAGCTCCCGTGATATGGATCTATTCGATTCACATGGAGCCAAGTCACTCAATAAAGTCAATATTGCTTAGTCATAATTGATTTACTACTCCAGTTTACTCGGGTTAGGTTCATCAAACATAAAAATGATACCCTAGATCAATTAATCAATTTATTCAAATTAATCGAGAATCAAAAACCTTAAGGTTAAAAGAATTAGAAGCATCATGGTGGTGAATTTGAAAATCAAAGGTTCACCGACTTCAGAACCTAAACGGATACCACCATGAATTCTCTTGCCCTAGGACCCTCAACAAAATGGCCTAGTGGAGCGAAAACCAACTCTACAAGAAGCCGCTTAGGACCATGTCAACTAATACGACCTACCCGATAGGTTTTGGGCGTGAGTACGACATGCTATGTCCAAAATAGAATCCTTATGGTAAAGAGGCACCTTAAGACCTCATACGAGATTTATCACGATAAAATACCTAACATCAAGTACTTTAGGTATTTGGGTGTAAGGTACATATCCTAAACACTAAGGATTACCTAGGGAAATTTACATCCAAAACCACGAATGAATCTTTCTAGGATACTCACTACAAGTCGAGCTTATAGAGTATATAACCACGACACCCTTAGAGTCGAGGAGACTATCAATGTAGTATTTGATGAAGGACATGAACCTACAAAACCCCGCAACCCCAATTAGAGCCGATTCATACTAGACCTAACTCGATCCGAGATCAGTCTAGTGTTAATCCTAACCTAAGTCAACCAAGTCACTTGATCAAGTGATAGATGACTCAACCAAACTAATGTTCAACCAAGTCACCCCATTGATCAAGCATTAGGTGACACAAACCCAACCCAATCTAGGATTCAGACTAACCACCCTATCGATCAAGTGATAGGAGATCCTAATCTAGGAGTTCGAACTAGAGCATCCTATAGGAACCTTAGTCAAATTTCCTTAATTTCAAAGATAGAACTCCAAATCAATTGAACAAGCTCTTCTTGATCCCGATTGGATTATTGCAATGCAAGAAGAGCTAGCTCAATTTACTAGGAATGAAGTGTGGAATTAGTACCACAACATAAAGACAAAACGATAATTTGAACAAGGTGTTTGTTTAAAAATAATTTTGATGATAAAGGTGAAGTAGTTAGAAACAAGGCTAGGTTAGTCGACAAAGGGTTTAGTCAAGTCGAAGGCTTAGATTACGCGAAACCTATGCCCCAAGAGCTAGACTCGAATCCATTCGAATGTTGCTAGCTTATGCCGCTTTATCGAGGATTTAAGCCGAAATGGATGTTAAGTCGGCATTCTTAAATGGATATATTAAAGAAGAAGTTTATGTTAGCCAACCCCCCGGATTCGAAAATCTAGATAAACCCGACCATGTTCTAAAACTTAAGAAAGCTCTCTATGGACTTAAACAAGCTCCTCGAGCTTGGTACGAGAGACTTTCAATCCATCTTAAGTCAAAAGGGTTTAACCAAGGCTTAGTTGACCCAACTCTCTTTGTAAAAATCTTAGGTAAAGAAATATTCAAAGCTCAAATTTACGTAGACGATATAATTTTTGGAACCTCTAACTCAGCCTTACTAAACGAGTTCGTTTCACTCATGGAAAGTGAGTTTGAAATGAACTTGGTAGAGTTATGTTTCTTTTTAGGTCTACAAATTAAACAAACTAAGGATGGTATATACCTATATCAACAAAAATACACTAAGGAGTTAATTAAAAGATTTGGAATGCAAGATGCTAAGATAATAAACACCCCAATGGCGATTAATGTTAACATAGGAGAAGACCTAGAAAGTAAGTCCATTGACTTAAAGTACTATAGGAGAGCGATAGAAAGTCTCCTATACTTAACTGCGAGTCGACCCGACATCCTATTCGCAGTAAGTATGTGCGCCAGGTTTCAAACCTGTGTTAAGGAGTCTCACCTAACCCTAGTTAAGCGTATCCTTAGATATCTTAAGGGTACACTTAACGTTGGTATTTGGTACCCTAGATCTACGGAGTTCGAACTAATCGGCTACTCCGATTCGGATTATGCCGGTAGTAAACTCGATAGAAAGAGCACGAGTGGTTGTTGTCAACTACTCGGCTCAAGTCTAGTGAGTTGGTGCAGTAGGAAGCAACATTGTGTTGCCTTATCTACCGCCGAAACCAAATACGTTGCGATGGGTGAGTGTGTAACTCAGCTTCTTTGGATGAAGCACACTCTCCGAGACTTTAGGTTGGACTTCACCAAAACTAACATTTTTGTAGACAACATAAGTTCGATAAATCTAACTAAGAACCCTATATGCCATTCAAGGACAAAGCATATAGAGGTAAAACACCATTCATTCGAGAACATGTAGCCAACGGCTCCATACAACTCGAATATGTTGACTCGAAGTCTAACCTAGCAGACATATTTACTAAACCACTACCCGAAGCCGAATTTAGTCTCTTGAGACGAAGATTAGGCATGTGCGTAATAGAATAAGAACTTGCAAATTATATTTTCTTACTACTATTTCTTACTTTTTTTTCATGGAACTAGCATAGGACATACCTTAGATATCATGCACCTATAGATTTAAGGAGCCAATACATCTCACAACACATAGGACTAATGTGTTTGTGTACTTAGCCACGTAGATGGGCGTGAGATGTTAGGACCTTACTCCTGGTTCCAGATGTAGAGCTAGTGCATCGCTATGAACCACGGAGTATAATCATACTGACTCTGACCATGACTGGTTGATCCTTCATATCAATCAAGCCAAATATGATTCGAACATTTTATAGATGAACTTATTTTCAGTATATTATTTTTAAAAATAAAAATATGGAACATGATTGGACTTTAAATTTAACATTTATTTTGTTTTCCACACACCCCTTACTCTTTTCGATATACGGCAAAAGGGGGAGAAAAAGGAGAAAAAGGACAAAAGTTAAGGGGTCAAAAAATTTTTTTTGATAACTTAACTCTTACTTCATAATTAAACAAAAAGTTAACTTTAAGTTTTGAAAACTTATTTAACTTTTAACAAAAGTCCAAGGCTAAGAAATCATTTGGTTTCTTAACTTAAAACTTATTTTAAACACTATGGCCAATATTAAGTAATTTCGGTTACTTAATTCTTTTTCTTAGTAGCACATATCAAGGGGGAGAGTTAAAACCCTTTCTCAAGTACTCACCCTCGGTCAAGGGGGAGGATTCCTCAAGGGGGAGCACTTGAAAAAGAATTTTTATATACTCCTACTCATTCATGCATAATCTCATACTTATTTTTGTCTTAACTTTGTATGTGGGTTTGCCATAAATCAAAAAGGGGGAGTGTTGGGTTTCCGGCACCGCGGCGTGTGTGTTCAATCATGTTTCGCAAACATGAACACAGCGGAAGCAATAAAAATAATAAATCTATATTTATTACAACACACACAACACACGCATGCATATTACAACAAGTGTATACATAACCGTAAATTTAAATTTGCAATAAAAGGAAATTTAACTACGTTATACCTTTCGTATGACGTGTAGCGGGAACGGCATCAACCGGAACGATCCTCGCTAGAATCGTCTCTATCCGTATCCACGCCGAGTTCCTCGGGATGACTTCGCTAAGCCACGAGCTTCGTCTTCGTATGGGTTACTAGCCTCGTGTTGAAGACGACGTGATCGAGAGATGATCACGATCCGAATCCAAATTCGGATCCTAATACGAGTTCTCAAAACTCGCTTCTCCGGAGAGGTATTCGTCAACCAATTGAGGAATCCTTCGTCCTCCACCTCAGAGGATTACCGGAGATCGAATCCCCGGTAAGTTAGCCGCTGTCGGAGCTCTAACCGTCGTCCAAACGACGCTCTGACGAGAGGAGAAGAAGCTGTCCAGAAAACTGGACAGCTTGGTGGAGGAGTAGGCGCCGGCCAAAACAAGGAAGCCAAGTGCTCACCTTTTCACCGAGGCCTAGGAAGATCACCGGAGGGTTGCCGGAGGATCACCGGCTAAAGCTTGGACGCCGGCAAAGAGCTGGTCGGCGGCTCAAGGGTTGGGTGGCAATGGAGTTGACGCCAACAAGAGGAAGAGGGGTTGGGCGGCCAAGCTAGGGTTTTTGGATTAGGGCTTAATTATCCATTAAGCCCTCTTTTATAGAGAACTAATTCTCTTAATGGTTATTAAATCATAACCATTAGGCCCGTTAACCCGCTCCATTAAGATAAGTTAAAATAAACCAAACCATGATGGTTTATTTTAAGTTAAAACGAACCGAACCAACTTTTGGTTCATTCGTTTAAAATAAACCAAACCCTTTGGTTTATTCTCCTCCATTGGATTAGAACCAAACCATTTTGGTTCATCCATTACGTCTTCATAAGACTCAGCCCATCCACGCTTCCACTGCGACTGAAACGATTTCATTCTCGCTTTATGTTTGGTCCAACCAAACCTAGTTTCTCTCGGTCTGAGAATCCCATTCTCAAGCTCGTTTTAAATCCTTTGGATTACGCTCATTGTGCGTGTGACCAAATAGGTTCTCGGTTTATGTTGGCCGTCTATAATTAACCATTAATTATAGAACGATCATGAGTGGCACCTAGTAGTACATCATGATCCCCAATTAACCGAAAAGATCAACGATTGATCCGTAACTATTTCAAATCCTTCAAGCTCGAATGATTCGCCACTTCACTCATCTTATACCCACTTGGTTCTGTGACATGGTCTATTGTGTCGCCCCACTATGCCGACTACGCCACACCTAGCCCAAGTATCATTTCCTCGTCCTACGGATTCTAGTTACTCCACATGTATCGAAGAGTACCTTACTCTAAACATGTAATGCTTTGGCCAAAGACTTTAGTAACAATCGACGAGAGGCCATGGGTATACATCTCCTCGCAAGGAGTGGTGAATCCTTTATAGGCTATTCAAACACCTTCGATCACTTCGACTTATACCCAATCATCCCGGGTCCACATCTCCTTAGAGATGTTTGCTTAAGATGTCAAAGCATAAGTCTCCCTGATCAAGATGACTTGAATACCGCAAGTCAAAGGAACATCGCACTTAAGCCACAGTAAGAACTTCATTGACATATCTATATATGCAGAGAACCATATGAAGTCTTACGGCTGGTCACTCCAATGAACTAGTTACCATAACTAGCATCCACGATTAACTCCGGACATCACTATGTCTCCGGCTAGTGAGAATCAGCTGCTTGGATACACCAAGGAGTATACCTCGTGCTAGTCTCGACAGAATTGATGGTGTCCAAATCCATCAATTCATCGACTAGGGATAATTCCGATACATCACAATTACACATGTAGAGATACTCACTAGTTGTGATCCAATCACAAATTCTCTCATGATGTGAATCGCATCGTGGACATTCAGTAAATGAGTTTAAGATTCAATCAAATACATGAAACATGTATACTCAAATAGTGAATCTTCATTTATCATATAAATGGTTCATACATAAGGCGATTGCCTTAGGACATCTCTCATATATTACTAACAGGGAGATTGTTGGTGCAGTGGGCACCTAAGTCGAACCTAAGTTTTGATTATAGCAAACGATATAAAGTTAAGCTTATATTGTTATCTCACGAGCTAAATCAAGTGTGCAGAAAAGTCTCAATGCTGGAGCTGAAGGCTAGCGACACCCGGAGGAAGCCGCGGTGGTCGGGCGACACTCGAGTTACTTCGGAGGGAGCCGAAGGAATCAAGTGGAAGGCTGGAAGCAAAAGCGACACGTAAGTATTGAGGTAAGCTCATGTGTGCGAGCGTAAGTGATGTCGTATCCTCTTTACGGGGATGATCTTAGCCGACGATCCGACCCAAGACTTCCCATGGAAGGTCTATGTTGAGATCGGACGGCAAGTGGCCGTCGAATCCACTTATATTTTGAGCTAACTCTTTATTGTAGTCAAAAATCCTGGCCATCAGTTCAACCGCCGCCAACTCGCGCCTCAATCGCCGCTTCAACCGGTGGTCAAAAATCAGCCTCGAGGAGTCAAGCTTTATCACCATTTTTCAAGGAGTTTTGTGCTCATTTGTGATTGGTTGAAGACCCATTCGTTGAGGGGCTTAAAGGCTATAAAAGGAGGGCCAAACCTAGGGTTTCATCCTCAATTCTAAGTACTCAAAAGCCTCCGTTACGCTCCAACTCTCTGACGACTCTACAACAACGAAGTGCTGCCAACAACCCTAGCTTAAAGTTTCTTTTGTTTAGTTGTTGGTATAATCTTAATTTGTTATTGCTTTCAATATTGCAATTCTTTTTAATCGAGGCTTTTTGTTACATTTTACTTTAATAGAAGAGAGGGTTTGTCTCTCTATCTTTTTGCTTCGAAGGCTTTTGTAATCGTAAAACTCCTACCTCCAACGAGGAGGAGTGTTTTAGTGAATTGCCCTCCATACATGGTCTAGGACCGTTAGGGCCTTGGAGTAGTAGCCGAAGGCTACGAACCAAGTAAAAAAAACTATTTGTCTCATTTAGTTTTTATTTACATTTTCGCTGCGTTTAATTGTCTATCGAACGATTTAAAAGAAAATTATTATCGCTATTCACCCCCCCCCTCTAGCGATCCGCTTCGATCCAACAACCCCTCCTTTAGGTTTTAATGCATTTGCCTTTGCCTTTAGCTTGGGTCTTACCCTTACCTTTAGGCTTCTGCTTGCCTTTTCCTTTGCCTTTGTTCACCATCAAAATGGTACCTGGCTTTTCCTTCTTAAGGTTGAGTTCAACAATTTGTAACATACTCAACAACTCAGGTAAAGGCTTGTCAATTTTATTCATGTTGTAGTTCATGACAAATTGACTGTAGCCTTATGACAATGACTGAAGAATAAGGTCAGTGGCCAGCTCTTGGCCCAATGGAAATCCCAATCTCTGTAGGTTCTCAACGTACCCAATCATCTTGAGTACATGAATGCCTACGGGAGTTTCTTCTTGTATTTTGCATTGAAATAAGGCCTTTGATACTTCGTATCTCTTGTGCCTTGCTTGTCCCTGATATAGTTGTTTCACATGCTCAACCATACCATAGGCATCCATGTTCTCATGTTGTTTTTGAAGCTCAGAGGTTATGGTGGCAAGCATAATGCATGACACATCCAATGTGTCATCTTGATGCTTCTTATAAGCATCCTTGTAAGCACGAGTGGTCGTAGGGGTGGGTGGTTCAGGAATGGACTGCTCTAGGACATACAATTTGCGTTCTTGCTTAAGGACTATCCTTAAGTTCCTATACCAGTCCAGGAAATTAGCTCCAGTGAGCTTATCCTTATCAAGGACAGATCGCAAAGAGAGTGTGTTCGATGTATTTGACGACATGGTGATCTACAATACAGAAATGCAGAAATGTATCATATTTCAGTCATTTAATTAGGCCTTTAACTAAATGATTCTCCCACTGGTCATAAAGTGGGACAAGATCCATATTATATCGCATCTTGAGTTAGCTTTTGCTAATCGCCCAAGACTCGTATAAGTTAGGTAGGTAACTTGTACCAATTACATCTAATGTAACTCTTGTATATCTATATGAACAACATTATTTGTTCATTGTGCCCATCACATGAGATGTCTTTCTAAATTACCACTCATCTTGAGTTAGCTTTGGCTAATCGCCCAAGATTTGTATAATGTAGGTAGATATCCCGTATGAACTATTCCTCTAAGTTCATCAATCTAATTGAGAGAGCTTAGTTAAATCAAACCCAAGGTTTAATAGGCGAACATCATGATTGTCCTGTCATACTTTACCGAGGTAAATCGACTCACTTTGCTTTGGCAAATGTGCTACGATTGAACAAGGAAATAGTAAGTATTAAACTCTAGTAGGCATATAATAAGTGACCTAATTATTGTGACAACTAACTACGCATGCATCAAATATACAAGCATCACATGCATCATATATACAAGCATCACATGTATCACATACACACATAGAAAATAATGTGACATGGTTATGTTCTGAATCTACGATCTTCTCAAGCCAATGAGAAGAGCGAATGGTTAACCTAGGGATGACATCTTCTCCAAGTACTTCATTCGGTCATCCTGTGTTGTCGGCATCCTCCTTGTAACTTCAACCTTCAATTGACTTTTCATTTCTTTATTTTGTACATTACAAAATAAGAACACTCGAGTTACATTCGAGTCTAAGTCTATTTTACAACCAGGAAAATAGAGATAAAGACACGACATGCAGGTCGTATTTATGAATTACAACATGCACATACAACACACAACCACAATCACATTGGGTCCTAAGCCATAACAATGCACCACGCACCATATCATTCATAATGATGTAATTTTATAAAATTTATTATGAATACACACATGAATTTTAAGATGCTTCACCGATAAGCCACAATGCCATGGCGGTCCTGCTAGCCAGTTAGCGGGCAGGGTCAAGGGGCAACGTCCCTTGCAGGGCCACAGGGGGCAGCGTCCCCGAAGCAAAATTTTATTTTCAACTCAACTCCTTGAATTGAGTTGCTGCCCTTAGTCCATCAATATGAACCCAAGACCCTCATTTCCGGAGTGTCCTGTATTCAACACAGTGTGGTCGTGCTAATTGGCACGACCATTCTGGGGTGATTGATGCACGCGATCGTGACCTCAAATCTCACGACGAAGGCCATCGAGGACTCGAAGCACGCGCTCATGCTCAACGCCCGCAAGTGCACAGATGTCATCAAGTAATAAAAGATTATCGATCCCACAAGGACTGAGATTCGAATATCGATATGTTCAGTGGTTGAAATTGTTCGGAAGTAAAACTCTAAGAGGTATCAACTTGTGAGGGTTGTCGATGGACTATACTCTATACGGTGTCACATGGAGGAAGAAGGGAGCATGGCGAGGTCTTCAAAGGTGATTCTAGGACTTTGGTTTCGCTTGTGTGTCGCAAAATAATGCTGTAAATTGGCGTTGTCTAAACGTTTAGCTATAGTTTTGTGGAAGGGATATCATACACTCTCCCGATGAGCCACCGCATCTACCGGGAGCTATCTCCGCCTAAAAGGACAGGATAGATGGTACGAGGATGCCGAATCAATCTCTATGATGAACCTTTTCCGATTCAATCGCATCCTTCTACCCATGGTTATAGGAGATCTGGTTTACCCCTAGGTTCCTTGTATAAAATCCCCTAAATCTCAGATACGAGGGATGTCACCCCTCGTATCGCCTAAGCATAGCAGGTAGAAAACCAAACACGCATAGATATAGTATAAACAACTTCCAATCGCCAAATTAAATTCAAAGACAGAATCTAACATGAACCAACATGTAATGTGCACACAAGCTACTCCCTAATCCTAGAATCAGAAGGACTACTCCATGCATATAAATGAGGAATCACAAAGCATGTACATGTTCGAATATATCAGAGATAAAACGCAAGAACAAAGGATTACAATGCTTTCGTGGTCTTCTCTTTGGCATTGAAGTACAAAGCGTGGACCTCCGATGGCGTTTCTTCTCTGTGTTGCGAGGTCCCGAAGCTTTTTAGGGCTTCGGTGTGCCTTCCTAGCCGTCGTGCCTCTTCCTTAGGGTTTGGGAAGAGCCATCCTTATATAGACACCACCTCGGACAATTGAAAAATCTAAAAAAATCCCTAGTCGCGCAAATCTGGTGGGTCGCCACACGGGCATGTGTTTCCACACGGCCAAGCCATGTGCAGCCATGGGGTGGTTGATCTCGCCCATTGGACACGGCCGTGTGTAGCCACATGCCCTAGCCATGTCCCACTCTACATCTAGCTGTAAAATGTCCTTCTTTTGCTCTGAAAGTGTGGCTTTTCACCTAAAATGTTAACCTGCACACAAAAGTACAAAGAGCAGACCTCCAAAGCAGAAAATAGGAAATGTATGCATAATAGAGTGACATATACATGAAAACTAACATAAAACGTAATGATATGTGAGCGAAAACTACTCCTAAAACTTTATATGTTTGCCTCACATCACTTCCCCCAGACTTAAATCTTTGCTTGTCCTCAAGCAAACCTCAGTGCCATAAAATTTAAAAAGACATTGTTCCATACTTAGCATGTTAACTAAATTTATCAAGTGGTATTTACAATCAAAGAAAAATAAATATGTTATAAAAATTCACTAAGTTAGCTCCTCGTGCTCATGCTAATCGAATCATTCTTAGGGGATGGTTGTTCCATGGTGAGTTAAGTCATCACCCCATAGCTTTCATAAGGTTTCCAGCTCTTAGGCACTTACCTTTCCAAAGCGAGGGTCGTTCTCTAGATCTAGCATAAAGTCTCAAAGGCGTGCTCATTATTGAGAGAAATTGGTAGGTGTTTCCCCAGTAACCTAACTCGGTCTCAAAGGGGCACCTAGCCATTTCCACCCACGACAACTGTTTTTTTATCCCTCATAATCTTCTCTCTCTCTCTCTCTTTTTTCTTTCCTTTTTCTTTGTTTTCTTTTTCATCTTTTTCTCTTTTTCTCTTTTTTTTCTTCTCACTGGGATTTTGATTTTTCCAAATGGGCTTACACAATCCGAGCATCTCCAGTAACTAAAATGCTAAACCTAGAGTCACCTATGGATTCCAAAGTACTAGACTACTGAAATGAATCATAACTAGGTATGTATTAGATTATCCCTTTCAGAATGTTCGACATGTGTAAGTGTAAGTCTAGAACATTAATTAGAGCGAATAAAATAAAATACCATGAGATAAATGAAGTTAAGCTACCTATGGGAACAACTCATGTAAGCAACTTTTTAAAAATACTACTGAGGCAGCTTTACAGATAACAAAAACTAAGTACTGCAGGAAACTCAAAAACCCATGCATGAATAAATGAATGAAAATACCGGAAAAGAAACTACTGCTAGGAAATAAACAAAATAAACTTTGGGGGTCCTCCCCCCAGACATAAACGAAAATATACCTCTAGTATGGTGGACGAGGTGGAAAGTCTGGGAGCCTTGGCATCTCGGGATCTTGGGAGAACTTGCTGTTGAGCCGCTGATGCCACATGTATATGTGGTCGATCTGGGAGCTGGTGGATACAGCGGCTGCTCGATGCTCCTCCTCCCTGGCCCACTGTCCCAGCTGGGCATGCATGTGCTGCAACATCTCCTGGCGGTAGGCGGCCTCATCCTGGTGAGGAGCACCCTCCTCCTGAAAGTATATGCGGGCCTCGTCATATAACTCCTCAGCCCACTAGAAGTGCTCCCGGAAGCCCTGGAACTCCACCTACGTGTAGGCACTCTTCTCCTCCCATCGATGCCTCTGCGTCTGTTGCTCGGTGTATATGTCATCTAGGCACGATCGGAACTCTGAGAAATCATAGGCCGACATACCTGGATCCTGCTCAAAGGTGGAAAAATATGGTGGTGTAGGTGCAGACTCATGTCCGCATGGACTAGGTGGGCTCCTATGTATGTGTGGACTGGAGGGAGAGTGATGTAAACGGGGAGAGATGGGCACCGATGTGGGTGGTATCAGGTCCAAGCGCCAGTTGGCGCGTGTAGTGATGGTAGTATGATCAGGGTCGGGGAGCCTAAGGGTCATCAGATTTTTCCTTACAAAGAATAAGGAGTGTCCTTCTCTCACAATCATCTTCATGACCATGCACACTCCTAGGTCGATCCTAGGGCTCCCCTCTATACTATCTAATGTAGTGTAATCGTACCCCATCCTATGGCAAATGTGGGTAAGTATGCCCCCCATATTAATCTCTCCTCGTGCTGCTTTTCCCATCTTCACTAAGTGTCTGATGAAGTGGGACCCTACATTGATGCTACTCATTTCTTGTAGCATGTCCCAGAGGCAAAGCAGCTTGCTAGCTCTAATTACACCGTCACTCTCTCCACGACCAAATATAGTACTAGCCATGATTCGGTGGAGGTATCGGAAGATAGGGTTTTGGAGGCGCGATGCTTTGGCCCTAGAAGGGCCATAAGCGTGCTCCCCCATCAACTCGGTCCAAAATACCAGAGCGTTGAACCCAATAGGGATTCTTCTCTCTCCCCCACTCGGCATGCCAAAGCATGAGTTCCATTGGTGAAGGGTCCACTCATGCTCAATATTAAAAATCCTAAAAGTTATCCTACCCTCTTCGCTCTCTCTACCCATTAAAATTTCCGCCTCTAAGGAACTTAAAAATTCTAGAACTATCCTAGGATAGGTTGGGTGCCTTATTCCCATCATATCTTCCCACCCCATTTTTGCAAATAGGGCTTGAATATCACCCAAGAACCCTAAAGACTCTAGTAAATCTTCATCTAAGTACCTAGTAGCAGTGAGTTTACGAGTAGAAAACATATTATATCTATCTCTATGTTCATTATTGCGAAAAAGAAGAGTGGGTAGGGCATTACCCTCCTCCGGAGCTTGAGGGGCATCGGCTCTCCTTGTTCGTCGCTCCGAAGCACCGAATCGAGGTGCTACATGCTTGGTCCTCCTCATCCTTGCTTCTTTTGGCTTCCTTTGAGGTTAAGAGTGCTTCTAGATGGCGGGGAAGATGAATCCACATGGCTAGGGAAAGAGCACTCGAAGCACACGGTGCAAATCAAGTGAAAACACACAGCTTACCCCTTTTAACCTTGTGCGACATGACCATGTGAAAACACACGGCCAAGCCATGTGCACCTCGGGTCAGTTGGGCACGGTCATGGGAAAACACATGGCTAGGCCGTGTGTCCCCATTTTTCTTCCTATTTTGCGTTATGGTTCGAATCTCCTTATACACTTCGCCGTGTAGGATAATATGGATTTTATTTTTACCTAGCGAAGTTCTTTTCTAGTCCTAATTATAAATGAGATGGAAATTAAAATTAAAATTAAATAAATGCATGCAATACAATCAAGGGGAAATCTAAAAACTAAACTTGGGTTGACTCCCAAGAAGCGCTTTGTTTAAGTTCGTTTAGCTCGACCGCACTCCACTATCAACTTGGCTCTGGAGGTTCAGTGAACCTCCATTCATTCGTCTCGGAAGCTTCATCTGGTGGTTCCGGCTTCATTCTGCTAAACGTGAAGTCGTCGAGGTAGGGGGCTCTGTGCTCCAAAAGGCTGAAGAGGATGATCTCCCCATCTACCTCTAGGGAGATCTGGTGTGCCTTTACATCTATGCACGCCCCTGCAGTTGCTAGAAAAGGCCTTCCCAGAATGATGGAATTCTGGAGATTTGGTCCTGTGTCCAGTATGATGAAGTCCATGGGTATCACAAAATCCTCAATCACCACAGGCATGTGTACTAGCAAGCTGATGGGTTCCTTGACTGAGTCATCCCCCATATGAATACCAAGATTCACTAGTTGGAGCCCATTCAGTCCCATCTTCAGATAGTATGTGTAAAGCATCACATTGACTGATGACTCCAAGTCGCATAGAGCTTCATCGAAGCTCTCCCCATAAATTAAGCAGGGGATAACAAATTCACTAGGGTTCTCAAGATGTAGTGGAGTCTTATATTCAATTTTAGCTTAGTCAGGTAGGGTGGTAATCATGGTTGCACACCCCTTGGTGAATTTGCTACTCTGCCCCACTCCTTCCTCTTTATCTTGACTCACCGAAGTGCTCTTCACAGGTTGCGGCACGGTTTGGCCTATCTGGGCCACTTGCGTCTCCAACATCCTGGTGTGACTTGCAAGGCCATCAATGGTGGTCTTCAAGTCCCTGAGTGATTCTTCAGACTTCTGATGTTAGTGACGAAATTCCTCATTGGCCTTAGTTTGGGTAGCAATGAAGTCCTCCATCATCAGTTCTAGTCTGGACTTCTGTGGTCGCTGCCCATTGCCCTGCTGCTTTCCATACCCCCCTGATGGTTATGAGTTTCCTGAGTTATTCTTATAGGAGACATTCGAGTGATTCCTCTATCCGGGATTGTAGGTATTGGAGTATGGGTTATTGGGCCATTGGTCGTAGTCCCCAACCACGTCAATATGCTCAATCTGCTCCTCTGACGTTCCCTTCCCTCCATAATGGTCCTCTCGATACATTGTCGCTCCCTCTCCAAAGTCAATGGCCGCACATGTAGATGAAGGATTCATAGATTCGAATCGTCTACTTAGCGCTTCCATCCTTGCTTCCAGGTTGTCCATGGAGTTGACAATGTATCGTCCCACTACAGGCGTAGGTTGACCACGTTTGGAAGCCCATTGATGGTGGTTCTGGGCCACCTCTTCTATCAGCTCCTCTGTCTTCTCTATGGTCTTGTTCATCAGTGCTCCTCCTGCAGTAGAATCTAGGGACATTTTCATGGTGTATGCGATCCCATTGTAGAAGATGTGGATCACCAGCCACCTCTCCGATCCGTGATGGGGGCATTGGTAGAGTAGCCCTTTGTAGCGATCCCAAACTTCGAATAAGGACTCCCCCTCCTTCTGGTGGAAGCTCGTGATGAGATGGCGCATGTGAGAAGTCTTGCTTGGTGGGAAGTATTTGTTCAGAAACTGCTGCTCACATTGCTCCCATGTAGTGATGCTCCCCGAAGGTAAGGAGTGAAGCCATGCCTTAGCCTTATCCCGCAATGAGAATGGGAATAGGCTCAGGCGGATCGCGTCAGTAGGGACTCCGTTCATTTTCATTGTTGAGCAGATTTCTAAAAATGCCTCAAGGTGTCGGTTCGGGTCTTCAGTCGTAGCTCCCCCGAATTGACTCTGCTGGACCATATGTATAAGTGTCAGTTTCAGCTCAAAGTTATTTGCCGAAATAGATGGTCCAACTATACTCAGCCTAAATCCTCTATCCCTAGGAGCTGCATAGTCCTGCAAAGGTCGGCTACCTATGTTCACTTCGGATGTGGCTTGATCCTCCATCCTTCGCTGCTCTGCTTTTCCGGCGATGAAAGGTTCGCTCGATTTCTAAGTCGATCGGAATTAGGCCTTCTGATCCTAAGCGTCTAAGCATACGACGAACCAAGCCACAAAAATTTAGAGTGCTACCTAATCCTAAGAGGCAGAAAAATAAAACAATCTAGATAATAAAACCTAAGATGCAATAATGAAATAGAAAACTACTGCTAAAAATAAATTAAAAAAAACTAAAAATTAAAAACTAAATCTAAATGTGGAAAATATAACACTAAAGTAACTTAAGCAAACTAGAAAGAAAATAAAACAAGTAAATAAATCAAATCCTAAGTCCGATCCAATTTTTCACTATTCGGTTCGATATCGAATTGATCAGTCCCCGACAACGGCACCAAAAACTTGATGCACGCGATCGCGACCTCAAATCTCACGACAGAGGCTGTCGAGGACTCAAAGCGCGCACTCACGCTTAACGCTCGCAACTGCATGGATGTCGTTAAGTAATAAAAGATTATCGATCCCACAGGGACTGAGATTCGAATATCGATATGTTCAGTAGTTGAAATTGTTCAGAAGTAAAACTCTAAGAGGTTTCGACTTGTGAGGGTTGTCGGTGGACTATACTCTGTACGGTGTCACATGGATGAAGAAGGGAGCATGCTGAGGTCTTCAAAGGTGATTCTAGGACTTTGGTTTCGCTTGTGTGTCGCAAAACAATACTATAAATTGGCATTGTCTTGACGTTTAGCTATGGTTTTGTGGAAGGGACATTATATTCTCTCCCGATGAGTCACCGCATCTACCGAGAGCTATCTCCTCCTAAAAGGACGGGATAGATGGTACAAGGATGATGAATCAATTCCTACGATAAATCATTTCAGGTTCAATCACATTCTTTTACCCACGGTTACAGGAGATCAGGTTTACCCCTAGGTTCCTTGTATAAAATCCCCTAAATCTTAGATACAAAGGCTGTCAACCCTCGTATCGCCTAAGCGCAGCAAGTAGAAAACCAAACACGCATAGATATAGTATAAACAACTTCCAATCGCCAAATTAAATTCAAAGACAGAATCTAACATGAACCAACATGTAATGTGCACACAAGCTACTCCCTAATCCTAGAATCAAAAGGACTACTCCATGTATATAAAGGAGGAATCACAAAGCATGTACATGTTCGAATATATTAGAGATAAAACGCAAGAACAAAGGATTAAAATGCTTTCTGGTCTTCTCTCCGGCGTTGAAGTGCAAAGCGTGGACCTCCAACGGTGTTTCTCCACCCCATTGCGAGTTCTCGAAGCTTTTATGGGCTTCGGTGTGCCGTCCTAACCATCGTGCCTCCTCCTTAGGGTTTGGGTGGAGCCATCCTTATATAGACACCACCTCGGACCGCTATAAAATTCGAAAAATGCCCTAGTCGCGCAAATCTAGTGGGTTGTCACATGTCCTAGCCGTGTGCAGCAATGGGGTGGCTGATCTCGCCCATTGGACACGACCGTGTGTAGCCACATGCCCTGACCGTGTCCCACTCTGCGTCTAGCTGCAAAATGTCCTTCTTTTGCTCTGAAAGTGCTCCTTTTTCACCCGAAATGCTAACTTGCACACAAAAGTACAAAGAGCAGACCTCCAAACTAGAAAATAGGAAATGCGTACAAAATAGAGTGACATATGAATGAAAACTAACATAAAATGTAATGAGATATGAGCGAAAACTACTCCTAAAACCCTATATGTTTTGCTCACATCAGTGATCAGAGGCGCCCACGGCTAGGCCATGTTTTTCAACATGGGTTGGTCGTGTTCAACCCTGTTTTTGCCCCTTATCAACATTCTAAGCCTAAAATTCGTGTACCCATAATTCACATGTTTTACATCTCATAGAAAACATGAAAATCAAAATTTATATCACATATAAATCATCATAATGAAATATACATTTTGTAAGTGGCTCTGATACCATTGTTGGGAAATTCGGATTTTGACATTCACAATATCACGGGCGAAATACTTCGTACAACCGCAACGTAAACAAAAATTACAAACCGGATCCCTCCAGAGATCCATGAAAAATATATAAATCATTTTCTTTAATCTAGATATTATCTAGAAGAAGAAATATACCTTTGATGCGAGCCCTTCGCAATCCCGCTAATCCAAATGCAGTCGTATCTCAATACGGTAAGGACAATCATATCTCTAAGGTATCCACACGAACCATATCTTGGAGATGGAGATAACACCTTTGGTTGTGCTAGAAATTAAAACAAAGGCTCTCCACAAAAGAGGAAGAAGGAAAATTGGGATGCAATGATAAAATTGAGATCACATCTCCACGTTAAGGAGATTTCTCAAATCCCCTTCATCATGCATTAATCCACATTTACATGCATTAACCCATTTGCATGCAATAAATTACATTTGCATGCATTAACCCCATTTGCATGCAACATTGGAAGGCTTTTGAAATCCCACAATGTTAAGGAGCCTTTTGGAATTCCATTTCATGCAATGTTAAGGAGATTTCTCAAATCTCATTTGCATGCATTAAATCTCATTTGCATGCAATAACTCCTATTTGCATCCATGATTAATCATCATTAATCATGCTAACCTTCTTCAATTGATTTTAGTTGAGTCTGACTCAAGTTAAACCAATTTGAGTCCAACTCAAGTTTGGCCAAGTAATGAGTCTAACTCATTCTAGTCCATTCAATTAACTAATGATTCATTTAGTCAAACTAAGATGAACACTTCTCTAAAATATGTTCTTTGTGTGTGACCCTATAGGCTCTTATAACTTTGGTAATGTATCTAAAATCATTTTAGATACATAAGCAATGAGCAACATCTAGCAATATATCATTGCTACCCAAGCTACAAGAAAGTAGAGATCCGACAACCTTTCCATTACTATTATCATGTATGACAGTGTCCTTCTATCCTTGATATCTTAGATCGATCAATGAGACATATACCGTGTCATCCCAAGTAGACTCACTCAAATAAATGAGCTCAATATCTCATATTGACTCATTTGAGCATGGCCATGCATTTCATGGTCATACTCTATCAAGAGACCAAAGATATCACTCCCGTCATATGGGAGGGATAGATCTCATCTACATCACTCATATCTTTCCGCATAATTCGTTACATACCCAGCAATCGCCGTTATAGTGCACTCTGTTACGGGTGACGTTAGACGATACCAAAGTACATAAATCCTTATGTAGGGAACCATAGTGACTTCAGGTCTAAGGACTATTCATACCAATAGTCATATGAGAAAGTATATGACACTCATATAACGATCCATGACACTTTCTCATGGTGGGTCAATTCAGTACATATATTCTCCAATATATATACCCATATGTCAAAGTGATATCACATATCCATGACTTGTGAGATCAAGTCATCGATTGACCTACAGGATAGTCTCAATGTATCAATATATCCCTTTGTCTATTAATACAATACTTGACTAGGAATGTTTAAGAATAGTGTTATCTACAGGTTCTCATAATCAATTCTACCAATTGATATACTGTAGATTAGAATCTACTAATCAAGGGCATTATTATATTTATTTGGCTGGCACACGCATAAAGTAAATATAATAGTTAATCTTTGCATGTTATTAATGAAATATGATACATATGATCCCTAATCAATCATCTCATGATTGGCACTAAGGGCTGACACTAACATAACTGACTTCTTGGAACCCAGAGAACTGTGTACAACAGAGCCGGACTCCGGTTTAGTTCTAAGACTACGAATAGATCGTATATGTCTATCGTAAATCGTAGTCATCAACAAGTCCAAGCTTGGGTCCCTAAAATTCTCTTAAACTTACATATAAGGACCAATAGGTATTAGCAATACGTAACTGGAACGAAGCTTTTCTTCCTCGCGCGACCTATCCGCCGCCGCTGCTGCGCCGCGCTTCCGGCCCACGACCGTCCGCCAAGCCGATCCCGCCGGCGCACCCGTAGGCTACACGCCACCAGCCCGCCGCCGCTTGCGGTCGCAGCCCGTCCTTCGGTCATGCCGAGGCCCGCGCCACCCGAATCCGCGCCCGAGCCCGGCAGCGTGGCCCGCAGTCCGCCGCCCTCGTCCGTCCGGCCACCGGCAACGCCTGCCATGACCGCCGCGCCGCCCTCCTTGCCGAGCCCGGCGGTGCGCCGCTCACCGTGGCGCCCTGCCGATCGCCGTGCCCCTCCGGCCGCCCACCTTCCGGCTCGCCGCCGGCCGCCTCCTGCCCACCCGGCCGCCTCCTCACCGCCTCCGGCGCCGCCTCCCCTCGCTACGCCGGCCTCCTGCCGGCCTCCTGCCCTCCTCACATGCCTTTTCCGGCCTCCTCACGGTGGCCGCCTGGCGTTGCCTCCTCCGGCCGCCTCCTCGGCCAGACTCCCAAGCCGCCTCCCAGCGCCCGGCCTCCGTCCATTGCCTTCCGGCCCTCCTCACGGTTCGACCCGCCGATCCGCTTCCCGCTCGACCAAATTGGCCGGTTGCCTCCGAATATTTAAATTTTCTTAAATCAGTATTAATTTTTAAATTGAAATTTATATTATTGTTAATTTTGTGTTGATCTAGAATGGTATTAGAGTGATATGGTTTATATTAATATAATTGATTGAAAACAGACAAAATGCAGCGTGAAAGGAGTTGGATGTATAATAGGAATTTACCTGAACGTCGGGGTTTAACTGATGAATTTATGAGTGGGTTGCAAGAGTTTTTAAATTTGACTAGTAATGTTGAGTTTATGGATGGTAATCGAGATAAGGTGTCCGTCGAAAGTGTCACAATGGTAGATTTTTACCGTCTAGCAAAGTTTCAGAGCATCTCTGTAGGTTTGGATTCGTTGCAGATTACTATAACTGGACATGTCATGGTGAACCATTTATATCTGATGAAGTCTATGATAGACACAACACACAAGTCTCTAGGGATCAAAGTGATTATAATCAATTAAATCCATATCAGAGGATGATATATGATGTAGCGGGCCCGAATTTGATTCCCCAATCACAAGGTGCAACTTCAAGTTGTCCTCCAATAGTTGAGCAAATGTTTACTAACGCATCACCCTTGGAAGAGGTGCACGTAACAGATATCGGTCAGAATATGAATAATGAAGCATATCTCAAATTTCAGGAGGTGTTGAGTGCTGCAGATGCACCTTTATGGGCTGGATGTGAGACTCACACTAAACTATTGTTCACCGCAAGAATGTTGAATGTCAAGGCAGAGCACAATGTGTCTGAAGAGTGTTTTAATAATTTATGTGTCGCTGGTTTGACCCCGTCAGGGGGATGAAGGTGCATCCACAGTATAATTTGGTTGAAGTAAATCATAAAAGATTTTATAAGAGATA
Organism: Wurfbainia villosa; assembly: GCA_025175895.1. NCBI lineage: Eukaryota > Viridiplantae > Streptophyta > Magnoliopsida > Zingiberales > Zingiberaceae > Wurfbainia > Wurfbainia villosa. The sequence goes on from CM046001.1 coordinate 65,281,235, forward strand.
TGAACCATTTATTTTGGCACAACAAGCGATTCAAGTTTTCTATGCTCCATATCCTAGTTTGAGGCGTGACAAAAATGAATGGTGGGCTGTTTGTAAAACAAAAGCACGGAAAAAAATTGAAGAGCGCTGGCAAGACATTGCATATCAACAAGACAAAGTTACAAATATGTTTCATACCGAGGAATATATAATTCCAACGTTACGAGATCCCAGCGGAGTAGTGATAAACGTGGATGCAACTGAAATTGATGATAATGATGAAGAGGAGGAGGGGGACGAGGAGGAGGGGGACGAGGAGGAAGAGGAGGAGGAGGCAGGATGAGGATCTTGATGAGGATGAGGAAGATGATAATGAGGACTTTGAAATTTGGCGTCTAGGGTAAGTTTTATATATATAATTTTTGTTTTAAACTATAATTTTACAAAATTTCTTAGCTCAATTATATGTTTATATAATGTCGATTATTAAATTTATATCTTTTGTCTCTGTATGTTTTGTATAATTTGTTCTTATAGGTTATCGTGGTGAAATCATCGTAGCTTAAGCATTCTTTGTATCTCTTATCTTGTTTATGCATATTGTAAGTTTTTGATGTTCTTCTTTTAGAATAAAAGTTTTATTTTCTTTATTCTAATTTTGTTTTGGTTGATAGTTTGGCGTGGTGGGCGAGAGGCAACCAGTACTAGCGGTGGGCAGTGATCCGCTGCCACTATACCTACTTGCCCTCTGATCTTCCTGGACCTTCACATGATCGTACGATGCCATCTCATTCCCGCACGGCCATTCCCGATTCACTGTACAGGACACTCCTCCACGAGAACATCGAAAGTCGACCATATATATTTCCTATGGGAGATTAGTAAGTAATATAAGTATTAAAATTTTTAAAATATCTTAATTATTTATTCAAATTTTTTCACTTGATCGTAGGTTTGAAAAGTGCATTACTGTTATTGAGATCAATAAAATCGTGAATAACTATTGGAGAGGAGATTCTTTGTCATACTCGAGCACGCCGGGGACCTACTGAAAAGAATTATGGTGGTGCGAGTTTGGTATAATTGATTCATTTTATATATTAAATAAGTGATTATATAATCAATTGTTTTTTTCCATCTCTGGAGAGATTTATTTGGGACCCTAGTCAAGACTTAGAAATTAAAAGAATTTTAAAAAAATGTGGCGATCATATCGGCATGTATTGAGTCATGCCAAATCTCGGAAAAAACCGCTTTGTGTCACGTCGAGAAAATTGGAGTAAAATCTCCAATTATTGGTCGGATGAGAGCAAAAAAGAAGTCAACAGAATAAATTAAATCAAGCACATGTAATTACGGAGACTTATCACCAACATATCTTGAGCGGATCTATAAATATCGAGGAGCATTCACGTAGATTGGTAATTTTAAATTCTACAATTAGTTTTAAATTTATTTCAGATTATTATTTTATTTCTAACATTCTTATATTTAGTCTAAGGAATTGGGAAAGGAGCCGAATTTATAGATACTTTCGTTGCACTTTCCAAAAAGATAAGACTTGGAGTGGAGATAGAGCTCGAGCTATTAAGGTTTGAAATAATCTTTAAACTTACTTTATTACTTTAATTACATTAGTTATGTAAATGCTCTGATTAAATTTTTAATTTTGTGTAGGAGAGATATGATCGATTATCCTCATCTCGAGAGAATTTGAGGAGATAGTGAGGTGATCTTGAGGATCTGAGCCATCTGTTAGTAATAATATGGATTTATGGCTTGAGGCGAGTGGAGGATCCAAAGGGGAAGGATACTAGGTATGGGTTCTCTGAGATTGCATAATGCTCCTCGTAGATCTATTTCTTCTACTCCACCGGTGATGGCGACACGAGATACACAACTTGAGGAGGTTAGCAATTTGAAGGGCATAATACATGAAAGAGATCAGCAAATTTTAGCAATACAACATCAAAACTCACAAAGGATCAGGAAATGATAGAGATCGGACAACAAGCCTTTCTTATCTTGATTTAACAATTTACTTACGGTCCAAGTCATATTCCTCGAGTCAAGACGATGATGGTGGCGGCGATGATGATATTGTATGCATGTTTTTAATTAGTACCTTTAAAATTATTTAGTTTATTTAGTTTTGTTACTCCTTCATTTTTACATTTTTTATTAGTTCTTTTTATTTTGCTTTAAAGCAGAATGATCTATGAAGTCAATCCTTATGGCGGTTGAAAATGCACATCATTGTAAGTCTTTGCATATTTATTTTCGCGTTAATATATAGTTTTTAATGTATGTTACTTTTTCTTTGTTTGTTTCTTTTCTAATGCGGGTAGAAGAATGTCGTGTACTGATTGCTTACTAGATTTTCTTTTTCCCTCATGTGTTTAGATCTTTTGTAAACATTGTTATTTGGATATCATAATTAACTATGTTGATGTTTGAATTTTAGTAGGATATAACTTTTATTTGGATATCTTTTGTTGGAATGTTGCTTATTATTTTGTTATATTGAATGTGTGTGTGTTTTGGTTGTATTGAAAGTATTTATTTGGATATTAGAACTTATTGTTTTTGTTGTGTGTGTGTGATCATTTGTATATACGATAGAATATAAACGGAATAAATCTGTCAATTTTTTTTAATTTTGCGACAAATTTAGCGACAAATATATCAATTCGTTTCTAAATCCGATAAATCTACGGAACTTTGGCGAATTTATATTTAAATCATAAATTTCTGACAATTAACCGAATCAATCTGCGATAACTTTTTACCAGCGAATTTTCATGCGAATTTTCCAACGAAAATTATTTAAATGCAAATATTTACGAAAACGCAATTAAATCGCAAAATTGTGGAAATTAGCAACGAATCAATCTGCGACAAATTTTGCGAAATTTGACGAACTTTGCAACAAAATTATTTAAATGCAAATATTTGCAGCAGCAATTAAATGCAAAGTTTGCGTGAAATTAGCGAATCCATTCTGCGACAAATTTTGCAGCGAAATTTGCGACGAACTTTCTGTGAAATTATTTAAATGCAAATATTTGCAGCAGCAGCGTAAAAATATTTTTTGCGAATTTTCGACGAATTTGGAAGCTACGCAAATTTACCAGCGAATTCCTTATTTCCTTATGCGAAATTTTCCGTGAAAAAATTTATTAAATCATAAAATTTTGCAACAGTAAATTAAATTAGCAAATTTAGCAATTTGTAATTAGTTGCAAAATTGTGACAGTCTGCGACAATTTTGGAAATCGGGGTAACTTTTGCAATAAAATTAGGGACTAATTTTAAAATTGTCCTAATTTTCGTCGCTAAAATTATAAAAATTAAATATTTATTTTTTACGCTAATATTTGCGCTTTATTCTAACTAAAAAATGTTTGTCGCTAAATTAAATTTCATAAATTTTTTTTTGCAGCGATTTTTAAAAATTCGTCGCTAAATTCATCCCAAATTTCTGTTTTTTTTGTAGTGGATCATTGTTTGCACTTTATATATTTATTATATGTGTGCATATTGTCTAATATTTTACATTGTAGATAACATGGTGCTTGGTGTGGCACAGAAGATCATGTTATCAGTTCCTTGTAAAATATAAGTAGAGACTCACAACCAAGATGGTTTTGGACAAACCATTGGCATGGTTGTAGTGTAGCTTGGTATTGTTTTGTCTTGAACATAGAGTTACACTGGTACACTTAGGTGTATTGAGCAAGACCGACATAGAGGTGATTCAATTTAGTACTGACTACATAATTGAATCGGACCTCGGATATTATGTTGTACATGCTCTTAATCCCGATATAACAACGGGCACATGTACTTAGTATTTATTTCTTTGATTTACCAGTGGGTGAGATTTAGATGCATTAAATCAATATGCCCGGTAAGTTGGGAAATAATATTATTTACATGGTGTGCCGTTGATTATAGGAGGAAACTGTGTCCTATATATTAGGTTGATGATGTCCCCTTGAGGAGCTCATAAAGTTCATCATGTAAACCCAGCTGGTTGACTTAGTCAACGTGATGATAAGGTTGAGTGGTACTAGTCGAGGAATTAGATGTTAATTAATTGATGGTCAGTAAATCAATTAATTGATGGACATTCGATATCTTAAACACGGGGAGATTAATGTACGAATAATATATGGAGCCCATATTAATTTATGGGGGTTGGTGAGGTAGTTCAATGATGATCCTCTAGTGGAATGGAACATCATTGATGGATCAAGTTAGTGTGGTTCCGATCCATCGGGTGGCCAAGACCCAACTCCTCCTTATGGTCCCTATCGTAGCCTAATATAATCCTTGTGAAGCCTAGATCCAAGAATATAAAACAAAACCTAGAACCAACGGTTGGGATTAAATCCCTAAGATCCGATGGTTAGGATGAAACCCTAGAACCAACGGTTGGGATTAAATCCCTAAGATCCGATGGTTAGGATGAAACCCTAGAATCGACGGTTAGGATTAAATCCCTAGATCCGACGGTTGCGATAAAACCCTAGATCCGACGGTTGGGATGAAACCCTAGATCCGACGGTTGGGATGAAATCCTAGATCCGACGGTTGGGATGAAACCCTAGATCCGACGGTTGGGATAAAACCCTAGATCCGACGGTGGAGATTAAATCCCTAGAACCGACGGTGGTGATTAAAGGAGGCTTAAGCCCAATTCTATAAATAGGGGGCTTAGGCTTGGGCGGCGATAATTGATTTCGAATTGGAGTTAGGGTTTTGGGCGGCTAGGGTTTTTGGGCGGCTAGGGTTTGAAGCAAAGTGGGCGGCAACCTTCATCCTTCTTGTTGATTACCGGCGCCCATCTCCTTTGATCATTCCTTGGCCGGCGCCCATCCTAGAGGCCTCTCCCTTCTTCCTTGGCTGGCGGTTCTCCTCCCATTGGTGGCCGGTTCTCATCCTCCTCCCTATTCTCCAAGGTGGCCGGCAGTTCTCCTTTATTTGGTGGCCGGCGCATCATCCATTGATCCTTGGCCGGCGGTTGCACCAAATTCCTTAATTTGGTGGCCGGCTCTAGAAAGGATAGGTATTTGTAAGTTCTTCTCTTTGTTCGCAGCGGACAAGGTAGAGAAGAAAGCGATCTAGAAGGCTTCTACTCGTGGAGGATCTTCGTCCACACGTCGTCCACGAGAAGGATAGGACATACGGTAGAAGATCGTAAGGTATAAAGTTATTTTAACTTTATTTACAGATCTGAGCATGTTCTTTTATGTTTTGATTATGCCTGTGTGAATTAGTAAATATATTGTATAATCATGAACCCCGAAGACAAACACAAAAACCGGCGATCCGTCCGTCGTCTCTTCCGCGGCTAACCAACTAGAAGAGTTGTGTTGCTTGAACAACTAGTTTGTTCAAGCGACCACTCAAGTTGTTAGCACGACGATGAAATGGTGTTGCTAAAGAATCTCATCCCATCCAGATTAATCCTTTCATTAGTGAAAATTTTAATCCGGGGACATGGGAGACAATGAGCCTCCGAAGCGACTCCCTTCCTTTTATAGACTTGTGCCTTGGAATAAGTCTAGATGCAGATCCTCAACTTTTGGAACTTATCACGAGATAGCAACTTATCTTATCGCGAAGTGGCGGTGTCAAACGTTTTCCTTTTTGACCTAGCATAAAAGGCTAATTTGTCGCCATTAGTCCACTGATGCCCTTCATCAGTCGACTGGCAGCCTGGATACTTCCCTGCAGTAAGAGGTTAGCACGGAAAATGGAAAATGTGATGGTTTCTTACCGTCCAATCTCAACCTAGACCTTCCACTGGAAGTCTTAGTCGGATCACCGCCTACGGTCGTCCCCGTACAGAGGACACGACCTTACCATCTCTCTTTGCACTCATGCTTACCTCTGGTCATTTATGACCTGTCGCTTTGCTTCCGGTCTCCACCTGTATTCTTCGACTCCCATGAAGTTCTCTCGGTGTCGCCCGACCACCACGATTTCTCGACTCGGGATTCTCCGGGTGTCGCTGACCTTCGGCTTAGCTTAACCATTTCTTGCACACTTAATTCTACTCATGACATAATAATACGACCTTAACATTAGATCTTTGCCATAATCAAAGTCTAGGTTCGATTATCTAGTGCTCCTGCACCAACATGCTCTTCCTTTATGTCATGATAAAAGGCATGTTAGTAATAAATTTTTTTTCCTAAATTTTAGATATCATGAAAGTAAGACTAAGGACAAATTTAGAAACAAATATTTTTACTTAGGTGCTAAATCTCATGAATTTAGACCCAAGGAAAATTCTAGACTTATTACTTCAAGAACAACTCTATCTAAGGATAACAATCTAGGTAATTATCCTAAGAAATCTAGACATATTCCTAGGAAAAAAAAGCTTTGGCAAAGCTTGAGAAATTGGAAAAGTCCCTTTATAGGATGGAAAAAATGATAGAGGGGTCTAATGGTCAAAATTTAGTAGTTAGGAGGCAAGAAAATTCTAAGGACAAGAAAGGTGTGGGTTACAAGTCTAAGTTCAAAGAAATCAGGCCCTCTTACCATAATGTTCCATATAAATATGGAACAAATCCTAGGTCTAGGAGTGTCAAGGTCACAAGGGAAGTCATCTCTAGAGTTGACCATGGCAAGAGTCAAGTGACTAAGGCTTCCAAGAAGCCTAGATATGTCACTAGGAAGGGAACTAATCCTAGGTCTAGGAGTGTCAAGGTCACAAGGAAAGTCATCTCTAGAGTTGACCATGGCAAGAGTCAAGTGACTAAGGCTTCCAAGAAGCCTAGATATGTCACTAGGAAGGTTACAGGGAAAGTTATCTCTAGAGCTTATCTAGATGAGACCAAAATGACCAAGGTTCCCAAGCCTACGACAATTATTAGGAAGGTAGCAAGGGAAGTTATCCCTAGTGACTACCTTGTAAACCCAAGGAGCACCAATAGGTTTTGGATTCCTAGGAGTATGATCCCTTCACGTTAGATGGGTTTAGGGGGTGTCAACCTTGAATGATGGGTAGTTAACTAAAATGGTAGAGTTGACACTTTAGGGCATTTTCAAGGTAATGTGATACCTTAGAAATGAGATTAGATTATGATTCTAAAAGATTTTACGATGTGCCAATAGAGATAATGAAGTTAAAAAAAAACATTGATTAAAGTTGGCACAAATTAGGTTAGAGTCAAAAGTGTGTCATCTTGGGGTTTTGACACACTTGAGGGAGTTAGGTTGTCATTATGACAAAATTTATATAATCATAGAAAATGACAATTTGGTTTAAAAATTTAGATATTTTTATACCTTGATATTATATACTTGCCATGCTTTGTTTGCCATAATCCATATCATGACATCATGCTTCATATGATCATTTAAAATGTCATGATATCACTTAGATTGATTAATGTCATGACTAATACTTAGGTTTATCTATATTATGTCATGAAATCATGAATCATGAGCAAATTGTTAGGGCAATCTCTTGCCGTAATATGGTTTTGATGGTGTGGCAAAGGGTTTAAGTTAGTGTGTTATGTTGATTTGATATGTGCGTTGAAGTCGTGCAGGACTTAGTAATTCGCACATGGAGCCATGGCGAGTTTCACATCTCATGACTCATGCCTTGAGTTGGTGAAGGATAGCTTTGCGGAAGCCGTACGCTTGGAGCATCCAAGGGACCGCCGGACGAGAAGCTTGGAGTGAAGTCGGAGGAAGTAGACTTCGAGGCAAGAGACGCGAAGGAGCATTGCAGAGCCGTGCGCCTGATGCTGCTGAGGGACGTGGCCGAGAACGAAGGGAACTTCGAAGGCGAGGGACTCCGAGAGATGAGAGTGAGCGATTGTAACCCGGGGAGGGGTAGCTCTTAGGTGAAACTTGGCCATTTGGCCAAGTGTCGGATGGGTTTTTCACCGAGCCATGTCATGGCAATGGTCAGTGAGTTCGGGTATCCCGATGGGTTTATGCCCAAAGATATTGCGGGACAGAACCGCTCGTACTACGGATGATCGACTCGAGGTCCGTGACTACCAAGAGTTCCATTGGACTACAATCGGTCATGATCCGCGTGTTCGGGCCAAGGGCATCGGTAGTGGCGGCAACGGGAAGAAATCAGCTCTCTATAAAAAGAGAGGGTGTAAGCCTTTGAGAGGCTAATGCTTATGCTCCAAGTGATCTTCCTAGTGCCCCACAAGCTCTAAACTCTTCTTACTTGTTTTTACTTCATTCTATTTGTAAGAAGAGTGATCTTGATTGTAAAGGTTACCTCCACCTAGCTTGGTGCAAAGGAGAGACCAATAGTGATTGGCTTTGGAGGAGTGATTCACCTCGGACGAATCGGGATCGTGGATTAGCGGCGTAGCCGTGAACCACGTTACATCTCCGTGTTTGTATTGTCTTTGTTTTATTTCTATTTGCTTATCTTAGTTTATTGCTTCTGCTTGCGCTAACGTTTTCGTAGACGAGCAAAATACGACATCCAATGAACGAGGGCTATTCACCCCCCTCTAGCCGGCGTATCGATCCCCTACAAGTGGTATCAGAGCCGAGGAAAGCTTGTCGAGGACTAACCGCCACAACAAGCAACTTTTGAAATGACCGGCTCCAACATCCATCCTCTGAAGTTCGACGGCGAATTCTCTTGGTGGAAAAAGAGAATGGAGGTATTCTTCGAGACCGATTTTGATATTATGCTTATAATGGAAAATGGTTTCGAGTTGCCTAGGGATGAAAGGGGTGAACCAATTGAAAAATCACGTTTGACTAAGAAGCAAAGAGAGGAGCACCTTGCAAACTCAAAGGCAAAACATCATCTTCTCAATGTGCTCCCTCAACAAGAGATCAACCGGATCGGAGAATGTGCTAGCGCCAAAGAGATGTGGGAAAAGCTTGTAGAACTCCATGAAGGCACATCCGAGGCCAAGCTAGCTAGGAGAGACCTCCTCCGCTCCCAACTCTCAAACATCAAATTAGAAAAGGGAGAAAAGGTAACTTCCCTACATTCTAGATTTAAAGAAATATTAATTGGGCTAACAAGTGTAGGAGAAAAGCTCTCCAACCGGGATATGGTAATGAAGGTCATAGATGTCTTTCCCCGGTCCTCAAGATGGAGCTCCATGGTGGATTCGTTTTACATCTCCAAGAACTTGGAAGTAAGTACCTTGGAGGAATTTTTCTCAACAATGGAGCTCCACGAAACTAGGCTTGAAGGAATACAAGAAGAGCCTAGAATTCAACCCTCAAGAGGAGTAGCTTTGATAGCGAACAAGGGGAAGAAGAAGTTGGAAATCCCCTCCTCCTCCGATGATGAAGCGTCTTCCTCCTCCTCCATGGATAGCACCGAAGAAGCCTATATGGTAAGGAAGGTAAGACGTGCATTTAAGAATTTTAGATTTGATAAATCTCATGATAGGAATAGAAGACCAAGGGGGAAGGTCATATGCTACAATTGCCAAGGAGAAGGGCACATAAGGGACAATTGTCCTCTCTTAAACAAGAGCAAGGAAGAGAGGAAAAAGAAAGAAGAAAAGAAGAAGAAAAAGGGGAGCAAGAAAAAGAAGGAAGAGGAGAAGAAGACAAAGGAAAAGGGAAAGGCTAAAGCTCTCAAGGCAAGGACTTGGGATGATCCATCCTCATCCTCCTCATCCTCCTCATCATCATCGGATGAGGAGAATGCCTTTGTCACCAATTTGGCCTTGATGGCCTTTGATGACTTGGATTGCTCTTCATCCGAAAATGAAGGATCAAGCTCAAGTGGGGAGAGCTCAAATGAAGGGGGAGCTTCTACATCCTCATCATTCGAAGAAGAAGAGGACATGGAAACTATGGTAACGAAAGCCTCTCCTAAGAAAATAGTTTCCATAATTTCTAGTTTAACTAAGGACTTATTTGGAATGAAAAAGAAAAATAAAAGCATGCTTAATCAAATTAAGGCATTAGAAAATAAGCTAGAAAATGCATGCTTAAATGATAATATTTCTTCTAGCTTAAATGATGCATGCTCACATGACCTTTATGTGCCATTAGATGTTAGTGATGCATGTATAAATGAAAATAGGGCCTTAAGGGAAAAGGTAGATTATTTAACAAAAGCCCTAGAAAAATTCACAATTGGCTCCAACACATTGAACATGATCTTAGGGAGCCAAAGAGCTAGCTTCAACAAAAAGGGCCTAGGCTACAAGGAAAAGAAAAATGAAAAGGCCTATAAATGCCTAATTGCTAGGGGACAAGATAAGAAGAAAGTAATAGCTAGGAAATGAATCCCCAAGGAATATTTAGTGAACCCAATAGGAAAGAACTTATTTTCGGTTCCAAAATCCATCCTTAAGGGTTAGGAAAACCCTAGGGTAGTCAACCATATGGAATTAACCTATATCATATTTTGGTTGACTTAGGATGGCGGGACAACATTTTTTAAATAGTGTTGGGTGATGATAACGTGCCCATAAATAGATAATAATGCTTAAATCATGATGATTAATGTAATTGCTATGAATGTTTGAAATCATGATTTATGATTTGGCACGTAATCATGAGAAATAGGGTTGAATCATGCTTTAGGTGATACTTTGTTTATTATCATCATATAATACCTAATGCATGACTATTATTCAATGAATACATGTATTTCATGATCATAATGTAGAATTCATTCATATATGCCTTTATGATCATGAGGATTATTAGGTTGATACTTAACCTTGATAGAATTGCATGAATATATTGGTTAAGTATACACAAATACCCGCCTAGGATGCATCTCACACTCACTATAGGCTAACTTGATTGCAAACTTAGCATGGGTGAGATGTTAGGATGATACAAATGTCCACTAATGCCTATGGCATTTAGATGGTCATTTATAATATCAACATAGCAATAATAGACCAATCATGGGGAAGGCTTATGTTTAATTCATAGACATATTGCCCAAAGATCATGGTTGGATATTTCATATGTTTTCAAAACAATTTCTTAATCTAAAATCTAAGTATTCATGTTTTGAAACAATTGGATGCAAGACTAGGTGTTAAAATGGATACTCTTATGATCAAAAACCTAGTAGTTTTTAAAGCCTTTAGAATTTTGGCAAAACTCGGAAAATATAATGATTTCTCTTGAAAAACTATTTTTCATTGATAGATATACTTAAAAGAAATATGTTCCCCAAATTTCATGATTTTTCGAATTTTCTGGAATTAATAATGTATTTCTGAAATTCATCTAGAAAATCAGAAATTCAGATTCCTTTATTGCGATCGACTACCATCTTGATAGCGATCATGATAGGTATGAACAAGTGATAACCTGATTTTATCAGGTTTTGACTGATTTTAATATATGTTTCTCTTTATATAATTGATGCCATGAGTTTATAACTTAGTATTAATATTTTTGATGGTGTCAAAGGGGGAGAAATAATTATGTTTAAGTTAATTATGATAGGGGGAGAAATTAAGGGGGAGTTTCATGGATTAAGGGGGAGTTGCATGTTGCTATATCATGTTTATGTTTACATGCTTTCTTTCCTTTGAAATTTATATCAAATGTTTTTACCTAACTTAAACGGATTGCCACACATCAAAAAGGGGGAGATTGTTAGGGCAATCTCTTGCCGTAATATGGTTTTGATGGTGTGGCAAAGGGTTTAAGTTAGTGTGTTATGTTGATTTGATATGTGCGTTGAAGTCGTGCAGGACTTAGTAATTCGCACATGGAGCCGTGGCGAGTTTCACATCTCATGACTCGTGCCTTGAGTCGGTGAAGGATAGCGTTGAGCCGTGCGCTTGGAGCATCAGGGACCGCCGGACGAGAAGCTTGGAGTGAAGTCGGAGGAAGTAGACTTGAGGCAAGAGGCGAAGGAGCATTGCAGTCGTGCGATCTTTGAGGATGTGGCGAAACGAAGAGAACCGGCGGCGGACTCAGAGATGAGAGTGAGTGATTGTAACCGGGGAGGGGTAGCTCTTAGGTGAAACTTGGCCATTTGGCCAAGTGTCGGATGGGTTTTCGACACGTCGGCCATGTCATGGAAGTCATTGCTCTGAATCTGAGTGAGTTCGGCCCGTATCCGTGATGGGTTTATGCCCGCGATCGGCCATCGGAATGGCAATCGTTTGCCGAAGATATCGCGAACATGAGAGCTCGTAGCCGATCGACGATACGGAGGCACGATCAGCTTCTGAGGTCCGATCGGATCGCCAAGAGTTTAGTTGGACTACAGCGGTCGGGATCAGACATGTTGAGGCCCGTTGTAGTAACAACGATCGGCCAAGGAGCGGCGATCGGTGGCGGCCAACGGGAAGAAATCAACCCTCTCTATAAAAAGAGAGGGTGTAAGCCTTTGAGAGGCTAATGCTTATGCTCCAAGTGATCTTCCTAGTTCCCCACAAGCTCTAAACTCTTCTTACTTGTTTTTACTTCATTCTATTTGTAAGAAGAGTGATCTTGATTGTAAAGGTTACCTCCACCTAGCTTGGTGCAAAGGAGAGACCAATAGTGATTGGCTTTGGAGAAGTGATTCACCTCGGACGAATCGGGATCGTGGATTAGCGGCGTAGCCGTGAACCACGTTACATCTCCGTGTTTGTATTGTCTTTGTTTTATTTCTATTTGCTTGTCTTAGTTTATTGCTTCCGCTTGCGCTAACGTTTTCGTAGACGAGCAAAATACGACATCCAACGGACGAGGGCTATTCACCCCCCTCTAGCCAGCGTATCGATCCCCTACACAAATGCTTTTAAATCATGCTATCATATATGTCATGATCATAATTCATGCATTAAAATAAATTAAAATCGAAATTAAGGAAATTGGCAATTATTTGATGTCCTATATAAGGGAATCAAATTGGATTTGCCTAGATAGATATGCATGAACCCTTAGATATAGGGAAGAACCAAAACTTACGTCTCACAAAGATCATAAGGAAGACATATGTGTGTAATCATACAGCTTAGACACATATGAGATTTTAGAAATATGACTTAAGTTCAATATGCTTATATGGTACATCAAAATGAAATTAAACTCTTTCAATCATAGGAAGAAATCTTGAGGAAATCTAATGTACAAGTCACACACACTTAGCCAATAGACCATGATTGAAATTAAGCTTTTGAAAACAATTTTAAAATCATTTTGAAAACCGTGGTGAAGCCTATCTTTTGATAATAATCACCATTGAGAATATTTAAACAAAGTTAGGCAAAAATATTGAAGTTTTTAATGGTTTTGAACTTTGTATAATTCTCTCAAAATAATGTGTATTATAATATAAAATTATTTTTCACTCATTGTATTTTACATAAGTAATGTACATAAGCCATTTCAAGATTTTTTAAAAAACATATATTTACTTATGATTTTTCAAAAACTGAACTAAAAGTTTAATTTCTGGAAAATCTGACCCCAGTCGACTGCCTCGTGGAGTAGTCAACTAGCAGTAATGGTAATTGACTGGTTGCTGACACAGTCGACTGTTGATGCTAATTTTGTTAGTTATAGCCCTAAGAACCAATCATGTGATGGTTGAATAGGGAACATTTTGTATCATATTCTATAAAGGCAAAGGATTGGTTATTATATTTAAGTCTTGCTTGTGCCAGCTAAATTAAATATAGTAATGCCCTAGAAAAGTAGGTTCTTATCTACAGCACATCAATTGGCAGAATTGATTATGAGAGGCTGTAGAGAACACTTTCTAAATGTTCCTAGTCAAGTATTAATATGCAAGGGCAATATTAATACATAAAGACTAGCATGTAGGTCAATTGATGACTTGATCTCACAAGTCATGGATATATGATATCAAGTTGACACATGGGTATATATTAGAGAATATATACTGAACTAACCCGCCATGAGAAAGTTTCATGGATCGTTATATGAGTGTCATAAACTTTCTCATGTGACTATTGGTATGAATAGTCCTCAGACCTGAAGTCACTACGGTTCCCTACATAAGGAGTTATGTACTTTGGTATCATCAAACGTCACCCGTAACAGGGGTGGACCATAAAGGCGATTACTGGGTATATAACAAATTATGCGGAGGGATGTGAGTGATGTAGATGGGATCTATCCCTCTCATATGACGAGAGTGATATCGGTGGGCCCCTTGATTGAGTAGAACTACTAAAACGCATGGCCATGCTCGAATGAGTCAATATGAGATATTGAGCTCATTTGTTTGAGTTAGTTTACTCAGGGATCAAGAAACACATAGATTGATCGAGGATGACACGGTCTATGCCTCATTGATCAATCTGATATCAAGGATAGAAGGACACGGTCATATATTATAGTAGTCACGGAAAGGTTAGTCGGATCTTGACTTATCTCGTAACTTGGGTAGCAATGATGTATTGCTAGATGCCGCTCATTACTTGTGTATCTAAAAGAGTTTAGGTCCACTGCCAACGTTATGAGAGCCTATAGGGTCACACACAAAGAGCATGATAATTAGAGGAATTAGAGTATTCTAGTTTGACTAGAATAATTTGGGAATAAGCTTAAGTACAAAATGGTTTTTGGACTTTAAGCTTAATGAGAATTTTAGATAATTGATTTAATGAGATTAATTCAATATGTTACCTCATTGATTTAATAAGATTAATTCAATATGATAACATAAGCTTAATTGAATTAATAAGATTAATTCAATATGATAACATAAGCTTAATTGAATTAATAAGATTAATTCAATATGATAACATAAGCTTAATTGAATTAATAAGATTAATTCAACATGCATGAATGCCACATAAGAATGCCACATAAGCATGCCACCTAAGCATCCACCTAAGCTAGATAAGGTGGAAGGAAACAAAATGGTTTTGTCTCCTTAAGTGGCCGGCCAAACAAATGTCCCAATGCAATGGATTGCATTGAATGTGTGGAGGTGAAAGGGTTTTTCCAACCCTATAAAAGACCCCATGGAGTGGCCGGCCAAATAGATTGTGTGGGTGTGGTTGTTGGGAGCTTGAGGCTTGGAGAGAACTTGAGAGCTTATTGTTGTGTGGCTTTTGTGAGTGTAGCAAGAAGAGTAGTCTTCTTCTTCCCTTCTCTTTTTCCCTAGCTTCCTCTCCTTTAGGGACTTCTCTAGCAAGAAGTAAAGGAGAGCTCCTCTAGTTTTCTTTTGTGAGACAAGAGCTTGCTCGTGTGGATACATATAGAGACACGGACACTTGAACGTGCTAAAGATCCAACAAACAAAAGGAAGAAGCGGGATTAACAAGGGCACGCAACAAAGGTAATCCTCTCCTATAAGATAGGTTTGGTTTAGAGAAATTTATTTTATACGAGTTTGCTTTCGCATGGATCACTTGGAAGGGATCCTAATTTTTCCGTTGCGCATATGACATTTGGCATAAAGAATTCCCTACTGTGGTATCAGAGACACTTGCGAAAGATCGTATAAAATAGTTTTTCTCTATTTTATATGTGATATAGAAGTAGGATAAATTTTATTATGAGTTGATAATTGCATTAGCAATTGTCAAACATAATAAAATATCCAATGTCTTTTAAAAGTTAAAATGACATGGTGCATGGTTATGGCCTAGTCCCAAAAGGTTTGTGAATGTGTGTGTGTTGTAATTCTTAAATCTGACTGCGTGTAGTGCCTTCCTCCTAAAATTCTTGTTGTAAAATTAGTTTTAGACTCAGATGTAACTCGAGTATTTCTCCTTTTGTAATGTACAAAACAAAGATGGAGGGTCCATTGGAAGATGAGGTTACAAGGAGGAAGTCAACACACAAGACAACCAAAGGAAGCACTTAGAGAAGATGCTATCCCTAGGTTGACCAATCAATCTTTTCATTGGCTTGAGAAGATTGTAGAATAAGGGCCATAACCATGACACGCTTAGTTTAATATGTATGTGATGCATGTTAGTTTAGCTTGTATGTGATGCATGATTAGTTTAGATTATATGTGATGTATGCTAATATGTATATGATACATGTTTATTTCTTAATAAGTCAAAAATGATATGCCTACCAAAGCTTGGTACTCACTACTTCCTCGATCATTTGTTATTGGGTTTGCCAAAGCAAAGCAATGCATTTTATCTTGGAAGAGTGCGAGTGGACAATCGTGATGTCCCGCTATCAAACTTGGTTAAGACTTAATTAAGTTTTCTTAATTAGTTAAGAAAGTAGAGGCATATATTAGCTTTGAACATAAGTTTTAAAATTAGTTTTATGTGATTTCCGAACATCAGCTTTGTCTTAGAAGTGGTCGTTGCTCCGATATCCAAGAAGGCCCCTGTGCCTCGCCCACTGGAAGTGGTTTAGTAATAAACACTTAACTAATCTAAAAATTAAACAAAGCTATTAAAGAGTTACATCAGATGTAATTGGCAAAAGATTGCCTACCTAATTATACTACGTCTTGGGCGATTAGCCAAAGCTAACTCAAGGCAATTATAATGTGGATCTTTATCCCATATAAATTTATAGCTAAATAGTAGCTATGAGAATTTAGTAGAGCCTCATTTAATTAAAGGCCTAATTAAATGATTTAGGTATGATACTTAACTTTGCATTTTAATGTTGTAGATCACCATGACATCTAACACGACACACCCCTCAACTTGCGATCTGTCCTTTAGAAGGACAAGCAATGGAAGCGAACTTTCTTGGTAGTATAGGAACTTGAGGATTATCCTCAAACAAGAACCAAAGTGTATGTCCTAGAAGCGATCTACCCCCGAAAACACCGCCCATTCGTCTTGAAAAGGATGCTTATAAGAAGCATCAAGATGGCGCATTAGATGTGTCATGTCTTATGCTTGCCACCATGAACTCAGCTTGAAGCAACATGAGAACATGGATGCCTATGATATGGTTGAGCATTTGAAACAACTATATCAAGGACAAGCTAGGCCGCGTTTTGAAGTGTCTAAGGCTCTTTTTGCATGCAAGATGCAGAAGGAACACTGTAGGAACTCACGTACTCAAAATGATTAGATGCGTTGAGAACCTTGAAAGACTAGGTTTTCCAGAGCCAAGAATTGGCAAGATGTTATCCTGCAATCGTTGCGGAAGCATATAATCAATTAAATCATGAATTATAACATGAATGAAATTGATAAACCTTTGCTGAGATTCTCGGCATGTTATCTCTGAACCAAATCTCAAAAAGAAAGTTAATGTACTAATGGTCAAGAAGGGCAAAGGTAGCGCA
Organism: Wurfbainia villosa; assembly: GCA_025175895.1. Lineage (NCBI taxonomy): Eukaryota > Viridiplantae > Streptophyta > Magnoliopsida > Zingiberales > Zingiberaceae > Wurfbainia > Wurfbainia villosa. Next base: position 65,298,405 of record CM046001.1, read on the forward strand.
AGGGTAAGACCCAAGCCAAAGGCAAGGCCAATTCATCCACTTCAAAGGGTAAAGGTAAAGTACCTAAGGAAGGGGCTGCTTCCATTGCGGTGAGGCGGACCTTTAGGCGGAGCTATGAAGTCTACCTTGAGAAGTAAAAATAAAAGAAGTGGGACTTACGCCTCGGTATACATGTTATAGAAGTTAATCTATCTATTTCTTCTACATGGGTATTAGATAGGATGTGCATCTCACATTTGTAATAATGTGCGAGGAGGAGAAATAGTAGACAAATGGCAAAAGGCGAAGTGGACCTACGAGTAGGCAATGCACAAAAGTTCTTCTGTAGTTGTAGGAACATATTCTTTGTCTTTGCCTTTGGGCTTATCTTAGAACTAGAGGAGTGCTTATATGTACTGCATTGACAAAGAACATAATTTACGTATCTTGTTTAGACAAGAAAAATTTTCTTTTATAATAAAGGACAAATGTTGTTCCATTTATTTAAATGAAATGTTCTATTGTAATGCACCACTTATGAATGGTCTCTATGTTCTAGATTTAGAAAACCCAATTTATAACGTAAATACCAAGCGGTTCAAATCGAATGATTGAACCAAACATATCTCCTTTATCGCCTAGGTCACATAAATGAAAAGCATATCGACTCCATAAAGATGGATTATTGGACTTGTTTGATTTTGAATCATATGAGGTATCTGAATCTTGCCTTTTAGGAAAGATGACTAAAACTCCATTTAGTGGACATGGAGAGAGAGTAGCGGACTTGTTAGGACTCATACATCTTGATGTATGTGGGCCTTTCAATGTCGAAGCGAGGAGGCTATAAGTACTTTATTACTTTGATGATATGAGTAGATTTGGCTACTTATATTTGATGAGACATAAGTCGAATCCTTTGAAAAGTTCAAAGCATTCAAGAATGAAGTACAAAACCAACTTGGTAGCGTATTAAGCTACTTGATCGGATCGAGGTGGTGAATACCTTAGTCAAGAGTTTCGTGATCACTGAGTGTGGGATAATATCTAACTCACTCCTGGAACACCACAATGGAATGGTGTATCGAGAGGAGAAATCGTACTCTATTAGATATGTACGATCAATGATGAGCGGTGATCTACCTACTTCCTTTTGGGGACTAGCTCTAGAGGCAGTAGCTTTCACACTTAATCGCGTCCCATCAAAAGTGCCGTAGAAAAGACACCATATCGATATGGGTGGAAGAGTCCCAAAATGTCTTTTATAAAGATTTGGGGTTGTGAAGCTTATGTAAGGCGTCAAGTCTCGGATAAACTAGGACCCCAAATCGGATAAGTGTTATTTTGTAGGATATCCCAAGGAAACTAAGGGATATTACTTTTACAATCCCACACTTGGCAAGGTGTTTGTTGCGAAATCTTGTCTTTCTAGAAGAGAATTTATTTCTAGAAAAACTAGTGGGAGTAAAATTCATCTTGAAGAAGTTCAAGATGAGATAACACTAAGGCTTCGATGGAAAATGAGCAGGAACCACAAAGTGTTGTGGATGAGAAATTGTTGCCCAAGAGTTGTGGAACAAACACACATTCAAGTAGACCAACCTCTTCGTAGATCAGGATCCGTCGTCAACCCGAGAGATATTCTTTTCTCTTGGTAGACAATGGTGATGTATTGCTTATCAATCTTGGCGAGCCTACATCCTATCAGAAGCTATGATGAGCCCAGTTGAGAAATGGCTAGAGGCCATGAGATCGAAATGGAATCCATGTACACTAACCAAGTATGGACCTTGGTTGATCCACCTAAAGGGGTAAAACCCATTGGGTGTAAGTGGGTCTTTAAAGTAAAAGACATAGATGGTAATAAGCATACCTATAAAGGTAGATTGGTGGCTAAAGGATTCAAACAAATTCATGGTATTGACTATGATGAAACCTTTTCACCGATTGCGATGCTTAAATCCATTCGGATCATACTTGCTATTGCGACTACCATGATTATGAGATCTGGCGGATGGATGTCAAAAGCGCTTTTCTGAATGGAAAGCTACTGAGGATGTGTACATGACACAACTGAGGTTTTGAAGATCAAGCATCTGAAAGGTATGCAAGCGCAAAGGTCCATTTATGGACTAAAGCAAGCCTCTCTGGAATCTTGATTCGATGATGCAATCAAGAGTTTGGTTTCATCAAGAATGAAGATGAACCTTGTGTCTACAAGAGAAATAGTGGGAACACGATTGTATTTCTTGTCTTGTATGTAGATGACATACTTCTCATCGGAAATGATATTCCCTCACTCCGTCTGTGAAGATGTGGTTAGGGAATTGTTTCTCGATGAAAGACTTAGGTGAAGCCTATATTCTAGGCATCAAGATCTATAGAGATAGATCTAAGATTACTTGGCCTAAGTCGAGTACATACATTGATAAAGTGCTAGATCGTTTGCTATGCAAAATTCCAAGAAAGGATTTACGCCTTTATCACATGGTGTGAGTCTTTCGAAGACTCAATGTCCCTCTTCTAGGAGGAGAGAGATCGCATGGATAAGATCCCTTATGCGCCGCCATAGGGTCTATCATATGCGCCGTACTTTGTACTCGTCACGGCGTCTCGTATGCTTTGAGCATGGCGAGTAGATACGATCGGATCGGTGAAAGTCTTTGGATAGCGATCAAAAATATTCTTAAATACTTACGAAGAGCGAAAGAATATTTCTGATATTTGGAGGCAATGAGAACTAGCTGTAAAGGGTTCTGATGATGCAAGCTTCCAAGCAGACAAGGATGACTATAGATCCAATCGAGTGCGTGTTTTGCTGAATGGTGGGTATGGTGGAAGAGTTCAGCGAGGACCACGATTCTTTGATTCTACAACGAGTAGTATATTGTCATCGATCACGTGAGGAGGTTGTTTGGCTCAGTAAGTTCATCAGTGAACTTGGGGTAGTTCCTAGCATTGCAGATCAATAGACCTCTATTGTGACAACAATGGGGCTATTATGAGCTAAGGAACCTCGATCACATCGTGGACCAAACACATCTCTTGCGGCACTTCCATCTCATTCGAGAGATCATCGATAGAGGAGATGTGAGGATATGCAATGCAAGCGAGAAGCTAACATCGCGATCCATTGACCAAGGCTTTGTACGGAGGAAGCATGATGGTCACACTAGGTCACTAGGTATTAGATATCATAGTGATTGGTACTAGTGCTAGTGGGAGATTGTTAGTTATAGCCCTAAGAACCAATCATGTGATGGTTGAATAGGGAACATTTTGTATCATATTCTATAAAGGCAAAGTTGGTTATTATATTTAAGTCTTGCTTGTGCATAAATTAAATATAGTAATGCCCTAGAAAAGTAGGTTCTTATCTACAGCACATCAATTGGCAGAATTGATTATGAGAGGCTGTAGAGAACACTTTCTAAATGTTCCTAGTTAAGTATTAATATGCAAGGGCAATATTAATACATAAAGACTAGCATGTAGGTCAATTGATGACTTGATCTCACAAGTCATGGATATATGATATCAAGTTGACACATGGGTATATATTAGAGAATATATCTTGAGGCCCGACCATGAGAAAGTTTCATGGATCGTTATATGAGTGTCATAAACTTTCTCATGTGACTATTGGTATGAATAGTCCTCGGACACGAAGTCACTACGGTTCCCTACATAGAGTTATGTACTTTGGTATCGTCAAAGCGTCACATGTAGCAGGTGGACCATAAAGCGATTCTTGGGTATATAACAAATTATGCGGAGGGATGTGAGTGATGTAGATGGGATCTATCCCTCTCATATGGCCGAGTGATATCGGTGGGCCCCTTGATTGAGTAGAACTACTAAAGCATGGCCATGCTCGAATGAGTCAATATGAGATATTGAGCTCATTTGTTTGAGTTAAGTTTACTCGGGGATCAAGAAACACATAGATTGATCGAGGATGACCGATCTATGCCTCATTGATCAATCGATATCAAGGATAGAAGGACACGGTCATATATTATAGTAGTCACGGAAGGTTAGTCGGATCTTGACTTATCTCGTAACTTAGGTAGCAATGATGTATTGCTAGATGCGCTCATTGCTTGTGTATCTAAAGAGTTTAGGTCCCTTGCCAGCGTTATGAGAGCCTATAGTCACACACAAAGAGCATGATAATTAGAGGAATTAGAGTATTCTAGTTTGACTAGAATAATTTGGGAATAAGCTTAAGTACAAAATGGTTTTGGACTTTAAGCTTAATAATTACAGCTAATTGATTTAATGAGATTAATTCAATATGTTACCTCATTGATTTAATAAGATTAATTCAATATGATAACATAAGCTTAATTGAATTAATAAGATTAATTCAATATGATAACATAAGCTTAATTGAATTAATAAGATTAATTCAATATGATAACATAAGCTTAATTGAATTAATAAGATTAATTCAACATGCATGAATGCCACATAAGAATGCCACATAAGCATGCCACATAAGCATGCCACCTAAGCATCCACCTAAGCTAGATAAGGTGGAAGGAAACAAAATGGTTTTGTCTCCTTAAGTGGCCGGCCAAACAAATGTCCCAATGCAATGGATTGCATTGAATGTGTGGAGGTGAAAGGGTTTTTCCAACCCTATAAAAGACCCCATGGAGTGGCCGGCCAAATAGATTGTGTGGGTGTGGTTGTTGGGAGCTTGAGGCTTGGAGAGAGCTTGAGAGCTTATTGTTGTGTGGCTTTTGTGAGTGTAGCAAGAAGAGTAGTCTTCTTCTTCCCTTCTCTTTTCCCTTGCTTCCTCTCCTTTAGGGACTTCTCTAGCAAGAAGTAAAGGAGAGCTCCTCTAGTTTTCTTTTGTGAGACAAGAGCTTGCTCGTGTGGATACATATAGAGGCACGGACACTTGAACGTGCTAAAGATCCAACAAACAAAAGGAAGAAGCGGGATTAACAAGGGCACGCAACAAAGGTAATCCTCTCCTATAAGATAGGCTTGGTTTAGAGAAATTTATTTTATACGAGTTTGCTTTCGCATGGATCACTTGGAAGGGATCCTAATTTTTCCGTTGCGCATATGCCATTTGGCATAAAGAATTCCCTACAAATTTTGACTGAACAAGGGTTGTTTACCTATTTATCATCACCCCTAAGTATCCTAACTTCTTCTAAGCCTATGATTTGTTTAGAGAAGCATTAGAAGGGTGAAATGTTCATTGAAAATGAATAGGAGAGTTAATTAGGGTGAGGATCAAATTTTAAGCGAGGTTAAAGTTCAAGTTTGAACTTTTACCCTTATTTTTGTCGATTTAGATTTTCTATAAGCTTAGGAACTCTCTAAGGACATTGTTGGTCCAATGGTCAAGGGAGAGTAAGCCTTTAGGGGGAGTTTATCCATCAAGAGATAATGGATGTGTTAAATGGGGGAGTATGAAGGATTGTCTCTCATTTAGTGGTAAGGGATTTGTCACTAAGTATAGTGAGCACATCCAAGATGATTTTTGACCAAGGGAAAGAATGAAGAATCTCATTGGAAGATGAGACATGGAAATATTTTGTAGGCTTTTTTATGTATGCAAAAGGGGGGGGGGAATGAGGGTTTAAGTTAGGTAATCCTTCATTATGCTTTGGCATAAGAAGAGTAGAGTTAGGCTTATGGGATAGCCGAACTCAGAGGTATTGTCACCTAACTTAAAGGTATTGTCAAACATCAAAAAGGGGGAGATTATTGTTTCTATCGACCCAAGTCACGATTAACCAGACTCGAGTAGGACTCGAGTAGGGTTTTGATGTTTGATAATGGGTTTATCAATTGTTTGACAATATGGTTTGACCATATGACTAGTGGATGATTGGGATATCCAAGGTCATATAAGGGAGATTATCATGAGGGAGATTGTTAGAGCAATCAACCTCAGGTTAAAGGTTGACCAAGCTCGAGTGAGACTAGAGGGGATGTCCAATAGTGGAGTCCTAGCAAGGGGAGTCCAAATATGAATTTTTGTCAAAGGAAAAGTTCAAGAGTGCAGTCTTGGCTGCGTAAGTCCAAGTGTATAGTCTTGGTGGCAAAAGTCTATGTGTGTAGTCTTGGTTGTGAAAGTCCAAGTATGGATACTTAGCAAAGGAAAAGTCCAAGGGTGTAGTCTTAGCCACGTAAGTTCAAGTGTGTAGTCTTGGCAGTAAAAGTCCAAGCTTTGATGTTTAGAAATGGAAAAGTCTGGGAGGCGCAACTCCTTAGCAAAGGAGTCTCGTTAGCAAGACCAAGTCGATGGAAGCACTTGAAGGCTATGGACAAGGGTGAGGAGTTATGGACTCGAACCAAGGGCTGGAGGCTGATGGAAGTGGCTTGAAGGCTTAGGTCTAGGCTAAGGGTACCCGATGGCTTGACATAGACGATGGAAGCACTTGAAGGCTAACACGATGGATGAAGGAGTCATAGAGGACTCGGATGGACCCTGAGAGCGTGAGTCTTATGGAGGTGGCTAGAGGCCTAGGTCTAGGCCTAGGGTGAGTATTAAGTATGAGGGGATCATACTTGGGTTAAACCTCAGTTTTGATGTTAACAAGTCAACTGGTGGTATTGAACAGTCGACTGGTCAAATGCACAACACTCTTAAACCCTGGTTAACTCTGGCAGTCGACTGGAGTTATGAGTTAGTCGACTGGTCAAGTAGTGAACTAAGGCTCGACTGCTGACCTGTGGCTCTGGTAGTTGTCTAGTGGCTTGCACCAATCGATTGACCTCTAGTAGTCGACTGCCATGGATGGGTAGTCAGCTGACCGTAAGTGGATAGGGCACCGATGGTTTTATAGTCGACTAGGTAGTTGACTGATGGCTTCATAGTTGACTGACGATAATGGCAGTTTAATTCCCCAAGTGTCCATTGTGCAAAAGCCGATGTGGATTATTCCGTTATGAGATAATGAATAGGCGGGCTGTCGACTGCGACTTTTGGCAGTCTACTATCAGGTAAAAAATCAGCCTGATGCAGGTAATAAAAGGAGGCTGCAATGGAGGGTTGAACCTATTGGTTCTTTGACTTCTTTGAGGCAAAACATTGTTGCTTTCCAGATCTTTAAAGCATCTCAAAGCATCCAAAAGATCAAGCAAGCAAAAGAAATTTTTGTGTAAACATTTCTCATTTGAAGTTTGTTTTTACTTGTATTTGGTTATTTGCTTTGTATAAACTCTTGTAAAAGGTTTCTCCACCTCCGCATTATTTCCAAGAAGGAGAAGTTCATAGTGGTGGTGTGCATCATTAGAGCTCAACTAGAGTTCGATCGTGGAGTAGAAACTAGGGTTCTGAACCACTTAAAATACTTGTGTAGTGGTTGTATTTTTGTCTTATATGTTGTTTGTGTTATCTTTGTATATTCCGTTGTGCACTAATGATTGTAAACAAGCACGACGATGAGTGAAATCGAGGATCACTATTCACCCCCTCTAGAACACCAAACGATCTCCAACAAGTGGTATAAGAGCAAGGCCGCTCTTTAAGGACTAACCAACTGCAAGAGCAAGCGCTAGAGAACAATGGAGTTACCCAATGATGCACTAGACTACAACACACAATTTCCACCCATCTTCGACTGCGAGAATTTTTGGTATTAGAAAGGTTTGATGGAGTATTTTCTTATGTGTAATATAGAAGATTGGTTTATCATTTTAGAGGATTTCGAAGCTCCAAAGGGTATGAAGGGTCGATTTCTTAAGAAGAAGAGATAGATTGAGGAACAACTTAAAAAGGCCGAGATCAATGATAAGGTAGGAAAAATATTGGTTAATTTAATATCTAATGATATTTTGTCCAAGATACGTGGTTATAAGGATGCAAGCGATTTATGGAACAACTTGGTCAAGTTCCATGAAGGTCCTTCACTAGCTCAAAGTAAGGATAATGATAAGTCTGGAGAAGAAGAAAGCTCATCATCATTGCAAGAACGTGAAGAGTCGGAGGTTGAGAGGTGCTCAACATTCAAGTAAAAAAAAATAGGTTTAGGAAGCTTTCACCTCTAGGATTAAGGGGGAGGATTGGTCTTCAATGCCAATGCAAGAGCAAGAGGGGACTTCTACATCCGGGCGAGATGAAGAACGTGCTCGTGACTCTCCTATCACCGAGCTAGGTAACTCGAGCATAATTCTTAAAAATAAAAATTATATTATATGCTTTGAGTGTAGGGAACAAGGGCACTATAAGACCAAATGCCCAAAAAGAGTCAAGAAGATGACTCAAGCACCTTAGGCCAAAGTGAAGACCAAGGAAGCTAGAGGCCCAATTCGTAAGAGCAAGGAGAACATAGTGTGTTTCGGTGCCAACAAAAGGGCCACTATAGAAGCCAATGTTCGAGGGAGAGTCACCCTAGAAAGGACAATGGAGAGAGTTTATATGTAGGGGGAGCTAAGGCAAACTTTAAGGTATATTTCAATAATGCTCTTCCTTTATGTCATGATAAAAGGCATGTTAGTAATAAGGTTTATTTTCTAAATGCTACATATCATGAAAGTAAGCCTAAGGACCAATTTAGAAACAAATATTTTTTCTTAGGTACTAAATCTCATGAATTTAAGCCCAAGGAAAATTCTTGAGTTATTACTTCAAGAACAACTCTAAGGATCACAACCTAGGTAATAATCCTAAAAAATATAGTTATATGCTAAGGAAGAAGAAAAATATCCAAAGGAATTATGGACAAACAAATATTGAGAACTTAGATGTAGAAAATCAAGCTTTGAGGTCAAAGCTTGAGAAATTGGAAAAGACCCTTTATATGATGAAAAATATGATAAAGGGGTCTAAAGGTGAAAATTTCGGAGTTAGGAGGCAAGAAAATTCGAAGGACAAGAAAGGTTTGGGTTACAAGCCTATGTCCTAAGAAATCAAGCCCTCTTACCATAATATTTCATACAGTTATGGAGCTGACCCTAGGTCTAGGAGTGTCAAGATCACAAGGGAAGCCATCCCTTGAGTTGACCATGGCAAGAATCATGTGATTAAGGCTTCCAAGAAGCATATACAAGTCACTAGGAAGGTTACAAGGAAAGTTATCTCTAGAGTTAACCTAGATTAGACCAGAATGACCAAGGCTCTCAAGCCTTTGAGGGTCATTAGGAAGGTAGCAAGGGAAATTATCCCTAGTGACTACCTTGTAAACCCAAGGAGATTCAATAGGTTTTGGGTTCCTAGGAGCATGATCCCTTCACACTAAATGGGTTTAGGGTGTGTCAAACTTGATTGAATGGATAGTTATCCTAACATGGTAGAGTTGACACTTAAGGCATTTTCCAGATAATGTGATACCTTGGAAATGAGACTAGATTTAATCCTAAAAGATTTTATGATGTGCCAATAGATATAATGAAGTTAAAAAAAAATATTAATTAAAATTGGAACAAATTAAGTTAGAGTCAAAAGTGTGTCATCTTGAATTTTTAGCACACTTGAGGGAGTTAGGTTATCATTATGACAAAATTGATATAATCCTAGAAAATGACAATTTGTTTTAAAAACATAGGTATTTTTATATCTTGATTTTATATACTTGTCATGATTTGTTTGCCAAAATCCATGTCATGACATCATGCTTCATATGATCATTTAAAATGTCATGATATCAATTAGATAGATTAATGTCATGACTAATACTTAGGTTTATCTATATTATGTCATGAAATCATGAATCATGAGAAAATACTTTTAAATTATGTCATCATATATGCCATGATCATAATTCATGCATTAAAATAAATTAAAATCGAAATTATGGAAATTGGCAATTATTTGATGTCCTAGATAAGGGAATCAAACGTGATTTGCCTAGATAGATATACATGAATGAAGGTTTTGCCCGGAAGCTCTTATAACAATTGAAGGGTTTTGCTTATCGAGTCCGTGAGGGTAAACTTCGCTTCCCACTTCACCTCGGTCGTTTGATCATGGCTATCCCTTCGATGTCCCAGGATTAAAAATTTAATCCTAGACAAAAGGGATTGCCCAAACAACCAAGCCATCGTCGTGCTATTCGTTTAGAGAGGTCACTTGAACAAACTACTTGTTCAAGCGACCATCCTCTATTCTACGAGTAGCCGTGGAATAGACGATGTCCGTATCGCCGGTTTTTTTGTTTATTTTTGGGATCCAAGTATTATTTAGCCATATACAGATTTATATCATGCTCATAGTTGAAAAACATAAACAAGCAAGTAATAAAAAGAGAAAGAACAATAGGTATACCTCACGATCTTCTAATGTATGACCTTCCTCCTTTTGGACGTCGTGTGGGCGACGATCTACCAAAAGTCGAAGCTCCTAGATCGCAAATCTTCCTTCCTTGCTCTTTCAAAGCAAGAGGAAGAATAGAAACAAGGTTTTTCTCCTCCCTAAAACCAACCAACAAGGAACAAATAAGATCCTTGCCGCCGGCCAACTAGGAGGAGGAGTTTGTGGTGGAATCCGGCCAAGACACCAAGGGAAAGCCCTATATCTTGTTTCCACCACCTAAGGAGAAAGAGAAGAGAAGTTTTGGCCACTGGCCAAGGTTGGAAAGGGGCTAGATGAGCTGCTGGACGCCGACAAATAAAGGAAGAAGAAGAAAGCAAAACCTTCCTTATTTGGTGCCGCCCAAGCCTCCAAACCCTAAACCTAATCCTATCTCAACTAGGATTGCTCTCTTGCTGCCCAAAACCCTAGCTCTTATGGATGATCTTCATGCCAACTCCCTTGCCCTCCTTGTTGGGAGATTGTTGGTGCAATCGTCCCAGGTTGACTTGAGTTTGACTCGAGCAGTACCCTGATGATATTTTGATGATAGACAAAACTCATGACATGGGATTGTCATGGGAAAGTCCAACATGGGGTTGGCATGGGAAAGTCCAAAGCATTGCGAAGCCGTGCGCTTGGTGCTTGGCATGGGAAATCCAAAGCATTGCGAAGCCGTGCGCTTGGTGCTTGGTGAGAAATGCATTGCGAAGCCGTGCGCTTGGTGCATTTGGGAAGTCTTGAGAACTTGGCAAGTTCACTAGGCTCGGGGTCCTTGAGTCGGTGAAGGATGACATTGCGAAGCCGTGCGCTTGGTGCATCCGAGGGACCGCCGGACGGGGAGCGAATGGAGTGAGCCCAAAGGGAAGCATACTTCTAGGGCATGAGATGCGAAGGATGGCTTTGCGAAGTCGTGCGCTTGGCGCATCCGAGGGACGTAGGCCGAGGGAAGAGAGCTTCGGTGGGGAACTCCATGAGGGATAAGGTGGACTTGGCCAAGTGGCTAAGACTGAGTGTCGGAGGCTCAAACATCGTTATGTTTGAGGTTTTAGCCGACATCGATCGGTAGCATAGGCCGATCTGCTCTAGGTGTCGTATGGGTTCGACCCGGTGTTCGATTGAACCAAGTCTGGTGATCGTCGGTAGGAGGCGATCGGTATTGTTGGGAGGATCGATCATTGCTGGGGATGGCGATCGGTGATGACACTGTCTGCAGACGCGAGAATGGAGTCGAGCTATCGCCCGACTCGTGATGGTTGATCGGTCGTGATGGGTGCCATCATCCGATCGTCGATGTGTGATCCGTTGGAACTTAACCAGCGTGGATCTCGGCGTTGTGAGACAATGGCTCGGGATCGATCGGTGATGGTCACGATCACGATCTGATGAGCGAAAACGATGCATGTTATAAATGGAGCTCGAGTTGGAGGATTTCGCCAAGGCTTTTTGGGAGACTTTGGAGGGGATTTGTTGTTGCATTCCAGACGTTCAAGAGCAAGCAAAAGCAAGCAACAATAAAGCGATCAAAAGAAATATTTGTAATAGTTCTCTTTTGTATTGTCTTTGTATTTCTTGTTGTATTTCATTACTTAGTGTAATAGCTTGTGAGAGGTTTCTCCACCTCCGACGTGTTGTCGAAAAGGAGTGTTATAGTTAGTGCCGTGATCATAACTAGAGCTCGAGGAGCTCACCCGTGGAGTAGGAACCATTCGGTTCCGAACCACGTATATCGTTGTGTTTTGTTTGTGTGTCTTTGTGTTTATTGTTAGTATTATTATTGTTATTCCACTGCGCTAACAAGAATTGTAGACGAGAACGGACAAAATACGACGACATCCAAACGTAAAGGGCTATTCACCCCCCTCTAGCCGGCCAATCGATCCCCAACAAGTGGTATCAGAGCAAGGTTGCTCTTCAAGGACTAACCGTCGCGAAAGAACTACAAGATGGCCGGCTTCATCCATCCACTGAAATTCGATGGAGATTTTTCTTGGTGGAGGAAACGGATGGAGGTATATCTCGAAACCAATTTTGATTATATGATTATTGTAGAAAATGGTTTTGAGATGCCTAGGGATAAAAACAACAAGCAAATTGAGAAGTCAAGGTGGACCCAAGACCAAATTAAGGGCTTCAAGACAAATCTTGAGGTAATAAAATTGCTTAGTGATTTATTACCTAACACTATTTGGTCTAGATTGGGTGACTATAGGGATGCGAAGGAATTATGGGAGAAAATAATGAAATTCCAAGAAAATTCCCAATCGGCACAAGTAGAGGAGAATGTCGAAGAAGAAGCACCCACAACATTTGAAGATGTTGATGATTTGGTGGAGACCTCCACCTCTAGCATTGAGGGGGAGGAAAGGCAATCTTCCATCCTGGAGCAAGAACAAGAAGCATCCACATCCGGGAGAAGTGAAGATCATGAAGAGGCCTCCACCACCTCTCTAGGTAACTCAAGTATTATTATTTTAAATAAAAATCACATAATATGCTTTGAGTGTAGGGAGAAAGGGCATTACAAGAGCAAATGCCCTAAATTGGCTAAGAAGAAGGCATCGACACCAAAAGTCAACCCAAGGTCAAACGATGCCGGTGTTCCCAAAATCAAGAGCAAAGAGCACATTGTGTGCTTCAAATGCAATCAAAAGGGACACTACCGAAGCCAATGCCCTAGGGGGAGGAAGAAAGGGCAAGAAGGTGCAACTCATGGACGGGGAGCTCCTAAAGCTAACCCTAAGGTAAATTTACTTAATGCACCTTTAATTCCTAAAGTTAAAAAGCATACTAAAAATTATTTTAGTTCTCTTGCTATTATCAATGAAAAGCATGCTAAGAGAAATAATAAGGTATATTGTCTAGGTGCCAAACATGTTCATATAACTAAAGACAAACCTAGGACTCAAAACACTAGATCTATTTTACCTAGAGAGTCAATTAGGAAAGTTCAAGAAAACTTGGGTGTTAATCCCAAGAAATCTAGGCACATGCCTAAAAAGAAAATCATTCCTCAAAAATCTAATGAAAATTCAAAATTGAGGAAATTAGAGCTAGAGAACCAAGCCTTGAGGTCAAGGCTAGAAAAATTGGAGAAGACCCTAGAATAATATCAAATTCAATTTAAGGGGTCAAATTCCCAAAAGTCAAGACCTAGGAAGCAAGAAATATCAAAGGGAAAGAAGGGTTTGGGTCACAAACCTATGTCCTATCATAATGTTCCATTTAATTATGGAACCACATCTAGGTCTAGAAAAACCAAGGCTAATAGGGAAGTTATCCCTAAGTCTAGCTATGGTGTTTGTTTAGTGGCCAAGGACTTAAGGAAAACCAAGAAAGCCACTAAGAAGGTCAAAGGAGGAGTCACCTCTAGAGTTGACCCAAGTAAGACCCAAAGACTATGGCTTTAAAGCCTAAAGGGTCATTAGGAAGGTATCTAGGGAAGTTATCCCTAGGGAATACCTTGTTAACCCAAGGAGCTCCAATAGGTATTGGGTTCCTAAAAGCGTGATCGATTCACGCTAAATGGGTTAGGGTGTGTCAACCCTAAATGGATGGATAGTTAACCTAACCATAGAAGAGTTGACACATTAGGATGTGCCAATATGCTTGAGAAGTTTAAAATGATTTAAATTGGCACAATTAGGTCTTAGAGGTATTGGTGTGCCATTTTGGGTTTTTGGCACACTAGGAAAATGAATGGCATTAAGGCAAAATTGAATTAATTCCTAGAAATGGCAAATTGATTCTAACACTTAGGTATTTTATACCTTAGTATACTTTACTTGTCATGATTTGTTTGCCTTGCCATGTCATGACATCATTCTCATTTTTATTTATAAAAATGTCATGATAATGTTTAGACTTATGTTTGTATGTCATGCATGCTTAATTTTCATTCACATGTCATGACATCATGATATTGGCATATGTTTTTATCTAAATCATATGTATGTCATAATCATCATCATGCATAAATTAAAATGAAATTAAGGACTATGGCATGATTTGATGGGAATCAAATAATATTGCCTTAGAAATATGCATGAGAATTTAAAAGAACAAAAACTCACATCTCACTAGATTAATTGCCTTGAATGTGTTTTACACATCTAGATATTTGTGAGATGTTTAGGAAAATGAAAATAAAGATTTTGAAAACATTTTGAAGACATTTTGAAAAACCTTGGTGAAGTCTATCTTTTGATAGCTATCACCATTGAATGGAATGATACAAAGAAGGCTTATTATTGAAGCTTTTCTAAAATTTTGAACTTTGTATCAATCTCCTAATTTAATGGGTAAAATAATTTTTCAATATTTTTCACCCATAGTGTTTAGGATAAGTAATATGCATATGAAATTTCACGATTTTTAAACTTATGTATATTTACTTATGGATTTCAAAAATCCATTTACAGCCTGTAATGGCGATCGACCGATGGTAAGTCGATCGTGGTATCTAACGGAGTCGACTGGCACAGGCTGATTTCGAGTAAACTTGATGGTTAGGCCCATGTTCAGCTGTGTTTTGGTCCCCTAACCACTCCTAACCCTAGGATATGCTTGGGAGAGCATTAGAGAGGGTGGAAATCCATTGGATATGGATTAGGAGTTGGGTTGAGGGTGAGTATCAATTTTAAGGTGGATGAAAGTTCATTGTTGAACTTTGGCTTAATTTTGATTTGGTTAATGTTCCTATTGGCTTAGGGACTCTCCAAGGACATTGTTGGTGCAATGGTCAAGGGGGAGCAAGCCTCTAGGGGGAGGTATCCATCATGGGATGATGGATGTGTATTTCCTCATGGGAGGAAAATTGGGTTGCCTCTCTTTAAGTGATATGGGATCACTAGAAAGAGTGTAGGCATGTGTTCCTCCAAGGGAGAGATTGTAAGATCTCATTGGGATATGAGACATTCATACCCTTGGAGAGGACCTTTTTGATGTAATGTCAAAAAGGGGGAGAAGTTACCAAGTTACCAATTAGGGTTTGTTGGAATTCTCATTGGGATATGAGAATTGCCAATATGGGAGAATTGGTAGACTTGAGATGGTAGTTTTGTCAATCATCAAAAAGGGGGAGATTGTTGGGAGATTGTTGGTGCAATCGTCCCAGGTTGACTTGAGTTTGACTCGAGCAGTACCGTGATGATATTTTGATGATAGACAAAACTCATGACATGGGATTGTCATGGGAAAGTCCAACATGGGGTTGGCATGGGAAAGTCCAAAGCATTGTGAAGCCGTGCGCTTGGTGCTTGGCATGGGAAATCCAAAGCATTGCGAAGCCGTGCGCTTGGTGCTTGGTGAGAAATGCATTGCGAAGCTGTGCGCTTGGTGCATTTGGGAAGTCTTGAGAACTTGGCAAGTTCACTAGGCTCGGGGTCCTTGAGTCGGTGAAGGATGACATTGCGAAGTCGTGCGCTTGGTGCATCCGAGGGACCGCCGGACGGGGAGCGAATGGAGTGAGCCCAAAGGGAAGCATACTTCTAGGGCATGAGATGCGAAGGATGGCTTTGCGAAGCCGTGCGCTTGGCGCATCCGAGGGACGTAGGCCGAGGGAAGAGAGCTTCGGTGGGGAACTCCATGAGGGATAAGGTGGACTTGGCCAAGTGGCTAAGACTGAGTGTCGGAGGCTCAAACATCGTTATGTTTGAGGTTTTAGCCGACATCAGTCGACTGCTCTAGGTCGTATGAGTTCGACCAGTATTCGACTGAATCAAGTTCTGCCGTGATCCGATCCGCCGAGGAGGGCAATGATCGTTGGGAGGATCGATCGCCGAGGATGGCGATCGATGACACGCACGCATGCAGTAATGGAGTCGAGTCGCCAAAGACTGATCGTGATGGTTGATCATCGATCGATGGGTGCCATCATCGGCGATGTGTGATCCGTTGGAACTTAACTAACGTGATCCGCCGTTGTGAGACAACGATCGGATCACGATCGATGGTCACGATCAATGTGAAAAACAGCTTGATGCAGGTTATAAATGGAGCTCGAGTTGGAGGATTTCGCCAAGGCTTTTTGGGTGACTTTGGAGGGGAATTGCTGTTGCATTCCAGACCTTCAAGAGCAAGCAAAAGCAAGCAACAAGAAAGCGATCAAAAGCAATCGGTGTAAAAGTTCTCTTTTGTATTGTCTTTGTATTTCTTGTTGTATTTCATTACTTAGTGTAATAGCTTGTGAGAGGTTTCTCCACCTCCGACGTGTTGTCGAAAAGGAGTGTTATAGTTAGTACCGTGAGCATAACTAGAGCTCGAGGAGCTCACCCGTGGAGTTGGAACCATTCGGTTCTGAACCACGTATATCGTTGTGTTTTGTTTGTGTGTATTTGTGTTTATTGTTAGTATTATTATTGTTATTCCGCTGCGCTAACAAGAATTGTAGACGAGAACGGACAAAATACGACGACATCCAAACGTAAAGGGCTATTCACCCCCCTCTAGCCGGCCAATCGATCCCCAACACTCCTTTTATAGAGTTAGGGATAAATCATGATTTAATCTCCTCCATTGGTTCTAGGGATTTAATCTCAATCATTAGATCTAGAGATTTAATCTCAACCGTCGGATCTTAGAGATTTAATCTCTACCTATGGATCTTAGAATTTTGTTTCTATCCATTGGATCTAAGCATCATGAGGTGTTAATAGGCTACATTAGGGACCATGAGGAGGAGTTGGATCTTTGCCGCACATGGATCAAGCCCACATAAAGTCCGATCCACTAATGATAATCAAATCCACTAAAGGGTCATCATCGATCTAACTCACCAAGCCCCATATGATAATATGGGCTCCATATATTATTTGTACATTTTCTCCACTTGTTTAAGATCTCGAATGTCCGTCGATTAATTAATTTACTGACCATTAATTAATCAACATCTAACTTCATGAGTAGTACCACTCAACCTTTTCATCATGCCGGACCAAGTCCACCTGCAGGGTTTATATGATGAACCTTATGAGCTCCTCAAGGGGACATCATCATGCTAATATATAGGACACGGTTTCCTCCTATAATCAATGACACGCCATATAAATAATATCATCTCCCAACTTACCGAGCCTATCAATTTAATTTATAAATCTCGCCCATTGGTAAATCAAAGAGATGAGTACTAAGAATATGTGCCCGTTATTATATCGGGATTAAGAGTATGTACAATATAATATCTGAGGTCCGATTCGATTATGTAATCAGCAATAAATCGAATCACCTCTAAGTCGGTCATGCTCAATACACACAAAGTGTACTAGTGTGATTCTATGGTCAAGACAAACCAATACCAAATCACACTGCAACCATTCCGATGGTTTGTCCAAAGCCATCTCGATTGTGAGCCTTTACTTATACTTTTCAAGAGGTCGATAACATGATCTCCCGTGTGACACCACACACCATGTTATCTACAATGTAAAGTATTAGACAATATTGCATAACCATAAAAATATGCAAACAATGATCATGTGATTTTTATTTCAAAATAAATATGTTCATACAAAAGATAGACTTTTCAGTATACATCCCTACAATCTCCCACTTATACTAAAAGACTACGTTGTCCTTAAACTGCTATACATCTGATCCCCATTCCCTTCACATGCCTATCAAAAGCTCTCGCCGTAAGGGCCTTAGTGAAAGGATCTTCCAGGTTATCCTCCGATGCAATCTTGGCCACAACAACTTCTCATCTCTTTACGATTTCTCATATCAGGTGGTACTTGCGCTCTATGCGCTTAATTGCCTTATGGGCTCGTGGTTCCTTCGAGTTTGCAACAGCACCACTATTATCACAATAAATTGTGATAGTTCTGGGCAAACCAGGATTCACATCTAAGTCCATCAAGAAGTTCCTGAGCCATACAACTTCTTTGGCCGCCTCAGAGGTCGCCACATACTCAGCTTCCATGGTGGAGTCCGCCATGCACTTCTGCTTGACACTCCTCCATACAATGGCTCCACCTCCCAAAGTAAACACAAAACCTCAGGTAGACTTACTGTTATCCCTATCAGATTGGAAGTCGGAATCTGTGTAACCCACAGGGAGTAATTGGTCTGCCCGGTAAACCAGCATATAATCCCTAGTCCTTCTCAGGTACTTCAATATATGCTTTACCGCAGTCCAATGTCCCTACCCTGGATTACTCTGATATCTACTGACCATGCCCACGACAAAGAAGATATCTTGTCTCGTACAGAGCATCGCATACCTGAGGCTTCCTACTGCCGAAGCATAAGAAACCGCCTTCATCTCCTCTATCTCCTTAGATGATCTAGGACATATCTCCTTAGATAAAGGAACTCCATGCCTGAAAGGTTGAAAACCCTTCTTGGAGTTCTGCATGTTAAAACACTCCATAATTGTGTCTATGTATGAAGCTTGCGATAAACACAACATCCTTTTCCTGCGATCCCTTATAACCTTGATCCCAAGGATGCGTCCCACCTCCCCCAAGTCCTTCGTATCAAACTGTTTGGACAACCATACCCTTACGTCCGATAACACCTTGATATTGTTTTCAATCAACAAAATGTTATCTACGTATAGTACAAGAAATACCACTACGTTTCTGTCACATCTCTTGTATACACAAGACTCATCCGGACTTTGAATAAATCCATAAGACTGAATTACCTCATCAAAGCGGATGTTCCAAGACCTCGAAGCTTGCTTCAATCAATAAATGGACCGATTAAGCTTACACACAAGATGCTCTTTGCCTTTAGCAATGAATCCCTCTGGTTGCTTCATGTAGATGTTTTCCTCAAGATTTCCATTAAGGAAAGATGTCTTCACATCCATCTGCCACACCTCTTAATCCATATGAGTTGCTATGCATAAGAGAATCCGGATAGACTTAAGCATGGCTACCGACGAAAAGGTCTCCTCATAATCGATACCCTCTTTTTGAGTAAACCCATTCGCAACAAGCCTCGCTTTGAAGGTCTCAACCTTCCCATCTATTCCTCTCTTTCTCTTGTAGATCCACTTGCATCCAATGGTTTTTACACCATCGGGTGGTTCTACTAGCTCCCAGACTTGATTTGAATCAATTGATTCAATCTCAGCATTCATTGCACTTTGACAAGATACTGCATCTTTATCTTGGATTGCCTCGTCATATGTCCAGGGATCAGGTTCATGTTCGCCAGGGACCAAATCAGAAGATTCTCCCAAGAACATGAATCTATCAGGCGGTCTCACAACCCTCCCACTACGACGAGGTATCACCTATGTATCCTATGTGACACGCGGTGCAGTGACATGTGGTATATCCTCTTGTACCGGTGGTACTAAAGAAGTGACTTCCACTTTTAACTCCTCCAGAACAATTTTACTCTTGGGCTTGTGGCTCATCACATAGTCTTCCTCTAGAAATCTGGCATTCGTGCTAACGATCACCCTCTGATCTCTAGGACTATAAAACAATCCACCCTTCGTTCCTTGGGGATAGCCAATGAACATGCGTACTTCTATACGAGGTTCCAACTTACCAGCATCTGCCTTCAGCACATGTGCTGGACTCCCCCATATCCTAATATGTCTTAGACTAGGCTTTCGCCCAGTCCACAATTATGTGGGAGTAGAAGGCACTGATTTAGATGGAACTAAGTTCAGAATGTACACCGCCGTATCTAGAGCATATCCCCAAAATGAATCTGGCAACTCAGAATAACTCATCATCGATCTAACCATCTCCATAAGAGTCCTATTCCTTCGCTCTACTACACTATTCTGCTGGGGTGTGCCAGGTGAAGTCAATTGGGATTGAATCCCATCCTCTGATAAGTAGTTCCTAAACTCTCCCAAAAGGTACTCACCACCACGATCAGATCGTAGTGTCTTGATACTTTTACCTTGACGTTTCTCCACATCAGCCTTGAATTCTTTGAACTTGTCAAAGCATTCAGACTTGCGGCGCATCAGGTAAATGTATCCATATCTCGAGTAATCGTCTATAAAAGAGACGAAATACTCAAAACCACCTCTAGCCTGGATAGACATAGGACCACACAAATCAGAATGAACCAATTCTAACACATCTTTGGCTCTATACCCCTTGGCCTTAAAAGACCTCTTGGTCATCTTACCCTCCAAGCAAGATTCACAAGTTGGGAGATCCTCCACCACTAATGAACCCAAAGGTCCTTCAGCTATCAACCTTTGAATTCTGCTTAGGTTAATGTGACCAAGCCTAAGATGCCAAAGATATGTTTGGTTCATTTTCGAAGGTTCTTTTCTCTTATTGGAATTTGAAGATGAGTTATTAATTTCAATATGCATCGTGGGAGGTTTTGGTTCAAGTGTGTACAAATTTCCTATCAATGTACCCGAACAGATAATGTCCCTATCCCTTCTTATAAGAACTCTGTCATTAAAAGAAATAGAATATCCATCCATAAACAATTTAGAAATTGAAATTAAATTCTTTCTAAATAAGGGTACATAAAGGCAATTCTTAAGAACCAAAAGTTTATTTTTCTCAAATGATAAATGAACGTCTCCCACTGCAACTGTCGCCACCTTCGTGGCATTGCCCAAGTACACAGTAATCTCCCCCTCAGCCAGTCATCTGGTTTCTTGGAACCCCTGCAAAGTATGGCAAACATGATTAGTGGCTCCCGTATCTACACACCAGGTGCAGGTAGATAACACCGCTAAACATGTTTCAACGACTAGACCAAAAGATATACCTTTGTTCTACTTGCAGTGGGGCAGTCCTTCTTCCATTGTTCAGTCTGCTTACAAGTGAAGCACTTGCCTTTCGGCTTCTTCACTCCTCCCTGAGTACCTCCCGCCGCCTTCACCCCAGTTTGTTTCTTCTTCTTCTTGCCTTTCGGCTTAGAAGTAGAAACCTTTTGGGTCACCATGGCATGTGTCTGAGCACTCTGACGAAATAGCTCCTCTGCCGCCTGGAGTTCTGTCAGAAGTTCCGCCAATGAATACAACCTCTTGTTCATGTTGTAGTTCAGGCGAAACTGCTCAAAACTCCTAGGTAGAGACTGGAGTATGATATCGACTTGGGTTTCCCCATCGATCTCAGCTCCAAGGACCTCCAGCTCATTCAAATGAGCCATCATCTTGAGAACATGATCCCTCACGGGTGTTCCCTCGATCATGGTGGTTGTCATCAAGTTTCTCATGGCTTCTTGCCTCGCAGCCCGATTTTGGTGTCCAAAAAGCTCCTTGAGATTGAGCATCATATCATAAGTTGTGGGCATGGCTTGATGCTGATGTTGGAGTACATTTGACATAGATGCCAAAATGTAACACCGTGCCATCTCATCGGCCTTGATCAACTTCCTATAGCTCTCTCTCTCCTTTTCCCCAGAATCATCTGCAGGCTTGGGAGGGCACTCTTCGAGGAGTACATATTTGTATTCCTCAGCGGTCAAGACAATGTCTAGATTCCTCTTCCAATCTACATAGTTGGGTCCAGTAAGTTTATTCTCTTTCAGTATCACAACAAGTTGGTTGAAAGTCATTTTGAAAGAAAACCTAAGAATCACATAAATCAAAACATTAGATTTCAAAAAATTATTGATTCCTCAAAAAATAAAATTTTAAAATCAACAACACCTCTAAACACCGAGAATATTGTATGCCACGATAGTGTGGACGTATACGAATTCTATATTTATAAGAGGAGGTTTTACCCATTAATTTTACTATCTTGTCAACCTAACTTTTTGACAAGTAAAATTAATAGTTGGTTCCTCTTTGGCCCTACAAATAAAAGCAGTGACTCCGATGGGGAAGATACTTATATTTGTATCTAAGTGTTCACCATTACTCGATACCAAGGTAATTATCTCGGGTTATGTGCCTTCCGATAGGAAAGTGCACACGCTCCTTAATAATTCCCTATAACCATATTTGACCTTGTGATCCGCAAACAAACTCATCTGATGGGGAGGAAGGCACTCAGAGCCGACACGCAAGTTTGTTTGCATTACATGTCAAATTGTAATGGAGGTCATGGGAATTTATTAAAATATCTCTCTCCCACTTAATAATTTAAAATTGAGGAATTTTCTAGCCTACGACATGCATATCAAACAATAAGCAATAAATATGAAAAATAAATTATTTTCTAACTATTATGGCTTTTGTCTTCAATATGTCTCTCGTCCGCTCCTCCTACGCCATGTACAAGCCATCCGGAGATCCGAGCCGAGACTAAAACCTATTTTAATTTACATCCATCGATCCTATACTCCACGAGGGAGTGTACATGAAATCTAGATCGAAAGTAAAATAAAATAAAGAGTGGCTAAACAATGTCGTATCTAATTTACAAAAAATCAAATACTAGCCTCGTCAACCCCGAGGATTCAACAAAATAAACATTTACACACATACAATCAGATACACACATATGGCCATAATAGTTGGATCTTATGCCTACAACGAAAGAGTTAAACTACGCATATCCTACTATTATCCGGCGCATATAATATATGAAAAGTGCATAAAAATAAACCGAATCCTAAACACACAAAATCGGAAACCTTGGCTCTGATACCAATTGAAGGGTTTGACCCCGGAAGCTCTCATACCAATTTAATGGTTTTGCTTATCGAGTCCGTGAGGGGAAACTTCGCTTCCCACTTCACCTCGATCGTTTGATCATGGCGATCCCTTCGATGTCCCTGGATTAAAAATTTAATCCTAGACAAAAGGGATTGCCCAAATAACCAAGTCATCGTCGTGCTATTCGTTTAGAGAGGTCACTTGAACAAACTAGTTGTTCAAGCGACCATCCTCTATTCTACGAGTAGCCGCGGAATAGACGATGTCCGGATCGCCGGTTTTTGTGTTTATTTTTGGGATCCAAGTATTATTTATCCATATACAGATTTATATCATGCTCATAGTTGAAAAACAAAAACAAGCAAGTAACAAAAAGAGAATGAAGAATAGGTATACCTCTCAATCTTCTGATGTAAGACCTTCCTCCTTTTGGACGTCGTGTGGGCGACGATCTACCAAAAGTCGAAGCTCCTAGATTGCAAATCTTCCTTCCTTGCTCTTCCAAAGCAAGAGGAAGAATAGAAACAAGGTTTTTCTCCTCCCTAAAACCAACCAACAAGGAACAAATAAGATCCTTGCCACCGGCCAACTACGAGGAGGAGTTTGTGGTGGAATCTGGCCAAGACACCAAGGGAAATCCCTATATCTTGTTTCCACCACCTAAGGAGAGGGAGAAGAGAAGCTTTGGCTGCCGGCCAAGGTTGGAAAGGGGCTGGATGAGCTGCTGGACGTAGACCAATGGAGGAAGAAGAAGAAAGCAAAGCCTTCCTTATTTGGTGCCGCCCAAGCCTCTAAACCCTAACCCTAATCCTCTCTCAACTAGGATTGCTCTCTTGCCGCCCAAAACCATAGCTCTTATGGATGATCTTCACGCCAACTCCCTTGCCCTCCTTTTATAGAGTTAGGGATAAGTCATGATTTAATCTCCTCCATTGGTTCTAGGGATTTAATCTCAACCGTCGGATCTAGAGATTTAATCTCAACCGTCGGATCTTAGAGATTTAATCTCTACCTATGGATCTTAGAATTTTGTTTCTATCCATTGGATCTAAGCTTCATGAGGTGTTAATAGGCTACATTAGGGACCATGAGGAGGAGTTGGATCTTGGCCACCCATGGATCAAGCCCACATAAAGTCAGGTCCACTAATGATAATCCAATCCACTAAAGGATCATCATCGATCTACCTTACCAACCCCCATATGATAATATGGGCTCCATATATTATTTGTACATTTTCTCCCCGTGTTTAAGATCTCGAATGTCCGTCGATTAATAAATTTACTGACCATTAATTAATCAACATCTAACTCCATGAGTAGTACCACTCAACCTTTTCATCATGCCAGACCAAGTCCACCTGTAGGGTTTACATGATGAACCTTATGAGCTCCTCAAGGGGGCATCATCATCCTAATATATAGGACACGGTTTTCTCCTATAATCAACGGCACACCATATAAATAATATCATCTCCCAACTTACCGAGCCTATCGATTTAATCTATAAATCTCGCCCATTGGTAAATCAAAGAGATGAGTACTAATTATATGTGCCCATTATTATATCGAGATTAAGAGTATGTACAATATAATATCTGAGGTCCGATTCGATTATGTAGTCAGCAATAAATCGAATCACCTCTAAGTCGATCCTGCTCAATACACACAAAGTGCACTAGTGTGATTCTATGGTCAAGACAAACCAATACCAAATCACACTGCAACCATTCCAATAGTTTGTCCAAAGTCATCTCGGTTGTGAGCCTTTACTTATACTTTTCAAGGGGCCGATAACATGATCTCCCGTGTGACACCACACACCATGTTATCTACAATGTAAAGTATTAGACAATATTGCATAACCATAAAAATATGCAAACAATGGTCATGTGATTCTTATTTCAAAATAAAGATGTTCATACAAAAGATAGACTTTTCAGTATACATCCCTACAATGAACCCTTAGATTTAGGAAATAACATAAACTTACATCTCACAAAGATCATAAGGAAGACATGTGTGTGTATTGATACAACTTAGATACATGTGAGATTTTATAAATATCAGTTAAGTTCAATGTGCTTATATGACACATCATAATGAACTTAAACTCTTTCAATCATAGGAAGAAATCATGAGAAAATCTAATGTACAAGTAATGTACACTTAGCCCATAGACCATGATTGAAATTAAGATTTTGAAAACCATTTTAAA
The DNA here is from genome assembly GCA_025175895.1 of Wurfbainia villosa. Classification (NCBI taxonomy): domain Eukaryota; kingdom Viridiplantae; phylum Streptophyta; class Magnoliopsida; order Zingiberales; family Zingiberaceae; genus Wurfbainia; species Wurfbainia villosa. The sequence continues at coordinate 65,323,403 of CM046001.1, forward strand.
ATTATTTTGAAAAACCTTGGTGAAGCCTATCTTTTGATAACAATTATCATTGAGAATATTAAAACAAAGTTAGACATAAATATTAAAGTTTCCAATGATTTTGAACTTTATATCATTCTCTTAAAATAATGGGTATTTTAATATAAAAACTATTTTTTACTCATTGTATTTTACATAAGTTATGTACATATGCAATTTCAAGATTTTTTTGAAAAACATATATTTACTTATGATTTTCAAAAAATAAATTAAAAGTCTGATTTCTGGAAAATTAGACCCCAGTCAACTGCTTCTTGGAGCAGTCGACTGGCGGTAGTGGCAATCAACTAATTGTTGACATAGTAGACTGTTGATGATAATTTTGGATGAACAAGGGTTATTTAGCTATTTATCAACACTCTTAAGTACCATAACTTCTCCTAACCCTATGATTGATGCACATGAATGCGACCTAAAATCTCGCGATGAATACCGTCGAGGACTCGAAGCGCATGCTCACGCTCAACGCCTGCAAGTGCACGAATGTTGTCAAGTAATAAAAAGATTATCGATCCCACAGGGACTGAGATTCGAGTACCGATTTATTCAGTGGATGTTATTGTTCGGATATTAATCTAAAGGTTGTGATAGTGAGGATTGTCGGTGGACTAAACTCTAGTATGGTGTCACATGGAGGAAGAAAGGAGCTTGTCGCGAGATCTTTTAAAGGGATTCTAGGACTTCGGTTTCGCTTGTGTGTCGCAAAACATGTTATCAGTTGGGCGTTGTCTAAACGTCTAACTATGGTCTTGTGGAAGGGACATCATACATTCTCCCGATGAGCCACTGTATCTATCGGGAGCTATCTCTACCTTACAAGGACGGTATAGGCAGTACGAGGATGCCGAATCAATCCCTGCGATGAATCGTTTCCAGTTCTATCGCATCCTTCTACCCACGGTTACAGAAGATTAGGCTAACACCTAGGTTTCTTGTATAAATCCCCTAAATCTTAGATACGAGGGTTGTCACCCCTCGTATCACCTAAGCACAATAGGTAGAAAACCAAGCACACATAGATATCGGTATAAACAAATCCCAATTGCAAATTCAAACTCAATAACAGAATTTAATTTGAAACAATATGTCATACGCACACAAGCTACTACCTAATCCTAGAATCGAAGAAACTACTCCATAGATAGGAGAGGAAAATCACAAGGCATGTTCATGTTCGAATCAATAGTAAATAAAGTGCGAGAATAGGAGTTTACAATGCCAATGTGGCCTTCTCTTTGGCGTTGAAGTGCAGAACATGGATCTTCGACGGCATTCTTCCTCCCTATTACGAGTTCTGGAAGCTTTTTAGGGCTTCGGTGTGTCGTCCCAGCCATCGTGCCTCCCCCCTAGGGTTTGGGCGAAGCTATCCTTATATAGACATCACATCGGATCGCTGTGAAATTTAGAAAAAACCCTAGCCCCGTCAATCTGTTGGGTCGCCACATGGCCGTGTGTGGCCCTAGGGTGGCTGATCTCGCCCATAGGACACGACCGTGTGTAGTCACACGCCCTGGTCGTGTCCCCTTCTGCGTTTAGCTATAAAATACCCTTCTTTTTCTCCGAAAGTGCACCTTTTTCCCACAAAATGCTATTCTGCACGCAAAAGTACAAAGAGCAGGTCTACGAACCAGAAAATAGGAAATGCATGCAAAACAAAGTGACATATGCATGAAACTAAAATAAAATGTAATGAGATGTGAGCGAAAACTACTCCTAAAATCCTATATGTTTTGCTCACATCAGATATGCTTAGAGAAACATTGGAAGGGTAAATGTTCATTGAAAATGAATAAGAGAGTCGATTTGGGTGATAATCATATTTTAAGGGAGGTTAAAGTTCAAGTTTGAGCTTTTACCCTTATTTTTGTTGGTTTAGATTTCCTATAGGCTTAGTAACTCTCCAAGGATATTGTTGGTACCATTATCAAGGGGGAGTAAGCCTTTAAGGGGAGTTTATCCATCAAGAGATGATGGATGTGTTAAATGGTGGTGTACGAAGGATTGTCTCTCAAATAGTGGTAACGATTTTGTCACTAAGAAGAGTGACAACATCAAAGATGATTTTGGACCTAGGGAGAGAATGAAGGATCTCATTGGAAGATGAGATATGGAAACCCTTAGTAGGCTTTTTGATGTATGCCAAAGGGGGAGAAATGAGGGTTTAAATTAGATAAACTTTCATTATGCTTTTGCATAAGAAGAGTCGAGTTAGGCTTATGGGATAGTTGAACTCAGAGGTATTGTCACCTAACTTAAAAGTATTGTCAAACATAAAAAATGAGCAGATTTTTTGTAAGATACCAAAAAAAAAAAATCCCATGCTAATTAAGAAATTCTCTTGTGGAAATTTTTTCAGGAGTTTTTAGAAATTTTTCAGGATTTAAAATGAACTTAAATCCTCGTCCATGGAGGAAGATTGCGAAGGCTTTTATAGAGTTTGTTTGGGTTAATTGTGATTGAGGGGTTGATTGGGGCTTATTAACCTAAACCTAAGATTAATGGATTAATAGGAGCTAGTTTAAGCCCGAACCTGACCCGTTCTTCCAATTCCAAACATGACCCGTTCTTTTAATAGCTTTCCGTTCCTTTCCGCTGGGGGTTTCTTCGATTTCTTTTCCTCACCACGCGATTCCTCTCCCGATCCCAAATCTTGACTGTGCAATTTCCTCCTCTTCGCTGCTGCTGGTTCCGATCCAGTCGATCTTCGCCCGATCTCCTTCCCGTGCTCATTGCCGCCACCCTAGTGCTGCCTCCTCAAGCTGCTTGCTGCGCATGCCACCGAGTCGTAGCCCTTGTCGCCCGACGTCACGTGGTCGGACTCCGCCACCTCTTCTCCACTCATCGCCATCGGATCTTGCCCTTCCCACTCATCGTCGACCCCTTCGATTGTCAGCCGGTCGTGGCACCGACCACCACGATCCCTCTAGTCGACACGCAGCCTTTCTTTTCACTCGTCGACCACCGCAAGCCCTCCAGCCGATGTGCAATCGCCTGTTAGTCGCCAGAGCCTAGCTTGCTGTCGCCGATGATTTTCTTCCACCGACTGCTACTTCTTCTTCCTTACGGATCGATCAACTCTTCCCTCATCCTCCTCACCGACAATATTCCAGTCATCATCGCATCTCACGACAGGTTTGAGGGATGGGATCAACGAATTTATAGGTTGAGTTCCTATAGTTTACACAACAAATTTTGGTAATTCTATAGCCTAGTATCTTGTTTTCCTTGATTAAGGTTCTGGGAATTTCTCATATGATGCTTATGTTCTTTGGAATTTCAGGTGATGGGTAGTGAGTTGTTTTTCCAGATAGACCGTGGGCTGTGAATCCGTATGAGGTAAGCACAATGGTTGAATGAATGTTGGTAAGGATTTTAGATTGTTTGATTCAGATTAGATTTCTTTAAACAGATGAAGCTGATTCGATGTAGATCTAATAGAAGTAAGACCGCTGATTAGAATATTTGTAGATCAGATTTTATTTTGTATCAAGAATTTGTGGCCATAGTTGTGATTTATCTCTACGTGCTTGGGTAAGTTCTTCATCGGTTTATCTGATGTTTGGATTGTGGTATGATAATTATAGTGGATTTCCTAGTTGAATTGGTGTTTAATGGCTAGCAAACAATGTTGTTCTATTGGAGACCGATTGTGAATTATATGAATCCTTAAAGGGAATGATTAGTAGGGGTTAACTAATCAGAGTTTAGGGTTGATTTAGGGTTACGCTAGAGATTTATTGATAAGCATATTGAAAGTTGCAGGATGTTGATTCGAGACATTCATGGACGTGAAGATGAACAACATGAGTTACATATCAGATGGGTAATTTCCTACCCTGGTCAAGTAGTTGTCGTTGTATGCAGATTTAGACATATATATGATCATATTATATGTTCATATTACCTTGACCTCGCTCTTATTTATTCTTGTGCTTGATACTTTGTCGTTGGCCATATATTCTCTAATGTTGATATCACATTTTCCTTTATCATGATTGAGGAGTTACAGATGTGATGTAAGTAGACCTATAAATGGTTAGTTAGGTGTAAATGTTGGAGTACTAATGATGACCTGATTCGTAAATTGGTGAAAAGGTCATCCGTGGGTAGGTAATGCCCTAAACATAGGATTCATTCCAATACCCTTACGTTGCATATTTACTACCAATCATGTGTTGTGTAATGGTTGGGTGAAGTGTGATTACCATGTTGCTACGAACTGGTGGTCCTAGCTTGTTATGATCAGTTGAATATGACTCTCTATAAGATAGAGAATCCATCGATCACTTGAGTATGACTCTCTACAGGATAGAGAGTGTTATGATCAGTTAAGTACGACTCTCTACAGGATAGAGAGTGCATCGATCGGTAGAGTACGACTCTCTACAGGATAAAGAGTGTTTGATCAGTTGAGTATGACTCTCTATAGGATAGAGAGTGCTTTGATCAGATTTGTATGACTCTCTGTAAAATAGAGAGTTTGTGGTGGATGTATGTATGCGTGACTGTGCATTCTTATCATTTGCATGCATACTGATGACATAGTCTCTCTTGTGGTTGAGAGGGTCATCAGTCATCCTGCCTCCTAGGTTACTCATGGAGGAGTAACTAGTGTGAGGGCAGAGCATTTATTGTGCCGCACTCTACCACTATAGACGGTGGTAGTTGGAGTAGCATGCAGTTTGTAGGGGATCGATATGAATGTGTTGGCCGGCTAGAGGGGGGTGAGCTTTCTATCGTCGTACGATGGTGGAATTTGTTCGTTTGCTCGTCTACAAAATCGTTAGCGCAAGTGGAATATGCAAATACAAATAAATAAAGACAAAGCAAAAGATAAACAAACAATGCTAACACAAAGTCGTAACATGGCTCACGGATATACCGCTAATCCACGATCCCGATTCGTCCAAGGTGAATCACTCCTTTGCCAAATCCACTAGATCTCTCCTTTGCACCAAGCTAGGTGGAGGTAACCTCTTTACAACCCAAACACTCCTTCTTACAATAAAGGTGAAAGAAAACTAGGAGAAGGAGTTGAAAGCTTGAAGGGAACTTGGATGATCGTTTAAGACTTAAGCATAAGCCATCCAAAAGCCCACACCCTCTCTTTTTATAGAGAGGGTTGATTTCTTCCTGTTGGCCGCCATCAGTCGACTGCTGCCCTTGGCAGTCGACTGCCACCACTACAACAACCTCTGAACACGTCAGATCCTGACCATTGTAGTCCAACGGAACCCTTGGCCGTCGACTGATGTATCCATCAGTCGACTGATGCCTTATAGTCGACTGCCCAGTCGACTACGAGAGATTCTGTGCCCAAAACCCTCTTTACCGATCATTGCGCATCAAGATGATCGATGAGTCTTACCGATCGCCCATATATGGTAGTCGATTGATGGGCCAAAAAACCTTCAGTTGGATACCAGTCGAACCCCGTTCGACTCAGAGCAGTCGACAGGTGTCGGGAAATCTCATCCGACACTTAGCCAAATGGCCAAGTTTCCCCTAGGAGCTCTACCCCTTCCCGGGTTACATTCGCTCACTCTTATCCCTCAGAGTCCCTCGCCTTTGAAGTTATCTTCGTCCGACCATGCCCCTCAGATGCGCCAAGCACACTGCTCTGCAGTACCATCCTTCGCGTCTCGCCCTGAAGCCTACTTCCTCTGGCTTCTCTCCAAGCTCCTCGTCCGACGATCCCTCGGATGCTCCAAGCGCACGACTTCCGCAAAGCCATTCTTCACCGACTCAAAGACCGAATCATGAGAGGTGAAACTCACCAAGGCTCCATGTGCGAATTACTAAGTCCTGCAAGACTCCAACGCACATATCAAATCACAATAACAACCTAACTTAAACCCTTTGCCACACACATCAAATCCATATCACGACAAGAGATTTCCTCAACAATCTCCCCCTTTTTGATGTGTGGAAATCTGTTTAAGTTAGGTAAAATATTTGATAAAACATTAAGGAAAGAAAGCATGTAAATAACATGATTAGCAACTCTCCCCCTTAACACATGAAACTCCCCCTAAATATATTCCCTCTTACTTAAACATATATCTTTCTCCCCCTTTGACACCATCAAAAAGATTAAAACAAAGTTTATATATCATGACATCAAATCTAGAGAGAAACAAAAATGAAAAACCAATAAAAAACCTGATAAAATCAGGTTACTGTGCTCGTTCACAGTCCATCAATCGACTGCTATCAGTATGGCAGTCGACTAGCACAAAGGAATCAAGTTTTCTGATTTTCTGGATGAATTTCAGAAATGCACTATAAATTCCAAAAACTTCAAAAAATCATGAAATTTGGGGAACATATTTCTTTTAAGGTACTTTATCGGTGAAAAATAGTTTTCCATGAAAAATCATTATATTTTCAAAGATTTGTTAAAAATCCAAAAGCTTCAAAAACAACTAGTGTTTTGATCAAGTTTGTATCCATTTTAACACCTAGTTTTGGTTTAAATTGTTTCAAAACATGAACACACAGATTTTAAAGTAAGAAATTGTTTTGAAAACATGTGAAATATCCAACCATGATCTTTGGGCAATATGTCTATGAATTAAACATAAGCCTTCCCCATGATTGGTCTATTATTGCTATTTGATACCTTAAATGACCATCTAAATGCCATAGGCATTAGTGGACATTTGTATCATCCTAACATCTCACTCATGCTATGTTTTCAATCAAGGTAGCCTATGGTGAGTGTGAGATGTATCCTAAAGGTATTTGTATGTACTTAACCATTAATTTTATGCATTTCTACCCATGGTTAAGTACCATCCTACCATCCCACATGATCATAAAGACATCTATGAATTTATTTCACATTATGATCATAAAATATATGTATTCATCAATTAATAATCATGCATTAGGTATAACTTATGATAATAACTCAAGTATCACCTAAAAGCATGATTTGGACCTTAATGCCTATGACTATGTGCCAAATGTCAAGATGATAAATCATGATTGCAAACATAAATAGAAATTGCATTAACTCTCATGATTTAAGCATTATTATCAATTTATGGGAACATTATCATCACCCAACACTATTTCTAAAAATGAAGTTCCGCCATCCTAAGTCAACCAAAATATGATATAGATGAAATCCTTATGGTTGACTATCCTAAGGTTTTCCCAACCCTTTAGGATGGATTTAGGAACCCAAAATAAGTTCTTTCCTATTGGGTTCACTAAGAATTCCTTAGGGATCCATTTTCTAGCAATTGTTTTCTTTTTATCTTGACCCCTAGCAATTAAGCATTCATAGGCCTTTTCATTTTTATTTTCATTATATCCTAGGCCTTTCTTGTTGAAGCTTGCCCTTTGGCTCCCTATGATCAAGTTAAGGGTGTTGGAGCCTATAGTAAATTTTTCTAGGGCCTTGGTCAAGTGGTCTACCTTTTCCCTTAGGACCCTATTTTCTTCTATGCATGCATCGTTAACATCAAATGGTACATAGTTATCATGTGAGCATGCATCATTTAGGCTAGAAGAAATATCATCATTAATAGTTAAGCATGCTTTTTCTAATTTTTGTTCTAAATCCTTAATTTGATCAAGCATGCTTTTATTTTTATTTTTGCCTCTAAATAGGTCCTTAGTAAGACTAGAAATCATGGAGACTATTTTACTTGGTGAGAGGTTCGTTACCATAGTTTTCATGTCTTCCTCTTCTTCGGAGGTGGATGGTGAAGAAGCTCCCCCTTCACTAGAGCTCTCCTCACTTGTGTTTGATTTTTCATTTTCAGAGGAGGAAGTGTCTAGGTCATCAAATGCCATCAAAGCGAAGTTGGATTAGACATGTTCTTCTTCTTCGGATGATGATGATGATGAAGAGGGATCATCCGATGTCCTTGCTTTGAGTGCTTTTGTCTTTCCTTTCTCCATGGCTTTCTTCTCTTCTTCCTTCTTCTTACTCCCCTTCTTCTTCTTCTTTTCTTCCTTCTTTCTCTTCTCCTCTTTCCTCTTGTTCAAGAGGGGACAATTATCCCTTATATGTCCCTCCCCTTGGCAATTGTAGCAAATAACCTTCCCCCTTTGTCTTCTCCTCCTATCATTAGATTTATTAAATTTAAAACCTTTTAATGCATGCCTTACCCTCCTTACCATATAGGCTTCTTCCGTGTTATCCATGGAGGAGGATGAGGATGCTTCATCGGAGGAGGAGGGGGTCTCCATCTTCTTTGTTCCTTTGTTGGCCATCAAAGCTACTCCTCTTGAAGGTTGAATTCTATGCTCTTCTACAATTCTTTCAAGTCTTGTTTCATGGAGCTCCATGGTTGAGAAGAACTCCTCCAAAGTGCTCACTTCTAAGTTCTTTGACATTTAGAAGGAGTCCACCATTGAGCTCCATTTTGATGACTGGGGAAAGGCATCAATTGCTTTCATGAGCATGTCCCGATTCGAAAGACTTTCTCCTACACTTGTTCGCCCAATTAAAATTTCTTTGAATCTAGAATGTAAGGAGGTTACCTTTTCTCCCTTTTCAAGCTTGATATTTGTTAGTTGGGAGGAGAGGAGGTCTCTTCTTGCAAGCTTGGCCTCCAAAGTGCCTTCATGAAGCTCTACTAGCTTCTCCCACATCTCCTTGGCACTTGCACACTCCTCTATCCTATTCACTTCTTGTTGGGGGAGTACATTGTAGAGGTGGTGCTTAGCCTTTGAATTCGCCAAGTACTCCTCTCTTTGTCTTTTATTCCATCTTGATTTCTCCAATGGCTCCTCTTCTTCATTCCTAGGCATCTCGAAACCGTTTTCCATAATTAATAAAATTTCGAAGTCGGTTTCGAAGAATACCTCCATTCTCTTTTTCCACCAAGAGAATTCTCCTTCAAACTTTGGTGGGTGAATGTTGGAGCCGACCATCCTTGATTGTAGTGCTTGTGTTGGCGGTTAGTCCTCAACAAGCGCCTTAGCTCTGATACCACTTGTAGGGGAACGATATGAATGTGTTGGCTAGCTAGAGGGGAGTGAATAGCCCTCAATCATCGTACGATGGTGGAATTTGTTCGTTTGCTCATCTATAAAATCGTTAGCGCAAGCGGAATATGCAAATACAAACAAATAAAGACAAAGCAAAAGATAAACAAACAATGCTAACACAAAGTCATAACGTGGTTCACGACTACACCGCTAATCCACGATCCTGATTCGTCCAAGGTGAATCACTCCTTTGCCAAATCCACTAGATCTCTCCTTTGCACCAAGCTAGGTGGAGGTAACCTCTTTACAACCCAAACACTCCTTACAATAAATGTGAAAGAAAACTAGGAGAAGGAGTTGAAAGCTTGTGGGGCACTTGGATGATCGTTTAAGACTTAAGCATAAGTCATCCAAAAGCCCACACCCTCTCTTTTTATAGAGAGGGTTGATTTCTTCATGTTGGCCGCCATCAGTCGACTGCTGCCCTTGGTAGTCGACTGCCGCCACTACAACGGCCTCTGAACATGTCAGATCTCGACCGTTGTAGTCCAACGGAACCCTTGGCAGTCGACTGATGTATCCATCAGTCGACGGATGCCTCGTAGTCGACTGCCCAGTCGGCTACGAGAGGTTCTATGCCCAAAACCCTCTTTACTGGGCCGATCACGCCATCAAGACTCGATCGATGGTCTTGGCAATGATCGTCCATATATGGCGATCATTGGCTAAAACCCTTCAGTCGAATACCAATCGAACCTCATTCGACTCAGAGAAGTCGACTGCCATTTCATAGCTGTCGACTGGTGTCGAGAAATCTCATCCGACACTTATCCAAATGGCCAAGTTTCACCTAGGAGCTCTACCCCTTCCCGGGTTACATTCGCTCACTCTCATCCCTCGGAGTCCCTCGCCTTTGAAGTTATCTTCGTCCGACCATGTCCCTCGGATGCACCAAGCGCACGGCTCTGCAGCGTCATCCTTCGCGTCTCTCCCTGAAGTCTACTTCTTCCAGCTTCACTCCAAGCTCCTCGATCAGCGGTCCCTCGGATGCTCTAAGAGCACGACTTCCGTAAAGCTATCCTTCACCGACTCAAAGACCAAGTCATGAGAGGTGAAACTCGCCAAGGCTCCATGTGCGAATTACTATGTCCTGCAAGACTCCAACGCACATATCAAATCACAATAACAACCTAACTTAAACCCTTTGCCACACACATCAAAACCATATCACGGCAAGAGATTGCCTCAACACAGTTGTCCTGGGTGCGTGGCACAAGACCACTCATAGGTAGTGTTAGTCGGAGTAGCGAGCTCTTTACGCTCATATGCTACTCGTTCATACTGCCCAGTCGGCCACTCTAGAGCAGTGGTTGGTGTTGAGTTGGGACAGTTGTCATGTCGTACCACCTAGGCCACACTGGGGTCGTGGCAGCAAGTAGGGGTGCGCAGGCATGACCATGCATGCTGAATTTCTGTGTCTTATGGCGTTTTGCATATTGCCATATATATACATATATGCATGTATATATATATATGGATGATTGTGATTAGTATATATATAGATGCAGTATAAATAAATAAATATATATATATATATGTTTATTATGATGTTGCATTTGGTTGTACATCATCTTTATACATGCTACTCGCATCTGTTATACGAATGTGTCAGATACCTGTATATGTGTTGGACAGACCATTAGGTACCTTTGACTTGTATCATGATTATAGTGTGAGTTAATATTACTCTTCATGGTGTATATTGTGGATATATGCTCAGGTTGGATATATGTAGCATAGCAGACTTCCAGGTATGTCTGCACTTTACGCTGTTCATTTCATTTAGGGAGTATACGCGTGTATTCATATACTATGTTGATGTATACTTGTCGTACCTGTAAGTTATATTGTTGAATTACATGTGATATTTGATATATACATGTTCTCTCATATTACCGCTGAGTTATACTCACCACCACAGACCCTGGGTTTTTCTTTCGCCCAGATAACAGGTAGAAGTCTTCATGACGACATGGAGCATCGCTGGCTGGCATCGTCTCATCTCAACTCCGAGGGTCCGAGCTTTTGGATTTATCATTGGTGTTTCGATATGTCATTGGTTTTGTATGATGATTTGTAGTGTTGGACACTGTTGTTATTGTACCATTCTTTTTGATTTTGGTGTGGCATTTTCTTAGTCTGGTGTTAGTCATACCAGTATGCATGGTGTGTGGTTGTATTGTAGTTGTGTTAGTTCCGCTGTTCTTTGGTTATGTTGTTATATTTACATTTGTATATGTTATGTTTATTGTGAGCCCAAGGGCCTTGTATAAATAGGATATGTTGTCACGTATAGGGGAGATGCTATCCGTTTGATTTTTGGTTTGGCATTCTCTCAGGGCGTGACAACTTTATTTGTATCAGAGCCCTAGGTTCTACGATGACATACAATGTTATTTTTGTGTCGTGTCTTGGATTCTCGGGAGTCGATTTGTTTTAGTTTTGGTTTTCTGAGATGAGATTGACAACGGCCTAAGCTCCAAGCAGCACGAGGTAAGAATTTCTAATAACTTATAGCCTAGTAGATACTTTTCTAAACTTGATTAACAGGTGTATACATTCAGAGTTATGACACCTATGGAGACTTGTAGTAGGGGTCGTCCACCAAGGTGACCAGTCGTAGTTGTCTTTAGGGTTTATACTCTCGGTTTTGTTGGCTATGCATTTAGTGTATATAACAGGGAATAACCTATAGTATGTTGGTTATTATTCATAATCGTGGTATGAGTTGACCACGGGAATGACCTGTTGAGACTATGAGTCTTGCACCTATGTCGAAAAGGTGATTTACCTTTGAGAGCCGGCTGATACCGAGTCGGAAAAAAGGGGTCAAGTCGTCACATTTCTTGTGGAAAACAAAGACTACAGTCTTAGGGATTTTCACTAACGGTCCTAGTAAGATCATTACCCATGGGATAATGGACTAGGTGTGTATACTATTATTGCTACAGCAAGTGGAGTATTAGTATAAGGTGTTTCATGTTGGTGCAGGGGCACTAGATAATCGAACTTGTGTTTTGATTATGGCAAAGACACAAAGTTAAGTTTACATCATTATCTCACGAGCTAAATCGAGTGTGCAGAAAAGTACTAAAGCTGGAGCTGAAGGCTAGCAACACCCGGAGGAAGCCGCGGTGGTCGAGCGACACTCGATTGACTTCGGAGGGAGCCAAAGAATCGAGTGGAAGGCCAGAAGCGAGAGCTACAAGGTAAGTATCGAGGAAAGCTCGTGTGAGTGAGAGATTGTAAGGTCGTGTCCTCTTTACAGGGATGGCCGTAGGCGGCGATCCGACAAGACTTCCTGTGGAAGGTCTAGGTCGAGATCAGATGGTTAGAAACTGTCGTATTTATCATTTTCCGAGCTAACCTCTTACTGCAGGGAAGTGGCCAGGCTGGCAGTCGACTGTTGGACGTTGAGCAGTCGACTGATGCTCATCAGTCGACTGATGGGAGTCATCAGTCGACTGATGGCAACGAATCAGCCTTTGTGCTAGGTCAAAACGGATAACGTTTGACGCGGCCACTTCGCGATAAATTTTGGACAATTTCGTAATCCATTCCTAAAGATGAGGAGACAAATTCAGAGGCCAAAATCTATAAAAGGAGGGGAGGATTCCAACTCCAAATTACATCAAATTTATTCATCAAGTGCTCCTACAACGCCAACACTCCAACATCGTCATAATGCCGACGCAACGCCAAGTTCCGATCTTCTTCGTCGGCAGCAGAATCATGTAATATTTTTGATATTGTATTCTTTGTTTTTCTTCATAACGAGGTGAGGTAGGCTTGTTGCCTCATCCTTGTATATTCGGTTTTGTGATCGTTGTCTCCTACCTCCAACAAGGAGGAGACGTTATAGTGCTTTGCCCTCCGTACGCGGTCTAGGACCGATAGGGCCTTGGAGTAGAAACCGCTGGGTTGTGAACCAAATTTTTCTTGTGTATCAACAAATAAATTGTTGAAAGATTTACGATCGCTATTCACCCCCCCTCTAGCGACGCTTCTCGATCCAACAATTGGTATCAGAGCGGGGGCGCTAAGATTTGGTGAAACCACCGATCTAGCACGTTTTGGTTTTTTGTTCGTATTTTTCGATTCATATTTTTTTTGGGTCTTTTTCCTCCCGCACTACTAATCCAAGACGAAGTCTTGGTACGTTTCTTTTGGTTGTGTGCTTGCAAGTTTTCTCTCTTGGAGTAGCCGACGGTAAAAGGGGCATAACTTTTCGCACAAGTAGACTCACATAACGATCTACCTACCAAATCGAAGCCCTCTGAGAGATCTACATTTCTTATGAGGGATTACTCTCATAACAAGCTGTTTCCAGCCCCAAAATCCAACGTTCAGACACCAAAGGTCGTAAGTTTCTAGTTTTTGTTAGTTTCTTATTCTTCTTATTTATTTCTGTTTATTTCCTATTATTTCCCACACTACTAATCCAAGACCAAGTCTTGGAATTCTCTTTGGTTTTTATTCGTGTTTTTGCAAGAGACTTAATGGCTCACATTGAGGGGTATAACACCACCCGACCTCCGTTCTTTAATGGAAATGATTTCCGTTAATGGAAAGGTCAGATGGAGTGTTTCTTGAAAACACAAGTCGAGACTTGGATAATAATCCAAACCTGCTTTGCTCTACCCACCAATGATCAAGGAGAGCCCTTGGATTTCAATAAGTGGACAAATACAACCAAGAGGCAAATCGAAGCCGATGCAAGAGCAACTCAAATATTACAATGTGGCTTGTCCAAGGAGGAGCTCAACCGCATCGGTCCATTCATTAGCGCCAAAGACCTCTGGAATAAATTGATTGATCTACACGAAGGGGCGCCCGATGCTAAGGTATGTAAAAGAGATTTACTTTTAAATAAACTGTACAATCTAAAGATCTAGGATCGCGAGACCGCCACCCAATTACATGCGCGGATCCAAGACATCGTCAATGGTCTTCACTCGATCGGGCAAGCCGTAGAGAACCGAGACCTTATAAGGTATGCTTTAAATGCTTTCCCTAGGACTACCTTGTGGGCATCCATTGTCAATGTCTACAAGGTCTCTAAGAACCTTTCAAAGCTTAGGTTAGACGAATTATTTTCCGAGTTTGAACTTCATGAGCAAACTAACGTGGTCCGGGCCGAGAGAGGTATTGCTCTACTTGCAGGACAAAGAAGTAAGCCACCTACTAGGCAAGTAGATGAACTCGAACCCGAAGACAAATCAGAGTCCGAATCAGAAGAGGTGAAAGCAATAGTGAACGTTGTGCGGAGAATAGTTCGAAAAGAAAGAAGGAAATTGAAGTACGAGAACCAAAAGAAAAAGGGAGCAAGGAAAGCCTTCCATGCAACTTGGGACAACAAAGAAGACATAGCTTACATGGCAAGACTGGAGGAGTCCGAATCGAGTCCAACTATAACACCGACTCCGAACTCGAGGACTACTTCGAGAAGCAACTCAAAGCCGGACCGAAAGATAAAATTAAGGTTAGCCGCTCACTAATTCATATGCTTTACAATACTATTAAAATGCTTAATAGGAAATTAACTAAGTCCGAGTCTAGGGTTGAGTCATTACTTGAGGAGGTTGAAACCCTCAAGCAAGAGGCTACTCTAACCTCTTCAACTAGTCAAGTTCAAGAGGGAAACTCAACCCAAATTGAAAAACTTGAGGAGGAGAATTCTCTCTTGAAAGACCGAGTTCAAGAGGTCGAGGCTAGGTTGGAAAGGTTCACATTGGGATCTAAGAATCTTAACCGACTACTTGGAACCCAAAGAGTCATGTACAACAAAGCCGGACTCTGATTTAAGTCAAAGACTACGAATAGGTCTTATATGTCTATCGTAAATCGTAGTCATCAAAGAGTCCAAGCATGGGTTCCAAAGGTTTTATTGAACTCACATATAAGGACTAATAAGTATTGGATTCCTCAAGATCAAGTTCATTATTTGAATAGACCATATTGGTTCAATGGTCCGGGGGAGCTAACACTAAAATAGTATACCCGCTTACTTAGCAAAATCATTGAATATTTTACTTTAATTTTTAGAATGGCTAGATAGGAAAAATAGTTAGTCAACTCTTGACAACATAGTATCAGGATGCGGCGAGATGATAGTATGTTAGGGAAACAAAGTCTCGTGTATTCGAGCTAGATAAGATGTATCTAGCTTGGTGCACTTGATCGAGTGGAACTAGCTAAAGCTACCTCGCCGTATCCTAAACTAGTTAGTCTCGTGTAACCCTAAGTGACTTAAGTGATATTTTCTTGAATTTGGCTTTGTCTAAGGAAGTGGTCGTTGTTCCGATCAAAGAAGGCCCCTGTGCCTCGCCACGACCTGGAAGCTAGTTTCTCGAAAAGTTACTTAACGATCTAAAGGTTAAATTCGAATCTAGCCCAAGGTTGACTATCTTTAATCAATTTAAAATCATCTCACAAAATATATAAGGTGAACAAATTTTGAGACACATAGAATGGGTGAGATGTTAAGGATAATTGAAATATACTTAAAACAATCTTCAAAATATTACTTATTTTCTCAACTATTGTACTTAATGACTCTTTAGGCCAAATTTTAGCGCCCCCTACATCTCTTATACTTCATATATTTGACTAAAGGAGAAAGCAAACTAACCCTAAGGGTTATATTATAAACCTTTAGATTATTGGTGCAAAGGGACACACCTCGAACCAATCTATCTAAGTCTTGCTAGACGCATGTTTGGACTCGTATTTGATTTATCTAGATGCATGCATATATGATATTGTTTTTCAAACCCTATTTTATACAAAATCCCCAATTTTTTTTTGATTTATGGCAAAAGGGGGAGAAGAGTGAAAGTTAAGGGGTAGTAACACAAAATACAAAATTTTATTTTGAAAACCTAAAGTATCTCTTTTAAAACTCACCTAGGGTTAAGGGGGAGTTTTGGTTAAGGGGGAGTTTTTGGAAATGAGGAAATGGCATTCATCATGTACTATACTTGTTTTATGCTTTAATTTCCTTAACTTTGTGTTGGTTTGCCATAGATAAAAAAGGGGGAGATTGTTGGTGCAGGGGCACTAGATAATCGAACCTGTGTTTTGATTATGACAAAGACACAAAATTAAGTTTACATCGTTATCTCACGACCTAAATTGAGTGTGCAAAAAAGTACTAAAGCTGGAGCTGAAGGCTAGCAACACCCGGAGGAAGCCGCGGTGGTCGGGCGACACTTGAGTAACTTCGGAGGGAGCCGAAGAATCGAGTGGAAGGCCGGAAGCGAGAGCTACAAGGTAAGTATCGAGGAAAGCTCGTGTGAGTGAGATATTTTAAGGTCGTGTCCTCTTTACGGGGATGACCGTAGGCGGCGATCCGACTAAGACTTCCTGTGGAAGGTCTAGGTCGAGATCAGACGGTTAGAAACCGTCGTATTTATCATTTTCCGAGCTAACCTCTTACTGCAGGGAAGTGGCCAGGCTGGCAGTCGACTGTTGGACGTTGAGCAGTCGACTGATGCTCATCAGTCAACTGATGGGAGTCATCAGTCGACTGATGGAGACGAATCAGCCTTTGCGCTAGGTCAAAATGGATAACGTTTGACGCGTCCACTTCGCGATAAATTTTGGACAATTTCGTAATCCGTTCCTAAAGATGAGGAGACAAATTTAGAGGCCAAAATCTATAAAAGGAGGGGAGGATTCCAACTCCAAATTACATCAAGTTTATTCATCAAGTTCTCCTACAACGCCAACGCTCCAACATCGTCATAATGTCGACGCGACGCCAAGTTCTGATCTTCTTCGTCGGCAGCAGAATCAAGTAATATTTTTAATATTGTATTCTTTGTTTTTTTTCATAACGAGGTGAGGTAGGCTTGTTGCCTCATACTTGTATATTCGGTTTTGTGATCGTTGTCTCCTACCTCCAACGAGGAGGAGACGTCATAGTCCTTTGCCCTCCGTACGCGGTCTAGGACCGATAAGGCCTTGGAGTAGCAACCGCTGGGTTGTGAACCAAGTAAAATAAACGTGTTCATTTATTTTCCACTGTGCTTACTCGTTTACTTGTGTATCAACGAACAAATTCGAACGAAAGATTTACGATCGCTATTCACCCCCCCCCCTCTAGCGACGCTTCTCGATCCAACAATTCATAGGGATTTTGATCCCTGAGTTGTTCGTACTGGGTTGTATAACTTTGAAGGTACTTTTGAGTACTTAACTCATGTTATACAAAGAAAGTAGAGTTATTTGCATACCATTATCGGGATCAGGCCGGTATTTGGTGGTAAATGCAAAAAATAACCTTCGAAGAATAATATATCACTTGATCATGGTTTAGTGATGTTGAGAGAAAGTATTTCCCCGTGTCACTTTCTGTGACACATTGTAGGGAATTCTTGAGCTTCAAGTAGGGTGATCATCGATAACTGGAATACTATGCTGAGTCGTTAGACTTGCAGGGTTTTACGCTCACCTTATAGCTCAAGAGGGTAAATGAATGTCTTAAGCCACTGAAAGTTACTAGCTTACATTTGGCTTCGGATGTTTGAATCTTCTATCAGATCCTGCCGAAAGACATTGGGTTGAGTCAGGAGTTTAGAAATGACTCCGTACAAGTGTTTAGGAGATGAAGATCGATAAGCAGACATTGCAAGTCAAATGTTGGAATGAGAAGCCTCCGAATGTTGGTCAAAAGGAGAAAGATCGGAGTCATAAGCCATGAGCTACTATTGTAGAGTTTTTTCGATCATAGAAGACCCATTGCAGATCGTCAGAACTATCTGATGTTATCAGCGAAATCAGAACAAAAGACTTTGAAGGGATTATATGCATGCAGTGCAGATCACGAAGTCACGCAAAGTCGGATTATCCGTTGGATCAGATCATTTGTTTCTATTGTAAGCAACTAGTACAATTGAGGAGGTCTATTTTGAAAACTCAGTTGAAGCCTATCAATGGTGTTCCGGGAGGATGATGCACTATCTCGATAGCAGAGATCAGCAAAGAAGATTGGATTATCTCACCAGCAGCGACCCACTACCTCAGGCGTGGTTTGAGTTCCTTGATACTTCTCTTCAAGAGATGTAATTTACTCAGCAGTATCAGTAGAAGACATCTTAGAAGATTCATGCAGACAACAACAACAATTACCCCCCAGACGTGGATTGGCTTTGTACAGAGGAGAGAGTATACGACGATGGTCGTATCTATTCTGTATTCTACAGTTACAGCTCGTAGGATTAAGTGATGGGATCAGATGATCTAGGAAAATCTCCGGGTCATTCATCACAGAAATGCAACCGCTTTGTCGTAGACTGTTGGATCGGATCCCATTCTCTTCGGGGAAAGATCGAAACTTGCGTGGAGCCTTTGGATCAGTTCGGAAGATAAATGATAGTTCAGGGTATTACTCTAGTTTACCCTCTAGGTTAATATATGGAGAGATACTTGTAGTTTATAGGTATCCTTGTCTATAACATTTTTAGTTCGGATTAGAGGGGTTCCTTTACATCGACTTGTGGGTCGGTGGTATCTCTACCATCAGGTGAGATGTGGATCAACAATTAAGAAGTCAAGGGATGCCCTTAGACTCTGATAGACATACTTTTACTGTAGACATATTCTTACGGATGGTCAAATTGTTGAGATTATGGTATGATATGTCTCTCGGATGTACGTATTATCCAAGAGTATTCGGATGTAGTTTTGGATGAACTCCTAGGCTTGCCGCTGCATAGGCAAGTGGAGTAGGCGATCGGAGTGATTTCGAAGATAGTGTCGATATTGAATTCCTCATACGAGTGATAATTTGGTTGGTATCAGTGTTGCTAAACACTATGGAAATTGGAAGAACGTAAGTTGCAATTATAGGAGATGTTGGATGAGATATTTATCTGTTCTAGTATTTCTTCTAGAGAGGATCCAGAACTCTTTGTTAAAAGAGAGATGGACCTTTTAGATTATGCATCGATTATCGATGATGGAATGCAATAGTTGTTGAAAGTGAATATCCTTCGTTGTGGATAGATGATCTATTTAGATCAACTAAGGACAC
This sequence comes from Wurfbainia villosa, assembly GCA_025175895.1. Lineage (NCBI taxonomy): Eukaryota > Viridiplantae > Streptophyta > Magnoliopsida > Zingiberales > Zingiberaceae > Wurfbainia > Wurfbainia villosa. The sequence continues at coordinate 65,342,487 of CM046001.1, forward strand.
CTGTGTATACTTTACGGTTCATTTACGACTGGAGTGTTGATATTGTAGTGAAATGATTTCATACAATTATCATTATCGTTGTGATGATTGATATATCATCAGTGTAGAGTAAAGAGGATGCAGGTGTGTAAAGACGGTAATTTCATACTTTATGTGAATTTTATGAGCTATTGATATGTTGTTAAACTATTTAACGATTTAGTCGTCCATGGATTTGAGAAATTGTGTATTCTGGACACGATTGGATCAGATTGCAGTTGTTAGCGTTGCATAACTTGGACACGGTTGATAGTGGTAGTTGGATTTGCACACTCGGCCATCGTAGATGGTGGTTTCCTTGTATGATTTGGGTTATTACTGTAGATGTGGATAGAATGTTTTTAGCATTACTATACCACAGACTTGTTTGACAAGAGGGTGATGGAATTCACTAGGTCGGAAGTTGGTGAACCTAGTTTTCAGGACCTAGACGGTGGTTAACTTTTGCACGAGTATTAGTTAATCCTTCTGGGGTAGATGGAAGGATGTTGTACGCAGATGCATCGTTCCATGGAACGGAGCGATCCCGATGCAGTTGAATAAGGCATATCTTGAGCTTACCACAGTTTAGGAACTGTGAGATAAGCTGTTATATACATGAGGAGGACTTAGTGGATGTTATCCTGATTTGTGGATGTATGGAGAAGGAATGTTCATGGGATTTTGACTAGCTACTAGGTAGCTACTATAGAGTTGCTGGAACACGGACAGTTGCAACAAGGGAGATTGATCGCTATAATCTCCCATACACTTACAAAGTGTGTGGTGGAGTGAATTTTTTGAATGGTAGATGGAATTCTCTTATGAAAAGATAATTCCCCATATTGGATAAAGATAGTGGCTTCTGGTGTTGAATTAGTTTAAGGAAGAGGTTACAGGAAGCACATCATTCAAAATTTGCTATACATCCTGGTGGTACTTGGATGTACTGAGATTTGAAACGTTTATACCAGTGGAATGATATGAAGAGGATATTGCAGACTTTATTGCTCGATGTTTAATATGCCAGCAGGTTAAGGCTGAACATCAGAAACCTACTGGATTGCTTCAGGAAATTTTGATTTCGGAATGGAAGTGGGAGCATATCACTATGGATTTTGTTATGGGATTGCCGAGATCCCGTAAAGGACACGATGCGATTTGGGTGACCGTGGATCAATTAACCAAATCTGCCCAATTCCTTTCCATTCGTGGGATGGATTCATTGGATCGTCTGGCAGAGTTATACTGCTGAGAGATTATCAGGCTGCATAGAGTACCTTTGGGTACCATATCTGATAGAGATCCACGATTTACCTCTCGATTCTAGTAGAGTTTGCATCAGACCATGGGCATAGAGCTTTGACATAGTACGACGGTTTATCCGCAGACAGAGGGATAGTCTGAGCGTAACATTCAGACTCTGGAGGATCTATTAAGATCTTGTGTCATGGATTTTGGAGGTAGTTGGGAGGATCACATTCCTTTAGTGGAATTTGACTATAAGAACAGTTATCACTCCATTCAGATGACTCCTTTCGAGGCCTTATACGGTAGACCCTACAGATCTCCCATGTTGTGGAAGGAGGTTGGAGAACGACAACTATTAGGGCCACAGAGTATCCAACATGATGCAGAGTTTGTGCACATCATCGGATGATAGTTATTAGAGGCACAGGGTTGACAGAAGAGTTATGAAGACCGGAGGCAAAAACCTTTGGAATTCTTAGTTGGGGAACATGTATTTCTGCGTGTTTCACCTATGAAAGGGGTGAAACGATTTGGGTTGAAAGGAAATTTACCTCCATACTATATTGATCCATTTGAGATATTGGAGCGGATTGGGGGTGTAGCTTACCAGTTGGCTTTACCTCGGACACTTGCGGGTGTTCAAAACATATTTTATATTTCTATGTTGAGGAAATACGTAGCACGAGATGATCATGTTCTGAAGGAGATATCAATTCCACTTTAGCCTAATGTGACTTACGAAGAGATTCCAGTGTGGATCCTAGGTCGCAAGGAGTGACAGTTGCGGGACAAAACCATCCAACTCGTAAAGGTTGGATGACAGCATCATACCGATGAGGAGGCTATGTGGGAGCTGGAAGATACTATCCGAGCTCGATACCCTCATCTTTTCACTTGAGGTAAGTAATAGTTCAAGAAATTTCTTGAATGTATTACCACATTTAAGTATGAAACTTGGAGATCAAATTTTTATTAGTGGGGGAGAATGTAAGATATCGAAAACAAAAAAATGCTAATTAAGAAATTCTCTTGTGGAAATTATTTCAGGAGTTTTTAGAAATTTTTCAGGATTTAAAATGGACTTAAATCCTGGTCCATGGAGGAAGATTGCGAAGGCTTTTATAAAGTTTGTTTGGGTTAATTGTGATTGAGGGGTTGATTGGGGCTTATTAACCTAACCCTAAGATTAATGGATTAATAGGAGCTGGTTTAAGCCCGAACCCGACCCGTTCTTCCAATTCTAAACCCAACCCGTTCTTTTAATGGCTTTCTGTTCCTTTTCGTCGGACGTTTCTTCGGTTTCTTTTCCTCACCGCGCGATTCTTCTCCCGATCCCAAATCTTCACCGCGCAATTTCCTCCTCTTCACTGCTGCCGGTGCCGATCCAATCGATCTTTGCCCGATCTCCTTCCCGTGCTCGCTGCTACCTCCCTAGTGCTGCCTCCTCGAGTTGCTTGCTGTGCATGCCACCGAGCCATAGCCCTTGTCACCTGCCGCCTCTTCTCCACTTGTCGCCATCGGATCTTGCCATTCCCACTCGTCGTCGACCCCTTCGATTGTCGGCCGATCATGGCACCAACCATCGCGATCCCTCCAGCCGATGCGCAACCTTTCTTTTCGCTCGTCGACCACCATGAGCCCTCCAGTCGATGCGCAATCGCCAGTTGGTCGCCGGAGCCTAGCTTGCTACCGTCGATGATTTTCTTTCGCCGACTGCTACTTCTTCTTCCTTACGGATTGATCGACTCTTCCCTCATCCTCCTCACTGACAATATTCCAGTCATCATCACATCTTGCGACAGGTTTGAGAGATGGGATCAACGAATTTGTAGGTTGAGTTCCTACAGTTTACACAACAAACTTCGGTAATTCTGTAGCCTAGTATCTTGTTTTCCTTGATTAAGGTTCTGGGAATTTCTCATAGGATGCTTATGATTTTTGGAATTTTAGGTGATGGGTAGTGAGTTGTTTTTCTGGATAGACCGTGGGTTGTGAATCCGTATGTGGTAAGCACAATGGTTGAATGAATGTTGGTAAAAATTTTAGATTGTTCGATTCAGATCAGATTTCTTTAAATAGATGAAGTTGATTGGATGTAGATCTAATTGAAGACTGCTGATTATAATATTTGTAGATCAGATTTAATTTTGTATCAAGAAGTTGTGGCTAGAGTTGTGATTCATCTCTTCGTGCTTGGGTAAGTTCTTCATCAGTTTATCTGATGTTTAGATTGTGGTATGATAATTATAGTGGATGTCCTAGTTGAATTGGTGTTTAATAGCTAGCAAACAATGTTGTTCTATTGGAGACCGATTGTGAATTATATGAATCCCTGAAGGGAATGATTAGTAGGAGTTAACAAATCAGAGTTTAGGGTTGATTTAGGGTTGCGCTAGAGATTTATTGATAAGCATGTTGAATGTTGTAGGATGTTGATTTGAGACATTCATGGACGTGAAGATGAACAACATGAGTTACATATCAGGTGGGTAATTTCCTACCCTGGTCAGGTAGTTGTCGTTGCATGTAGATTTAGACATATATATGATCATATTATATGTTCATATTACCTTGACCCCGCTCTTATTTATTCTTGTGCTTGATACTTTGTCGTTGGTCATATATGCTCTAATGTTGATATCACATTTTCCTTTATCTGATTGAGGAGTTATAGATGTGATGTAAGTAGATCTATAAATGTTTAGTTAGGTGTAAATATTGGAGTACGGATGATGACCTGATTCGTAAATTGGGTAAAAGGTCATCCGTGGGTAGGTAATGCCCTAAACATAGGATTTATTCCAATACCCTTACGTTGCATATTTACTACTGGTCATGTGTTGTGTAATGGTCGGGTGAATTGTGATTAGCATGTCGCTATGGATCAGTGGTCCTAGCTTATTATGATCAGTTGAATACGACTCTCTAAAAGATAGAGAATGCGTCGATCAGTTAATTATGACTCTCTACAGGATAGAGAGTGTTATGATCAGTTAAGTACGACTCTCTATGAGATAGAGAGTTCGTCGATCAGTTGAGTATGACTCTCTACATGATAGAGAGTGTTATAATCAATTGAGTATGACTCTCTATAGGATAGAGAATGCATTGATCAGATTGGTATAACTCTCTATAGAATATGTTGGTGCAACAATGCCCCAAGTATTTATACGTTTTGATGTTTGGATAATCATCTAAGTTAGGCAATATTTGTGATCTAATTATGAACATGTTTAAGTGACAGGAAAATCCAAGTATGAAGACTTGGTAAAAGAAAAGTCCAAGTGTGATCTTGGCAAGAGAAGTCCAAGGAAAGGTCTTGGCGGCGTAAGTCCAAGCATGGAGTCTTGGCGGCGTAAAGTCCAATTGGACATTGGCAAAGGAAGTCCAAAGGCAAGTCTTGGAAGCGTAAGTCCAAGCATGTAGTCTTGGCGGTGTAAAGTCCAAGTGTACTTTTGCAAAAGAGAAATCCAAGACATGACAAAACCGAGGGAGGCTCGTAGAAGCTAGCGCGAGGATGAAGGAGTCGCGGACTCAGAGGAATCCTAGAGGCGCAAGGCTAAAGGAAGAGCTAGAAGGTTGAGTCTAGTTCTAGGGAGTTAGTTTCAAGTATGATTTTCATCATACTTGAAGTATCAGTCGATTGGAGACATGTCTCAGTCGACTGATTAGTCACTCGACTGAAGATGGCCAAGTTCGGTGGCCATCAGTCGACTGCCTAGGGTTAGCAGCCGACTAATTATGCCATCAGTCGATTGCCAACCTTAGGTAGTCAACTAATCAAGTTGGCATTGGGCACAGAATGGAGTCGGACTCGACTCCTCGCGAGGATCACTTGATTGATCGATCCATCAGTCGAATGATGGAGTGATCAGTCGATTGATCAGCTTACTGTTGGAAAAGGCAGCTGCGAATCCCTGCAGATCAACCTCATCAAAAGTCATTGGCTTCGGAGACAGTAGACTAATGGAGACCATCAGTCGATTGATCGAGCCTCAATGGGAAAAATAACCCTCTTTCTATAAAAAGAGGGCATGGGGTGCTTGAAGAGACTAGTGCTTATCTTCCAACTTTACTCTCTAGCTTCCCACGATTTTCTAAGCTTTCTAAGTGTTCTAATCCTCCTCTTCTCTAATCTTCATCTTCATCAATTTTAAAGAAGAGGAGAGAGTGTTGTAAAGAAAACTTTCTTAGTGGAGACTCTTTGTATTGATCCACCTTAAGGATCGCCGTGGAGTCGGAGCTTAATCTCCGAACCACGTAAACTCTTTCTTGTTAGCGATTGTGTTTTTAGTCTCTTAATTTCATTTAGTATTTTCTTTGCTTCCGCTAACTTTGCTTGTAGAAACGAAAAGAGCCTATTCACCCCCTCTAGCCTTCCAAAGATCTCTAACAAGTGGTATCAGAGCCCGGATCGTGTCGGAAGATCTAACCATCAACCGGAGCACAATGGCTTTTCAAGATGGGTATAGCACGACAAGGCCTCCATTCTTCGACGACAATGATTTTGGATATTGGAAAGGTAGGATGGAATATTATCTTATGAATAATATTGAAAATTAGTTTAGTGTTGTAGATGGATTCGAGAAGCCGGTCGATGAACACTGAACGCCTATACCAACGAAGGATTGGACGAGGGATATGACCAAGAAGGCTCAAGCTAATGGCAAAGCAACAACCACACTTCAATGTGGTTTGTCTAAGGAGCAACTTAGTAAAGTGGGACCTTTCGATTTGGCAAAGGAGCTTTGGGATAAGCTAATCGAGCTCAATAAGGGATCGAAGGAAGCAAGAAGAGCAAAAAGGGACCTTTTGATAGGTCAACTCCAAAATTTCAATATGAAGACAAATGAGACCGTGAGCCAAATTCACGGTCGTTTCAAGGAGGTAGTCAACGGACTACATGTAATAGGTGAAAAGGTCGACAACCGAGACCTTGTGAGGTATGTACTTCAAGCCTTCCTTAGAACAACATTATGGGCATCAATGGTAGATGCCTATAAGGTCTCTAGGGATCTCTCTTTAGTTAAGATAGATGAACTCTTTTGTAAATTTAAGCTACATGAGCATGCTAACATTTCTTCGAAAGAAAAAGGTATAGCTCTTGTTGTAGGTAAGAAGGACAAGAAGAAGAAGGTGGTTTCCTCTTCATCTGAGTCGGAGGAGGAATCTTCAAGTAGCGATGAGTAGCTATCGGCTAGTGAGGTGGCTCACTACGTAAAGAAGTTTGGTGGGAGGTCAAGAAAACTCTCTAAGAAGGATGTGAGGAGGATGTTCCAATCCTCCAAAGGTAAAACCTCTAGTGTTTTAACTTCTACATCTAATGTAACTTGATATGGTTGCAACAAGAAAGGGCACATCAAGCCGAATTGCCCGGACCTAAAAAAGGAGGAGAAGGAAAAGAAGAAGGAGAAGAAGAAGAAGAAGAAGAAGAAGAAGGAAGCCATGGTCTCCCAAATGTGGGATACGCAAGGCTTGGAAGATACATCGGATGATGATGAACTTTGCCACGACACCCGCAACCTTGCACTCATGGCCATGGAGGATGAAGCCGAAAGCTCAAGTGAAGAGTCATCTTCCTCCTCAAGTGATGAATCATCCTCTAGTGACGATGAGGTAAAAGACTCCCCTAGGATAGATTTGCTTTATAAAACTATTTCATGTCTTCAAAATGCTTTAAATAGATCAAAATCTAAGATTAAGGACTTAAAAGTAGAAATCAAAAAAATTAGAGATGTAGAACCTTCGTGTGATGATGCATGTTCACTTAGGAATGAAAATGATGAACTGAGAAAAGAAATAGGTGAACTAAGAGCATGCTTAGAAAAATTTACAAATGGCTCCAAATATCTAGATATGATAATTAAGGATCAAAGGGCTATTTACAACAAGACTGGAATAGGATATAGGCCTAAAAAGAAGGAAGTAGCCTTTACCTCCCTTGTTAGTAGAAAATCAACCATTAGGAGCAAGGTTAGAAAGGCATGGGTTCCTAAGAGCTATATAGTTAATGCTACCGGTCCTAAGATTTGGGTGCCTAAGACTTGTATTTTTCATGTTGCATAGGTAGGAAGACCAAGCTTGTGGATTGTTGATAGTGGTTGCTCAAAACACATGATTTTGGTGCAGTAGGCACCTAAGTCGAACCTGAGTTTTGATTATAGCAAACGATACAAAGTTAAGCTCATGTCGTTATCTCACGAGCTGAATCGAGTGTACAGAAAATTGCTATAGCTGGAGCAGAAGGCTAGCGACACCTGGAGAAAGCCGCGGTGGTCGGGCGACACTCGAGTGACTTCGGAGGGAGCCGAAGGAATCGAGTGGAAGGCCGGAAGCAAAAGCGACACAGTAAGTATCGAGGTAAGCTCGTGTGTGTGCGAGTGTAAGTGTGGTCGTATCCTCTTTACGGGGATAGACTTAAGCATAGATCCGACCCAAGACATCCCATCGGTGGTCTAGGTCGAGATCGGACGGTCAGAGGTCATCGAAATAATGTTATTGTTCAGCTAACATGTCATTTCAGCTAGCATCAGTCGACTGCAAGCTTGGAGGACTCCGATCACATCAATCCCAACCGTTTACTTGCCAAGATTTGATCGCCGATCGATCGGATCGATGATGGCTATCAGTCGACTGATGGTCAAGAATCAGCTTCGAGGAGTCAAGGCTTATCACCTCATTTCAAGGGGAGTGGTGCTCAATTTTGATTGCCTAAAGTTCCTCTCGAAAAGGGGCTCAAAGGCTATAAAAGGAGGGCCTATCCTAGGGTTTCATCATCAATTCTAAGCTTCCAAAAGCCTCCGCCAAGCTACAACTTTCCGACAATGAAGTGCTTCTTCTCCGACGTTTAGGTTTTAATTTCTTTCATTTTGTTAAGTTGGTTTAAGTTTTTATTTCAGTTCATTACTGTACTTTCTTGGAGCTTTTATCGTAACGAAGAGAGAGGGAGTGTCCCTCTACCTCAAGCTTTGTGTTTTATTTGTATCGATTAACTCCTACCTCTAACGAGGAGGAGTTCTTTAGTGTTTTTGCCCTCTGTACGTGGTCAAGGACCACTAGGGCCTTGGAGTAGTAGGCGAAGGCTACGAACCAAGTAAAATTTGCTTGTCTCATTTACTTTACATTTACCTTTCCGTTGCGTATAAGTGTTTTGAAACGAATTCGAGAAAAAAAGAGTTTATCGTTATTCACCCTTCCCCCTCTAGCGATTTGCTTCGATCCAACAATTGGTATCAGAGCCAGGGGTGCTAAGATTTGGTGAAACAACCGATCTAGCTTTTTCTAGATTTTTTTTTCTGTTTATTTCAACTATATTCATTTGGTTAGCCTTTTTTCCCACACTACTAATCCAAGACGCGAGTCTTGGTACATTTCATGTGTTTTTGTCGTTGCTAGGTTTTTCGTCTTCATCTCCTTGTTTATTTTGTATCAATGGCCCATCTCGAGGGTTTTAGCACCGTCCGACCACCGTTTTACAATGGAGATTACTTCTTTTATTGGAATGGTCGGATGGAATGCTTTCTCAAAACCCAAATCGAGATGTAGATCATAATCCAAACGGGATTCACACTTCCAACTAACGAAATGGGTGAATCCTTGGATTATGACAAATGGACCATTGCGACAAAACGACAAGTCGAAGACGACGCAAAGGCAACTCAAATCCTTCAATGCGGCTTGTCCAAGGAGGAGCTAAATCACATTGGCCTCTTCATCAGCGTAAAGGACCTTTGGACAAAGCTAGTAGAGCTACACGAAGGGACCGATGAAGCCAAGGTATGTAAGCGCGATCTTTTGTTTAATAAATTGTATAATCTAAAAATGCAGGAACATGAAACGACGACTAAACTTCATGCCCGAGTTCAAGACATAGTCAATAATCTACACGCAATCGGGCAAAAGGTCGAAAACCGCGACCTTATAAGGTATGTTCTTAACTCCTTTCTGAGGACTACCTTGTGGGCATCCATGGTCGATGCCTACAAGGTCCCCATGGATCTTTTGAAACTTAGGTTAGATGAATTATTTTCCGATTTTGAACTTCATGAGCAGTCTAACTCGGAACCCGAGAAGGGTATAGCACTTTTTGTAGGTTCGAGGAAGAAAACCGCAAGCAAGCCACCCTCGAAGGAAGAAGAGGATGAGTCCGATTCGGAGGTCGACTCGGAAATGGAGGCCGAACTAGTCAACCTAGTTCAGAGGATAGTCAAGGGCCGAAAATGAATCGTCACTTGACCCAACGAAGGTAATCCTAAAAGTTCAAATATTAGATGTTACAAATGCAACAGGTTTGGACACATCAAGTCCGAATGCCCAAAACTCACAAGCAAAGCACCAAAACACAAAAAGGCACTCAACGCTACTTGGGAAGAAGCATCAGAGGAAGAAGATAATGATCGTGTTCTCATGGCTAAACCGGTGGAATCGAAAATAGAGTCGGAACCGAAACATGAATCGGACACCGAAGACGAGTCGGACTTCGAAGCACTATTCAAGACAAGCCACGAATACGCATCCGGTTCAAAAGATACACTCAAGGTAAGTCGATCCCTCATTAGTACACTTTATAGTGCATTTAAGTTTTTAACTAGAAAATTAGCTAAGTCCGAGTCCAAGGTCGAGACCCTAGTTGAGGAAGTTAAACTCCTCAAACACGAGGTCTCCCTAACCTCTTCGACTAGTCGTGTTCGAGAGGAGGACTCAACTTAGGTTGAAAAGCTCGAAGTTGAGAACTCACTCTTGAAGAGTCAAGTCGAAGATCTTAGGAACACGTTGGAAAGGTTTACTTTGGGATCCAAAGGACTTGACCTCCTACTTGGATCGCAAAGGGATGTGTACTACAAGGTTGGGCTAGGGTTTAGCTCAAATACGACATAAAAAATGTGTCCAAGCATGGGTCCATAAGACCACCTTGATTTTAAACTTAGGATCGAACTAGTACTGGGTTCCCAAGGACCAAATCCACTATGTGGAGAGACCGAACTGATTCAACGGTCCAGGAGAAGCTAGTACGAAACTTGTTTGTATTTTAACTTAGAAATTGCATGCTTAGGTTGTTATTTAGTTTGATTTTTCTTTTTAGAATGGTTAGATAGGACTATAACTCGTCAATACTTGATAACATAGTACCAAGACGCGGCGAGATGATAGTACACTAGGAAAGCGGAGTCTTGTGTATTTGGGCTAGATAAGGCGTATCTAGTTATGTATCTAGTTCGGTGCACTTGACCGAGTGGAACTAGCTGAAGCTACCTCGCCGTATCCTAGACTAGTTAGACCAGGAAGTGGTCTTAGGTAAGTCAAGTCTCTATTTTCTTGAAAATGGCTTTGTCTAAGGAAGTGGTCGTTGTTCCGATCAAAGAAGGCCTCTGTGCCTCGCCATGACCTGGAAGTCATGATCTTGAAAAGGTGACTTGATAAGCCTAAGGTCAAATCCGAATCTAACGCAAGATTGACAAGTGTTCAAGTCATTAAATTTAAATCAAGTAAAATTGGAAGTTATCTCATAAGAACATATAGGGTTAACATGTTTGATTATGTTGACATGGGTGAAATGATTTAGGTTAATAATCTTCAACCAATCTTTAATAAATCCAATATCCGATCCAACTACCTTGCGTGTAGGATCAATGGATGTTGGATAGTGGTTGCTCCCGACACATGACCGGGGATCAACTCAAGTTTTCAAAGCTTCGATTCAAACGACAAGGATCGGTAGCCTTCGGAAACAACGACAAGCTCAAAATCATCAAATCAGGTGATATTGAGCTCAACTCTAACTTTATTATTCAAAATGTCTTATTAGTAGAAAATTTTCAATATAATTTACTTAGTGTAAGCCAATTGTGTGATAATAACTATAAGGTCGTATTTCTAGAAAGCAAATGCGTAATTAATACAAATGAAACCTCTAAAACAATCCTTAAGGGAACCAGAAAGAACAATACTTACACTATTAACTTAACTAACTCCTCAACTAAGTGTCTTATGACACGGCAAGAGGAATCATGGTTGTGGCACCGACGACTCGGTCACTCACACCCAAGACTCATCCACAAGATGAGTCAGAGTGACTTAGTCAGAGGTTTGCCTAACCTCAATAACTTGGATAATAAAATATGTAATGCTTGTCAACAAGGTAAACAATCTAGGACACAACATCAACTAACTAACCAAGAACGAACCAAAAGTGTTCTTGAGCTCCTACACATGGATCTATTTGATTTACACGGAGCTAAGTCACTTAATGGGAGTAAATTCTACTTAGTCATAAATGATGACTATTCTAGATTTACTTGGGTTAGGTTTATCAAACACAAAAGTGATGCCCTAGATCAATTAATCAACCTATTTAAGTTAATAGAAAATCAACAAAGCATTAAAATCAAAAGACTTAGGACTTATCATGGTAGTTAATTCGAGAACCATAGGTTTACAGAATTCTGTAACCTAAATGGATACCTCCATGAGTTCTCTTGTCCTAGAACTCCACAACAAAACAGCCTAGTAGAACGCAAAAATAGAACCCTACAAGAAGACGCTAAGACAATGTTAAACGAGTATAACCTACCCAATAGGTTTTGGGCGGAAGCCGTGAATATGGCGTGCTATGTCCAAAATAGGATCCTTATGGTAAAGAGGTACCTTAAGACCTCATACGAGATTTATCACGATAAAATACCAAACATCATGTACTTTAGTGTATTTGGGTGTAAGGTACATATCCTAAACACTAAGGATTACCTAGGGAAATTTACATCCAAAACCTCGACCGGAATCTTTCTAGGATACTCGACCACAAGTAGAGCTTATAGAGTATATAACCATGACACCCTTAGGGTCGAGGAGACTATCAATGTAGTATTTGATGAAGGACACGAACCTACAAAACTCCCTGCAACCCCAATTAGCGAGCCGATTCATACCAGACTCAACTCCGATCCGGAGATCAAGTCTAGTATTAATCCCAACCTAAGTCAATCAAGTCATTCTATTGACCAAGTGGTAGATGACTCAAACCAAACTAGAACTCAAACGAGTCATCCTATTGACCAAGTAGTAGACTCAAACCCAAACCCAACTAGGACTCAAACGAATCATCCTATCAACCAAGTGATAGGTGATCCAAGTCTAGGAGTTCGAACTAAAGCCTCATACAGAAACCTTAATCAAATCTCCTTGATTTCTAAAATTGAACCCAAGACTATTGACCAAGTTCTTCTTGATCTCGATTGGATTATTGCAATGCAAGAAGAGCTGTCTCAATTCACTAGGAATGAAGTATGGGAATTAGTACCACCACCTAAAGATAAAACAATCGTTGGAACAAGGTGGGTGTTTAGAAATAAACTTGATGACAAAGGTGAAGTAGTTAGAAATAAAGCTAGACTAGTCGCTAAGGGGTTTAGTCAAGTCGAAGGTTTAGATTACGACGAGACCTATGCCCCAGTAGCTAGATTAGAGTCCATTCGAATGCTATTAGCGTATGCTGAACATTGAGGATTTAAGATGTTTCAAATGGATGTGAAATCAACATTCTTGAATGGATACATTAAAGAAGAGGTTTATGTTAGTCAACCCCCCGGTTTCGAAAGCCTAGATAAACCTGATCATGTCCTTAGGTTAAAGAAAGCTCTCTATGGACTTAAATAAGCTCCTTGAGCTTGGTACGAGAGACTTTCGATGTATCTTAAGTCCAAAGGTTTTAACCAAGGTGTAGTTGACCCAACTCTTTTTGTAAAACCTTAGGTAAAGACATATTCATAGCCCAAATTTATGTAGATGATATTATTTTCGGAACTACCAACTCGATCCTACTGAATGAGTTCATTTCACTTATGGAAAGTGAATTTGAAATGAATTTAGTAGGCGAGTTAAGTTTCTTCATAGGTCTACAAATTAAACAAACTAAAGATGGAATATACCTACATCAATGCAAATATACTAGGGAATTAATTAAACGCTTTGGAATGCAAGATGCTAAAATTATTAATACCCCAATGGCAACTAATGTGAATATAGAAGAAGATGTAATCGGAAACTAAATTGATTTAAAATACTCTAGGAGCGTAATAGGGAGTATTCTTTACTTAACTGCGAGCCGACCTGATATCTTATTTGCAGTAAGTATGTGCGTAAGGTTCCAAACATGTGCCAAGGAGTCTCACCTAACTCTAGTCAAGCTATCCTTAGATATCTAAAGGGTACACTTAATGTCGGTATTTGGTACCCTAGATCTACGGAGTTCGAACTAATCGGCTACTCCGATTCGGACTATGCCGGTAGTAAGCTCGATGGAAAGAGTACTAGTGGTTGTTGTCAACTTCTCGGCTCGAGTCTAGTGAGTTGGTGCAGTAGGAAGCAACACTGTGTTGCCTTATCTACCACCGAAGTCGAATACATCGCGATGGGTGAGTGTGTCACTCAGCTTCTTTGGATGAAGCACACTCTCCGCGATTTTAAGTTAGACTTTACGAACACTAAACTCCACGTAGATAACATTAGCTCAATTAACCTAACTAAGAATCCGATATGTCATTCTAGGACCAAACATATAGAGGTCAAACATCATTTCATTCGAGAACATGTGGCCAACGGAGCCATACAACTCGAATACGTCGAATCGAAGTCCAACTTGGCAGTCCTATTTACTAAACCCCTACCCGAAGCTGAATTCAGTCTATTAAGACGAAAATTGGGCATGTGCATAGTAGAATAGGAATTTGCAATTTATATTTTCTTACTAATATTTCTTACTTTTCATTTTCATGGAACTAGCATAGGACATACCTTAGATATCATGCACCTATAGATTTAAGGAGCCAATACATATCACAACACATAGAACTAATGTGTTTGTGTACTTAGCCAGTAGATGGGCGTGAGATGTTTGGACCTTACTCCTGGTTCCAGATGTAGAGCTAGTGCATCACCATGAACCACGGAGTATAATCATACATACTAACCGACTCTGACCAGGACTGGTTGATCTTTCATATCAATCAAGCCTAATATGAGTCGAACATTTTATAGATGAGCTTATTTTCAGTATATTATTTTCAAAATAATATGGAACATGCTTGGACTTTAAATTTAATACTTATTTTTGTTTTCCATACACCCTTTACTCTTTTCAATATATGGAAAAAGGGGGAGAAAAAGGCCAAAGTTAAGGGATCAAATTTTTTTATGGCCAAAAGTTAAGTAAATGTTTACTTAACTTTAAGTTTTAAAAATTTACTTAACTTAAAAATTCACTTAACTCATTTTTGTTAACTAAAAGAAAGTAAAGGCTAAGTTAAGAGAATTCTTAACTTAAAGACTTATTCTTAACAAAAACTTTAATGTTTTACTTAAGGGGGAGAAAGGGCCAAGTTACGAAGTCTTCTTAACTTAAAACGTTTCACTAAGGCCAACTTTAAGTAATGTCGATTACTTAAACTCTTTCTAAATAGCAACCCTCAAGGGGGAGGAGTAAGGTTTGCTTTCAAGACTCACCCTCGGTCAAGGGGGAGGTTTCCTCAAGGAGGAGTACTTGAAGAAAATCCTTACCACTCCAACTTAATCTTCATATGTGTTTCTCTTTCACATTATTACTGTTCATGCATACTATTTTCTTAACTTTGTATGTGGGTTTGCCATAAATCAAAAAGGGGCAAATTGTTGGTGCAGTAGGCACCTAAGTCGAACCTGAGTTTTGATTATAGAAAACGATACAAAGTTAAGCTCTTGTCATTATCTCACGAGCTGAATCGAGTGTGCAGAAAATTGTTGTAGCTGGAGCTGAAGGCTAGCGACACCCAGAGGAAGTCGCGGTGGTCGGGTGACACTCGAGTGACTTCGGAGGGAGCCGAAGGAATCGAGTGGAAGGACGAAAGCAAAAGTAACACAGTAAGTATCGAGGTAAGCTCGTGTGAGTGTGAGTGTAAGTGAGGTCGTATCCTCTTTACAGGGATAGACTTAAGCGTAGATCCGACCCAAGACATCCTATCGGTGGTCTAGGTCAAGATCGGATGGTTGGAGGTCATCGAAATAATGTTATTGTTCAGCTAACTTGTCATTTCAACTAGCATCAGTCGACTGCCAGCTTGGAGGACTCGACTGCTGTCAATCAGTCGACTGTCTATGGTCAGCACTCGACTGATGCTGCCATCAGTCGACTGATGATGGCTATCAGTCAACTGATGGTCAAGGATCAGCTTCGAGGAGTCAAGGCTTATCACCTCATTTCAAGGGGAGTGGTGCTCAATTGTGATTGCCTAAAGTTCCTCTCAAAAAGGGGCTCAAAGGCTATAAAAGGAGGGCCTATCCTAGGGTTTCATCATCAATTCTAAGCTTCCAAAAGCCTCCGCTAAGCTACAACTTTCCGACAACGAAGTGCTTCTTCTCTGACGTCTAGGTTTTAATTGCTTTCATTTTGTTACGTCGATTTAAGTTTTTATTTCAGTTCATTACTGTACTTTCTCGAAGCTTTTATCATAACAAGGAGAGGGGGAGTGTCCCTCTACCTCAAGCTTTGTATTTTATTTGTATCGATTAACTCCTACCTCTAACGAGGAGGAGTTCTTTAGTGTTTTTTCCCTCCGTACATGGTCAAGGACCACTAGGGCCTTGGAGTAGTAGCCGAAGGCTACGAACTAAGTAAAATTCGCTTGTCTCATTTACTTTACATTTACCTTTCCGCTGCATATAAGTGTTTTGAAATGAATTCGAGAAAAAAAGAGTTTATCGCTATTCACCCCCCCCCCTCTAGCGATTCGCTTCGATCCAACACATGACCGGTGATGAGAGCAAATTCTCAACAATCAATCACATTAGCATGGGGAAAATGTCTTTTGGAAATAGTGTAAAACTTAAAATTCTAGGAAAAGGCACAATTGAGGTATCCCCAAATCTTTCCATTCATAAAGTACTATTAGTTGAAAACATGAAGTTTAATTTGCTTAGTGTAAGTCAATTATGTGATGCAAATTTTGATGTTCAATTTGACTCTTCTAAATGCCTTATAAGACATAAGAAATTAAATGATTGCATGCTAGTTGGATATAGGAAATCAAACATTTATTATGTTGATTTATCATTTGCCACTAACATTTCCCCTAAGTGTCTTATGGTAAAAGAAGAAGAGAGTTGGCTATGACATAGGAGATTAGGGCATATCAACATGAAGAACATAGCCAAAGTATCAAAATTTAAGCTAGTGAAGGGATTGCCAAAAGTGAAGTACATGAAGAATAAGATGTGTGATGCATGCTAAGAAGGGAAACAATCAAGGTCATCACACAAAGGTAAAAATTTAATTAGTACTTCATTACCTTTAGAACTCATTCATTTAGATTTATTTGATTGTCATAGTACTTCTTCATTAAATGGTAGCAAATATTGCTTAGTTATAGGAGATGATTTTTCTAGGTATACTTGGGTGTATTTCATGAAACATAAAGACAATACCCTAGAAACAATCATAGGTTTTAGCAAAAGAGTAGAGAATTAGAGAAATCTCAAAATCAACCAGATCTGTAGTGATCATGGTAGAGAATGTGAGAATTCTAATTTCTCCAAATTTTGCTTAGAACAAGGGTACCAGCATGAATTTTCTTATCCTAGAACACCTCAACAAAATCGAGTGGTGGAAATGAAAAATTGTGCCCTACAAGAAGCCGCTAGGACTATGCTTAATGCATACTCATTTCCTAGCTACTTGTGGGCGGAAGTGATTAATATCGCTTGCTATATCCAAAATAGAGTCCAAATCCATAGGTTTTTAGGAAAAACTCTATTTGAATTATGGAATGTCTCAATTCCAACAATTCACTACATTAGGGTCTTTGGATGTAAAACTTATATCTTAAACACCAAAGACAAATTGGAGAAATTTGAGTCCAAAGCAGATGAGGGAATCCTAGTTGGATACTCATCCACTAGTAGGGGCTATAGAGTATATAACAAAAGAACCCAAATAGTTGAGGAGACTTCAAATGTTCAATTTGATGAACCTCTACTACTTACCCTAGGAAATCCCCCATTGATGATGATATCAATGACAAAAATCAAGAAATTACCCGAAAATTTCAAAACATGACCTTAGGGGGTAATAATCAAGGGGGAGAATTATAGAGTAATAATCAAGGGGGGGGGGGCAAGAGGAGATTCGAATGATGAAAGAAGGATTGAGGATAATCATGATCAAAATCAATTCAATACACCTCCTAGAACATTAAGAATTAATCAAAACCATCCTATTGATCAAGTTGTAGGAGAATTATCTCAAGGTATTAGAACTAAGTCATTCCATAGAACTTCCTCTAGTCACATAGCTCTCATCTCCCAAATTGAGCCCAAAACAATCAATGCTGCATTACTTGATCCGGATTGGATCTTAGCAATGCAAGATGAATTGGCTCAATTTGAAAAGAGTCAAGTATGGGAGTTAGTTCGTAGACCCAATGATAGTACCATCATTACTACAAGATGGATCTTTAGGAACAAACTAGATGATCAAGGCAATATAACTAGGAATAAGGCAAGGTTAGTTGCAAAGGGCTTCAATCAAGTTGAAGGACTTGATTATGATGAAACATATGCCCCGGTTGCTAGGTTAGAATCCATTAGAATCCTATAAGGATATGCCTCCTACATGGGTTTTAAACTCCATCAAATGGATGTAAAATCGACATTCCTAAATGGGTTCATTAAGGAAGAGGTATATGTCGAACAATCTCCTGGTTGAAAATATAGATTACCCTAACCATGTATACAAGCTTAGAAAAGCCTTATATGAGTTAAAACAAGCTCCCCGGGCTTGGTATGAAAGATTGTCATCTTTCTTAGTGTCTAAAGGATTTAGAAGGGGTAAAATAGATCCAACTCTCTTTATTAAATCAAAATCAAAGGATATATTTGTAGCCCAAGTATATGTAGATGACATGATTTTTTGGTCAACCAATGATGAACTCCTTTAAGATTTCATCAAAAATATGGAAAATGAATTTGAAATGAGTCTAGTTGGAGAATTGAAATTCTTCTTAGGTTTACAAGTCAAACAAACAAATGAAGGAAACTATGTATACCAAACCAAATATGCCAAAGAAATGATCAAGAAATTTGGTTTGGAAGATGCTAAGGTAGTTTCAACTCCCATGGCAACCAATGCAAAAATAGATAATGATCATGAAGGAAAATCAATTGACCTTAAGATATATAGGAGCATGATTGGTAGTCTTTTATACTTAACTGCTAGTAGACCCGATATTTTATTTGCGATAGGTATGTGTGCAAGATACCAATCGTGTGCCAAAGAGTCCCATTTAGTGGTCGTTAAGAGAATTCTAAGATATATCAAAGGCACACTAAATGTAGGACTTTGGTACCCTAGGGCTAAGTCTTTTGATTTGGTTGGGTACACCGACTCCGACTATGTGGGTTGCAAGTTGGATTGGAAGAGTACTAGCGATGGATGCCAATTTCTTGGATCCTCCCTAGTGAGTTGGAGTAGTAGAAAGTAACCTTGTATTGCTTTGTCAACCACCGAGGCCGAATATGTGGCTATGGGTGGTTATGTGGCTCAATTACTTTGGATGAGACACACTTTAGAAGATTATGAGCTAAATTACTCCAATTTAAAAGTTTATTGTGATAATGTGAGTACCATAAATTTGACCAAAAATCTGGTACATCACTCTAGGACTAAGCAAATTGAAGTGAAGCATCACTTCATTAGAGATCATGTGGCTAAGGGGGACATTGAACTCAATTACATAGAATCCAAGTCCAACCTAGCTGACATTTTCACTAAGGCTCTCCCTGAAGCGAAGTATTCATCACTAAGGAGAGAACTTGGGACGTGCTTGGTAAAATAGAGGTTTAGTCTTGCATGATCCTATAGAAACTCTAGGACTATACCTTTAAGCATATCACAAAATACTTAAGAAACCATGATTTTTGTATTGAGCCACTTAGACAACATGTGAGATGTTAGGAAGATGCATTTGGTTCATCATGCTTGATATGATGCATTACTATGAATCAAAATGTCATCTAGAGATATTAATCCTTCATTTGATAAATCATTGGGAAGGCTTATGCACAATTTATGTGCATATAGCTCTAAGAATATGATTGGAAATTTCAAAAAAAATATATTTTAAACTATGTTTATCATACTTTGAAAAACAGTTTTCAATTGCTAAGAAAAAGTGATACAAAGTTTGCAAAATACTTAAAGTTTTTGCTAGTTTTCAAAATTGTATCATTTTCAAAATTTGGAAAACATATATTTTTTAAATTATTTTTCCTTGATAGAAAATTATTTTAGAAATATGTACGCAAATTTTTGTGAATTTTTGATATTTATTGAATTTTTGGTGCATTTCTAAAGTTGGGCTAAAAATGTTGAAAATGGCATTTCGGGTGTGGCAGTCGACTACGTCAGATTTAAGTCGACTGCCACTCTGATTTTTCTACAAATTAGCCTTATTTCTTGGTCTTAAGTATACTCTTAAGTGTCCTAACCCTATGGTATGTTAACTTAAGTGATCAAAAGAGCATAGGACTGATTGATGCATTGTTTTAGGGGGAGCTTCATAGTAAAATCTTTTCATCTCCTAAATTTATATTGTTGGTGCAAAGTTAGGACATAGTTTTATACTTGTTTATGCTTTGGTCCACATGCTATTCACACATAAGAACTATGTCTTGGATTAATGTTTAGGATTGAGAGCTTAAACATTCCGCTTCAAAACTACCCTAAAATTAAGTCCGCCAAACCGCCTGCAAAACTACTGTAAACCGCTCGCCAAATTGCCTCGAAAAACTCCTCGGCGAAATCGCCGCGAATCGCCGCCAACTACTACCGACAAAATTGCTCGAAAAGCGCACGACCAAATTGCCCTCGTAAATCGCTTCGCAAAATCGCCTAGCGAAAAATTGCTCGCCAAATTGCCCTAGTAAACCGCCTGGCGAATCGCAAATCGCTCGCGAAACATCCCTGATGAAACAACCCTGGCAAAACTACCCTGGCTTAACCTTAGTTCAAGACATAATCAATTCAATTCTTTCATGAATATGAATCCTTCTCTTTTTGATGTATGTCAAAGGGGGAGAAGGAAGATTTAAGTTAGAATTCACATTGATATATGATGATATATGATGTTTATTTCTAAGAATATTTGTAGACCTAACTTAAATGATTGCCAAACATCAAAATGGGGGAGATTATTGGTGCAACAATGCCCCAAGCATTTATATGTTTTGATGTTTGGATAATCATCTAAGTTAGGCAATATTTGTGATCTAATTGTGAACATGTTTAAGTTACAGGAAAATCCAAGTATGAAGACTTGGTAAAAAAAAAGTCCAAGTGTGATCTTGGCAAGAGAAGTCCAAGGAAAGGTCTTGGCGGTGTAAGTCCAAGTATGGAGTCTTGGCGGCATAAAGTCCAAGCGGACCTTGGCAAAGGAAGTCCAAAGGCAAGTCTTGACAGCGTATGTCCAAGCATGTAATCTTGGCGGTGTAAAGTCCAAGCGTACTTTGGCAAAAGAGAAACTCAAGACATGACGAAACCGAGGGAAGCTCTTGGAAGCTAGCGCGAGGATGAAGGAGTCGCGGACTCGGAGGAATCCTAGAGGCACAAGGCTAAAGGAAGAGCTAGAAGGTTGAGTCTAGGTCTAGGGAGTTAGTTTCAAGTATGATTTTCATCATACTTGAAGTATCAGTTGACTGGAGACATGTCTCAGTTGATTGATTAGTCAATCGACTGAAGATGGCCAAGTTCGGTAGCCATCAGTCAACTGCCTAGGGTTAGAAGCCAAATAATTACGCCATCAATCGACTACCAACCCTAGGCAGTCGACTGATCAAGTTGGCAATGGACACATAATGGAGTCGGACTCGACTCCTCACGAGGATCACTCGACTGATCAATCCATCAGTCGACTGATGGAGTGATCAGTCGACTGATCAGCCTGCCGTTGAAAATGATTGTTGTTAATCTCCCCAAATTTGCCTCGTCAGAAGCCGTTGGCTTTAGTGGCAGTCGACTGATGGAGACCATCAGTCGACTAATCGAGGCTCAATGGGAAAAATAGCCCTCTCTATAAAAAGAGGGCATGGGGTGCTTGAAGAGACTAGTGTTTATCTTCCAACTTTACTCTCAAGCTTCCCATGACTTTCTAAGCTTTCTAAGTGTTCTAATCCTCCTCTTCTCTATTCTTCATCTTCATCAATTGTAAAGAAGAGGAGAGAGTGTTGTAAAGAAAGCTTTCTTAGTGGAGACTCTTTGGATTGATCCACCTTAAGGATCGCCGTGGAGTAGGAGCTTAATCTCCGAACTACATAAACTCTTTCTTGTTAGCAATTGTGCTTTTAGTCTCTTAATTTCATTTAGTATTTTCTTTTCTTCCGCTAACTTTGCTTGTAGAAATGAGAAGAGGTTATTCACCCCCCCCCCTCTAGCTATCCAAAGATCTCTAAAAGAATAGAGAGTATGTGGTGGATGTCTGTATGTGTGACTGTGCATTCATATCATTTGCATGGATACTGACGACATAGTCTCCCTTGTGGTTGAGAGGATCGTCCGTCATCCTGCCTCCCAGGTTACTCATGGAGGAGTAACTAGTGTGAGGGCAGAGCATTTGTTGTGCCGCACTCTACCACTATAGATGGTAGTAGTTGGAGTTTCGTGCAGTTGTCCTGGGTGCATGGCACTCAACCACTCATAAGTAGTGTTAGTCGGAGTGGCCAGCAGCAGGAACCCCCATTGTGTAGCGAGTTCTTTACGCTCATTTGCTACTCGTTCATACTGCCCACTCGACCACTCTAGAGCAGTGGTTGGTGTTGAGTTGAGACAGTTGTCATGTTGTGACACCTAGGCCACACTGGGGTTGTGGTAGCGAGTAGGGGTGCGCAGGCATGACCATGCATGCTACATTGTCATGTCTTATGGCATTTTGCATATTGCCATATATATATATATATATGGATGATTGTGATTAGTATATATATAGATGCAGTCTATATATATATATATATATATATATATATATGCTTATTGTGATGTTGTATTTGATTGTACTATGCTTGCTGCATTTGGTTGTACATCATCTTCATACATGCTACTCGCATCTGTTATACGGTTGTGTCGGATACCTGTATACGTGTTGGACAAACCATTAGATACCTTTGACCTGTATCATGATTATAGTGTGAGCTAATATTACTCTTCATGTTGTATATTGTGGATATATGCTCAGGTTGAATATATGTAGCGTAACAGACTTCCAGGTATGTATGCACTTTACGTTGTTCATTTTGTTTAGGGAGTATACGCATATATTCATATACTATGCTGATGTATACTTGTCGTACCTGTAAGTTATATTGTTGAATTACATGTGATATTTGATATATAAATGTTCTCTAATATTACCGCTGAGTTATACTCACCACCACAGACCCTGGATTTTTCTTTTGCCCAGGTAAAGGTATAAGTCTTCGTGATGGCTTGGAACATCGTTGGCTGGCATCGTTTCATCTCAACTCCAAGGGTTCAAGCTTTTCGATTTATCGTTGGTGTTTCGATATGTCGTTGGTTTTATGTGATGATTTGTAGTGTTGGACACTATTGTTGTTGTACCATTCTTTCTGATTTTGTTACGGCATTTTCTTAGTCTGGTGTTAGTCATACCGGTATGCATGGTGTGTGGTTGTATTATAGTTGTGTTAGTTCTGTTGTGCTTTGGTTATGTTGTTATGTTTATATTTGTATATGTAATGTTTATTGTGGGCCCAAGGGCCTTATATAAACAGGATATGTTGCCACGTACATGGGAGATGTTGTCCGTTTGATTTTTGGTTTGGCATACTCTCGGGGTGTGACATTTTTGTTGCAATCAACCTAGGTCACGATTGACAAGAATCGAGTGAGATCGAGTAGAGTTTTGATGTTTGACAATGGGGTTGTCAATTGTTTGACCATATGTTGACCATATGACTAGTGGATGGTTGAGATATCAAAGGTCATATGATGAAGATTGTCATGAGGGAGATTACTGAAGCAATCAACCTTAGGTTAAAGGTTAACCATGCTAGAGTGAGACTCGAGGGGAAGTCCAAGGGCAAGGGGAAGTCCAAATATGAATATTTGGAGTCCAAGAGTGTTGTCTTGGTCGTGTAAGTCCAAGTGTGTAGTCTTGGTGTCGAAAGTCCAAGTATGGATAATTAGCAAAGGAAAAGTCCAATGGTGTAGTCTTGGTCACGTAAGTTTAAGTATGTAGTCTTGGCAGTGAAAGTCCAAGAATTGATTAATTGTCATTTTGTCATATTATTTTGATCCTTAATCTTAATGTTTTAATCCTCTTGAGTGAATAGTTGTTGATTATTTGAATGTTTAATGAGTTGGATCTATTTTTGGACCTTATTATAAATTCTGCTAAATTTTACACTTATATACAAATTTTATCTCTTGTTTGTAGGAGATCAAGATGAACCAATGAACTAGACTCAAGTTAGATCAAATATGACTTTGTCTAGTGTCATAAGGGGCATTTTAATCTGGATCAATCTGAGTCGTTCATCAAGATCTAAGGCAATATAATCAAGGGATCAGATCTGAGCAATATGGACCCTCCAATGAAAGAGACTTGATTCTGAGCGATTTGGTCCATACATTTAGATATGAACATCTTGACCGTTAATTAGGACCATTTGATTGTGACCATCCATTCAGATCTGATCAGACCCGTCCATCTTAAATCAGAGTAATTATGGTCGTCAGATTAGATCAAGAATTTAATTATAAAGGCATCGACTTCCTCCCGATCTCGATCTTCTCAGTTTTCTTCTACCGCCGCGAGCTCTGCCTTCTTCCTCACCTCCCCGCTGGTCACCGGAGAGGAAAAGGGATTCCCTCCTTCTCCGGTGACCGATCCCAAGCCACCTCTAGCCTCTAATCGCCTCTCTTCCGCCAAGCTTAGCCACTGCCGTCACCTCCTCTGCAGCCACTATTTCATCACCGATCTAGCACCTCCTTTGCCACCGACCAATCGGAGAAGGGGTTTCCCCTCCGATCAGTGACTTCATCTTTTTCGCCGGTGAGAGTTTAGGAGAAGGGGTTTCCCCTCCAATAGCTCCGATTAGGTAGCCTCCTATTCAGCCAATCCAGTGCCATCGCAGCCACATCACAACATCGACAACATCATCACAACTACTATTAAGCCTCTGACATCCCATTTCCATCATTCGACATATTTTATTTCCACATCTACCGATTCTCCCCTGTTCCAGTTCCGATCAGCCCTTTCCAACCTCCGATCATCACAGCTCCATTAGATCAACTACCCTAATTTTCATTGTGAGGTTAAATCCATGCTGTTATAGGTTGTTGTTTGTTTGAGTTGTATTAGGATGAGATCTTGTTTCCTTCATAGTTAGAGCTTAGTTCTTCATGCTCTGTTCTTGAATGTTATTGATTTAAATTCGATGGTTTGAATCCTCATGATCTATTGACTTGATCAGTTAATTTGTTTGCATTACTGTGATTTAGTTTTGATGTTTTTGTTTCCATAGTTTTTTCTTTGGTATAAATTAGCTTAAAAAGATCAGTTATTGTTTTTCAATGAAATTTAGTTATTACTTGTCTTCCTCAAATTGCATTAGCTTAGTTTGGTTCATAAATCCAAGTTTGTTGAATTGTCTCACATGTTTAGGATAGGTTGTCAATAGAATGTTTTATTTTTTATTTTGTTTTAATTGTTATTTCATATCCTGAAAACCACCCCAAACATTTGTGTTAGGGCAATCTCTTGCCATGATATGGTTTTGATGTGTGTGGCAAAGGGTTTAAGTTAGGATGTGATTATGATTTGATATGTGCATTGGAGTCTTGTAAGACTTAGTAATTCACACATGGAGTCTTGGCGGGTTCACCACTCACTACCTCGTGCTTGAGTCAGAGAAGGAGCATTGCAGAGCCGTGCGATTGATGCTGCCGAGGGACCGTCGGACGAGATGACTTGAAGCGAAGCCAAGGAAGCAGACTTCGGAGGCAAGAGACGGGAAGGAGCATTGCAGAGCCGTGCACCTGATGCTGCCGAGGGACGTGGCCACGAACGAAGAGAGCTTCGGCGAGGGACTTCGAGTGAGATGAGAGAATGAGTGAATTGTAAGTAGCTCATTAGGTGAACTTGGCCGAATGGTTAAGTGTCGGATGAGTTTTCCCGACATCGATCGGCCATGGAATGGCGATCGGCTTCTAATCGAATGAGTTATTGGTATCAAGCGATAGGCTTATGCCCCAGCGGTGGGCCGCCATGGAATATGGCGATTATTGGAGGATGTCGCGAACGCAGAACCACTCGTAGCCGTAGGCGTCGACTATGAAGTGATCGGCGTGATGAGGTCCATCAGTTGACTGCCAAGTGTTTCGTTGGACTACAACGATCGGGATCCGACGTGTTCGGAGGCCATTGTAGTGGCGGCAGTCGACTGCCAAGGGCAGCAGTCGACTGGTGGCGGCCAATGGGAAGAAATCATCCCTCTCTATAAAAAGAGAGGGTGTGGGCTTTTGGATGGCTAATGCTCATATCCCAAATGATCATCCAAGTGCCCCACAAGCTTTAGACTCTTCTTACTTGCTTTTACTTCATTCTTATTGTAGGAAGAGTGATCTTGATTGTAAAGGTTACCTCCACCTAGCCTGGTGCAAAGGAGAGACCAATAGTGGATTGGTTTTGGCAGAGTGATTCACTGAGGACAAATCGGGGATCGTGGATTAGCGGCGTAGTCGTGAACCACGTTACGACCTTGTGTTAGCATTGTTTGTTTATCTTTTGCATTGTCTATTTGTATTTGCATATTCCGCTTGCGCTAATCTTTTGTAGACGAGCAAATTCCACCATCCAACGAAAGAGGGCTATTCACCCCCCTCTAGCCGGCCGATCGATTTCCTACAAGTGGTATCAGAGCCAAGTCGTTTGTCGAGGACTAACTGCCGCAACAAGCACTTCATCAAAAGATGGCCGGCTCGAACATTCATCTGCCGAAGTTCGAAGGGGAATTCGCTTGGTGGAAGAAGCGAATGGAGGTATTCTTCGAGACCAATTCCGATATTATGCTTATAATGGAAAATGGTTTCGAGTTGCCTAGGGATGAAAGGGGTGAACCAATTGAAAAATCATGATGGACTAAGAAGCAAAGAGAGGAGCACCTTGCAAACTCAAAGGCAAAACATCATCTTTTCAATGTGCTCTCTCAACAAGAGATCAACCGGATCGGAGAATGTGCTAGCGCCAAAGAGATGTGGGAGAAGCTTATAGAACTCCATGAAGGCACATCCGAGGCCAAGCTAGCAAGGAGAGATGCCTTCCGCTCCCAACTCAACAACATTAAACTAGAAAAGGGAGAAAAGGTACTTTCCTTACATTCCCGTTTCAAGGAAATTATAACTGGTTTATCAAGTGTAGGAGAAAGGCTCTCCAACCGGGATATGGCAATGAAGGTCATAGATGCCTTTCCCCGGTCCTCAAAGTGGAGCTCCATGTTGGACTCTTTCTATATTTCGAAGAATTTAGAAGTGAGCACCTTGGAGGAGTTCTTCTCAACAATGGAGCTCTACGAAACGAGGCTTGAAGGAATACAAGAAGAGCCAAAGTTTCAACCTTCAAGACGAGTAGCATTTTTGGCAAACAAAGGGAAGAAGAAAATAGAGATCTCCTCCTCCTCCGATGAAGCATCCTCATCCTCCTCCATGGATAGCACAGAAGAAACCTATATGGTAAGGAGGGTAAGGCGTGCTTTAAAAGGTTTTCAATTTAATAAATCTAATGATAGGAGTAGAAGACCAAGGGGGAAAATTATTTGCTACAATTGCCAAGGAGAGGGATACATAAGGGACAATTGTCCTCTCCTAAACAAGACCAAAGAAGAGAGGAAGAAGAAGGAAGAAAAGAAGAAGAAAAAGGGAAGCAAGAAGAAAGAAGAAGAGAAGAAGGCAAAGAAAAAGGGGAAGGCCAAAGCATTAAAAGCAAGGACTTGGGATGACCCCTCCTCATCATCTTCATCATCATCAGAAGAGGAGAATGCCTTTGTCACCAACTTGGCATTGATGGCTTTCAACGACTTGGATTGCTCCTCCTCCGAAAATGAAGGATCAAGTTCAAATGAAGGAAGCTCAAGTGAAGGGGGAGCCTCCTCTACCTCCTCATCTGAAGAAGAGGACATGGAAACTATGGTAACTAACCTTTCACCTAGTAAAATAGTTTCTATGATTTCTAGCCTCAATAAGGATCTATTTAGAGAAAAGAAGAAAAATAAAACCATGCTTGATCAAATTAAAGATTTAAAGCAAAAATTAGAAAAAGCATGTTTTAATGATGATAATGATGATGCATGCTCACATGATAACTATATGCCTTTGGATGTTAGTGATGCATGTATGAATGAAAATAGGGTTTTAAGGGAAAAGGTAGACCACTTGACCAAAGCCCTAGAAAAGTTTACAATAGGCTCCAATACCCTTAACATGATAATTGGGAGCCAAAGGGCTAGCTTCAACAAGAAAGGCCTAGGATATAAGGAAAAGAAAAATGAAAAGGCCTATAAATGCCTAATTGCTAGGGGACAAGATAAGAAGAAGGTAATAGCTAGAAAATGGATTACTAAGGAATTTCTAGTGAACCCCATAGGCAAGAATTTGTATTGGATTCCAAAATCCATCCTTAAGGGTTAGGAAAACCCTATGATAGTCAACCATAAGGATTTCATCTATATCATATTTTTGGTTGACTTAGCATGGCGGGACAACATTTTTGAAATAGTGTTAGGTGATGATAATGCACCTATAAGTAGATAAATCATGCCTTAGGTGATATTTGCTTTAGTATGATCATGAAATACCTAATGCATGATAACAATTTGATGAATATATTTGTTTCATGATCATAATGTGAAATTAATTCATATACATCTTTATGATCATGTGAAATGATAGGATGATACTTAACCTTGATAGAATTGCATAAATACAATCGTTAAGTATATACAAATACCTTTAGGATACATCTCACACTCACTATAGGCTACTTTGTTTGAAAACTTAGCATGAGTGAGATATTAGGATGATACAAATGTCCACTAATGTCTATGGCATTTAGATGGTCATTTAAAGTATCAAAATAGTAATAATAGACCAATCATGGGGAAAGCTTTGTTAGTGAAAGCCCTAGAGCCAATCATATGATGATTGTTGTATGGACTTTATTGTATCATATTCCTATTTATAAAGGCATGGTTATTATATTTACTTGTATTGGTGCCAAATAACTAAATATAATAATGTCCTAGGGTAGTAGGTTCTTATCTATGTCAATCGATTGGATGAATCGATAATGAGATGATATAGAGAACACTACTCTTAATCATTCCTAGTCGAGTATTAACATTCAGGGACAATGTTAATGCGTAGAGACTAGCATGTAGGTCAACAAGATGACTTGATCTCACAAGTCATGGATATGAGATATCAAGTTGACACATGGGTATGCATTGGAGAATGTATACTGAATGACCCGCCATGAGAAAGTATCATGGATCGTTATATGAGTGTCATATACTTTCTCATGTGGCTATTAGTATGACTATTAGTCCTTAGACCTGAAGTCACCATGGTTCCCTACATAAGGAGTTGCATACTTTGGTTTCACAAACGTCACCCGTGAAATGGGTGGACTATAAAGGCGACATCGGGTATGTAACAAATTATGCGAGGGATGTGAGTGATGTAGATGGGATCTATCCTCCTATATGACGGGTGACATCGATATTCTTGATAGAGTGAGACCACGTGCATGGTTATGCCCAAATGAGTCAATATGAGATATTGAGCTCATTTGATTAGAGTGAGTCTACTTGAGTTCAAGATTTAGATTGTACCGAGGATGACACGGTCTATGCCTCGATTGGTCAATCTAGATGTCAAGGATAGAGGGACATTGTCACATATTGTGAGAGTCACAATTAGTAGTCACAAAGGTGATGTTGAGCTCAACATTCTTGTAACTTGGGTAGCAATGATGTGTTGCTAGATACCGCTCATTGCTTATGTTCCTAAATCGGTTTAGGGACATTGCCAACGTTACAAGAACCTATAGGGTCACACACATAAGAGCAATTAGATGGAGAGTAGGTTCATATGATGAACCATGAGGATTAGGTTCATGGGATGAACCAAATTGGATTAAGAGTAATCCAAATTAGACTAATTGAGTTAGACTCAAGTTGATTCAAGTGTTGAATGAGTCTAATTGAGATTTGATTCATCAAAGTAACCAAGTAAGAGGTCATCCTGGATCCCAAAGTGAACTCTTCAATCTGGTTCCTAAGGTCTGGGACTTTGGTGTTTCCCTCTTCTTTGTGTGTTTAGCTCAACTGCTTTTCAACTTGAGTTGAGTTCAAGTTTGACTCCGACTAATGCCATGTCATGATGATGACTAGGCATGGCGGCCAATGATGATGCTCCACATCATCATTGACTTGAGTCAATTAGTGCCACATCATGAGGGAGACCAAGGGTCATGGAGTTACATGCATGCATGTAACTCCTCCATGAAGTGGCCGCCACCATTTGGGGTTATGTGAGTGAAAATTCATTTTGTGAGTAATCACTCATTACTTCATCTTCTTCCTTGGGAATTTTCCTCTCAAGCTCTCCTCTCCTTCCTCTCTTTGGCCAACCAACCAAGGAGTGCTAGCACACTCAAGGTTGAGTTTTCTTCCACCTATTGCTTGTGTGGATACCATAGAGGAGTGTGCACTTGACACTCTCGAGTTCCGGCGGACTTTGGACGAGAGGGATTTGCGAAGGCAGGGTAGCATCCTTATCTCTTAGTTCTAAGGTAGATCTAGAGGATTTTGTAAGCACATACATGTAATTAGTTTTAATACTTCTTCGCACGGATCCGTGGCGACTTGGGGTTTCCATGCAACGCAAAGCGGTTTGCGGCGGAAAAGCCCAGCATGTATCGAGCCACGTCACGAAGCATGTATGTTGTTTCGTTTTGTATTTTTATATTAGATATAAAAATTACAGATTTTTATGTTTCTGTAAATTTCCTAATTTTATAGAATTTTTGGGTATTTTTCTCGTAGAGTCGAAGCAACGAGTGTTGGGACACTCGGAGGCTTCAACCGTCGAGAAAAACTCTCCGAATCGGCGAGTTCTCGCTTTAGGTTTTTGGGACCGCGACTTAAGTCGCTGTAGGATCGTGTAGGGACACTCGCAAGTTTATTTTATAGTAGGGCGCTGCCCCTATCCCCTAAAGGGGCCATGTCCCGCGATCGCGCCGAAACCGCTTAGCGGGACCGTTTCGGAGAGATGACTCATAAATTCGAAATAAATTAGGAAAAATTATAGAAATTTTCTGTAAAAATACATAATTTTGAATTATGTATGATTCTGTGATTGTCATGGCCCAATAACCCAATAGGATTGGATTATGTGTGTTGTAATTCATAATACGGCCTGCGTGCCGTTTTGTGGTTGTGCGTGTTGTAAAATGTTTGCGACGCGACCTCTTCTTTTAATATTCTAGTTGTAAATAGTTTAAGACTCGAATGTAACTCGAGTTTCGTATTTGTAATGTACAAAAATGGAGCGGTGGAAAGTCCACTTGAAGACGAGCTTACGAGAAGGGTGACGACGACACATGGCGGTCAAAGGAAGCGCTTGGAGAAGCCACTAGCCTTAGGTTGACCGTCCGATCTTCTCATTGGCTTGAGAAGATCGTAGTAGGGCCATGACTATATCACATTTAATTATATATATATATATGTTGATATATATATATTTAATTGATTTATGCTTGTATGTATGTGATGCATGCTAGTGAAAAAAAAAATGCTTGTATGTATATGATGCATGCTAGGTTAATTTTCTTGTATGTATATGATGCATGCTAGAATAATGAATGTATGTATATGATGCATGCTAATATAGGATAATAAAGGCCTAAATGCGTATAAGATACACATTACGATTAGATTAGATCATAATCGAATCAACTCGAAAATGCCTACCGAGCCTTGATACCCATCACTACCTCGATCATTTGTTGTTGTTGAATCTGCCAAAGCAAAGCAACGCATATTATCTTGGTAGGGTGCGGAGGGACAATCTTGGTCCCGCCTATCACGACTCGGGTTAGAGTAAGCTCAATTAGATTGAGCAAAACTAGTTAACTCAATTGGATCGAGTAGAACTATAGGCATATTCCAATCGTTGGAAAGATAGGTTAAGATCGCATTTACACTAAATCTTGGGCGATTTAGCCAAAGCTAACTCAAGGTCTTTTGTAAATGTGGGTCTTAATCCTATAAACAAGAGTTGCATAGAGATGTAATCGGTAATGTGTTACCCACCGATCGTACTAAGTCTTGGGCTATTTAGCCAAAGCTAACTCAAGGCTTAGTATGATGTGGATCTTGTCCCACAAGAATTATAGCTAGTTTGTATGAATCAAGTAAATGTGGTTTGACCACATCCATAACTCGATTCTATAAAATTCCTATAATTCAGTGGGAGCATCATTTGATTAAAGGCCTAATTAAATGATAAAAGGAATATGATATTAATTCTCTGCATTGTATGTTGTAGATTACTATGTCAAACAACACGAACACTCTCTCTCTGCGATCTGTCCTTGAGAAGGACAAGCTCAATGGAGCAAATTTCCTGGACTGGTACAGGAACCTGAGAATTGTTCTCACCCAAGAAAGGAAGCTGTACGTCCTGGAGCAGCCCATTCCAGAGGCACCTCCTGCCACTGCCTCGCGAGCTGACAAAGATGCTTACAAGAAGCATCAAGATGATGCATTAGATGTGTCATGTCTAATGCTCGCGACCATGAACTCTGAGCTTCAGAAGCAACATGAGTTCATGAATGCTTATGATATGGTTGGACATCTTCGTCAACTATATCAAGGACAAGCTAGGCATGAGAGATATGAAGTCTCTAAAGCACTATTTGGGTCTAAAATGCAAGAAGGGACTCAGAGGTTCATATGTACTCAAGTTGATTGGGTAAGTAGAAAACCTACAAAGTCTGGGATTCCCACTTGGCCAAGAGCTGTCCACTGACCTAATCTTGCAATCTTTGCCAAGAGCCTTCGATCAATTTGTCATGAATTATAACATGAATGAAATTGATAAGCCACTGCCTGAAATGCTCAGCATGTTGAGAACTGCTGAGCTTAACCTTAAGAAGGGTAAATCTGACACCATTTTGATGGTGCAGAAGAAGAAAGGCAAGGGCAAGCCTAAAGGTAAGGGAAAGTCCCAAGCCAAGGGCAAAGGCAAAGAACTTAAACCCAAAGGAGGGGTAGCCAAGGAAGGGGCTTGCTTCTTCTGCAAGGAAGCAGGACATTGGAAGCGTAACTGCAAGGCATACCTGGAAGATCTTAAGAAGAAGAGAAGTGAGACTTCTACTTCAGGTATAAATGTTATAGAAGTCAATCTATCTATTTCTTCATCATGGGTATTAGATACCGGATGTGCATCTCACATTTGTACCAATGTGCGAGTGAGAAATAGCGGGGCATTGACAAAGGCGAGGTGGACCTACGAGTAGGCAATGGAGCAAGGGTTCTTCTCATTCTTTGTAGGAACTTATGATCTATCTACGCCCTCTGGGCTTGTACTAGAATTAGATGAATGTTGTTATGTGCCTGCTTTAACTAAGAACATCATTTCAGTTTCTTGTTTGGACAAGAAAGGTTTTTCATTTATAATAAAGAACAAATGTTGTTCAGTTTATTTAAATGATATGTTCTATTGTAGTGCACCTCTAATGAACGGACTCTACTTTCTAGACTTAGAGAGCCCTATCTATAACATAAGTACCAAGAGGTTCAAGTCAAATGAGTTGAACCAAACCTATCTCTGGCATTGTCGCTTAGGTCATATAAATGAGAGTCGCTTATCTCAGCTCCATAAGGATGGGCTGTTAGACTCATTTGATTTTGAATCATATGAGACATGCGAGTCTTGCCTTTTAGGCAAGATGACCAAGACTCCCTTTAGTGGACATAGCGAAAGAGCAACAGATTTGTTAGGACTTATACATAGTGATGTATGTGGTCCTTTCAATGTCTTGCTAGAGGTGGTTACTGGTACTTCATTACATTTCTTGATGACTTTAGATATGGTTATGTGTATCTTATGACACATAAATCAATCCTTTGAAAAGTTCAAAGAATTCAAGAATGAAGTACAAAACCAGCTTGGCAAGAGTATTAAGATACTTCGATCAGATCGAGGTGGTGAATACCTTAGCCATGAGTTTCGTGACTATCTAGCTGAGTGTGGGATTCTATCCCAACTCACTCCTCCTGGAACACCACAGTGGAATGGTGTATCCGAAAGGAGGAATCGTATCATATTGGATATGGTACGATCTATGATGAGTCACACAGATCTTCCTATATCCTTTTGGGGATATGCTCGACACAGCAGCCTTTACCCTTAACCGTACCATCCAAGGTCATGTGGTAAAGACACCATATACGATATGGACAGGGAAAAATCCCAAGATGTCTTTTATGAGGATTTGGGGTTGTGAGGCTTACGTTCGACGTCAAGTCTCAGACAAACTGGGACCCAAATCCGATAGGTGCTATTTTGTTGGATATCCCAAGTCTACAAAGGGATATTACTTCTACATTCCCAGTCAGCACAAAGTGTTTGTGGCAAAGACTGGGGTTTTTCTAGAAAGGGATTTTGTTTCTAGAAAAATTAGTGGGAGTACCTTCGATCTTGAAGAAATTCAAGATAAGGACCATAGCACTGAGGCCTTGATGGAGGTTGAACAGGAACCACAAAGTGTTGTGAGTGATGAGGTTGTTGCACAAAGAGTTGTGGAACAACCACCTGTTCAAGTAGACCTACCTCTTCGCAGGTCTGATAGGGTACGTCGTCAGCCTGAGAGATACTCATTTCTCTTGTCTGACCATGATGACGTTATGCTCATTGAGAATGAGCCTACCTCCTATCAGGAAGCTGTGATGAGCCCAGATTCTGAGAAATGGCTAGACGCCATGAGATCCGAGATGGAATCCATGTACACTAACCAAGTATGGACTTTGGTTGATCCACCTGAAGGGGTCAAACCCATTGGGTGTAAGTGGGTCTTTAGGAGAAAGACTGACATGGATGGACTTACGCATACCTATAAGGGTCGATTGGTGGCTAAAGGTTTCAAGCAAATTCATGGTATTGACTATGATGAAACCTTTTCTCCAGTGGCGATGTTTAAGTCCATTCGGATCTTGCTTGCTATTGCAGCATACCACGATTATGAGATCTGGCAGATGGATGTCAAAACCGCGTTTCTGAATGGAAACTTACTCGAGGATGTGTACATGACACAACCTGAGGGTTTTGTAGATCCACAGCATACTGGGAAGGTATGCAAGCTGCAAAGGTCCATTTATGGGCTAAAGCAAGCTTCTCGGAGCTGGAATCTTCGATTCGATGATGCGATCAAACAGTTTGGTTTCATCAAGAATGAAGATGAACCCTGTGTCTACAAGAGGGTTAATGGGAATACAGTTGTCTTCCTTGTACTGTATGTGGATGACATACTACTCATTGGGAATGACATCCCTTCGCTACAGTCTGTGAAGACTTGGCTGGGGACGTGCTTCTCAATGAAGGACTTAGGTGAAGCAGCCTGTATTCTAGGCATCAAGATCTATAGAGATAGATCTAAGAGATTGCTTGACCTAAGTCAGAGTACATACATTGACAAGGTATTACTTCGGTTTGCCATGCAGAATTCCAAGAAAGGACTTCTGCCGATGTCACATGGTGTGAGTCTTTCGAAGACTCAAAGTCCTTCTTCTAGAGAGGAGAGAGACCGCATGGATAAGATCCCTTACGCATCTGCTATAGGATCTATCATGTACGCCATGCTGTGTACTCGTCCTGATGTCTCGTATGCTTTGAGCATGACGAGTAGATACCAGTCAGATCCAGGTGAGCGTCACTGGATAGCAGTCAAGAATATTCTTAAGTACTTAAGAAGGACTAAAGAATATTTCTTGATATTTGGAGGCAATGAGGAGCTAGCTGTAAAGGGTTACAGCGATGCCAGCTTCCAAACTGACCAGGATGATTATAGATCGCAGTCAGGGTTCGTGTTTTGCTTGAATGGTGGCGCTGTGAGCTGGAAGAGTTCGGCGAGACACGATTCTTGATTCTACAAGCGAGTATATCACGCTGCATCGAGGCGAAAAGGAGGCGATTTGGATCCGCAAGTTCATTCGAGCTTGGGGTGGTTCCTAGCATTGCAGATCCTATAGAGCTCTATTGTGACAACAATGGAGCGATTGCACAGGCTAAGGAACCTCGCTCACACCAGCGGACCAAACACATACTACGGCGCTTCCATCTCATTCGAGAGATCATCGATAGAGGAGATGTGAAGATTTGCAGAGTACCCACAGAGGCTAACATCGCAGATCCCTTGACCAAGGCTTTGTACGGCAGAAAAGCATGGTCACACTAGGTCATTGGGTATTAGATACTACGGTGATTGGCACTAGTGCTAGTGGGAGATTATTAGTGAAAGCCCTAGAGCCAATCATATGATGATTGTTGTATGGACTTTATTGTATCATATTCCTATTTATAAAGGCATGGTTATTATATTTACTTGTATTGGTGCCAAATAACTAAATATAATAATGTCCTTGGGTAGTAGGTTCTTATCTATGTCAATCGATTGGATGAATCGATAATGAGATGATATAGAGAACACTACTCTTAATCATTCCTAGTCGAGTATTAACATTCAGGGACAATGTTAATGCGTAGAGACTAGCATGTAGGTCAACAAGATGACTTGATCTCACAAGTCATGGATATGAGATATCAAGTTGACACATGAGTATGCATTGGAGAATGTATACTGAATGACCCGCCATGAGAAAGTATCATGGATCGTTATATGAGTGTCATATACTTTCTCATGTGGCTATTAGTATGACTATTAGTCCTTAGACCTGAAGTCACCATGGTTCCCTACATAAGGAGTTGCATACTTTGGCTTCGTCAAACATCACCCGTAAATGGGTGGACTATAAAGGCGATTACTGGGTATGTAACAAATTATGCGGAGGGATGTGAGTGATGTAGATGGGATCTATCCCTCCTATATGACGGTGGTGACATCGATATTCTTGATAGAGTGAGACCACGAAGTGCATGGCCATGCCCAAATGAGTCAATATGAGATATTGAGCTCATTTGATTAGAGTGAGTCTACTTGGAGTTCAAGATTTAGATTGTGCAGAATGACACGGTCTATGCCTCGATTGGTCAATCTAGATGTCAAGGATAGAGGGACATTGTCACATATTGTGAGAGTCACAATTAGTAGTCACAAAGGTGATGTTGGAGCTCAACATTCTTGTAACTTGGGTAGCAATGATGTGTTGCTAGATACCGCTCATTGCTTATGTTCCTAAATCGGTTTAGGGACATTGCCAACGTTACAAGAACCTATAGGGTCACACACATGAGAGCAATTAGATGGAGATTAGGTTCATATGATGAACCATGAGGATTAGGTTCATGGGATGAACCAAATTGGATTAAGAGTAATCCAAATTAGACTAATTGAGTTAGACTCAAGTTGATTCAAGTGTTGAATGAGTCTAATTGAGATTTGATTCATCAAATCAATTTAAATTAATGAATAGAGATTCATTATATTAAATTGACTTGAGTCAAGTGGTTAGATTTGATCAACCATGGGAGATTAGAGGTCAAGTTTGACTTGACTTGAGAGGGAAGTTGAAAGGTCAAGTTTGACTTGACCAAATGCCATGTCATGATGATGACTAGGCATGGCCGGCCAATGATGATGCTCCACATCATCATTGACTTGGTCAATTAGTGCCATATCATGAGGGAGACCAAGGGTCATGGGAGTTACATGCATGCATGTAACTCCCCCTCCATGAAGTGGCCGGCCACCATTTGGGGGTTATGTGAGTGAAAATTCATTTTGTGAGTAATCACTCATTACTTCATCTTCTTCCTTGGGAATTTTCCTCTCAAGCTCTCCCTCTCCTTCCTCTCTTTGGCCGAACCAACCAAGGAGTGCTAGCACACTCAAGGTTGAGTTTTCTTCCACCTATTGCTTGTGTGGATACCATAGAGGAGTGTGCACTTGACACTCTCGAGTTCCGGCGGACTTTGGACGAGCGGGATTTGCGAAGGGCATCGCATCAAGGGTAGCATCCTTATCTCTTAGTTCTAAGGTAGATCTAGAGGATTTTGTAAGCACATACATGTAATTAGTTTTAATACTTCTTCGCACGGATCCGTGGCCGGGACTTCTGGGGTTTCCGCAACGCAAAAAGCGGTTTTTGCGGCCCGAAAAAGCCCAACAAGCTTATGTTTAATTCATAGACATATTGCCCAAAGATCATGGTTGGATATTTCATATGTTTTCAAAACAATTTCTTACTTTAAAATCCATGTATTCATGTATTGAAACAATTCAAGCCAAAACTAGGTGTTAAAATGGATACTAACTTGATCAAAAACCTAGTGGTTTTTAAAGCTTTTGGATTTTTAGAAAATATTTGAAAATACAATGATTTTTCATGGAAAACTATTTTTCATTGATATATATACTCACAAGAAATATGTTCCCCAAATTTCAAGATTTTTCGAATTTTATAGATTTTTTAATGCATTTCTGAAATTCATTCTGAAAATCCCGAAATACTTGTGCCAGTCGACTGGTAGTCTGAACCAGTCGACTGGTAGTCTGATAACATGCCCAATAACCTTGTGTATCCGATCTTAAGGCATGTTTTGGGTTTTTGTTTCTCTCTAAACTCGATGCCATGCTTAGATAAATATTGTTTATTATTTTTGATGGTGTCAAAGGGGGAGAAATGTTATGTTTAAGTAAGGGAGAATAGTTTAAGTAAGGGGAATATATTTAGGAGGAGTTTCATGTATTAAGGGGGAGAGTTACTAATCATGTTTATTCACATGCTTTCCATTCTTAATGTTTTATCAAATGTTTTACCTAACTTTAATGGATTGTCACACATCAAAAAGGAGGAGATTGTTAGGGCAATCTCTTGCCATGATAAGGTTTTAATGTGTGTGGCAAAGGGTTTAAGTTAGGATGTGATTATGATTTGATATGTGCGTTGGAGTCTTGCAAGACTTAGTAATTCGCACATGGAGTCTTGGCGGGTTCACCACTCACTACCTCGTGCTTGAGTCGGAGAAGGAGCATTGCAAAGTCGTGTGCTTGATGCTGCCGAGGGACCGCCGGACAAGATGACTTGAAGAGAAGCCAAGGAAGCAGACTTCGGAGGCAAGAGACACGAAGGAGCATTGCAGAGTCGTGTGCCTGATGCTGCCAAGGGACGTGGCCGCGAACGAAGAGAGCTTCGGCGAGGGACTTCGAGTGAGATGAGAGAATGAGTGAATTATAAGTAGCTCATTAGGTGAACTTGGCCGAATGACTAAGTGTCGGATGAGTTTTCCCGACATTAGTCGACTGCCATGGAATGGCAGTCGACTGCTCTGAGTCTAATGGGTTCGACTGGTATCCAACTGATGGGCTTATGCCTAGCAGTCGACTGCCAGAGGATGTCGCGGGCACATAACCGCTTATAGCCGATTAGGCAGTCGACTACGAAGGCAGCAGTCGACTGATGAGGTCCATCAGTCGACTGCCAAGTGTTCTGTTGGACTACAACGGTCGGGATCCAACGTGTTCGGAGGCCCTTGTCGACAGCCAAGGGCAGCAGTCGACTAGTGGCGGCCAACGGGAAGAAATTAGCCCTCTCTATAAAAAGAGAGGGTGTGGGCTTTTGGATGGCTAATGCTCATATCCCAAACGATCATCCAAGTGCCCCACAAGCTTTAGACTCTTCTTACTTGCTTTTACTTCATTCTTATTGTAAGAAGAGTGATCTTGATTGTAAAGGTTACCTCCACCTAGCCTGGTGCAAAGGAGAGACCAATAGTGGATTGGTTTTGGCGGAGTGATTCACCGAGGACGAATTGGGGATCGTGGATTAGCGGCGTAGTTGTGAACCACGTTACGACCTTGTGTTAGCATTGTTTGTTTATCTTTTGCTTTGTCTATTTGTATTTGCATATTCCTCTTGCGCTAATCTTTTGTAGATGAGCAAATTCCACCATCCAACGAAAGAGGGCTATTCACCCCCCTCTAGCCGGCCGATCGATCCCCTACACTTTGTTCATGAATAAATTAATCCTAAGTTTATCATCCTTCCATTGCATTCATTGGGAGACGATTCGAGTCATTCCTATACTGCATTAGTGTAGTTAGGGGGTTCGATAATTTATTTTGAAATAGTGGTGCGACACATCGTGCTTATCAAAAATGGCACCATTGTCAAGGAATGTTAACGGTTTTTGCTTTATGTGGTGCGACACATCGGTCAAAGAATTCTCTTTTGTTAAAAATAAAAATTCTTTGGTGCCTTATGTTTTGTATCCATGTGTTTTGCTTTATATATTTCCTATGTCTTTAATTTTGTTTGCTAGTGTTTCAGGATAAGAATAGGAAATTTATTTAACCATGGATCCTTATTATAAGCAATTTGGAGGCTTCAGTGATTTTTATAAAACATTCACTAGATATTATGGTTGGAGTAATTCAGATACATATTCTTAGTATTATTAGCCTGACTATTTGAAGGGTATTGCTTATCGAGTCCGTGAGGGGAAACTTCGCTTCCCACTTCACCTCGGTAGATTGTCCATGGCGATCCCTTCGATGTCCCCGGATTAAAAAAATTTAATCCTAGACAAAAGGGATTGCCCAAACCACCAAGTCATCATCGTGCTTTTCGTTTAGAGAGGTCACTTGAACAAACAAGTTGTTCAAGCGACCATCCTCTATTCTACGAGTAGCCGCGGAATAGACGATGTCCGGATCGCCGGTTTTCGTGTTTATGCTCGGGATCCAAGTATTATTTAGCCATTTACAGATTTATATCATGCTCATAATTGAAAAACAAATACAAGCAAGTAACAAAAAAAGAAAGGAGAATAGGTATACCTCTTGATCTTCTAATGTATGACCTTCCTCCTTTTGGACGTCGTGTGGGCGACGATCTACCAAAAGTCGAAGCTCCTAGATCGAAAATCTTCCTTCCTTGCTCTTTCAAAGCAAGAGGAAGAGTAGAAACAAGGTTTTTCTCCTCCTTAAAACCAACCAACAATGAGCACACAAACTCCTTGCCGCCGACCAACTAGAAGGAGGAGAAGATGATGGAAAACAATCAAGACGCCAAGGGAAGCCCTATATCTTGTTTCCACCACCTAAGGAGAGGGAGAAGAGAGGCTTGGCTGCCGGCCAAAGGCTTGAAGTGGGCTAGAAAAAAATCTGGACGGCGGCCAATGAAGGAAGAAGAAGAAACAATCACCTTCCTTATTTGGTGCCGCCCTAGCCTCCAAACCCTAACCCTAATCCTATCTCAACTAGGATTCCTTCTCTTGCCGCCCAAACCCTAGCTCTCTTGATGATAGTTCATGCCAACTCTCATGCCCTCCTTTTATAGAGTTAGGGATAAGTCATGAATTAATCTCCTCCATTTGTTCTAGGGATTTAATATCAACCGTCGGATCTAGAGATTTAATCTCAACCGTCAGATCTTAGTGATTTAATCTCTACCTATGGATCTTAGAGTTTTGTTTCTATCCATTGGATCTAAGCTTCATGAGGTGTTAATAGGCTACATTAGGGACCATGAGGAGGAGTTGGATCTTGGCCACCCATGGATCAAGCCCACATAAAGTCCGATCCACTAGTGATGATCCAATCCACTAAAGGGTCATCATTGATCTACCTCACCAACCCCCATATGATAATATGGGCTCCATATATTATTTGTACATTTTCTCCCCGTATTTAAGATCTCCAATGTCCGTCGATTAATTAATTTACTGACCATTAATTAATCGACATCTAACTCCTTGAGTAGTACCACTCAACCTTTTCATCATGCCGGACCAAGTCCACCTGCAGGGTTTACATGATGAACCTTATGAGCTCCTCAAGGGGACATCATCATCCTAATATATAGGACACGGTTTCCTCCTATAATCAACGCCACACCATATAAATAATATCATCTCCCAACTAAGCGAGTCAATCGATTTAATCTATAAATCTCGCCAATTGGTAAATCAAAGAGATGAGTAC
Source organism: Wurfbainia villosa (assembly GCA_025175895.1). Lineage (NCBI taxonomy): Eukaryota > Viridiplantae > Streptophyta > Magnoliopsida > Zingiberales > Zingiberaceae > Wurfbainia > Wurfbainia villosa. The sequence goes on from CM046001.1 coordinate 65,384,015, forward strand.
TAAGTATATATGTCAGTTATTATATCGAGATTAAGAGCATGTACTAAATAATATATGAGGTCCGATTCGATTATGTAGTCAGCAATAAATCGAATCACCTCTAAGTCGGTCTTGCTCAATACACACAAAGTGCACTAGTGTGATTCTATGGTCAAGACAAACCAATACCAAATCACACTACAACCATTCCGATGGTTTGTCCAAAGTCATCTCGGTTGTGAGCCTTTACTTATACTTTTCAAGGGGCCGATAACATGATCTCCTGTGTGACACCACACACCATGTTATCTACAATGTAAAGTACTAGACAATATTGCATAACCATAAAAATATGCAAACAATGATCATGTGATTCTTATTTCAAAATAAAGATGTTCATACAAAAGATAGACTTTTCAGTATACATCCCTACAATCTCCCACTTATACTAAAAGACTATGCTATCCTCAAAGTGTCATACATCTGATCCCCATTCCCTCCAGATGCCTATCAAAAGCTCTCGCCGGAAGGGCCTTAGTGAAAGGATCTGCCAGGTTATTCTCTGATGCAATCTTGGCCACAACAACTTCTCCTCTCTTTACGATTTCTCGTATCAGGTGGTACTTGCGCTCTATGTGTTTACTTGCATTATGGGCTCGTGGTTCCATCGAGTTTCCAACTGCACCACTATTATCACAATAAATTGTGATAGTTCTGGGCAAACCAAGAATCACATCCAAGTCCATCAGGAAGTTCCTGAGCCATATAGCTTCTTTGGCCGCCTCAGAGGCCGCCACATACTCAGCTTCCATGGTGGAGTCCGCCACGCACTTCTTGACACTCCTCCATACAATGGCTCCACCTCCCAAAGTAAACACAAAACCTGAGGTAGACTTACTGTTATCCCTATCATATTGGAAGTCGGAATCCGTGTAACCCACAGGGAGTAATTGGTCTGCCCGATAAACCAGCATATAATCCCTAGTCCTTCTCAGGTACTTCAATATATGCTTTACCGCAGTCCAATATCCCTGTCCTGGATTACTCTAATATCTGCTGACCATGCCCACGGCAAAGCAAATATCTCGTCTCATACAGAGCATCGCATACATGAGGCTTCCTACTGCCAAAGCATATGGAACCACCTTCATCTCCTCTATCTCCTCAGATGATCTAGGACACATCTCCTTAGATAAAGGAACTCCATGCCTGAAAGGTAGAAAACCCTTCTTGGAGTTCTGCATGCTAAAATGCTCCATAATCGTGTCTATGTATGAAGCTTGGGATAAGCACAACATCCTTTTCTTGCGATCCCTTATAACCTTGATCCCAAGGATGTGTCCCACCTCTCCCAAGTCCTTCATATCAAACTGTTTGGACAACCATACCCTTACGTCCGATAACACCTTGATATTGTTCCCAATTAACAAAATATCATCTACGTATAGTACAAGAAATACCACTACGTTTCTGTCATATCTCTTGTATACACAAGACTCATCCGGACATTGAATAAATCCATAAGACTGAATTACCTCATCAAAGCAGATGTTCCAAGACCTCGAAGCTTGCTTCAATCCATAAATGGACCGATTAAGCTTACACACAAGATGCTCTTTGCCTTTAGCAATGAATCCCTCTGGTTGCTTCATGTAGATATTTTCCTCAAGACTTCCATTAAGGAAAGCTATCTTGACATCCATCTTCCACGTCTCATAATCCATATGAGCTGCTATGCATAAGAGAATCTGGATAGACTTAAGCATGGCTACCGGCGAAAAGGTCTCCTCATAATCGATACCCTCTTTCTGAGTATACCCCTTCGCAACAAGCCTCGCTTTGAAGGTCTCAATCTTCGCATCTATTCCTCTCTTTCTCTTGTAGATCCACTTGCATTTAATGGTTTTTACACCATCGGGTGGTTCTACTAGCTCCTAGACCTGATTTGAATCCATAGATTCAATCTGAGCATTCATTGCACTTTGCCATGATACTGCTACTTTATCTTGGATTGCCTCGTCATATGTCCAGGGATCAGGTTCATGTTCGCCAGGGACCAAATCAGAAGATTCTCCCAAGAACATGAATCTATCAGGCTGTCTCACAACCCTCCCACTACGATGAGGTATCACTTGTGTATCCTCTGTGACACGCGGTGCAGTGACATTGTTGGTGCAACAATGCTCCAAGCATTTATATGTTTTGATGTTTGGCTAATCATCTAAGTTAGGCAATATCTTGTGATCTAATTACGAATGTGTTTAAGTGACAGGGAAATCCAAGGATGAAGTACTTGGTAAAAGGAAGTCCAAGTATGATCTTGGCAAAGGAAGTCCAAGGGATGGACTTGGCGGCATAAGACCAAGCTTGTAGTCTTGTCAGCATAAAGTCCAAAGTGAACCTTGGCAAAGGAAGTCCAAAGTAAAGTCTTGGCAGCATAAGTCCAAGCTTGTAGTCTTGGCGGCGTAAAGTCCAAGCATTTGGCAACCCAAGACATGACGAAACCGAAGGAAGCTCTTGGAAGGAAAGCGCAAAGGATGAACAAGTCGCGGACTCGGAGGGATCCTGAAGGCGCAAGGCTTATTGAGGAGCTAGAATGTTAAGTCTAGGTCTAGGGTATAAAATCAAGTATGAATTACTCATACTTGATGAGTATCGACGATCGATACGATGTATCACCGAGTCGCGTCGACCGAGTCGTGGTGAAACCGGCCATCACCGACCGCCTTGATCGAGCGATCGATGCCGCGATCGGTCGATCGAAAATGACATCACCGACCGATCAAGAGAAATATCGCTACGTAGCGCCTCTCACTGATCGCTCGTCTTGATCACTCGACCGATCACCTAATCGATCGGATGGAGGGATCACCAATCGATCACCCGACCGCTGAAATGCTACGAATCTCCACGGAGATCGCTGTTGCCGTTGGAGCGGCAATGATCGATGGCATGCATCACCGACCGATCGACGCTAACGGAAAAATAGCCCCTCTTCTATAAAAAGGGGTCATGGGGAGCTTGGTGAAGCTAGTGCTCAAAATCCTAACTACATCCTCGTGCTCACCAAGCTTCCTAAGTGTTTTTAGTGATTCAAAACCTCCTCTTCTCTTGTTCTTGATCATCCATCATTGTAAAGAAGAGGAGATCATTGTAAGAAAGGTTTCTCCACCTTGGCTCATTCAAAGGAGAAGATAGTGAAGCTTGGCTAGGACTAATCCACCTTACGGATTGCCGTGGAGTAGGAGCGTCATCTCCGAACCACGTAACATCGGGTGTTAGCATTGGTTTCGTATTACTTATTCGTATTCATTTTCGTATTTGTATTGCTTCCGCTAACTTGTTTGTAGAATCGAAGAAACGCTAATCACCCCCCTCTAGCCGTTCCAAGGGTCCTAACAAGTGGTATCAGAGCCAGGTTTGCTTGGAAGATCTCACCATCAACCAAGGCATCAATGGCTCTTCAAGAGGGATATAGCATCGCCAAGCCACCACTCTTCGATGGGAGTCACTTCGCATATTGGAAAGGTAGGATGAAATACTATTTAATGAGTAATATTGAAATTTGGCATAGTGTTGTAGATGGCTTCAAGGAACCGGTGGATGAACGTGGAAACCCTATTCCGAGCAAGGATTGGACAAGAGAAATGAATAGGAGTTTCGAGTCAAATGCAAAAGCGGTACTCACCATCCAATGTGGGATTACCATGGAGCAACTTAACAAGGTGGGACCTTTCGAATCCGCCAAGGAATTATGGGAAAAGCTCATTGAGCTAAATGAAGGTTCCAAGGAATCAAAGAGGGCCAAGAAGGACCTATTGATTGGACAACTTCAAGCCTTCCAAATGAAGATGCATGAAACCGTAAGTCAAATGCATGGAAGGTTCAAAGAAATTGTTAACGGACTCCATATCATAGGTGAGCGAGTTGACAATCGGGATTTGGTAAGGTATATTTTACAAGCATTTCCTAGAAATTCTTTATGGACTTCTATAGTTGATGCAATTAAGGTAACTAGAGATTTATCTCAAATTAAAATTGATGAATTGTTTTGTGAGTTTGAATTACATGAGCAAACTAACATGTCCTCTAAGGAAAAGGGTTTAGCTCTATTCGTTGAAAAGAAGGACAAGAAAGAAAAGAAGAAGAAGGAAAGAAAAGAAGCATCATCATCATCCGAGTCGGAGGATGAGTCAAGTAGTGATGGAGACTCATCTAGTGAAATGGCAAATTTCGTCAAGAAGCTTTATAGGAAGTCAAGAGAGTTCAAGAATAGAGAAGCAAGGAAGGGGTCTCATTCCTCAAAAGGTAAATTTAATGGTAATTCAAGTTTTAATAATAATGTGATTTGCCATGCTTGCAACAAGAAGGGGCACATAAAGCCGAATTGCCCGGAGCTAAAAAAGAAGGAAGAAAAAGAGAAGAAAAAGAAGGACAAAAAGGAAAAGAAGAAGAAGGAGGCCATGGTGGCTCAAACCACATGGGACACACCAAGCATTGAAGATTCTTCCTCCGATGATGAGCTTTGCCACATCACACACCATGTGGCACTCATGGCCCTAGGAGATTATTCGAGCATCTCAAGCCAAGAAGATTCCTCAAGCGATGAATCGTCATCTAGTGACGATGAGGTAATGAACTCTCCTAAGGTTAAGCTCCTTTATAAATCAATTGCCTATCTTAAAGAAGCTCTAGATAAGTCAAAATCTAAGGCTAAAAGCATGAAGGTAGAACTAAAAGCCATTAGAAATGAAAAACCCTCACATATTGACTCTTGCATGCTTAAAGAAGAAAATGATAAACTTAAGGATGAGGTTAGTGAATTAAAAGCATGTTTAGAAAAATTTTCAAATGACTCAAAGTGTCTTGACATGATTTTTAGTAGGCAAAGAGCCGTTTATAACAAGGCCGGTTTAGGATATAAGCCAAAAGAAAAAGAAGTTGCTTATATTTCATTAATTAATAGGAAAGCAACCATTAAGGGTTAAGAAAGCTTGGGTACCTAAGAAGTTTTTACTTAATGTTACCGGTCCAAATGTTTGGGTACCAAAAGCTTGTGTTTTTCATGTGATTTAGGTAGGAGAGCGAGGTATGTGGATTGTGGATAGCGGTTGCTCAACACATATGACCGGGGATGTGAGCAAGTTCTCCACAATTAAATATGTGAAGAAGGGAGTGGTGTCTTTTGGGAATAGTGGAAAACTCAAGATATTAGGTAGAGGTACAATTGAGGTATCCCCCAAAATTATTATTCACAAAGTCTTGCTAGTTGAAAATATGAAGTTTAATCTATTGAGTGTTAGTCAACTTTGTGATGCAAACTATCATGTTTCCTTTGAATCCTCTAAATGCATGATTAGACACAAGGAATTAAATGATTGCATGTTAGTTGGATATAGGAAGTCAAATATCTATTATGTTGATCTTTCATATGCTTCTAACATTTCTACTAAGTGTTTTGTTGCAAAAGAAGAGGAATGTTGGCTATGGCATAGAAGATTGGGGCACATCAACATGAAAAACATAGCCAAGGTAGCCAAGATGGAGTTGGTCAAAGGGCTACGAAAGATCAAGTATGTCAAGAACAAATTGTGTGATGCATGCCAAGAAGGAAAACAAACAAAGGCATCACACAAAGGTAAAACTCTAACTAACACATCTTTACCATTAGAGTTATTGCATCTTGACTTATTTGATTGCCATAGTACTCCATCTTTAAATGGTAATAAATATTGCTTGGTTATAGTAGATGATTTTTCTAGGTATACTTGGGTCTATTTTATGAAACATAAGGATGATACCTTAGAAATAATCATAGGATTTAGTAAAAGGGTTGAAAATGAAAAGAGTCTCAAAATCAACCGGATCCGTAGTGATCATGGTGGTGAATTTGAGAACTCAAAATTTTCACAATTTTGTTTAGAACAAGGGTACAAGCATGAGTTCTCTTGTCCAAGAACACCCCAACAAAATGGGGTGGTGGAAAGGAGAAATCGTGCCCTACAAGAGGCCGCTAGGACCATGCTTAATGCATATTCACTTCCTAGCTACTTGTGGGCGGAAGCGGTGAATACCGCTTGCTATATCCAAAATAGGGTTCAAATCCATAGGTTTTTAGGAAAAACACCTTTTGAACTATGGAATGGAACTATTCCCACAATTCACTATTTCAAAGTCTTTGGGTGTAAAGTTTATATCTTAAATACCAAAGATAACTTAGGGAAATTTGAATCTAAAGCGGATGAGGGAATCCTAGTTGGATACTCATCCACAAGTAGAGGGTATAGAGTCTATAATAAGAGAACCCAAGGGATTGAGGAGTCCTCAAATGTTAAATTCGATGAAACCACTAGTACCTACCCTAGAAAGTCCTCCATTGATAAGGATATTAATGACAATAATCAAGACATTACCCAAAAACTTCAAAATTTGACCATTAGGGGTAATGATCAAGGGGGAGGAAGAGGAGACTCCGATGATGAAAGAAGGGTGGAAGATAACAATGATCAAATTGAAACCCCTTCTAGAAACCTAAGAATTCATCAAGATCATCCACTTGATCAAGTAGTAGGAGATCTATCTCAAGGAGTAAGAACTAGGTCATTTCATAGACCTCCTACTAGTCAAGTTGCTCTTATCTCATAAATTGAGCCCAAGTCGATCAATGATGCATTACATGATCCGGATTGGATTTTGGCAATGCAAGATGAATTGGCTCAATTTGAGAGAAGTCAAGTGTGGGAATTAGTGCCTAGACCCAATGATAGCACCATAATTACTACAAGATGGGTCTTTAGGAATAAGCTAGATGATCAAGGAAATATCACTAGAAATAAGGCTAGGTTGGTTGCTAGGGGATTCAATCAAGTTGAGGGGCTTGACTATGATGAAACTGTTGGGTTTTTCTGAGCCGCAAAAAACGCTTTTTGCGTTGCGGAAACCTCGGAAGCCCCGGCCACGGATCCGTGCGAAGTATAAAATTATAATTACATGTATGTGCTTACAAAAATCCTAGATCTACCTTAGATCTAAGAGGTTAGAACGTTACCCTCGTAGCGACGCCCTTCGCTTATCCCGCTCGTCCAAAAGTCCGCCGGAACTCGAGAGTGTCAAGTGCACACTCCTCTATGGTATCCACACAAGCAATAGGTGGAGAGAAATGCCTTAGAGTGTGCTAGCACTCCCTTAGGAATTTCGGCAAGATGAGGTTTGGAGAGGGAGAGCTTGAGAGAAAAGGTTCCAAGGTTGAAGATGAAGTAATTGGGAGTAACTCTACAAAATGAATTCATCCACATAACCCCTAATGGTGTTGGCCGGCCACATTATGGAGGGGGGGTTACATGCATGCATGTAACTCCCATGACCCTTGGTCTCCCTCATGATGTGGCACCAATTGACCAAGTCAATGATGATGTGGAGCACCATTATTGGCCGGCCATGCCTAGTCATCATCATGACATGGCATTTGGTCAAGTCAAACTTGACCTTTCATCTTCTCTCTCAAGTCAAGTCAAACTTGACCTCTAATCTCCCATGGTTGATCAAATCTAACCACTTGACTCAAGTCAATTTAATATAATGAATCTCTATTCATTAATTTAAATTGATTTGATGAATCAAATCTCAATTAGACTCATTCAACACTTGAATCAACTTGAGTCTAACTCAATTAGTCTAATTTGGATTACTCTTAATCCAATTTGGTTCATCCCATGAACCTAATCCTCATGGTTCATCATATGAACCTAATCTCCATCTAATTGCTCTTATGTGTGTGACTTATAGGTTCTTGTAACGCTGGCAATGTCCCTAAACCGATTTAGGAACATAAGCAATGAGCGTATCTAGCAACACATCATTGCTACCCAAGTTACAAGAATGTTGAGCTCCAACATCACCTTTGTGACTACTAATTGTGACTCTCACAATATGTGACAATGTCCCTCTATCCTTGACATCTAGATTGACCAATCGAGGCATAGACCGTGTCATCCTCGGTACAATCTAAATCTTGAACTCAAAGTAGACTCACTCTAATCAAATGAGCTCAATATCTCATATTGACTCATTTGGTAATGGCCATGCACTTCGTGGTCTCACTCTATCAAGAATATCGATGTCACCCACGTATTATAGGAGTGATAGATCCCATCTACATCACTCACATCCCTCCGCATAATTCGTTACATACCCAAGAATCGCTTTATAGTCCACCCATTTACGGGTGACGCTTGACGGCCAAAGTATGCAACTCTATGTAGGGAACCATGGTGACTTCAGGTCTAAGGACTAATAGTCATACTAATAGCCACATGAGAAAGTATATGACACTCATATAACGATCCATGATACTTTCTCATGGCGTCATTCAAGATACATTCTCCAATGCATACCATGTGTCAACTTGATATCTCATATCCATGACTTGTGAGATCAAGTCATCTTGTTGACCTACATGCTAGTCTCTACGCATTAACATTGTCCCCGAATGTTAATACTGACTAGGAATGATTAAGAGTAGTTCTCTATATCATCTCATTATCGATTCAACCAATCGATTGATATAGATAAGAACCTACTACTCAAGGACATTATTATATTTAGTTATTTGGCACCAATACAAGTAAATATAATAACCATGCCTTTATAAATAGGAATATGATACAATAAAGTCCATACAACAATCATCACATGATTGGCTCTAGGGCTTCACTAACAATCTCCCACTAGCACTAGTGCCAATCACCGTAGTATCTAATACCCAATGACCTAGTGTGACCATCATGCTTTTTCTCGCGCCAAAGCCTCGTCAAGGGATCTACGATGTTAGCCTCGTGGTACTCGCAAATCTTCACATCTCCTCTATCGATGATCTCTCGAATGAGATGGAAGCGCCGTAGTATGTGTTTGGTCCAGGTGTGAGCGAGGTTCCTTAGCAATCGCCCATTGTTGTCACAATAGAGATCTATAGGATCTGTAATGCTTAGGAACCACCCCAAGTTCAAGAATGAACTCATGATCCAAATCGCTTCCTCACGCCTCGATGCAATGATATACTCCTCTTGTAGAATCAAGAATCGTGTTCTCGCTCAACTCTTTCACCACGCGCCACCATTCAAGCAAAACACGAACCCCGATCGCGATCTAATCATCCTCGTCATTGAAGTCGCATCACAGAACCCTTTACGCCTAGCTCCTCATCGCTTCCAAATATCAAGAAATATTCTTTAGTCCTTCTTAAGTACTTAAGAATATTCTGATCGCTATCCAAAGGACGCCACCGATCTCGATCGGGTATCTACTCCATGCTCAAAGCATACGAGACATCGGAGTACACAGATGACGGCGTACATGATAGATCCTATAGCAGATGCGTAAGGGATCTTATCCATGCGGTCTCTCTCCTCTCTAGAAGAGGGACTTTGAGTCTTCAAAGACTCACACCATGTGACATCAAGGTCCTTTCTGGAATTCTCGCATGGCAAACCAAGTAATACTGTGTCAATGTAATGTATGTACTCGACTTAGGCCAAGCAATCTCTTAGATCTATCTATATAGATCTTGATGCCTAGAATACAAAGCCGCTTCACCTAAGTCCTTCATTGAGAAGCACGCCTCACCAAGTCTTCGCTGCATCAGAGTGAAGGGATGTCATTCCCAATGAGTAGTATGTCATCCACATACAATACAAGGAACACAACTGTTCCCATTAACCCTCTTGTAGACACAGGGTTCATCTTCATTCTGATGAAACTAAACTGCTTGATCGCATCATCGAATCAAGATTCCACCGAGAAGCTTGCTTTAGCCCATAAATGGACCTTTGCAGCTTGCATACCTTCCCAAGATGTCGTGGATCTACAAAACCTCGTTGTGTCATGTACACATCCTCAGTAAGTTTCCATTCGTAAATGCGGTTTTGACATCCATCCGCCAGATCTCATAATCGTGGTATGCCGAATAGCAAGCAAGATCCGAATGGACTTAAACATCGCCATCGAGAAAAGGTTTCATCATAGTCAATACCATGAATTTGCTTGAAACCTTTAGCCACCAATCGCCCTTATAGGTATGCGTAAGTCCATCCATGTCGCCTTTCTCCTAAAGACCCACTTACACCCAATGGGTTCAATTCTTCAGTGGATCAACCAAAGTCCATACTTGGTTAGTGTACATGGATTCCATCTCTGATCTCATGGCTCTAGCCATTTCTCGTAACTGCTCATCACAGCCTTCCTCGATAGGAGGTAGGCTCATTCTCAATGAGCATAACGTCATCATGGTCGACAAGAGAAATGAGTATCTCTCAGCCGACGACGCACTCCTATCAGACTGCGAAGAGGTAGGTCTACTTGAATGTGGTTGTTCCACAACTCTTTGTGCAACAACCTCATCACCCACAACACTTTGTGGTTCCTGCTCAACCTCCATCAAGGCCTCAGCATATGGTCCTTATCTTGAATTTCTTCAAGATCGAAGGTACTCCCACTAGTTTTTCTAGAAACAAAATCCTTTCTAGAAAAACCCCAGCCTTGCCACAAACACTTTGTAGCCGATCGAATGTAGAAGTAATATCCCTTTGTATCCTTGGGATATCCAACAAAATAGCACCTATCGGATTTGGGTCCCAGCTTGTCCGAGACTTGACGTCAACGTAAGCCTCACAACCCCAAATCCTCATAAAAGACATCTTGGGATTTTTCCCCGTCCATATCAGATATGGTGTCTTTACCACACCTTGGATGGTACACTTAAGGGTAAAGGTCGCGTGTCCAGAGCATATCCCCAAAAGGATATAGGAAGATCTGTGTGACTCATCATAGATCGTACCATATCCAATAGGGTACGATTCCTCCTTTCTGGATACACCATTCCACCGTGGTGTTCCAGAGGAGTGAGTTGGGATAGAATCCCACACTCACTAGATAGTCACGAAACTCATGGCTAAGGTATTCACCACCTCGATCCGATCAAGTATCTTAATACTCTTGCCAAGCCGGTTTTGTACTTCATTCTGAATTCTTCAACTTTTCAAAGGATTCAGATTTATGTGTCATAAGATACACATAACCATATCTACCAAGTCATCAAGAATGTAATGAAGTACCAGAATCACCTTCTAGCAAGAATATTGAAAGGACCACATACATCACTATGTATAAGTCCTAACAAATCATGCTCTTCGCTATGTCCACTAAAGGAGTCTTGGTCATCTTGCCTAAAAGGCAAGACTCGCATGTCTCATATGATTCAAAATCAAATGAGTCTAGCACCCATCCTTATGGAGCCGAGATGTTTACCTCATTTATGTGACCTAAGCGACAATGCCAGATAGGTTTGGTTCAACTCATTTGACTTGAACCTCTTGGTACTTATGTTATAGATAGGGCTCTCTAAGTCTAGAAAGTAGAGTCCGCTCATTAGAGGTGCACTACAATAGAACATATCATTTAAATAAACTGAACAACATTTGTTCTTTATTATAAATGAAAATCCTTTCTTGTCCAAACAAGAAACCTAAATGATGTTCTTAGTTAAAGGTACATAACAACATTCATCTAATTCTAGTAGTACAAGCCCAGAGGGCAGAGATAGATCATAAGTTCCTACAAAGAATAAAGAAGAACCCTTGCTCCATTGCCTACTCGTAGGTCCACCTCGCCTTTGTCAATGCCTCGCTATTTCTCAACCGCACATTGGGTACAAATGTGAGATGCACATCCGATCTAATACCCATGATGAAGAAATAGATAGATTGACTTCTATAACATTTATACCAAGTAGAAGTCTCACTTCTCTTCTTCTTAAGATCTTCCAGTATGCTCAGCTACGCCCAAAGGTCCCGCTTCCTTGCGAAGCAAGCCCTTCCTTGGCTACCCTCCTTTGGGTTTAAGTTCTTTGCCTTTGCCCTTGGCTTGGGACTTTCCCTTACCTTTAGGCTTGCCCTTGCCTTTCTTCTTGCACCATCAAAATGGTGTCAGATTTTCCCTTCTTAAGGTTAAGCTCAGCAGTTCTCAACATGCTGAGCATTTCAGGAAGTGGCTTATCAATTTCATTCATGTTATAATTCATGACAATTTGATTGAAGGCTTGTGGCAAAGATTGCAAGATTAGGTCTGGCCGCTCTGGCCAAGTGGGAATCCCACCTTTGTAGGTTTTCTACGACGCCAATCATCTTGAGTACATATGTACCTACGGAGTCCCTTCTGCATTTTGGACCCAAATAATGCCTTAGAGACTTCATATCTCTCATGCCTAGCTTGTCCTTGATATAGTTGACGAAGATGTCCAACCATATCATAAGCATTCATGAACTCGCTGCTTCAAGCTCGTGAGTTCATGGTCGCGAGCATTAGACATGACACATCTAATGCATCATCTTGATGCTTCTTGTAAGCATCTTTGTCACCGCGAGCATTGGCGTGGAGGTGCCTCCTAATGGGCTGCCCAGACGACACTTCCTTTCTTGGGTGAGAACACTCTCGTGTTCCTGCATCACCCAGAAATTTGCTCCATTGAGCTTGTCCTTCTCAAGGCGACAGATCACAGAGAGAGAGTGTTCGTGTTTGTCATTACATAGTTATCTACAACATACAATGCAGAGAATTAATATCATATTCCTTTATCATTTAATTAGGCCTTTAATCAAATGATGCTCCCACTAAATTATAGGAATTTTGTAGAATCGAGTTATGGATGTGGTCAAACCACTTTTACTAGATTCATACAAACTAGCTATAATTCGGACAAGATCCACATCATACTAAGCCTTGAGTTAGCTTTGGCTAAATCGCCAAGACTTAGTACGATCGTGGGTAAATACATTACCGATTACATCTCTATGCAACTCTTGTTTATAGGATTAAGACCCACATTTACAAAAGACCTTGAGTTAGCTTCTAAATCGCCCAAGATTTAGTGTAAATGCGATCTTAACCTATCTTTCCAACGATTGAATATGCCTATAGTTCTACTCGATCCAATTGAGTTAACTAGTTTTGCTCAATCTAATTGAGCTTACTCTAACCCGAGTCGTGATAGGCGGGACCAAGATTGTCCCTCCGCACCCTACCAAGATAATATGTGCTGCTCGCTGGCATTCAACAACAAATGATCGAGGTAGTGATGGGTATCAAGGCTCGGTAGGCATTTTCGAGTTGATTCGATTATGATCTAATCTAATCGTAATGTGTATCTTATACGCATTTAGGCCTTTATTATCCTATATTAGCATGCATCATATACATACATTAATTATTCTAGCATGCATCATATACATACAAGAAAATTAACCTAGCATGCATCATATACATACATTAATTATTCTACTAGCATGCATCACATACATACAAGCAAAAATCAATTAAATATATATATATATATATATCAACATATATATATATATATATAATTAAATGTGATATAGTCATGGCCCTACTACGATCTTCTCAAGCCAATGAGAAGATCGGACGGTCAACCTAAGGCTAGCTGCTTCTCCAAGCGCTTCCTTTGACCGCCATGTGTCGTCGTCACCCTTCTCGTAAGCTCGTCTTCAAGTGGACTTTCCACCGCTCCATTTTTGTACATTACAAATACGAAACTCGAGTTACATTCGAGTCTAAAACTATTTACAACTAGAATATTAAAAGAATAGGTGCGACGCGCAGGTCGCAAACACTTTACAACACGCACAACCACAAAACGGCACGCAGGCCGTATTATGAATTACAACACACTTAATCCAATCCAATTGGGTTATTGGGCCATGACAATCACAGAATTATACATAATTCTAAATTATGTATTTTTACAGAAATTTCTATAATTTTTCCTAATTTATTTCGAATTTATGAGTCAACTCTCCGTAACGGTCCCGCTAAGCGGTTTCCGGGCGCGATCGCGGGACATGGCCCCTTTCGGGGATAGGGGCAGCGCCCCTACTCGCAAAATAAGCTTCATGAGTGTCCCTACAATGATCTTACAGCGACTTAAGTCGCTGTCCCAAAAACCTAAAGCGAGAACTCGCCGATTCGGAGAGTTTTTCTCGACGGTTGAAGCCTACGAGTGTCCCAACACTCTTTGCTTCGACTCTACGAGAAAAATACCCAAAAATTCTATAAAATAAGAAAATTTACAGAAACATATAAATCTGTAATTTTTATATCTAATATAAAAACTACAAAAATGAAACACATACATGCTTCGCACGTGGCTCTGATACCACTGTTGGGTTTTTCTGAGCCGCAAAAACCGCCTTTTGCTAAGGAAACCCTAAGCCCCTACACGGATCCGCAAGTATAAAATTATAATTACATGTATGTGCTTACAAAAATCCTAGATCTACCTTAGATCTAAGAGGTTAGAATGTTACCCTCGTAGCGACGCCCTTCGCTTATCCCGCTCCAAAAGTTCACGAACTCGAGAGTGTCAAGTGCACACTCTCTATGGTATCCACACAAGCAATAGGTGGAGAGAAATGCCTTAGAGTGTGCTAGCACTCCTTAGGAATTTCGGCAAGATGAGGTTTGGAGAGGAGAGCTTGAGAGAAAGGTTCCAAGGTTGAAGATGAAGTAATGGGAGTAACTCACAAATGAATTCATCCACATAACCCCTAATGGTGTGGCGCCACATTATGGAGGGGGTTACATGCATGCATGTAACTCCCATGACCCTTGGTCTCCTCATGATGTGGCACCACTGATAAGTCAATGATGATGTGGAGCATCATCATTGGCCGGCCATGCCTAGTCATCATCATGACATGGCATTTGGTCAAGTCAAACTTGACCTTTCATCTTCCCTCTCAAGTCAAGTCAAACTTGAACTCTAATCTCCCATGGTTGATCAAATCTAACCACTTGACTCAAGTCAATTTAATTTAATGAATCTCTATTCATTAATTTAAATTGATTTGATGAATCAAATCTCAATTAGACTCATTCAACACTTGAATCAACTTGAGTCTAACTCAATTATTCTAATTTTGATTACTCTTAATCCAATTTGGTTCATCCCATGAACCTAATCCTCATGGTTCATCATATGAACCTAATCTCCATCTAATTGCTCTTATGTGTGTGACCCTATAGGTTCTTGTAACGTTGGCAATGTCCCTAAACCGATTTAGGAACATAAGCAATGAGCGGTATCTAGCAACACATCATTGCTACCTAAGTTACAAGAATGTTGAGCTCCAACATCACCTTTGTGACTACTAATTGTGACTCTACAATATGTGACAATGTCCTCTATCCTTGACATCTAGATTGACCAATCGAGGCATAGACCGTGGTCATCCTGTGACAATCTAAATCTTGAACTCCAAGTAGACTCACTTAATCAAATGAGCTCAATATCTCATATTGACTCATTTGGGCATGGCCATGCACTTCGTGGTCTCACTCTATCAAGAATATCGATGTCACCTGGCCATATAGGAGGGATAGATCCCATCTACATCACTCACATCCTCCGCATAATTTGCTTACATACCCAAGAATCGCTTTATAGTCCACCCATTTACGGGTGACGCTTGACGGCCAAAGTATGCAACTCCTTATGTAGGGAACCATGGTGACTTCAGGTCTAAGGACTAATAGTCATACTAATAGCCACATGAGAAAGTATATGACACTCATATAACGATCCATGATACTTTCTCATGGCGGGTCATTCAGTATACATTCTCCAATGCATACCCATGTGTCAACTTGATATCTCATATCCATGACTTGTGAGATCAAGTCATCTTGTTGACCTACATGCTAGTCTCTATGCATTAACATTGTCCCTGAATGTTAATACTCGACTAGGAATGATTAAGAGTAGTGTTCTCTATATCATCTCATTATCGATTCAACCAATCGATTGATATAGATAAGAACCTACTACTCAAGGACATTATTATATTTAGTTATTTGGCACCAATACAAGTAAATATAATAACCATTCCTTTATAAATAGGAATATGATACAATAAAGTCCATACAACAATCATCACATGATTGGCTCTAGGGCTTTCACTAACAGAAACTTATGCCCCGGTTGCAAGGTTAGAATCTATTAGGATACTCTTAGGGTATGCTTCCTTCATGGGATTTAAACTTTACCAAATGGATGTTAAATCGGCATTCTTAAATGGTTTTATTAAGGAGGAAGTATATGTAGAGCAACCACCCGGATTTGAGAACATAGATTATCCAAATCATGTATGTAAGCTTAGAAAAGCATTATATGGGTTAAAACAAGCTCCCCGGGCATGGTATGAAAGATTGTCATCCTTCTTAATCTCTAAGGATTTTAGAAGAGGCCAAGTAGATCAAACCTTGTTTATAAAGTCAACGCTAAAAGATATATTCATAGCCCAAGTATATGTTGATGATATCATTTTTGGGTCAACAAATGATGATCTTCTTCAAGACTTTATAAAAAATATGGAAAATAAATTTGAAATGAGTTTGGTTGGAGAGCTTACCTTTTTCCTAGGTTTACAAGTCAAACAAACCAATGAGGGTATTCATATTTATCAGACCAAATATGCAAATGAAATGATCAAGAAATTTGGTTTGGAAAATGCCAAAATTGTAACCACTCCTATGGCCACTAGCACTAGGATTGATAGTGATCATGAAGGTAAATCAATTGATCTTAAACTTTATAGGAGTATGATTGGTAGCTTACTATACCTAACCGCTAGTAGACCCGACATTTTATTTGCGGTAGGTATGTGTGCAAGATACCAATCTTGTGCCAAAGAATCACATTTGGTAGCCGTCAAAAGAATATTAAGGTATATTAAAGGCACCCTAAATGTAGGACTTTGGTATCCTAGGACTAGGTCATTTGAATTACTTGGTTATACCGATTCCGATTATGCCGGGTGCAAATTGGATAGAAAAAGTACTAGTGGTGGATGCCAATTTCTTGGGTCCTCCCTAGTTAGTTGGAGTAGTAGGAAGCAACATTGTGTTGCTTTATCAACCACCGAAGCCGAATATGTGGCTATGGGTGGTTGTGTAGCTCAATTACTTTGGATGAGGCATACTCTTGTGGACTATGAGCTACACTACTCTAACATTAAAGTGTATTGTGATAATGTGAGTACCATCAACTTGACCAAAAATCCAGTACATCACTCTAGGACCAAGCACATTGAAGTGAAACATCACTTCATAAGAGATCATGTGGCAAGAGGGGACATTGAGCTTAATTATGTAGAATCTAAGTCCAATCTTGCCGATATCTTCACCAAAGCTCTTCAAAAATGAAATTTCATCTTTAAGGAGAGAGCTTGGTATGTGCCTCAGAGAGTAAAATTCTAGGTTTGCATGATCCCATGTTTATATGTTATCTTTATACCTTGATACATCTCACAAAAGCCTTAAGAAACCTTGATTTTTGTATTGAGACACTTAGAACCATGTGAGATGATAGGGAAGGTGTACTTGGCTCATCATGCTTGTTATGATGCATTACTATGAGTCAATGACACACCTAGAGACATAAATACCTTATGGACCAACCATTGGGAAGGCTTGTATTCAAGTAATGAGTACATAGCTCTAAGAACATGGTTGGAAATTCCAAATCATATATATTTTAAACTATGTTCATTATATTTTGGAAAACAGTTTTCAAGTGAATCACAAAAGTGATACAAAGGTTGAAAATTCTTTAGAACTTTTGTAAGTTTCTAAATTTGTATCAATCATGGAATTTGGAAAACATATATTTTTCAAATTATTTTTCCTTAATAAAGTATGATTTCGGAAATGTGTACGCAAAATTTCGTGATTTTTTGAGATTTTTGGAATTTCTACCGCATTTCTGAAAATGGGCTGAAAAGGCTGAAATTTCGATTTGTAGCGATCGGCGTTGAGATACCAATGATCCGAGTGATAATCGGGTTTTCTGATAATAAGCTCCATTTTCTGATATTTGGTGTATTTTTTATGTCCTAACACTCTAGTATAATAATATTGCGTATAAACGAGCTTTAGGACTGCTCAATACAGTGGTTTAGGGGGAGTTTCAATAAATTCTATCCTTTTATCCCCAAAACCATTGTTGGTGCAAAGTTAGGATTTAACTTTTGAATTTTAGATTATGCTTTGCTTCAAATGTAATTTACATTCTATCTTGGATTAAGGGGGAGCTTAATTTCAATCTAATACCTTAGTCCAAGATCCAACATTCTTAATTCTTTCATCCTTCTCTTTTTGATGTATGTCAAAGGGGGAGAAGGAATGCTTAAGTTAGATGATTATGTGTGTATCTTTAAAGACCTAACTTAAATGATTGTCAAACATAAAAAAGGGGGAGATTGTTGGTGCAACAATGCTCCAAGCATTTATATGTTTTGATGTTTGGCTAATCATCTAAGTTAGGCAATATCTTGTGATCTAATTACGAATGTGTTTAAGTGACAGGGAAATCCAAGGATGAAGTACTTGGTAAAAGGAAGTCCAAGTATGATCTTGGCAAAGGAAGTCCAAGGGATGGACTTGGCGGCATAAGACCAAGCTTGTAGTCTTGGCAGCATAAAGTCCAAAGTGAACCTTGGCAAAGGAAGTCCAAAGTAAAGTCTTGGCATCATAAGTCCAAGCTTGTAGTCTTGGCGGCGTAAAGTCCAAGCATTTGGCAACCCAAGACATGACGAAACCGAAGGAAGCTCTTGGAAGCAAAGCGCAAAGGATAAACAAGTCGCGGACTCGGAGGGATCCTGAAGGCGCAAGGCTTATTGAGGAGCTAGAAGGTTAAGTCTAGGTCTAGGGTATAAAATCAAGTATGAATTACTCATACTCGATCAGAAAATGATATCGATAGCCGATCACCGATCGAAAATGACATCGATCGTGATCGAGAAATATCGCATTGATCTCGCTTTCATTCTATCTTGATCACTCGACCGATCACCCAATCGCCGATCGTGATGGAAGATCGGTCGGTGATCACTAGCCATTGGAAGTGCGGCTACAATCTCCGCGGAGATCGCGTTTGTCGTTGGCCGGTGTGATCGTGATGGCATGCATCAGTCGACTGATCGATGCCCAACGGGAAAAATAGCCCCTCTTCTATAAAAAGGGGCCATGGGGAGCTTGGTGAAGCTAGTGCTCAAAATCCTAACTACATCCTCGTGCTCACCAAGCTTCCTAAGTGTTTTTAGTGATTCAAAAGCTCCTCTTCTCTTGTTCTTGATCATCCATCATTGTAAAGAAGAGGAGATCATTGTAAGAAAGGTTTCTCCACCTTGGCTCATTCAAAGGAGAAGATAGTGAAGCTTGGCTAGGACTAATCCACCTTACGGATTGCCGTGGAGTAGGAGCGTCATCTCCGAACCACGTAACATCGGGTGTTAGCATTGGTTTCGTATTACTTATTCGTATTCATTTTCGTATTTGTATTGCTTCCGCTAACTTGTTTGTAGAATCGAAGAAACGCTAATCACCCCCCCTCTAGCCGTTCCAAGGGTCCTAACAGACATGTGGTATATCCTCTTGTACTGGTGGTACTAAAGAAGTGACTTCCTCTTTTAACTCCTCCAGAACAATTTTACTCTTGGGCTTGTGGCTCATCACATAGTCTTCCTCTAGAAATCTGGCGTTCGTGCTAACGATCACCCTCTGATCTCTAGGACTATAAAACAATCCACCCTTTGTTCCTCTGGGATTGCCAACGAATTAGCGTACTTCTGTAAGAGGTTCCAACTTACCAACATCTACCTTCAGCACGTGTGCTGGACTCCCCCATATCCGAATATGTCTTAGACTAGGCTTTCGTCCAGTCCACAACTCTGTGGGAGTAGAAGGCACTGATTTAGATGGAACCAAGTTCAGAATGTACACCATCTTATCTAGTGTATATCCCCAGAACGAATCTGGCAAGTCAAAATAACTCATCATCGATCTAACCATCTCCATAAGAGTCCTATTCCTTCGCTCTGCTACACCGTTCTGCTGGGGTGTGCCAGGTGCAGTCAATTGGGATTGAATCTCAGCCTCTGATAAGTAGTTCCTAAACTCTCCCAAGAGGTACTGACCACCACGATCAGATCGTATTGTCTTGATACTTTTACCTTGACGTTTCTCCACATCAGCCTTGAATTCTTTGAACTTGTCAAACCATTCAGACTTGCGGCGCATCAGGTAAATAAATCCATATCTTGAGTAATCGTCTATAAAAGAGATGAAATACTCAAAACCACCTCTAGCCTGGATAGTCATAGGACCACACAAATCAGAATGAACCAATTCTAACACATCTTTGGCTCTACCCCTTGGCCTTAAAAGGCCTCTTGGTCATCTTACCCTCCAAGCAAAATTCACAGGTTAGGAGATCTTCCACCACTAATGAACTCAAAGGTCCATCAGCTATCAACCTTTGAATTCTGCTTAGGTTAATGTGACCAAGCCTAAGATGCTAAAGATATGTTTGGTTCATCTTCGAAGGTTCTTTTCTCTTATTGGAATTAGAAGATGAGTTATTAACTTCAATTTGCATCGTGGGAGGTTTTGGTTCAAGTGTGTACAAATTTTCTATCAATGCACCCGAATAGATAATGTCCCTATTCCTTCTTATAACAACTCTGTCATTAAAAGAAATAGAATATTCATCCATAAACAATTTAGAAACCAAAATTGTATTCTTTCTAAATAAGGGTACATAAAGGCAATTCTTAAGAACCAAAAGTTTATTTTTCTCAAAAGATAAATGAACATCTCCCACAGCAACAGCCACCACCTTCGTGGCATCGCCCAAGTACACGGTAATCTCCTCACCACCGTCGTTTCCTCGAACCCCGCAAAGTATTGCAGACATGATCAAGTGGCTTCTGATTCACACACCAGTGCCAGATAACACCGCTTAAACATGTTTCAACGATTGTACCAAAAGATATACCTTTGTTCTTGCGGTTGGGGCGATCCTTCTTTGAATGTCACACTTGCCTTTCGGCTTCTTCACTCCTCCCTGAGTACCTCCCACTGCCTTCGCCCCGGTTTGTTTCTTCTTCTTCTTGCCTTTCGGCTTAGAAGCGGAAACCTTCTAGGTCACCACGTCATGCGCCTGACCACTCTGACGAAATAGTCCCTCTGTCGCCTGGAGTTCTGTCAGAAGTTCCGCCAACGAATACAACCTCTTGTTCATGTTGTAGTTTAGGCGAAACTGCTCAAAACTCCTAGGTAGAGACTGGAGTATGATATCGACCTGGGTTTCCCCATCGATCTCAGGTCCTAGGACCTCCAGCTCATTCAAATGAGCCATCATCTTGAGAACATGATCCCTCATGGGTGTTCCCTCAATCATGGTGGTCGTCATCAAGTTTCTCATAGCCTCTTACCTCACAGCCCGATTCTGGTGTCCGAAAAGCTCCTTGAGATTGAGCATTATATCATAAGCAGTGGACATGGCTTGATGCTGATGTTGCAGTACATTTGACATAGATGCCAAAATGTAACACCGCGCCATCTCATCGGCCTTGATCCACTTCTTATAGCTCTCTCTCTCTTTTTCCCCAGAATTATCTGCAGGCTTGGGAGGGCACTCTTCGAGAAGTACATATTTGTATTCCTCAACAGTCAAGACAATGTCTAGATTCCTCTTCCAATCTACATAGTTGGGTCCAGTAAGTTTATTCTCTTTCAGTATCACAGCAAGTGGGTTGAAAGTCATTTTGAAAGAAAACCTAAAAATCACATAAATCAAAACATTAGATTTCAAAAAATTATTGATTCCTCAAACAATAAAATTTTAAAATCAACCAACACCTCAAAATACCGAGAATATCGTATGCCACGATAGTGTGGACGTATACAAATTCTATATTTGTAAGAGGAGGTTTTACCCATTAATTTTACTATCTTGTCAACCTAACTTTTTGACAAGTAAAATTAATAGTTGGTTCCTCTTTGGCCCTACAAATAAAAGCAGTGACTCCGATGGGGAGGATACTTATATTTGTATCTAAGTGTTCACCATTACTCAGTACCAAGGTAATTATCTCGGGTTATGTGCCTTACGATGGGCAAGTACACACGCTCCTTAATAATTTCCTATAACCATATTCGACCTTGTGATCCGAAAATAAACTCATCCGATGGGGAGGAAGTCACTCAGAGCCGACGCGCAAGTTTGTTTGCATCACTTGTCAAATCGTAATGGAGGCCATGGGAATTTATAAAAATATCCCTCTCCCACTTAGTAATTTGAAAATGAGAAATTTTCTAGGCTACGACATGCATATCAAACAATAAGCAATAAATATGAAAAATAAATTATTTTCCAACTATTATGGCTTTTGTCTTCAATATGTCTCCCGTCGCATCGCCATCTCGTCCGCTCCTCCTACGCCATGTACGAGCCATCCGGAGATCCAAGCCGAGACTAAAACCTATTTTAATTTACATCCATCGATTCTATACTCCACGAGGGAGTGTACATGAAATCTAGATCGAAAGTAAAATAAAATAAAGAGCGGCTAAACAATGTCGTATTTAATTTTCCAAAAAACTAAATACTAGCCTCGTCAACCCCGAGGATTCAACAAAATAAATATTTACACACATACAATCACATACACACATATGACCATAATAGTCGGATCTTATGCGTGCAACCAAAGAGTTAAACTACGCATATCCTACTATTATCCGGCACATATAATATATGAAAAGTGTATAAAAATTAACTGAATCCTAAACGCACAAAATCGAAAACCTTTGCTCTGATACCAATTGAGGGGAAACTTCGCTTCCCACTTCGCCTCGGTAGATTGTCCATGGTGATCCCTTCGATGTCCCCAGATTGAAAAAATTTAATCCTAGACAAAAGGGATTGCCCAAACCACCAAGTCATTGTCGTGCTATTCATTTAGAGAGGTCACTTGAACAAACAAGTTGTTCAAGCGACCATCCTCTATTCTACGAGTAGCCATGGAATAGACGATGTTCGGATCGCCGGTTTTCGTGTTTATGCTCGGGATCCAAGTATTATTTATCCATTTACAGATTTATATCATGCTCATAATTGAAAAACAAATACAAACAAGTAACAAAAAGAGAAAGGAGAATAGGTATACTTCTTGATCTTCTAATGTATGACCTTCCTCCTTTTGGACGTCTTGTGGGTGATGATCTACAAAAAGTCTAAGCTCCTAGATCGTTCCTTGCTCTTCCAAAGCAAGAGGAAGAGTAGAAACAAGGTTTTTCTCCTCCCTAAAACCAACCAACAAGGAGCACACAAACTCCTTGCCGCCGGCCAACTAGAAGGAGGAGAAGATGATGGAAAACAATCAAGACACCAAGGGAAGCCCTATATCTTGTTCTAATGTATGACCTTCCTCCTTTTGGACGTCATGTGGGCGATGATCAACCAAAAGTCGAAGCTCCTAGATCATAAATCTTCCTTCCTTTCTCTTCAAAAGCAAGAGGAAGAGTAGAAACAAGGTTTTTCTCCTCCCTAAAACCAACCAACAAGGAGCACACAAACTCCTTGCCGCTGGCCAACTAGAAGGAGGAGAAGATGATGGAAAACAATCAAGACACCAAGGGAAGCCCTATATCTTGTTTCCACCACCTAAGGAGAGGGAGAAGAGAGGCTTGGCCGCCGGCCAAAGGCTAGAAGAGGGCGGGAAAACAATTTGGATGTCGGCCAATGAAGGAAGAAGAAGAAACAATCACCTTCCTTATTTGGTGCCGCCCTAGCCTCTAAACCCTAACACTAATCCTATCTCAACTAGGATTCCTTCTCTTGCCGCCCAAACCCTAGCTCTCTTGATGATAGTTCACGCCAACTCCCATGCCCTCCTTTTATAGAGTTAGGGATAAGTCATGAATTAATCTCCTCCATTGGTTCTAGGGATTTAATCTCAACCGTCGGATCTAGAGATTTAATCTCAACCATCGGATCTCAGAGATTTAATCTCTACCTATTGATCTTAGAGTTTTGTTTCTATCCATTGGAGCTAAGCTTCATGAGGTGTTAATAGGCTACATTAGGGACCATGAGGAGGAGTTGGATCTTGCCCACCCATGGATCAAGCCCACATAAAGTCCAATCCACTAAAGGATCATCATTGATCTACCTCACCAACCCCCATATGATAATATGGGCTCTATATATTATTTGTACATTTTCTCCCCGTGTTTAAGATCTCGAATGTCCATCGATTAATTAATTTACTGACCATTAATTAATCAACATCTAACTCCTTGAGTAGTACCACTCAACCTTTTCATCATGCCGGACCAAGTCCACCTGCAGGGTTTACATGATGAACCTTATGAGCTCCTCAAGGGGACATCATCATCCTAATATAAAGGACACGGTTTCCTCCTATAATCAACGGCACACCATATAAATAATATCATCTCCCAACTTACCGAGCCTATCGATTTAATCTATAAATCTCTCCCATTGGTAAATCAAAGAGATGAGTTCTAAGTATATGTGTCCATTATTATATCGGGATTAAGAGCATGTACTAAATAATATCTGAGGTTCGATTCGATTATGTAGTCAGCAATAAATCGAATCACCTCTAAGTCGGTCATGCTCAATACACACAAAGTGCACTAGTGTGATTCTATGGTCAAGACAAACCAATACTAAATCACACTACAACCATTCTGATGGTTTGTCTAAAGTCATCTCGGTTGTGAGCCATTACTTATACTTTTCAAGGGGTTGATAACATGATCTCCTGTGTGACACCACACACCATGTTATCTACAATGTAAAGTACTAGACAATATTGCATAACCATAAAATTATGCAAACAATGATCATGTGATTCTTATTTCAAAATAAAGATATTCATACAAAAGATAGACTTTTCAGTATACATCCCTACACTATTAGCATCCCTAATACCAGCCTCAGTATAATCAGCCTGATCCTCGAGTTTATCTGTCATATCAGCAAGATAGGTATAATTCATTTTCTGGTACACATGTTGACAATTCAGATTTTAGATATGGGCATGTGCATCAGTACATTCTTGAGCAACCTCAGTGTTATTCACCCCCACCATCTACCTGTGCTTACATGCATAGTTCGGGAGATCAATCCAATTACACAAATGAGGGAGCACAACATCAAGATGCTCAACATTCTTTTATATATCAGAGTCCATTGTGATTTCAGAACTACAGTGAACAAGCTTTTAATCCTTTCCAATAAGATGATTCAATACAAGATTTGAGGAAACTTATCAAGCAGCTAGCGAAGAAGCGAATGCAAATGGTCAGTGGTCTCTATTCCCAACAAGAAGTTAAAATATCAATACAGGAAATAGAAAGTCACTTAGATCATCCATCTAGTAGATGCATGCCCAAGAAGTCATTTACCCTTCTCCGTCAGAGGCTATTCTTCGTTGCTTTATGCCGAGGCAGATTAACGTGCTTGAGGAGATGGATTGTAGAGTTGGGGATTTGCTAGTTTCTACTTCTACAACTCTACAAGATTCTACTGCTGTGAGTTGTGATAATACACATTGTGATGTTCTAGATATTAATATGAATACTGATGTTGTGTATTTTGATCACAATATTGTTGCATGCGAAACTTGAGATGAGAGTATTATTATTGCATATATCATTGTTGATAAGGTTACATGTGAAATTCCAGATGAAGCTTCTATTGTTTCTGATATGGATGATAATGTTTGTGTTTTGATTATTGATCTTGTTGAAAATGTTGATGTAGAAGAGGCAATAGAAGCAGAGATAGTGCCCACCATATTTCTTCTTTCAATTGTAAAGTTTGTTAGTGTCAGGTCTTAGTGTCAATCATGAGATGATTGATTAGGGATCATATGTATCATATTTCACTAATAACAGGCAAGGTTTTCTTATTATATTATTTCTTATCTGTGCTATATGAATAATATAATAGTGTCCTTGAATAGTAGGTTCATGTTTACAACATACCAATTATATGTGTGTGTGTGTCGAGTATTAATATGCAAGGACAATATAAATGCATAGAGACTAACATATAGGTCAATTGATGACCTAATCTCATAAGTTATGGATATGTAATATCAAGTTAACACATGGGTACATATTAGAGACTATGTACTGAATTGACCTGTCATGAGAATGTTTCATGGATTGTTATATGAGTGTCATAAACATTCTCTGTGACTATTGGTATGAATAATCCCTAGACTGAAGTCACTACGTTTCCCTACATAATGAGTTGTATACTTTGGCTTCGTCAAACGTCACCCATAACAGGGTGACTATAAAGGCGATCATTGTGTATGTAATAAGTTATGCGGAGGGATGTGAGTGATGTAGATGAGATCTATCCCTTCCATATAACGGAAGTGATATCTATGGGCCCCTTGATAGAGTAGGACTGCTAAAATGTATGACCATGCTCAAATAAGTCAATATGAGATATTGACCTTATTTGGATGAGTAGTCTACATGCAGATCAAGAAATTCATGATTGATAAGAGGATGACACAGTTTATACCTCATTGATCAATCTAGATATCAAGGATAGAAGGACTGAGTCATACAAGATAGTAGTCACGGAAAGGTTATGTTGGATCTCGACATTCTCATCACTTGGGTAGCAATGATGTATTGCTAGATACCACTCATTGCTTATGTCTCTAAAAGGGTTTTAGAAACATTGCCAATGTTAAGAGAACCTATTGGGTCACACACATAGGACATGTGAGTTGGAGATGACTTATGTGATGAGCTATTAGGCCATCGGATTGAGTCTAATATAGATTAGATTCATTGTGTGGGACTCATGGTATACCCAATGAATTTGACCTGAGTAAGACTCAAGTCAAATTCGAATTGAGTAGGACTCAAGGTATACTCAATGAATTTGACCCGAGTTAGACTCAAGTCAAATTTGGATTGAGTGAGACTCACCATTAAGAAGAGTTGCATGATCATTAAGATGGGATTAATGAGTTATTAATTCCATGGAAACCAAGAGTCACAAACCCTTCATGTTCAATGGTTGAATATAAAAGGGATTAGATGAGACTTAATGTTTTTCGGTGGTTGTTTTGGGTAGACTCTTGAGTGTGATCTTCTTCTCCTTCTTGTTCTACCTACTTAGCCGATCCAACATCTTGTGGCTAGCACCACAGTCTGGTCCCTCTTCATCTCATGGTTCGTGTGGATACCGTGGAGGTGCGGACATCCTGATCATGCTGAGATCCGGACACCTTGCACGTAAGTGTTGCTGATGGGATTGCGAAGGGCTCGCATCGAAGGTAACTACGAATCTCATAGGATAGAATCGATCAAACGAGTATGGTTTCCGCATGGATCTTTGGAGGGATCCTACTTTTCCACTGCTTATGTACCTGTAAAATGTTTTTGAGCATGCATTGATTCCCTACAAAGTCACTTGAATTTAAGTTTGACTGGATCTTTATCAATTTGAATCATGTGTGTTTAGAGGGAGTGAAGGACAGTTGGAGGTTTTTAGACTCAACACTCCCATTACTATTAGTGCTTCTTTTCAACTGCTTCAGTCTTTGCAATGCTTCAGGTACCTTCCAAGGGTTCATGGTTAGTATGTTTGCTCATCTTCTAGGAAATTTCATGGAAGTACCTATAGTTGATTTTATTGGATGTGATATATCTGCTGATATAAGCTCTACAAGGATCGATGATACCTATGCTCTACCTTACCCCACATGTGTGTGGGAAATGCACCCTTTTTTTGTCAATAATCCAGGTTGCTATAAGTATTTCATTGCTAATCAATCATGCAAGGATGCATTTAACTATTCAAAGAAAGCCCTGACTTTAACTAAAATCATCTGACCTCCGGAGTGGATTCGTCAATTAAATCGTCTTCAACCACCAAGGAAAACATTTGAGAAGCCAATGGTGGAGGGAGCGATCTTATATTATACTATAATTATTCCACCACCATCTTGGATTTCAAAACTGAATCGACTTCAACTACTAGGGTGGATTTCCTTTCGGTCCATTCTGCTCCCAACCTAGCTGCTACTCTTGAACCGCCTCCAACCACTAGGAATTCAGGGGAGTCCATTCCTTTCTTTTATTTTTCTTATATTTTTTTTTACCTTTTTGTTTGTGTTACTTGCTTTTACTTGTTTTCTTTTGCTTCACATCCTATTTGATTTTCCTTGCTTTGTTGTAGTGTCTGCAATAAATTCCTTGTATGCCCTTTTGTAGTGCTTTGAGAATTGTAAAACATAATTAAGTTTGACTATCGAGTTTTTGATTCATTGGTATGATTGATCACATTTCTTGCATGTAGTCATTTGTTATGGTGATGGACTCTATCTTGATAGATTAAGCTTGATATTTTTATTCACTTGGTGAGGTTTATTGCCATGTTTATCCTTTATCCTCTTGTGTGTGACAACACTTGTGATACTTGACACTATAGAACTTGCTTTGATTCTTTTTTAAATTACAATAATATAAACTTGCATGAATATGATGGAGGCAATTTCTCTTGTCATTTCTTTTGATTTCTTCCCTTACCTTTGTCATTATTACTCGTCGTGTTGGGATGTATACTGAAAAGTCTACCTTTTGTATGAACATCTTTATTTTGAAATAAGAATCACATGATCATTGTTTGCATATTTTTTGGCTATGCATATTATCTAATACATTACATTGTAGATAACATAGTATGTGGTGTCACACGGGAGATCATGTTATCAGTTCCTTGTAAAGTATAAGTAAAGGCTCACAACCGAGATGACTTTGGACAAACCATTGGAATGGTTGTAGTGTGATTTGGGATTGGTTTGTCTTGACCATAGAATCACACTAGTGCACTTTGTGTGTATTGACCAGGACCGACTTAGACGTGATTCGATTTATTACTGACTACATAATCGAATCAGACCTCAGATATTATATTGTATATACTCTTAATCCCGATATAATAACGGGCACATATACTTAGTATTCATCTCTTTGATTTACCAATGGGCGAGATTTATAGATTAAATCGATAGGCTCGGTAAGTTGGGAGATGATATTATTTATATGGTGTGCCATTGATTATAGGAGGAAATCGTGTCCTATATATTAGGATGATGATGTCCCCTTGAGGAGCTCATAAGGTTCATCATGTAAACCCTGCAGGTGGACTTGGTCTGGCATGATGAAAAGGTTGAGTGGTGCAACTCATAGAGTTAGATGTTGATTAATTAATGGTCAGTAAATTAATTAATCAACGTATATTCGAGAACTTAAACACGGGGAGAAAATATACATATAATATATGGAGCCCATATTATCTTATGGGGGTTGGTGAGGTAGATCAATGATAATCCTTTAGTGCATTGGATTATCATTAATGGATCGGACTTAATGTGGGCTTGATCCATGGGTGGCCAAGATCCAACTCCTCCTCATGGTCCCTATTGTAGCCTATTAAAACCTCATGAAGCTTAGATCCAATGGATAGAAACAAAGCTCTAGATCCAAAGATAGAGATTAAATCTCTAAGATTCGACGGTTGAGATTAAATCTCTAGATTCGACTGTTGAGATTAAATCCCTAGAACCAATGGTGGAGATTAAAACAAGGCTTATTCCTAAACTCTATAAAAAGAGGCTTAGGGTTGGCGTGGAGGACAATCAAGAGAAGCAAGGTTTTGGAGCTTGGCGGCACCAAGTAAGGAAATAGTTTCCTTATCTCCTTCTTCTTCAATCTTGTCGGCATCCAAATAGCAGCTTCCTCACCTTGGCCGGTGGCCAAAGCTTCCCTTCTCCTTCTCCTTGGCCAGTGGAAACAAGATTTAGGGCTTTCCCTTGGTGTCTTTGCCGGTTTCCACCCTAATCTCCTCTTCCCTCTTGGTCGGTGGCAAGCTCCAACCTTGGAGGTTGGTGGTTGGTTGAAAGAAGGAAAAGAGCTTTGTTTCTATTCTTCCTCTTGCTCGGAACAAGCAAGGAAGGAATATTGGTGATCTAGGAGCTTCAACTTTTGGTAGATCATCGGCCACACGACGTCCGAAAGGAGAAAGGTCATACATTAGAAGATCGAGAGATATATTGATTCTCTATTCTCTCTTGTAACATGTTTGTATTTGTTTTTCAATTATGAGCATGATATATTCTGTTTGTGGAAAAATAATACTTGGATCTCAATCATAAATACAAAAGCCGATGATCCGTACATCGTCTATTCCACGGCTACTCGTAGAATAGAGGTTGGTCGCTTGAACGAGTTTGTTCAAGTGACCTCTCTAAACGAATAGCACGACGATGACAAGGTTGCTTGGGTGTTCCCTTTTGTCTAGGATTAAATTTTTTTAATCTGGGGACATAGATGGGATCGCCATGAACAAGCGACCGAGTTGAAGTAGGAAGCGAAGTTTCCCCTCACGGACTCAAAGCTAAAAACCTACAATTGGTATCAGAGCCAAGGTTTCCGGTTTTGTGTGTTTAGGATTCAGTTACTCTTATGCATTTTTCCATATATTATATATGCCTGATAATAGTAGGATATGCGTAGGTTAACTCTTTGGTTGCAGGCATAAGATCTGACTATTATGGTCATATGTGTGTATGTGATTGTATGTGTATATTTTGTTGAATCCTCGGGGTTGACGAGGCTAGTATTTAATTTTTTGTAAATTAGATACGACATTGTTTAGCCACTCTTTTTATTTTAGTTTACTTTCGATCTAGATTTCTTGTACACTCCGTCGTGGAGTATAGGATCGATGGATGTAAATTAAAATAGATTTTAGTCTCGGCTCGGATCTCCGGAAGGCTCGTACATGGCGTAGGAGGAGCGGACGAGAAGGCGATGCAAGGAGAGACATATTGAAGGCAAAAGCCATAATAGTTGGAAAATAATTTATTTTTCATATTTATTGCTTATTATTTGATATGCATGTTGTAGGCTAGAATATTCCTCAATTTCAAATTACTAAGTGGGAGAGGGATATTTTTATAAATTCTCATGACCTCCATTACAAATTAACATGTGATGCAAACAAACTTGCGTGTCGGCTCTGAGTGCCTTCCTCCCCATCGGATGAGTTTGTTTGCGGATCACAAGGACAAATATGGTTATAGGTAATTATTAAGGAGCGTGTGCACTTCCCCATCGGAAGGCACATAACCCGAGATAATTACCTTGGTACCGAGTAATGGTGAACACTTAGATACAAATATAAGTATCCTCCCCATCAGAGTCACTACTTTTATTTGTAGGGCCAAAGAGGAATCAACTATTAATTTTACTTGTCAAAAAGTTAGGTTGACAAGATAGTAAAATTAATGGGTAAAACCTCCTCTTACAAAGTGGGAGAGGGATATTTTTATAAATTCCCATGGCCTCCATTACGATTTGACAAGTGATGCAAACAAACTTGCGCGTCGGCTCCGAGTGTCTTCCTCCCCATCGGATGAGTTTGTTTTCGGATCACAAGGTCGAATATGGTTATAGGAAATTATTAAGGAGCGTGTGTACTTGCCCATCGTAAGGCACATAACCCGAGATAATTACCTTGGTACCGAGTAATGGTGAACACTTAGATACAAATATAAGTATCCTCCCTATCGGAGTCACTGCTTTTATTTGTAGGGCCAAAGAGGAACCAACTATTAATTTTACTTGTCAAAAAGTTAGGTTGACAAGATAGTAAAATTAATGGGTAAAACCTCCTCTTACAAATGTAGAATTCGTATACGTCCACACTATCGTGGCATATGATATTCTCGGTATTTTGAGGTGTTGGTTGATTTTAAAATTTTATTGTTTGAGGAATCAATAATTTTTTGAAATCTAATGTTTTGATCTATGTGATTCTTAGGTTTTCTTTCAAAATGACTTTCAACCCTCTTGTTGTGATACTGAAAGAGAATAAACTTACTGGACCTAACTATGTTGATTGGAAGAGGAATCTAGACATTGTCTTGACTGCTGAGGAATACAAATATGTACTCCTCGAAGAGTGCCCTCCTAAGCCTACAGATGATTCTGGGGAAAAGGAGAGAGAGAGTTATAAGAAGTGGATAAAGGCCGATGAGATGGCACGGTGTTACATTTTGGCATCTATGTCAAATATACTGCAACATCAGCATCAATCCATGCCCACTGCTTATGACAAGATCCTCAATCTCAAAGGGCTTTTCGGACGCCAGAATCGGGCTGCGAGGCAGGAAGCCATGAGGAACTTGATGACGACCATCATGATCGAGGGAACACACGTGAGAGATCATGTTCTCAAGATGATGGCTCATTTGAATAAGCTGGAGGTCCTTGGAGCTGAGATCGATGGGGAAACCCAGGTCGATATCATACTCCAGTCTCTACCTAGGAGTTTTGAGCAGTTTCGCCTGAAGTAAAACATGAACAAGAGGTTGTATTCGTTGGCAGAACTTCTAACAGAACTCCAGGCGGCAAAGGGGCTATTTCGTCAGAGTGCTCAGGCACATGCCATGGTGACCCAAAAGGTTTCTACTTCTAAGCCGAAAGGAAAGAAGAAGAAGAAACAAACTGGGGCGAAGGCGGTGGTAGGTACTCAGGGAGAAGTGAAGAAGCCGAAAGGCAAGTGCTTCACTTGTAAGCAGACTGGACACTGGAAAAAGGACTGTCCCAACCGCAAGCAGAACAAAGGTATATCTTTTGGTCTAGTCGTCGAAACATGTTTAGCGGTGTTATCTATCGGCACCTGGTGTGTTGATACAGGAGACACTGATCATGACTGTAATAATTTGCAGGGGTTCCAAAAAACCATATGACTGGCTGAAGGGGAGATTACCGTATACTTGGGCGATGCCACGAAGGTGGCGACAGTTGCAGTGGGAGACATTCATTTATCTTTTGAGAAGAATAAAGTATTGGTTCTTAAGAATTGCCTTTATGTACCCTTATTTAAAAAGAATTTAATTTCGGTTTCTAAATTGTTTATGGATGGATATTCTATTTTTTTAATGACAGAGTTGTTATAAGAAGCAATAGGGACATTATCTGTTCGGGTGCATTGATAGGAAATTTATACACACTTGAACCAAAAGCTCCCATGATGCATATTGAAATTAATAACTCATCATCTAATTCCAATAAGAGAAAAGAACCTTCGAAGATGAACCAAACATATCTTTGGCATCTTAGGCTTGTCATTGTAGGGGATCGATACGGCCGGCTAGAGGGGGGTGAATAGCCCTCGAACATTGGATGTCGGTATTTGCTCATCTACAAAGAGATTAGCGCAACAGAAATAATAAAGCAAGACAAGCAAATAGAAATACAAGAAATCAAACGCTAACAAGATGGTGTAACGTGGTTCACGGCTACACCGCTAATCCACGGTCCCCGATTCGTCCTCGGTGAATCACTCCGCCAAAACCAATCCACTAATGGTCTCTCCTTTGCACCAAGCTAGGTGGGGGTAACCTTTACAACCATGATCACTCTTCTTACAATAAGATTGAAGTAAAGACAAGTAAGAAGAGTTTAAAGCTTGTGGGGCACTAGGAAGATCACTTAGAGCATAAGCATTAGCCTCTCAAAGGCTCACACCCTCTTTCATCCTTATTACTGATGACACCGCCATCTTCGATCATTGCTAAATGATCGATCGACCGGTCAACCCACTAACCGACTGATGGCAATGATCGCGCCACATGGCGATCACGATACCAATGCCAAACTCAAACTTAACATAAGTTTTGAGCTCGATCACATGACCTTAACCCTCGCGGTGTCTCGAAAACCCATCCGACACTTCGGCCAAATGGCCAAGTTCACCTAATGAGCTACTTACATTTCACTCATTCTCTCATCTCAGTCCTCGCCGAAGTTCTCTTCGCTCGGCCACGCCCTCGCAAAGATCAGCGCACGACTCTGCAATGCTCCTTCGCGTCTCTTGCCTCCGAAGTCTGCTTCCTTGTCTTTACTTCAAGTCATCTCGTCCGGCGGTCCCTCGGATGCTCCAAGCACACGGCTTCCGCAAAGTCATCCTTCACCGACTCAAGGACCGAGGTTGTGAGGGTGAACCCGCCAAGGCTCCATGTGCGAATTACTAAGTCCTGCAAGACTCCAATGCACATATCAAATAACAATACCAACCTAACTTAAACCCTTTGCCACACACATCAAAACCTTATCATGGCAAGAGATTGCCCTAACAATCTCCCCCTTTTTGATGTGTGGCAATTCGTTTAAGTTAGGTAAAAACATTTGATATAAATTTCTAAGGTATGAAAGCATGTAAACATAAACATGATATAACAACATGCAACTCCCCATTAATCCATGAAACTCTCTCTACAAATTCTCCCCGTATCATAATTTACTTAAACACAATTATTTCTCCCCCTTTGACACCATCAAAAAGATTAATACTAAGTTATAAACCCATGGCATCAAGTCTAATAGAAGGAAAATACCAAAAACATGTTTAAAATCTGAAATCAGAAAATATTAGACTATTTTTCAGGTGAGCAATCGACTGCTATCAGTATGGCAGTCGACTGGCACAATGGTTTCCGAAATTCTGATTTTCTGGGCGAATTTCAGAAATACATTAAAAATTCTAGAAAATTCAAAAAATCATGAAATTTGGGGAACATATTTCTTGTAAGATTCTTTATCAGTGAAAATTAGTTTTTCATGAAAAGGAATTATATTTCCAGATATTTGACAAAAATCCAAAAGTTTTAAAAACCACTAGGTTGTTGATCATTCTAGTATCAAGTTTAACACCTAGTTTTGCATCCAATTGTTTCAAAACATGAATACATAGATTTTAAAGTAAGAAATTGTTTTGAAAACATATGAAATATCCAACCATGATCTTTGGGCAATATGTCTATGAATTAAACATAAACCTTCCCCATGATTGGTCTATTATTGCTATTTTGATACTTTAAATGACCATCTAAATTCCATAGGCATTAGTGGACATTTGTATCATCCTAACATCTCACCCATGCTAAGTTTTCAATCAAAGTAGCCTATGGTGAGTGTGAGATGCATCCTAGGGGGGTATTTGTATATACTTAACCATTATATTCATACAATTCTATCAAGGTTAAGTATCAACCTAATAATCCTCATGATCATAAAGGCATATATCAATTAATTCTACATTATGATCATGAAACACATGTATTCATTGAATTGTTATCATGCATTAGGTATTATGTTATGATAATAAACAAATTATCACCTAAAGCATGATTTAAACCCTATTTCTTATGATGATGTGCCAAATTTCAAAATCATAAATCATGATTGCAAACATACATAGCAATTACATTAATTATCATGATTTAAGCATTATTAACTATTTATAGGCATGTTGTCATCACCTAACACTATTTAAAAAATGTTGTCCCGCCATCCTAAGTCAACCAAAATATGATATAGGTCAATTGCATATGGTTGACTACCTTAGGGTTTTCCTAACCCTTAAGAATGGATTTTGGAACCCAAAATAAGTTCTTGCCTATGGGGTTCACTAGATACTCCTTAGGAATCCATTTCCTAGCTATTACTTTCTTCTTATCTTGTCCCCTAGCAATTAGGCATTTGTAGGCCTTTTCATTTTTCTTTTCTTTGTATCCTAGGGCTTTCTTATTGAAGCTAGCTCTTTGGCTCCCTATAATCATGTTCAAGGTGTTTGAGCCAATTGTGAACTTTTCTAGGGCTTTGGTTAAATAATCTACTTTCTCTCTTAAAGCCCTATTTTCTTCTATACATGCATCACTAACATCCAAAGGCATATAGTTATCATGTGAGCATGCATCATTTAAGCTAGAAGAAATATTATCATCATTTAAGCATGCTTTTTCTAACTTACTTTCTAAGTCCTTAATTTGATCTAGCATGCTTTTGTTCTTCTTCTTAGCTCTAAATAAATCCTTAGTTAAGCTAGAAATCATAGAAACTATTTTACTAGGTGAAAGATTGGTTACCATAGTTTCCATGTCCTCTTCTTCTTCGGATGAGGAGGATGAGGAAGTAGAGGCTCCTCCTTCACTTGAGCTCTCTCCACTTAAGCTTGATTCTTCATTTTCGGTGGAGGAGAAATCCAAGTCGTCGAATGCCATCAATGCTAGGTTGGTGACAAATGCATTTTCTTCCTCGGATGATAATGAAGATGAGGAGGAATGGTCATCCCAAGTCTTTTCTTTGAATACCTTAGCCTTCCCCTTTTCCTTTGCCTTCTTCTCCTCTTCCTTTTTCTTCTTGCTCCCCTTCTTCTTCTTCTTTTCTTCTTTCTTTTTCTTCTCTTCCTTGCTCTTGTTTAGGAGGGGACAATTATCCCTTATATGTCCCTCTCCTTGGCAATTATAGCATATGACTTTCCCCCTTGGTCTTCTACTCCTATCATTGGATTTATTAAATCGAAAACCTTTTAAAACACGCCTTACCCTCCTTACCATATACGCTTCTTCCGTGCTATCCATGGAGGAGGAGGAAGATGCTTCATCATCGGAGGAGGAGGGGATATCTATCTTCTTCTTCCCCTTGTTTGCCATCAAAGCTACTCCTCTTGAAGGTTGGATTTTTGGCTCTTCTTGTATTCCTTCAAGCCTTGTTTCGTGGAGCTCCATTGTTGAGAAGAACTCCTCCAAGGTGCTCACTTCTAAATTCTTTGAGATATAGAAGGAGTCAACCATGGAGCTCCACTTTGAGGATCGCGGAAAAGCATCTATAGCCTTCATAACCATATCCCGATTTGATAGCTTCTCACCTACACTTGACAAACCGGTTATAATTTCCTTGAAATGAGAATGTAAGGAAATTACCTTTTCTCCCTTTTCTAGTTTAATGTTGTTGAGTTGGGAGCGAAGGAGGTCTCTCCTTGCTAGCTTCGCCTCGGATGTGCCTTCATGAAGCTCAATTAGCTTCTCCCACATCTCCTTGGCACTTAGGCATTCTCCAATTCGGTTGATCTCTTGTTGGGGAAGCACATTGAAAAGATGATGCTTGGCTTTTGAGTTTGCAAGGTGCTCTTCCCTTTGCTTTTTAGTCCACCTAGATTTCTCTATTGGCTTTCCTTCTTCATCCCTAGGCAAAACGAAACCGGATTCCATTGTAATCATAATATCAAAATCCGTTTCGAAAAATACCTCCATTCTCTTTTTCCACCAAGAGAATTCACCGTCGAACTTCGGTGGGTGGATGTTTGAGCCGGCCATTTTGAATGTTTCTTGTTGTGGCGGTTAGTCCTCGACAAGCTTTCCTTGCTCTGATACCACTTGTAGGGGATCAATACGGCCGGCTAGAGGGGGGTGAATAGCCCTCGAGATGGTGTAACGTGGTTCACGGCTACGCCGCTAATCCACGGTCCCCGATTCGTCCTCGGTGAATCACTCCGCCAAAACCAATCCACTAATGGTCTCTCCTTTGCACCAAGCTAGGTGGAGGTAACCTTTACAACCAAGATCACTCTTCTTACAATAAGATTGAAGTAAAGACAAGTAAGAAGAGTTTAAAGCTTGTGGGGCACTAGGAAGATCACTTAGAGCATAAGCATTAGCCTCTCAAAGGCTCACACCCTCTCTTTTTATAGAGAGGGCTGATTTCTTCCCGCCACCGTCACTACAATGGCCTCCGAACACGTCGATTCCGACCGAACACTTGGTAGTCGGTGATGGACCTCACCGATCGATTGCTACCTCCGTAGCCGATCGACTCACGGCCACGATCGCCACATCATCCTCGGGCCGATTGCCATTCCATGTCATTGCTGGGCATAAACCATCGGATCGGATACGGTCGAACCCACTGACTCAGAGCTGATCGCCATTACATGGCAGTCGACTGGTGCCGTGTGAAACTCAAACTTAACATAAGTTTGAGCTTCCGGCGGTCGGGTAAACCTTAACCCTTGCGGTCAAGTCTCCGACACTCAGCCATTCGGCCAAGTTCACCTAATGAGCTACTTACATTTCACTCATTCTCTCATCTCACTTGAAGTCCCTCGCCGAAGCTCTCTTCGTTCGCGGCCACATCCCTCGGCAGCATCAGGCGCACGGCTCTGCAATGCTCCTTCGCGTCTCTTGCCTCCGAAGTCTGCTTCCTTGGCTTCACTTCAAGTCATCTCGTCCGGCGGTCCCTCGGATGCTCCAAGCGCACGACTTCCGCAAAGTCATCCTTCACCGACTCAAGGACCGAGGTTGTGAGGGTGAACCCGCCAAGGCTCCATGTGCGAATTACTAAGTCCTGCAAGACTCCAACGCACATATCAAATAACAATACCAACCTAACTTAAACCCTTTGCCACACACATCAAAACCTTATCATGGCAAGAGATTGCCCTAACAGTCATATTAACCTAAGAAGAATTCAATGGTTGATAGATGATGGAACTTTGGGTTCATTAGTGGTGGAGGATTTCCCAACCTGCGAATCTTGCTTGGAGGGTAAAATGACCAAGAGACCTTTTAAGGCAAAGGGGTATAGAGCCAAAGATGTGTTAGAGATGGTTCATTCTGATTTGTGTGGTCCTATGTCTATCCAGGCTAGAGGTGGTTTCGAGTATTTCGTCTCTTTTATAGACGATTACTCGAGATATGGATACATTTACCTGATGCGCCACAAGTCTGAATGCTTTGACAAGTTCAAAGAATTTAAGGCTGATGTGGAGAAACGTCAAGGTAAAAGTATCAAGACACTACGATCTGATCGTGGTGGCGAGTACCTCTTGGGAGAGTTTAGGAATTACCTATCAGAGGCTGGGATTCAATCCCAATTGACTGCACCTGGCCCACCCCAGCAGAATGGTGTAGCAGAGCGAAGGGATAAGACTCTTATGTAGATGGTTAGATCGATGATGAGTTATTCTAAGTTGCCATATTCGTTCTGGGGATATGCTCTAGATACGGCGGTGTACATTCTGAACTTGGTTCCATCTAAATCAGTGCCTTCTACTCCCATAGAGTTATGGACTGGGCGAAAGCCTAGTCTAAGACATATTCGGATATGGGGGAGTCCATCACATGTGCTGAAGGCAGATGCTGGTAAGTTGGAATCTCGTACGGAAGTACACATGTTCGTTGGCTATCCTAGAGTAACGAAGGGTGGTTTGTTTTATAGTCCTAGAGATCAGAGGGTGATCGTTAGCACGAACGCCAGATTTCTAGAGGAAGACTATGTGATGAGCCACAAGCCCAACAGTAAAATTGTTCTGGAGGAATTAAAAGGGGAAGTCACTTCTTCAGTACCACCGGTACAAGAGGATATACCACAAGTCACTTCACCGCGGGTCACAGAGGATACACAGGTGATACCTCGTCTTAGTGGGAGGGTTATGAGACAGCCTGATAGATTCATGTTCTTGGAAGAATCTTCTGATTTGGTCCCTGGCGAACATGAACCTAATCCCTGGACATATGACGAGGCAATCCAAGATAAAGATGCAACATCTTGGCAAAATGCAATGAATACTGAGATTGAATCTATGGATTCAAATCGGGTCTGGGAGCTAGTAGAACCACCCGATGGTGTAAAAACCATTGGATGCAAGTGGATCTTCAAAAGAAAGAGAGGAATAGATGGGAAGGTTGAGACCTTTAAAGCGAGGCTTGTTGCGAACGGGTATACTCAGAAAGAGGGTATCGATTATGAGGAGACCTTTTTGCCGATAGCCATGCTTAAGTCTATCTGGATTCTCTTATGCATAGCAGCTCATATGGATTATGAGGTGTGGCAGATGGATGTCAAGACAACTTTCCTTAATGGAAGTCTTGAGGAAAACATCTATATGAAGCAACCAGAGGGATTCATTGTGAAGCGCAAAGAGAATCTTGTATGTAAGCTTAATCGGTCCATTTATGGATTGAAGCAAGCTTCGAGGTCTTGGAACATCCTCTTTGATGAGGTAATCCAGTCTTATGAATTTATTCAAAGTTCGGATGAGTCATGTGTATACAAGAGATGTGACGGAAACGTAGTGGTATTTCTTGTACTATACGTAGATGACATTTTGTTGATTGGCAACAATATCAAGGTTTTATCGAACGTAAGGGTATGGTTGTCCAAATAGTTTGATATAAAGGACTTGGGAGAGGTGGGACAAATCCTTGGGATCAAGGTTATAAGGGATCACAGGAAAAGGATGTTGTGCTTATCCCAAGCTTCATACATAGACACGATTATGGATTTTTTTTAGCATGCAGAACTCCAAGAAGGGTTTTCTACCTTTCAGGCATGGAGTTCATTTATCTAAGGAGATGTATCCTAAAATATCTGAGGAGATAGAGGAGATGAAGGCGGATCCTTATGCTTCGGCAGTAGGAAGCCTCATGTATGTGATACTATGTACGAGACCAGATATCTGCTTTGCCGTGGGCATGGTCAGCAGATATCAGAGTAATCCTGGACAGAGACATTTGAGTGCGGTAAAGCATATATTGAAGTACCTCAGAAGGACTAGGGATTATATGCTAGCTTACCAGGAAGATCAATTACTCCCTGTGGGTTACACGGATTCCGACTTCTAATCTGATAGGGATAATGTTGGGTTTCCGGCACCGCGGCGAGTGTGTGTTCGAACATGTTTCGTAAACATGTGCACAGCGGAAGAAATAAAAATAATAAATCTACATTTATTACAACACACACATCAGACGCATGCATAGTGCAACATGTGTAGACATAACCGTAAATTTAAATTTTGCAAT
Source organism: Wurfbainia villosa (assembly GCA_025175895.1). Classification (NCBI taxonomy): domain Eukaryota; kingdom Viridiplantae; phylum Streptophyta; class Magnoliopsida; order Zingiberales; family Zingiberaceae; genus Wurfbainia; species Wurfbainia villosa. The sequence goes on from CM046001.1 coordinate 65,424,619, forward strand.
AAAATGAAATTTAACTACGTATACCTTACGTATCACGTGTAGTGGGAAAGACATCAACCGGAATGATCCTCGCTTGAATCGTCTCTATCCGTATCCACGCCGAGTATCTTCGGGATGACTTCACCAAGTCACGAGCCTCGTCTTCGTACGGGTTACTAGCCTCGTGTTGAAGACGATGTGATCGAGAGAAGATCACGATCCGAATCCAAATTCGGATCCAAAAATGAGTCCTCAAAAACTCGCTTCTCCGGAGAGGTATTCGTCAACCGTTTGACGAATCCTTCGTCCTCCACCCATGAGGATTACCGGAGATCGAATCCCCGGCAAGGTTACCGCTGTTGGAGCTCCAAACGTCGTCCAAACGACGCTCCGACGAGAGGGAAACAAGCTGTCCAGAAAACTGGACAACTTTGGTGGAGGAGTAGGGCCGGCCAAAAAGGAAAGGTGGAAGCTCACCTTATTACCGAACCCAAGGGAGATCACCGGAGCTCCTCCGGCAGCAGCTCGACGCAGGCAAGTGGAGAAGACGGCAGCAGCTGGTCACCGGTTGGAGGAGGTGGGCGGCGGCACTAGGGTTGGCGCCGACTTCTTCAAAGGGGAGGAGGTGGGCGGCAACTCTAGGTTAAGGGAATTAGATTAGGGATTAACAAACACTTAAGCCCTCTTTTATAGAGAACTAATTCTCTTAATGGTTATTGGATCATAACCATAAGACCCGTTAACCCGCTCCATTAATATAAGTTAAAATAAACCAAACCATGATGGTTTATTTTAAGTTAAAACGAACCAAACCAACTTTGGTTCATTCGTTTAAAATAAACCAACCCCTTTGGTTTATTCTCCTCCATTGGATTAGAACCAAACCATTTTGGTTCATCCATTATGTCTTCACAAGACACGGCCCATCCACGCTTCCATTGTGACTGAAACGATTTCATGCTTGCTCTACATTTGGTCCAACCAAACCTAGTTTCTCTCGGTCTGAGAATCCCATTCTCAAGATCGTTTTAAATCCTTTGGATTACGCTCATTGTGCGTGTGACCAAATAGGTTCTTGGTTTATGTTGGCCGTCTATAATTAACCATTAATTATAGAACGATCATGAGTGACACCTAGTAGTACATCATGATCCCCAATTAATCGAAAAGATCAACGGTTGATCCAGAACTATTTCTGATACCCTTCAGCAGCTCGAATGAATCGTGCCTCATTCCCTTCACTCATCTTATACCCACTTGATTTAGGACATGGTCTATAGTGTCAGTCCCGACTAGGCTGACTACGTCACACCTAGCCCAAGTATCATTTCCTCGTCCTACGGATTCTAGTTACTGCACATGTATCCAAGAGTACCTTACTCCAAACATGTAATGCTTTGGCCAAAGACTTTAGTAACAATCCGACGAGAGGCCATGGGTATACATCTCCTCACAAGGAGTGGTGAATCCTTTATAGGTTATTCAAACACCTTCGATCACTTCGACTTATACCCAATCATCCCGGGTCCACATCTCCTTAGAGATGCTTGCTTAAGATGTCAAAGCATAAGTCTTTATGATCAAGATGACTTGAATACCGCAAGTCAAAGGAACATTGCACTTAAACTGCAGTAAGAACTTCATTGACATATCTATATATGCAAAGAACCATATGAAGTCTTACGGCTGGTCACTCCAATGAACTAGTTACCATAACTAGCATGCACGATTAACTCCGAACATCACAATGTCTCCAGCTAGTGAGAATCAGCTGCTTGGATACACCAAGGAGTATACCTCGTGCTAGTCTCGACAGAATTGATGGTGTCCAAATCCATCAATTCATCGACTAGGGATAATTCCGATACATCACAATTACACATGTAGAGATACTCACTAGTTGTGATCCAATCACAAATTCTCTCATGCTGTGAGTCGTATCGCGGACATTCAGTAAATGAGTTTAAGATCCAATCAAATACATGAAACTATGTATACTCAAATAGTGAATCTTCATTTATCATATAAATGGTTCATACATAAGGCGATTGCCTTAGGACATCTCTCATATATTACTAACAGACTCCCACTTGGCCTAATGCCAATCGCTACGGTATCCAATACCATAAGCTGTAACATGACCCTCAAACTTACTTTGAGGTAATGCCTTAGTCAAAGGATCCGCTAAGTTCCTTTTAGTGGAGATTTTCTCGATTTGTATTTCTTTCCTACTGATGATCTCTCTGATAAGATGATAGCGGCGAAGCACATGTTTGGATCGATGATGAGACCTTGGCTCTTTCGCCTGTGCAATTGCTCCATTGTTGTCGCAGTAGACCGGTATTGCTTCAACAATGGCTGGAATCACACCAAGTTCATAAATGAACTTCTTGATCCAAACCGCTTCCTTTGCTGCTTCCGAAGCTGCAATGTATTCTGCCTCAGTGGTAGAATCCGCTACAGTGTCTTGTTTGGAACTTTTCCAACTCACTGCGCCCCCATTCAAGGTGAACACTTATCCAGACTGAGACCTGGAATCATCCTTGTCTGTCTGGAAGCTGGCATCCGTATACCCGCGTATCACCATGTCCCCTTCTCCATATATTAGGAACACATCCTTAGTTCTTCTTAAGTACTTAAGGATCGTCTTAACAGCCACCCAATGATCCATTCCTGGATTAGACTGGTATCTGCTCGTGACACTCAGAGCATACGATACATCGGGCCTCGTACATAACATAGCATACATGATAGATCCTATTGCAGATGCATAGGGAATCTTACTCATGCAAATCCTCTCGTCTTCTGTGTGCGAACACATAGACTTCGAAAGGTGTACCCCATGCCTGATGGGTAGGAAACCTTTCTTGGATTCCGACATGCTAATCCTCTTTAGCACTCGGTCTATATATATAGACTGCGAAAGACCAAGCAATCATTTCGATCTATCTCTATAGATCTTAATCCCGAGGATGTAGGTTGCTTCTCCCAGGTCTTTCATGGAGAATGTCTTGGATAACCAAACCTTAACTGACTGTAAGATTGAAACATCGTTTCCTATAAGTAATATGTCATCGACATACAATACTAGGAACACGACTGCACTCCCACTACCATTCTTGTACACACAAAGTTCGTTTGGATTTTGTGAGAAATCAAACTTTTTGATTGTCTCATCAAAACGGATATCCCAGCTCCTGGATACTTGCTTCAATCCATATATGGACCGTCACAATTTGCATACCTTGGTTTTATCAACCGATGTGAAACCCTTAGGCTGTATCATATACACGTCCTCGAGCAGGTTTCCATTAAGGAAAGTTGTTTTCACATTCATCTGTCATATCTCATAATCATAATGAGCGGCTATGACCAGGAGCATCCGAATGGATTTAAGCATAGCTACAGGCGAATAGGTTTCATCATAATCAACACCTTGTTTTTGACGATATCCTTTCGCCACTAATCTAGCTTTATAGGTAATCACATTACCATCCATGTCAATTTTCTTCTTGAAAACCCACTTGCACCCTATAGGTTTGATGCCTTCAGGTGGGTCAACCAAGTTCCAAACTTGGTTTTCATACATGGAATCCATTTCCGACTTCATGGTATCAAGTCATTTATCCCTTTCTGAACTTGCCAGCACTTCTTCATAACTGGTAGGCTCCTCATCATCAATGAGTAACATGTCGTTCGATTCACTTACGAGAAATCCATATCTCTCAGGAATGTTGCGTGTTCTACCAGATCTACGAAGATGTGGTGTTACAATAGGTCCAGCCGATTGCTCATCACTATGAGTTGTTAATTTCTATTTGAGTCTCTCGAGCCTCCTCAAGCTCGACGACACTCCCACTGTTTTCTTGCAAGAGAAACTCTTTCTCTAGAAACACAACATGCCTTGAAACAAACACCTTTTGTTCCACAGGATGATAGAATTGGTAACCCCTTGTTTCCTTAGGGTATCCAATAAATAGACATTTATCAGACTTAGCATCCAATTTGTCTGATATAGTCCACTTCACATAAGCAGGACAACCCCATATCTTCAAGTAAGATACATGAGGTTTCTTACTATTCCATATCTCATATGGAGTAGTAGAGACTACCTTGGTTGGCATTCTGTTTAACAAGTAAACAACTGTCTGAAGTGCATAGCCCAAAAAGGACTTGGGAAGATTTGCATGATTCATCATTGACCTGACCATGTCCTACAAGGTCCGGTTACGCCTCTCAGATACACCATTATGCTGTGGTGTATATGGCGGAGTCCATTGAGACAATATGACATTGTCCCTTAGATAATCAAGAAACTCTTGACTTAAGTATTCACCACCTCGATCCGATCGAAGTATTTTAATACTCTTGTCATGTTGTTTCTCTACTTCATTTCTGAATTCTTTGCACCTTTCAAAGGCTTCAGACTTGTGTTTCATCAAGAACACATACCCAAACCGTGAGTGATCATCGGTGAAGGTAATGAAGTAGCTATAGCCTCCTAAAGCTTTAGTTGACATAGGTCCACATACATCAGTATGTATTAGACCTAGTAACTCTCTCACTCGTTCACCTTTTCCAGTAAAAGGTAACTTAGTCATCTTGCCTTTTAAGCATGATTCGCATGTATCATATGAATCCAATTCAAACGATTCTAGAATTCCACATCGGTGTAATTCGGACATTCGTTTCTTGCTTACATGGCCAAGACGACAATGCCACATGTAGGAGTCTAATTGATCATCATTTCGAGCACACTTGTTGCTCGCTTCGATATTGAAAATGTCATTGGATACGTCCAATGTATAAATTCCATTGCTCAAAGTTCCAGTTCCATAAAGTACGCCATTCAAAGTTATATAACAACAATTGTTACTAAACGTCAAATGGAAACCATTTCTATTTAAGCAGGAAATAGAAACAATGTTCTTTATTAGAGAAGGAACACAATAGCAATTGTCCAGTACCAAGACTAGTCCACTAGGGAGCTTCAGCAAATAAGTTCCGATGGCGACCGTAGCAACCTTTGCTCCATTGCCAACTCACAAATTTGACTCCCCTCTGACGAGTCTTCTTCTATTCCTTAGCCCCTGTATGTCATTACATATATGTGAGCCACACCCACTATCCAATACCCAAGTGTCTAAGGAAATAGAATGACAATCAATAACGAAGATACCTGAAGTGGATGGGGCATCAGATGCCTTCTTTTTCTTCATGGACTCAAGATAAATCTTGCAGTTTCTTCGCCAGTGGCCTTCCTTGCCACAGTGATGGCAAGTGCCCTTTTGTGCTGGTTCTGCCTTCATTGCCTTCTTGTTCTTCCCTTTCTTCTATTCTTTTGTTTTCCTCTTAGAACCTTTCCTTGAGGAATCAACTAACAGAATCGCCTTCTCCTCATGCTTCACAGAAGGCTCCACAGTCTTCAGCATATTGAGGAGCTCAGGAATAGTGGATTCTAATTTGTTCATCCGATAGTTCATCACAAATTGTGAGAAACTCTTGGGTAAACAATGCAGAATTAAGTCAATACTTAATTCATGATCCATCACAAACCCGAGGGTGGCTAGCCGCTCGATGTACTCGTTCATCTTTAGCACAAACTGCACTACAGATGAACCTTCTTGCATCTTCGTGGTGAAGAGAAGCCTGGAGACTTCGAACCTTTCGGATCTCACTTGCTCATCAAACAACTCATGAAGATGGAAGACCATGGTATTAGCATCCATATGCTCATGCTGCTTTTGCAGCTCAGGTACCATCGCCACTAGCATGATGTAACTCGCCAGCTCAGAATCTGCCACATGCTTCTGATAGACCAACATTTGGTCTGGAGTTGCATCGTCCTTAGGACAGTTGGGAAGAGGCTCTTCAAGGATATATGCTAGCTTTTTCTCCTTGAGAACAATTCTCAGGTTTCTAAGCCAGTCCAGGAAGTTAGGCCCAGTCAGATTGTTTAAATCCAAAATAGTGCGCAAATTCAAAGACGTCATGATCAATCGATTGACCTAGAAATACAAAACGAGTATATATGAGAAAATGATTTTAAAAAATTCATCAATATATATTTATAAATCCTATTCATTTTTCGAATTTCAAAAACCCCAAAATCACTCCGGGAGATCGTAGGTCCATCTCCGAATGGGTTGATATCCATCATAGATGTGAACAACCTTGGAGAGAGTCCAACAAGCCATTCATAACTACGATGGTAGGTATCAACTATACCGATTGCATATCACGTATATGCAACTATTGTTGGAAATTTGACGCCGCTAGAGGGGGGGGTGAATAGCGTTTACTCTTGCGTAGATGGAAAATGTTCGCGTGCTTGTCTACAATTTTCGTTAGCATAGCGGAAACAAAGATAATAAAGCAATAACGAAAACACAAACACACAAATGCAAGGATATAATGTGGTTCGGAACCGAACCGGTTCCTACTCCACGGATCGAGCTCTAGCGACGCCAATGCAATCACTAATCAATAAACTCCTTCTCAACAACAAGTCGGAGGCTGAGAAACCTCGTACAAATGTTTACAACAATAAACGAAAAAAATACAAGCAAATACAAGTGAAAATGTAAAGAACACTTTACAAACTAGGGTTTTGAGCGCTTGCTTGTCGGTTGCTTGGATGAGCTTGAAGGACCCTGAAATGCACCTGCAAATCACCTTCAAATCGCCTCATCAAAGCCCCCAAAGAACTGATGATGAAATCCTCCACGAGCTCCCCTTTTTATCTTGCGTCGGGCTAGATTTTCGCCTATCAGTCGACAGCCATAAGTCCCCAGTCGACTGATGCCACTGTTGTCGTGAGACAACGGCTCAATCCACGTCGGACAAGTTCCAACGGGACTCTTGGCGCGATCGACTTCAAGACCAGAGCTGATCGCGCGGGCCACGAGCGCTTCTGTGGTTTCGACATTGATCGTAGCCGGACACGTCGAGTGCTCCAATGAGCATCGTCTACGAGCATTTCCTTTAAAGCGGCAAATAACTCAAGTCGACTCACGGCAGTCGAATCGGCCATAATGTCAGTCGACTGTCAACCTCAAAAATGAGGTTTTAACCCAAGTATGGTGCCCCCATACTTGCTAGACCACCCTTAGCCTAGACCTAAGCCTTTTAGCCACCTCCATCAGCCTCACGCATCTCAGATCCCTCCAAATCATCCATGACTTGTTCATCCATCACGCTAGCCTCTAGGTGCTTCCGTCGGCTATGTCATGCTAATGGTGTCTACACCGCCAAGGCACATTGGACTTACGCCGCCAAGACTCCGCTTGGACTTTACGCCGCCAACCATTGGACTTATGCTGCCAAGACTCTCGCATGGACTTTACGCAGCCAATATCAAACCCCTTGGACTTCTCATGCCAAGACTCAAGCTTAGACTTTCCCTTGCCAACCCATGTTGGACTTTTACATTGCCAAGACCCATGCTTGGACTTTTCCCTTGCCAACCCATGTTGGACTTCTCAAATGCCAAGACCATGCTTGGACTTTCCCTTGCCAACCCATGTTGGACTTTTACAATGCCAAGACCCATGCTTGGACTTTTCATGTGCCAAGTGTCCCACTTGGACTTTTCATGCCAAGTACTCAAGACTTGGACTTTACCAAATGCCAAGTGTTCCACTTGGACTTTCCATGCAAAGTACACAAGACTTGGACTTTCCCATGACAATTACATTGTCATATGTTTTTGTCAAAACATCAAAACATCACTCGAGTCAAACTCGAGTCCTGGTCAATCGTGACCTGGGCCGATTGCACCAACAATCTCCCCCTTTTTGATGTTTGACAAAAACCAAACAAAACATTTGAGTTAGACCACTAACTCAAATCCCTTACCAATTATCCCAAATTGGTAAACACTCTCCAAATGTTCTCCCCCAAACATTCTCCTCCTTTTTGACTAACATCAAAAAGGTTTTCTCTCCAAGGAGGTCAATGTCTCATGTCCCAATGAGATCTTACAATATCCCCCTTGATCCAAAAATAAATACCTAGGATGCCTACCATCTTCCTAGTGATAAGTCACATATCACTCAAGAGAGGCAATCCTATACTCTCTCCCAATTTCCAAATTGGGTATCAAAAACCCATCAATTTTCCCAATTGATGATACTCTCCCAATAACTTCTCCTCTTCAAGGAGAAAAACACATCCATCATCCCAAGATGGATACTTCCCCCTAAAGGCTTGCTTCCCCTTGACCATTGCACCAACATTGTCCTTGGGAAGCCCCTAAGCCAATAGGAACTCTAAACCATCAAAATTAAGGTTCTAAGTTCAACATAGAACTTTCACTCACCCTAAATTTGATACTTTGACCTAACACAGCTCCTAATCCATATCCAATGGATTTTCACCCTTTATAATGCTTCCTAAAGCATATCCTAGGGTCAGGAGTGATTAGGAACCTTTTCCATAGTTGAACACGGGCTAAACAAACCTTGTTAACCCGAAATCAGATCTGGCAATGACTCGAATCGATCGCCACACATATCACCGATCGCCACCAAAGCGATCGTAAATTTCAATTTCACTATCGATCGAGATTTGGAAAAACATAAGTAATTATACGTAATTTGAAAAATCATAAAATTTGATACGTATATTACTTATAGTCCTTACAATGGGTGAAAAATATTTGAAAATTATTTTACCCATAAAATAGTGAGTTTGATACAAAACTCAAAACCATTGAAATTTTCAATGTTTTGGCCTTATTTTGTATCAACTTCATCAATGGTGATTGCTATCAAAAGATAGACTTCACCAAGGTTTTCTAAATTGATTTTAAAATGATTTCAAAACCATATTTTGGATCATATTCCTTGGGCTCTATGCACATGACTTGTACACAAGCTTTCCTAATGATCCACTAATCATATAAGATGATTTTGAGTTCATCTAGATGCAAAACCTATGCACCTTGAACTCAACTCATATCCTAGCATCTCACATGTATCTAGGGTGTATAAAATACACATACATGTCAATTTAATGTGAGATGTGGGTTTTGTTCATCCTAATCTAGGGTTTCATGCATTTCCTAGGCAACCCTACTTGATTCCCTTATAAATGGGACTTCAAGTCATGCCATAGTCCTTAAATCAATTTCAACCAATTGTCCTAAATGCATGAATGATTATGGCATTAGAAATGATATAAATAAGCATATGCTCATAATCATGATGTCATGGCATAAGATGAAATCTAAAAACACATGACATTTGAAACCTTAATCCTAAACATGAACATGACATATAAAATGATAAAAATAAACATAATGTCATGGCATGTTATATGGCAAACAAAGCATGGCATATAAAATATATAGGTATAGTAATATCTAAATTTTAATATTAATTTCCATTTGTTGGGATTAATCATATTTTGCCATATTAACCTAATCTCCCTAGTGTGCAAAAAACCCAAAATGGCACACTAACCTCTAAACCTAAATTGTGCCAATTTAATTGATTTTTCTTAATTTCAAAAGTACATTGGCACATCCTAAAATCTTTTAGGATATTGATTCAAATCTATTTCCAAGGTAACCATAACCTTGAAAATATCCTAAAGTGCCACCTTTACCATGGTTGAGTTAACTACCCATCCAATCAAGGTTGGCACACCCTAAACCCATCTAGCTTGAATCAATCACGCTCTTAGGAACCCAAAATCGATTTGAGCTCCTAGGGTTAATTAGGTATTCCTTAGGGATAACCTCCCTAGATACCTTCCTAATGACCCTCCTAGGCTTGTTAGCCTTGGTCATTTGGGTCTTACCTAGGTTGACTCTAGGGGTAACTCCCCTTGCAACCTTCTTAGTGGCCACCCTAGGTTTCCTAGAAACCCTAGCCACTAGGCACAACCTTTGGTCAACCTTAGGGATGACTTCCCTATTGACCTTGGTCTTCCTAGACCTAGTTTGTGTTCCATAGTCAAATGAGACACTATGATAAGTCACTTTAGGCTTAGGTTTGTAACTCAAACCTTGCTTGCCCTTTGTTGACTTTTGACTCTTAGGTCCTAGGTGTTGACTTTGACTTTTGGACCCTTGATTTTGACCACTAGACCCTTTAAATTGATTTTGTATCTTATTTAGGGTCTTTTCAAGTTTTTCAAACCTTGACCTCAAGACTTGATTCTCTAATTCTAATTTCCCAATTTTAGAATTTTGATTTAAACCATGGGCATGAGACTTTCTAGGCATATGCCTAGTCCATTTAGGATTTAGATCTAGATGTTCTATTATTTTCCTAATTGATTCCTTAGGTAAAATATTTTTAGGGACATTAGTCCCAAATTTCTCTTTACTCCTAAGGTAAACATTTTTAGCACCTAAGCAAAATTCCTTACTTCTAGCATGCTCTTTATGAATTGCAAGGGAATTAAAATTCCTAGCATGCTTTTGACTATTAAATCTAGAAGGTGCATTATTGAAATATACCTTAGGGTTTGCCTTGGAGGCTCCCCCTACATGTATAGCTCCTTCTTGGGTCTTTTTGCTCCCCCTAGGACATTGACTCCGGTAATACCCCTTTGAGTTGCACTTGAAGCATATGATATGCTCCTTGCTCTTTTGACTTGGGGCATCGGCATCCTTGACTTTTGGTGCCGGTGGAGCTTTCCTATTCTTCTTTGGGCACTTGCTCTTATAGTGCCCGGTTTCCCTACACTCAAAACATATTATATGCATTTTATTATTAACACATATGTTTGAGTTACCTAGGTTAATGGAGACCGGAATTGGACTTTGGGCTTCTTCATCTTGACTGGATGTCGAAGCTTCTTCTTGATGTTCCGGTGTGAAAGTTATCTCCTCCCCCTCAATCCTTGTGGTGGATGCTTCTTCCACTTCCTCCACCTCTTCTGATTCGGATGTTGATTCCCTATCAACCTCCGAATCCTCACTTCCTTGTGAGGATGATGCATTAGCCTCTTCGGTCTCTTCCTCTTGGACCGGTTGTGAGCCTTCATGATATTTTGCCACTTGACTCCAAAGCTCTTTTGCATCCTTGTACTCACCTAGCTCACACATAATTTTATTAGGAATCAAATCAACCAAGAATTTAATTACCTTTGTATTCTTTTCGAACTCTTGGATTTGTTCCTCGGTCCACTTCTTCATCTTGAGAATTCCTCCCTTAGGCCCTTTTGGATATTGAAATCCCTCCATCAAAATGCCCCACTCTTCAAAGTCCTTCATCATCAAGAATTCTTCAATCCTCACCTTCCATTGATTGAATCCTTCTTGTCCATAGAAGGTATAAGGGATAGGTGTGTTGATATCCCATCCAAGCTTGTCTTGGAATTCTATCTTCACCCTCTAGCATCTTGCTCCCGGTTGTTAATCCGTTGAAGAGCTACCGAGCTCTGATACTACTTGTTGGAAATTTAACGCCGCTAGAGGGGGGGTGAATAGCGTTTACTCTTGCGTAGATGGAAAACGTTCACGTGCTTGTCTACAATTTTCGTTAGCGCAGCGGAAACAAAGATAATAAAGCAATAATGAAAACAAAAACACACAAACGCAAGGATATAATGTGGTTTTGAACCGAACCGGTTCCTACTCCATGGATCGAGCTCTAACGAGCTCTAGCGATGCCAATGCAATCACTAATCAATAAACTCCTTCTCGACAACAAGTCGGAGGTGGAGAAACCTCGTACAAACATTTACAACAATAAATGAAAGAAATACAAGAAAATACAAGTGAAAATGTAAAGAACACTTTACAAACTAGGGTTTTGAGCGCTTGCTTGTCGGTTGCTTGGATGAGCTTGAAGGACCCTGAAATTCACCTGCAAATCGCCTTCAAATCGCCTCACCAAAGCCCCCAAAGAACTGATGATGAAATCCTCCACGAGCTCCCCTTTTTATCTTTCGATTTCCGCTTATCACGACCGCCATAAGTCCTCCGATCGATGCCACGTTGTCGTGAGACAACGGCTCAATCCACGCTCGGACAAGTTCCACGGTTGGCGCCGATCGCCAACATTGGTAATCGATCGCTAACGCCTATAGTCGATCGCGCGGCTACGAGCGCGCTTGCTCGACATTGACCGCAATGACTACCAACTTGGCAATGATCGACACGGGCCGATCGCTTCCAATGAGCATCGATCGCCAGAGCATTTAAATCTAACCATCGGCAATAACTCAAGTCGACTCACGGCAATGAATCGCCATAATGCGACCGCTAACCTCAAAAATGAGGTTTTAACCCAAGTATGGTGCCCCCATACTTGCAAGACCACCCTTAGCCTAGACCTAAGCCTTCTAGCCACCTCCATCAGCCTAACGCATCTCAGATCCCTCCAAGTCATCCATGACTTTTTCATCCATCGCGCTAGCCTCTAGGTGCTTCCGTCGGCTATGTCATGCTAACGGTGTCTACACCGCCAAGGCACATTGGACTTACGCTGCCAAGACTCCGCTTGGACTTTACGCCGCCAACCATTGGACTTATGCTGCCAAGACTCTCGCTTGGACTTTACGCAACCAATATCAAACCCCTTGGACTTCTCATGCCAAGACTCAAGCTTGGACTTTCCCTTGCCAACCCATGTTGGACTTTTACATTGCAAAGACCCATGCTTGGACTTTTCCCTTGCCAACCCATGTTGGACTTCTCAAATGCCAAGACCATGCTTGGACTTTCCCTTGCCAACCCATGTTGGACTTTTACAATGCCAAGACCCATTCTTGGACTTTTCATGTGCCAAGTGTCCCACTTGGACTTTTCATGCCAAGTACTCAAGACTTGGACTTTACCAAATGCCAAGTGTTCCACTTGGACTTTTCATGCCAAGTACACAAGACTTGGACTTTCCCATGACAATTACATTGTCATATGTTTTTGTCGAAACATCAAAACATCACTCGAGTCCTGGTCAATCATGACCTGGGCCGATTGCACCAACAACTAACACAATGTGCTATCAACTAATTGAATGTTCACACATACATCGGGTTGTTAACACATTAACAAGTATGCATCATATGCATAGCACCCAACTTCACCTCCCTTTACATCGACCTTGGAGAGAGTCCAACAAGCCGATGCTCCAGGTTAAAGTCAACCCATTAATCAAGAAATAGTTTTAATATGGTTAGAGCGCATTCAACCAATTAGCCCGACTTAGAGAGAGTCCAACAACCAAAGCTAACGATTGACCTCTGACTCTTACCATATTAGTATTAAACTATTCCATGGTTTGAACATGTTCGGGTTTGAGCTGGGCTTGGAGAGAGTCCAACAACCCGAACAAGAAACGGAACTCTGGTTCTAACCATATTAATGGAAGGTGTAGGCTTTAATATTGAGTTAGGGTTTTTATGTCTCATCCTCTTTGCATGCAAATAAGTATTATCTACATGACATGACATACATGGCATACATCTACATGTCACGACACGCATGGCATAATGATATGCATCTAATGCAATTACATGACATACAATTATGTCATGTACAATATTTCCTTATATGTCATAACTATTTATGGAAATAAAATATGTTTAAGATTTGATTCTCCAAATCAAATCATGATTAAATTAGGAAACAAATTTCAAAATCTAATCACATATTTTATTTGTGGAAATAGTTGATTAAGGAAAGTCAATTTAGGAAACAAATTTCCTAAATCATCAAAACTACTTATGGAAATAAAATATTTTAAGATTTGATTTTCCAAATCAAATCATGATTAAATTAGGAAACAAATTTCCAAAATATTAACAAATATTTTATTTATGGAAAATATCAATTTCCATAAATACTTCCAACTTTCCAAAAGTGGAAGATTTCCATAAATACTTCTAGACTTTCCAAAATTGAAAAATTTCCATAAATACTTCTAACTTTCCAAAAGTAGAAAATTTCCAGAAATATCATTATGACTATCGCAAAACAATTTTACGATTATGTCGAAACACAACCTGGGCTCTGATACCACTGTTGGGTTTTCGGCACCGTGGCGAGTGTGTGTTCGAACGTGTTTCGTAAACATGTGTACAGCGGAAGAAATAAAAATAATAAATCTACATTTATTACAACACACACATCACACGTATGCATTGTACAACATGTGTAGACATAACCGTAAATTTAAATTTTGCAATAAAAGGAAATTTAACTACGTATACCTTACGTATCACGTGTAGCAGGAAAGACATCAACCGGAATGATCCTCGCTAGAATCGTCTCTATGCGTATCCACGCCGAGTATCTTCGGGATGACTTCACCAAGTCATGAGCCTCGTCTTCGTATGGGTTACTAGCCTCGTGTTGAAGACGATGTGATCGAGAGAAGATCATGATCCGAATCCAAATTCGGATCCAAAAACGAGTCCTCAAAAACTCGCTTCTCCGGAGAGGTATTCGTCAACTGTTTGACGAATCCTTCGTCCTCCACCTATGAGGATTACCGAAAATCGAATCCCCGGCAAGGCTACCACTGTCAGAGCTCCAAATGTCATCCAAACGACGCTCCGACGAGAGGGAAACAAGATGTCCAGAAAACTGGACAACTTTTGTGGAGGAGTAGGGCCGGCCAAAAAGGAAAGGTGGAAGCTCACCTTATTACCGAACCCAAGGGAGATCACCGGCGCTCCTCCGGCAGCAGCTCGACGCCGGCAAGTGGAGAAGACGGCAGCAGCTGGTCACCGGTTGGAGGAGGTGGGCGGCGGCACTAGGGTTGGCGCCGACTTCTTTAAAGGGGAGGAGGTGGGCGGCAACTCTAGGTTAAGGGAATTAGATTAGGGATTAACAAACCCTTAAGCCCTCTTTTATAGAGAACTAATTCTCTTAATGGTTATTGGATCATAACCATAAGGCCCGTTAACCCGCTCCATTAATATAAGTTAAAATAAACCAAACCATGATGGTTTATTTTAAGTTAAAACGAACCGAACCAACTTTGGTTCATTCGTTTAAAATAAACCAAACCCTTTGGTTTATTCTCCTCCATTGGATTAGAACCAAACCATTTTGGTTCATCCAATATGTCTTCACAAGACACGGCCCATCCACGCTTCCATTGCGACTGAAACGATTTCATGCTCGCTCCACGTTTGGTCCAACCAAACCTAGTTTCTCTCGGTCTAAGAATCCCATTCTCAATCTCGTTTTAAATCCTTCGGATTACGCTCGTTGTGCGTGTGACTAAATAGGTTCTCGGTTTATGTTAGTCGTCTATAATTAACCATTAATTATAGAACAATCATGAGTGGCACCTAGTAGTACATCATGATCCCCAATTAACCGAAAAGATCAATGGTTGATCCAGAACTATTTCTGAAACCCTTCAGCAGCTCGAATGAATCATGCCCCATTCCCTTCACTCATCTTATACCCACTTGGTTCAGGACATGGTCTATAGTGTCAGTCCCCACTAGGCTGACTACGTCACACCTAGCCCAAGTATCATTTCCTCGTCATACGGATTCTAGTTACTGCACATGTATCCAAGAGTACCTTACTCCAAACATGTAATGCTTTGGCCAAATACTTTAGTAACAATACGACGAGAGGCCATGGGTATACATCTCCTCGCAAGGAGTGGTGAATCCTTTATAGGCTATTCAAACACCTTCGATCACTTCGACTTATACCCAATCATCCCGGGTCCACATCTCCTTAGAGATGCTTGCTTAAGATGTCAAAGCATAAGTCTTTAAGATCAAGATGACTTGAATATCGCAAGTCAAAGGAACATCGCACTTAAGCTACAGTAAGAACTTCATTGACATATCTATATGTGCAGAGAACCATATGAAGTCTTACGGCTGGTGTCTCCAATGAACTAGTTACCATAACTAGCATCCACGATTAACTCCGGACATCACAATGTCTCTAGCTAGTGAGAATCAGCTGCTTGGATACACCAAGGAGTATACCTCATGCTAGTCTCGACAGAATTGATGGTGTCCAAATCCATCAATTCATCGACTAGGTATAATTTCGATACATCACAATTACACATGTAGAGATACTCACTAGTTGTGATCCAATCACAAATTCTCTCATGCTGTGAGTCGTATCGCGGACATTCAGTAAATGGGTTTAAGATCCAATCAAATACATGAAACCATGTATACTCAAATAGTGAATCTTCATTTATCATATAAATGGTTCATACATAAGGCGATTACCTTTGGACATCTCTCATATATTACTAACAGATAATAGTAAGTCTACCTCAGGTTTTGTGTTTACTTTGGGAGGTGGAGCCATTGTATGGAGGAGTGTCAAGAAGAGATGCGTGGTGAACTCCACCTTGGAAGCTGAGTATGTGGTAGCCTCTGAGGTGGCCAAAGAAGTTGTGTGGCTCAGGAACTTCCTGATGGACTTGGATGTGATTTCTGGGTTTCCCAGAACTATCACAATTTATTGTGATAATAGTGGTGTAGTTGCAAACTCGAAGGAACCACGAGCCCATAAGGCTAGTAAACACATAGAGCGCAAGTACCACATGATACGAGAAATCGTAAAGAGATGAAAAGTTGTTGTGGCCAAGATTGCATCAGAGGATAACCTGGCAGATCCTTTCACTAAGGCCCTTCCGGCGAGAGCTTTTGATAGGCAAGTGGAGGGAATGGGGATCAAATGTATGGCAGTTTGAGGACAACATATTCTTTTAGTATTAGTGGGAGATTATTGGGATGTATACTGAAAAGTCTACTTTTTGTATGAACATCTTTATTTTCAAATAAGAATCACATGATCATTGTTTGCATATTTTTTGGCTATGCATATTGTCTAATACTTTACATTGTAGATAACATGGTGTGTGGTGTCACATGGGAGATCATGTTATCGGTTCCTTGTAAAGTATAAGTAAAGGCTCACAACCGAGATGACTTTGGACAAACCATTGGAATGATTGTAGTGTGATTTGGGATTGGTTTGTCTTGGCCATTGAATCACACTAGTGCACTTTGTGTGTATTGAGCAGGACCGACTTAGAGCTGATTCGATTTATTGCTGACTACATAATCGAATCAGACCTCAGATATTATACTGTACATACTCTTAATCCCGATATAATAACGGGCACATATACTTAGTATTCATCTCTTTGATTTACCAATGGGCAAGATTTATAGATTAAATCGATAGACTCGATAAGTTGGGAGATGATATTATTTATATGGTGTGTCGTTGTTTATAGGAGGAAACTGTATCCTATATATTAGGATGATGATGTCCCCTTGAGGAGCTCATAAGGTTCATCATGTAAACCCTGCAGGTGGACTTGGTCCGGCATGATGAAAAGGTTGAGTGGTACTACTCATGAAGTTAGATGTTGATTAATTAATGGTCAGTAAATTAATTAATCGACGGACATTCGAGATCTTAAACATGGGGAGAAAATGTACGTATAATATATGGAGCCCATATTATCTTATGGCGGTTGGTGAGGTAGATCAATGATAATCCTTTAGTGGATTGGATTATCATTATTGGATCGGACATAATGTGGGCTTGATCCATGGGTGGCCAAAATCTAACTTCTCCTCATGGTATCTATTGTAGCCTATTAAAATCTCATGAAGCTTAGATCCAATGGATAGAAACAAAACTCTAGATCCAAAGATAGAGATTAAATCTCTAAGATCCGACGGTTGAGATTAAATCTCTAGATCTGACGGTTGAGATTAAATTCCTAGAACCAATGGTGGAGATTAAAAAAAGGCTTATTCCTAAACTCTATAAAAGGAGGCTGAAGGTTGGCGTGGAGGACAATCAAGAGAAGCTAGGGTTTTGGAGCTTGGCGGCAAGAAGCAAGGGCTAGGGTTTTGGACCTTGGTGGCACCAAATAAGGAAATAGTTTCCTTATCTCCTTCTTCTTCAATCTTACTGGCGTCCAAACAGCAGCTTCCTCACCTTGGCCAGTGGCCAAATCTTCCCTTCTCCTTCTCCTTGGACGGTGGAAACATGATTTAGGGATTTCCCTTGGTGTCTTGGCTGGTTTCCACCCTAATCTCCACTTCCCTCTTGGCCGGCGGCAAGCTCCAACCTTGGAGATTGGTGGTTGGTTGAAAGAAGGAAACGAGCTTTGTTTCTATTCTTCCTCTTGCTCGGAATGAGCAAGGAAGGAAGATTGGCGATCTAGGAGCTTCAACTTTTGGTAGATCGTCGCCCACACGACGTCCGAAAGGAGGAAGGTCATACATTAGAAGATCGAGAGGTATATTGATTCTCTATTCTCTCTTGTAACATGTTTGTATTTGTTTTTCAATTATGAGCATGATATATTCTGTTTGTGGCTAAATAATACTTGGATCTCAATCATAAATACAAAAGTCAGCGATCCGTACATCGTCTATTCCACGGCTACTCGTAGAATAGAGGTTGGTCGCTTGAACAATGAGTTTGTTCAAGTGACCTCTCTAAACGAATAGCACGATGATGACAAGGTTGCTTGGGTGTTCCCTTTTGTCTAGGATTAAATTTTTTTAATCCGGGGACATAGATGGGATCGCCATGAACAAGCGACCGAGTTGAAGTAGGAAGCGAAGTTTCCCCTCACGGACTCGAAGCTAAAAACCTACACGTCATACATTCCACATGAAACTTTCATGACATTGTAGATTCCTTGATATATCTTTTCATTGTCATTATATTGTCACTTTCACATCTTTATTCGTTTTCCTTTCCTTATCATATGATGAGAGTTTTGGGGGATTACATGATGAGTACATTGTCCGGGACGGACAAGTTTAAGTATGGGGGAGAGTGTTATGTGTAAAAAAAAGTGATGAAATATGTGGTACATTCTAGTGAGTTCATATTGAGAGGAGATTTCTGTAGGGGATCGAAACGGCCGACTAGAGGGGGGTGAATAGCCCTCTTACGATGGATGTCATAATTTGCTCGTCTATAATTAGATTAGCGCAAGCGGAAACAACAATACAAGCAAATTAAACAAATAAAGACAAAGGAAAGGGAAAAGACAATGCTAACACAATTTCGTAACGTGGTTCACGGCTACGCCGCTAATCCACGATCCCGATTCGTCCGAGATGAATCACTCCTCCAAAGCCAATCACTATTGGTCTCTCCTTTGCACCAAGCTAGGTAGAGGTAACCTTTACAATCAACATCACTCTTCTTACAATAAGAATGGAGTAAAAGCAAGTAAGAAGAGTTTAAAGCTTGTGGGGCACTTGGAAGATCACTTAGAGCATAAGCATTAGCCCCCCAAAGCTCCACACCCTCTCTATTTATAGAGAGGAGGCTTTTCTTCCCGTTGGCTGTCATAAGTCGACTGCTGCCCTTGGCAGTCGACTGCCGCCACTACAACGGTCTCCAAACACGTCGGATCCCGACCGTTGTAGTCCAACGGAACACTTGGCAGTCGACTGATGGACCTTATCAGTCGACTGCTGCCTCCGTAGTCGACTGCCCAGTCGGCTATGAGCAGTTCTGTGGCCAAACCCTTTCGACCAGTCAACTACTACCTTCAGCAATAATCGATGGTCTTGGCAATGACCCACATATGGCGATGATCACGCCTCAAACAAAGCGATCGTAGATACCGGTCGAACCACGCTCGATTAGAGTAATGATCGCCATTCCATGGCAGTCGACTGGTGATCGGGAAATCCCATCCGATACTTAGCCAAATGGCCAAGTTTCACCTTAGAGCTACTACCCCTTCCTGGGTTACATTCGCTCACTCTCATCTCTCGGAGTCCCTCTCCTTCGAAGTTATCTTCGTCCTCGGCCACGTCCCTCGGCAGCATCAGGCGCACGACTCTGCAATGCTCCTTCGCGTCTCTTGCCTTGAAGTCTACTTCCTCCGGCTTCACTCCAAGCTCCTCGTCCGGCGGTCCCTCAGATGCTCCAAGCGCACGGCTTCCGCAAAGTCATCCTTCACCGACTCAAGGACCGAGTCATGAGTTGTGAAACTTGCCACGGCTCCATGTGCGAATTACTAAGTCCTGCACGACTTCAACGCACATATCAAATCAACATAACAAACTAACTTAAACCCTTTGCAACACACATCAAAACCTAATCATGGCAAGAGATTGCCCTAACAATCTCCCCCTTTTTGATATGTGGCAATCCGTTTAAGTTAGGTAAAAACATTTGATAAAAATTTCTAAGGTAAGAAAGCAATAAAACATAAACATGATATAGCAACATGCAACTCCCCTTTAATCCATGAAACTCCCCATACATATTTCTCCCCCTATCATAATTAACTTAAACATAATATTTTCTCCCCCTTTGACACCATCAAAAAGATTAATACTAAGTTATAAACCCATGGCATCAAGTCTAATAGAAGGAAAATACCAAAAATTAGTTTAATAACTGAAATCAGCCTTGACTGTTTGGAATATTAGGCCACCAGTCGACTGGTTTAGACTATCAGTCGACTGGCACACTGTTTTCAGAAATTCTGATTTTTCGGGGCGAAATTCTAAAATGCATTAAAAATTCCAGAAAATTCAAAAAATCATGAAATTTGGGGAACATATTTCAGGTAAGATTCTTTATCAGTGAAAAATAGGTCTTCATGAAAAATCATTATATTTTCACATTTTTGCCAAAAATCCAAAAGGTTTAAAAACCACTAGGTTTTTGATCATGTGAGTATCAAGTTTAACACCTAGTTTTTGTTCCAATTGTTTCAAAATATGAATACATAGATTTTAGATTAAGAAATTGTTTTGAAAACATATGAAATATCCAACCATGATCTTTGGGCGATATGTCTATGAATTAAACATAAGCTTTCCCCATGATTGGTCTATTATTGCTATGTTGATACTTTAAATGACCATCTAAATGTCATAGGCATTAGTGGACATTTGTATCATCCTAACATCTCACTCATGCTAAGTTTTCAATCACGGTAGCCTATATAGTGAGTGTGAGATGTATCCTAGGGGGTATTTGTATATACTTAACCATTATATTCATACAATTCTATCAAGGTTAAGTATCAACCTAACAATCCTCATGATCATTAAGGCATATATCAATTAATTCTACATTATGATCATGAAACACATGTATTCATTGAATTGTTATCATGCATTAGGTATTATATCATGATTATAAACAAAGTATCACCTAAAGCATGATCTACACTTATTTCTCATGATTATGTGCCAAATATCAAAATCATAAATCATGATTGCAAACATACATAGAAATTACATTAATCATCATGATTTAAGCATTATTAACTATTTATAGGCACGTTATCATCACCTAACACTATTTTTTGGTTATGTTGTCCCGCCATCCTAAGTCAACCAAAAATATGATATAGGTCAAGTCCATATGGTTGACTATACTAGGGTTTTTCTAACCCTT
The DNA here is from genome assembly GCA_025175895.1 of Wurfbainia villosa. Lineage (NCBI taxonomy): Eukaryota > Viridiplantae > Streptophyta > Magnoliopsida > Zingiberales > Zingiberaceae > Wurfbainia > Wurfbainia villosa. The sequence continues at coordinate 65,445,959 of CM046001.1, forward strand.
AAGGATGAATTTTTGAACCCAAAATAAGTTCTTGTCTATGGGGTTCACTAGATACTCTTTAAGAATCAATTTCCTAGCTATTACTTTCTTCTTATCTTGTCCCCTAGCAATTAGGCATTTGTAGGCCTTTTCATTTTTCTTTTCTTTATAACCTAGGCCCTTTTTGTTGAAGCTAGCTCTTTGGCTCCCTATGATCATGTTCAAGGTGTTGGAGCCTATAGTGAATTTTTCTAGGGCTTTTGTCAAGTAATCTACCTTTTCCCTTAGAGCCCTATTTTCATCCATGCATGCATCACTAACATTAAATGGCATATATTTATGTGAGCATGCATCATCATGGCAAGAAGAAATATTTTCATTTTCATTTAAGCATGCTTTTTCTAGTTTATTTTCTAAGTCCTTAATTTGATCTAGCATGCTTTTGTTCTTCTTCTTAGCTCTAAATAAATCCCTAGTTAAGCTAGAAACCATGGAAACTATTTTCTTAGGAGTTAGATTCGTTACCATAGTTTCCATGTGTTGGGTTTCCGGCACCGCGGCGTGTGTGTGTTCGATCACGTTTCGTAAACATGAGCACAGCGGAAGAAATAAAAATAATAAATCTATATTTATTACAACACACACAACACACACATGCATAGTACAACAAGTGTAGACATAACCGTAAATTTAAATTTGCAATAAAAGGAAATTTAACTACGTTATACCTTTCGTATGACGTGTAGCGGGAACGGCATCAACCGGAATGATCCTCGCTAGAATCGTCTCTATCCGTATCCACGCCGAGTATCCTCTGGATGACTTCGCTAAGCCATGAGCTTCATCTTCGTACGGGTTACTAGCCTCGTGTTGAAGACGACGTGATCGAGAGATGATCACGATCCGAATCCAAATTCGGATCCAAAAACGAGTCCTCAAAACTCGCTTCTCCGGAGAGGTATTCGTCAACCGATTGACGAATCCTTCGTCCTCCACCTCAGAGGATTACCGGATATTGAATCCCCGGTAAGTTAGCCTCTGTCGGAGCTCTAACCGTTGTCCAAACGACGCTCCGACGAGAGGAGAAGAAACTGTCCAGAAAACTCGACAGCTTTGGTGGAGGAGATAGGCGCCGGCCAACCAAGGGAAGATAAAGCTCACCTTGATGCCAAAACTAAAGGAGATCACCGGAGGGTCGCCGGAGGAGCCTGACGGGCGCACAAGGGGTCAAGGGCAATGGAGGTTGGCGCCAACTCTTAGAGGGGATGAAGTGGGCGACAACTATTGCTAGGGTTTGGATTAGGGCTTAATTATCCCTTAAGCCCTCTTTTATAGAGAACTAATTCTCTTAATGGTTATTGGATCATAACCATTAGGCCCGTTAACCCGCTCCATTAAGATAAGTTAAAATAAACCAAACCATGATGGTTTATTTTAAGTTAAAACGAACCGAACCAACTTTTGGTTCATTCGTTTAAAATAAACCAAACCCTTTGGTTTATTCTCCTCCATTGGATTAGAACCAAACCATTTTGCTCCATCCATTATGTCTTCATAAGACACGGCCCATCCACGCTTCCATTGCGACTGAAACGATTTCATGCTCGCTTTATGTTTGGTCCAACCAAACTTAGTTTCTCTCGGTCTGAGAATCCCATTCTCAAGCTTGTTTTAAATCCTTCGGATTACGCTCGTTGTGTGTGTGACCAAATAGGTTCTTGGTTTATGTTGGCCGTCTATAATTAACCATTAATTATAGAACGATCATGAGTGGCACCTAGTAGTACATCATGATCCCCAATTAACCGAAAAGATCAACGGTTGATCCAGAACTATTTCTGAAACCCTTTAGCAGCTCGAATGATTCGTGCCTCATTTCCTTCACTCATCTTATACCCACTTGGTTCAGGACATGGTCTATAGTATCAGTCCCCACTAGGCTGACTACGTCACACCTAGCCCAAGTATCATTTCCTCGTCCTACGGATTCTAGTTACTGCACATGTATCGAAGAGTACCTTACTCTAAACATGTAATATTTTGGCTAAAGACTTTAGTAACAATCCGACGAGAGGCCATGGGTATACATTTCCTCGCAAGGAGTGGTGAATCCTTTATAAGCTATTCAAACACCTTCGATCACTTTGACTTATACCCAATCATCCCGGGTCTACATCTCCTTGGAGATGTTTGCTTAAGATGTCAAAGCATAAGTCTCCATGATCAAGATGACCTGAATACCGCAAGTCAAAGGAACATCACACTTAAGCTACAGTAAGAACTTCATTGACATATCTATATATGCAGAGAACCATATGAAGTCTTACGGCTGGTCACTCCAATGAACTAGTTACCATAACTAGCATCCACGATCAACTCTGGACATCACTATGTCTCCAAAGGAGAATCACCGCTTGATACACCAAGGAGTATACTGCGTTAGTCTCGGCTGCACTGGTGTCCAAATCCATCAATTCATCGACTAGGGATAATTCCGATACATCACAATTACACATGTAGAGATACTCACTAGTTGTGATCCAATCACAAATTCTCTCATGCGGTGAATCGTATCGTGGACATTCAGTAAATGAGTTTAAGATATAATCAAATACATGAAACATGTATACTCAAATAGTGAATCTTCATTTATCATATAAATGGTTCTTACATAAGGCGATTGCCTTAGGATATCTCTCATATATTACTAACAGACTCCCACTTGGCCTAATGCTAATCGCTACGGTATCTAATACCATAAGCTCTAACATGACCCTCAAACTTACTTTGAGGTAATGCCTTAGTCAAAGGATCCGCTAAGTTCCTTTCAGTGGGAATTTTCTCGATTTGTATTTCGTTCCTACTGATGATCTCTCTGATAAGATGATAGCGGCGAAGCACATGTTTGGATCATTGATGAGACCACATCAAGTTCAGAGATGAACTTCTTGATCCAAACCGCTTCCTTTGCTGCTTCAAAAGCTGCAATGTATTCTGCCTTAGTGGCAGAATCCGCTATAGCGTCAAGCTTGGAACCTTTCCAACTTATTCCGCCTCCATTCTAGGTGAATACATACCCAAACTGAGACATGGAATCATCCTTGTCTGTCTGGAGCTGGCATCTGTATACCCACGTATCACCATGTCCCCTGCTCTATATATTAGGAACACATCCTTTGTTCTTCTCAAGTACTTAAGGATTGTCTTAACAGCCACCCAATGATCCATTCCTGGATCAGACTGGTATCTGCTCGTGACACTCAGAGCGTACGATACATCGGGCCTCATACATAACATAGCATACATGATAGATCCTATTGCGGATGCATAGGGAATCTTACTCATGCAAATCCTCTCGTCTTCTGTGCGCGGACACATAGACTTTGAAAGGTGTATCCCATGCCTGATGGGTAGAAAACCTTTCTTGGATTCTGACATGCTAAACCTCTTTAGCACTCGGTCTATATATGTATACTGCGAAAGACCAAGCAACCGTTTCGATCTATCTCTATAGATCTTAATCCCGAGGATGTAGGTTGCTTCTCCCAGGTCTTTCATGGAGAATGTCTTGGATAACCAAACCTTAACTGACTGTAAGATTGAAACATCGTTTCCTATAACTAATATGTCATCAACATATAATACTAGGAACACGACTGCACTCCCACTAACCTTCTTGTACACACAAGGTTCGTCTGGATTTTATGAGAAATCAAACCTTTTGATGGTCTCATCAAAACGGATATTCCAGCTCATGGATGCTTGCTTCAATCCATAAATGGACCGTCGCAATTTGCATACCTTGGTTTTATCAACCGATGTGAAACCCTCAGGTTGTATCATATACACGTCCTCGAGCAGGTTTCCATTAAGGAAAGCTGTTTTCACATCCATCTGCCATATCTCATAATCATAATGAGCCGCTATGGCCAGAAGCATCCGAATGGATTTAAGCATAGCTACAGGCGAATAGGTTTCGTCATAATCAACGCCTTATTTTTGACGATATCCTTTCGCCACCAATCTAGCCTTATAGGTAATCACATTACCATCCATGTTGGTTTTCTTCTTGAAAACCCACTTGCACCCTATAGGCTTTATGCCTTCAGGTGGGTCAACCAAGTTCCAAACATGGTTTTCATACATGGAATCCATTTCCGACTTCATAGCACCAAGCCACTTATCCCTTTCTGAACTTGTCAGTACTTCTTCATAACTGGTAGGCTCCTCATCATCAATGAGTAACACGTCGTTCGATTCACTTACGAGAAATCCATATCTCTTGGGAATATTGCGTGTTCTACCAGATCTACGAAGATGTGGTGTTACAATAGGTCCAGCCGATTGCTCATTACTATGAGTTGTCGGTTGTTGTGCTTCACCAGGTATCTCATCAATGTCTATTTGAGTCTCTCAAGCCTCCTCAAGCTCGACGACACTCCCACTGTTTTCTTGCAAGAGAAACTCTTTCTCTAGAAACACAGCATGCCTTGAAACAAACACCTTTTGTTCCACAGGATGATAGAATTGGTAACCCCTTGTTTCCTTAGGGTATCCAATAAATAGACATTTATCAGACTTAGCATCCAATTTGTCTGATACTGTCCACTTCACATAAGCAGGACAACCCCATATCTTCAAGTAAGATACATGAGGTTTCTTACTATTCCATATCTCATATGGAGTAGTTAAGACTACCTTGGTAGGCATTCTGTTTAACAAGTAAACAGCTGTCTGAAGTGCATAGCCCCAAAAGGACTTGGGAAGAGTCGCATGATTCATCATTGACCTGACCATGTCCAACAAGGTCCGGTTACACCTCTCAGATACACCATTATGCTGTGGTGTATATGGCGGAGTCCATTGAGACAATATGCCATTGTCTCTTAGATAATCAAGAAACTCTTGACTTAAGTATTCACCGCCTCGATCTGATTGAAGTATTTTAATACTCTTTTCATGTTGTTTCTCTACTTCATTTCTGAATTCTTTGAACCTTTCAAAGGCTTCAGACTTGTGTTTCATCAAGAACATATACCCAAACCGTGAGTGATCATCGGTGAAGGTAATGAAGTAGCTATAGCCTCCTAAAGCTTGAGTTGACATAGGTCCATATACATCAGTATGTATTAGACCTAGTAACTCTCCCACTCGTTCACCTTTTCCAGTAAAAGGTAACTTAGTCATCTTGCCTTTTAAGCATGATTCGCATGTATCGTATGAATCCAATTCAAACGATTCCAGAATTCCACATCGGTGTAATTGGACATGCGTTTCTTGCTTATATAGCCAAGCGACAATGTCACATATAGAGTCTATTTGATTATCCTTTTGAGCACGCTTGTTGCTCGCCCGATATTGCAAATGTCCTTTGGAATCGTCCAACGTATAAACACCATTGCTTAAAGTTCCAGTCCCATAAAGAACTCCATTCAAAGTTATGTAACAACAATTGTTACTAAAAGTCAAATGGTACCCATTTCTATTTAAACAAGAAATATAAATGATGTTCTTTATCAACGAAGAAACATAAAAGCAATTGTCCAGTTCTAAGACAAGTCCTACAGGGAGTTCCAACAAATACGTTCCGATGGCGAGTGCAGCAACCTTTGCTCCATTCCCAACACGTAAATTTGACTCTCCCTTGACGAGTCTTCTTCTATTCCTTAGCCCATGTATGTCATTACATATATGTGAGCCACACCCAGTATCAAATACCCAAGTGTCTGAGGAAATAGAATGACAATCAATAAAGAAGATTTCTGAAGAAGATGGGGCATCCGATGCCTTATCCTTCTTCACGGACTCAAGATAAATCTTGCACTTTCTTCGCAAATGGCCCTACTTGCCATAATGATGGCAAGTGCCCTTTTGAGCTGGTTCTGCCTTTTTAGCCTTTTTCTTCTTCCCCTTCTGTTGTTCCTTTGACTCCCTCTTAGAACCTTTCTTCGAGGAATCAACTAACAACACCGTCCCCTGCTCATGCTTCTCAGAAGGCTCCACAGTCTTCAGCATGTTGAGCAGTACCACAGATGAACCTTCTTGCATCTCAGAGGTGAAGAGGAGCTTGGAGACTTCGAACCTTTCGAATCTCACTTGCTTATCAAACAACTCATAAAGATGAAGGACTACGATATGAGCATCCATATGCTCATGCTGCTTTCGTAGCTTGGGTTCCATCGCGGCTAACATGATGCAACTTGTCAGTTCAGAATCAGTCACATGTTTCTGATAGACCAACAATTGGTCCGGAGTTGCATCGTCACTAGGATGGGCGGGAAGAGGCGCTTCGAGGACATACGCAAGCTTTTCACCTTGAGAACAATTCTCAAGTCTCTAAGCCAATCCAGGAAATTAGGCCCAGTCATTTTGTTTGAATCCAAAATAGTGCGCAAATTCAAAGACGTCATGATCAATTTATTGACCTAGAAATACAAAATGAGCATATATTAGAAAATGATTTTAAAATGCATCAATATACATTAATAAATCCCATTCATTTTTTGAATTTCAAAAACCCCAAAATCACTTCGGGAGATCGTAGGTCCATCTCCGAATGGGCTGATATCCATCATAGATATGAACAACCTTGGAGAGAGTCCAACAAGCCATTCATAACTACGATGGTAGGTATCAACTATACCGATTGCATATCACGTAGATGCAACTATCACAATGTGCTATCAACTAATTGAATGTTCACACATACATCGGGTTGTTAACACATTAACAAGTATGCATCATATGCATAGCACCCAACTTCACCTCCCTTTACATCGACCTTGGAGAGAGTCCAACAAGCCGATGCTCCAGGTTAAAGCCAACCCATTAATCGAGAATAGTTTTAATATGGTTAGAGCGCATTCAACCAATTAGCCCAGCTTGGAGAGAGTCCAACAACCAAAGCTAACGATTGACCTCTGACTCTTACCATATTAGTATTAAACTATTCCATGGTTTGAACATGTTCGGGTTCGAGCCGGGCTTGGAGAGAGTCCAACAACCCAAACAAGAAACGGAACTCTGGTTCTAACCATATTAATGGAAGGTGTAGGCTTTAATATTGAGTTAGAGTTTTTATGTCTCATCCTCTTTGCATGCAAATAACTATTATCTACATGGCATGACATACATGACATACATCTACATGTCACGACACGCATTGCATAATGATATGCATCTAATACAATTACATGGCATACAATTATGTCATGCACATAATTTCCTTATTTGTCATAATTATTTATGGAAATAAAATATGCTTAGGATTTGATTCTCCAAATCAAATCATAATTAAATTAGGAAATAAATTTCCAAATCTAATCACATATTTTATTTATGGAAATAGTTTATTAAGGAAAATCAATTTAGGAAACCAATTTCCTAAATCATCAAAACTACTTATGGAAATAAAATATTTTAAGATTTGATTTCTCAAATCAAATCATAATTAAATTAGGAAACAAATTTCCAGAATCTAATCAAATATTTTATTTATGGAAAATATCAATTTCCAAAAATACTTCCAACATTCCAAAAGTGGAAGATTTCCATAAATACTTCTAGACTTTCCAAAATTAAAAAATTTCCATAAATACTTCTAAATATCCAAAATTAGAAAATTTCCAGAAATAACATTATGACTATCGCAAAACCATTTTACAATTATGTCGAAACACAACCTGGGCTCTGATACCACTGTTGGGTTTCCGGGACCGCGGCGTGTGTGTGTTTGATCACATTTCGTAAACATGAGCACAGCGGAAGAAATAAAAATAATAAATCTACATTTTTTACAACACACACAACACACGCATGCATAGTACAATAAGTGTAGACATAACCGTAAATTTAAATTTGCAATAAAAGGAAATTTAACTACGTTATACCTTTCGTATGACGTGTAGCGGGAATGACATCAACCGGAACGATCCTCGCTAGAATCGTCTCTATCCGTATCCACACCGAGTATCCTCTGGATGACTTCGCTAAGCCACGAGCTTCGTCTTCATACGGGTTACTAGCCTCGTGTTGAAGACGACGTGATCGAGAGATGATCACGATCCGAATCCAAATTCGGATCCAAAAATGAGTCCTCAAAACTCGCTTCTCCGGAGAGGTATTCGTCAACCGATTGACGAATCCTTCGTCCTCCACCTCAGAGGATTACCGGAGATCGAATCCCTGGTAAGTTAGCCGCTGTCGGAGCTCTAACCGTCGTCCAAACGACGCTCCGACGAGAGGAGAACAAGCTGTCCAGAAAACTGGACAGCTTTAGTGGAGGAGATAGGCGCCGGCCAACCAAGGGAAGATAAAGCTCACCTTGATGCCAAACCTAAAGGAGATCACCGGAGGGTCGCCGGAGGATCACCGGCTGAAGCTTGGACGTCGGCAAGGATCTGGACGGCGGCACAAGGGGCTGGGCGGCAATGGAGGTTGGCGCCAACTCTTAGAGGGGATGAAGTGGGCAGCAACTATTGCTAGGGTTTGGATTAGGGATTAATTATCCCTTAAGCCCTCTTTTATAGAGAACTAATTCTCTTAATGGTTATTGGATCATATCCATTAGGCCCGTTAACCCGCTCCATTAAGATAAGTTAAAATAAACCAAACCATGATGGTTTATTTTAAGTTAAAACGAACCGAACCAACTTTTGGTTCATTCGTTTAAAATAAACCAAACCCTTTGGTTTATTCTCCTCCATTGGATTAGAACCAAACCATTTTGCTCCATCCATTATGTCTTCATAAGACACGGCCCATCCACGCTTCCATTGCGACTGAAACGATTTCATGCTCGCTTTATGTTTGGTCCAACCAAACTTAGTTTCTCTCGGTCTGAGAATCTCATTCTCAAGCTCGTTTTAAATCCTTCCGATTATGCTCGTTGTGCATGTGACCAAATAGGTTCTCGGTTTATGTTGGCCGTCTATAATTAACCATTAATTATAGAACGATCATGAGTGGCACCTAGTAGTACATCATGATCCCCAATTAACCGAAAAGATCAACGGTTGATCCAGAACTATTTCTGAAACCCTTCAGCAACTCGAATGATTCGTGCCCCATTTCCTTCACTCATCTTATTCCCACTTGGTTTAGGACATGGTCTATAGTGTCAGTCCCCACTAGGCTGACTACGTCACACCTAGCCCAAGTATCATTTTCTCGTCCTACGGATTCTAGTTACTGCATATGTATCGAAGAGTACCTTATTCTAAACATGTAATGCTTTGGCCAAAGACTTTAGTAACAATCCAACAAGAGGCCATGGGTATACATCTCCTCGCAAGGAGTGATGAATCCTTTATAGGCTATTCAAACACCTTCGATCACTTTGACTTATACCCAATCATCCCGGGTCCACATCTCCTTGGAGATGTTTGCTTAAGATGTCAAAGCATAAGTCTCCATGATCAAGATGACTTGAATACCGCAAGTCAAAGGAACATCGCACTTAAGCTATAGTAAGAACTTCATTGACATATCCATATATGCAGAGAACCATATGAAGTCTTACGGCTGGTCACTCCAATGAACTAGTTACCATAACTAGCATCCACGATCAACTCTGGACATCACTATGTCTCTAGCTAGTGAGAATCAGCTGCTTGGATACACCAAGGAGTATACCTCGTGCTAGTCTCGACAGAATTGATGGTGTCCAAATCCATCAATTCATCGACTAGGGATAATTCCGATACATCACAATTACACATGTAGAGATACTCACTAGTTGTAATCCAATCACAAATTCTCTCATGCTGTGAATCGTATCGTGGACATTCAGTAAATGAGTTTAAGATCCAATCAAATACATGAAACATGTATACTCAAATAGTGAATCTTCATTTATCATATAAATGGTTCATACATAAGGCAATTGCCTTAGGACATCTCTCATATATTACTAACACCATGTCCTCTTCTTCTTCTTCGGATGAGGAGGATGTAGAGGCTCCCCCTTCACTTAAGCTCTCTCCACTTGAGCTTGATTCTTCATTTTCAATGGAGGAGCAATCCAAGTCGTCGAATGCCATCAATGCTAGGTTGGTGACAAATGCATTTTCTTCCTCAGATGAGGAAGAGGAAGAAGGGTCATCCCATGTCTTGGCCTTGAATGCTTTGGCCTTCCCCTTTTCCTTTGCCTTCTTTTCTTCTTCCTTTTTCTTGTTCCCCTTTTTCTTCTTCTTTTCTTCTTTCTTCTTCCTTTCTTCCTTGCTCTTGTTTAGGAGGGGACAATTGTCCCTTATGTGTCCCTCTCCTTGGCAATTGTAGCAAATGATTTTTCCCCTTGGTCTTCTATTCCTATCATTAGATTTATTAAAATGAAAACCCTTTAAACCACGCCTTACCCTCCTTACCATATACGCTTCTTCCATGCTATCCATGGAGGAGGAGGAGGATGCTTTATCATCATCGAAGGAGGAGGGGATCTCTATCTTCTTCTTCCCCTTGTTTGCCAAGAATGCTACTCCTCTTGAAGGTTGGATTTTTGGTTCTTTTTGTATTCCTTCAAGCCTCGTTTCGTGGAGCTCCATTGTTGAGAAGAACTCCTCCAAGGTGCTCACTTCTAAATTCTTCGAAATATAAAAGGAGTCCACCATGGAGCTCCACTTTGAGGATCGCGGAAAGGCATCTATAGCCTTCATAACCATATCCCGGTTTGATAGCTTCTCACCTACAATTGACAAACCGGTTACAATTTCCTTGAAACGAGAATGTAAGGAAATTACCTTCTCTCCCTTTTTCTAGTTTAATGTTGTTGAGTTGGGAGCGGAGGAGGTCTCTTCTTGCAAGTTTAGCCTCCGAGGTGCCTTCATGAAGCTCAATTAGCTTCTCCCACATCTCCTTGCCACTTAGGTATTCTCCAATTCGGTTGATCTCTTGTTGGGGGAGCACATTGAAAAGATGATGCTTGGCTTTTGAGTTTGCAAGGTGCTCTTCCCTTTGCTTTTTGGTCCACCTAGATTTCTTTATTGGCTTCCCTTCTTCATCCTTAGGCAAAACGAAACTGGATTCCATTGTAATCATAATATCAAAATCCATTTCGAAAAATACCTCCATTCTCTTTTTCCACCAAGAGAATTCACTGTCGAACTTCGGTGGGTGGATGTTGGAGCCGGCCATTTTGAATTTTGCTTGTTGTGGCGGTTAGTCCTTGACAAGTTTTCCTTGGCTCTGATACCACTTGTAAGGGATCGAAACGGCCGACTAGAGGGGGGTGAATAGCCCTCTTATGATGGATGTCGTAATTTGCTCGTCTACAATTAGATTAGCGCAAGCGGAAACAACAATAACAGCAAATTAAACAAATAAAGACAAAGCAAAGGAAAAAAGACAATGCTAACACAATGTCGTAACGTGGTTCATGGCTACGCCGCTAATCCACGATCCCGATTTGTCCGAGGTGAATCACTCCTCCAAAGCCAATCACTATTGGTCTCTACTTTGCACCAAGCTAGGTGGAGGTAACCTTTACAATCAAGATCACTCTTCTTACAATAAGAATGGAGTAAAAGCAAGTAAGAAGAGTTTAAAGCTTGTGGGGCACTTGGAAGATCACTTAGAGCATAAGCATTAGCCCCCCAAAGCTCCACACCCTCTCTATTTATAGAGAGGAGGCTTTTCTTCCCGTTGGTCGCCACCAGTCGACTGCTACCCTTGGCAGTCGACTGCCGCCACTACAACGGTCTCCGAACACGTCGGATCCTGACCATTGTAGTCCAACGGAACACTTGGCAGTCGACTGATGGACCTTATCAGTTGACTGCTGCCTCCGTAGTCGACTGCCTATCGGCTCAAGCGGCGTGGCCAAACCCTTTCGACTACCGATCATTGCGCCTTCAGCGATCGATTGATCTCTTAGCAATCGATCGCCCACATATGGCGGTCGAGCCTCAAACAAAAGCGAGTATACTAGTCGAACCACGTTGCCTCGATCATTCCGACACTTAGCCAAATGGCCAAGTTTCACCTTAGAGCTACTATCCCTTCCCGGGTTACATTCGCTCACTCTCATCTCTCGGAGGCTCTCGCCTTCGAAGTTATCTTCGTCCTCGACCACGTCCCTCGGCAGCATCAGGCACACGACTCTGCAATGCTCCATCGCGTCTCTTGCCTCGAAGTCTACTTCCTCCGGCTTCACTCCAAGCTCCTCGTTCGGCGGTCCCTCGGATGCTCCAAGCGCACGACTTCCGCAAAGCCATCCTTCACCGACTTAAGGACCGAGTCATGAGTTGTGAAACTTGACACGGCTCCATGTGCGAATTACTAAGTCTTGCACGACTTCAACGCACATATCAAATCAACATAACAAACTAACTTAAACCCTTTGCCACACACATCAAAACCTAATCATGGCAAGAGATTGCCCTAACAATTTCCATAGGTTGAAACATGGAAAGTCATGTTTATCATCATCACAATCATGTCTCTTTTGGTTGTTCCTTTTGAAAGAAAAAAGAAAAAAAGCATGTTGTGAAAAAAACAAAAGAAAGAGAAATAAAAGAAATAAAAGTTTCAAATGTTGTATCTTTGCATGATATGTGATTGATGAATAAGAACAAACATTGCCATGGGTTCTAAATTGTCTTGCATTAGTGGAGTAAAGTTTTTTTTGAAGAGATTATTTCTATTTATTTGATTTTGTCACATGGAAGTACTTTTGGGTTAGAGCTTATTGAGGATAGATATTTTTGGAGATGTGTGAGTGTTTAATTTGTGTATTACATTGAAAAGGGTACAAGAAAGTTGAGTGTTGAATGTTTTGAGTGATTTCATGCTTATATTTTATAGTAGTCATCATGTGATTACTCCAATGCTCTCATGTTCTTTTAGTCTTCCTTATTGCTTATCTTTCTTGTTCTTTTGAATTTATCTTGGCTTCATCACTACTTTTGATAACTCCTCTTAATTTATGTGCGCTTATATTCATAGTAGTGGAGAAGTAGAAGATAAGCAAGCATATTGTAGTTCAATATCATAATTTGTTTTGAGTGAGCTCCATTTTCATATTTGTTATGTGTGTATCAGTGGATATATCTACCTTGTGAGGTTCTATCATATTTAATCTATTCAAGGTGATCGAAATTATCTTGCTTATTGACTTGTGTGAGAAGTGGAAATATGAATGCCTTCTCAAAACTTGATGATCCTAAGTAATTATGCTTTATTATTTTCAAAGTATTGCTAGGGGATGATAGGAATATTTTTTGGATTATCTTTTAATTTTCTCTACTTACTCGGGATGCACAAGAATAAGTATGGTGAAATTGATAACTGTCATTTTGTCGTATTATTTTGCTCCTTTGTCTTAATGTTTTTATCCTCTCGAGTGATTAATTGTCGATTATTTACGTTTTTATTAGTTGGATTTAATTTTGGACTTTATTGTAAATTCTCCTAAATTTTGGACTTATATGCAAATTTTATCTCTTGTTTGTAGAAGATCGAGATGAGTCAACGAACTAGATTCAAGTTAGATCAAAAATTACTTAGTCTAGGGTCATAAGGGGCATTTTAATCTGGATTAATCTAAGGCATTCATCAAAATCCGAGGCAATATAATCAAGGGATTAAATCTGAGTAATATGGACTGTCTGATGAAAGCGATTGATTCTAAGTGATTTATCCAGATCTGAAGCGATCCAGTCCATACATTTTGATCTGGACATCTTGGCCGTTCATCCAGACCATTTGATCGTAACCATCCATTTAGATTTGATTAGATCCGTCCATCTTAAATCAGAGCAATTCTAGCCGTCAGATCAGATCCAGAATTTAATTATAAAAGGCATCGTCTTCCTTCTAATCTTGATCTCCTCAGTTTTCTTCTACCGCCATGAACTCCGCCTTATTCCTCACCTCCCCGCCAGTCGCCGGAGAGGAAAGGGGATTCCCTCCTTCTCCGGTGACCGATCCCAGGCCACCTCTAGCCTCTTCCTGCCTCTCTTCCGCCAAGCTCAGCCGCTGCCTTCACCTCCTCTGCAGCCGTCGTTTCTTCACCGATCCAGCACCTTCGCCACTGACTAATCGGAGAAGGGGTTTCCCCTCCAAACGGAGACTTCATCTTCTCCATCAACGAGAGTTTAAGAGAAGGGGTTTCCCCTCCAATAGCTCTGGTCAGGCAACCTCCTATTCAGCCGATCCAGTGCCATCGCAGCCACATCAAAGCTTCGACAACATCATAACAGCTTATATTCAGCCTCTGGCAGCCCATTTCCATCATTCGACAGATTTTATATCCACAACTACCGATTCTCCCCTGTTCGAATTCTGATCAGCCCTTTCCAACCTCCGATCATCACAGCTCCATTAGATCAACTACCCTAATTTTCATTGTGAGGTTAAATCCATGTTGTTATAGGTTGTTATTTGTTTGAGCTGTATTAGCATGATATCTTGTTTCCTTCATAGTTAGACCGTAGTTATTCATGCTCTATTCTGTAGGGGATCGATCGGTGTGTATTGGCGGCTAGAGGGGGATGAATAGCCCTTTTTCGTTGGATGGTGGAATTCACTTGTCTACAAAACTAATTAGCGCAACGAAAACAAAAGAAGACAAGCAAATAAAAAATGCAAAGGTAAAAACAATGCTAACAAGATAATATAACGTGGTTCACGGCTACGCCGTTAATCCACGATCCCCGATTCGTCCTCGGTGAATCACTCCGCAACCAATCCACTATTGGTCTCTCCTTTGCACCAAGCTAGGTGGAGGTAACTCTTACAACTCAAGAACACTCTTTCTTTTACAATTGATGTGAAAGAAACTAGAAGAAGGAGTTTATCACTTGTAGAGCACTTGAATGATGATTTGGAATATAAGCATTATCTATTCAAAAGTCCACACCCTCTCTTTTTATAGAGAGGGTTGATTTCTTCCCGTTGGCCGCCATGAGTCGACTGCTGCCCTTGGCAGTCGACTACCGCCACTACAATGGCCTCCGAATATGTCAGAACCCGACCATTGTAGTCCAACGGAACCTTTGGCAGTCGACTGATGTATCCATCAGTCGACTGTTGCCTCCGTAGTCGACTGCCTAGTCGGCTACGAGAGGTTCTGTGTCCGCGACATCCTCTGGTAGTCGACTGCCATTCCATGGCAGTCGACTGCTGGGCATAAACTCATCTGTCGGATACCAGTCGAACCGTGTTCGACTCAGAGAAGTCGACTGTCATTTCATGGCAGTCGATTGGTGCCGTGTGAAACTCAAACTTAACATTCGTTTGAGCTTCCGGCGGTCGGGAAAACCTCAACCCTTGCGGTCGAGCCTCCGACACTCAGCCATTCGGCCAAGTTCACCTAATGAGCTACTTACAATTCACTCATTCTCTCATCTCACTCGTCCTCAAGCTCACGTTCGCCGCCACGCCCCTCGCAAGATCAAAGACGACTCTACAATGCTCCTTAGCGTCTCTTGCCTCCGAAGTCTGCTTCCTTGGCTTCGCTTCAAGTCATCTTGTCCGGCGGTCCCTCGGCAACATCAGGTGCACGACTCTGCAATGCTTCTTCTCTTACTCAAGCACGAGGTTGTGAGTGGTGAACCCGCCAAGGCTCCATGTGTGAATTACTAAGTCTTGCAAGACTCCAACGCACATATCAAATCACAATAACAACCTAACTTAAACCCTTTGCAATACACATTAAAACCATATCACGACAAGAGATTGCTCTAACAATCTCCCCCTTTTTGATGTGTGGCAATCCATTTAGGTTAGGTAAAAATATTTGATAAAATATTAAGGAAAGAAAGCATGTGAATAACATGATTAGCAACTGTCCCCCTTAATACATGAAACTCCCCCTAAATATATTCCCCCTTACTTTAACATATAGTTTTCTCCCCCTTTGACACCATCAAAAAGATTAAACAAAGTTTATATATCATGCCATCAAGTCTAGAGAGAAACAAAAACTAAAACCAATCAAAAATCAGATAAAATCAGGTTACTGTGCTCGTTCACAGTCCATCAGTCGACTGCTATCAGTATGGCAGTCGACTGGCACAATGAATTCCGAATTTCTGATTTTCTAGACGAATTTCAGAAATACACTATAAATTCCAGAAAATTCAAAAAATAGTGAAATTTGGGGAACACATTTCTTGTAAGTATATCTATCTATGAAAAATAAAATTTCATGAAAAATCATTATATTATCAGATATTTGCAAAAAATCCAAAAGCTTTAAAAACAACTAGTGTTTTGATCAAGTTTGTATCCATTTTAACACTTAGTTTTGCTTTGGATTGTTTCAATACATGAACACACAGATTTTAAAGTAAGAAGTTATTTTGAAAACATGTGAAATATCCAACCATGATCTTTGGGCAATATGGCTATTAATTAAACATAAGTCTTCCCCATGATTGGTCTATTATTGCTATTTTGATACTTTAAATGACCATCTAAATGTCATAGGCATTAGTGGACACTTGTATCATCCTAACATCTCACTCATGCTAAGTTTTCAATCAAGGTAGCCTATGGTGAGTGTGAGATGCATCCTAAAGGTATTTGTATATACTTAATCATTATTTTCATGCAATTCTATCAAGGTTAAGTATCATCCTAACAATCCACATGATCATAAATATACATATGCATTGATTTCGTATTATGACCATGAAACAAATGTATTCATCAAATTGTGATCATGCATTAGGTATTACATCATGATAATAAGGAAAATATCACCTAAAGCATGATTTATCTATTTATAGGTGCATTATCATCACCAAACACTATTTCAAAAATATTGTCCCGCCATCCTAAGTCAACCAACATATGATATAGGTAAATTGCATATGGTTGACTACCCTAGGGTTTTCCTAACCCTTTAGGATGGATTTAGGAACCCAAAATAAGTTCTTTCCTATGGAGTTCACTAAATACTTCTTAGGGATCCATTTTCTAGCTATTACCTTCTTTTTGTCTTGACCCCTAGCAATTAGACATTTATAGGCCTTTTCATTTTTATTTTCTTTATATCCTAGGCCTTTCTTGTTGAAGCTTGCTCTTTTGCTCCCAATTATCATTTTCAATGTATTTGAGCCAATTGTGAATTTTTCTAGGGCTTTGGTCAAGTGATCTACCTTTTCCCTTAAAGCCCTATTATCTTCCATACATGCATCACTTACATCTAATGACACATAAAGATCATGTGAGCATGCATCATCATGACTAGAAGAAATATTTTCATTAATATTTAAGCATGTTTTTTCTAGTTTATTTTCTAAGTCCTTAATTTGATCTAGCATGCTCTTATTTTTCTTTTTGACCCTAAATAAATCCCTAGTTAAGCTAGAAACCATGGAAACTATTTTCTTGGGAGTTAGATTTGTTACCATAGCTTCCATGTCTTCTTCTTCTTCGGATGAGGAGGATGGTGAAGAAGCTCCCCCTTCACTCGAGCTTACTTCTTCATTTTTGGAGGAGGAGCAATCTAGGTCGTCAAAGGCCATTAGGGCAAGGTTGGAGTAGACATGTTCTTCCTCTTCGGATGATGATGATGATGAAGAGGGATCATCCCATGTCCTTGCATTGAGTGCTTTTGTCTTCCCATTCTCTTTGACCTTCTTCTCTTCTTCTTTCTTCTTGCTCCCCTTCTTCTTTCTTTTTCCTTTCCTCTTTACTCTTGTTTAAGAGGGGACAATTATCCCTTATATGTCCCTCTCCTTGGCAATTGTAACAAATAACCTTTCCCCTTGGTCTTCTCCTCCTATCATTAAATTTATTAAATTTGAAATCTTTTAATGCATGTCTTACCCTCCTTACCATATAGGCTTCTTCCATGCTATCAATGGAGGAGGAAGAGGATGCTTCGTCGGAGGAGGAGGGAGTCTCCATCTTCTTCTTCCCCTTTTTGGCCAAAAGTGCCACTCCTCTTGAAGGTTGAATTCTTGGCTCTTCTATTATTCCTTCAAGTCTTGTTTCATGGAGCTCCATGGTTGAAAAGAACTCCTCCAAGGTGCTCACTTCTAAATTCTTTGACATGTAGAAGGAGTCCACCATTGAACTCCATTTCGATGACGGGGAAAAGCGTCGATTGCTTTCATAAGCATATCCCGGTTCGAAAGTTTTTCTCATACACTTATTAGCCCAATTAAAATTTCTTTAAACCTAGAATGTAATGATGTTACCTTTTCTCCCTTTTCTAATTTGATGTTGCTTAATTGGGAGCGGAAGAGGTCTCTCCTTGCAAGCTTGGCTTCTGAAGTGCCTTCATGAAGTTCAACCAATCTCTCCCACATCTCCTTGGCACTTGAGCACTCCCCAATCCGGTTGATCTCTTGTTGGGGGAGCAGATTGAAGAGATGGTGTTTGGCTTTTGAGTTTGCAAGGTGCTCTTCCCTTTGCTTTTTCGTCCACCTTGACTTCTCTATTGGTTCACCCTCTTCGTCCCTAGGCATCTCAAAACTGTTTTCCATTATAAACATAATATCAAAATCGGTTTCAAAGAATACCTTCATTCTCTTTTTCCACCAAGAGAATTTGCCTTCAAATTTTGGTGGGTGAATGTTGGAGCCGACCATCTTTTGATGAAGTGCTTGATGCGATGGTTAGTCCTTGACAAGCGACTTGCCTCTGATACCACTTGTAGGAGATCGATCGGTGTGTATTGGCCGGCTAGAGGGGGGTGAATAGCCCTCTTTCATTGGATGGTGGAATTCGCTTGTCTACAAAACTAATTAGCGCAACGGAAACAAAACAAGACAAGCAAATAAACAATGCAAAGGTAAAAACAATGCTAACAAGATAATATAATGTGGTTCACGGCAATGCCGCTAATCCATGGTCCCCGATTCGTCCTCGGTGAATCACTCCGCAACCAATCCACTATTGGTCTCTCCTTTGCACCAAGCTAGGTGGAGGTAACCATTACAACTCAAGAACACTCCTTCTTTTACAATTGATGTGAAAGAAACTAGAAGAAGGAGTTTATCACTTGTAGAGCACTTGGATGATGATTTGGAATATAAGTATTAGCCTCCAAAAGCCCACACCCTCTCTTTTTATAGAGAGGGATGATTTCTTCCCGTTGGCCGGCACCAGTCGACTGTTGCCCTTGGTAGTCGACTACCGCCACTACAACGGCCTCCGAACACGTCAGAATCCGATCGTTGTAGTCCAACGGAACCTTTGGCAGTCGACTGATGTATCCATCAGTCGACTGCTGCCTCCGTAGTCGACTGCCCAGTCGGCTACGAGAGGTTCTGTGCCCGCGACATCCTCTGGCAGTCGACTGCCATTCCATGGCAGTCGACTGCTGGGCATAAACCCATCAGTCGGATACCAGTCGAACCGCGTTCGACTCAGAGCAGTCGACTGCCATTTCATGGCAGTCGACTGGTGTCGTGTGAAACTCAAACTTAACATTCGTTTGAGCTTTCGGCGGTCGGGTAAACCTCAACCCTTGCGGTCGAGCCTCCGACACTCAACCATTCAGCCAAGTTCACCTAATGAGCTACTTACAATTCACTCATTCTCTCATCTCACTCGAAGTCCCTCGCCGAAGCTCTCTTCGTTCGCGACCACGTCCCTCGGCACCATCAAGCGCATGACTCTGCAATGCTTTTTCGCGTCTCTTTCCTCTGAAGTCTGCTTCCTTGGCTTCGCTTCAAGTCATCTCATCCGGCGGTCCCTCGGCAGCATCAGGAGTATGACTCTGCAATGCTCCTTCTCCGACTCAAGCATGAGGTTGTGAGTGGTGAACCCGCCAAGGCTCCTTGTGTGAATTACTAAGTTCTGCAAGACTCCAACGCACATCAAATCACAATAACAACCTAACTTAAACCCTTTGCCACACACATCAAAACCATATAACGTCAAGAGATTGCCCTAACATATTCTTGATTGTTATTGATTTGAATTCGATGGTTTGAATCCTCATGATCTGTTGACTTGATCTGTTGATTGGTTTGCATTACCGTGATTTAGTCTTGTTGTTTCGATTCCCATAGTTTATGCATTGTTGTAACTTAGCTTAAATAGATCAGTTAATGTTTTGCAATGAAATTTAGTTATTACTTATCTTCCTTAAATTGCATTAGCTTTGTTTGGTTTAATATCCTAAATCCAAGTTTGTTGAATTGTCTTACATGTTTAGGATAGGTCATTAGATTTTATCAATAGAATGTTTTTGTTTTTATTTTATTTCAATTGTTATTTCATATCCTGAAAACCCCCCTAAACCTTTGATCATTAATAAATTAATCCAAAGTTTATTATCCTTCTGTTACATTCATTGGGAGACGATCTAAGTCATTTCTATATTGCATTAGTATAGTTAGGTGGTTCGGTAATTTGTTTTGATACGGTGGTGCGACACATTGTGCTTATCAATTCTTAGCAATGGAGAAGTCCCGGAAGCGCGATCTCTTAGCAGAGTAGTCCTATTAGCATAACCAAGTCAATGGAAGCAGTTGAAGGTTAGGGCCAAGGGTGAGGAGTCGTGGACTCGAACCAAGGGCTTGAGGCTGATGGAAGTTGCTTGAAGGATTAGGTCTAGGCTAAGATTATTCAATGGCATGATAGAGCCAATGGATGCACTTGAAGGCTAACGCGATAGGTGAAGGAGTTGTGGAGGACTCTGATGGACCCTGAGGGTGTGAGGCTGATAGAGGTGGCTAGAAGGCTTAGGTCTAGGGCTAGGGTGAGTATCAAGTATGAGGGGATTATATTTGGGTTAAACCTCAGTTTTGAGATTTACCAGTCGACTAGTGGTATTTAATAGTTTATTGCTCGAGTGCATGACACTCGAGAGGCTTAGTAGACTCGGACAGTCGATTGGGGTTATGACCCAGTCGACTAGTTGAGTAGTCAACTGAGGTTCGACTGTCGATCTTTGGGTATGGCTATCGACTGGTGGCTTGCACTAGTCAATTGTCCTCTGATAGTCAACTGGCCATATGTGAATAGTCAATAGAAGGTTTCATAGTTGATTGAGCAATTGACTAATGGCTTGGCAGTCGACTGACAGTAATGGCAGTCGACTGTCGAAGTGTTGGATGAAAGCCAATGTGGATTTGTCCGTTGTGAGACAATGAAAAGGTGGGTAGTCAACTACGACTTTTGACAGTTGACTGTCAGATGGAAAATTAGCCCGATGCAGGTTATAAAAGGAGGTTGCAATGGAGGGTTGAAGTTGTCGGTTCTTGGAGTTCTTGGAGGGGAAACACTATTGCTTTCAAAACCTTCAAAACATCTCAAAGCAACAAATATATCAAGCAAGCAAAAGAAATCTTTGTGTAAAACATTTCTCATTTGTAGTTTGTTTTTACTTGTATTTGGTTATTTGTTTTTTATAAACTCTTGTAATAGGTTTCTCTACCTCTGAATTATTTCCAAGAAGGAGAAGTTCATAGTGGTGGTGTCGATCACTAGAGCTTGACTGTGGAGTTGGAACTAGGGTTCCGAACCGTATAAAATACTTATTTAGTGGTTATGTTTTTGTCTTGTATTTTTTTTGTGTTATCTTTGTATATTCCGCTGTGCACTAATGATTGTAGATAAGCACGACGACGAGTGAAATCGAGAGAAATCGAGGATCGTGATTAACCCCCCTCCCCCCCCTCTAGCGCACCAAATGGTCCCCAACAAGCGGACCCGACCCTTGCTTGTCAACAAACCCTCAAGTTGGTTTAGGAGGTCGGAGATTGGGGTTCACCGGTAGGTACTTCCACCTCTCTCTCGGATATGATCTAGATATGTCTTGCCTTGTCATCACTAGAGTTTTCTCTTGGTCCAACCCAAATAAAGAGAAGCTCTAAATCTTGCCTAGTGACACACGATCGGATAGAATAGATGAATTGCATAAAAACCAATCATGATCGAAAATGTTTGAAAAACAAAAGAGAATCAATGTATTAAATCACCAAAACAATATACCATGTTACTCCCTAATCCTAGAGTTTAGCAGACCATAGATGATAAAAAAGAAAGAATTAACCCGACATCTTGTGTCTTGAGCGTCTTCTCCTCGGTGGCTCCCCAAGATGGATCACTATCACCAACCCTCAGATCCTTAGTCATCAACCTCTCCTAGGATTTGATGATGGTTATTGGAGGTTTGTGGTCCTTTTTATATACTTTAGAAGTGGATTAGGTTATTATTTTGGAGAAGAAATCTCGGATTTATTGTGGTTTATTCGGGATAAAGTTGCACGCCACAACTGTGTTGAATGGCATGACCTAGCCATGCTAGAACTTTTCATAATCATTGGCTGAAAAATGGCTTGACATGACCTTGTCAATTGGCACGATCTGGCTGTGTCAGGCACTGGAATGAATGGTTCAGCTCCGTTTGCTCCTCGATTGGTCGCAAATCCATTTAGCTTTTCTCCATGAAGATTTTATACCTCTTTTGTCTTAATTTATGACCTTCTAAGAAGAAAAACATGAAAACCATAGTTATATAAACTAAAAAGAGCAAATGAATGTAAATGCTATGCTTTATGCATGATATGTGAACAAAAACTAAAAATTCATGCTAAATAAATACTAAAAAGTGTGTATGATTCACACATATCATGAGGTTGATGGAAGTGACTTGAAGACATAGGTCTAGGCTAAGGGTACCCGATGGCATGACGAAGCCAAAGGAAGTACTTGAAGGCTAGCACAAGGGTGAAGAGTCGTGGACTCAAACCAAAAGCATGAGGCTGATGGAAGTGGCTTGAAGGCTTAGGCCTAGACTAAGGGTAAGTGTCAAGTATGAAAGGATCATACATGATGTGTTAAACCTTAAATTTAAGGTGTACCGATTGACTAATTGAGTGCTCGACACTCGAGAGCTCAGAAAACTCAGGCAGTCGACTGGGATTATGAATCAGTCGACTAGTCGAGTGCTAGACACTCGGTGCTCGAGCATTGTGGTGCTCGACTGATAGCTGAGTGAGAAAGTAGTGCTCGAGAGCACTGTGACTCAGTAGCAACTTGGTAGTCAACTGCTATAGTAAGCAAATGACTGGCTGAAGTGTCGGGGGTCGAAACGGCCGGCTAGAGGGGGGGTGAATAGTCTTCGATCATTGGATGTCGTAATTCGCTCGTTCTCGTTGCGTTGCTTGTCTACGATTGTCGTTAGAGCAGCGGAAACAATAAAACAAGAATAATACTAACAACAATACAAGCACACCAAATACGCAAGCATATACGAGGTTCGGAACCTTAGGGTTCCCACTCCACGGGGCGAGCTCAACGAGCTCTAGAGATGCACACGGCAATACTCAAACTCCTTCTCGACTAAACGTCGGAGGTGGAGAAACCTCTCACAAGCAATTACAACAGTAATATATAAATACAAACAAGAATACAAATACAATACAAAAGAAACACTTTTCACCGATTGCTTTTGATCACTTGTTTATTGCTTGCTTTGATTGGCTCTTGAAGGACTGGAATGCAGCAGCAATTCCCCTCCAATAGCACCACAAAAACCTTTACGAAATCCTCCAACTCGGGCTCCATTTATAACCTGAATCAAGCTGTTTTCACGCACATCAGTCGACTGATCGTGACCATCAGTCGACTGGTCCCGTAGCCGTTGTCTCACAACGGCCAGATCCACGTTGGTTAAGTTCCAACGGATCACACATCAGTCGACTGATGGCACCCATCAGTCGACTGATCATCCATCGATTAGTCTTTGGCGAGCGCTCGACTCCATTCTCGCGTGCCGCGGTGTCATCGATCATTGCCATCCCTCGTGTCGATCGATTCTCCCAACGATCGCCCTCTCCTCGGCGATCGTGATCGCGAACTTGGTTCAGTCGATCGAACGGTCGAACCCATACGACCTAGAGCGGATCGACACCTATGCGATCGTGATGTCGGCTAAAACCTCAAACACAAAGTTGTTTGAGTGTCCGACACTCAGTCTTAGGCACTTGGCCAAGTCCACCTTATCCCTCATGGAGTTCCCCACCGAAGCTCTCTTCCCTCGGCCAACGTCCCTCGGATGTGCCAAGCGCACGGCTTCGCAACGCCATCCTTCGTGTCTCATGCCCTAGAAGTATGCTTCCCTTTGGGCTCACTCTATTCGCTCCCCATCCGGCGGTCCCTCGGATGCACCAAGCGCACGGCTTCACAATGTCATCCTTCACCGACTCAAGGACCCGAGCCTAGTGAACTTGCCAAGTTCTCAAGACTTCCCAAATGCACCAAGCGCACGGCTTCGCAATGCATTTCTCACCAAGCACCAAGCGCACGGCTTCGCAATGCTTTGGACTTTCCCATGCCAAGGCTTCCCCCTTGGACTTCCACACCAAGCTCAATGCTTGGATTTTCCATGCCAACCCCATGTTGGACTTTCCCATGACAATCCCATGTCATGAGTTTTGTCTATCATCAAAATACTATCAAGGTACTGCTCGAGTCAAACTCGAGTCAACCTGGGCCGATTGCACCAACAATCTCCCCCTTTTTGATGATTGACAAAACTACAATCTCAAGTCTACCAATTCTCCCATATTGGCAATTCTCATATCCCAAATGAGAATTCCAAACCTAATTGGTAACTTGGTAACATCTCCCCCTTTTTGACATTACATCAAAAAGGTCCTCCCCAAGGGTATGAATGTCTCATATCCCAATGAGATCTTACAATCTCTCACTTGGAGGAACACATGCCCACAATCTTTCTAGTGATCCCATATCACTTAAAGAGAGGCAACCCAATTTTCCTTCCATGAGAAAATACACATCCATCTTCCCATGATGGATACCTCCCCCTAGAGGCTTGCTCCCCCTTGACCATTGCACCAACAATGTCCTTGGAGAGTACCTAAGCCAATAGGAACATTAAACCAAATAAAATTAAGGCAAAGTTCAACAATGAACTCTCATCCACCTTAAAATTGATACTCACTGTCAACCCAACTCCTAATGCATATCTAATGGATTTTCTCCCTCTCTAATGCTCTCCCAAGCATATCCTAGGGTTAGGAGTGGTTAGGGAACCAAAACACAGCTGAACATGGACCTAACCAATGATCATTGCGTCGAAACGTCGATCGATACACTCATCGATCCGTACCGCCTCCTGGCGGTCAATGATCGATAATTCGATTTAGTTTTTGAATTTCAGAAATGACTTTCCAAAATTCATAAGTAAATATAAATAAGTAGATAAATTTAGAAATTTGGTATGTATACTACTTATCACAAATATTATGGGTGAAAAATATTAGAAATTTTTTTTACCCATTAAACTAGGAGATTGATACAAAGTTCAAAATTTAAGAAAAGCTTCAATAAAGAGCCCTCTTTGTATCATCTCATTCAATGGTGATAGCTATGAAAAGATAGACTTCACCAAGGTTTTTCAAAATGTTTTCAAAATGTTTTTCAAACCTTTATTTTCTTTTTCCTAAACATCTCACCAATATATAGATGTGTAAAACACATACAAGTCAAATTTTTGTGAGATATGGGTTTTGTTTTGTTTATGTTCTCATGCATATTTCTAGGCAACATTAATTTGATTCCCTTCAAATTGTGCCATAGTCCTTAATTTCATTTTAATCCATGCATGATGATGATTATGGCATAAATATGATTTAGATAAAAACATATGCCAATATCATGATGTCATGGCATGTGAATGAGAACTAGGCATTCATGACATCTAAACATAAATCTAAACATGATCATGACATGGTAAGGCAAACAAATCATGGCAAGTAAAATATACTAAGGTATAAAATACCTAAGTGTGAAAATCAATTTGCCATTTTTTAGGGATTAAATATATTTTGCCTTAATGCCATTATTTCCTTAGTGTGCCAAAAATCCAAAATGGCACACCAATACCTCTAAGACCTAATTGTGTCAATTTAAATCATTTTAAAACTTCTCAAACCATATTGGCACATCCTAATGTGTCAACTCATCATGGCTAGGTTAACTACCCATCCACTTAGGGTTGACACACCCCAACCCATTTAGCGTGAATCAATCACGCTCTTAGGAACCCAATATCTATTGGAGCTCCTTGGGTTAACAAGGTATTCCCTAGGGATAACTTCCCTAGATACCTTCCTAATGACCCTTTTAGGCTTTGAAGCCTTAGTCAAATGGGTCTTACTTGGGTCAACTCTAGAGGTGACTCCTCCATTGACCTTCTTAGTGGCTACATTTGATTTCTTTGAGGTGTTAGCCACTAAACACATACCATGGCTAGACTTAGGGATGACTTCCCTATTAGCCTTGGTTTTCCTAGACCTAGATGTGGTTCCATAATTAAATGGAACATTATGGTAGGATATAGGTTTGTGACCCAAACCCTTCTTGCCCTTAGACATTTCTTGTTTTCTAGGTCTTGACTTTTGTACGTTAGACCCCTTAACCGAATTTGATATTATTGCTAGGGTTTTCTCCAATTTTTCTAGCCTTGACCTCAAGGCTTGGTTTTCTAACTCTAATTTTCCCAATTTTGAATTTTCATTTATCTTTTGGGAAATGTTTTTCTTTTTAGGCATATGCCTAGATTTCTTGGGATTAACACCCATGTTTTCTTCAATTCTCCTAATTGACTCCCTAGGTAAAATAGATCTAGTGTTTTGAGTCCTAGGTTTGTCCTTAGAGAAACTAACATGCTTAGCACCTAAGCAATAAACTTATTGTTTCTCCTAGCATGCTTTTCATTAATAATGGCAAGAGAACTAAAATAATTTTTGGCATGGTTTTTGACTTTAGGAATTGAAGGTGCATTAACTAAATGTACCTTAGGGTTAGCTTTTGGAGCTCCCCCTACATGATATACACCTTCTAGCCCTTTCTTCCTCCCCCTAGGGCATTGACTTCGGTAGTGCCCCTTTTGATTGCATTTAAAGCACACAATGTGCTCTTTGCTTCTAGTTTTGGGAACACCGGCATCCTTTGACTTTAGGTTGACTTTTGGTGTCGATGCCTTTTCCTTAGCCACTTTTGGGCATTTACTCTTGTAATGCCCTTTCTCCCTACACTCAAAACAAATAATATAATCTTTACGATTAATTATAATACATGAATCACCTAGGGAGTTGGTGGAAGCCTCTTAGTCATTTCTTCCGGAGGTAGATGCTTCATTTTGGCTTGGCTCCGGAGTGGAAATCCTTTCCTCCCCCTCAATGCTAGAGGTGGAAGTCTCCACCAAATCATCAACATCTTCAAATGTGGATGAGCTTTCTTCCACGGCATCTTCCTCTACTTGTGCCGATTGGGAACTTTCTTGAAATTTCATTATCTTCTCCCATAATTCCTTTGCATCCCTATAGTCACCCAAAGTAGACCAATTATGATTAGGTAACAAATCACCATGCAATTTAATTACCTCAAGATTTGTCTTGAAGTCCTTTATTTGGTCTTGGGTCCATCTTGACTTCTCAATTTGCCTATTTCTTTCATCCTTAGGAAATTTGAAACCGTTTTCTAAGATTAGCATAAAATCAAAATCGGTTTCTAGATATACCTCCATTTTTCTTTTCCACCATAGAAAATCTCCTTCGAATTTTGGTGGTTGAAGGTTGTAGCCGGCCATCTTGTAGTGCTCTCGCGGCGGTTAGTCCTCGAAGAGTGACCTTGGCTCTGATACCACTTGTTGGGGGTCGAAATGGCCGGCTAGAGGGGGGGGTGAATAGCCCTCGATCGTTGGATGTCGTAATTCGCTCATTCTCATTGCGTTGCTTGTCTACGATTGTCGTTAGCGCAGTGGAAACAATAAAACAAGAATAATACTAACAACAATACAAGCACACCAAATACGCAAGCATATACGTGGTTCGGAACCTTAGGGTTCCTACTCCAAGGGGCGAGCTCAATGAGCTCTAGAGATGCACACGGCAATACTCAAACTCCTTCTCGACTACACGTCGGAGGTGGAGAAACCTCTCACAAGCAATTACAACAGTAATATACAAATACAAACAAAAATACAAATACAATACAAAAGAAACACTTTTCACCGATTGCTTTTGATCACTTGTTTGTTGCTTGCTTTGATTGGCTCTTGAAGGACTAGAATGTAGCAGCAATTCCCCTCCAATTGCTCCACAAAAACCTTTGCGAAATCCTCCAACTCGAGCTCCATTTATAACCCGCATCAAACTATTTTCGCGCACATCAGTCGACTGATCATGACCATCAGTCGACTGGTCCCGTAGCCGTTGTCTCACAACGACCAGATCCACGTTGGTTAAGTTTCAACGGATCACACATCAGTCGACTGATGACACCCATCAGTCGACTGATCATCCATCAGTCGAGTGTTGGCAAGCTCGACTCCATTCTCGCTGCCGTGCAGTGTCATCGATCGCCATCCCTTGGCTGATCGATTCTCCCAACAATGACTACCCTCCTCGGCAATGATCGATCCCGACTTGGTTCAGTCGAACACTGGTCGAACCCATACGACCTAGAGCAGTCGACTGGCACCTATGCCAGTCGACTGATGTCGGCTAAAACCTCAAACACAAAGTTGTTTGAGCGTCTGACACTCAGTCTTAGCCACTTGGCCAAGTCCACCTTATCCCTCATGGAGTTCCCCACCGAATCTCTCTTCCCTCGGCCTACGTCCCTCGGATGCGCCAAGCGCACGGCTTCACAATGTCATCCTTCGCGTCTCATGCCCTAGAAGTATGCTTCCCTTTGGGCTCACTCCATTCGTGGTCCCTCGGATGCACCAAGCGCACGGCTTCGTAATGCCATCCTTCACCTACTCAAGGACCCGAGCCTAGTGAACTTGCCAAGTTCTCAAGACTTCCCAAATGCACCAAGCGCATAGCTTCGCAATGCATTTCTCACCAAGCACCAAGCACACGGCTTCGCAATGCTTTGGATTTCCCATGCCAAGCACCAAGCGCACGGCTTCGCAATGCTTTGGACTTTTCCATGCCAAGGTTCCCCCCTTGGACTTCCACACCAAGCTCCATGCTTGGATTTTCCATGCCAACCCCATGTTGGACTTTCCCATGACAATCCCATGTCATAAGTTTTGTCTATCATCAAAATACTATCAAGATACTGCTCGAGTCAAACTCGAGTCAACCTGGGCCGATTGCACCAACATGAAGGAGTCGGGCGATTAAGAAATTGTGCTTGGACTGTGAGTGCTCGAGATGGGAAATGAGGTGCTCGGGCAAGTTTCGACAAAGTAGTCAACTCCCATGGATGGGAAGTCGACTGACTTCAACGGATAAGAGCACAAAATATTTCTGATTGCTAGCTCATGGAAGTCAACTAATGGCTATTTGCAGTAGATGGCTAGGTCAGAGTAGTCGACTGATTGGCTATAATCCGATGTGGATTAGTCTATTATGAGACAACAGTATAGTGATCAATTGACTGGGGGGTAAGGCAAGTAGACTGATCTGTAGAAAATCAGTTCGACATAGGTTATAAAAGGAGGACTTTTGTGGATATTTTGCTAGCCGATTCTTGAAATATTTTAAAGGGAAGTGTTGC
The DNA here is from genome assembly GCA_025175895.1 of Wurfbainia villosa. Taxonomy (NCBI): domain Eukaryota; kingdom Viridiplantae; phylum Streptophyta; class Magnoliopsida; order Zingiberales; family Zingiberaceae; genus Wurfbainia; species Wurfbainia villosa. The sequence goes on from CM046001.1 coordinate 65,475,383, forward strand.
TACATTCTAGGTCTTCAAAAGTTCTCCAACGAAACCAAATCAACAAGCAATCAAAATCATTCTTGTAAAAGTGTTTTCTTTATATTTGTATTTGGTTGTGTATTATTGCATTGTAAGCTCCATTGTAATAGGTTTCTCCACATCCGATGTGATTCTGAGAAGGAGAAAGAGTTAGTGGTGGTGCATCACTAGAGCGCAGTCTTGGAGTAGGAACTAGGGTTCGAAACCACGTAAAATCTTTATGTAGTGCTTGTGTATTGCATTTTTGTATGTTTGTTTTGTTTCCACTACACTAACCATCTTGTAGACAAGCACACAATCAAAAGAATGAATCGATGAGAGCAAATGAGTTCGAAAATGCTATTCATCCCTCCTCTAGAAAACATCAAGGTCCTAACACTTAATAGAGTAGGTAAATGAGTCAAAGTACAATCCCACCACATAGAGTCTCAGTGTTGTCATGGGTCATAAGGACTACTAGTGTACAACCACAATCAAGGACTTATCCACTTGATAAATGATAACCACTTGGAAAGTGCGAGTGAGGGTAGTTCGATGAACACATCACATGAGCACCCATCTGTATGCTTGAACATCTTTATGTCCTTACCATTGAAACATGGTGCACTGCATCTGACGTAGGTGGTGCGTTGGGGTGACGCTAAAAGCCTTCCATGCGTGAGGCTAGAATAGAGGGGGCAAAGAGAATCGAAGGAGAAGGATAATTCGCCAACAAAAGAGGGACACCTCTTAGTTTAAACTAAAAAATATTATTAATAAAAAACTGAATATTTTACAAGAGCCTAAACATTTGTTTAAATAGGCTTAGAGAAAGAAATTTTTCTTAAAAATAAAATAAACTAACTTTAACAAAAATTTCTTAATAACAAAGAAAGAAAAAATAAAAAAATAAAGAAATAAACAAACTTTAATAAAAAAGTCAAAACTCTATCTAGATCGAAAAATAAACAAACTTTAATATAAAAAGTCAAAACCCTATCTAGATCGAATAATAAAAAAAATAAACAAACTTTAATAGAAAAAGTCAAAACCCTATCTAGATCGAAAAATAAATAAACTTTAATAGAAAAAGTAAAAATTTATTTTAGTGCATCTAGATCGCATTTACTATTAGATGCCTCTACATCACCGTGTCAAGCCATGGAATAATCCACGCTCATGGTGGTGACCATGGTGTTGGAATGTATACTGAAAGCCTAACTCTTTTTGTATGAACATTTTATTTTGGAATAAAAATAACATGATCATTGTTTGCACTTTATATATTTATTATATGTGTGTGCATATTGTCTAATATTTTACATTGTAGATAACATGGTGCTTGGTGTGGCACAGAGGATCATATTATCAGTCCCTTGTAAAATATAAGTAGAGGCTCACAACCAAGATGGTTTTGGAAAAACCATTGGCATGGTTGTAGTGTAGCTTGGTATTGTTTTGTCTTGAACATGGAGTTACACTAGTACACTTAGGTGTATTGAGCAGGACCGACATAAAGGTGATTCAATTATTTGCTGACTACATAATTGAATCGGACCTCGGATATTATGTTGTACATGCTCTTAATCCCGATATAATAATGGGCACATGTACTTAGTATTTATTTCTTTGATTTACCAGAGGGTGAGATTTAGATGGATTAAATCAATATGCCCGGTAAGTTGGGAAATAATATTATTTACCTGGTGTGTCGTTGATTATAGGAGGAAACTGTGTCCTATATACTAGGTTGATGATGTCCCCTTGAGGAGCTCATAAGGTTCATCATGTAAACCCAGCTGGTTGACTTAGTCAACATGATGATAAGGTTGAGTGGTACTACTCGAGGAATTAGATGTTAATTAATTGATGGTCAGTAAATCAATTAATTGACGGACATACGATATCTTAAACACGGGGAGATGGATATACAAATAATATATGGAGCCCATATTAATTTATGGGGGTTGGTGAGGTAGTTCAATGATGATCCTCTAGTGGAATGGAACATCATTGATGGAACAAGTTTGTGTGATTCCGATCCATCGGGTGGCCAAGATTCAACTCCTCCTTATGGTCCCTATCGTAGCCTAATATAATCCTAAAGAAGTCTAGATCTGACGGTGGAGATTAAATCCCTAGATCGGATGGTTGGGATGAAACCCTAGAACCAACGGTTGGGATTAAATCCCTACATACAACGGTTAGGATGAAACCCTAAAATCGACGGTTGGGATGAAATCCTAGATCCGACAGTTGGGATGAAACCCTAGATCCGACGGTTGGGATAAAACCCTAGATCCGACGGTGGAGATTAAATCCTTAGATCCGACGGTGGAGATTAAAGGAGGCTTAGGCCCAACTCTATAAATAGATGGCTAAGGCTTGGGCGGCAAGATAGAGATTGGAAATTTGGGTTTGGCTCATCTCAAAGTGGGCGGCAACAAACCCTAGAGGAGCTAGGGTTTTGGGCGGCTAGAAGTGGGCGGCAAGCTTGTTCTCCCTAGGGTTTTGGCTGGCGCCCCTCATCCTATTCTCATCCATTGCCGGTGTTCATCTCTTCCTCCTCCTTTTCTCATTGGCGGCCGGCGGTTCTCCAACTCCTTGGTGGCCGGCACTTCTCCAACCTCTAGGTGGCCGGCGGCAACACTTCAACAAGTTGGCCGGCGCTCATCCACTCGTTCCTTGGCCGGCGGTTGCATCAAAATCCCTTGCTTGGTGGTCGGTTCTAGAAAGGAAAGGTTTTGTTGGTTCTTCTCTTTGTTCGTAGCAGACAAGGAAGGGAAGAACGCGATCTAGAAGGCTTCTACTCGTGGATGATCTTCGCCCACATGTCGTCCACAAGGAGGATAGGACATACGGTAGAAGATCGTGAGGTATAAAAGTTTTACAACTTTATATTCTGATCTAAGCATGTTCTTTTATGTGTTGATTATACAAGTGTGCATTAGTATATATTTTGTATAATCATGGACCCCGAAGACAAACACAAAAACCGGCGATTCGTCCGTCGTCTCTTCCGCGGCTAACCAACTAGAAGAGTTGTGTTGCTTGAACAATTAGTTTGTTCAAGCGATCACATAAGTTGTTAGCACGACGACGAATTGGTTGTGCTAAGGAAACTCATCCCATCCGGATTAATTCTTTCATTAGTGAAAATTTTAATCCGAGGACATGGGAGCCAATGAGTCTCCGAAGCAACTCCCTACAAGTGGTATCAGAGCCACGGTTTCCGGTTTTGTGTGTTTTGGATTCGGTTACTTTCATGCACATATCATATATTGAGTATGCCGGATAATAGTAGGATGTGTGTAGGCTAACTTTTTGGTTGCAGGCATAAGATCCGACTATTATGGCTATTTGGTTGTATGTGATTGTTTTGTGTGTGATTGTATGTATATTATTTGAATCCTCGGGGTTGACGAGGCTAGATTAGTATTTAATTTTTGTAATTAAATATGACATTGTTTAACCGCTCATTTTAGTTTACTTTCGATCTAGATTATTTGTACACTCCTTCATGGAGTATAGGATCGATGGTTGTAAATTAAAATGATATATCTCGGCTCGGATCTCTTTGGTGACTTGCGCACGGGAAAAGGTGGAGCGGATGAGGTGGCGACACGACGGGATGCGTATTGGAGAACAATGCCATAATAGTTGGAAAAATTCTATTTTTTTTCATATTTATTGCTAATTTGTTTTTATATGCATGTTGTGTATGCATTAAAATTCCTCAATTTCAATTTACTAAGTGGGAGAGGAATATTTTAATTAATTCTCATGGCCTCCATTACAATTTGACGTGTGATGCAATAAACTTGTGTGTTGGCTCTGAGTGCCTTCCTCCCTGCGGACGGGTTTGTTTGCGGATCCCTAGGTCAAATAATGGTTATAGGAAATTATCTAGGAGCATGTGTACTTCCACAGCGATAAAGCACATAATCCGAAATAATTCCCTTAGTATCGTGTAATGGTGCACACTTAGATGCAAATAAGAGTATCCTCCCCATCGGAGTCACTGCTTTTATTTGTAGGGCTAAAGAGGAACCAACTATTAATTTTATTTGTCAAAAAGTAAGGTTGACAAGATAATAAAATTAATGGGTAAAACCTCCTCTTACAAATGTAGAATTCGTATACGTCCACACAACGTGGCATGCGATATTCTCGGTATTTTGAGGTGTTGGTTGATTTCGAAATTTTATTGTTTTGAGGAATCAATAATATTTGAAATCTAATATTTTTATCATTGTGATTTTTAGGATTTTCAAATGGCTTTCAACCCACTTGTTGTGATTTTAAAAGAAAATAAGCTTACTGGACCAAACTATATTGATTGGAAAAGAAATCTGGATATTGTCTTAACTGCGAAAGAGTACAAATTTGTACTCTTCGAGGTCTGTCCTCCTAAGCCCTCCGATGACTCTGATGAAAAGGAGAAAGAACGTTATAAGAAATGGGTCAAGGCAGATGAGATGGCGCGGTGTTACATTTTGGCATCTATGTCAAATGTGCTGCAACATCAGCATCAGACCATAGCCACAGCTTATGACATGATGTTCAATCTCAAGGAACTTTTCGGACATCAGAGTAGGGCGGCTAGACAGGAGGCAATGAGAAACTTGATGACGACCACCATGATCGAGGGAACACCCGTTAGGGATCATGTTCTCATGATAATGGCTCATCTTAATGAGATGGAAGTCCTCTGAGCTGAGATCGATGGGGAAACCCAGGTCGATATCATTCTTCAGTCTCTGCCTAGGAGTTTTGAGCAGTTCCGCCTCAATTACAACATGAACAAGAGGTTGTATTCGTTGGCGGAGCTTCTGATAGAACTCCAGGCGGCAGAGGGGCTTTTTCGTCAAAGTGCTTAAGCCATGGTCGCTCAGAAGGTTTCTTCCTCTAAACCGAAAGGTAAGAAGAAGAAGAAGCAAGGTGGAGCGAAGAAAGTGGCAGTGGGACCTTAGGCAGGAGTGAAGAAGCCGAAAGGCAAGTGCTTCACTTGCAAGCAGACTAGACATTGGAAGGCGGACTGTCCTCGCCGAAAGAACAAAGGTATATCTTCTTGTTTAGTTGTTGAAACATGTTTAGCGGTGTTATCTACCAGTGCCTGGTGTATAGATACAGGAGCCATTGATCATGTCTACAATACTTTGCAGGGGTTCCAAGAAACCCGACGACTAGCTGAGGGAGAAATTACCGTCTTCATGGGCAATGCTTCAAAGGTGGCGGCAATTGCAGTGGGAGACGTTTATTTATCTTTTGATAGGAATAAAGTTTTGGTTTTGAGAAATTGTCTTTATGTACCTACTTTTAGAAAGAATTTAATTTCAGTTTCTAAATTGTTTATGGATGGATATTCTGTTTCTTTTAATGACAAAGTGGTTATAAAAAGGAATAGGGAGATTATCTGTTCTGGTACATTGGTTGGCAATTTATATATTCTTGAACCGAAAACTCCCACGATGCATATAGAAGTCAATAACTTATCTTCTAAGTCTAATAAGATAAAAGAACCTTCGCAAATAAACCAGACATATCTTTGGCATCTAAGGCTTGGTCATATTAACCTAAGCAGAATTCAAAGGTTGATAGCTGATGGACCTTTGGGTTCATTAGTGGTGGAGGATCTCCCAACCTGCGAATCTTGCTTGGAAGGTAAAATGACCAAGAGGTCTTTCAAGGCCAAGGGGTATAGAGCCAAAGATGTGTTAGAATTGGTTCATTCTGATTTGTGCGGTCCTATGTCTATCCAGGCAAGAGGTGGTTTTGAATATTTCGTCTCATTTATAGACGATTATTCAAGATATGAATACATTTACTTGATGCGCCGCAAGTCTGAATGCTTTGACAGGTTCAAAGAATTCAAGGCTGATGTGGAGAACCGTCAAGGTAAAAGTATCAAGACATTACAATCTGATCGTGGTGGTGTGTACCTCTTGGGAGAGTTTAGGAATTACTTATCAGAGGCTGGGATTCAATCCCAATTGTCTGCACCTGGCACACCCCAGCAGAATGGTGTAGCGGAGCGAAGGAATAGGACTCTTATGGAGATAGTCAGATCGATGATGAATTATTCTGAGTTACCTGTTTCGTTCTGGGGGTATGCACTGGATACGGCAATGTATACTCTGAACTTGGTTCCATTTAAATCAGTACCTTCTACCCCTGTAGAATTGTGGACTGGGCGAAAGTCTAGTCTAAGACATATTCGGATATGGGAAAGTCCAGCACATGTGCTGAAGGCTGATGCTGGTAAGTTGGAACCTCGTACAGAAGTGTGCATGTTTGTTGGCTACCCTAAGGGAATGAAAGGTGGTTTGTTTTATAATCCTAGAGATTAGAGGGTGATCGTTAGCACGAACGCCAGATTTCTAGAGGAGGATTATGTAATGAACCACAAGCCCAAGAGTAGGATTGTTCTTGAGGAGTTGATAGGGGAAGTCCCGACTTCAGTACCACCGGTACAAGAGGAGATACCACAAGTCACTGCACCGCGTGTCACAGAGCATACACAAGAGGCACCTCGTCGTAGTGGGAGGGTTGTTAGACAACCCGAGAGATTCATGTTTTTGGGAGAGTCTTCGGACTTAGTCCCTGTTGAACATGAACCTGATCCCTAGACATATGACGAGGCACTCCAAGATAGAGATGCGGTATCTTGGCAAAGAGCAATGAATTTAGAGATAGAATCTATGGATTCTAATCAAGTCTGGGAGCTAGTAGAACCACCCGATGGTGTAAAAGCCATTGGATGCAAGTGGATCTACAAGAAAAAGAGAGGAGTAGACGGGAAGGTTGAGACCTTCAAAACTAGGCTTGTTGCGAAAGGGTATACTCAGAAAGAGGGCATCGATTATGAGGAGACCTTTTCGCCAGTAGCTATGCTTAAGTCTATCCGGATTCTCTTATCTATAGCTGCTCATATGGATTATGAGATTTGGAAGATGGATGTCAAGACAGCTTTCCTTAACGGAAGTCTTGAGGAGAACATCTATATGCGACAACCAGAGGGATTCATTGCTAAAGGCAAAGAGCATCTTGTATGTAAGCTTAATCGGTCCATTTATGGATTGAAGCAAGATTCTAGATCTTGGAACATCCGCTTTGATGAGGTAATCCAGTCATATGGATTTATTCAAAATCCGGATGAGCCTTGTGTATACAAGAGATGTGCCGGAAACGTAGTGGTGTTTCTTGTACTATACGTAGATGACATTTTGTTAGTTGGCAACAATATCAAAGTGTTATCAGACGTAAATGTATGGTTGTCCAAACAGTTTGACATGAAGGACTTGGGAGAAGTGGGACACATCCTTGGGATCAAAGTTATAAGGGATCGCAAGAAAAGGATGTTGTGCTTATCTTAAGCTTCATACATTGACACTATCCTTGCTCGTTTTAGCATGCAGAACTCCAAGAAAGGTTTTCTACCTTTTAGGCATGGAGTTCCTTTATCTAAAGAGATGTGTCCCAAAACATCAAAGGAGATAGAGGACATGAAGGCGGTTCCTTATGCTTCGGTAGTAGGAAGACTTATATATGCTATGCTATGTACGAGACCGGATATCTGCTTTGCCGTGGGCATGGTTAGCAGATATCAGAGTAATCCTAGACAGGGACATTGGACTGCGGTAAAGCATATATTGAAGTACCTGAGAAGGACTAGGGATTATATGCTAGTTTACCGGGCAGATCAATTAGTCCCTGTGGGTTACACGGATTCGGATTTCCAATCAGATAGGGACAAGAGTAAGTCTACCTCAGGGTTTGTGTTTACTTTTGGAGGTGGAGCCATAGTATGGAGGAGTGTCAAGCAGAAATGCGTGGCGGACTCTACCATGGAAGCTGAGTATGTGGCAGCCTCTGAGGCAGCCAAGGAAGCTGTATGGCTCAGGAACTTCTTGATGGACTTGGATGTGATTCCTGGTTTGCCCAGAACTATCACAATTTATTGTGATAACAGTGGTGCAGTTGCAAACTCGAAGGAACCACGAGCCCATAAGGCGAGTAAACACATAGAGCGCAAGTACCACCTTATACGAGAGAAGTTGTGCCGCCAAGATTGCATTAGAGGATAACCCTGGCGGATCCATTCACTAAGGCCCTTCCAATAAAGTGTTTGATAGGCATGTGGAGGACATGGGGATCTGATGTATTGCAGTTTGTTGATGATATAGTCTTTTAGTATAAGTGGGAGATTGTTGGAATGTATACTGAAAGCCTAGCTCTTTTTGTATGAACATTTTATTTTGGAATAAGAATCACATGATCATTGTTTGCACTTTATATATTTATTATATGTGTGTGCATATTGTCTAATATTTTACATTGTAGATAACATGGTGCTTGGTGTGGCACAGAAGATCATGTTATCAGTCCCTTGTAAAATATAAGTAGAGGCTCACAACCAAGATGGTTTTGGACAAACCATTGGCATGGTTGTAGTGTAGCTTGGTATTGTTTTGTCTTGAACATGGAGTTACACTAGTACACTTAGGTGTATTGAGCAGGACCGACATAGAGGTGATTCAATTAATTGCTGACTACATAATTGAATCGGACCTCGGATATTATGTTGTACATGCTCTTAATCCCGATATAATAACGGGCACATGTACTTAGTATTTATTTCTTTGATTTACCAGAGGGTGAGATTTAGATGGATTAAATCAATATGCCCGGTAAGTTGGGAAATAATATTATTTACATGGTGTGCCGTTGATTATAGGAGGAAACCGTGTCCTATATACTAGGTTGATGATGTCCCCTTGAGGAGCTCATAAGGTTCATCATGTAAACCCAGCTGGTTGACTTAGTCAACATGATGATAAGGTTGAGTGGTACTACTCGAGGAATTAGATGTTAATTAATTGATGGTCAGTAAATCAATTAATTGACGGACATACGATATCTTAAACACAGAGAGATGAATGTACAAATAATATATGGAGCCCATATTAATTTATGGGGGTTGGTGAGGTAGTTCAATGATGATCCTCTAGTGGAATGGAACATTATTGATGGATCAAGTTTGTGTGGTTCCGATCCATCAGGTGGCCAAGATCCAACTCCTCCTTATGGTCCCTATCGTAGCCTAATATAATCCTAAAGAAGTCTAGATCCGACGGTGGAGATTAAATCCCTAGATCCGATGGTTGGGATGAAACCCTAGAACCAACAGTTGGGATTAAATCCCTAAATCCGACGGTTAAGATGAAACCCTAAAATCGACGGTTGGGATGAAATCCTAGATCCGACGGTTGGGATGAAACCCTAGATCCGACGGTTGGGATAAAACCCTAGATCCGACGGTGGAGATTAAATCCCTAGATCCGACGGTGGAGATTAAAGGAGGCTTAGGCCCAACTCTATATATAGATGGCTAAGGCTTGGGCGGCAAGATAGAGATTGGAAATTAGGGTTTGGCTCATCTCAAAGTGGGCGGCAACAAACCCTAGAGGAGCTAGGGTTTTGGGCGGCTAGAAGTGGGCGGCAAGCTTGTTCTCCCTAGGGTTTTGGTCGGCGCCCCTCATCCTATTCTCATCCATTGCCGGTGTTCATCTCTTCCTCCTCCTTTGCTCATTGGTGGCCGGCGGTTCTCCAACTCCTTGGTGGCCGACACTTCTCCAACCTGCAAGAACACTTCAACAAGTTGGCCGGCGCTCATCCACTCGTTCCTTGGCCGACGGTTGCATCAAACTCCCTTGCTTGGTGGCCGGTTCTAGAAAGGAAAGGTTTTGTTGGTTCTTCTCTTTGTTCGTAGTGGACAAGGAAGGGAAGAACGCGATCTAGAAGGCTTCTACTCGTGGAGGATCTTTGCCCACACGTCGTCCACAAGGAGGATAGGACATATGTTAGAAGATCGTGAGGTATAAAAGTTTTACAACTTTATATTCTGATCTAAGCATGTTCTTTTATGTGTTGATTATACAAGTGTGCATTAGTATATATTTTGTATAATCATGGACCCCGAAGACAAACACAAAAACCGGCGATCCGTCCGTCGTCTCTTCCGCGGCTAACCAACTAGAAGAGTTGTGTCGCTTGAACAACTAGTTTGTTCAAGCGATACTCAAGTTGTTAGCACGATGATGAATTGGTTGTGCTAAGGAAACTCATCCCATCCGGATTAATTCTTTCATTAGTGAAAATTTTAATCCGGGGACATGGGAGCCAATGAGTCTCCGAAGCAACTCCCTACACATGGGTAGGTCGTGGTAGCCTCTAAGAACTCCTTTACACCTCATTCTGATGCAAAATGAAGGATATCTGTGTCAGGGGACCATGGAGGTGTTGAAATCTTTATTTTAAGGCTCAATTTCTCCTTGTCATAATTTAGAGGAAGGCAGGATTTCATCTTATGAAAAAGTTGATCAAGATATTGGATGCGCCTGCACCAACTACCCGGGGTTGAAAAGAACTCGACCTCAAGTTCGAACCAGTGCCATCTTCTTCTTTGGAATAAGAAATTATGCTTTCTCTTTCGTCCACTAGCTACATCACTGATCACTTTGCTTTAAAATCCAAAATGTTGCTCGGGAGAAGTAGTAGGATATCTTGTGCGATCATCTCCAAATACCTGGACATAGAAAGGAAATGAGAGCCAGAAGATACCAAAATAAGAGTGAGATCTGTTAGTTATATATGAGAGGTTTCCTAAGGCAATTGCCTTATGTTTAAACCATTTATATGATAAATGAATATTCACTATTTGAGTATATATATTTTCATGTATTTGATTAGATCTTAAGCTCATTTACTGAATGTCCATGATACGATTCACAGCATGAGAGAATTTGTGATTAGATCGCAACTAGTGAGTATCTCTACATGTGTAATTGTGATGTATTAGAATTATTCTTAGTCGATGAATTGATGGATTTGGACACCATCAATTCTGTTGAGACAAGCACAATGTATACTATTTGCTGTATCCAAGCAGCTGATTCTCACTGGATGGAGACATTATGATGTCCGGAGTTAATCATGGATGCTAGTTATGGTAACTAGTTCATTGGAGTGACCAGCTGTAAGACTTCATATGGTTCTCTGCATATATGGATTTGTCAATGAAGTTCTTACTACATCTTAAGTGCGATGTTCCTTTGATTTGTGGTATTCAAGTCATCTTGGTCATGGAGACTTATGCTTTGACATCTTAAGCAAGCATTTCCAAGGAGATGTGGACCCGAGATGATTGGGTATAAGTAGAAATGCTTGAAAGGTGTTTGAATAGCCTATAAAAGATTCACCACTCCTTGCGAGGAGATGTATACCCATGGTCTCTCGTCGGATTGTTACTAAAGTCTTTGGCCAAAGAATTACATGTTTAGAGTAAGGTACTCTTAGATACATGTGCAATAACTAGAATCCGTAGGACGAGGAAATGATACTTGGGCTAGATGTGATGTAGTCGACCTAGTGGGGACTGACACTATAGACCATGTCCTGAACCAATTGGGTATAAGATGTGTGAAGGGAACGGGGCACGATTCATTGTAGCTGCTGAAGGGTTTCAGAAATGGTTTTGGATCAACCGTTGATTTTTCGATTAATTGGGGATCATGATGTACTACTAGGTGCAAATCAAGATCGTTCTATAATTAATGGTTAATTATATACGACCAACATAAACCGAGAACCTATTTGGTCACACGCACAACGAGCGTAACCCGAAGGATTAAAACGAGCTTGAGAATGAGATTCTCAAATCAAGAGAAACAAGGTTTGGTTGGACCAAATAAGGAGCGAGCATGAAATCGTTTCAGTGGCAACAGAAGCATGGATGGGTCGAGTCTTATGAAGACATGATCAATAAACCAAATTGGTTTGGTTCTAATTCAATGGTGGAAAATAAACCAAAGTGGTTTGGTTTGTTTTAAATGAATGGACCAAAGTTTGTTCGGTTCGTTTTAACTTAAAATATACCAACTCGGTTCGGTTTATTTTAACTTAAGTTATTGGAGCGGGTTAATGGGTTTTCGTTAGGAAGCAATAACTCTAAGGAGAAGGTTTCTTAATGGTTAAGAAACATGTGCTCTATAAAAGCGTAGCTAGAGGTTTGGAGAGCCCTAAGTTTATTTTTGGAAACTTCTCTTCCTCTCCTCTCCCTCTCTTCTCCTTGCCGCCGCCCAAGAGGTTCCACGCCCAACTCTTGAGCCACCGCCCCCTTGTGCTGCCGGCGACCAGCTTCTGCCGGCCACCCCTTCGGCGATCCACCTTGGTTCCGGTGACCAAGGATTAGCCGGCCACCTCCTAGGCCGTCGCCAAGTCCTCTACTAAGCTGTCCAGTTTTTGGACAACTTGTTTTCTTCTTGTCGGAGCATCATTTGGATGGCATTTGGAGCTCCAATAGCGACTTCCTTGCCGGGGATTGGATCTCTGGTAATCCTCATAGGTGGAGGACCAAGGATTCATCAATCGATTGACGAATACCTCTCCGGAGAAGCAAGTTTTTGGGGACTTGTTTTGCATCCGAATTTTGATTCGGATTGTGATCTCCTCTCGATCACATCGTCTTTGACATGAGGCTAGTGACTCCTACGAAGACGAGGCTTATAGCTTGGTGAAGCTATCCCGACGGTACTCGGCGTGGATACATATAGAGGTAATTCTAGCGAGAGTTGCTCCGGTTGATGTCATTCCCGTTGCACATGATACGTCTGGTATAACTAGCGTAATGTCCTTTTATTGCAAAATTTGAAACTGTGATTAAGTCTACACATGTTGTATCTTGCATGCGTGTGATGTGTGTGTTGTAATAAATTATATTTATTTCTTTTAATTCTTCCGCTGTACACATGTTTACGAAACATGTTCGAACACACATTCGCCGTGGTGCCGGGGAAATCCAACAATGGTATCAGAGCCCAGGTTGTGTTTCGACAAAATTGTAAAATTGTTTTGCGATAGTTATAATTGTATTTATGGAAATTTTCTACTTTTAAAAAGTTTAGAAGTATTTATGGAAATTTACTATTTTTGGAATGTTTGAAAGTATTTATGGAAATCTTCTACTTTTGGAAAGTTTGGAAGTATTTATGGAAATTAACACTTTCCATAAATAAAATATGTGATTAGATTTGGAAATTTATTTTCTAATTTAATCATGATTTGAATTGAGGAATCAAATCTAAAATATATTTTATTTTCATAAATAGTTTTGACAATTTAGGAAATTTGTTTCCTAAATTAAATTTGACTTTCCTTAATTGAGACCTTCCATAAATAAAATATGTGATTAGATTTAGAAATTTGTTTCCTAATTTAATCATGATTTGATTTGGGAAATCAAATCTCAAATATATTTTATTTCCATAAATAGTTATGACATATAAGGAAATTTTTGTAAATGTCATAATTGTATGTCATGTATTTGCATTAGATGCATATCATTATGTCATGCATATCGTGACAAGTAGATGTATGCCATGTATGTCATGTCATGTAGATAATAGTTATTTGCATGTAAAGAGGATGAGACATTAAAACTCTTACATAATATCAAAGTCTACACCTTCCATTAATATGGTTAGAACTAGAGTTCTGTTTCTTATTTTGGTTGTTGTACTCTCTCTAAGTCCGACTCGAACCTGAACATGTTCAAACCATAGAATAATTTAATACTAATATGGTAAGAGTCAGAGGTCAATCGTTAGCTTTGGTTGTTGGACTCTCTCCAACCGAGCTAATTGGTTGAATGCGCTCTAATCATATTAAAACTATTTCTCGATTAATGGGTTGACTTTAACTTGGAGCATCGGCTTGTTGGACTCTCTCCAAGATCGATGTGAAGGGAGGTGAAGTTGGGTGCTATGCATATGATGCATACTTGTTAATGAGTTAACAACCCGATATATGTGTGAACATTTATTAGTTGATAGCACATTGTGATAGTTGCATATATGTGATATGCAATCAGTATACTTGATACCTACCATTATAGCTATGAATGGCTTATTAGACTCTATCTAAGGTTGTTCATATCTATATTGGATATTAGCCCATTCGGAGATGGACCTACGATCTCCCGAAGTGATTTTGGGGTTTTAAAATTCGAAAAATGAATGGAATTTTTAAATGTATGTTGATGCATTTTTTCCATCTTTCTCATATATGCTCGATTTTGTATTTCTAGGTTAATCGATTGATCATGACGTCTTTGAATTTGCGCACTATTTTGGATTCGAACAAATTGATTGGGCCTAACTTCTTGGACTGACTTAAAAACTTGAGAATTATTCTCAAGGCAGAAAAGCACGCATATGTCCTCGAAGAGCCTCTTCCCAACTGTCTTAAGGATGATGCAACTCCTGACCAATTGTTGGCCTATCAGAAATATGTGGCTGATTTTGAACTGGCAAGTTGTATCATGCTAGCTGCAATGGTACCTGAGCTATAAAAGCAGCATGAGCATATGGATACTAATACCATAGTCTTCCATCTTCATGAGTTGTTTGATGAGAAAGTGAGATCCGAAAGGTTTGAAGTCTTCATGCTCCTCTTAACCTCTAAGATGCAAGAAGGTTCATCTGTAGTGCAGTTTGTGCTAAAGATGAATCGGTACATCGAGCGGCTGGCTACCCTCGGGTTTGTGATGGATCAAGAATTAAGTATTGACTTAATTCTACATTGTTTGCATGAGTTTCTCACAATTTGTGATGAACTACCGGATGAACAACTTGAATCCACTATTCCTGAGTTCCTCAATATGCTGAAGATTGCAGAGCCTTCTATGAAGCATGAGGAGAAGGCGGTTCTGTTAGTTGATTCCTCAATGAAAGGTTCTAAGAGGAAGTCAAAGGAACAGACAAAAGGGAAGAAGAAAAAGGCTAAGAAGGTAGAACCAGCACAAAAGGGCACCTATCATCATTGTGGTAAGGAGGGCACCTGCCATCATTGTGGTAAGGAGGGCCACTAGTGAAGAAACTGCAAGATTCATCTTGAGTCCTTGATGAACAATAAGGTATATGATGCCCCATCCTCTTCAGGTATCTTCGTTATTGATTATCATTCTATTTCCTTAGACACTTGTGTATTGGATACTGGTGTAGCTCACATATATGCAATCACATACAAGGGCTAAGGAATAGAAGAAGGCTCGTCAAAGGGGAGTCAAATTTACAAGTTGGCAATGGAGCAAAGGTTGCTGCGGTCGCCATCAGAACATATTTGCTGAAGCTCCCTAGTGGACTAGTCTTAGAACTGGACAATTGTTATTATGTTCCTTCTCTAATAAAGAACATTGTTTCTATTTCCTGCTCAAATAGAAATGGTTACCATTTGACGTTTAGTAACAATTGTTGTTATATAACTTTGAATGGCGTACTTTATGGGACTGGAATTTTGAGCAATGGTATTTATACGTTGAACGTATCCAGTGACATTTTCAATATCAAAACAAGCAACAAGCATGCTCGAAAGGATAATCAATTAGACTCCTACATGTGGCATTATCGTCTTGGCCATGCAAGCAAGAAACACATGTCCGAATTACACCGATGTGGAATTATGGAATCATTTGAATCTAATTTATTCGATACATGCGAATCATGCTTTAAAGGTAAGATGACCAAGTTACCTTTTACAGGAAAAGGTGAACTAGTGGGAGAGTTGCTTGGTCTAATACATACTGATGTATGTGGACTTATGTCAACTCAAGATCTACGAGGCTATAGCTACTTCATTACCTTCAGCGATGATCACTCATGGTTTGGGTATGTGTTCTTGATGAAACACAAGTTTGAAGCCTTTGAAAGGTTCAAAGAATTCAGAAATGAAGTAGAGAAACAACTTGGCAAGGGTATTAAAATACTTCGATCGGATCGAGGTGGTGAATACTTGAGTTAAGAATTTCTAGATTATCTAAGGGACAATGGTATATTGTCTCAATAGACTCCGTTGTATACACTACAGTATAATGGTGTATCTAAGAGGCAAAACCGGATCTTGTTCGACATGGTCAAGTTGATGATGAATCATGCGAATCTTCCCAAGTCCTTTTGGGGCTATGCACTTCAGACAGCTGTTTACTTGCTAAACAGAATGCCAACAAAGGTAGTCTCTGTAGTGATGTATACTGAAAAGTCTATCTTTTCTATGAACATCTTTATTTTTGAAATAAGAATCACATGTTCATTGTTTGCATATTTTTATGGTTATGCAATATTATCTAATACTTTACATTATAGATAACATGATGTGTGGTGTCACACAGGAGATCATGTTATCGGCCCCTTGAAAAGTATAAGTAAAGGCTCACAACCGAGATGACTTTGGACAAACCATCGGAATGGTTGTAGTGTGATTTGGTATTGGTTTGTCTTGACCATAGAATCACACTAGTGCACTTTGTGTGTATTGAGCAAGACCGATTTAGAGGTGATTCGATTTATTGTTGACTACATAATCGAATCGGACCTCAGATATTATTTAGTACATGATCTTAATCCCGATATAATAACGGGCACATATACTTAGTACTCATCTCTTTGATTTACGAATGAGCGAGATTTATAGATTAAATCGATAGGCTCGGTAAGTTGGGAGATGATATTATTTATATGGTGTGACGTTGATTATAGGAGGAAACCGTGTCCTATATATTAGGATGATGATGTCCCCTTGAGGAGCTCATAAGGTTCATCATGTAAACCCTGTAGGTGGACTTGGTCCGACATGATGAAAAGGTTGAGTGGTACTACTGAAGGAGTTAGATGTTGATTAATTAATAGTCAGTAAATTAATTAATCGACGGACATTCGAGATCTTAAATACGGGGAGAAAATGTACAAATAATATATGGAGCCCATATTATCATATGGGGGTTGGTGAGGTAGATCAATGATGAACCTTTAGTGGATTGGATCATCATTAGTGGATCAGACTTTATATGGGATTGATCCATGGGTGGCCAAGACCCAACTCCTCCTCATGGTCCCTAATGTAGCCTATTAACACCTCATGATGCTAAGATCCAATGGATAGAAACAAAACTCTAAGATCCATAGGTAGAGATTAAATCTCTAAGATCCGACGGTTTAGATTAAATCTCTAGATCCGACGGTTGAGATTAAATCCCTAGAACCAATGGAGGAGATTAACTCATGACTTATCCCTAACTCTATAAAAGGATGTCAAGGGAGTTGGCGTGAACAAAATTGAAGGAGAGCTAGGGTTTGGGCGGCAAGAAGTAATCCTAGTTGAGATAGGATTAGGGTTTGGAGGCAAGGGTGGCACCAAATAAGGAAGGTATTCTTCTCTTCTTCTTCCTCTTTTGGCCAACGTCCAGCACCTCTCCAGCCTCTTTTCTAGCCTTGGTCGGCACCCAAAAGCCCCCTTCTCCTTCTCCTTAGATGGTGGGAACAAGATATAGGGCTTCCCTTGGTGTCTTGGTTGTTTTCCACCATCTTCTCCTTCACCTAGTTGGCCGGTGGCAAGGATAGTTTTAGTTCCTTGTTGGTTGTTTCTAGTGAGGAGAAAAACCTTGTTTCTATTCTTCCTTTTGGTGGATCTAAACCTTGTTGGTTGTTTCTAGGAAGAATTGTGATCTAGGAGCTTCGACTTTTGGTGGATCGTCGCTCACACGACGTCCAAAAGGAGGAAGGTCATACATTAGAAGATCGAGAGGTATACCTATTCTACTTTCTTCTTTTGTTTGTTGCTTGTTTTTGTTTTCCAATTATAAGCATGTTATAAATCTGTAAATGGATAAATAAACCTTGGATCCCGAGCATAAACACAAAAACCAGCGATGCGGACATCGTCTATTCCACAGCTACTCGTAGAATAGAGGATGGTCGCTTGAACAACTAGTTTGTTCAAGTGACCTCTCTAAATGAATATCACGACGATGGCTTGGTTTCTTTGGCAATCCCTTTTGTCTAGGATTAAATTTTTTAATCCGGGGACATAGAAGGTATCGCCATGAAGGAAGCTACCGAGGTGAAGTGGGAAGCGAAGCTTCCCCTCACGGACTCGATAAGCAAAACCATTAAATTGGTGTGAGAGCTTCCGGGGCAAATAACTCCTTCAATTGGTATCAGAGCCAAGGTTTCCGATTTTGTGTTTTTAGGATTTGGTTAATTTTTATGCACTTTTTCATATATTATATGTGTCGGATAATAGTAGGATATGCGTAGTTTAACTCTTTGGTTATAGGCATAAGATCCGACTATTATGTTCATATGTGTGTATGTGATTGTATGTGTGTAAATATTTATTTTGTTGAATCCTTGGGGTTGACGAGGCTAGTATTTAGTTTTTGGTAAATTAAATACGACATTGTTTAGCCGCTCTTTATTTTATTTTACTTTCGATCTAGATTTCATGTAGACTCCCTCATGGAGTATATGATCGATGGATGTACATTAAAATAGGTTTTAGTCTCGGCTCGGATCTCTGGATGGCTCATACATGGCGTAGGAAGAGCGGACGAGATGGCGAAGCGACGGGAGTCATATTGAAGAGAAAAGCCATAATAGTTGGAAAATAATTTATTTTTCATATTTATTGCTTTTTGTTTGATATGCATGTTGTAGGCTAGAAAATTCCTCATTTTCAAATTACCAAGTGGGAGAGGAATATTTTTATAAATTCCCACAGCCTCCATTACGATTTGACATGTGATGCAAACAAACTTGCGCGTCGGCTCTGAGTGCCTTCCTCCCCATCGGATGAGTTTGTTTGTGGATCACAGGGTCGAATATGGTTATAGGAAATTATTAAAAAGCGTGTGTACTTGCCCATCGTAAGGCACATAACCCGATATAATTACCTTGGTATCGAGTAATGGTGAATACTTAGATACAAATATAAGTATCCTCCCCATCGGAGTCACTGCTTTTATTTGTAGGGCCGAAGAGAAATCAACTATTAATTTTACTTGTCAAAAAGTTAGGTTGACAAGATAGTAAAATTAATGGGTAAAACCTCTTCTTACAAATGAAGAATTCGTATACGTCCATACGATCGTGGCATGCGATATTCTCGATGTTTAGAGGTGTTGGTTGATTTTAAAATTTTATTGTTTGAAGAATCAATAATTTTTTGAAATCTACAGTAATGATCTATGTGATTCTTAGGATTTTCAAGAATGACTTTCAGTCCACTTACTATGATACTAAAGGAAATAAACTTGCTGTACCCAAATAAAGTTGATTGGAAAAGAATCTAGATATTGTCTTATCTGCTAAGGAGTACAAGTATGCACTCTTCAAAGAGTGTCCTCAAGCCATGGTTGCTCAAAAAGGTTTCTACTTCTAAGCCAAAAGGGAAGAAGAAGAAGAAACAAGGTGAAGCAAAGGTGGTGGGAGGATCTCAGGGAGGAGTGAAGAAGTCGAAAGGCTAGTACTTCACTTACAAGCAGGATGGACATTGGAAGAAGGACTGTCCCAATCCAAAGCAGAACAAAGATATATCCTTTAGATTAGTTGATGAAACATGATTAGCGGTGTTATCTACCGGCACCTGATGTGTAGATACGGGAGCCACTAATCTTGTTTGCAATACTTTGCAGGGGTTCCAGGAAACTCGACAACGAGCTAAGGGAGAGATTACCATTTACTTGGGCAATGCCATAATGGTGGCGGCTATTGCAGTGGGAGAAGTTTTATTTATCTTTTGAGAAAAATAAAACTTAGGTTCTGGAAAATTCCTTTTATGTACCTTTATTTAGAAAGAACTTAGTTTCAGTTTCTAAATTATTTATGGATGGATATTCTATTTCTTTTAATGACAAAGCTGTTATAAAAAGGAATAGGGAGAATATCTATTCAAGTACATTGATAGGAAATTTGTACACACTTGAACCAAAACCTCCCACGATGCAAATAGAAGTTAATAACTCATCTTCTAATTCCAATAAGAGAAAAGAACCTTCGAAGATGAACCAAACATATCTTTGGCATCATAGGCTTGGTCATATTAACCTAAGCAGAATTCAAAGGTTAATAACTGATGGACCTTTAGGTTCATTAGTGGTGGAGGATCTCCCAACCTGTGAATCTTGCTTGGAGGGTAAGATGACCAAGAGGCCTTTTAAGGCTAAGGGGTATAGAGTCAAAGATGTGTTAGAAATGGTTCTTTCTGATTTGTGTGGTCCTATGACTATCCAGGCAAGAGGTGGTCTTGAATATTTCATCTCTTTCATAGACGATTATTCAAGAAATGGATGACACTACGATCTGATCATGGTGGTGAGTACCTCTTGGGAGAGTTTAGGAACTACTTATCAGAGGTTGGGATTCGATCCCAATTGACTTTACCTGGCACACCCCAGCAGAACGGTGTAGCAGAGCGAAGGAATAGGACTCTTATGGAGATGGTTAGATCGATGATGAGTTATTCTGAGTTGCCAGATTCGTTCTTGGGATATGCTCTGGATACAGAGGTGTACATTCTGAATTTGGGTCCATCTAAATCAGTACCTTTTACTTCCATAGAGTTGTGGACTGGGCGAAAGCCTAGTCTAAAATATATTCTGATATGGGGGAGTCCAGCACATGTGCTGAAGGCAGATGCTGGTAAGTTGGAACCTCGTACAAAAGTACGCATGTTCGTTGACTATCCCAGGGGAACGAAGGGTGGATTATTTTATAGTCCAAGAGATCAGAGGGTGATCGTTAGCACGAACGGCAGATTTCTAGAGGAAGACTATGTGATGAGCCACAAGCCCAAGAGTAAAATTGTTCTGGCAGAGTTAAAAGTGGAAGTCACTTCTTTAGTACCACCGGTACAAGAGGATATACCACATGTCACTGCACCGCGTGTCACAGAGGATACATAGGTGATACCTCATCGTAGTGGGAGGGTTGTGAGACAGCCTCATAGATTCATGTTCTTGGGAGAATCTTCTGATTTGGTCCATGGAGAACATGAACCTGATCCCTGGACATATGACGAGGCAATCTAAGATAAAGATACAGTATCTTGGCAAAGTGCAATGAATGCTGAGATTGAATCTATGGATTCAAATCAGGTTTGGGAGCTAGTAGAACCACCCGATTGTATAAAACCTATTGCATCCAAGTGGATCTACAAGAGAAAGAGAGGAATAGATGGGAAGGTTGAGACCTTCAAAGCGAGGCTTGTTGCGAAGGGGTATACTCAGAAAGAGGGTATCGATTATGAGGAGACCTTTTCGCCGGTAGCCATGCTTAAGTCTATCCGGATTCTCTTATGCATAGCAGCTCATATGGATTATGAGGTGTGGCAGATGGATGTCAAGACAGCTTTCCTTAATGGAAGTCTTGAGGAAAACATCTACATGAAGCAACCAGAGGGATTCATTGCTAAGGGCAAAGAGCATCTTGTATGTAAGCTTAATCGGTCCATTTATGGATTGAAACAAGCTTCGAGGTCTTGGAACATCCGCTTTGATGAGGTAAATCAGTCTTATGGATGAGTCTTGTGTATACAAGAGATGTGACGGAAACGTAGTGGTATTTCTTGTACTATACGTAGATGACATTTTGGTGATTGGCAACAATATCAAGGTGTTATCGGACGTAAGGGTATGGTTGTCCAAACAGTTTGATATGAAGGACTTGGGAGAAGTGGGACACAACCTTGGGATCAAGGTTATTGTGCTTATCCCAAGCTTCATACATAGACACGATAATGGATCGTTTTAGCATGCAAAACTCCAAGAAAGGTTTTCTACCTTTCAGGCATGGAGTTCCTTTATCTAAGGAGATGTGTCCTAGATCATCTGAGGAGATAGAGGAGATGAAGGCGGTTCATTATGCTTCGACAGTAGGAAGCCTCATGTATGCGATGCTATGTATGAGACTAGACATCTTCTTTGCCGTGGGCATGGTCAGCAGATATCAGAGTAATCCAGGACAGGGATATTGGACTGCGGTAAAGCATATATTGAAGTGCCTGAGAAGGATTAGGGATTATATGCTAGTTTACCAGGCAAACCAATTACTCCCTGAGGTTTACATGGATTGCGACTTCCAATCAGATAGGGATAACAGTAAGTCTACCTCAGGTTTTGTGTTTACTTTGGGAGGTGGAGCCATTGTATGGAGGAGTGTCAAGAAGAAGTGCGTGGCAGACTCCACCATGGAAGCTGAGTATGTGGCAGCCTCTAAGGCGGCCAAAGAAGTTGTATGGCTCAGGAACTTCTTGATGGACTTGGATGTGATTCCTGGTTTGCCCAGAACTATCAAAATTTCTTGTGATAATAATGGTGCAGTTGCAAACTCGAAGGAAACATGAGCTCATAAGGCAATTAAACACATAGAGTGCAAGTACCACCTGATACGAGAAATCGTAAAGGAGGTAGAAGATGATGTCGCCTAGATTGCATCAGAGGATGACCTGGTAGACCCTTTCACTAAGGACCTTCTAGCGAGAGCTTTGATAGGCATGTGGAGGGAAGGGGAATCAGATGTATTGCAGTTTAAGAACAACATAGTCTTTTAGTATAAGTGGGAGATTGTAGGGATGTATATTGAAAAGTCTATCTTTTCTATGAACATCTTTATTTTTGAAATAAGAATCACATTATTCATTGTTTGCATATTTTTATGGTTATGCAATATTGTCTAATACTTTACATTGTAGATAATATGATGTGTGGTGTCACACAGGAGATCATGTTATCGGCCCCTTGAAAAGTATAAGTAAAGGCTCACAACCGAGATGACTTTGGACAAACCATCGGAATGGTTGTAGTGTGATTTGGTATTGGTTTGTCTTGACCATAGAATCACACTAGTGCACTTTGTGTGTATTGAGCAAGACCGATTTAGAGGTGATTCGATTTATTGCTGACTACATAATCGAATCGGACCTCAGATATTATTTAGTACATGATCTTAATCCCGATATAATAACAGGCACATATACTTAGTACTCATCTCTTTGATTTACCAATGAGCGAGTTTTATAGATTAAATCGATAGGCTCGGTAAGTTGGGAGATGATACTATTTATATGGTGTGACGTTGATTATAGGAGGAAACCGTGTCCTATATATTAGGATGATGATGTCCCCTTGAGAAGCTCATAAGGTTCATCATGTAAACCCTGCAGGTGGACTTGGTCCGACATGATGAAAAGGTTGAGTGGTACTACTGAAGGAGTTAGATGTTGATTAATTAATAGTCAGTAAATTAATTAATCGACGGACATTCGAGATCTTAAATACGGGGAGAAAATGTACAAATAATATATGGAGCCCATATTATCATATGGGGGTTGGTGAGGTAGATCAATGATGAACCTTTAGTGGATTGGATCATCATTAGTGGATCGGACTTTATGTGGGCTTGATCCATGGGTGGCCAAGACCCAACTCCTCCTCATGGTCCCTAATGTAGCCTATTAACACCTCATGATGCTTAGATCCAATGGATAGAAACAAAACTCTAAGATCCATAGGTAGAGATTAAATCTCTAAGATCTGACGGTTGAGATTAAATCTCTAGATCCGACGGTTGAGATTAAATCCCTAGAACCAATGGAGGAGATTAATTCATGACTTATCCCTAACTCTATAAAAGGATGTCAAGGGAGTTGGCGTGAACAACATTGAAGGAGAGCTAGGGTTTGGTCGGCAAGAAGGAATCCTAGTTGAGATAGGATTAGGGTTTGGAGGCAAGGGTGGCACCAAATAAGGAAGGTATTCTTCTCTTCTTCTTCCTCTTTTGGCCAACGTCCAGCACCTCTCCAGCCTCTTTTCTAGCCTTGTCCGGCACCCAAAAGCCCACTACTCCTTCTCCTTAGGTGGTGGAAACAAGATATAGGGCTTCCCTTTGTGGCTTGGTTGTTTTCCACCATCTTCTCCTTCACCTAGTTGGCCGGCGGCAAGGATAGTTTTAGTTCCTTGTTGGTTTTTTCTAGTGAGGAGAAAAACCTTGTTTCTATTCTTCCTCTTGCTTTGAAAGAGCAAGGAAGGATGATTTGTGATCTAGGAGCTTCGACTTTTGGTGGATCGTCGCTCACACGACGTCCAAAAGGAGCAAGGTCATACATTAGAAGATCGAGAGGTATACCTATTCTACTTTCTTCTTTTGTTTGTTGCTTGTTTTTGTTTTCCTATTATAAGCATGTTATAAATCTGTAAATGGATAAATAAACCTTGGATCCTGAGCATAAACACAAAAACCGGCGATCCGGACATCGTCTATTCCGCGGCTACTCGTAGAATAGAGGATGGTTGCTTGAACAACTAGTTTGTTCAAGTGACCTCTCTAAACGAATAGCACGACGATGGCTTGGTTGCTTTGGCAATCCCTTTTTTCTAGGATTAAATTTTTTAATCCGCGGACATAGAAGGGATCGCCATGAAGGAAGCTACCGAGGTGAAGTGGGAAGCGAAGCTTCCCCTCACGGACTCGATAAGCAAAACCATTAAATTGGTGTGAGAGCTTCTGGGGCAAATAACCCCTTCAGTCTCTTCTACTCCATTTGAGATATGGAATAGTAAGAAACCTCATGTATCTTACTTGAAGATATGGGGTTGTCCTGCTTATGTGAAGCGGACTGTATCAGACAAACTGGATGCTAAGTCTGATAATTGTCTATTTATTAGATACCCTAAGGAAACGAGGGGTTACTAATTCTATCATCCTATGGAACAAAAGGTATTTGTTTCGAGGTATGCTGTGTTTCTAGAGAAAGAGTTTCTCTTTCAAGAAAACAGTGGGAGTGTCGTTGAGCTTGAGGAGGCTAAAGAGACTCCAATAAACATTTATGAGATACCTGGTGAAGCACCACAACCGATAACTCATAGTGATGAGCCATCGGCTGGACCTATTGTGACACCACATCTTCGTAGATCTGGTAGAATATGCAACATTCTTGAGAGATATGGATTTCTCATAAGTGAATCGAACAACGTGTTACTCATTGATGATGAGGAGCCTACCAGTTATGAAGAAGCTCTGAAAAGTTCAGAAAGGTATAAATGGCTTAACGCCATGAAGTCAAAAATGGATTCCATGTATGAAAATAAAATTTAGAACTTAGTTGACCCACTTGAAGGCATAAAGCCTATAGGGTGCAAGTGGGTTTTCAAGAATGTGATTACCTATAAGGCTAGACTGGCGACGAAAGGATATCGTGAAAAGCAAGGTGTTGATTATGATGCGATTTTTTCACCTGATGCTATGCTTAAATCTATTCGGATGCTCCTGGCTATAGCAGCTCATTATGATTATGAGATATGGTAGATGGATATGAAAACAGTTTTCCTTAATGGAAACCTACTCGAGAATGTGTATATGATACAGCCTGAAGGTTTCACATTGGTTGATAAAACCAAGGTATGCAAACTGCGACAGTCTATATATGGACTGAAGCAAGCATCCAGGAGCTGGAATATCCATTTTGATGAGACAATCAAAAATTTTAATTTCTCACAAAATTCGAACGAACCTTGTGTGTACAAAAGGTTAGTGGGAGTGCAGTCATGTTCTTAGTATTGTATGTCGATGATATATTACTTATAGGAAATGATGTTTCTATCTTACAATCAGTTAAAATTTGGTTATCCAGGACGTTCTCCATGAAAGACCTGGGAGAAGCAACCTACATCCTCGGGATTAAGATCTATAAGGATAGATCGAATAGGTTGCTTGGTCTTTCGCAGTCTATATATATAGACCGAGTGCTAAAGAGGTTTAGCATGTCAAAATCCAAGAAAGGTTTTCTTCCTATCAGGCATGGGATACACCTTTCGAAGTCTATGTGTCCGCGCAATGAAGACGAAGGGATGTGCATGAGTAAGATTCTCTATGCATCCGCAATAGGATCTATCATGTATGTTATGTTATGTACGAGGCTCGATGTATCGTATGCTCTGAGTGTCATGAGCAGATATCAGTCTGATCCAAAAATGGATCATTGGGTGGCTGTTAAGACAATCCTTAAGTACTTAAGAAGAACTAAGGATGTATTTCTAATATATGGAGAAGGAGATATGGTAATACGCGGGTATACGGATGTCAACTTCCAGATAGACAAGGATGATTCCAGGTCTCAGTCTGGTTACGTATTTACCTTGAATGGAGGCACAATAAGTTGAAAAAGTTCCAAGCAAGACACTATAGCGGATTCTGCCACTGAGGCAGAATACATTGCAGCTTTGGAAGCAGCAAAGGAAGCGATTTGGATCAAGAAGTTCGTCTCTGAACTTGATGTGGTCTCATCAATGAACAAAAAATGTTCTTCGTCACTATCATTTGATCAGAGAGATCATAAATAGGAAGGAAATATAAATCGAGAAGATTCCCACTGAAAAGAACTTAGCGGATCCTTTAACTAAGGCCTTACCTTAAAGTAAGTTTGAGGGCCATGTTAGGGCTTATGGTATTGGATACCGTAGTGATAGGCATTAGGCCAAGTGGGAGTTTATTAGTTATATATGAAAGGTGTCCTAAGGCAATCACCTTATGTTTAAATCATTTATATGATAAAAGAAGATTCACTATTTGAGTATACATGTTTTAATGTATTTGATTAGATCTTAAACTCATTTAATGAATGTCCACGATACGATTCACAGCATGAGAGAATTTATGATTGGATCACAACTAGTGAGTATCTCTACATGTGTAATTGTGATGTATTAGAATATCCCTAGTCGATGAATTGATGGATTTGGACACCATCAATTCTGTCAAGACTAGCATGAGGTATACTCTTTGGTGTATCAAAGCAGCTGATTCTCATTGGCTGGAGACATTGTGATGTCCGGAGTTAATCTTGGATGCTAGTTATGGTAACTAGTTCATTGGAGTGACCAGTTGTAAGACTTCATATGGTTCTCTACATATATGGATATGTCAATGAAGTTCTTACTGCAGCTTAAGTGCGATGTTCCTTTGACTTGCGGTATTCAAGTCATCTTGATCATGGAGACTTATGCTTTGACATCTTAAGCAAGTATCTCCAAGGAGATGTGGACCTGGGATGGTTAGGTATAAGTCGAAATGCCCGAAGGTGTTTGAATAGCTTATAAAGGATTCACCACTCCTTGCGAGGAGATGTATACCCATTTCCTCACGTCGGATTGTTACTAAAGTCTTTAGCCAAAGCATTACATGTTTAGAGTAAGGTACTCTTAGATACATGTGTAGTAACTAGAATCCGCAGGATGAGGAAATGATACTTAGGCTAGGTGTGACATAGTCGACCTAGTGGGGACTGACAATATAGACTATGTCCTAAAGCAAGTGGGTATAAGATATGTGAAGGGAACAGGGCACGATTCATTGTAGCTGCTGAAGGGTTTCAGAAATGGTTCTGGATCAACCATTGATTTTTTGATTAATTGGGGATCAGGATGTACTACTAGGTGCCACTCATTATCGTTTTTTAATTAATAGTTAATTATAGATGACCAACATAAACCGAGAACCTATTTGGTCACAGGCACAACGAGCGTAATCCGAAGGATTTAAAACGAGCTTGAGAATGAGATTCTC
Source organism: Wurfbainia villosa (assembly GCA_025175895.1). Lineage (NCBI taxonomy): Eukaryota > Viridiplantae > Streptophyta > Magnoliopsida > Zingiberales > Zingiberaceae > Wurfbainia > Wurfbainia villosa. The sequence goes on from CM046001.1 coordinate 65,502,832, forward strand.
AGATTGAGAGAAACAAGTTTTTGTTGGACCAAACAAAGAGCGAGCCTGAAATCCTTTCTGTGGCAATGGAAGCATGGATGGATTGAATCTTATTAAGACATGATAGATAAACTAAATTGGTTTGGTTCTAATCCAATGGTGGAAATTAAACCAAAGTGGTTTTGTTTGTTTTAAACGAATGAACCAAAGTTGGTTCGGTTCCTTTTAACTTAAAATAGACCAACTCGGTTCGGTTTATTTTAACTTAAGTTATTAGACCGGGTTAATGGGTTTTTGTTAGGAACTAATAACTCTAAGGTGAAGGTTTCTTAATAGTTAAGAAACACGTGCTCTATAAAAGCGCGACTAGAGGTTTGGAGAGCCCTAAATTTATTTTTGGAAACATCTCTTCCTCTCCTCTCCCTCTCTTCTCCTTGTCGTTGCCCAAGAGGTTCCACGCCCAGCTCTTGAGCCGCCGCCCCCTTTTACCACTGGCGACCAGCTGCTACCGACCACCCCTCCGGCGACCTTCTGGCGATCCACCTTAGCTCCGATGACCAAGGATTAGCCGGCCAGCTCCTTTGGCCGGCGCCAAGTCCTCCACCAAGCTATCCAATTTTTGGACAGCTTGTTTCCTTCTTGTCGGAGCATTGTTTGGACGACGTTTGGAGCTCCGACAGCGATTTCCTTATTGGGGATTGGATCTCTGGTAATTCTCATAGGTGGAGGACCAAGGATTCATCAATCAGTTGATGAATACCTCTCCAGAGAAGCGAGTTTTTGGGGACTCATTTTGCATTTAAATTTTGATTCGGATTGTGATCTCCTCTCGATCACATCGTCTTTGACACGAGGCTAGTGACTCCTACGAAGATGAGGCTCGTAGCTTGGTGAAGCTATCCCAACGGTACTCGGCATGGATATGGATAGAGGCAATTCTTGCAACGGTTGCTCCGGTTGATGCCATTCCCGTTGCACGCGATACGTCAAGTATAACTAGCATAATTTCCTTTTATTGCAAAATTTGAAACTGCAATTATGTCCACACATGTTGTATCATGCATACGTGTGATGTGTGTTTTATAATAAATTAGATTTATTGCTTTTAATTCTTCCGCTGTGCACATGTTTATGAAACATGTTCGAATACACACTCACCGCGGTGCTGGGGAAACCCAATAAGATCCTCTCGCTGGAGTATAATCTTATGTCGTTCGATATAAGTGGTTTTCTATCCATCATGTATAACTTTGTGATCAGGCGACCAAGGTGGTTCCAATGATATGCAACATGCAACCATTGCTTCAACCTCAGGGAGGAGAAGATTCTTTTGAATAGTCACCGTATCATAGTTATCTCTGTAAAGTACCTTATCATCATTGTTGATGAGGTTGACTATAACTTCTCCAATCAACTGAATTTTACTCTCGGTGTTCTCATGTCCATCTTCATATTTGACCTTGTTGACATCATCTTCGTCATAGATGGGGTCTTCCATATTTTCTTCAAACACCTCATCTTCATCATCGTAGATGGGATCCTCCATGTCTTCAATTATCTTGTCAATATTACCATCGTCGTAGTTTAATTACCTCATCAATATCATAATCATCATAGATGGGGTCTTCTATTACCTCATCAATATCATAGTCATCGTGGATGGGGTCTTCTATTACCTCATCAATATCATAGTCATCGTTGATGGGGTCTTCCAGGTTTTCTTCAATTACCTGATCTTCATTGTCATAGAAGGGGTCTTCCATATCTTCAATACTCTCAAGGTTGTCCTCATCGTAGTCAGGATATTCTTTTCCTTCTTTATCATTTTAGATGGAGTCTCCTATGTCTTCTTCAATCAAGTACTGCTCTTCCATCCTTTGCCCCATTTTGGAAAGAACTCGACCTCGAGTTCGAGTCAGGGTCATTATTTTTGCATGACCTCTTGCTTCATTAATTAATAGAGATTGCTCCTTGATTGTTCGGGTGACCTCTCTCAAGATAGGAAGATGAAATAATAACTGTGTATATCTAAGAGGAAGGAAATGACCTTTCATCTTCTCCAAATCTATAATCTTAGCCTTGCCCTGTTTCTTGTGGGAGTGCTTTAATTGTAACCACCAAGCGAAGGCTTCTCCCTTAAGCATCATGGCTACCAACTTTACTTTAGCAAGATCGAGAACTTCTTCGAAATAAAAAATATGTTCGACTTTGTCAATCTAATCAATAAAATTTTCTTTGTGTAATGCACCAAAAAACTCAGGAAGCTTGATGTGAAAACCAAGGTCTTCATACCATTCTTCATGATTACAGTGATCTCGATGATACGGTTGTTCAAAATTTGAAATAGTGTGTCAATTAAATATCTTACGATCTTTAATATTTAAATGCTGAGATAACTCTGTGATTTTTTTTTGTATATCTATGATGGTTTCTTAGGAACATCGATCCTGGGGTGTGGCTTCCTCAATCGGAACCAATCGATCACATCCATAACCATGACCATGATAATCATTCATGGATCGCCGAGATAACTCTGTGATTGGTCTCTGTAGATCGATGAGCTCGCGAGTACTTTGATCCTGGGGTGCGGCTTCCTCAATGGAAACCTATTAATCACGACCATAACCATGTCCTTGTTGGGTTATCCGGCACCGCGGCGTGTGTGTGTTCGATCATGTTTCGTAAACATGAGCACAGCGGAAGCAATAAAAATAATAAATACTCCTATTTATTACAACACACACAACACACGCATGCTATTACAACAATTGTAGACATAACCGTAAATTAAAATTGCAATAAAAGGAAATTTAAACTACGTTATACCTTCCGTATGACGTGTAGCGGGAACGGCATCAACCGGAACGATCCTCGTAAGAATCGTCTCTATCCGTATCCACGCCGAGCTCCTCGGGATGACTTCGCTAAGTCACGAGCTTCGTCCTCGTACGGGTTACTAGCCTCGTGTTGAAGACGACGTGATCGAGAGATGATCACGATCCGAATCCAAATTCGGATCCAAAACGAGTTCTCAAAACTCGCTTCTCCGGAGAGGTATTCGTCAACCGTTTGACGAATCCTTCGTCCTCCACCTCAGAGGATTACCGGAGATCAAATCCCCGGTATGTTAGCCGCTGTCGGAGCACTAACCGTCGTCCAAACGACGCTCTGACGAGAGGAGAAGAAGCTGTCTAGAAAAACTGGACAGCTTGGTGGAGGAGATAGGCGCCGGCCAACAAAGGAAGCCAAGTGCTCACCTTGATGCCAAACCTAAGGAGGATCGCCGGAACTCTTCCGGCAGCAGCTCGACGCCGGCGAGGAAGGAAGCCTTGGACCGAGGCCGGTTGGGCCAGCGGCAACAATGAGTTGGGCTGGATGATTGGATTAGTTAGGGTTTAACAATCCCTTAAGCCCACTTTTATAGAGAACTAATTCTCTTAATGGTTAATGGATCATATCCATAAAGCCCGTTAACCCGCTCCATTAAGATAAGTTAAAATAAACCAAACCATGATGGTTTATTTTAAGTTAAAACGAACCGAACCAACCTTTGGTTCATTCGTTTAATATAAACCAAACCCTTTGGTTTATTCTCATCCATTGGATTAGAACCAAACCATTTTGGTCCATCCATTATGTCTTCATAAGACACGGCCCATCCACGCTTCCATTGCGACTGAAACAATTTCATGCTCGCTTTATGTTTGGTCCAACCAAACATAGTTTCTCTCGGTCTGAGAATCCCATTCTCAAGCTCGTTTTAAATCCTTTGGATTACACTCGTTGTGCGTGTGACCAAATAGGTTCTCGGTTTATGTTGGCGTCTATAATTAACCATTAATTATAGAATGATCATGAGTGGCACCTAGTAGTACATCATGATCCCCAATTAACCGAAAAGATCAACGGTTGATCCAGAACTATTTCTGAAACCCTTCAGTAGCTTGAATGAATCGTGCCCCATTCCCTTCACTCATCTTATACCCACTTGGTTCAGGACATGGTCTATTGTGTCAGTCCCCACTAGGCTGACTACGTCACACCTAGCCCAAGTATCATTTCCTCGTCCTACGGATTCTAGTTACTCCACATGTATCGAAGAGTACCTTACTCTAAACATGTATTGCTTTGGCCAAAGACTTTAGTAACAATCCGACGAGAGGCCATGGGTATACATCTCCTCGCAAGGAGTGGTGAATCCTTTATAGGCTATTCAAACACCTTCGATCACTTCGACTTATACCCAATCATCCCGGGTCCACATCTCCTCGGAGATGTTTGCTTAAGATGTCAAAGCATAAGTCTCCATGATCAAGATGACTTGAATACCGCAAGTCAAAGGAACATCGCACTTAAGCCACGGTAAGAACTTCATTGACATATCTATATATGCAGAGAACCATATGAAGTCTTACGGCTGGTCACTCCAATGAACTAGTGACCATAACTAGCATCCACGATTAACTCCGGACATCACTATGTCTCCAGCCAGTGAGAATCAGCTGCTTGGATACACCAAGGAGTATACCTCGTGCTAGTCTCGACAGAATTGATGGTGTCCAAATCCATCAATTCATCGACTAGGGATAATTCGATACATCACAATTACACATGTAGAGATACTCACTAGTTGTGATCCAATCACAAATTCTCTCATCTTTGAATCGTATCGTGGACATTGATAAATGAGTTTAAGATCAATCAAATACATTAAACATGTATACTCAAATAGTGAATCTTCATTTATCATATAAATGGTTCATACATAAAGCGATTGCCTTAGGACATCTCTCATATATTACTAACAGACTCCCACTTGGCCTAATGCCAATCGCTACGGTATCCAATACCATAAGCACCAACATGACCCTCAAACTTACTTTGAGGTAATGCTTTAGTCAAAGGATCCGCTAAGTTCCTTTAGAATTTTCTCGATTTGTATTTCTTTCCCTCGATGATCTCTCGATAAGATGATAGCGGCGAAGCACATGTTTGGATCATTGATGAGACCACATCAAGTTCATAGATGAACTACTTGATCCAAACCGCTTCTTTGCTTAAGGCTGCAGCGTATTACGCCTTAGTGGCGAGAATCGCTATAGTGTCAAGCTTGGAACCTTTCCAACTTATTGCGCCTCCATTCTAGGTGAATACATACCCGGACTAAGACATGGAATCATCCTTTATGCATGCGGATCTGGCATCCGTATACCCGCGTATCACCATGTCCCCTTCTCCATATATTAGGAACACATCCTTAGTTCTTCTCAAGTACTTAAGGATCGTCTTAACAGCCGCCCAATGATCCATTCCTGGATCAGACTGGTATCTGCTCGTGACACTCAGAGCATACGATACATCGGGCCTCGTACATAACATAGCATACATGATAGATCCTCTTGCGGATGCATAGGGAATCTTACTCATGCAAATCCTCTCGTCTTCTGTGCGCGGACACATAGACTTCGAAAGGTGTACCCCATGCCTGATGGGTAGGAAACCTTTCTTGGATTCCGACATGCTAAACCTCTTTAGCACTCGGTCTATATGTAGGCTGCGAAAGACCAAGCAGCCCGTTTGATCTATCGCGAGTTTCCATTAAGGAAAGGTTTTCACATCCATCGCCATATCTCATAATCATAATGAGCCGCTATGGCGGGAGCATTCGAATGGATTTAAGTATAGCTACAGGCGAATAGGTTTCGTCATAATCAACACCTTGCTTTTGACGATATCCTTTCGCCACCAATCTAGCCTTATAGGTAATCACATTACCATCCATGTCGGGTTTCTTCTTGAAAACCCACTTGCACCCTATAGGCTTTATGCCTTCAGGTGGGTCAACCAAGTTCCAAACTTGGTTTTCGTACATGGAATCCATTTCACTTCATGGCACCAAGCCACTTATCCCCTTTCGAACTTGTCGCACTTCTTCATAAGCGGTAGGCTCCTCATCAATGAGTAACACGTCGTTCGATTCGCCTTACGAGAAATCCATATCTCTCGGGAATGTTGCGTGTTCTACGGATCTACGAAGATGTGGTGTTACAATAGGTCCAAATTTGCTCATCACTATGAGTTGCCTATCATTGTTTCACCGTATCTCATTAATGTCTATTTGAGTCTCTCGAGCCTCCTCAAGCTCGACGACACTCCCACTGTTTTCTTGCAAGAGAAACTCTTTCTCTAGAAACACAGCATGCCTTGAAACAAACACCTTTTGTTCCACAGGATGATAGAATTGGTAACCCCTTGTTTCCTTAGGGTATCCAATGAATAGACATTTATCAGACTTAGCATCCAGTTTGTCTGATACAGTCCGCTTCACATAAGCAGGACAACCCCATATCTTCAAGTAAGATACATGAGGTTTCTTACCATTCCATATCTCATATGGAGTAGTTGAGACTACCTTGGTTGGCATTCTGTTTAACAAGTAAACAGCTGTCTGAAGTGCATAACCCCAAAAGGACTTGGGAAGAGTTGCATGATTCATCATTGACCTGACCATGTCCAACAAGGTCCGGTTACGCCTCTCAGATACACCATTATGCTGTGGTGTATAGGGTGGAGTCCATTGAGACAATATGCCATTGTCTCTTAGATAATCAAGAAACTCTTGACTTAAGTATTCACCACCTCGATCTGATCGAAATATTTTAATACTCTTGTCATGTTGTTTCTCTACTTCATTTCTGAATTCTTTGAACCTTTCAAAGGCTTCAGACTTGTGTTTCATCAAGAACACATACCCAAACCGTGAGTGATCATCGGTGAAGGTAATGAAGTAGCTATAGCCTCCTAATGCTTGAGTTGACATAGGTCCACATACATCAGTATGTACTAAACCTAGTAACTCTCCCACTCGTTCACCTTTTCCAGTAAAAGGTAACTTAGTCATCTTGCCTTTTAAGCATGATTCGCATGTATCGTATGAATCCAATTCAAACGATTCCAGAATTTCACATCGGTGTAATTCGGACATGCGTTTCTTGCTTATATGGCCAAGACGACAATGCCACATATAGGAGTCTATGTGATTATCCTTTCGAGCACGCGTGTTGCTCGCTTCGATATTGAAAATGTCACTGGATACGTCCAACGTATAAATGCCATTACTCAAAGTTCCAGTTCCATAAAGTACGCCATTCAAAGTTATATAACAACAATTGTTACTAAACGTTAAATGGAAACCATTTCTATTTAAGCAGGAAATAGAAACAATGTTCTTTATTAGAGAAGGAACATAATAGCAATTGTCCAGTTCCAAGACTAGTCCACTAGGGAGCTTCAGCAAATAAGTTCCGATGGCGACCGCAGCAACCTTTGCTCCATTGCCAACTCGCAAATTTGACTCCCCTCTGACAAGTCTTCTTCTATTCCTTAGCCCCTGTATGTCATTACATATATGTGAGCTACACCCAGTATCCAATACCCAAGTGTCTAAGGAAATAGAATGACAATCAATAACGAAGATACCTGAAGAGGATGGGGCATCGGATGCCTTCTTCTTCTTCATGGACTCAAGATAAATCTTGCAGTTTCTTCGCCAGTGGCCTTCCTTGCCACAGTGATGGCAAGTGCCCTTTTTTCGCTGGTTCCGCCTTCTTTGCCTTTTTCTTTCCTTTCTTCTGTTCTTTTGCCTTCCTCTTAGAACCTTTCTTTGAGGAATCAACTAACAGAACCGCCTTCTCCTCATGCTTCACAGAAGGCTCCACAGTCTTCAGCATATTGAGGAGCTCGGGAATGGTGGATTCCAATTTGTTCATCCGATAGTTCATCACAAATTGCGAGAAACTCTTGGTAAAACAATGCAGAATTAAGTCAATACTTAACTCATGATCCATCACAAAACCGAGGGTAGCTAGCCGCTCGATGTACCCGTTCATCTTTAGCATAAACTGTACTACAGACGAACCTTCTTGCATCTTCGTGGTGAAGAGGAGCCTAGAGACCTCGAACCTTTCGGATCTCGCTTGCTCATCGAACAACTCATGAAGATGGAAGACCATAGTGTTAGCATCCATATGCTCATGCTGCTTCTGCAGCTCAGGTACCATCGCCGCTAGCATGATGCAACTCGCCAGCTCAGAATCTGCCACATGCTTCTGATAGACCAACATTTGGTCTGGAGTTGCATCGTCCTTAGGACGGTCAGGAAGAGGCTCTTCAAGGACATATGCAAGCTTTTCCGCCTTGAGAACAATTCTCAGGTTTCTAAGCCAGTCCAGGAAGTTAGGCCCAGTCAGTTTGTTCGAATCCAAAATAGTGCGCAAATTCAAAGACGTCATGATCAATTTATTGACCTAGAAATACAAAACGAGCATATATGAGAAAATGATTTTAAAATGCATCAATATACATTTATAAATCCCATTCATTTTTCGAATTTCAAAAACCCCAAAATCACTTCGGGAGATCGTAGGTCCATCTCCGAATGGGCTGATATCCATCAAAGTTATGAACAACCTTGGAGAGAGTCCAACAAGCCATTCATAACTACGACGGTAAGTATCATCTATACCGATTGCATATCCCGTATATGCAACTATCACAATGTGCTATCAACTAATTGAATGTTCACACATACATCGGGTTGTTAACACATTAACAAGTATGCATCATATGCATAGCACCCAACTTCACCTCCTTTTACATCGACCTTGGAGAGAGTCCAACAAACCGATGCTCCAGGTTAAAGCCAACCCATTAATCAGGACATAGTTTTAATATGGTTAGAGCGCATTCAACCAATTAGCCCAGCTTGGAGAGAGTCCAACAACCAAAGCTAACGATTGACCTCTGACTCTTACCATATTAGTATTAAACTATTCCATGGTTTGAACATATTCAGGTTCGAGCCGGGCTTGGAGAGAGTCCAACAACCCAAACAAGAAACAGAACTCTGGTTCTAACCATATTAATGGAAGGTGTAGGCTTTAATATTGATTAAGGGTTTTTATGTCTCATCCTCTTTGCATGCAAATAACTATTATCTACATGGCATGGCATACATGGCATACATCTACATGTCACGACACGCATGGCATAATGTTATGCATCTAATGCAATTACTGGCATACAATTATGTCATGTATATAATTTCCTTATATGTCATAACTATTTATGGAAATAAAATATGATTAAGATTTGATTCTCCAAATCAAATCATAATTAAATTAGGAAACAAATTTCCAAATCTAATCACATATTTTATTCATGGAATTATTTGATTAAGGAAAATCTATTTAGGAAACCAATTTCCTAAATCATTAAAACTACTTATGGAAATAAAAATATTTTAAGTTTTGATTTCCCAAATCAAATCATGATTAAATTAGGAAACAAATTTCCAGAATCTAATCAAATATTTTATTTATGGAAAATATCAATTTCCATAAATACTTCCAACTTTCCAAAAGTGGAAGATTTCCATAAATACTTCTAGACTTTCCAAAATTGAAAAATTTCCATAAATACTTCTAAATTTCCAAAATTTAGAAAACTTCCAGAAATACATTATGACTATCGCAAAACCATTTTTACGATTATGTGAAACACAACTCTGGGCTCGATACCCTTTGTTGGGTTATCGATCATGTTTCGTAAACATGAGCACAATGAAGCAATAAAAATAATAAATACTCCTATTTATTACAACACACACAACACACGCATGCTATTACAACAAGTGTAGACATAACCGTAAATTAAAATTGCAATAAAAGAAAATTTAAACTACGTTATACCTTCCGTATGACGTGTAGCGGGAACGGCATCAACCGGAACGATCCTCGTAAGAATCGTCTCTATCCGTATCCACGCCGAGCTCCTCGGGATGACTTCGCTAAGTCACGAGCTTCGTCTTCGTACGGGTTACTAGCCTCGTGTTGAAGACGACGTGATCGAGAGATGATCACGATCCGAATCCAAATTCGGATCCAAAACGAGTTCTCAAAAACTCGCTTCTCCGGAGAGGTATTCGTCAACCGTTTGACGAATCCTTCGTCCTCCACCTCAGAGGATTACCGGAGATCAAATCCCCGGGATGTTAGCCGCTGTCGGAGCACTAACCGTCGTCCAAACGACGCTCCGACGAGAGGAGAAGAAGCTGTCCAGAAAAACTGGACAGCTTGGTGGAGGAGATAGGCGCCGGCCAACAAAGGAAGCCAAGTGCTCACCTTGATGCCAAACCTAAGGAGGATCGCCGGAACTCTTCCGGCAGCAGCTCGACGCCGGCGAGGAGGAAGGAAGCCGCCTTCTGGACGCCGGTTGGAGGAGCTATTGGCTGGGCGGCACCACAAGCTGGGCGGCAACAATGAGTTGGGCGGCTAGGGTTTGGATGATTGGATTAGTTATGGTTTAACAATCCCTTAAGCCCACTTTTATAGAGAACTAATTCTCTTAATGGTTAATGGATCATATCCATAAAGCCCGTTAACCCGCTCCATTAAGATAAGTTAAAATAAACCAAACCATGATGGTTTATTTTAAGTTAAAACGAACCGAACCAACCTTTGGTTCATTCGTTTAATATAAACCAAACCCTTTGGTTTATTCTCATCCATTGGATTAGAACCAAACCATTTTGGTCCATCCATTATGTCTTCATAAGACATGGCCCATCCACGCTTCCATTGCGACTGAAACAATTTCATGCTCGCTTTATGTTTGGTCCAACCAGACATAGTTTCTCTCGGTCTGAGAATCCCATTCTCAAGCTCGTTTTAAATCCTTTGGATTACACTCGTTGTGCGTGTGACCAAATAGGTTCTCGGTTAATGTTGGCCGTCTATAATTAACCATTAATTATAGAACGATCATGAGTGGCACCTAGTAGTACATCATGATCCCCAATTAACCGAAAAGATCAACGGTTGATCCAGAACTATTTCTGAAACCCTTCAGTAGCTTGAATGAATCGTGCCCCATTCCCTTCACTCATCTTATACCCACTTGGTTCAGGACATGGTCTATTGTGTCAGTCCCCACTAGGCTGACTACGTCACACCTAGCCCAAGTATCATTTCCTCGTCCTACGGATTCTAGTTACTCCACATGTATCGAAGAGTACCTTACTCTAAACATGTATTGCTTTGGCCAAAGACTTTAGTAACAATCCGACGAGAGGCCATGGGTATACATCTCCTCGCAAGGAGTGGTGAATCCTTTATAGGCTATTCAAACACCTTCGATCACTTCGACTTATACCCAATCATCCCGGGTCCACATCTCCTTAGAGATGTTTGCTTAAGATGTCAAAGCATAAGTCTCCATGATCAAGATGACTTGAATACCGCAAGTCAAAGGAACATCGCACTTAAGCTACAGTAAGAACTTCATTGACATATCTATATATGCAGAGAACCATATGAAGTCTTACGGCTGGTCACTCCAATGAACTAGTTACCATAACTAGCATCCACGATCAACTCAGGACATCACTATGTCTCGGCCGGTGAGAATCACCGCTTGGATACACCAAGGAGTATACCTCGTGCTAGTCTCGGCGAATTGATGGTGTCCAAATCCATCAATTCATCGACTAGGATAATTCCGATACATCACAATTACACATGTAGAGATACTCACTAGTTGTGATCCAATCACAAATTCTCTCATCTTGTGAATCGTATCGTGGACATTGATAAATGAGTTTAAGATCCAATCAAATACATTAAACATGTATACTCAAATAGTGAATCTTCATTTATCATATAAATGGTTCATACATAAGGCGATTGCCTTAGGACATCTCTCATATATTACTAACAGTCCTCATCGACTTTCCATGGATCTAGTGCTCTGATACCAACTGACACAGGCAGTGCAGTGCGGTGATGCTAAAAGCCTTCCATGCGTGAGGGGGAAGAGAGAATCGAAGAAGAAGAGAAATTCACCAACAAAAGAGGGATACCTCTTAGTTTAAATGAAAAATATTATTAATAAAAAACTGAATGTTTTATAAGAGCCTAAACCTATGTTTAAATAGGCTTAGAGAATGTGAAAGTTTCTTAAAAATAAAATAAAATAAACTAACTTTAATAGAATTTTCTTAACAAGAAAAAAAGCAAAAAATAAAGAAATAAACAAACTTTAACAAAAAAAAGTTAAAACCATATCTAGATCAAAAAATAAACAAACTTTAATAGAAAAAGTCAAAACCCTATCTAGATCTAAAAATAAACAAACTTTAATAGAAAAAGTCAAAACTCTATTTTAGTGCATCTAGATCGCGTTTACTGTTAGATGCCCCTGCATCACCGTGTCAAGCCATGGAATAATCCACGTTCATAGTGGTGACCACGGGTAGGTCATGGTAGCCTCTAAGAACTTCTTTGTTGGATCGTAAAAAGAGCGCTAGAGGGGGGGTGTGAATAGCGCACGTAAATCTCTCATTTTTTTTTCATTTGTTTAAATAAGACAAAGCATAAGAGTAATTGCACAGCGGAAAAAGTAAATACACAACTTAGTTTTACTTGGTTCACATCCTTCCGGATGCTAATCCAAGGCTCTTACGATCCGAGATTGCATTCGGAGGGCAATGCACTAAAACTCTCCTCCTCGTTGAAGGTAGGAGAAAGCAAATACAAGGAAACACAAATCTTGAGGATGAGGAAACATGCCTACCTCACCTCGTTTATGAAAAAGCTCAGAAAGGAAATGAGTTATAAGAATTAGAAAGTGACAACTAAAGAAAACTGATACCGACGACTGATTGAATGGAGATTGAGCTCGTGTCATCGACGTTTCGGCAACGCTTCATCATCGTAGAAGAGTAGCATTGTGGAGGTGTTTGGAGAGCTTGAATGATGACCTAAAGGGGTGAAACCCCCCTCCTTTTATAGCCTTCTAACTCCCTAGACGTTGATATCAAGTTCTATCCAAAAAGGCCACCTCACCCTAAGATAAGGGGATGAAGTTTGACTCTCCTCAAAGATGGAATTTGATTGATAGTCGACTGATCAACCCTATCAGTCGACTGATGCCACCAGCAGTCGACTGCCAATAGCCAACAGTCGACTATTGCTAGGGTTTCTAGATGCAACAAAAAGTTAGCTCGAAAATGAAAGTAATATAAGTGAATTTGACACCCACTTGTCATCCAATCTCGACCTAGACCTTCCACGGGAAGTCTTGGTCGGATCGTCGCCTAAGGATGTCCCGGTATAGAGGACCTGACCTTGCATTCACTCACACACATGAGCTTACCTTAGGTCCTTTGTGACTTGTAGCTTTGCTTCTGGTCTCCACCTGGGTTCTTCGGCTCTCTTCGAAGTTCTCCCAGTGTCACCCAACCATCGTGGTTTCTACATCCGATATTCTCCGGGTCTCATCGACCTTTAGCTTAGCCTAACCATTCCTGCACACTTGGTTCATCTCGTTAGACAACAATATGACCTTAGCTTTGGGTCTTTTCCATAATCAAAACTTAGGTTTGATTATCTGGTGCCTACTACACCAACAATCTCCCCTGTTTTGATTTATGACAAACCGACACAAAGTTAAGGGTAACACTTAAGGCATTAAGTAAATGAAATGAATATGAAGGATAAATAAAATGAATATTGAATATGCATAACTTAATAAGTTATTGTGAGTAACTTAGTAAGTTATCTTCAGTAGAAGTAAGGGTAAGACTCTTTTTCAAGTCCTCCCCCTTGACCTTAGTATTGGAGTATTGGGAATACAATCAAAGTCGCACATTGGTAAGACATGAAAAAAGATCATGTGCTTATAAGATGAAAAGATATCTCCATTGGAATGAGCCCTTTTGGGTAAAGCCCAAAAACAAAACCATGTGGGCTTAGGCCCAAAGTGGACAATATCATACCATTGTGGAGATATGTGGATCTTATAGGTACTAACAATTGGTATCAGAGCCATGGTCCATGTCAAGCCATGAACCTCGAACGAAGGAAGTTGATCTCCCATGTCCGGATCAAGAGAACCAGACATCAGGCAGGAAGTCCAGTTGGGTCGGGAGGACTGAACAACTGGTAGGAAGTCCAATTGGGCCAGAAGGGCTGGACAATTGGCAGGAAGTCCAGTTGGGTTAAGATCCTACAAGAATAATAGTCTATTATGACATTTTCTTAACGATACTTATTTTATAGTGTAGTTATAAATATTTCATAAGGACATTTATTAAAAATAATTATTCAAAAAAATAAAGTATCAAATTAGATATTTTACAATGACATATTTAATAAATGTCATTATATGTAACTTTTTTTTAACCTAATTAGTACAACCCCTCATCATCCATATGCTATTTTCCTTTTTCTATTTCCCACCTTCCCTTTCTCCCCGTCTCGCTCTCACACTTGCCGATTCCGGAGAGGAGAGCAGAAAGGAGGCACTGCTCTGCTCACCATCGACCCCCACCATCGCCTACCTCGCTTGGACATTGAAGAAGGTGCTTCATTCTTCCTCCGAGCCCTCACGAGCTTCTTGCTGCTTCCCTCATCCCTATCTCTTTGGGTGTGCCGAAAGGTTTGCTTGAATTTGGTCGTGTCTCGATCATGTAATGGCTTTATCCCAATCATTTGTTGGTGAGTTTTTTTCTCACTTCAAAATTTAAATTTAGTTATTGTTTTGGCAGTGCAATATTGGTGTTCAATGACCTTCCATTAACAGGAGGCACTGGAGCCTTCTAATATTATGTCATTTCGGAGAACCACAACAAATGAGACCAAGGATACCATTTATGTTGCTCCTAGATTCTCTTCATTAGACAGAGCCAAGAAGATTAGAATGGAATATTAGGAGGTTTGTTGGTGCAGTAGGCACCTAAGTCGAACCTGAGTTTTGATTATAGCAAACGATACAAAGTTAAGCTCATGTCATTATCTCACGAGCTGAATCGAGTGTGCAGAAAATTGCTATAGCTGGAGCTGAAGGCTAGCGACACCCGGAGGAAGCCGCGGTGGTCGGGCGACACTCGAGTGACTTCAAAGGGAGCCGAAGGAATCGAGTGGAAGGCCAGAAGCAAAAGTGACACAGTAAGTATCGAGGTAAGCTCGTGTGTGTGCGAGTGTAAGTGAGGTCGTATCCTCTTTACGGGGATAGACTTAAGCGTAGATCCGACCCATGATATCCCATCAGTGGTCAAAGTCGAGATCGGACGGTCGGAGGCCATCGAAATAATGTTTTTGTTTAGCTAACTTGTCATTTCAGCTAGCATCGATCATTGCCGCGGCTTGGAGGACTCATTCGCACAATTAGTCGATCGCTCACGGCCAAGATTCGATTGATCGCCATCGACTGATGATGGCCATCAGTCGACTGATGGTCAAGGATCAACCTCGAGGAGTCAAGCCTTATCACCATTTTTAAAGGAGCCATGTGCCAAAACTCTATTGGGTGAAGTTCCTCTCGAAAAGGGGCTCAAAGGCTATAAAAGGAGGGCCTCTCCTAGGGTTTTTCATCATCTCTAAGTGCTCAAAAACCTCTGCAACTCTGTGATTCTCCGACGACTCTACGACGAAGTGTTATCAACAACCCTAGCTTAGTTTCTACCCTTTAGTTTTTGATATTTTAATTTGTCGTCTCTTTAAAATTTTCAATTCCTTTTATTAATCGAGGTTTTCTATCGTTGTACTTTACATTAATAGAAGAGAGGGTTTGTCTCTCTATCTTTTCTTTTGAAGGTTTTTTTTGTAATCGTCAAACTCCTACCTCCAATGAGGAGGAGTGTTTTTTGTGAATTGCCCTCCGTGCGTGACCAAGGATCACTAGGGCCTTGGAGTAGTAGCCGAAGGCTACGAACCAAGTAAAAATATTTGTCTCATTTTATTTATTGCTTATCTTTTCGCTGCAAATTAATTATGTATTCGAGTTTTAACGAACGAACAAAAAGAAAAGGTTTTATCGCTATTCACCCCCCTCTAGCGATCTGCTTCGATCCAACAAGGTTTTCTATGTTTTCTAGTTTGCTTTGTCCATGATGAAATTTTCAATATGGACAAGACCTAGATGTTTAACTCTATGATATTTCTATTTTCCAAGTTCATCCTTGACGTCTATAGATCGCAAGAAAAGAAAGAGAATAGTGATTCTATAGCTATTATTCCTCTTTTACTTCCAAAGGTGATCGTGTTTAAATACCATTTTATTTGTTTGTATTGACTTCTTATTTACAAGTGCTTAACTAATTATAGGTGCCACAACAAACCAATGGTGAAGAATGTGGCATTTATGTTTTGTATTTCATACATCTTTTTATGCATAGTGTCCCTTCAAGCTATACACAAGAGGGATGGTCGTGTTTTGTAAGGCTTTTATTTTAGCTAGTGTTCTTTATTTTGCAATAGGTCTTATGGATTTCAGTTTCTGATTAATTTTTTTCCACCATTCAGATCAACAGGGACTGGTTTATTGTAGAAGAAGAACTTGAAAGCTTTCACAAGGAAATTTATGCCTCTTGGAAGTATTCACTCTATCAATCTATTTCTATCATGTTAGTGTTATTGCTAAGACTAATCATTGATCCATCCCTTCATATTCATGCTGAATACCTGATATTTCATGTTGAACCTTCAATTCAGAAACAATAACCCTCTTGATGCTCCACAAAATTTTGAACTAGCCCTCTCAGACTCTTAGAACCATAATTAGGTTAAATGCTCATATTGAGTCTAATATGGTGCTTCATAGTTAATTTCCATGTTTCTTTTTTTTTCTGTTACTTTTCTCCAATGCCTTGAGTAGTTTGATAAGAGAGGCTTATTTATTTTCTTAAAAGGGTAAAACACTAAAAATATAACATTTGGATAATTTGCAATACTCAAATCCTTTTAAGTCATAAAAAAGTGAACCAACTTAAGTTTTGCCTTGCTAGGTATAGAGAAAAATAGGCTGAAAAAATGCAATAAACTTCCCCTCATATATTTGGCTGACAAAAAAAAACAAAAAATTTATAAAAAATGGTCACTTTGATTACTTACTGGAACAAAGATCACAATCTCTTTCTTCCCATTTTTGCCTAGTTTTGGTGAGACATTAGTTGATAATAATCCAAATCATCAGTAATGACTTTCTTTCATGTTCCAGGACAAATTCTTCATTCTTTTTAATCAGTATGCTGGTCCAAGTCATGTGTTGGATCCTTAACTTGATTTTTCCAATAATGTAGATATGCATCTTACAATGACATGTATCATATATTGTGTTCCAGTTAAGATTATTATTTCGTTAATATTATGAAGAGTTGTATCTGTCACTTTTTGCCTTTATTCCACCATGTCATGAAATAAGTATATAGTCACTCACATGAAACACTATTTAAGTTTATCGAACTACTGTTTATCATGGTAAATTATAATGATAAATGACTGATAAATAGTAGACGAGTTTGGTTTTGAAAGAACAAAAACTAAGCTTATTCTACATTCAAGAAGGGCTTGCTTTAGCTAACTTTATTTGTTTGTCTTTCTATAAATAGAATTTTACATGACATGCTCTATGTATTGACCTATCTGATAATATAACCTAACTAACTCTATGAATCTTAATTTAATACTTCTTTTTTGTAGAATCATTATGGATAAGAGTTGGATGTTTTTGTTAGGGCAATCAACCTATGATAAGGTTTTGATGTGGGTGGCAAAGGGTTTAAGTTAGGATGATTGGATTTGATATGTGCGTTGGAGTCTCGCAGGACTTAGTAATTCTCACATGGAGCATTGGCGAGTTTCACCTCTCATGACTCGGTCCTTGAGTCAGTGAAGGATGGCTTTGCGAAAGTCGTGCGCTTGGAGCATCCGAGGGACCGCTGGATGAGGAGCATTGGAGTGAAGCCGGAGGAAGTAGACTTCAGGGCAAGACGCGAAGGATGGCGCTGCAGAGCTGTGCACTTGACACATCCGAGGGACGTGGCTGGACGAAGACAACTTCAAAGGCGAGGGACTTCAAGGAATGAGAGTGATCGAATGTAACCCGGGAAGGGGTAGTGCGCTTAGGTGAAACTTGGCCAATTGGCTAAGTGTCGATGGGATTTCCCGACATCAGTCGACTGCCATGTCATGGCACTCGACTACTCTAAGTCGACTGTGACTCGACTAGTGTTCGAGTCCGGTTTATGTGTCAACAGTCGACTGCCATGGATTGGCAGTCGACTGCCGAGACCACCAGTCGACTGATCGGAGCATCAGTCGATTGGTCACAAGGGTTTTGGGCATAGAATGGTGAGCAGTCGAGTGCTCGCTTCCGACACTCGACTGGCAGCTCCATAAGTCGACTGATGGAAAGATCAGTCGACTGATGTGGGAGTCGTTGGTAGAAATCCAAAATGGAAGAAGCCATTATTGGGCAACGGCTACAGAATCAGTCGACTGATAGGGGCATCAATCGACTGCTTCTGTTAACGGGAAGAAATTATCTTTCTCAGTAAAGAGAAGGGGTGAGGTACTTTGGTAGGCTAATGCTTAAGCTCTAAACTTCTCCAAAGTGCCCAACACATTTTCCATCCTCTTACTTGAGTTTTTTGCATTATATTTGTAAGAGGAGTGATTCTTGTGTAAAAAGGTTACCTCCACCTAGCTTGGTGCAAAGGAGATAATAGTGGAAAGCTTGAGGCGTGATTCACCTTGGATGAATCAGACCGTGGATTAGCGGTGAGGCCGTGAACCACATTATATTGTGGTGTTAGCATTTGTGCTTTCTATTCTTCCTTTGCATTTGTCTTAATTGTTTATACTAGTATATTTTGCTTGCGCTAATTGTGTTTGTAGACGAGCAATCAATGAACGACTATCATTGTCTACGATAAAGGCTATTCACCCCCCTCTAGCTGGCCACCGATGCCTTACAAGTGGTATCAGAGCCAAGTCACTTGTCGAAGACTAACCGCTGCAACAAGCACTTCATCAAGAGATGGCCGGCTCCAACATTCACCCACCGAAGTTCGAGGGGAGAATTCGCTTGGTGGAAGAAGCGAATGGAGGTATTTTTCGAAACCGATTTCGAAATTCTATTAATAATGGAAAATGGTTTCGAAATACCTAGGAATGAAGAAGGGGAGTCATTGGAGAAATCAAGGTGGAAAAAGAGGCAAAGGGAAGAGTACTTGGCGAACTTGAAGGCCAAGCATCATCTCTACAATGTACTCCCCCAACAAGAAGTAAACCGAATCGAGAGTGTGCAAGTGCTAAAGAGATGTGGGAGAAGCTAGTAGAGCTTCATGAAGGTACCTCGGAGGCCAAGCTTGCAAGGAGAGACCTCTTCCGCTCCCAACTATCAAATATTAAACTCGAAAAGGGAGAAAAGGTAACCTCACTACACTCTCGATTTAAGGAAATTTTAATTGGGCTAACAAGTGTAGGAGAAAGACTTTCGAACCGGGATATGCTTATGAAAGCAATCGATGCCTTTCCCTGGTCATCGAAATGGAGCTCAATGGTGGACTCCTTCTACATGTCGAAGAACCTAGAAGTGAGCACCTTGGAGGAGTTCTTCTCAACCATGGAGCTCCATGAAACAAGGCTTGAAGGAATAAATGAAGAGTCAAGTATCACGCCATCAAGAGGAGTGACACTATTAGCCAACAAGGGGAAGAAGAAGATGGAGACTCCTTCCTCCTCCGATGAAGCCTCCTCCTCGTCCATGGATAGCACAGAAGAAGCTTATATGGTAAGGAAGGTAAGGCGTGCATTAAAAGGTTTTAAATTTAACAAATCTCATGATAGGGGGAAAAGGCCAAGGAGGAAAATAATTTACTATAATTGCCAATAAGAGGGACACATAAGAGATAATTGTCCACTCTTGACCAAGAGCAAAGAAGAGAGGAGAAAGAAAGAAGAAAAGAAGAAGAAGGGGAGCAAGAAGAAGGAAGAAGATAGGAAGGCCAAAGAAAAGGGGAAGGCCAAAGCACTCAAGATCGTTCTTCTTCTTCATCATCATCATCCGAAGAAGAAGAACGGTCTACTCAAACCTTTCTCTAATGGCAATAGATGACCTAGACTCAACCTCCTCCTCCGAGCAAGAATAAAGAAGCACTATTGAGGAGAGCTCAAGTAACGGGGGAGCTTCATCCTCATCATCATCGGAATCGGAGGAAGAGGACATGGAGACTATGGTAACGAATCTCTCACCAAATAAAATAGTTTCCATAATTTCTAGCCTTACTAAGGATTTATTAAGGGCTAAGAAAAAGAAAAAAATGCATGCTAGATCAAATTAAGGACTTAGTAGAAAAACTAGAAAAAGCATGCTTAAATATTAATGATAATATTTCCTCTAGTCTCAATGATGCATGCTCACATGATAACTATATGCCTTTTAATGTTAGTGATGCATGTATGGATGAAAATAGGGTTTTAAGGGAAAAGGTAGACCATTTAACCAAAGCCCTAAAAAAAGTTTACAATTGGCTCCAACACACTTAATATGATTATAGGGTGCCAAAGAGCAAGATTTAATAAGAAAGACTTAGGATATAAGGAAAATAAAAATGAAAAGGCCTATAAATGTTTAATTGCTAGGGGTCAGGATAAAAAAAAACAATAGCTAGAAAATGAATCCCTAAGGAATTTTTAGTAAATCCCATAGGAAAGAATTTGTTTTGGGTTCCTAAATCCATCCTTAAGGGTTAAGAAAATCCTAGGATAGTCAACCATGTGGATTTTAACTATATCATATGTTTGGTTGACTTAGGATGGCGGGACATAATTTTTAGCATAGTGTAGGGTGATGATAATGCACCCATAAATAGTTTAAATCATGCTCAACACTTTGTGTTATGTATGTTGACACTCATTTTTAGCATAAGTGTTGGGTGATGATTATGTGCCCATAAATTGATAATAATGCTTAAATCATGATAGTTAATGTAATTATTATATATGTTTGCAATCATGATTTATGATCTTGATATTTGGTAGATAATCATGGGCAATAAGGTTTTAAATCATGCCTTGGGTAATACTTGAATTATTATTATGATTTTATACCTAATGCATGATTATAAATTGATAGATATATGTATCTCATTATCATAATATGAAATCAATACATATATGTCTTTATGATCATGTGGTATGCTAGGATAATACTTAACCATGGATAGAATTGTATGAAATTGAAGGTTAAGTACATAAATACCTTTAGGAACATCTCACATTCACCATAAGGATAACTTTGATTGAAAACATAGTATGGGTGAGATGTTAGGATGATACTAATGGTCCACTAATGCCTATGGAATTTAGATGGTCATTTAAAGTATCAAAAGAGTAATAATAGAACAATCATGGGGAAGACTTATGTTTAATTCATAGATATATTGCCCAAATATCATGGTTGGATATTTCAAATGTTTTGAAAACCATTTCTTGTTTCATAAACTGAATTTTCATGTTTTGAAAAGTATCAAGGCAAAACTAGGCTTTAGAATTGATACAAACTTTAGATATTTTCCAACTTTTGAGATTTTGCCTAATTTTCATAAATATAATGATTGTTTCATGAAAAACTATTTTTCATTGATAAAGTAACTTACAAGAAATGTGTTTCCCAAATTTCATGATTTTTCAAATTTTATAGAATTTTTAATGCATTTCTGAAATTCAGCTCAAAAATCAGAAAAACTTGAAATCAGAGTGCCAATCGACTGGTAGTCTAAACTAGTCGATTGATCGACTGAAAACATACCAAGTAACCTCTTTTATCAGATTTTAAGGCATGTATTATTTCCTAGACTTGATGCCATGTTTGAATAACTTAGTTTAATCTTTTTGATGGTGTCAAAGGGGGAGAAATATGTATGTTTAAGTAAGTTGTATTAAGGGGGGAAATTGCATTTAGGGGGAGTTTCATGTATTAAGGGGGAGAGTTGATAATCATGTTTATTTACATGCTTTCTTACCTTAATATTTTTATCAAATGTTTACCTAACTTAAACGGATTGCCACACATCAAAAAGGGGGAGATTGTTAGGGCAATCAACCCGTGATAAGGTTTTGATGTGTGTGGCAAAGGGTTTAAGTTAAGATGATTGGATTTGATATGTGCGTTGGAGTCTTGTAGGGCTTAGTAATTCGCACATGGAGCATTGGCGAGTTTCACCTCTCATGACTTGGTCCTTGAGTCGGTGAAGGATGGCTTTGTGAAAGCCATGCGCTTGGAGCATCCGAGGGACCGCCGAATGAGGAGCATTGGAGTGAAGCCGGAGGAAGTAGACTTTAGGGTGAGACATGAAGGATGGCGCTGCAGAGCCGTGCGCTTGGCACATCCGAGGGATGTGGCCGGACGAAGACAACTTCAAAGGCGAGGGACTTCAAGGAATGAGAGTGAGCGAATGTAACCCGGGAAGGGGTAGTGTGCTTAGGTGAAACTTGGCCAATTGGCTAAGTGTCGGATGGGATTTCTCAACATCAGTCGACTGCCATGTCATGGTAGTCCACTACTCTAAGTCGACTGTGACTCGACTAGTGTTTGAGTTCGGTTCATGTGCCAACAGTCGACTGCCATGGATTGGCAGTCGACTGCCGAGACCACCAGTCGACTGATCGAAGCATCAGTCGACTAGTCGCAAGGGTTTCGGGCATAGAATGGTGAGCAGTCGAGTGCTCGCTTCCGATCTATCGGTAGAAATCCAACATGGAAGAAGCATTATTGGCAGCGACTACGAATCGGTCGATAAGGGCATCGGTCATTTATACGATAACGGGAAAAAATTCCCTTTCTCTATAGAGAGAAGGGGTGAGGGACTTTGGTAGGCTAATGCTTATGCTCTAAACTCCTCCAAAGTGCCCAACACATTTTCCATCCTCTTACTTGAGTTTATTTACATTATATTTGTAAGAGGGGTGATTCTTGTGTAAAGAGGTTACCTCCACCTAGCTTGGTGCAAAGGAGAGAATAGTGGAAAGCTTGAGGCGTGATTCACCTTGGACGAATCGGACCGTGGATTAACGGTGAGGTCATGAACCACGTTACATTGTGGTGTTAGCGTTTGTGCTTTCTATTCTTCCTTTGCATTTGTCTTAATTGTTTATACTAGTATATTCCGCTTGTGCTAATAGTGTTTGTAGACGAGCAATCAACGAACGACTATCATCATCTACGATGAAGGCTATTCACCCCCTTCTAGTTGGCCACCGATCCCCTACAGTTTTTACCAAGACAATCTGAGGAGTATAGAAATGGAGTTAAGAGTTTCTTACATTTTGTATTTTCTAATGCAAACATAAATGGAATGATTTTATTCTCTTATATACGGTGTAAGATTGGTATTTTGTTTCAAGAGAGGTTGATTATGATCATTTTATTGTTGATGTGTTTATCAAAGGTTATACTCATTGGGTAGCTCATGGAGAGATAACATATAGTGCGTCAACAAACTCTATTTTTGTAACATCGCAAAAGGATGCAGATGATATGCAAGGTTTAGTTTTTTGCACCTTCTATGTATTTTAAATTTCTAGTTTCAATATAATTAATTATGAAAATTTGTCTTTTGATATTGCCATAGTGGATAGTTGTGTTTAATTGTGCCTATTGTTTTGTAATTTCCACTTGGAACTCATTTTTCTATATTTACTATTTGTTTAATCCGAATATTTCTTTTGAGAAGATGAATGCATTTTGGTAATGTAAATACTAATATTCTATATAACTTGGATTCAAGTAACTGATGTGGGTGAGGTGTCCTATATAGTTATTTCTAAAATTGATTACATGTGATCGATAGAGATATTAAGTGGCTACTCGTAGTATCATAGTCATGTTGTCATTATCCAACACCGGTGTAGAGTAGAAAGAGTTCGATGAAGAATCCATGTATTAGAGCTAGGTAATCTGAGAGGATGTATACTTGTATTTTTTTAAATTTGTCCTTCCTATTTAGGAAGAATGTCATTAGACTAGCATATGTGCACTTTGAGTTACACTACTACTATTGTAGAAGGAATTCTAGTAAACTTTATTTCTTTATTTTTTTCAGAAATTAGAAGAAAAAAAAGAAATGTAGAATTAAGTAGAGAAGCAACACTAGTATATACTGTATGTAATTGAAAATAAAGAAAGTTATTCCTTTTCTATATTCATAAGCTAACTTGTAGAGTGATACTTTGCATTTCTTCGTTTGGTATGATATCCAATTTTTACTAATATTTCTATTAACTTTGGTTGTGTATTGTTTATTTCAGTACTAATATAAATATATCCATTGTATTTGAATTTTTGTGAATCAATATTATGGTTGAAGATAGACTGCCTAGTTGAGTTTTTTTTACAAGATTGTATTAGTTCTAAAATTTAATATTTTGAGTATAGTATGTAGTTTGTTTTGGATGTAAAAGACTTATCAAGACATTTGTAACTTTGACTGAATAATTATGGAATTAATTTATATTTTCTATCAACACTTTAAATTTTATTTTATAATTTTTTATATTTTAAATAGGAGATGAATTGTGATGATGTATAAATGTTGAATTCATGTTTATATTAGTGATAATTTTAATGTCTTTATAAATTATTATAATGACATTAATAAATGTCATTATAGATTAACTAAGGTGACATTTAAAAATGATCTTATAAATTATTTTTATTGTCCTTATAAAAAAATATAAGACATTTATAAATGTCAAAATAAATAAGTTTAGGTGATATTTAATTTGTCCTTATTATGATGATAATAAGGCACATGTAAATGTCCTTAAAATATGACTTTTTCTGACATTTTAGTGTGTCATTATATATCTAAATTAAGACACTTTTGATGTTAGTATTTATATTGTATAATGACATTATAAAATGTCAAGATAGCAAGTCGAGTCTAAGACGAGATCACTTTATAGGGCGTTTTTCAATGATGTCACTAAAACGTTAATGTCAATAAAAACATATTATAAGGACATTTATGAGTGTCCTTAAAAATCATTATTCTTGTAGAGTTGGCAGAAAGTCCTGGTGGGTTGAGGATCGAACATTAAGCAGAGGATGTCCTTCGAGGAAGGATAGGCTTGAGGGGGGTCAATGTGGTCCTTCATTTGAGGGGGGGATTGTTGGAGTATTAGGAATACAATCAAAGTCCCATCTTAGTAAGACATGAAAAAAGATCATGTGTTTATAAGATAAAAATATATCTCCATTAGAATGAGGCCTTTTGGGTAAAGCCTAAAGTGGACAATATCATACAATTGTGGAGATATGTGGATCTTATATGCACTAACACTTAGGTGAGTACTTGTGAAATGATCTTGTTGGATCGAAGCGGATCGCTAGAGGGGGGGGTGAATAGCGATAAAAACTTTTCTTTTAAATCGTTCGATAGACAATTAAACACAGCGGAAATGTAAATAAAAACTAAATGAGACAAATAGTTTTTTTACTTGGTTCGTAGCCTTCGGCTACTACTCCAAGGCCCTAACGGTCCTAGACCGTGTACGGAGGGCAATTCACTAAAACACTCCTCCTCGTTGGAGGTAGGAGTTTTACGATTACAAAAGCCTTCGAAGCAAAAAGATAGAGAGACAAACCCTCTCTTCTATTAAAGTAAAATGCAACGAAAAGCCTCGATTAAAAAGAATTTCAATATTGAAAGAAATAACAAATTAAGATTATACCAACAACTAAACAAAAGAAACTTTAAGCTAGGGTTGTTGGCAGCACTTCGTTGTTGTAGAGTCGTCGGAGAGTTGCAGCGTAATGGAGGCTTTTGAGCACTTAGAATTTTGGATAAAACCCTAGGTTTGGCCCTCCTTTTATAGCCTTTAAGCCCCTCAACGAATGGATCTTCAACCGATCACAAATGGGCACAAAACTCCTTGAAAAATGGTGATAAAGCTTGACTCCTCGAGGCTGATTTTTGACCACCGGTTGAACTGGCCGGTTGAACTGGCCGGTTGAACTGATGGCCAGGATTTTTGACTACAATAAAGAGTTAGCTCAAAATATAAGTGGATTCGACGGCCACTTGCCGTCCGATCTCAACATAGACCTTCCATGGGAAGTCTTGGGTCGGATCGTCGCCTAAGATCATCCCCGTAAAGAGGATACGACCTCACTTACGCTCGCACACACGAGCTTACCTCGATACTTACGTGTTGCTTTTGCTTCCGGCCTTCCACTCGATTCCTTTGGCTCCCTCCGAAGTAACTCGAGTGTCGCCCGACCACCGCGGCTTCCTCCGGGTGTCGCTAGCCTTCAACTCCAGCATTGAGACTTTTCTGCACACTTGATTTAGCTCGTGAGATAACAATATAAGCTTAACTTTATATCGTTTACTATAATCAAAACTTAGGTTCGACTTAGGTGCCCACTGCACCAACAATCTCCCCCTTTTTGATTTATGGCAAACCCACATACAAAGTTAAGACAAAAATAAGTATGAGATTATGCATGAATGAGTAGGAGTATATAAAAATTCTTTTTCAAGTGCTCCCCCTTGAGGAATCCTCCCCCTTGACCGAGGGTGAGTACTTGAGAAAGGGTTTTAACTCTCCCCCTTGATATGTGCTACTAAGAAAAAGAATTAAGTAACCGAAATTACTTAATATTGGCCATAGTGTTTAAAATAAGTTTTAAGTTAAGAAACCAAATGATTTCTTAACCTTGGCCTTTTGTTAAAAGTTTAAATAAGTTTTCAAAACTTAAAGTTAACTTTTGGTTTAATTATGAAGTAAGAGTTAAGTTATCAAAAAAATTTTTTTTGACCCCTTAACTTTTGTCCTTTTTCTCCTTTTTCTCCCCTTTGTCAGATATCAAAAAGAGTAAGGGGTGTGTGGAAAACAAAATAAATGTTAAATTTAAAGTCCAAGCATGTTCCACATTTTATTTTTAAAAAATAATATACTGAAATTAAGTTCATCTATAAAATGTTAGACTCATATTTGGCTTGATTAATATGAAGGATCAACGATCTGGTCGAGTCGGTATGATTATACTCGTGGTTCATAGCGATGCACTAGCTCTACATCTGGAACCGGAGTAAGGTCCTAACATCTCACGCCCATCTCGTGGCTAAGTACACAAACACATTAGTCCTATGTGTTGTGAGATGTATTGGCTCCTTAAATCTATAGGTGCATGATATCTAAGGTATGCCCTATGCTAGTTCCATGAAAAAAAAGTAAGAAACAGTAGTAAGAAAATATCATTTGTAAGTTCCTATTCTATTACGCACATGCCTAATCTTCGTCTCAAGAGACTAAATTCGGCTTCGGGTAGTGATTTAGTAAATATGTCTGCTAGGTTAGACTTCGAGTCAACATATTTGAGTTGTATGGAGCCGTTGGCTACATGTTCTCGAATGAAATGGTGTTTTACCTCTATATGCTTTGTCCTTGAATGGCATATAGGGTTCTTAGTTAGATTTATCGAACTTATGTTGTCTACAAAAATTTTAGTTTTGGTGAAGTCCAACCTAAAGTCTCGGAGAGTGTGCTTCATCCAAAGAAGCTGAGTTACACACTCACCCATCGCAACGTATTCGGCTTCGGTGGTAGATAAGGCAACACAATGTTGCTTCCTACTGCACCAACTCACTAGACTTGAGCCGAGTAGTTGACAACCACTCGTGCTCTTTCTATCGAGTTTACTACCGGCATAATCCGAATCGGAGTAGCCGATTAGTTCGAACTCCGTAGATCTAGGGTACCAAATACCAACGTTAAGTGTACCCTTAAGATATCTAAGGATACGCTTAACTAGGATTAGGTGAGACTCCTTAGCACAGGTTTGAAACCTGGCGCACATACTTACTGCGAATAGGATGTCGGGTCGACTCGCAGTTAAGTATAGGAGACTTCCTATCGCGCTCCTATAGTACTTTAAGTCAATGGACTTACTTTCTAGGTCTTCTCCTATGTTAACATTAATCGCCATTGGGGTGATTATTATCTTAGCGTCTTGCATTCCAAATCTTTTAATTAACTCCTTAGTGTATTTTTGTTGATATAGGTATATACCATCCTTAGTTTGTTTAATTTGTAGACCTAAAAAGAAACTTAACTCGCCTACCAAGTTCATTTCAAACTCACTTTCCATGAGTGAAACGAACTCGTTTAGTAAGGCTGAGTTAGAGGTTCCAAAAATTATATCGTCTACGTAAATTTGAGCTATGAATATTTCTTTACCTAAGGTTTTTACGAAGAGAGTTGGGTCAACTAAGCCTTGGTTAAACCCTTTTGACTTAAGATGGATTGAAAGTCTCTCGTACCAAGCTCGAGGAGCTTGTTTAAGTCCATAGAGAGCTTTCTTAAGTTTTAGAACATGGTCGGGTTTATCTAGATTTTGAACCCGGGGTTGGCTAACATAAACTTCTTCTTTAATGTATCCATTTAAGAATGTCGACTTAACATCCATTTGAAACAGCTTAAATCCTCGATGTGCGGCATAAGCTAGCAACATTCGAATGGATTCTAGTCTAGCTCTTTGGGGCATAGGTTTCGTCGTAATCTAAGCCTTCGACTTGACTAAACCCTTTGGCAACTAACCTAGCCTTGTTTCTAACTACTTCACCTTTATCATCAAGCTTATTTCGAAACACCCACCTTGTTCCAATTATCGTTTTGTCTTTAGGTGGTGGTACTAATTCCCACACTTCATTCCTAGTAAATTGAGCTAGCTCTTCTTGCATTGCAATAATCCAATCGGGATCAAGAAGAGCTTGTTCAATTGATTTGGGTTCTATCTTTGAAATTAAGGAAATTTGACTAAGGTTCCTATAGGATGCTCTAGTTCGAACTCCTAGATTAGGATCTCCTATCACTTGATCGATAGGGTGGTTAGTCTGAATCCTAGATTGGGTTGGGTTTGTGTCACCTAATGCTTGATCAATGGGGTGACTTGGTTGAACATTAGTTTGGTTGGAGTCATCTATCACTTGATCAATAGAGTGACTTGGTTGACTTAGGTTAGGATTAACACTAGACCTGATCTCCGGATCAGAGTTAGGTCTAGTATGAATCGGCTCGCTAATTGGGGTTGCCGGGGGTTTTGTAGGTTCATGTCCTTCATCAAATACTACATTGATAGTCTCCTCGACTCTAAGGGTGTCGTGGTTATATACTCTATAAGCTCGACTTGTAGTCGAGTATCCTAGAAAGATTTCGGTCGTGGTCTTGGATGTAAATTTCCCTAGGTAATCCTTAGTGTTTAGGATATGTACCTTACACCCAAATACCCTAAAGTACTTGATGTTAGGTATTTTATCGTGATAAATCTCGTATGAGGTCTTAAGGTGCCTCTTTACCATAAGGATTCTATTTTGGACATAGCATGCCGTACTCACGGCTTCTACCCAAAACCTATGGGGTAGGTCATATTCGTTCAACATGGTCCTAGCGGCTTCTTATAGAGTTTGGTTTTTCCGCTCCACTAGGCCATTTTGTTGAGGGGTCCTAGGGTAAGAGAATTCATGGTGGTATCCGTTTAGGTTACAGAAGTCGGTGAACCTTTGATTTTCGAATTCACCACCATGATCGCTTCTAATTCTTTTAACCTTAAGGTTTTTTTGATTCTCGATTAATTTGAATAAATTGATTAATTGATCTAGGGTATCATTTTTATGTTTGATGAACCTAACCCAGGTAAACCTGGAGTAGTCGTCAATTATGACTAAGCAATATTGACTTTTATTTAGTGACTTGGCTCCATGTGAATCGAATAGATCCATATGCAGGAGCTCAAGTACACTTGAGGTTCGTTCTTGGTTAGTTAACTTGTGTTGTGTCCTAGGTTGTTTTCCTTGTTGACAAGCATTACAGATTTTATTAACCAAATTGTTAAGGTTGGGTAAGCCTTTGACTAGCCACTCGACTCATCTTGTGGATGAGTCTTGGGTGAGTGACCGAGTCATCGGTGCCACAACCATGATTCCTCTTCTGTGTCATAAGACATTTGGTGAGGATTTGATTAAGTTAATTGTATAAATGTTATTTGTCCTAGTTCCTTTGAGTATTGTTTTAGCGTTTCATTTGTTTTAATTACACATTCATTTTCTAAAAATACGACCTTATAATTATTGTCACATAATTGGCTTACGCTAAGCAGGTTATATTCAAAATTCTCTACAAGTAATACATTTTTAATAACAAAATTCGAGTTAAGCTCGATATCACCTGATCCGATGATTTTGAGCTTGCCGTTATTCCCAAAGGCTACCGATCCTTGTCGTTTGAATCGAAGCTTCGCGAATTTGAGTTGATCCCCGGTCATGTGTCGGGAGCAACCGCTGTCTAACATCCATTGATCCTACACACAAGGTGGTTGGATTGGATGTTAGATTATTATATTTTTTAAAAAAAAATTGGTTGTAAGTTGTTAAACCTAGGTCATCTCACCGGAGTCTATATGATCAAGCATGTTATACTTATGTGTTCTTTGGGAGATGACTTCTAATTAAGTTGATTAAGTGCATTTATGTTTAAGTAATGTTAGATTTGGATTTGACCCTAGGCTTGTCAAGTTTACCTTTTCAAGATCATGGCTTCCAGGTCGTGGCGAGGCACAGGGGCCTTCTTTTATCGGATCATCGACCACTTCCTTAGACAAAGCCATTTTAAAGAAAATGATGACTTGACTCACCTAAAATTATTTCCTCGTCTAACTAGTTATTTTTGAAAAGAGGCTCCCCGAGGCTCAATCTTTTCGAAGGATTTTAGTTGATTATTTGAAAAGAGGCTCCCCGAGGCTCAATCTTTTCGAAGGATTTTAGTTGGTTATTTGAAAAGAGGCTCCCCGAGGCTCAATCTTTTCGAAGGATTTTAGTTGGTTATTTACGTGTTCTAAGTGAGTTCACGAAAGAAAAAAAAAAATCTAAGCATGCAATTTCTAAGTTAAAACACAAACATGTTTTGTACTGGCTCCCCCTAGACCGTTGAATCGGTTCGGTCTATCCACATAGTGGATTTGGTCCTTGGGAACCCAGTACGAGTTGGATCCTAGAGTTGAAATCAAAGTGGTCTTAGGGACCCATGCTTGGACACATTTTTTATGTCTACTTACGATTGACATATACGACTTATTGGTCGTGTTTGAGCTAAACCCTAGTCCGGCCTTGTTGTACACGACCCTTTGCGATCCAAGTAGGAGGTCAAGTCCTTTGGATCCCAAAGTAAACCTTTCCAACGTATTCCTAAGATCTTCGACTTGACTTTTCATGAGTGAGTTCTCAACTTCGAGTTTTTCAACCCGAGTTGAGTCCTTCTCTTGAACTCGACTAGTCGAAGAGGTTAGAGAGACCTCGTGTTTAAGGAGTTTAACCTCCTCAACAAGGGTCTCGACCTTGGACTCGGACTTAGCTAACTTCCTAGACAAAAACCTAACCGTATTATGTAAAGTATTAAATAAAGTTCGACTTACTTTAAGGGTATCTTTTGAACCGGATGCGTATCCGTGGCTTGACATGAAGGTAGCTTCGTAGTCTGAGTCATCCTCAGGTTCTGACTCAAGTTCAGGCTTGGTCTCCATGTCCGACTCAATTGATTTCGCCATGAAGACGTGGTCTTCGTCTTCTTCGGATGACGCTTCTTCCCATGTTGCGTTGAGGGCCTTCTTGTGCTTAGGTGCTTGGTGGTTGAGCTTGGGGCACTCGGACTTGATATGTCCAAACCTGTTGCACTCATAACACCTAATATTTGAACTTTTAGGCTTACCTTGGTTGGGTCGAGTCGTGGTTCGCTTTCGTCCCTTGGCTATCCTTCGAGCTAGGTTCATTAGTTCGGCAGTCAACTCCGGGTCAACTTCTTCTTCGGACTCGTCTTCCTCCTCGGTTGGTGGTGGCTTGCTTGTGATTTTCTTCTTCTTTGATCCTGCAAACAAGGCTATACCCCTCTCGGGCTTCGAGTTAGACTGCTCATGAAGTTCAAAATCCGAAAAGAGTTCATCTAACCTAATTTTAGAAAGTTCCTTGGAGACCTTATAGGCATCGACCATGGATGCCCATAAGGTAGTCCTCGGAAAAGAGTTTAGGACATACCTTATAAGGTCGCGGTTTTCGACCTTTTGCCCGATTGCGTGTAGGTTGTTGACGATGTCCTGGACTCGGGCATGAAGTTGTGTCGCGGACTCGTGTTCCTGCATTTTTAGGTTATATAGTTTATTGAAAAGAAGATCACGCTTACATACCTTGGCTTCGTCGGTCCCTTCGTGTAGCTCCACTAGTTTTGTTCAAAGATCTTTTCCGCTTATGAAGGGGCCGACGCGATTTAGCTCCTCCTTTGATAGGCTGCATTGAAGAATTTGCGTTGCCTTAGCGTCGGCTTCGACTTATTTTTTTGTTGCAATGGTCCATTGGTCATAATCCAAGGAGTCACCCACTTCATTAGTCGGAAGTGTGAAACCCGTTTGGATTATGATCCACATCTCGATTTGGGTTTTAAGAAAGCATTCCATCCGACCCTTCCAATAACGAAAGTCATCTCCGTTGTAAAACGGAGGTCGGACGGTGCTAAACCCTTCGAGATGGGCCATTAGTGTAACGCCCGTAAAATTCCTAGCAATTTTACAAGAATTTTTGGCTTGATGATCATGGGCTTTATGTGGGCCTTTTCAAAAATAAAAGAAAATAAGCCGAAAAGGGGTGCAAGGCCTAGGAATTGAACTCCAAACCTCTAGAGATAGCCAAGCCTTATAGATGCACCCACTAACCAGAAGCCCAATAGGATTATATGATTAAGGAAGAGGGGGAAACTATAGATAAGTGGGACTAGGAGTAAATGAAGAGGCATGGAAAAGAAAAGAGGAACTTCTCTTCCTCCCCCCTTTATAAAGAAGAGGGAAGGTTGAATTTGGTCACTTCCTCTCTTGTTCTTCCTCTTCTCACCGAAAATCTTGAGCTCCCTCTCCATTTCCTCCATTGGCCGAACCTCCTTCAAGCAAGAAGCAAGGGCTAGGGTTGGTTCTTAGGTCATCTTCTCCACCCAAAACAAAGCGAAGGAAGTAAGTATCCCTCACCGCATACAGTAGTTGCGATTGAATGTTTGAACAACTTGTATGTTATATTCGGCCAAGCATGTTTTAGTTTACCAATGAAGTTGAAATCTATGTTTAGGAAGGATATGATGATGCTAAGATGGGAAAAGAGGGTTGGTTACAAAGCTAACCCTAGTCGAGCCCTTATGTGTTTCGGCCACCCTAGGAAATTAGGGTTAGGGTTTCATGAATGCCATGTTTTAATTGCTATATGATGTAGTTAGGGTTAAAAAGGGATTAGGTCAAAAGTTAACCCTAGGAAACCCTATGGACCATTCGGCCAACATGGGTTTTTGGTGTTTTTGTTGAAGTTTATATCTTGCTTTACTTGCAAATGATGATGATAACATGTTAAAAGGGATTAGGATAAAGATCTAACCTCAAAGGTCTCCATGAACCATTCGGCCAAGTCATGGACTAGGGTCTAAATGAAGCTCCATGTTATGTTTATGCTATGTTCTATAACTAGATGATGATGTTAGGGGTTAAAGTGGATTAGGACAAAAGCTAACCCTAATGAACCCTAAGAACCATTCGGCCAAGTCATGGACTAGGGTCTAAATGAAGCTCCATGTTATGTTTATACTATGTTCTATAACTAGATGATGATGTTAGGGGTTAAAGTGGATTAGGACAAAAGATAACCCTAATGAACCCTAAGAACCATTCGGCCACCTTTGAGTTTTTAGGTTACAATGAAGTTCATACCATGAATTTTATGGAATTTGTATGCATATGTATGTTACTTGAATTAGGTTAAAGGTCTAAACCCTAAAAAGCCTATAAGGGCCATTCGGCCACCTTTGACCTCTTTAGGTTACAATGAAGTTCATACCATGAAGTATGCTATGCTATGTTAATGAAATAAGCTAAGTTGTTATGAAATGAAGTATGCTATGCTATGTGAATGAAATGAAGCATGATGTGTATGAAATGAAGTATGCTATGCTATGTTAATGAAATAAGCTAAGATGTTATGACATGAAGTATGCTATGCTATGTGAATGAAATGAAGCATGATGCGTTATGAAATGAAGTATGCTATGCTATGTTAAAGAAATAAGCTATGTTGTAAAATAAGCATATAAGTATTTTACTTTCTGCATGACTTGTACCAAGACCTTAACAAGGTCCAAAGAAGGGATGGGCTCCTAAGATGCCCTAGGTCGATGGAATAAGACTCGGGCCTAGGATGGGCTTCTATGTATGATTGCCCCTAGGTCGATGGAATAAGATTCGGGCCTAGTACGGGATGGGCTCCAAGATGCCTTAGGTCGATGGAGTAAGACTCGGGCCTAGGATGGGCTTCTACGCTATGACGATTGCCCCTAGGTCGATGGAATAAGACTCGGGCCTAGGAACCTATTAGGTTCGAGACTTGCTACCTCGGGCCTATTTAGGGATGCGCGCTATGATAATGAAGAAGTGGTACAATGCCGGGCCCAAATATGTTGAGATCTATATTTACGTACCTAACATATATGTTTTCAAAAGCATCTTGCATATGTATGCCATGATTGTTTAAGTTACATGTTATGTTAGATGATATGCCATGATTGTTTAAGTTACATGTTATGTTAGATGATATGCCATGATTGTTTAAGTTACATGTTATGTTAGATGATATGCCATGATTGTTTACGTTACATGTTATGTTAGATGTATGCCATGATTGTTTAAGTTACATGTTATGTTAGATGATATGCCATGATTGTTTACGTTACATGTTATGTTAGATGATATGCCATGATTGTTTAAGTTACATGTTATGTTAGATGATATGCCATGATTGTTTACGTTACATGTTATGTTAGATGTATGCCATGATTATTTAAGTTACATGTTATGTTAGATGATATGCCATGATTGTTTACGTTACATGTTATGTTAGATGATATGCCATGATTGTGTAAGTTACATGTTATGTTAGATGATATGCCATGATTGTTAAGTTACATGTTATGTTAGATGATACGCCCTAATGTTAAGTTACAAGTTATGTTAGATGATATGCCATGATGTTAAGTCACATGTTACGTTAAATGATATGCCATGATTGTTTACGTTACATGTTATGTTAGATGATATGCCATAATGTTTAAGTTACCTGTTATGTTAGATGATATGTCATGATGTATAAGTTACATGTTATGTTCGATGGCACGCTATGATGTTAGGTTACTAAGTTACATATGATGCCAT
Organism: Wurfbainia villosa; assembly: GCA_025175895.1. Lineage (NCBI taxonomy): Eukaryota > Viridiplantae > Streptophyta > Magnoliopsida > Zingiberales > Zingiberaceae > Wurfbainia > Wurfbainia villosa. The sequence goes on from CM046001.1 coordinate 65,537,938, forward strand.
GTATGTTATGTTTATGTTACTTAAGCTACAAGTTAAGTTGAAGATGCCATGTATGTTACATGATATATTGACTATATGTTATAAATGCTACAAGTCATGATTAATGATGATGTATGGTTTTTGTGAGTAGGACAGGATCTTACTAAGCCTATGTGCTTATAGTTTATTTTCCCTCGTCTTTGAGATAAGGGTAAGGGGTGGATAAACTAAAGGGAGCAGCAGGAGGGGTCAATGTGTGTGGTAGTGGCATGGTGGAGAAGATCCGTTAAGTCTACTTATACATGTATTACCTATAATGATGATGTCTATGGATGTCTTTACTTATGTCTCCCTATGACGATGATGTTATGAACCCACTAAGCCTTAAGTATCTATATATATATATGATGCATGCTTTATGTTGATAAGAAGAAGTAAAGAAGAAGTAAGAAGAAGTATTTATGCATGCTATGCTATGAAACATACTCTATGTTAAGAAGAAGTGTTAATGCATGTTTATGTTTAAAAGAAAAAAAAAAGTATTTAGGTCTCAAATCTTCCGCTGTAAGAAATAAGAAGTATATATATAAAGTCTTCCGCTGTATGAAATGTATGTACGGTTGCGTCACGCGCCGCCTCTCCGGACATTTAGGGTCCCGGAAGGGCGGGCGTGACAATTAGAACAAAGAACACAAGGAGACGAAGGGAAAAAAACTAGCAACGACAAAAACACACAAAAAGTACCAAGACTTGCGTCTTGGATTAGTAGTGCGGGAGTAAATTTAACAAAGTGAAATAAATCTGAAATAAACAGAAATAAAAGAAAAATAAATATGTGAAAAATGGCTAGATTGGTGGTTTCACCAAATCTTAGCAACCCCCGGCTCTGATACCAATTGTTGGATCGAAGCGGATCGCTAGAGGGGGGGGTGAATAGCGATAAAAACTTTTCTTTTAAATCGTTCGATAGACAATTAAACACAGCGGAAATGTAAATAAAAACTAAATGAGACAAATAGTTTTTTTACTTGGTTCGTAGCCTTCGGCTACTACTCCAAGGCCCTAACGGTCCTAGACCGTGTACGGAGGGCAATTCACTAAAACACTCCTCCTCGTTGGAGGTAGGAGTTTTACGATTACAAAAGCCTTCGAAGCAAAAAGATAGAGAGACAAACCCTCTCTTCTATTCAAGTAAAATGCAACGAAAAGCCTCGATTAAAAAGAATTTCAATATTGAAAGCAATAACAAATTAAGATTATACCAACAACTAAACAAAAGAAACTTTAAGCTAGGGTTGTTGGCAGCACTTCGTTGTTGTAGAGTCGTCGGAGAGTTGCAGCGTAACGGAGGCTTTTGAGCACTTAGAATTTTGGATGAAACCCTCGGTTTGGCCCTCCTTTTATAGCCTTTAAGCCCCTCAACGAATGGGTCTTCAACCAATCACAAATGGGCACAAAACTCCTTGAAAAATGGTGATAAAGCTTGACTCCTCAAGGGTGATTTTTGACCACCGGTTGAACTGGCCGGTTGAACTGGCCGATTGAACTGATGGCCAGGATTTTTGACTACAATAAAGAGTTAGCTCAAAATATAAGTGGATTCGACGGCCACTTGCCGTCCGATCTCAACATAGACCTTCCATGGGAAGTCTTGGGTCAGATCGTCGCCTAAGATCATCCCCGTAAAGAGGATACGACCTCACTTACGCTCGCACACACGAGCTTACCTCGATACTTACGTGTCACTTTTGCTTCAGGCCTTCCACTCAATTCCTTCAGCTCCCTCCGAAGTAACTCGAGTGTCGCCCGACCACCGCGGCTTCCTCCGGGTGTCGCTAGCCTTCAGCTCCGGCATTGAGACTTTTCTGCACACTTGATTTAGCTCGTGAGATAACAATATAAGCTTAACTTTATATCGTTTACTATAATCAAAACTTAGGTTCGACTTAGGTGCCCACTGCACCAACAGATCTTAGTCTCCCCCTAAATAATTGCTACTTAATAAGTTAAGTATAGGCCTACAAGTTTAAATTAAGTTTTAAGTTAAGATGTCAAAAGTTAACTTTTTGATCTCTTAACTTTGGCTTTTTCCTCCCCTTTTTTCCATTAAAAGGTTAACCATAAAAAAGGATTAAGATAAGTAATTCAAGCTTACTTAACTTGGGTTGATGTTCTTAAGTTAGATGCAAGTTAAGTTATAAAAAAAAAAAATTTGGATCCCTTAACTTTGGCATTTTCTTCCCCTTTTTCCATAAATCGAAAAGGGGGGGGGGGAGGTTGGAAAATATATTTTTAGAATTTTTCCGTAAATGAAGTTTAAGTCCAAGCATATTCCAAATAGATTTTGAAAATAATAGTTTAAATATAAGCTCATCTAAAAGTATGTTCGACTCCATTTGACTTGATTGATATAGAATGATCAATAAGTCCTGATTAGAGTTGATTAATTTAGATAATTATACTCCATGGTTCATGTCGATGCACTAGATTAACATCTGGAACCAGGAGTGAGGTCCTAACATCTCACGTCCATCTACGTGGCTAAGTACACAAACACATTAGTCCTATGTGTTGTGAGATGTATTGACTACTTAAATCTATAGGTAAATGCTTCTAGGGTAAGCCCTAGGTTAGTTCCATTTGCATAAAAAAAATAGAGTATAGATAAGTATAAGTTTTTAAGATCTACTCTATTACACACATACCTAATTTACATTTAAGCAGACTAAACTCTGCTTCGGGTAAAGGTTTGGTAAACAAGTCTGCTAGGTTCGATTTGGACTCCACGTATTCGAGTTGTATGGTTCCGTTAGCTACATGTTCTCGAATGAAGTGGTGTTTGACCTCTATATGTTTGGTCCTAGAGTGACATATAGGATTTTTGGTTAAATTAATTGAACTAATGTTATCGATGTAAATTTTAGTTTTGTTAAAATTTAGGTTAAAGTCTTGGAGAGTGTGCTTCATCCAAAGAAGTTGAGCTACACACTCACCCATAGCGACGTATTCGGCTTCGGTGGTAGATAACACAGTGTTGCTTTCTACTGTACCAACTCACTAGACTCGAGCCGAGAAGTTAACAACAACCACTCGTGCTCTTTCTATCAAGTTTACTACCGACATAATCCTAGTCGGAGTAACCGATTAGTTCAAACTCGGTAGATCTAGGGTACCAAATCCCTATGTTTAGTTTACCCTTTAAATATCTAAGGATATGTTTAACTAACGTTAGGTGCGACTCCTTAGCACAAGTTTGGAATCTTGTGTACATACTCATTGCGAATAATATATCAAGTAGGCTCGCAGTTAAGTACAGGAGACTACCTATTGCGCTCCTATAGTATATAAGGTCTATTGGTTTGCCTTCTAAGTCTTCTCCTATATTAACATTTGTAGCCATCGATGTATTTATTACCTTAGCATTTTGCATTCCGAATCGATTAATTAATTCCTTAGCGTATTTATGTTGGTGTAAGTAAATTCCCTCTTTAGTTTGTTTAATTTGTAATCCTAGGAAAAAATTTAACTCTCCTACTAAGTTCATTTCAAATTCACTTTCCATTAGTGAAATAAACTCGTTTAGTAGGATTGAGTTGGTTTTTCCAAAAATTATGTCGTCTATAAAATTTGGGCAATAAAGATTTCTTTGCCTATGGATTTTACAAATAGGGTTGGATCAACAAGGCCTTGGCTAAACCCTTTAGACTTGAGATAAATAGATAGCCTTTCATACAAAGCTCTAGGAGCTTGTTTTAGTCCATACAAGGCTTTCTAAAGTTTAAAAACAAGGTCAGGTTTGTATAAGCTTTCGAATCCTGGGGGTTGACCAACGTAGACTTCTTCCTTGATAATTCCATTTAAGAACCCTGATTTCACATCCATTTGAATTAGTTTAAATCCTCGATGTGCAGTGTAGGCTAATAACATTCTGATCAATTCTAGTCTAGCTAAGGGGGCATAAGTTTTGTCATAATTTAACCCCTCTACTTGACTAAAACCTTTTGTGACTAATCTTGCTTTATTTCTAACTACTTCACCTTTGACATCGAGTTTGTTCCGGAATACCCACCTTGTTCCAATAATCGAATTATCTTTAGGTGGTGGTGCTAATTCCCAAACTTCATTCTTAGTGAATTGAGCTAGCTCTTCTTGCATAGCAATAATCCAATCGGGATCAAGAAAGGCTTGTTTAATTGATTTGGGTTTGATTTTCAAGATTAAAGAGATTTGACTAAGGTATCTGTATGATGCTCTAGTTCGAACCCCTAGGTTGGGATTGTAGAGATGTATACTGAAAAGTCTATCTTTTATATGAACATCTTTATTTGAAATAAGAATCACATGATCATTGTTTGCATATTTTTATGGTCACACAATATTATCTAATACATTACATTGTAGATAACATGGTGTGTGGTGTCACACGGGAGATCATGTTATTATCTCCTTGTAAAGTATAAGTAAAGGCTCACAACCGAGATGGCTTTGGACAAACCATCGGAATGATTGTAGTGTGATTTGGTTTTCGTTTGTCTTGACCATAGAATCACACTAGTGCACTTTGTGTGTATTGAGCAGGACCGACTTAGAGGTGATTCGATTTATTGCTGACTACATAATCGAATCAGACGTTAGATATTATTTAGTACATGCTCTTAATACCGATATAATAACGGGCACATATACTTAGTATTCATCTCTTTGATTTACCAATGGACGAGATTTATAGATTAAATCGATAGGCTCGGTAAGTTGGGAGATGATATTATTTATATGGTTTGCCGTTGATTATAGGAGGAAACCGTGTCCTATATATTAGGATGATGATGTCCCCTTGAGGAGCTCAAAAGGTTCATCATGTAAACCCTGGAGGTGGACTTGGTCCGGCATGATGAAAAGGTTGAGTGGTACTACTCATGGAGTTAGATGTTGATTAATTAATTATCAGAAAATTAATTAATTGACGAACATTCGAGATCTTAAACACGGGGAGAAAATGTACAAATAATATATGGAGCCCATATTATCTTATGGGGGTTGGTAAGGTAGATCAATGATAATCCTTTAGTGGATTGGATTATCATTAATGGATCGGACTTTATGTGGGCTAGATCCATGGGTGGCGAAGATCCAACTCCTCCTCATGGTCACTAATGTAGCCTATTAACAACTCATGAAGCTTAGAACCAATGGATAGAAACAAAACTCTAGATCCAAAGGTAGAGATTAAATCTCTAAGATCTGACGGTTGAGATTAAATTTCTAGATCCAACGATTGAGATTAAATCCCTAGAACCAATGGTGAAGATTAAAAGGAGGCTTATCCCTAACTCTATAAAAGGAGGGAAAGGGGTTGGCGTGGAGATTCATTCAAGAGGAGCTAGGGTTTTGGGCGGCAAGGCTTGGAAGCTATGGTTTAGGGGTGGCGACACCAAATAAGGAAGGTAATTCCTTTCTTCTTCTTCCTTCAAGGTGGTCGGCATCCAGCAGCTTTTCCTGCCCTTTTCCAGCCATTGTACGACATCCAAACCTCTCTTCTCCTTCTCCTTGAGTGGTGAAAACAAGACTTAGGGCTTTCCCTTAGTGTCTTGGTAGGTTTCCATCATCATCTCCTCCTCTTAGTTGGCCGGCGGCAAGGATTTCCCTTGTTGCTTGTTGGTTGGCTATAGGAAGGAGAAGAGCCTTGTTTCTATTCTTCCTCTTGCTTTGAAAGAGCAAGGAAGAAAGATTTGCGATCTAAGAGCTTCAACTTTTGGTAGATCGTCGCCCACACGACGTCTGAAAGGAGGAAGGTCATACATTAGAAGATCGAGAGGTATACCTATTCTTCATTCTCTTTTGTAACATGTTTGTTTTTGTTTTTCAATTATGAGCATGTAATATTCTGTTTGTGGCTAAATAATATTTGGATCTCGACATAAATACAAAAGTCGGCGATCCTTACATCGTCTATTATGCGGCTACTCGTAGAATAGAGGATGGTCGCTTGAACAACGAGTTTGTTCAAGTGACCTCTCTAAACGAATAGCACGATGATGACTTGGTTGTTTGGGCAATCCCTTGTGTCTAGGATTAAATTTTTTAATCCGGAGACATCGATGGGATCCCATGAACAAACGACCGAGGTGAAGTGGGAAGGGAAGTTTCCCCTCACGGACTCGATAAGCAAAACCCTTCAATTGGTATCAGAGCCAAGGTTTCCGATTTTATGTGTTTAGGATTCGGTTAATTTTTATGTACTTTTCATATATTATATGTTCCGGTTAATAGTAGGATATGCGTAGTTTAACTCTTTGGTTGCAGGCATAAGATCCGACTATTATGGCCATATGTGTGTATGTGATTGTATGTGTATATTTTGTTGAATCCTCAGAGTTGACGAGGCTAGTATTTGATTTTTTGTAAATTAGATACGACATTGTTTAGCCACTATTTATTTTAGTTTACTTTCGATATAGATTTCATGTACACTCCCTCGTGGAGTATAGGATCGATGGATGTAAATTAAAATAGGTTTTAGTCTCGGGTCGGATCTTTGGATGGCTCGTACATGGCATAGGAGGAGCGGACGAGATGGCGATGCGACGGGAGACATATTGAAGATAAAAGCCATAATAGTTGGAAAAACATTTTATTTTTCATATTTATTACTTTTTGTTTGAAATGCATGTCGTAGGCTAGGAAAATTCCTCAATTTCAAATTACTAAGTGGGAGAGGGAATTTTTTTCCCACGGCCTCCATTACGATTTGACAAGTTATGCAAACAAATTTGCGCGTCGGCTCTGAGTGCCTTCCTCCCCATCGGATGAGTTTGTTTGTGGATCACAAGGTCAAATATTTTTATAGGGAATTATCAAGGAGCGTGTGCACTTCTCCATCGGAAGACACATAACCCGAGATAATTACCTTGGTACCGAGTAATGGTGAACACTTAGATACAAATATAAGTATCCTCTCCATCGGAGTCACTGCTTTTATTTGTAGGGCCAAAGAGGAACCAACTATTAATTTTACTTGTCAAAAAGTTAGGTTGACAAGATAGTAAAATTAATGGGTAAAACCTCCTCTTACAAATGTAGAATTCGTATATGTCCACACTATCGTGGCATATGATATTCTCGGTGTTTTGAGGTGTTGGTTGATTTTAAAATTTTATTGTTTGAGGAATCAAAATTTTTTTGAAATCTAATGTTTTGATTTATGTGATTCTTAGGTTTTCTTTCAAAATGACTTTCAACCCACTTGTTGTGATATTGAAAGGGAACAAACTTACTTGACCCAACTATGTTGATTGGAAGAGGAATCTAGACATTGTCTTGACTGCTGAGGAATACAAATATGTACTCCTCGAAGAGTGCCCTCCCAAGCCTGCAGATGATTCTGGGGAAAAGGAGAGAGAGAGAGCTATAAGAAGTGGGTCAAGGCCGATGAGATGGCGCGGTGTTACATTTTGGCATCTATGTCAAATGTACTGCAACATCAGCATCAAGCCATGCCCACTACTTATGATATGATGCTCAATCTCAAGGAACTTTTCGGACACCAGAATCGGGCTACGAGGCAAGAAGCCATGAGAAACTTGATGACGACCACCATAATCGAGGGAACACCCGTAAGGGAACATGTTTTCAATATGATGGCTCATTTGAATGAGCTGGAGGTCCTTGGAGCTGAGATCGATGGGGAAACCCAATTCGATATCATACTCCAGTCTCTACCTAGGAGTTTTGAGCAGTTTCGCCTAAACTACAACATGAACAAGAGGATGTATTCGTTGGAAGAACTTCTGACAGAACTCCAGGCGGCATAGGGGCTATTTCGTCAGAGTGCTAATGCGCATGCCGTGGCAACCCAAAAGGTTTCTACTTCTAAGCCGAAAGGCAAGAAGAAGAAGAAACAAACTGGGGCGAAGGCGGTGGGAGGTACTCAGGGAGGAGTGAAGAAGCCGAAAGGCAAGTGCTTCACTTGAGTGGACAACTGGAAGAAGGGCAAGAACAAAGGTATATCTTTTGGTCTAGTCGTTGAAACATGTTTAGCGGTGTTATCTACGGCACTGGTGTGTAGATACGGAGCCAGATCATGTCTGCAATCCTTTGCGGGGTTCGAAACAGACAGAGGTGAGGAGATTACCGTGTACTTGGGCGATGCCACGAAGGTGGCGGCTGTTGCAGTGGGAGATGTTCATTTATCTTTTGAAAAAAATAAACTTTTGGTTCTTAAGAATTGCCTTTATGTACCCTTATTTAGAAAGAATTTAATTTCAGTTTCTAAATTGTTTATGGATGAATATTCTATTTCTTTTAATGACAGAGTTGTTATAAGAAGGAATAGGGACATTATCTGTTCTGGTGCATTGATAGGAAATTTGTACACACTTGAACCAAAATCTCCCACGATGCATATTGAAATTAATAACTCATCTTCTAATTCAAATAAGAGAAAAGAACCTTCGAAGATGAACCAAACATATCTTTGGCATCTTAGACTTTGTCACATTAACCTAAGCAGAATTCAAAGGTTAATAGCTGATGGACCTTTGGGTTCATTAGTGGTGGAGGATCTCCCAACCTGTGAATCTTGCTTGGAGGGTAAGATGACCAAGAGGCCTTTTAAGGCCAAGGGGTATAGAGCCAAAGATGTGTTAGAATTGGTTCATTCTGATTTGTGTGGTCCTATGTCTATCCAGGCTAGATGTGGTTTTGAGTATTTCATCTCTTTTATAGACGATTACTCAAGATATGGATACATTTACCTGATATGCCACAAGTCTGAATGCTTTGACAAGTTCAAAGAATTCAAGGCTGATCTGGAGAAATGTCAAGGTAAAAGTATCAAGATACTATGATCTGATCGTGGTGGTGAGTACCTCTTGGGAGAGTTTAGGAACTACTTATCAGAGGTTGGGATTGATCCCAATTATGACTTTTTGGCACACCCAGTGAGAATGGTGTAGCGAGGCGAAGGAATAGGACTCTTATGGAGATGGTTAGATCGATGATGAGTTATTCTGTGTTTCCAGATTCGTTCTGGGGATATGCTCTAGATACGGCGGTGTACATTCTGAACTTGGTTCCATCTAAATCAGTGCCTTCTACTCCCGCAGAGTTGTGGACTGGGCAAAATCCTAGTCTAAGACATATTCGGATATGGGAGAGTCCAGCACATGTGCTGAAGGCAGATGCTGGTAAGTTGGAACCTCATACAGAAGTACACATGTTCGTTGGCTATCCAAGAGGAAAGAAGGGTGGTTTATTTTATAGTCCTAGAGATCAGAGGGTGATCGTTAGCATGAATGCCAGATTTCTAGAGGAAGACTATATGATGAGCCACAAGCCCAAGAGTAAAATTGTTTTGGAGGAATTAAAAGGGGAAGTCACTTCTTTAGTACCACGGTACAGAGGATATACCACATGTCCTTTGCAGCGTGTCACGAGAGGATACACAGGTGATGCCTCGTCGTAGTGGGAGGGTTGTGAGATAGCCTGATAGATTCATGTTCTTGGGAGAATCTTCTAATTTGGTCCTTGGCGAACATGAACCTGATTTCTGGAGATATGATGAGGCAATCCAAGATAAAGATACAGTATCTTGGCAAAGTGTAATGAATGCTGAGATTGAATCTATGGATTCAAATTAGGTCTAGGAGCTAGTAGAACCACCCAATGGTGTAAAAACCATTGGATGCAAGTGGATCTACAAGAGAAAGAGAGGAATAGATGGGAAGGTTGAGACCTTCAAAGCGAGGCTTGTTGCGAAGGGGTATACTCAGAAAGAGGGTATCAATTATGAGGAGACCTTTTCTCCGGTAGCCATGCTTAAGTCTATCCAGATTCTCTTATGCATAGCAGCTCATATGGATTATGAGGTGTGGCAGATGAATGTCAAGACAATTTTCCTTAATGGAAGTCTTGAGGAAAACATCTATATGAAGCAACCAGAGGGATTCATTGCTAAGGGCAAAGAGCATCTTGTATGTAAGCTTAATCGGTCCATTTATGGATTGAAGCAAGCTTCGAGATCTTGGAACATCCGCTTTAATGAGGTAATCCAGTCTTATGGATTTATTCAAAATCCGTATGAGTCTTGTGTATACAAGAGATGTGACGGAAATGTAGTGGTATTTCTTGTACTATACGTAGATGACATTTTGTTGATTGGCAATAATATCAAGGTGTTATCGGACGTAAGGGTATGGTTGTCCAAACAATTTGATATGAAGGACTTGGGAGAAGTGGGACACATCCTTGGGATCAAGGTTATAAGGGATCGCAGGAAAAGGATGTAGTGCTTATCCCAAGCTTCATACATAGACACGATTATGGACCGTTTTAGCATGCAGAACTCCAAGAAGGGTTTTCTACCTTTCAGGCATGGAGTTACTTTATCTAAGGAGATGTGTCCTAGATCATCTGAGGAGATAGAGGAGATGAAGGCGGTTCCTTATGCTTCGGCAGTAGGAAGCCTCATGTATGCGATGCTATGTACGAGACCAGATATCTTCTTTGCCATGGGCATGGTCAGCAGATATCAGAGTAATCCAGGACAGGGATATTGGACTGCGGTAAAGCATATATTGAAGTACCTAAGAAGGACTAGGGATTATATGCTGGTTTACTGGGCAGACAAATTACTCCCTGTGGGTTACACGGATTCCGACTTCCAATGTGATAGGGATAACAGTAAGTCTACCTTAGGTTTTGTGTTTACTTTGGGAGGTGGAGCCATTGTATGGAGGAGTGTCAAGCAGAAATGCGTGGCCGACTCTACCATGGAAGCTGAGTATGTGGCAGCCTCTGAGGCGGCCAAAGAAGCTGTGTGGCTCAGGAACTTCCTGATGGACTTGGATGTGATTCCTGGTTTGCTCAGAACTATCACAATTTATTGTGATAATAGTGGTGCAGGTGCAAACTCGAAGGAACCATGAGCCCATAAGGCAAGTAAGCACATAGAGCGCAAGTACCACCTGATACGAGAAATCGTAAAGAGAGGAGAAGTTGTTGTGGCCAAGATTGCATCAGAGGATAACCTGGCAGATCCTTTCACTAAGGCCCTTCCGGTGAGAGCTTTTGATAGGCATGTGGAGGGAATGGGGATTAGATGTATGGCAATTTGAGGACAGCATAGTCTTTTAGTATAAGTGGGAGATTGTAGGGATGTATACTGAAAAGTCTATCTTTTGTATGAACATCTTTATTCGAAAATAAGAATCATATGATCATTGTTTGCATATTTTTATGGTTATGCAATATTGTCTAATACATTACATTGTAGATAACATGGTGTGTGGTGTCACACGGGAGATCATATTGTCAGCTCATTGTAAATTATAAGTAAAGGCTCACAACCGAGATGACTTTGGACAAACCATCGGAATGGTTGTAGTGTGATTTGGTATTGGTTTGTCTTGACCATAGAATCACACTAGTGCACTTTGTGTGTATTGAGCAGGATCGACTTAGAGGTTATTCGATTTATTGCTGACTACATAATCGAATCGGACCTCAGATATTATTTAGTATATGCTCTTAATCCCGATATAATAACGGGAACATATACTTAGTATTCATCTCTTTGATTTACCAATGGGCGAGATTTATAGATTAAATCGATAGGCTCGGTAAGTTGGGAGATGATATTATTTATATGGTGTGTCGTTGATTATAGGAGGAAACCGTGTCCTATATATTAGGATGATGATGTCCCCTTGAGGAGCTCATAAGGTTCATCTTGTAAACCCTGCAGGTGGACTTGGTCCAGCATGTTGAAAAGGTTGAGTGGCACTACTCATGGAGTTAGATGTTGATTAATTAATTGTCAGTAAATTAATTAATCGACGGACATTCGAGATCTTAAAAATGGGGAGAAAATGTAAAATTAATATATGGAGCCCATATTATCTTATGGGGATTGGTGTGGTAGATCAATGATAATCCTTTAGTGGATTGGATTATCATTAATGGATCGGACTTTATGTGGGCTTGATCCATGGGTGGCTAAGATCTAACTCCTCCTCATGGTCCCTAATGTAGCCTATTAACACCTCATGAAACTTAGATCTAATGGATAGAAACAAAACTCTAGATCCAAAGGTAGAGATTAAATCTCTAAGATCCGACGGTTGAGATTAAATCTCTAGATCCGACGGTTGAGATTAAATCCCTAGAACCAATGGTGGAGATTAAAAGGAGGCTTATCCCTAACTCTATAAAAGGAGGGCAAGGGGATGGCGTGGAGATTCATTCAAGAGGAGGTAGGGTTTTGGGCGGCAAGGCTTGGAAGCTAGGGTTTAGGGGTGGCGGCACCAAATAAGGAAGGTAATTCCTTTCTTCTTCTTCCTTCTAGGTGGCCGGCGTCCAACAGCTTTTCCAGCCATTGTCCGACATCCAAACCTCTCTTCTCCTTCTCCTTGAGTGGTGGAAACAAGACTTAGGGCTTTACCTTAGTGTCTTGGTAGGTTTCCATCATCATCTCCTCCTCTTAGTTGGCCGGCGGCAAGGATTTCCCTTGTTGCTTGTTGGTTGGCTATAGGAAGGAGAAGAGCCTTGTTTCTATTCTTCCTCTTGCTTTGGAAGAGCAAGGAAGGAAGATTTGCGATCTAGGAGCTTCAACTTTTGGTAGATTGTCGCCCACACGACGTCCGAAAGGAGGAAGATCATACATTAGAAGATCGAGAGGTATACCTATTCTTCATTCTCTTTTGTAACATGTTTGTTTTTGTTTTTCAATTATGAGCATGTAATATTCTATTTGTAGCTAAATAATACTTGGATCTCGATCATAAATACAAAAGTCGACGATCCGTACATCGTTTATTCCGTAGCTACTCGTATAATAGAGTATGGTCGCTTGAACAACGAGTTTGTTCAAGTGACCTCTCTAAACGAATAGCACGACGATGACTTGGTTGTTTGGCCAATCCCTTGTGTCTTTGATAAAATTTTTTAATCCGGCGACATCAATGGGATCGCCATGAAAAAATGACCGAGGTGAAGTGGGAAGCGAAGTTTCCTCTCACGGACTCGATAAGCAAAACCCTTCAGGGATCACCTATCACTTGATCAATAGGGTGATTTGATTGTAACCTAGACTGACTCGGGTTAAGATTTATACTTGACTCATTTTTATGGTCAGATTCGGGTCTAGTATTAATTGGTTCATCAATTGGTTCAACTTCGGGTTTAGTGGTTTTATCTCCTTCGTCGAATACAACATTAATGGTTTCTTCGATTTTTAGGGTTTCATTATTGTAGACTCTATAGGCTCTACTTGTGGTTGAGTATCCTAGAAATATTTTGGTATTTGTTTTAGAGGTGAATTTGCCTAGGTAGTCTTTAGTATTTAGGATATGTATCCTACATCTGAATACCCTAAAGTATTTAATGTTAGGTACTTTATCATGGTAGATTTCGTATGAGGTCTTAAGGTCCCTCTTGACTAGTAGGATTTTGTTTTGAACATAACAAACCATACTAACGGCTTCTGCCCAAAACCTATCATGGAGATTGTACTAGTTTAACATGGTTCTAGCGACTTCTTGTAGGGTTCTATTCTTTCGCTCGACTAGACCATTTTGTTGTGGGGTTCTACGACAAGAGAACTCATGGTGGTATCCGTTTAGGTTACAGAAGTCGGTGAACCTATGGTTTTCGAATTCACCACCATGATCACTTCTAAGTCTTTTAATCTTAAGGTTCTTTTTGTTTTCTATTAATTTACATAAGTTGGTAAGTTGGTCTAAGGTATCACTTTTGTGTTTAAGGAACCTAACCCAAGTAAACCTAGAGTAGTCGTCAATTATGACTAAGCAAAATTGACTCACATTTAGTGACTTGGATCCATTAGAATCGAATATGTCCAAGTGTAGGAGCTCAAGCACACTTTGTTGGAGAATCATGGCCCGGCTAGAGGGCGGTGAATAGCCCTCGATGTGTACGATGGAAATCAATCACTTCTTAATCGTCTACACTTAAGATTAGCGCATCAGAAATACTAATAATAAAGACAATTAAGCAAATGCAAATGTAAAGAAACACATGCTAACAAACCAATGTAACATGGTTCATGACCCTTGCCGCTAATCCAAGGACGATTTGTTCGGCGAATCACTCCCTCAACAATCACTAATCTCTCCTTCAAGGTGGAGTTAAACCTTTCTTATAAAGTCCACTCCCTCTTATAATAGAATTGAAATAAACACAATAAGAGGAGTGTTAAAATGTGTTGGGCACTTGGGAGAAGTTTAGGAGTTAAACATTAGGTTGCCCAAGTCACCCAAGGCCTCTTCTTATAGGGAAGAGGTCATTCTTCCCGTTGGGCAGTGAGCAGTCGACTGATGTAGCAATCAATCGACTACTGCTGTAGCCGTTGCCTTACAATGACTTCATTTACGTTGGCATCCATCCAAGGACTCCCTAATTAGTTGACTGGTCATGCCTATCAATCGACTGATAGAACCATCAGTCGAGTGATCTAAGCGATCAGTCGACTCTCAAATCCTATGTGTCCGCAACCACCTTCATCAGTCGATTGCTGTTGTAGTCATTGCCTTACAATGGCTTCATCCACGTTGGCATTTAGCCAATGACTCCCTAATCAGTCGACTGATCTTGCCTATCAGTCGACTTATAGAGCCATAAGTTGAGTGATCCAGGCGATCAGTCGACTCTCAAATCCTCTATGCCCACGACCACCTTCATCAGTCAACTATAGTCCCTTGGCAGTCGACTGTAGTGCAGTAGTTGACTACTAAACCCTAGTAGTCAACTGCTGGGCCAGAAGACCATCAATCAAACACTGGTCGAGCAACAGTCGAGTGCCATCAACCCAGAGCAGTCGACTGATATCTATATCAGTCGACTGGTGTCAAGTAGAACCTCAAACAAAACACTTGTTTGAGTATCCGACGGTCGGGTAAACCTTAAACCACATGTTTGAGCATCCGACACTTCCACTTGTTGGGTAGAAACCTCAAACCCATGTTTGAGCATCCAACGTAACCAAACATCGGGTAAAACCTCAAACATAAGTTTGAGCGTCCGACTTATTGGGTAAAACCTCAAACCTTAAGTTTGAGCGTCCGACACTTGACTTAGCCATTCAGCCAAGTTCACCAATGAGCTACCCCATCCTGGGTTACAATCGCTCACTCTTATCTCCCTTGGAGTCCCACACCTCAAAGCTCTCTTCATCCGGCCATGTCCTTCGGATGCACCAAGCGCACGGCTTCGCAATGCCATCCTTCGTATCTCGCCTTGAAGTCTGTGTTGGGTTGATCCATGAAAGGAAACATCGCTTCCCACTTCAACCCGGTCGCTTGTTCATGGCGATCCCTTCTACGTCACTGGATAAAAAAAATTTATCCTTGACAAGAGGGATTGCCCAAGCAACTTTGTCATCGTCGTGCTATTCGTTTAGAGTGGTCACTCGAACAAACTTGTTGTTCAAGCGACCAACCTCTATTCTACGAGTAGTCACGGAATAGACGATGTACGGATTGTCGATTTTTACGTTCCGGATCCAAGTATTATTTAGCCACAAAACAGAATATATCATGCACATAATTGAAAAACAAATATAAACATGATACAAGAGAAAATAGAGAATCGATATACCTCTCGATCTTCTATTGTATGACCTTCCTCCTTTCGGACGTCGTGTGAGCGACGATCTACCAAAAGTTGAAGCTCCTAGATCACCAATCTTCCATCCTTGCTCATTCCGAGCAAGAGGAAGAATAGAAACAAGATCCTTCTCCTTTAGCCAACCAACAAGCAACAAGCACCTTGCTTGCCGCCGGCCAACAAGGAGAAGAGAAACAATGGTTGTCGGCCAAAATCTCTAAGGGAGGACCCTAAGGCTTGGTTCCACCGGCCAAGGAGGAGGAGAGGAGGGAGTTTGGATGCCGGCCAAGGGCTAGAAAAGCTTCAATGGGTGCCGGCCACCAATGGAGAAGAAGAAGACAAGGAAAGTCTTTCCTTATTTGGTGCCGCCAAGCCCAAACCCTAGCTCCAACTCCTTGCCGCCAACTCCAAGCCTCCCCTTGCTTCTTAATTCTCCTCCACGCCAACCCTAGCCTCTCCTTTTATAGAGTTAGGGATAAGCCTTGTATTAATCTCCACCATTGGTTCTAGGGATTTAATCTCAACCGTCGGATCTAGAGATTTAATCTCAACCGTTGGATCTAGAGATTTAATCTCTACCTTTGGATCTAGAGTTTTGTTTCCATCCATTGGATCTAAGCTTCATGAGGTTTTAATAGGCTACAATAGGGACCATGAGGAGGAGTTTGATCTTGGCCACCCAATGGATCAAGCCCACATAAAGTCTGATCCATTAATGATAATCCAATCCACTAAAGGATTACCATTGATCTACCTCACCAACCCCCATAAGTTAATATGGGCTCCATATATTATATGTACATTTTCTCCCAGTGTTTAAGATCTCGAATGTCCGTCGATTAATTAATTTACTGACCATTAATTAATTGACATCTAACTTCATGAGTAGTACCACTCAACCTTTTCATCATGCAAGACCAAGTCCACCTGCAGGGTTTACATGATGAACCTTATGAGCTCCTCAAGGGGACATCATCATCCTAATATATAGGACACGGTTTCCTCCTATAATCAACTGCACACCATATAAATAATATCATCTCCCAACTTACCGAGCCTATCGATTTAATCTATAAATCTTGCCCATTGGTAAATCAAAGAGATGACTACTAAGTATATGTGCCCGTTATTATATCGGGATTAAGAGTATGTACAATATAATATCTGAGGTCTGATTTGATTATGTAGTCAGCATTAAATCGAATCACCTCTAAGTCGGTCCTTCTCAATACACACAAAGTGCACTAGTGTGATTCTATGGTCAAGACAAACCAATCCCAAATCACACTACAACCATTCCAATGGTTTGTCTAAAGTCATCTCGGTTGTGAGCCTTTACTTATACTTTACAAGGAACCGATAACATGATCTCCCGTGGGACACCACACACATGTTATCTACAATGTAATGTATTAGACGATATGCACAGCCATAAAAATATGCAAACAATGATCATGTGATTCTTATTTCAAAATAAAGATTTTCATACAAAAGATAGACTTTTCAGTATACATCCGAACAGTCTGCTTCCTTTGGCTTTACTCTAATGCTCCTCGTCCGACGGTCCCTCGGATGCACCAAGCGCACGACTTCCGCAATGCCATCCTTCATCGACTCAAAGACCCGAGCCATGAGATGGTGAACTCACCAATGCTTTCATCAAGCTAACCATGTGTGATTTACTATGTCCTACACAACTTAAATGCACATATCAAATCATATAATAACCTAACTTAAACCCTTTGCCACACACATCAAAACCACATCATACAAGGGTTCATTGCCCTAACAATCTCCCCCTTTTTGATATGTGACAATCCGTTTAAGTTAGGTAAAACATTAACAAAATACATAAGGCAGGAAAGCATGTAAACATAATATAAGTATCTAAACACTCCTCCTTAATACATGCAACTCCCCCTTAACACATGCTAATTCTCCCCCTAGCATGATTAACTTAAACATTAACATTTCTTCCCCTTTGACACCATCAAAAACATTAACATATGTTATACAAGCATGACATCAAGTCTAGAGGAAGAAAAAAAATACCAAACCATGCATGAAAACCCAGAAATCAGGCTTTTGTGCTCGTGCACAGTTCCATCAGTCGACTGGTTCAAACTACCAGTCGACTGACACTTATAAATCATCCTTTTTTTATTTTCGAACTGAATTTCAGAAATGCATAAAAAATTCCAAAAATTCTAAAAATCATGAAATTCAGGAAACATATTTTTGATAAGTCCCTTTATCAATGGAAAATGATTTTTCATGAAAATTAATTATATTTTAGAAGATTAGGTAAATTCTCAAAAGTTTAAAAAAGTCTCAATTTGGTATCAACTTTAAAGCCTAGTTTTGTCTTAGAATGTTTCAAATCATGAACTCATAGTTTATAAAATATAAAATGGTTTTAAAACATTTGAAATATCCAACCATGATCTTTGGGCAATATGTCTATGAATTAAATATATGCTTTCCCCATGATTGGTGTATGATTGCTCTAATTTGATACTTTGAATGACCCATCTAAATGTCTTAAGCATTAGTGAATCAATTGTATCATCCTAACATCTCACCCATTGTTATATTATCAATCAAGTTATCCTTATGGTGGGTTGTGAGATGTAGCTAAAGGTATTTATACTTAACCATAAATTTCATGCAATTTTATATAATGGTTAAGTATCATCCTACAAACGCCATCATGATCATAAAACACGGTTTATCTATAATTGCATATTATGATCATACATCATATATTATCATGATAATGAAAACAAGTATCACAAGTTATGATTCATCTCATTATTACCCAAATCATCCACCATGCTCATAATAACTTAAATACTCCCCAACTTCAACATAAGTCAACCATTTAGCATGATATAAAATAAGTCCAACTATGGTTGACTATCCTAGATTTCTCTAACCTCTAAGGATGAACTTGGGAACCCAATATAAATTCTTTCCAATAGGGTTCACCAAATACTCTTTAGGGATCCATGTCTTTGATTGTCCTCTAGCAATTAAACAATGGTAAGCCTTTTCATTTTTTATTCCCTTATATCCTAAGCCCTTCTTGTTAAAGCTAGCCCTTTGGCTCCCAATGATCATATTTAGGGTATTGGAGCCAATTGTGAATTTCTCTAGGGCCTTAGTTAAATGATCTACCTTTTCCCTTATGGCCTTATTTTCTTCTACACATGCATCATTAATACTAGAAGAAATAGTATTATCATGTGAACATGCTTTTTCATGTTTTTCTTCTAATTTTCTAATATCATCAAGCATGCATTTGTTTTTCTTTTTACCTCTAAATAAGTCCTTAGTTAAACTAGTAATCATTGAAATAACCTTTTTGGGAGGGAGATTTGTTACCTCACTTACCCAATCTCCTTCTAATTCCGATGTGGATGAAGCTCCACCTACGCTTGAGCTCTCCTCCTCACTTGTGCTTCCTTCTTGCTCGGATGAGGTGGAGTCCAAGTCATCTATCCCTATTAGTACAAGGCTTATGAAGACTTCTTCTTTCGATGAGGATGGATCATCTCACGTGGCTTTAAGGTTGCGGGGATTTGACTTCTTCTTTTCCTTGGACTTCTTCTCTTCTTTCTTTTTGCCTTTCTTTTTCTCCTTGCTTTTGTTCAAGAGAGGACATTCATCTCTCATGTGTCCCTCTCCTTGGCAATTATAGCATATGATCTTCCTTCTCCTCCTATCATTAGACTTGTTAAATCTAAAATATTTCAATGCATGCCTTAGCTTCCTTACCTTATAAGCTTCTTCATTGCTATTCATTGATGAGGAATATGATTCATCGGATGAGGAGGGTGGAGTCTCCTTCTTCTTCTTTCTTTTGTCGGCCACTAGTGATAATCCCCTTGATGGCTTGATTGGATCTTCTACTATACCTTCAAGCCTAGTTTCATGCAATTCCATAGTGGAGAAAAATTCTTCTAGAGTGCTTACCTCTAGATTCTTTGAGATGTAGAATGAGTCCACCATGGAAGTCCATTTGGATGATCTAGGGAATGCATCTATAGCCTTCATGATCATGTCCCGGTTCGAGAGCTTCTCTCCTACACTTGATAAACCAGTTATTATTTCCTTAAATCGTGAATGAAGAGATAATACCTTCTCCCCTTTATCTTGCTTGATATTGTTCAATTAGGAGTGGAGAAGGTCCCATCTTGCAAGCTTTGCCTCGGAGGTGCCTTCATGGAGCTCTACAAGATTTTCCCACATTTCCTTGGCGCTAGAACACTCTCCAATTCGGTTGATCTCTTGTTGAGGAATAACATTGTATAGATGGTGCTTGGCCTTTGATTTCACCAAGTGGTCCTCTCTTTGCTTCTTGGTCCATCTCGATTTTTCTAGCATTCTCCCATCTTCGTCCCTATGTATCTCGAAACCGCTATCCATGATTAGCATTATATCAAAGTCTGTTTCGAAGAATACCTCCATTCTCTTTTTCCACCAAGAGAAATCGCATTCGAACTTGGGTGGATAAATGTTGAAGCCAGCCATTTCGATTGATTGTCGCGGCAATGAGTCCGATGATAACCTCCTCGCTCTGATACCATTTGTTGGAGGATCGTGGTCCTGCTAGAGGAGGATGAATAGCCCTCGATATGTACGATGGAAATCGATCGCTTCTTAGTCATCTACACTTAAGATTAGCGCAGCGGAAATACTAATAATAAAGACAATTAAGCAAATGCATATGTAAAGAAACACACGCTAACATACCAATGTAACGTGGTTCACGGCCCTTACCTCTAATCCACGGATGATTCGTTCAGTGAATCACTCCCTCAACAATCACTAATCTCTCCTTCAAGGTGGAGGTAAACCTTTCTTACAAAGTCCACTCCCTCTTACAATAGAATTGAAATAAACACAAGAAGATGAGTGTTAAAATGTGTTGGTCACTTGGGAGAAGTTTAGGAGTTAAGCATTAGGTTCCCCAAGTCACCCAAGGCCTCTTCTTATAAGGAAGAGGCCATTCTTCTCGTTGGGCAGGGAGCAATCGACTGATGCAGCAATCAGTCGATTGTTGCTATAGTCGTTGCCTTACAACGACTTCATTCACGTTGGCATCCAGCCAACGACTGCCTAATCAGTCGATTGATCATGCCTATCAGTCGACTGATAGAGCCATCAATCGAGTGATACAAGCGATCAGTCAACTCTCAAATCCTCTGTACCCGCGACCACCTTCATCGGTCGACCATACCCCTTGGCAATGATCGATGGTGCAGAATGATCGCTAAACCCTAACAATCAATCGCTGGGCCAAGACCATCACGAACAACCGCTCGAGCACCGCCAAGTGCCATCGACGAGCAATGATCGATATATATATCGCCGATCGTGTCGTAGAACCTCAAAGAAAATACTTGTTTGAGCATCCAACAGTCGGGTAAACCTGAAACCACATGTTTGAGCATCCGACACTTCCACTCGTTGGGTAGAAATCTCAAACCCATGTTTGAGCATCCGACTTAACCAAATATTGGGTAAAACCTCAAACATAAGTTTGAGCATCTGACTTGTTGGGTAAAGCCTAAAACCTTAAGTTTGAGCGTCCGACACTTGACTTAGCCATTCGGCCAAGTTCACCTATGAGCTACCCCATCTCGGGTTACAATCGCTCACTCTCATCTCCCTTGGAGTCCCTCTCCTCAAACCTCTCTTCGTCCAGCCACGTCCCTCAGATTCACCAAGTGCATGCATCTTGCCCTGAAGTCTGCTTCCATTGGCTTCACTCCAATTCTCCTCATTCGACGGTCCCTCTGATGCACCAAGCGCATGACTTCTGCAATGTCATCCTTCACTGACTCAAATACTGAGCCATGAGATGGTGAACTCACCAATGCTTTCATCAAGCTAACCATGTGTGTTTACTAAGTTTTGAACAACTTAAATACACATATCAAATCACATAACAACCTAACTTAAACCCTTTGCCACACACATCAAAACCACATCATACATGGGTTGATTGACCTAACACACTTTTGGTTCATTCTTGGTTAGTTAGTTGATGTTGTGCCCTAGTTTGTTTACCTTGTTGACACGCATTATAAATTTGATTATCCAAGTTGTTAAGGTTGTGCAAGCCTCTGACTAAACCACTCTAACTCACCTTGTGAATGAGTCTTGGGTGCGAGTGGCCGAGTCGTCAGTGCCACAACTGGGATTCCTCTTGCTGTGTCATAAGACACTTAGTTGAGGAGTTGGGTAAATTAATTGTATAGATGTTTCTATTCCTAGTTCCTTTAAGTATTATTTTAGAGGTTTCATTAGTTTTAATTAAGAATTCATTTTCTAAGAATATAACTTTATAGTTGTTGTCACACAATTGACTTACACTAAGTAAATTATACTCAAAATTTTTGACTAATAAAATATTTCAAATTGTAAAGTTAGAGTTTAGCTCAATATCACCTGATCCGATGATTTTGAGCTTGCCATTGTTTCCGAAAACTACCGATCATTGACTTTTGAATCTAAGCTTCAAAAATTTCAGTCGGTCTCCGGTCATGTGTCGAGAGCACCCACTGTCTAACATCCATTGATCCTACACATATAGTAGTTGGATCGGATATTGGAATTTTAAAGGTTGGTTGAAGTTTATTAAACCTAGGAATCATCTCACCCTTTCTACATGATCAAACATGTTATCCTTATGTGTTTTTTAGATGACCTCAATTTTACTTGATTAAATTTTGTGAATTGAAACTAATCAACCTTGGGTTAGATTCGGATTTAACCCTAAGCTCGTCAAGTAACTTTTTTGAGAAGTTGGCTTCCAGTTCGTGGCGAGGCATAGAGACCTTCTTTGATCAGAACAACGACCACTTCCTTAGACAAAGCCAAATTCAAGAAATTGATTACTTGAGTCACTTAAGATTACTTCCTGGTCTAACTAGTTAAGGATAAGGCAAGGTAGCTTTAGCTAGTTCAACTTAGTCGAGTGCACCAAGCTAGATACACCTTATCTAATTCGGATGCAAAAGACTTCGTTTCCCTAACATACTATCATCTCGCCGCATCCTAGTACTATGTTGTCAAGATTGACGAGTTATTGACTCTATCTAGCCGTTCTAAAAATTAAAACAAAAACTAAGCATGCAAGTCTAATTTCATGTAATAAAGAAAACAAATTTAGTACTAGCTCCCCCTAGACCATTGAATCGATTCGGTCTATCCACATAGTGGATTTGGTCCTTGGGAACCCAGTACTTATTAGATCTGAGTTGTGAAATTAAGGCGGTCTTAGGGACCCATGCTTGGACTTGTTTTCTATTACGATTTACAATTAACATATACGACTTGTTGGTCGTATTTGATCTAAACTCTAGTCCGACCATGTTGTACATAGCCCTTTGCAATCCAAGTAGTAGGTCAAGTCCCTTGGATCTCAAAGTAAATCTTTCCAACGTTTTCCTAAGATCTTCAACTTGTCCTTTCAAGAGTGAGTTCTCAACTTCGACTTTTTCAACTCTAGTTGAGTCCTCATCTTGAACTTGACTAGTCGAAGAGGTTAGAGAGACCTCGTGTTTAAGGAGTTTAACCTCCTCAACTAAGGTCTCGACCTTGGACTCGGACTTAGCTAACTTTCTAGTTAAAAACTTAATTACATTATATAACATATCAATTAAAGACCGACATACCTTGAGTGAACCTTTTGAACCAGATACGGTTCCATGGCTTGTCTTGAATAGAGACTCTGTCGTCGGATCCAGAGTCGGACTCTTCCTCGGGTTCAGACTCCTCCTCGGGTTCAGTCGGCTTGGCCATGAAGATGAGGTTGTTGAGCTTGTCTTCCTCCTCTGACGATTCATCCCATGTAGCATTGAGTGCTTTCTTGGACTTTTGTGCCTTGTTCTTGAGCTTTGGATATTCTGACTTGATGTGGCCCAACCTGTTACACTCATAGCATCTATAGTTGGAATTTGATTTAGACTTACCTTCTTTGGATTGGTTGACGGGTCGTCTTTGACTTTTAATCATCTTCCAAACTAAATTTACTAGTTCGGTCTCCATCTCATCGTCTATCTCTGACTCATCCTTGTCTTCTTCCTCCGGAGGTGGTTTGCTTTTGGGTTTCTTCTTCGGTCATGCAAATAAGACAATACTTTTCTCGGCGGGGGCCAAATTAGACTGCTTATGTAATTTGAATTCGAAAAATAATTCATCTAACCTAATTTTTGAGAGGTCCTTAGAAACCTTGTAGGCATCAACCATGGATGCCCATAAGGCAGTCCTAGGGAATGCATTAAGCGCGTACCTAATTACGTCCCGATTTTTGACCTTCTGTCCGATCGAGTGTAGCCCATTCATAATATCTTGAATTTGGGCATGAAGCTGGGTGGCCGACTCGTGTTCTTGCATTTTTAAGTTAAACAATTTATTTAAAAGTAAGTCACGCTTACATACCTTCGTATCGGTCATTCCTTCGTGAAGCTCGATGAGTTTATTCCACAAGTCCTTCGCGCTTATGAATGGGCTAACACAGTTGAGCTCTTCTTTGGACAAGCCACACTGTAGGATTTGCATATCCTTGGCATCGACTTCCAATTGGCATTTCATGGCATTTGTCCATTGATCGCAATCCAACGATTCATTATTTCCATTAGTAGGATGTGTGATCTCGGTTTGGATTACGATCCACATCTCTACTTGGGTTTTTAAATAGCACTCCATCCAACCCTTCCAGTAACGGAAGTTGTCTCTGTTGTAAAACGGGGGGGGGGGGGGGGGGGGGTTGGTGCTAAACCCTTCGAGATGGGCCATTTAGAAGAAGAAGAAAACCTCGGAAACACAAAAACAAAAAGAAGGTACCAAAACTCTCGTCTTGAATTAGTAGTGCGGGAGGAGGAAATTTAATCGAAACGAAAATTTTAACTTTCGAATTGAAAAACCAAACACGAAAAGAAAACCTTAAAACTGAGTGCTAGATTGGTGGTTGCACCAAATCACAACCCCCTCGCTCTGATATCAATTATTGGATCGTAAAAATAGTGCTAGAGGGGGGGGGGGGTGAATGGCGCACGTAAATATGTCATTTTTTTTGTTCGTTTGAATAAGACAAAGCGTAAGATTAATTTCATATCAGAAAAAGTAAGTACAAAACTTGATTTTACTTGGTTCACAGCCTTCTGACTGCTAATCCAAGGCCCTTATGATCCAAGATCATGTATAGAGGCCAATGCACTAAAACTCTCCTCCTCATTGGAGGTAGGAGAAAGCCAATACAAGGAAACACAAATCTTGAGGATGAGGCAACAATCCTACCTCACCTCATTTATGAAAAATCTCATAAAGGAAAGAGTTACAAGAATTAGAAAGTGACAACTAAAGAAAACTGATACCGACGACTGATGGAATGGAGATTGAGCTTGTGTCGTCGGCGTTTCGGAAGTGCTTCGTCATCGTAGAGTCATCGTAGAAGAGTAGCATTGCGGAGGCATTTGGAGAGCTTGAATGATTACCTAAAGGGGTGAAACCCCCCTTCTTTTATAGCCTTCCAACCCCTTAGACGTTGAGATCAAGTTCTATCCAAAAAGGCCACCTCACCCTAAGATAAGGGGATGGAATTTAATTCTCCTCTAAGCTGAAATTTGAATGGTAGTCGACTGATCAACCCTATTAGTTGACTGATGCCACCAGCAGTCAACTGCCAACAGCCAGCAGTCGACTATTGCCAGGGTTCCTAGCTGCAAAAAAAAGTTAGCTAAAAAATGAAAGTAATATAAGTGAATTTGATGGTCACTTGCCGTTCAATCACGACCTAGACCTTCCACGGGAAGTCTTGGTCGGATCACCGCCTATGTACGTCCCCGTACAGAGGACCCGACCTTGCATTCACTCACACACATGAGCTTACCTTAGGTCCTTTGTAACTTGTAGCTTTGCTTCCGGTCTCCACCTGGGTTCTTCATCTCCCTTCGAAGTTCTCTCGGTGTCGCCCGACCATCGCAGTTTCTCCATCCGAGATTCTCTGTGTGTCGCCAACCTTTAGCTTAGCCTAACCATTCCTGCACACTTGGTTCAGCTCATTAGACAACAATATGACCTTAGATTTGGGTCTTTGTCATAATCAAAACTTAGGTTCGATTGTCTAGTGCCTACGACACCAGCATTCTTTACACCTCGTTCTGATCCAAAATGAAGGATATCTATGTCAGGGGTCCATGGAGGCGTTGAAATCTTCATTTTAGGTCTCTATTTTTCCTTTTCATGTTTTAGAGGAAGGCGGGATCACATCTTATGATAAAAGGTGATCAAGATGTTGGATGCGCCTGCATCAGCATCACATATGCTAGCCTCTAGCTCGAGCAGCCATATATCCTTGTTTATAAGAAGACCCAATTGACTAGGAATAGGTTTAGAATATATAGTGAATATTGATGCATTTCATGATGATCATAACAATTACCACCACATCTCACTATAGTATTTCCAAGGACTTTATCCATGCATGCAGCATGGGTATTAAGAGAAGTGAATGCCACACTTGATTGAATTATATTAAAATAAAGTATGTTATACCACAAGAGTCAACAAATCCCTAGCCGATGACATGCAAACCGAGCCCTCAGCTATAAGGCCAAAGACTTGATGTGTGGAACACCCGCAAGTGTATAGTTATCATCAAGTAATAAAAAATATCTATCCCACAGGAACTAATATTCAATTATCGGTCTACTCAGTGATTCCGATTGTCTAGATTTGATCTCAACTTAGGAAATTAATCTATCCTAATATCCTAATGGACAAAGCTCAGACGTTGGTGTCATGTGAAGTAAGAAGAGGATTACTCAAGGTAAAAGGTGATCCTAGGTCTTTGGTTTCACCTATACGATGTTGAACACATCGTCTAGATATGCCTCTTAGTTATCCGTGATTGATCATGCAGGTAGTCCATCTTATTTAATCCCGGTGTAAATTTTTGGAACTATATAGGATTTACCTATTCCCAAGCCAAAGTTTCCTTTCAGAGAAATAGAGCTAGTTAGTTGTTGTCAACGAGATACCCTTGTCACATGGTCCCTCTATTGAAGATTCTAGGAAATAAAGCAGTGGAAGAGAAAAATTAAAACAATTTTTATTCCTTCCCGGACATCCCCGAGGGCTAGGATCACATGCTTTGACATAGGCGATATGTAAAATGTTTCACAAAATGAATTTAGAATACGTTCGGGATTCTTTTCGAATCAGTAGAAATTGTGAGCAAGACCAACTGGTCTTGTCTCTATCAGTATTCATACCTGGATCACCTGAGATAGCTCCTCGAGTAGCAAATCTTCATCTCTGGTTGGTGCTAGCCAATAAGTGGAGATGAGAGAGCGAGAGAGGAAGAAGATGACCACCACGAATAAATCTTTTTCAAAGATTATCAAGAGTTCTATTTATAGTTCTCTTGATTAGGGTATCTTAGGAATCTTAAACGGAATCTTATTGTCATGCCCTAAGAGTATATTTGTCCCTTGACTGGACAGTACCCTCTTGTAACAATATAAGATAAACTACTGATACATAGCCCAAATAGCTACTATCATAGATAAGCCATAAAATACAGCGGAATTCACCTACAAATAATAAATATACAAAGACTCAAATACATGCGTACCGGTACGACTTTGACACAATAAGAAAACATAATCAAAACCACATCTAAATCAAACCCAAAGTACCGGCCAAATGCATACAACCCAACCATACACTCCAAATACGGAAACAACATAGGGTAAAGTCCCCAAAACAAACAATCCAAGATAATACAACAACATGGAATATAATCTATACACTCGGTGTGACATGGGATCAACTGGCAGAGCTCCGAACATCCAAGGAAATCTTCTACCTGTCACTTGGGCGACAAGAAAACCCAGGTTCTGTGGTGGTGAGTCTAAGACTCAGCGGTAATATGAAAGATAGTGCATTAACATCATATGAGCATATGGAGGTCAACAGATATACAGTCTTAAAGGTAATAACAAATAACCATCAGTATAATCATAATCAATGCATACACAAAACTAGACAATTGGATATAATGTAATGTACTCACATACCTGGAGGCCTGCAAGGACACAACTCATAACAACCTGAACAAGTGTACAACAATGTAACATATACGAATAATATGCATGATCAACATCACACCTGTGATCAACTCATAATCATATGAACAACGAATGATCAAATACAGTAACCAACCTAATCCATCCTATATGGTATCATAAAGGTTATCCGAATGTTATATACCAACCTGATCTATCCACTGCAGTATCACAATAATAATCAAATACCAACCTGAATGGTGTCACACACCTATACAACTCGTAACCACCAGAGCACCATATAAACATATGAACAATATGCACATGCCATGTATGGCAATGTACAACAACATGCAACAATCATGGATCATCCAAATGCAATATCTCAGGATATATGCAATATGTATCACATGCATATATGAATGCCACCACATATGGCTATGCCACCACACATGCCAATGCAGATGCAATGTATATCAATATATATATACACCACTGCACATGGGTACACCATTGCTCATGACTATGCAGATACAATAGTATCATATGCATATACACCATCCAGCATGCCCACACCACTACACTTGGTAATGCAGATGCAATTTGTATTGTATGCATATACATCACTAGCCATGGATATGCCGCTGCCTATGGGAATGCAGATACAATTAGTATCACATGCATATACACCATCACACTGAAGGTAGGAAACTTCGCTTCCCACTTCAACCCGGTCGCTTGTTCATGGCAATCCCATCGATGTCCCCGGATGAAAAAAATTTAATCCTAGAAAAAAGGGATCACCCAAGCAACCATTTCATCGTCGTGCTATTCGATTAGAGTAGTCACTTGAACAAACTCTTTGTTCAAGCCACCAACCTCTATTTTACAAATAGCCGCGGAATATATGATGTACGGATCGCCGACTTTTGTGTTTATATTTGGGGTCCAAGTTATTTTAGCCATAAAAATAGAATACTACATGCATATATAATTGAAAAATAATTATAGACATGTTACAAAAGAAAATAGACAATCGATATATCTCTCAATCTTCTATTGTATGTCCTTCCTCTTTTGGACGTCGTGTGGGCGATGATCTACCAAAATTCGAAGCTCCTAGATCACCAATCTTCCTTCCTTGGTCGCTACAAACAAGAGGAAGACTAAGAAACAAAACACTTCTCCTTCTTTCAACCAACCACCAAGCTCCAAGCTTGGTGCTTGCCGCCGGCCAAGAAGGAGAACAAGGAGAGTGAATGCCTGCCAAGACTCTAAGGGAAGAGACCCTAGACTTCTTTCCACTGGCCAAGGAGAAGAGAGGAGGAGGTTTCGACGCCGGCAAAGGGAGAGGAAGCAAACCTTGGGCGCCAACCAACTAGGAAGAGGAAGAAGAAAAGGAAAAAACTTCCTTATTTGTGGCCACCCAACACCTCTAAACCCTAAGCCTCTCAAACCCTAATCTTATTCCTTCTCTAATTGGAATTCCTCCTTGCTGTCCACCCTAAAGCCTTCTTTTATAGATTTAGGGATAAGCCTTGTTTTAATCTCCACCATTGGTTCTAGAGATTTAATCTCAACCGTCGGATCTAGAGATTTAATCTCAACCGTCGGATCTAGAGATTTAATCTCTACCGTCGGATCTAGAGTTTTGTTTTCATCCATTGGATCTCGGATTCATGAGGTTTTAATAGGCTACAATAGGGACCATGAGGAGGTGTTGGATCTTGGCCACCCAATTGATAAAGCCCACATAAAGTCTGATTCATTAATGATAATCCAATCCACTAAAGGATTATCATTGATCTACCTCACCAACCCCCATAAGTTAATATGGGCTCCATATATTATTTGTACATTTTTCTCCCCGTGTTTAAGATCTCGAATGTCCGTCGATTAATTAATTTATTGACCATTAATTAATCCACATCGAACTCCATGAGTAGTACCACTCATCCTTATCATCATGCCGGACCAAGTCCACCTGCAGGGTTTACACGATGAACTTTATGAGCTCCTCAAGGGGACATCATCATCCTAATATATAGGACACGGTTTCCTCCTATAATCAACGTCACACCATATAAATAATATCATTTCCCAACTTACCGAGCCTATCGATTTAACCTATAAATCTCGCCCATTGGTAAATCAAAGAAATGAATACTAAGTATATGTGCTCGTTATTATATCGGGATTAAGAGCAAGTACAATATAATATCTGAGGTCCGATTCGATTATGTAGTCAGTAATAAATCGAATCACCTCTAAGTCGGTCCTGCTCAATACACACAAAGTGTACTAGTGTGATTCTATGGTCAAGACAAACCAATACCAAATCACACTACAACCATACCAATGGTTTGTCCAAAGCCATCTCGGTTGTGAGCCTTTACTTATACTTTACAAGGAGTTGATAACATGATCTCCCGTGTGACACCACACACCGTGTTATCTACAATGTAATGTATTAGATAAAATGCATAACCATAAATATTCAATCAATGATCATGTGATTCTTATTTCAAAATAAAGATGTTCATACAAAAGATAGAATTTTCAGTATACATCCCAACAATCTCCCACTTATACTAAAAGACTATGCTGTCCTCAAACTGACATACATCTAATTCCCATTCCCTCCACATGCCTATCAAAAGCTCTCGTCGGAAGGACCTTAGTGAAAGGATCTGCCAGGTTATCCTCCGATGCAATCTTGGTCACAATAACTTCTCCTCTCTTTATGATTTCTCGAATCAGGTGGTACTTGCGCTCTATGTGTTTACTTGCATTATGGGCTCGTTGTTCCTTCGAGTTTGCAATTGCACCACTATTATCACAATAAATTGTAATAGTTCTGGGCAAACCAGGAATCACATCCAAGTCCATCAGGAAGTTCCTAAGCCACACAGCTTCTTTGGCCGCCTCAGAGGCTGCCACATACTCAGCTTCCATGGTGGAGTCCGCCACACATTTCTGTTTGACACTCCTCCATACAATGGCTCCACCTCCCAAAGGAAACACAAAACCTGAGGTAGACTTACTGTTATCCCTGTCTGATTGGAAGTAGAAATCTGTGTAACCCACAGGGAGTAATTTGTCTTCCTGGTAAACTAGCATATAATCCCTAGTCCTTCTCAGGTACTTCAATATATGCTTTATTGCAGTCCAATGTCCCTGTCCTAGATTACTCTGATATCTGCTAACCATGCCCATAACAAAGCAGATATCTGGTCTCGTACATAACATCGCATACATGAGGCTTCCTACTGCCGAAGCATAAGGAACCGCCTTCATCCCCTCTATCTCCTCAGATGTTCTAGGACACATCTCCTTAGATAAAGGAACTCCATGCCTGAAAGGTAGAAAATCTTTCTTGGAGTTCTGCATGCTAAAACGATCCATAATGGTGTCTATGTATGAAGCTTGAGATAAGCACAATATCCTTTTCTTGCGATCCCTTATAACCTTGATCCCAAGGATGTGTCCCACTTCTCCCAAGTCCTTCATATCAAACTGTTTGGACAACCATACCCTTACATCCAATAACACCTTGATAGTGTTGCCAAATAATAAAATGGCATCTACGTATAGTACAAGAAATATCACTATGTTTCCGTCACATCTCTTGTATACACAAGACTCATCTGGACTTTGAATAAATCCATAAGACTGGATTACCTCATCAAAGCGGATGTTCCAAGACCTCGAAGCTTGCTTCAATCAATAAATGGACCGATTAAGCTTACACAAAAGATGCTCTTTGCCCTTTGCAATGAATCCCTCTGGTTGCTTCATATAGATATTTTCCTCAAGACTTCCATTAAGGAAAATTGTCTTGACATCCATCTGCCACACCTCATAATCCATATGAGCTGCAATGCATAAGAGAATCCGAATAGACTTAAGCATGGCTACCGGCGA
Organism: Wurfbainia villosa; assembly: GCA_025175895.1. Classification (NCBI taxonomy): domain Eukaryota; kingdom Viridiplantae; phylum Streptophyta; class Magnoliopsida; order Zingiberales; family Zingiberaceae; genus Wurfbainia; species Wurfbainia villosa. The sequence goes on from CM046001.1 coordinate 65,569,542, forward strand.
AAAGGTTTCCTCATAATCGATACCCTCATTCTGAGTATACCCGTTCGCAATAAACCTCGCTTTGAAGGTCTCAAACTTCCCGTCTATACCTCTCTTTCTTTTGTAGATCCACTTGCATCCAATGGTTTTTACACCATCGGGTGGTTCTACTAGCTCTCAGACCTGATTTGAATCCATAGATTCAATCTCAGCATTCATTTCACTTTGCCAAGAAACTACATCTTTATCTTGGATTACCTCGTCATATGTCTAGGGATCAGGTTCATGTTCGTTAGGGACCAAATCAGAAGATTCTCCCAAGAACATGAATCTACAAGGCTGTCTCACAACCCTCCCACTACGACGAGGTATCACCTGTGTATCCTCTGTGACACGCGATGCAATGACTTATGGTATATCCTCTTGTACCGGTGGTACTGAAGAAGTGACTTCCCCTTTCAATTCCTCCAGAACAATCTTACTCATGGGATTGTGGTTCATCATATAGTCTTCCTCTAGAAATCTGGTGTTCGTGCTAATGATTACCCTCTGGTCTCTAGGACTATAAAACAAACCACCTTTCATTCCTCTAGGATAGCCAACGAACATGTGCACTTCTGTACGAGGTTCCAACTTACCAGCATCTTCCTTCAACACATGTGCAGGACTCCCCCAAATCCGAATGTCTTAGACTAGGCTTTCGCCCAGTCCACAATTCTGTGGGAGTAGAAGGCACTGATTTAGATGGAACCAAATTCAGAATATACATTGCTGCATCTAGACCATATCCCAAGAACGAATTTGGCAACTCAGAATAACTCATCATCGATCTAACCATCTCCATAAGAGTTCTATTCCTTCGCTCTACTACACCATTCTACTGGGGTGTGCCAGGTGCAGACAAATGGGATTGAATCTCAGCCTCTGATAAGTAATTCCTAAACTCTCCCAAGAGGTACTCACCTCCACGATCAGATCGTAGTGTCTTGATACTTTTACCTTGACGTTTCTCCACATCAGCCTTGAATTCTTTGAACTTGTTAAAGTATTCAGACTTGTGGCGCATCAAGGAAATGTATTCATATCTCGAATAATCATCTATAAAAGAGACGAAATACTCAAAACCACCTCTAGCCTGGATAGACATAGGACCACACAAATCAGAATGAACCAATTCTAACACATCTTTGGCTCTATACTCCTTGGCCTTAAAATGCCTCTTGGTCATTTTACCCTGCAAGCAAGATTCGCAGGTTGGGAAATCTTCCACCACTAATGAACACAGAGGTCCATCAGCTATCAACCTTTGAATTCTGCTTAGGTTAATATGACCAAGCCTAAGATGCCAAGATATGTTTGGTTCATCTTCGAAGGTTCTTTCCTCTTATTGGAATTAGAAGATGAGTTATTAACTTCCATTTGCATCGTGGGAGCTTTTGGTTCCAGTGTGTATAAATTTTCTATCAATGCACCCGAACAGATAATCTCCCTATTCCTTTTTATAACAACTCTGTCATTAAAAGAAATAGAATATCCATCCATAAACAATTTAGAAACTGAAATTAAATTCTTTCTAAATAAAGGTACATAAAGGCAATTCTTAAGAACCAAAACTTTATTTTTCTCAAAAGATAAATAAACATCTTCCACTGCAACAGCTGCCACCTTCGTGGCATCGCCCAAGTATACGGTAATCTCCCCCTCACCCAGTCGTCGGGTTTCTTGGAACCCCTGCAAAGTATTGCAGACATGATCAGTGACTCCCGTATCTACACACCAGGTGCCAGTAGATAACACCGCTAAACATGTTTCAATGACTATACTAAAAGATATACCTTTGTTCTGCTTGCGGTTGGGGCAGTCCTTCTTCCAGTGTCCAGTCTGCTTACAAGTGAAGCACTTGCCTTTCGGCTTCTTCACTCCTCCCTGAGTTCCTCCCACCGCCTTTGCCCCAGCTTGTTTCTTCGCCTTCTTGCCTTTCGGCTTAAAAGTAGAAACCTTTTGGGAAACCATGGCTTGTGCCTGAGCACTCTGACGAAATAGCCCCTCTGCCGCCTGGAGTTCTGTCAGAAGCTCCGCCAACGAATACAACCTCTTGTTCATGTTGTAGTTCAGAAGAAACTGCTCAAAACTCCTAGGTAGAGACTGGAGAATGATATCGACCTAGGTTTACCCATCGATCTCAGCTCCGAGGACTTCCAACTCATTCAAATGAGCCATCATCTTGAGAACATGATCCCTCATGGGTGTTCCCTCGATCATGGTGGTCGTCATCAAGTTCCTCATGGCTTCCTGCCTAGCAGCCCGATTCTGGTGTCCAAAAAGCTCTTTGAGATTGAGCATCATGTCATAAGCAGTGGGCATGGCTTGATGTTGATGTTGCAGTACATTTGACATAGATGCTAAAATGTAACACCACGCCATCTCATCGGCCTTAATCCACTTCTTATAACTCTCCTTCTCTTTTTCCCCAGAATCATCCGCAGGCTTAGGAGGGCACTCTTCGAGGAGTACATATTTTGTAGTCCTCAGCAGTGAAGACAATGTCAAGATTTCTCTTCCAATCAACTTAGTTGGGTCCAGTAAGTTTATTTTCTTTCAGTATTACAACAAGCGGGTTGAAAGTCATTTTGAAAGAAATCCTAAGAATCACATAGATCAAAAACATTAGATTTTAAAAAATTATTGATTCCTCAAACAATAAAATTTTAAAATCAACCAACACCTCAAAACATCGAGAATATCGTATGCCACGATAGTGTGGACGTATACAAATTCTACATTTGTAAGAGGAGGTTTTACCCATTAATTTTACTATCTTGTCAACCTAACCTTTTGAAAAGTAAAATTAATAGTTGGTTCCTCTTCATCCCTACAAATAAAAGCAGTGACTTCGATGGGGAGGATACTTATATTTGTATCTAAGTGTTCACCATTACTCGGTACCAAGGTAATTATCTTGGGTTATTTGCCTTCCGATGGAGAAGTACACACGTTCCTTAATAATTTCTTATAACTATATTCAACCTTGTGATCCGTAAACAAATTCATCTGATGGGGAGGAAGACACTCAGAGTCGACACACAAGTTTGTTTGCATCACATTTCAAATCGTAATGGAGGTCGTGGGAATTTATAAAAATATCCCTCTCCCACTTAGTAATTTGAAATTGAGGAATTTTCTAGCCTACGACATGCATATCAAACAATAAGCAATAAATATAAAAAATAAATATTTTCCAACTATTATGGCTTTTGTCTTCAATATGATTCCCGTCGTATCGCCATCTCGTCCGCTCCTCCCTACGCCATGTACAAGCCATCCGGAGATCCGAGCCGAGACTAAAAAATATTTTAATTTACATCCATCAATCCTATACTCCACGAGGGAGTGTACATGAAATCTAGATCGAAAGTAAACTAAAATAAAAGGAGTGACTAAACAATGCCGTATCTAATTTACAAAAATTAAATACTAGCCTCGTAAACCCCGAGGATTCAACAAAATATATAATTACACACATACAATAACATACACACATATGGCCATAATAGTTGGATCCTATGCCTGCAACCAAAGAGTTAACCTATGCATATCCTACTATTATTCAAAACATATAATATAAGAAAAGTGCATAAAAGTAACTGAATCCTAAACACACAAAATTGGAAACCGTGGCTCTGATACCACTTGAAGGTAGGAAACTTAGCTTCCCACTTCAACTCAGTCGCTTGTTCATGGCGATCCCATCGATGTCCCCGGATTAAAAAATTTAACCTAGACAAAAGGGATCACCCAAGCAACCATTTCATCATCGTGCTATTCGATTAGAGTAGTCACATGAACAAACTTGTTGTTCAAGCCACCAACCTCTATTTTACGAATAGCCACAGAATAGACGATGTACGGATCGCCAGCTTTTGTGTTTATATTCGGGGTCCAAGTTATTTTAGCCATAAAAATAGAATACTACATGCATATATAATTAAAAAACAATTATAGACATGTTACAAAAGAAAATAGACAATCGATATACCTCTCGATCTTCTATTGTATGTCCTTCCTCCTTTTGGACGTCGTGTGGGCGACGATCTACCAAAAGTCGAAACTCCTAGTGTAGGGATGTATACTTAAAAGTCTATTTTTTGTATGAACATCTTTATTTTGAAATAAGAATCACATGATCATTGTTTGCATATTTTTTATGCAATATTGTCTAATACATTACATTGTAGATAACATGGTGTGTGGTGTCACACGGGAGATCATGTTATCGGCTCCTTGTAAAGTATAAGTAAAGGTTCACAACCGAGATGGCTTTGGACAAACCATCGGAATGGTTGTAGTGTGATTTGGTATTGGTTTGTCTTGACCATAGAATCACACTAGTGCACTTTGTGTGTATTGAGCAGGACCGACACAGAGGTGATTCGATTTATTGCTGACTACATAATCGAATCGGACCTCAGATATTATTTAGTACATGCTCTTAATCCCGATATAATAACGGGCACATATACTTGGTACTCATCTCTTTGATTTACCAATGGGCGAGATTTATAGATTAAATCGATAGACTCGTAAGTTGGGAGATGATATTATTTATATGGTGTGATTATAGGAGGAAACCGTGTCCTATATATTAGGATGATGATGTCCCCTTGAGGAGCTCATAAGGTTCATCATGTAAACCCTGCAGGTGGACTTGGTCCGGCATGATGAAAAGGTTGAGTGGTACTACTCATGGAGTTAGATGTCGATTAATTAATGGTCAGTAAATTAATTAATCGACGGACATTCGAGATCTTAAACACGGGGAGAAAATGTACAAATAATATATGGAGCCCATATTATCATATGGGGGTTGGTGAGGTAGATCAATGATGGACCTTTAGTGGATTGGACCATCATTAGTGGATCGGACTTTATGTGGGCTTGATCCATGGGTGGCCGAGACCCAACTCCTCCTCATGGTCCCTAATGTAGCCCATTAACACCTCAAGAAGATTAGATCCAATGGATAGAAACAAAACACTAAGATCCATTGGTAGAGATTAAATCTCTAAGATCCGACGGTTGAGATTAAATCTCTAGATCCGACGGTTGAGATTAAATCCCTAGAACCAATGGAGGAGATTAATTCATGACTTATCCCTAAACTCTATAAAAGGAGGACATGGGGTTGGCGTGAAGAACAATTGAAGAGAGGCTTAGGTTTTCTAGTTGGCGGCAAGACTAGGGTTAGGGTTTTAGGAGGGTGGTGGCACCAATTAAGGAAAGAAATTCCTTTTCTTCTTCTTCCTCCTCCTTTTCCAGCAGCTCCTTGGCGGCTCTTGGGCAAAACCTCTCTTCTCCCTCTCCTTAGGTGGTGGAAACAAGATATAGGGTTTCCCTAGGTATCTTGGTTGTCTCCCACCACCATCTCCTTCATTTACTTGGCCGGCGGCAAGGAAGGGATTGATTCCTTGTTGGTTGAGTTTTGGAAGGAGAAAGACATTGTTTCTTTTCTTCCTCTTGCTTGGGAAAAGCAAGGAAGGATGTTTTGCGATCTAGAAGCTTCGACTTTTGGTGGATCGTCGCCCACACGACGTCCAAAAGGAGGAGGGTCATACATTAGAAGACCAAGAGGTATAACTATTCTTCTATCTCTTTTATTCATTGCTTGTGTTTGTTTTTCAAAATATAAGCATGTTATATTTCTGTAAATGGCTAAATAATACCTTGGATCCCGAGTATAAACACAAAAACCGACGATCCGGACATCGTCTATTCCGCAGCTACTCGTAGAATAGAGGATGGTCGCTTAAACAACTAGTTTGTTCAAGTGACCTCTCTAAACGAATAGCACGACGATGACTTGGTTGCTTTGGGAATCCCTTTTGTCTAGGATTAAATTTTTAATCCAGAGACATCGAAGGGATCACCATGGTCAAGCAACCGAGGTGAAGGGGAAGCGAAGTTTCCCCTCACGGATCAACCCCAACACCTAGATCACCAATCTTCCTTCCTTGCTTGCTCCGAACAAGAGGAAGACTAAGAAACAAAACACTTCTCCTTCTTTCAACCAACCACCAAGCTCCAAGCTTGGTGCTTTCCGCCGGCTAAGAAAAAGAACAAGGAGAGTGAACGCCGGCCAAGACTCTAAGGGAAGAGACCCTATACTTCTTTCCACCGGCCAAGGAGAAGAGAGGAGAAGGTTTTGATGCCGGTAAAGGGAGAGGAAGAAAACCTTGGGCGCCGGCCAACTAGGAAGAGGAATAAGAAAAGGAAAAAACTTTCTTATTTGTGGCCGCCCAACACCTCCAAACCCTAAGCCTCTCAAACCCTAATCCTATTCCTTCTCTAATTGGAATTCCTCCTTGCCGCCCACCCTAAAGCCTCCCTTTATAGAGTTAGGGATAAGCCTTGTTTTAATCTCCACCATTGGTTCTAGAGATTTAATCTCAACCGTCGGATCTAGAGATTTAATCTCAACCGTTGGATCTAGAGATTTAATCTCTATCGTTGGATCTAGAGTTTTGTTTTTATCCATTGGATCTAGGATTCTTGAGGTTTTAATAGGCTATAATAGGGACCATGAGGAGGAGTTGAATCTTGGCCACCCAATGGATCAAGCCCACATAAAGTCCGATCCATTAATGATAATCCAATCCACTAAAGGATTATCATTGATCTACCTCACCAACCCCCATAAGTTAATATGGGCTCCATATATTATTTGTACATTTTTCTGTTGGTGCAGGGGCACTAGATAATCGATCCTGTATTTTGATTATGGCAAAGACACAAAGTTAAGTTTACATCATTATCTCACGAGCTAAATCGAGTGTGTAGAAAAGTACTAAAGCTAGAGCTGAAGGCTAGCGACACTCGGAGGATGCCGCGGTGGTTGGGCGACACTCGAGTGACTTCGAAGGGAGCCGAAGGAATCGAGTTGAAGGCCGAAAGAGAAAGCAACACAGTAAGAATCCAAGTAAGCTCATGTGAGTGAGAGATGGTAAGGTCGTGTCCTCTATACGGGGATGACCGTAGGCGGCGATCCGACTAAGACTTCTTGTGGAAGGTCTAGGTCGAGATCGGACGGTTAGAAAATGTTGTATTTATCATTTTTCGAGCTAACCTCTCACTGCAGGGAAGTGGCCAGGCTGGCAGTCGACTGATGCTCATCAGTCGACTGATGGGAGTCATCAGTCGACTGATGGCGACGAATCAGCCTTTGCGCTAGGTCAAAACGGAAAATGTGTGACGCGACCACTTCACGATAAAATTTGGACAACTTTGTGATCTGTTCCAAAAAAAAGGGAGACATATTCAAAGGCCAAAATCTATAAAAGGACGGGTGGATTCCAACTCCATATATCATCAAGTTTATTCATCAAGTGCTCCTACAACGCCAACGCTCCAATGCCATCATAACGCCGATGCGACGACAAGTTCAAATCTCCTTCGTCGGCAGCAATAGCAAGTAATTGTTTTTATTGTATTCTTTATTTTAATCGTAAAGAGGTGAGGTAGGCTTGTTGCCTCATCCTCGTACTTCCGGTTTTGTGATCGTTGTCTCCTACCTCCAACGAGGAGGAGACGTTATAGTGCTTTGCCCTCCGTACGCGGTCTAGGACCGATAGGGCCTTGGAGTAGCAACTGCTGGGTTGTGAACCAAGTAAAATAAACGTGTCTCTTTATTTTTTGTTGTGCTTACTCATTTAATTGTCTACTCGAACGAAATGAACGAAAGATTTACGATCGCTATTCACCCCCCCTCTAGCGATGCTTCTCGATCCAACATTTTCTCCCCGTGTTTAAGATCCTGAATGTCTGTCGATTAATTAATTTACTGACCATTAATTAATCGACATCTAACTCCATGAGTAGTACCACTCATCCTTATCATCGTTCCGGACCAAGTCCACCTGCAGGGTTTACATGATGAACCTTATGAGCTCCTCAAGGGGACATCATCATCCTAATATATAAGACACGGTTTCCTCCTATAATCAACGACACACCATATAAATAATATCATTTCCCAACTTATCGTGCCTATCGATTTAATCTATAAATCTCGCCCATTGGTAAATCAAAGAAATGAATACTAAGTATATGTGTCCGTTATTATATCGGGATTAAGAGCATGTACAATATAATATCTGAGGTCCGATTCGATTATGTAGTCAGTAATAAATCGAATCACCTCTATGTCGGTCCTGCTCAATACACACAAAGTGTACTAGTGTGATTCTATGGTCAAGAAAAATCAATACCAAATCACACTACAACCATACCAATGGTTTGTCCAAAGCCATCTCGGTTGTGAGCCTTTACTTATACTTTACATGGAGCTGATAACATGATCTCCCGTGTGACACCACACACCATGTTATCTACAATGTAATGTATTAGACAAAATGCATAACCATAAATATGCAAACAATGATCATGTGATTCTTATTTCAAAATAAAGATATTCATACAAAAGATAGACTTTTCAGTATACATCCCAACACACACATGGCTACGCCACCACACCTAGCTATGTTGATGCAATATGTATCACGATACATACACGCCACCACGCATGGCTCACCTCCGCTCAAGGCTACACTGATTCAATATGTGCCCTATACATATATGCCACCGCACATGGCTAAGCCACCACTCATGGCAATACATCAGAATCCTATATCATACATATATGTCACCGTGCATGGCTATACATCAGCAACAACATAATCAAGTATGTAATCATAATCATGCCTGTAGCTATATGTATCACTCACACTAGAGGTAAAATATGATGATCCAATCCATGACCACAACCGTTCTAAGACCTCTAGTCCTTAAACAAAACTCTATCGACAACACACCCAACCATGCACCAAATATATGATCCGCAATAGATACACAATGTAGAGTAATATGGTACTACAATCAACTCCACATCTAGATCCATCTCCTACCATCAGTAATACATCATGTTAACCTAAACCAAACTACAACTGTACTCAGCTACATGCACTTACACAACATCTATAAATCAAATATATATAGAATTTGTAATCAACAATAGTGATGAGACGAAACTATATAGATATTGAAAAAAACATCTCAAAGTTGAAAGGCTAAGTATCAAACACAGGAATAAACCAAAGTGGAGTCAAGGCAATGATACTATCATCATCATAAATTTCATGCACTAGAATCAACAAACTACCTAACCAGGGTAGGAATTACCCACTTGATATGTAAACCGTGATGATTGTATTCGCGTCTACAAACCTGCCTCGTATCAAAGTCCTGAAATCGTAGAATACCAATATAACTAGAATAACACTAGTCCTCACTAATCACTGATATAATTCAACAATAACACTACTGCATCAACCTATTACATAGCTTTTATATACAAATCAAGACTTACCCAACTTCGAATCCATGGCATTAGCTTCTTAATCCAAGTTCCTGAAATTCCACGACAATTTATCCAAATCTCTACTAACAATCATGTACTCATGTATACCAATTGTTAATAATTCAAAATTTCCCATCTATTTACCTAGCCTCGTCTCCATCATTCACAGTAGATCTGGAACCACCACAATGAGCAGTGAACCCCCTACTCATATCCTCTTCATTGTATGAAGTCCATCACAGCTCCTTTCTAAATATATGCTGTTCATACAAACCTCAAGAACCAAAACATGACTAAATCCAATCCACAACATAGTTCACAATCAAAACATAACCAAATCAAAGCTTACCTAGTCTGATACAATCAACCATAGCTTATCCAGAAACATCTTGCAGCTGATCACCTAAAAATCCAATCCTCAACTTAACCTCCCTTCACAATCAACGTGCAACACCCACCGAAGATGGTAGCAGTAACTGTGCAAAGAATCACTGCCACAAATCGATCAAGGAAATCTTACCAATCCAGCTGGAATCTGGCCTGAGATAGAGGATAACCAGCAACCATCATTACAGTGATAGATAACTGAACTATGCTCACCGGAACAGGAATCAGCGGTAACAACACAAGTATACTAGATCATCCACAATCACTGTCATTTGAATCGGTAGATGGGGACATGGAAATGGTAGGGGAGCAGGGTCGAGCTCACAGCAAGGACACAAGGTGGGCAGTGATAGCAGCAGCAACCCCTGCTCGCGACGGCTGCAGGGGAAGATCTCAGGTGCGAGCGACACTGGTTTGAGCTTTGGTAAAATAGAGGGGACAATGACGAGCTGCCTCGGTGGCCGCAGAGGTTGTCCCTTGTACTGAGGCAAACTCGACGGCTGGAGGAGCTCGCTATTGCCGAGATCGGAAGGGAGAGGCGACGATGATGTGTGGAAATGTTGCCGATAAGAGAGGGGAAACCACGGCCTGAGAAGAGAAGGTTTGTGATCGGGGAAAATAGGGAAATCACAATCTGAATGGAGGAAATCGCAGCTGAGAAGAGAAGAGGAAGAAACAGGTCGGGTCGGGTTTGAGACTTATAAAGGCCATTCACTTGTGGTTAAGCTAACCTAGGTTAAGTCCAAGCTAGCCCAAATTGACCCAACCACCTATTTAAATCCCAAATAGCTACTTAAGTATTTAATCCACATACCAAATAATTTTTTTCTGGTATCTTACATTCTCCCTCACTAATAAAAATTTTGTCCTCAAATTTCTGACTCATGTACGAGTACGAAATGTCACAACAACCATCTCAAGTATCCAGAGAAAAATCACAAACCCCAAGTGATTAAGGGGCGGTACTGAGCTTGAATATTACTTTTTAGCTCTCACATAGTTTCCAAAATCTGTCACTTATACTCTCAACATATCTTCTAAAGTATGAATAGTACCTTCATATCGACCATCTATCAAAAGGTAAATAACTGTACCAGAGTGGAGCCTTATATATGTGACCTGTTGAAGACTTTGCCTAAATCGTAGGATGAATCACTATCGGAAATGATACTCAAGGATACTCCAAGAAACTAGAAATCTCCTTGCAGTATAATTCCATCGAGCGACCCAACGAAATCCATCTTATGGCTTGGTAGAAAAATGAGTGGACTTGGTTAATCAACCACCGATTATCCAAATTGCATCAAGTCCTTTCCGAATTCTAGATAATCTCCCGACACAGTCCATTAAACTAGGCTCCCACTTCCATCTAGGTACGTAACCCTACTGGTCACTAATATTCCACTTTTACTTGTTGGCACACCCAATATCAAATTATGAAATCAACCCATGTCCCACATGTCGTTCCACCACCATCAATGTTTCAACCTCACTATATTCGAATACACTCCGAATAAATCACCACGCTCTAACGATGAGTCTCCTAAAGCAACTCTTCCTAAAACACATGCAACTCTGGAAACCACTATCCTCCTCAGAGACGGAGAATTCCTTCCTCATAAGAGAAATCAATCTACTGTCCAAAATCCACTCCACCACACATACTATAAGTGACTAGGAGACTATTTTTACCAATCTCCCTTATTGCGACTCTACCCAATAGCTAGCCAAAACTGTAGGGAATTCTTTATGCCAAATGGCATATGCGCAACGGAAAAATTAGGATCCCTTCCAAGTGATCCATGCGAAAGCAAACTCGTATAAAATAAATTTCTCTAAACCAAGCCTATCTTATAGGAGAGGATTACCTTTGTTGCGTGCCCTTGTTAATCCCGCTTCTTCCTTTTGTTTGTTGGATCTTTAGCACGTTCAAGTGTCCGTGCCTCTATATGTATCCACACGAGCAAGCTCTTGTCTCACAAAAGAAAACTAGAGGAGCTCTCCTTTACTTCTTGCTAGAGAAGTCCCTAAAGGAGAGGAAGCTAGGGAAAAAGAGAAGGGAAGAAGAAGACTACTCTTCTTGCTACACTCACAAAAGCCACACAACAATAAGCTCTCAAGCTCTCTCCAAGCCTCAAGCTCCCAACAACCACACTCCACCAAAAACTCCTCTTTGGCCGGCCACTCCATGGAGCCTTTTATAGGGTTGGAAAAACCCTTCCACCTCCTTCACATTCAATGCAATCCATTGCATTGAGACATACTCAAAAAGGATTTGGCTTCCTTGTTTGGCCGGCCACTTAAGGAGACAAAACCATTTTGTTTCCTTCCACCTTATCTAGCTTAGGTGGATGCTTAGGTGGCATGCTTATGTGGCATGCTTTTGTGGCATTCTTATGTGGCATTCATGCATGTTGAATTAATCTTATTAATTCAATTAAGCTTATGTTATCATATTGAATTAATCTTATTAATTCAATTAAGCTTATGTTATCATATTGATTTAATCTTATTAATTCAATTAAGCTTATGTTATCATATTGAATTAATCTTATTAAATCAATAAGGTAACATATTGAATTAATCTCATTAAATCAATTAGCTAAAATTCTCACTAAGCTTAAAGTCCAAAAACCATTTTGTACTTAAGCTTATTCCCAAATTATTCTAGTCAAACTAGAATACTCTAATTCCTCTAATCATCATGCTCTTTGTGTGTGACCCTATAGGCTCTCATAACGTTATGGACCTAAACTCTTTTAGATACACAAGCAATGAGCGGCATCTAGCAATACATCATTGCTACCCAAGTTATGAGATAAGTCAAGATCCGACTAACCTTTCCGTGACTACTATAATATATGATCGTGTCCTTCTATCCTTGATATCAGATTGATCAATGAGGCATAGACCGTGTCATCCTCGATCAATCTATGTGTTTCTTGATCCCTGAGTAAACTAACTCAAACAAATGAGCTCAATATCTCATATTGACTCATTCGAGCATGGCCATGCATTTTAGTAGTTCTACTCAATCAAGGGGCCCACCGATATCACTCGTCATATGAGAGGATAGATCCCATCTACATCACTCACATCCCTCCGCATAATTTGTTATATACCCGATGTCGCTTTTATGGTCCACCTCACGGTGACGTTTGTGATACCAAAGTACATAACTCCTTATGTAGGGAAGTAGTGACTTCAGTGTCGAGGACTATTCATACCAATAGTCACATGAGAAAGTTTATGACACTCATATAACGATCCATGAAACTTTCTCATGGCGGGTCAGTTCAGTATATATTCTCTAATATATACCCATGTGTCAACTTGATATCATATATCCATGACTTGTGAGATCAAGTCATCAATTGACCTACATGCTAGTCTTTATGTATTAATATTGCCCTTGCATATTAATACTTGACTAGGAACATTTAGAAAGTGTTCTCTACAGTCTCTCATAATCAATTCTGCCAATTGATGTGCTGTAGATAAGAACCTACTTTTCTAGGGCATTACTATATTTAATTTAGCTGGCACAAGCAAGACTTAAATATAATAACCAATCCTTTGCCTTTATAGAATATGATACAAAATGTTCCCTATTCAACCATCACATGATTGGTTCTTAGGGCTATAACTAACAAAAACCCCATGAGCACTCCTGCTCCATACATCTACAAAATAAGATAATAACTTCTAAATCCATGTCATGTATATGACAACTTACCTCGTAGTTCCTTAGCTAACGTAAGCATGTGATACGTCTCAATCAACTACACCAGAATCGCTCCAATCCCTGAAATGATGCATCTGTGTACAATACCCTTCCATCCACACCGGAAGGATTAACTAACACTGATGCAAAAGTCAACCATGATCTAGGCTTTGAAATCAAGCTTCACAAACTTCTAACCAAGTGATTTCTATCACCTTCTTGGTCAAGTCAGCGACGTAGTAATGCTAGAGCATCCTATCCACATCTACGGTAATAACCAAATCAATACAAGGGAAACCGCAACCTTCCCTTATGATTTCAAATATATCCCAAAAATATATCATAATCGTTAATAGGTCTAACCATACTATTAAAAACTCATAAAATTCATACCAAGTATGAAATATCGTCTTCTACACACCTGCATCCTTTACTCTAAGATGATGATATATCAATCATCACACTGACAATGATAATTGTATGAGACCAAGTCACTATAATATCAACAAACTAATCATAAATCAACTCTAGAGTGTACACAAGTGTCCTTTAGTTGATCTAAACAGATCATCTATCCACAATGAAGGATATTTATTCTCAACCACTACTGCATTCCATCATCGATAATCGATGCATAACCTCAAAGGTTCATCTCTCTTTCAACAAAGAGTTCCAGATCTTCTCAAGAAGAAATATTGGAATAGATAAATATCCCATCCAACACCTCCTATAAGCACAACTTACGTTCTTCCAATTTCCACAGTATTTAGCAACACTGATACCAATAAAATCATCTCCCGGTATGAGGTCTTCAATATCGAAACTATTCCCGAAATCACCCTAATCGCATACTCCACTTGCCTATGCAGTGGCAAACTTGGGAGTTCATCAGAAACTACATCCGAATACTCTTGGATTATATGCACATCCAAGATACATATTATACCATCATTTCAACCTTTTAACTATCCATAAAGATACGTCTATAGTGAAGGTATGTCTATCAAAGTCTAAAGGCATTCCTTTCTTGATTGTTGGTCAACATCTCACCTGACAGTAGAGATACCACCAACCCACAAGTCGATGTATAGGAACCCTTCTAATCCTATCTAAGAATGTTTTAGACAAAGATACCTGTAAATTACCAGTATCTCTCGATTTATCAGCAAACAAAGTAAACTAAGGTAATACCACAAATTACCAATCCTATGACCCTCTATACCTCCTATCGAGTAAAGATGTAACTCATCCAACTCTTGTTCTTGACGGCTGGTTCCTGTAAGTGCAAAAAAACTACCATAGAGGAACTGAAATTAACTGCTGAAACTGAGATACAAACCATGAAAACTGCAACGGAGATGGTAAACACTGTTGTACTAGTAATGAGTACACCATCGACTACGAAAATACTGAATCACTATCAACATCGTAGCACACTCCAATTCTGCAAATACTATAAATGCGCCCGAGGAGATAACAGTTGTTGTTGTCTGCATGAGTATTCTAAGATGTCTTCTATTGATGCTGCTGAGTAAATCGCTTTCTCTGGATGAAAGTATCATGGAACTCCAACTACGCCTGAGGTAGTAAATCGCTGCTGATGTGATAACCCAATCTTCTATGATGATCTCTGCTGTCGAGATTGTGAATCATCCTCCTGAAGACAACATCGATAGTTCTCAACTGAATCTTCAAAGTACACTTTTTTGTCATATGTACTGGTTGCTTACAATAGCAACATATGAACTGATCCAACGGATAATCCAACTTTACATGTCTTCATGATCCGTACTGCACGCACATAATCCCTTCGGAGTGTTTCTTTCGGTTCGCTAATAACATGAGAAGGTTCTGACGATCTGTGGTTGGTCTTCTATGATCGAAAAGTAGCTCATAACCCATGACTCCGATCTTTCTCCTTTTTCAACATTCGGAGACTTAAGATTCCATTATCTGCTTATCGATCTCCAACTCTTAAAACACTTACTACGAAGTCATTTCTATAAACATGACTCAATCAAATGCCTTCCGATAGGATCTGATAGAAGATCCATACATCTTAATCCAAATGTAAGCCAATAAATCGTGGGTGGCTTAAGACATCTCAATCACATTTTCAAGCTATTAGGTGGTCGTAACCTTTGCAAGTCTAACGACTCTGCATGGAACTCCCACTACCGAACAATCACCCTACTTGATGATCAAGAATTCCCTGACAATGAGTCAAAGGTAATGATGCAGGGAAATACTCTCTTACAACATCACTAAACCGTGATCAAGTGATATGTTATTCCCCAAAGGTTATACCCTGCATCTCCACCAAGTACCAGCTTGATCCCGATAATGGTATGCAACTAACTCTACTTTCTTTATATAACACGAGTTAAGTACTCAAAAATACCTTAAAAGTTATACAACCTAACACAACCAACTCAGGGATCCGAATCCCTATAAAACACCATATACTAATCCTCTGGTATCTGCATCAACAATAGCATACACGCCTAGTCCATTTCCCAACTGGTAATGATCTGACTAGCATAGTTAGTGAAAATCCCTAAGACTGTAATATTTGATCTCCACAAGAAATGTGACTACCTGACCCCTACTTTTCGACTTGATATCAGTCGGCTCTCAAAGGTAATTAACCTTTTTCGACAGCAGGATCAAGGCTCACAGACTCAACAAGTCATTCTTGTGGTCAAATCAACCCACGATTACGAATAGTGACTAATACACTACATGTCATTCCCTATTATAAACAACTAAATGCATAGCCAACAGAAAGGATATGTGATAACAGTTATCATACCTTAACCTTGTAGCTCAGAGATGTCCCGCTACAGCCAGATCCCAGAACTCACAAAATCAAAATTGAGTAAAACAAAACTCGATGTCCAACTAAAATAAAATCTGAAAGTGGTCATCACAACCTAGGCTCTGATACTTGCCATAATTATTCCATAATTAAGGTAAGAGAACCAAGGAAATTTCCATAATCGAACACACCAAAAATCGACGATCTATGACATGTCCATGTGTGGGACACACGACCCGATCGTGTGTCCTGGGCACGAGCATGCCTGAACACATGACTAGACTATGTGTCCTTCTGGGCACAACCTCAGCCCTAGTCATTTTCATTTAGGGCAAGGCACGACTTGTGCCTAGTTAGGCACGATTGTGTGAGGCTCTGTATAGTCTGTTTCAACTCATTTAAGTGTGATATGGTCATGCTAAGCCCTGGTATAACCAGGAGGTTCTATAGCCTCCATTTCACCCCCTCTTCACCTTATCCAACCAGATATAACTTCAATTATTGAAAATCTCAATCTTGGACTTATTTTATGTCTCTAGATCACTCGTATTGCGTGTGCCCCAATAGATTCCTAGTTATGTTGGCCATTCATAATTAATCCATTAATTATGAATAGATCATGAGTGACACCTAACAATATATCATGACCTCTAATTGTATGGAAAGTCCAATATTGACTTCATAATGTTTATGAACCCTTCAGTAGCTTCAGTTGCTTTGTGTCTTATTCCTTTCACTCATCCTATACCTACTTGGTTCAGGATATGGTCTATGTGCTCATCCCTACTAGGCTGACTATGTCATAGCTAACCCAAGTTAGTTTCTTGTTATGTGGATTCAAGTTACTCCAACAAGTATCCAAGAAGATGATGTGAGCATAACATATAGGGTTTTAGGAGTAGTTTTTTCTCATATCTTGTTACATTTTGCATTAGTTTCATGCATATGTTACTCTATTTTTCCATGCATTTCCTATTTTCTAGTTAGAAGGTCTATTCGTTGTACTTTTGTATGTAGGTTAGCTTTTCTAGTGATAAAGACGCATTTTCGGAGCAAAAGAAAGACATTTCATGCTAGACACAGAGTGGGACACGGTCGTGTCTGATGGGCAAAGATCAGCACACCATGGCCATACACAGCCTGGCCGTGTGGAAACACACGGCTGTGTGGCGGCTCGATGGAGTTACGCGACTAGGGTTTTTTCCTGATTTCGCAGTGGTCTGAGGCGACGTCTATATAAGGATAGCTCCACCCAAACCCTAGAGAAGGAGGCACGACGGCTAGGATGGCACGCCGAAGCCCTAAAAATCTTCGGTAACTCGCAGCGGGGAGGAGGAACGCCGCCGGAGATCCACAACTTGCAATACAACGCCGGAGAAAGGACACGAAGCATTGTAATCTTTATTTCTCCGCTCTCTTTCTATTGTAATTGAACTTAAACATGTTTTGTGATTCTTCCTTCGTGTTTATGGAGTAGAACTTTTGATTCTAGGATTAGGGAGTAGCTTGCATTCATATACAATGTTAGTTCATATTAAATTCTGGCCAAAAGTTTGATATTGACAGTTGGTAGTTGTTCTCTATTATACTTTCGTGAATTTAGCTTTCTTTCCACTGTGCTTAGGCGATATGAGGTGGTGACATCCCTCTTAATCTATATTTAGGAGGTTTGATCAAGGAACCTAGGGGTAAACCTAACCTCCCATAACTGCAGGGAGAAGGGAGCGGTGGAATCGGAAATGGTCCACCACAAGGATTGATTTGGCATCCTCGTACCCTCTATCCCGTCCTTTCGGGCGAGGATAGCTCCCGGTGAGTACGGCGGCTCTGCGAAAGAGTGTATGATGTCTCTTCCCCAAAATCGTAGGTAGACGTTTAGACGATGCCAATTGACAACATTGTTATATGGTACACAAGCGAAACCGAAATCCTAGAACTGCATTTTCAAGACCCCGGCACCCTCTTTTCCTCCTCTGTGTGACACAGCACTGAGTAGGGTCCTCCGATAGTTCTCACCAACCGACTATCTCTGAGATTTCGTCAGAACAATCCCAACCACTTAGCATATTGGTACTTGAATCCCAGTCCCTGTGGGATCGATAATTTTTATTACTTGACGACATCCGTGCACTTGCGGGTGTTGAGCGCGAGTGTGCACTTTGAGTCTTCGACGGTCTCCATCGCGGGATTTAAGGTCGCGACCATGTGCATTAAGTTTTTAGCGTCGTTACCGGGGACTGTCGATTCGATATCAAATTGAATGGTGGTAGATTGGATCGGACTTAAGATTAGATTATTTTCCTGCTTTATTTTCTTATTAGTTTACTTTATTTGCTTTAGTTTTTTTTTCCCATATTTAGATTTATTTTTTATTTTCAGTAGTAGTTTCCTGTTTACTTATTGCATCTTAGGTTTTTATTTGCTAGATTTATTTATTTTCTACTTTTACCATTAGGTTAGCACTCTTACTTTTGTGTGTTGGTTCATCGTATGCTTAGAAGACTAGGATCAGAAAGTCTAATTCTGATTGATTTAGAGATAGAGCGAACCTTTCACTGACGGAGAGCAGCATAGCGAAAGATGGAAGATCAAGCTGCATCCGAGGTGAATATAGGCAGTCGACCTTTGCAGGACTACGCAGCTCCTAGCACTAGAGGATTCAGGCCAAGCATAGTTGGACCATCAATTTCGGCAAATAACTTTGAACTGAAGCCGACACTTATACATATGGTCCAGTAGAGCCAATTCGGGGGAGCTGCAACTGAAGACCCGAACTAGCATCTTGAGACTTTTCTCGAAATCTGCTCAACTATGAAACTGAACAGAGTACCTTATGACGCAATCCGCCTGAGCCTGTTCTCATTTTCACTGCAGGTTAAGGCTAAGGCATGACTTCGCTCCTTACCCTCTGGCAGCATCACCACATGGGAGCAGTGTGAGCAGCAGTTCCTGAATAAATACTTCCCACCAAGTAAGACTGCTCATATGCGCCATCTTATCACGAGCTTTCGCCAAAAGGAGGGGGAGTCCTTATTCGAAGCATGATATCGCTACAAGGAGCTACTTTACCAATGCCCACACCACGGACTAGAGAGGTGGCTGGTGATCCACAATTTCTATAATGGGATCGCTTACGCCACAAAGATGTGCCTAGATTCTACCGTAGGAGGAGCTTTAATGAAAAAAACCATAGAGGAGGCAGAGGAGCTTATCGAAGAGGTGGCCCAAAACCACCATCAATGGGCCTTCGAACATGGTCAACCCACACCTGTGGCAGGACGATACACTGTCAACTCCATGGACCACCTTTCAACGAGGATGGACGCTCTAAGTAGATGGTTTGAATCTTTGAATCCTTCATCTACATGTGCGGCCATCGACTTTGGAGAAGGAGCGGCAGCGTATCGTGAGGACCACTATGTAGGGTAGGGGACCGCACACGAGCAGATTGAGCATTGTGACGCGATTGGGGACTATGATCAAAGGCCCCATAACCCGTACTCTAATACCTACAATCTCGGATGGAAGAGCCACCCAAATTTCTCCTACAAAAATAACTCAGGAAACCCCCAACCATCCGGAGGATACGGGCAACAGCAGGGCAATGGGCAGCGACGACAGAAGTCCAGACTGGAACTGATGATGGAGGACTTCATCGCTACCCAAGCTAAGGCCAATGAGGAATTCCGTCGCCAGCATCAAAAGTCATAAGAAGCACTGAGAGACTTGAAGACCACCGTCGATGGCCTTGCAAGTCATACCAGGATGTTGGAGACACAAGTGGCCCAAATAGCCCAATCCGTGTCACAACCTGTGAAGAACTCTCCGACGAGCCAAGGAAAGGAGGAAGGAGTAGGGCAAAGTAGCCAATTCGCCAAGGGGTGTGCAGCCATGATTTCCACCCTACCTGACCAAGCTGAGTTTGAAGAGAAAATCTTAATATAGCTTGAGGACCCTGGTGAATTCGTTATTCCTTGCTCGATTTATTGGGAGGGTTTTGACGAAGCGCTATGCGACTTGGGGTCATCAGTCAGTGTGATGCCCTACGCATATTTTCTGAAGATGGGACTGAGCGGGCTCCAACCAGCGAATCTTGGTATTCGTATGGGGGATGACTCAATGAAGGAGCCCGTTGGCCTGCTACCACACGTTCCTGTGACGATTGAAGATTTCGTGATACCCATGGACTTCATCATACTGGACACAGGACCGAACCCCCAGAATCCTATCATTCTGGGAAGGCCTTTTCTAGCAAGCGCAGGGGCGTGCATAGATGTGAAGGCACACCGGATCTCCTTGGAGGTAGATGGGGAGATCATCCTTTTCAGTCTTTTGGAGCAAAGAGCTTCCTACTTTGACGGCTTCACGATTAGCATATTGAAGCCGGAACCTCCATATGCGGATCCCGAGATGGATGAATGGAGGTTCATTGAACCACCGGAGCCGAGTTGATAGAAGAGTGTGGTCGATCTAAACGACCTTAAACAAAGTGCTTCTTGGGAGGCAACCCAAGTTTAGTTGTAGATTTTTCTTTTTTCTACTGCATTGCATACATGTGTTAAATTTTAGTTTTGATTTCCATCACATTTAGAGTGAGGAGTAGAAAAGAACTTTGCTAGGCAAAAATGAAACCCATATTAGTCTACACGGCGAAGTGTATGAACAAATTCAGGCCATGGTGTATGAAAGGGGCGAAAATGGGGGCACACGGCATGGCTATGTGTTTTCCCATGGCCGTGCCTGGTTTACCAGAGGCGCACATGGCCTAGCCGTGTGTTTTCACATGGTCATGGTGCGCAAGGTTAAAAGGGGCGAGCCGTGTGTTTTCACCTCATTTGCGTCATGTGCTTCAAAAGTTCTTGCCCTAGCCATGTGATTTCTCTTTCCCCTTCCTCTAGAAGAATTTTCAACCTCTTTAGAAGCCAAAAGGAGCAAGGATGAGGAGGACCAAGACCGTAGCATCCCGATCCGGTGCCTCGGAGCGACGAACAAGAAGAGTCGATGCTCCTCAAGCCCTGGAAGAGGGTAACACCCTACCCCCTCTACTTTTTCGCAATAATGAGCATAGAGATAGGTTCAATATGCTCTCTACTCATAAACTTACTGCTACTGGGTACTTAGATGAGGATTTGCTAGGATCTTTAGGTTTGTTGGGTGACATGAAAACCCTATTTGCAAAAATGGGGTGGGATGAGATTATGGGAATAAGTCACCTAACTTACCCTAGGATAGTTTTGGAATTTTTGAGTTCTTTAGAGGTGGAAGTTTTAACCGGTAGAGAGAGCAAGGAGGGTAGGATAACTTTTAGACTTTTTAATATTGAGCATGAGTGGACCCTTCACCAATGGAACTCATGCTTTGGCTTGCCAAGTGGGGGAGAGAGAAGAATCCCTAATGGGTACAACTCTCGTTTGATTTGGACTGAGTTGACAGGGGAGCACGTATTTGGTCGTGGGGTGAGTGACGGTGTAGTGAGAGCCAGTGAGCTGCTTTGCCTATGGGACATGCTACAAGAGAGGAGTAGCATCGATGTAGGATCCCACTTCATCAGACACTTAGTGAAGATGGGCAAAGCAGCACGCGGAGAGATCAATGTGGGAGGCCTACTTACCTACATTTGCTATATGATGGGGTACGATTACACAACATTGGAGAGTATAGAGGGGAGCCCTAGGATCGACCTAGGAGTATGTATGGCCATGAAGATGATTGTAAGAGAAAGAGACTCCTTATGCTATGTAAGGAAAAATCTTACGACCCTTAGGCTGCTCGACTCGGATCGTACCACAATCACTATACGTGCCAATTGGCACTTAGACCTGATAGTGGAGTCCCCTCCACATGAGGGACCATCCACATCAGTACCCATCTCTCCACCTTTGTACCACTCTCCCTCCAGTCCACACATACATAGGAGCCCACCTAGTCAACGCCGACATGAGCCTACACCTGTGCCACTATCTTTATCTATTTTTGAACAGGATACAGGTACGTCGGCATATGATTTCTCGGAGTTCTGATCGTGCCTCAACGACATCTACACTCAGCGAACCAGGAGGATGGGAGGAAGCGAGGCGCCTACCGGAGTTCGGATTTCGGGAGCATTTTCCGGTGAGGAGTTCTACGATGAGGCTGCGTATACTTCAAGAGGTAGGCTGCTCGTCGCGGGATGAGGCGGCTGTCGTAGGAGATGATGGCGATATATGCACACCCAGCGGCATAGTGGGCGAGGGAGGAGGAGCACCGAGCAGTCACTGCATCCACCAGTTCTCAGATCGACCACATGTATATGTGGCATCAACGGCTCAACAGCAGGTTCTCCTAGGATCTAGAGATTCCCAGGCTCCCAGACTTTCCACCTCGTCCACCATATTAGAGGTATACTTTTGTTTAATTCTGGGGGGGATCCTGAAATCTATTTTGTTTTGTTTTCCTAGTAGTAGTTTCTTTCTGGTATTTTCATTTGTTCATGCATGCATGAGTTGTTTAGTTCCTTTCAGTACTTAATTTTTGGTGTCTATAAAGTTACCTCAGTAGTATTTTTGAAAGTTTCTTGCATGAGTTATTCCCATAGGTATCTTAACTCTATTTATCTTGTGGTATTTTATTCTATGTGCTCTATTGAATGTTCTATACTACACTAGTTAGCTTTGTTTTTTTGCACTTACACATGTCGAACAGTCTAAAAGGGAGAATCTAGTACAAACCTAGTTATGATTCACTTCAGTAGTCTATTACTTTGGAATCCACAGGTGACTCTAGGCTTAGCATTTTAGTTACTGGAGATGCTCGGATTGTGTAAGCCCATTCGAAAAAATCAAAATCCCAGTGAGCCGAAAAAAAAAAGAGATTTTATGGGATAAAAAAATAGTTGTCGTGGGTGGAAATGGCTAGGTGTGTTGGGATGTATAATGAAAAGTTTATCTTTTGTATGAACATCTTTATTTTGAAATAAGAATCACATGATCATTGTTTGCATATTTATTGTTATGCATATTGTCTAATACATTACATTGTAGATAACATGGTGTGTGGTGTCACACGGGAGATCATGTTATCGGCTCCTTGTAAAGTATAAGTAAAGTCTCACAACCGAGATGGCTTTGGACAAACCATTGGTATGGTTGTAGTGTGATTTGGTATTGGTTTGTCTTGACCATAGAATTACACTAGTACACTTTGTGTGTATTGAGCAGGACCGACTTAGAGGTGATTGGATTCATTGCTGACTACATAATCGAATCGGACCTTAGATATTATGTTGTACATGCTCTTAATTCCGATATAATAACGGGCACATATACTTAGTATTCATTTCTTTGATTTACCAATGGTGAGATTTATAGAGTAAATTGATAGGCTCGGTAAGTTGGGAAATGGTATTATTTATATGGTGTGTCGTTGATTATAGGAGGAAATCATGTCCTATATATTAGGATGATGATGTCCCCTTGAGGAGCTCATAAGATTCATCATGTAAACCCTGCAGGTGGACTTGGTCCGACATGATGATAAGGTTGAGTGGTACTACTCATGGAGTTAGATGTTGATTAATTAATGGTTAGTAAATTAATTAATCGGCGGACATTCGAGATCTTAAACACGATGAGATAAATGTACAAATAATATATGGAGCCTATATTAACTTATGGGGGTTGGTGAGGTAGATCAATGATAATCCTCTAATGGAATGGATACTCATTAATGGATCGGACTTTATGTGGGCTTGATCCATTGGGTGGCCAAGATCCAACTCCTCCTCATGGTCCCTATTGTAGCCTATTAAAACCTCACGAAGCTTAGATCCAATGGTTGAAAACAAAACTCAAGATCCGAAGGTGGAGATTAAATCTCTGGATCAGACGGTTGAGATTGTTGGTGCAATCGACCCAGGTCACGATTGACCAGGACTCGAGTTTGACTCGAGTGATGTTTTGATGTTCGACAAAAACATATGACAATGTAATTGTCATTTGGTAAAGTCCAAGTCTTGAGTACTCGGCATGGAAAGTTCAAGTGGGACACTTGGCACATGAAAAGTCCAAGCATGGTCTTGGCATTTGAGAAGTCCAACATGGGTTGGCAAGGGAAGTCAAAGCATGGGTCTTGGCATGAAAGTCCAAGCATGGTCTTGGCATGGAAAGTCCAACATGGGTTGGCAAGGGAAAGTCCAAGCTTGAGCCTTGGCATTTGAGAAGTCCAAGGGTTTGATATTGGCAGCGTAAAGTCCAAGCGGGAGTCTTGGCAGCATAAGTCCAATGGTTGGCGGCGTAAAGTCCAAGAGGAGTCTTGGCGGCGTAAGTCCAATGTGCCTTGGCGGTGTAGACACCGTTAGCATGACATAGCCGACAAAAGCACCTGAAGGCTAGCGCGATGGATAAACAAGTCATGGATGACTTGGAGGGATCCGAGAGGCGTGAGGCTGATGGAGGTGGCTAGAAGGCTTAGGTCTAGGATAAGGGTGGTCTAGCAAGTATGGGGGAACTATACTTGGGTTAAAACCTCATGTTTGAGGTGTGCCAGTCGACTGGTGCCATGTGGCAGTCGACTGGACCGAGTCAACTAAGGTTTGATTGTGGGTTATGGCCGATCATTGCAGGTGGGCGGTCGAGTGATGGCTCAGCGATCGGGATCGTGTGATCGATCGACCGGTGCTATATTCGAGCACGCAGAATGGAGTCAAGACTCATTTGGTGAGTGAAGGCTCCATCGATCAGTGATGGTCATGATCAGTCGACTGATGAAGGTTCCGTTGGACTTATCTAGCGTGGATCTAGTCGTTGTCTCCATGACAAGTGGCATCGATCGTGATGGTCGATCGATCGGTGATCGATCGACTTTTTCCAGCACAGGTTGAAGATATATATAGAGCTCGTGATGGAGGAAAAACCAATCGATTTAAATGGTTCTTTGAGGCGATTTGGGGCGAGTTGCTGCTGCAATTCAGGGTCTCCAAGTGCTACTCGATCAACCTAGCGATCAAGCATTCAAGAGCATTTGTAAAGTGTTTTCTTTACTAGTTTTGCTTTGTATTTCATTGTATTTGCTTGTAGCTATTTGTTTATTGTTGTAAACAATTGTAAGAGGTTTCTCCGCCTCTGACTCGTGTCGAGAAGGAGTTATTTCATAGTGGTGTGTGATTGGCATCGCTAGGGTTCGTACGAACCCGATCCGTGGAGTAGGAACCGTGTGGTTTCGAACCACGTTAAATCTTCGTGTCTTTATGTGTGCTTGTCCATTTCGTTATTGTATTATATCTATATTCCGCTGCGCTAACGAAATTGTAGACACGAACGTGAAAGAATTCCATTGACGCTATTCACCCCCCTCTAGCCGTTACAAGATCCCCAACAAGTGGTATCAGATCCCGGGGCTCTTCTACGGACTAACCGCCGGGAGTTAAGATAAAAGGCTAGAGGGTGAAGATGGAATTCTAAGACAAGCTTGGATGGAATATCAACACTCCACCTCCATATGATCCAGAAGATTTTCCGGCGTGGAGAGCAAGAATGGAAACATTCTTGATGATGAACATAGAGGATTGGTTCATCCTCGTTGAAGGCCTTGAACCCCCTAGGGATAAGAAGGGAAATGTCCTAAAATTGAAAAAGTGGACCCAAGAGCAACGCCAAAAGCTCAAGACCGAAATTAAGGTAACGAAACTTTTGGAAGATTGAATCCCTAATGATGTTTTGTGCAAGCTAGGGGATTACATGTATGCCAAGGAGCTATGGAGAAAATTGGCAAGATTCCATGAGGAGAGTTCATCCTCAAGTGAAAGTAAGGAATCGGAAGTTGAGATGGAGTCAACTTCCGGATCGGAGAAAGAAGAAGTAGAAGAGATGGAAGAAGCATCTACTTCTAGGATTGAGGAGGAGAGACCATCCTCTACACCGGAGCAACCTCAAGAAGAGCCTTCAACATCCGATCAAGATGAGGAAGCTCAAAATTCAACTCCGACACCTACCACCACCCTAGGTAATTCAAACACTTTATCTTCCAAAAAAATCATATTATGTGTTTTGAGTGTAGGGAATTTGGGCACTATAAGAGCAAGTGGCCAAAGAAGGTTAGGAAAGCTCCACCGGCACCAAAGGCCAAGGATGTCGGTCCCTCAAGTCAAAAGAGCAAGGAGCATATTATATGCTTCAAGTGCAACTCAAAGGGACATTATCGGAGTCAATGTCCAAGGGGAAAGAAGAAAGGGCAAGAAGGAGCAACACAAGTAGGGGGAGCCTCCAAGGCAAACCCTAAGGTAAAATTTATTAATGCACCTTCAATTTCTAGGGATAAGAAGCATGCTAGGAATAATTTTAATAGTCTTGCTATTGTGCATGAAAAGCATGCTAGAAATAATAGATATATTTGCCTAGGAGCTAAGAGTGTTCCCTTAGGAAATAAGAAGAAATTTGGGACTAATGTCCCTAAAAATATATTACCTAAGGAAAGCATTAAGAAAATAGGAGAACATCTAGGCCTTAATGCTAAGAAATCTAGACATATGCCTAGAAATAAAAATATCTCAAGAGAAAATGAAAAATAAAAAATTGAGATATTAGAAAAGGAAAATCAAGCCTTGAGATAAAGGCTTGAAAAACTTGAAAAGACCCTTAAGGTTATGCAAAATCAAATGCAAGGGTCAATTAGTCAAACTTCTAGGTCCAAAAGTCAAAGTCAACACCTAGGACCTAAGAGTCAAAAGTCAATCAAGGGCAAGCAAGGTTTGGGTCACAAACCTAAGCCTAAGGTGGCTTACCACAGTGTTCCATTTGATTATGGAACACAAACTAGGTCTAGGAAGACTAAGGTCAATAGGGAAGTCATCCCTAGAGTTGACCAAGGGTTGTGCCTAGTGGCTAAGGTTTCTAGGAAACCTAGGGTGGCCACTAAGAAGGTTGCAAGGGGAGTTACCCCTAGAGTCAACCTAGGTAAGAGCCAAATGACCAAGGCTAATAAACCTAGGAGAGTCATTAGGAAGGTATCTAGGGAGGTTATCCCTAAGGAATACCTAATTAACCCTAGGAGCTCAAATCGGTTTTGGGTTCCTAAGAGCGTGATTGATTCATGCTAGATGGGTCAGGGTGTGCCAACCTTAAATGGATGGGTAGTTAACTCAACCATGGCAAAGGTGGCACTTTAGGTTATTTTCAAGGTTATGGATACCTTGGAAATAGATTTGAATTATCATCCTAAAAGATTTTAGGGTGTGCCAATATTATTTGAGAAGCTTGATAAAATGGTCAAATTGGCACAATTTAGGTTTAGAGGTCGTAGTGTGCCATTTTGGGTTTTTGGCACACTTGGGAAAATTTAGGTTAATATGGAAAAATATACTTAATTATATCAAATGGCAATTAATATTAAAATTTAGGTATTACCATACCTATATATTTTATATGCCATGTTTTGATTGCCATATGCCATGTCATGACATCATGCCTTGTTCTATGATTTTATATGTCATGTTCATGTTTAGGATTAAGGTTTTAAATGTCATGTGTTTTTAGATTTCATATTATGCCATGACATCATGATTATGAGCATGTGTTTATCTATATCATCTCTAATGCCATAATCACTCATGCATTTAAGATAATTTGATTTAAATTGATTTAAGGACAATGACATGACTTGGAGTCCCATTTATAAGGGAATCAAGTAGGGTTGCCTTAGAAAAATGCATGAAACCCTAGATTAAATGAACCAAAACCCACATCTCACATCCAATTGACATGTATGTGTATTTATACACCCTAGATACATGTGAGATGTTAGGATATGAGTTAAGTTCAAGGTGCATAGTGTTTGCATCTAGATGAACTAAAACTCATCTAATTTTATTTGTGGATCATTGGGAAAGCTTGTGTACAAGTCATGTGCATAGAGCCCAAAGAATATGATCCAAAATAAGGTTTTGAAAACATTTTAAAATCATTTTGAAAAACCTTGGTGAAGTCTATCTTTTGATAGCAATCACCATTGATGAAGTTGATACAAAATAGGGCCAAAACATTGAAAATTTCAATGGTTTTGAGTTTTGTATCAAATTCACTATTTTATGGGTAAAATAATTTTAAAATATTTTTCACCCATTGTATGTGTCATAAGTATTATACGTATGAACTTTCATAATTTTTCGATATACGTATAATTATTTATGATTTTCTGAAATTCAACTCTGATAACTGAAATTTGGAAATTTGATTATCGATCGCTATATTGGTGGCGATCGGTGATGGAGGTGTCAGTCGACTGATTTCTGAATCACTCGACTGATTGCCTGATTTCGGGATAACCAAGGTTGTTTAACCCGATTTCAGCTGCGGTTAAGGTCCCTAACCACTCCTAACCCTAGGATATGCTTTGGGAAGCATGATGAAGGGTGAAAATCCATTGGATATGGATTAGGAGAGGTGTTTAGGGTTTGTATCAATGTTAAGGTGTTGGAAAGTTCAATGTTGAATTTCTAACCTTAATTTTGATGGTTTAAAGTTCCTATTGGCTTAGGGACTTCCCAAGGACATTGTTGGTGCAATGGTCAAGGGGGAGCAAGCCTTTAGGGGGAGGTATCCATCTTGGGATGATGGATGTGTTTTTCTCCTTGAAAAGGAGAAGTTATTGGGAGAATATGACATCAATTGGGAAATTGATGGGACTTTTGAGAGACCCAATTTGGAAATTGGGAGAGTAAATGGAATTGTCTCTCTTGAGTGATATTGGACTTATCACTAGGAAGATGGTAGGCATCCTAAGTATTTTTGGACCAAGGGGGAGATTGTAAGATCTCATTGGGACATGAGACATTGACCCTCTTGGGGAGAAAACCTTTTTGATGTTAGTCAAAAAGGGGGAGAATGTTTGGGGGAGAACATTTGGAGAGTATTTACCAATTTGGGATAATTGGTAAGGGATTTGAGTTAGTGTTCTAACTCAATGTTTTATTTGGTTTTTGTCAAACATCAAAAAGGGGGAGATTGTTGGTGCAATCGGCCAAGGTCACGATTGACCAGGACTCGAGTTTGACTCAAGTGATGTTTTGATGTTCGACAAAAACATATGACAATGTAATTGTCATTTGGTAAAGTCCAAGTCTTGAGTACTTGGCATGGAAAGTCCAAGTGGGACACTTGGCACATGAAAAGTCCAAGCATGGTCTTGGCATTTGAGAAGTCCAACATGGGTTGGCAAGGGAAGTCCAAGCATGGGTCTTGGCATGGAAAGTCCAAGCATGGTCTTGGCATGGAACGTCCAACATGGGTTGGCAAGGGAAAGTCCAAGCTTGAGCCTTGGCATTTGAGAAGTCCAAGGGTTTGATATTGGCAGCGTAAAGTCCAAGCGGGAGTCTTGGCAGCATAAGTCCAATGGTTGGCGGCGTAAAGTCCAAGCGGAGTCTTGGCGGCATAAGTCCAATGTACCTTGGCGGTGTAGACACTGTTAACATGACATAGCCAACGGAAGCACCTGAAGGCTAACGCGATGGATGAACAAGTCATGGATGACTTGGAGGGATCCGAGAGGCGTGAGGCTGATGGAGGTGGCTAGAAGGCTTAGGTCTAGGCTAAGGGTGGTCTAGCAAATATGGGGGAACCATACTTGGGTTAAAACTTCATGTTTGAGGTGTGCTAGTCGACTGGTGCCATGTGGCAGTCGACTGGACCGAGTCAACTAGGGTTTGACTGCGGGTTATGGCCCGTGATCATTGCGAGGTGGCGATCGGTGATGGCTCAGCGATCGGTGATCGTGTGATCAGTCGACTGGTGCTCGGTATTTTGGGCACAGAATGGAGTCAAGACTCGACTGGTCGAGTGAAGGCTCCATCAGTCGACTGATGGCCATGATCAGTCGACTAATAAAGGTTCCGTTGGACTTATCCAGCGTGGATCTAGCCGTTGTCTCACGGATGGCATCGATCGGCCCGATGGTATATGGAGCTCGTGATGGAGGAAAAACCAATCGATTTCAAGGGTTCTTTGAGGCGATTTGGGGCGAGTTGCTGCTGTAATTCAGGGTCTCCAAGTGCTACTCGATCAACCTAGCGATCAAGCATTCAAGAGCATTTGTAAAGTGTTTTGTTTACTAGTTTTTCTTTGTATTTCATTGTATTTGCTTGTAGCTATTTGTTTATTGTTGTAAACAATTGTAAGAGGTTTCTCCGCCTCCGACTCGTGTCGAGAAGGAGTTATTTCATAGTGGTGTGTGATTGGCATCGCTAGGGTTCGTACGAACCCGATCCGTGGAGTAGGAACCGTGTGGTTCCGAACCACGTTAAATCTTCATGTCTTTGTGTGTGCTTGTCCATTTCATTATTGTATTATATCTATATTCCGCTGCGCTAACGAAATTGTAGACACAAACATGAAATAATTCCATTGACTCTATTCACCCCCCCTCTAACCGTTACAAGATCCCCAACAGAGATTAAATATCTAGATCCGACGGTTGAGATTAAATCCCTAGAACCGACGGTAGAGACTAAAACAAGGCTTAAGTCTAACTCTATATAAGGGGGCATAAGGTGGGCACCAACTTGATGGCTTAGAAGATTAGGGTTTGCTTCCCTTTAGCTTGGGCGGCAAGGAATCCTAGGGAGGTTAGGATTGAGTTGGGCGGCTAGGGTGGGAGGTGGAGTGGGCCGCAACAAGAGGAGAGGTTCCCTTCTTCTTCTTCCTAAGGTGTTGCCGGCACCTATCCTTCTTCCCTCTACTTTGGCCGATGCTCAACCTATTCCTCTTCCCCTCTTCTTTGGCCAGCGGCAACTAGGAGAGCTAGGGTTAGGGTTTTGGGCGGCTACAAGGTGAAGGGTTGGTTTCCTTTCTCTTCTCCAAGAGTTGGCCGGCGCCCATCACCCTCCTTGAATCTCCTTTGCCCGGTTCCCATACTCCATATTCTCTTCCTTGGTTGGCGGCAACATCGAGTTTATTGACTTGGTGGTCGGTTCAAGATAGGAAGAAGAGTTTTGTTTTATGATCTTCTTTTGTTCGGAGAGAACCAGGAAAGGAAGATTGGTGATCTAGGAGGCTTCGACTTTTCAAAGATCGTCGCCCACACGACATCCAAAAGGAGGAAGGACATACAATTGAAGAGCAAGAAGTATAACAAGAGGTATAATCTTGTTTATTTTGATTAGTGTTCTTTTGTATTATGTCTATAATTGTTTTTCAATTATATGCAAGTTATATGTTTTATTTTGTGGCTAAATATACTTGGACCCCAAACATAAAAACAAAAGTCGGCTATCCGTACATCGTCTATTCCGCGGCTCTTCGTAGAATAGAGGTTGGTTGCTTGAACAATAAGTTTGTTTAAGTGACTACTCTAATCGGAAAGCACGACGATGAAATGGTAGCTTGGGTGAACCCTTTTGTCTAGGATTAAATTTTTTTAATCCGGGGACATCGATGGGATTGCCATGAACAAACGACCGAGTTGAAGTGGGAAGCAAAGTTTCCTACCTTCAAGTGGTATCAGAGCTTCGGTTCCAAAGGAGAAAACCTTCAAGTGGTATGAGAGACACGGTTTCTGGTTTTGTTTGTTTAGGATTTGGTTACTTTTATGCATTTTTCATATATTATATGTGCCGGATAATAGTAGGATGTGTGTAGGTTAACTTTTTGGTTGCAGGCATAGGATCCAACTATTATGGCCATCTGTGTGTATGTGATTGTATGTGTTTAATTGTATATTTTGTTGAATCCTTAGGGTTGACGAGGCTATTATTTAATTTTTGTAATTTGATACGACATTGTTTAGCCACTCCTTTTATTTTAGTTTACTTTCGATCTAGATTTCATGTACACTCCTTCATGGAGTATATGATCGATGGATGTAAATTAAAATAGTTTTTTTTCGGCTCAGATCTTCGGATGGCTTGTACAGTAGGGAGGAGCGGACGAGATGACGATACGACGGGAGACATATTGAAGACAAAAGCCATAATAGTTGGAAAATATTTATTTTTCATATTTATTGCTTATTGTTTGATATGCATGTCATAGGCTAGAAAATTCCTCAATTTTAAATTACTAAGTGGGAGAGATATATTTTTATAAATTCCCACGCCCTCCATTACGATTTGACATGTGATGCAAATAAACTTGCGCGTCGGCTCTGAGTGCCTTCCTCTCCATCGGATGAGTTTGTTTGCGCATCACAGGGTCGTATATGGTTATAGGAAATTATTTAGGAGCGTGTGTACTTCCCCATCGGAAGGCACATAACCCGAGATAATCTCCTTGGTATCGAGTAATGGTGAACACTTATATGCAAATAGGAGTATCCTCCCCATCGGAGTCACTTTTATTTGTAGGGACGAAGAGAAACCAACTATTAATTTTACTTGTCAAAAAGTTAGGTTGACAAGATAGTAAAATTAATGGGTAAAACCTCCTCTTACAAATGTAGAATTCGTATACGTCTGATCCACACTATCGTGGCATACGATATTCTTGGTGTTTTGAGGTGTTGGTTGATTTTAAAATTTTATTGTTTGAGGAATCAATAATTTTTTAAAATCTAATGTTTTGATCTATGTGATTCTTAGATTTTTTCAAAAATGACTTTCAGTCCACTTGCTGTGATACTAAAGGAAAATAAACTTACTGTACATAATTATATTGATTGGAAAAAGAAATCTAGATATTGTTTTAATTGCTGAGGAGTAGAAGTATGTACTCTTCGAAGAGTGTCCTCCTAAGAATGTGAATGAGCTGGAAGTCCTTGGAGCTGAGATCAATGGAGAAACCCAGGTTGATATCATTCTCCAGGCGATAGAAGGGCTTGCTCAGGCTCAGGCCATAGTTGCTCAAAAGGTTTCTACTTCTAAGACGAAAGACAAGATGAAGAAGAAACAAGTTGGGGCATAGGTGATGGGAGGATCTCAGGGACTAGTGAAGAAGCTGAAAGGCAAATGCTTCACTTGCAAGCAGGATAGACATTGGAAGAAGGATTGTCCCAATCCGAAGCAGAAAAGTGGTATATCCTTTGGTCTAGTCATTGAAACATGTTTAGCGGTGTTATTTATTGGCACCTGGTGTAGATACGGGAGCCACTGATCATGTCTGCAATACTTTGCAGGGGTTCTAGGAAACCCGATGACTAGCTGAGGGAGAGATTACCATTTACTTGGGCAATGCCACGAAGGTGGCTGCTGTTGCAGTGGGAGATGTTTATTTATATTTTGAGAGGAATAAACTATAGTTCTGGAGAATTGCCTTTATGTACCTTTATTTAGAAAGAATTTGATTTTGGTTTCTAAATTATTTATGGATGGATAATCTATTTCTTTTAATGACAGAGTTGTTATAAAAAGGAATAGGGAGATTATCTGTTCGGGTGTATTGATTGGAAATTTATACACACTTGAACCAAAAGCTCCCACGATGCAAATTGAAGTTAATAACTCATCTTCTAATTCCAATAAGAGAAAAGAACCTTCGAAGATGAACCAAACATATCTTTGGCATTTAAGACTTGGACATATTAACCTAAGCATAATTCAAAGGTTGATAGCTGATGAACCTCTGGGTTCATTAGTGGTGGAAGATTTCCCAACCTGCGAATCTTGCTTGGAGGGTAAAATGACCAAGAGGCCTTTTAAGGCCAAGGGGTATAGAGCCAAAGATGTGTTAGAATTGGTTCATTCTGATTTGTGTGGTCCTATGTCTATCCAGGCTAGAGGTAGTTTTGAGTATTTCGTCTCTTTTATAGATGATTATTCGAGATATGGATACTTTTACTTGATACGCCGCAAGTCTGAATGCTTTGACAAGTTCAAAGAATTCAAGGCTAATGTGGAGAAACGTCAAGGTAAAACTATCAAGACACTACGATCTGATCGTGTTGTTGAGTACCCCTTGGGAGAGTTTAGGAATTACTTATCAGAGGCTGGGATTCAATCCCAATTTTCTGCACCTGGCACACCCCAGCAAAATGGTGTAGCAGAGCGAAGGAATAGGACTCTGATAGAGATGGTTAGATCGATGATGAGTTATTCTGAGTTGCCAGATTCATTCTGGGGATATGCTCTAGATGCGGCAGTGTATATTCTGAACTTAGTCCCATCTAAATCAGTGGCTTTTACTCCCACAGAATTGTGCACTGGGCGAAAGCCTAGTCTAAGACATATTCAGATTTGGGGGAGTCCAGCACATGTGCTGAAGGCAGATGCTGGTAAGTTGGAACCTCGTATAGAAGTGAGCATGTTCGTTGACTATCTTAGACGAACGAAAGGTGGTTTGTTTTATAGTCCTAGAGATCAGAGGGTGATCGTTAGCACGAACGCTAGATTTCTTGAGGAAGATGATGTGATGAACCACAAGCCCATGAGTAAGATTGTTCAGGAGGAATTAAAAGGGGAAGTCACTTCTTCAGTACCACCGGTACAAGAGGATAATACCACAAGTCACTGCACCGCGTGTCACAAAGGATACACAGGTGATACCTCATCATAGTGGGAGGGTTGTTAGACAACCCGATAGATTCATATTCTTGGGAGAATCTTATGATTTGGTCCCTAGCGAACATGAACCTGATCCCTGGACATATGACGAGGCAATCCAAGATAAAGATGCAGTATCTTGGCAAAGTGCAATGAATTTTGAGATTGAATCTATGGATTCAAATTAGGTCTGGGAGCTAGTAGAACCACCCGATGGTGTAAAAACCATTGGATGCAAGTGGATCTACAAAAGAAAGAGAGGAATAGACAGGAAGGTTGAGTCCTTCAAAGCGAGGCTTATTGCGAAAGGGTATACTCAGAAAGAGGGTATCGATTATGAGGAGACCTTTTCGCCGGTAGTCATGCTTAAGTATATTCGAATTCTCTTTTGCATTGCAGCTCATATGGATTATGAGGTGTGGCAGATGGATGTAAAGACAGCTTCCCTTAATGAAAGTCTTGAGGAAAACATCTATATGAGGCAACCAGAGGGATTCATTGAAAAGGGCAAAGAGCATCTAGTGTGTATGCTTAATCGGTCCATTTATGAATTGAAGCAAGCTTCGAGGTCTTGGATCATCCGCTTTGATGAGGTAATCCAGTCTTATGGATTTATTCAAAGTCCGGATGAGTCTTGTGTATACAAGAGATGTGACGAAAACGTAGTGGTATTTCTTGTACTATATGTATATGATATTTTGTTAATTGGCAACAATGTCAAGGTGTTATCGGAATGTAAGGGTATGGTTGTCCAAACAGTTTGATATGAAGAACTTGGGAGAAGTGGGACACATCCTTGGGATAAAGGTTATAAGGGATCATAGGAAAAGGATGTTGTGCTTATCTCACGCTTCATACATAGACACCATTATGGATCGTTTTAGCATCCAGAACTCCAAGAAAGGTTTTTTACCTTTCAGGCATGGAGTTCCTTTATTTAAAGAGATGTGTCCTAGAACGTCTGAGGAGATGGAGGAGATGAAGGCGGTTCCTTAAGCTTCGGCAGTACGAAGCCTCATGAATGTGATGCTATGTACGAGAACAGATATCTGCTTTGCCATGGGCATGGTTAGCAGATATCAGAGTAATCTAGAACATGTATATTGGACTGCGGTAAAGCATATATTGAAGTACCTGAGAAGGACTAGGGATTATATGCTAGTTTACCAGGCATACCAACTACTCCCTATGGGTTACACAGATTTCGACTTCCAATCAGACAGGGATAACATAAAGTCTACCTCAGGTTTTGTGTTTACTTTGGGAGGTGGAGTCATTGTATGGAGGAGTGTCAAGCAGAAATGCTTGGCGGACTCCACCATGGAAGCTGAGTATGTGGCAGCCTCTAAGGCGGCCAAAGAAGTTGTGTGGCTCAGGAACTTCCTGATGGACTTGGATGTGATTCCTGGTTTGCCCAGAACTATCATAATTTATTGTGATAATAGTGGTGCAGTTGCAAACTCGATGGAACCATGAGTCCATAAGGCAAGTAAATACATAGAGCGCAAGTACCACCTGATACGAGAAATCGTAAAGGAGGTATAAGGTGTTGTCGCCTAGATTGCATTAGAGGATACCCTAGTAGATCCATTCACTAAGGCCCTTCAAGCGAGAGCTTCTGATAGGCATGTGGAGGGAATGGGAATCATATGTATGGTAGTATGAGGACAGCATAGTCTTTTAGTATAAGTGGGAGATTGTTGGGATGTATCCTGAAAAGTCTATCTTTTGTATAAACATCTTTATTTTGAAATAAGAATCACATGATCATTGTTTGCATATTTATGGTTATGTATATTATATAATATATTACATTGTAGATAACATGGTGTGTGGTGTCACACGGGAGATCATGTTATCGGCTCCTTGTAAAGTATAAATAAAGGCTCACAACCGAGATAGCTTTGGACAAACCATTGGTATGGTTGTAGTGTGATTTGGTATTGGTTTGTCTTGACCATAGAATTACACTAGTACACTTTGTGTGTATTGAGCAGGACTGACTTAGAGGTGATTCGATTCATTGATGACTACATAATCGAATCGGACCTCAGATATTATGTTGTACGTGCTCTTAATCCCGATATAATAACGGGCACATATACTTAGTATTCATTTCTTTGATTTATCAATGGGCAAGATTTATAGAGTAAATCGATAGGCTCGATAAGTTGGGAAATGATATTATTTATATGGTGTGTCGTTGATTATAGGAGGAAATCGTGTCCTATATATTAGGATGATGATGTCCCCTTGAGGAGCTCATAAGGTTCATCATGTAAACCTTGCAGGTGGACTTGGTTCGGCATGATAATAAGGTTGAGTGGTACTACTCATGGAGTTAGATGTTGATTAATTAATGGTCAGTAAATTAATTAATCGATGGACATTCGAGATTTTAAACACGGGGAGATAAATGTACAAATAATATATTGAGCCCATATTAACTTATGGGGTTGGTGACGTAGATCAATGATAATCCTCTAGTGGAATGGATAATCATTAATGGATCAGACTTTATGTGGGCTTGATCCATTGGGTGGCCAAGATCCAACTCCTCCTCATGGTCCCTATTGTAGCCTATTAAAACCTCATGATGCTTAGATCCAATGGTTGAAAACAAAACTCTAGATCCGAAGGTGGAGATTAAATCTCTGGATCCGACGGTTGAGATTAAATCTCTAGATCCAACGGTTGAGATTAAATCCCTAGAACCGACGGTGGAGATTAAAACAAGGCTTAAGCCTAACTCGATATAAGGGGGATTAAGGTGGGAGGCAACTTGATGGCTTAGAAGATTAGGGTTTGCTTCCCTTTAGCTTGGGCAGCAAGGAATCCTAGGGAGGTTAGGATTGAGTTGGGCGGCTAGGGTTTGGGAGGTGGAGTGGGCGGAAACAAGAGGAGAGGTTCCCTTCTTCTTCTTCCTAAGGTGTTGCCGGCACCTATCCTTCTTCCCTCTACTTTGGCCGGTGCTCAACCTATTCCTCTTCCCCTCTTCTTTGGCCGACGTCAACTAGGAGAGCTAGGGTTAGGGTTTTGGGCGGCTACAAGGTGAAGGGTTGGTTTCGTTTCTCTTCTCCAAGAGTTGGCCGGCGCCCATCACCCTCCTTGAATCTTCTTTGGCCGGTTCCCATACTCCATATTCTCTTCCTTGGCCAGCGGAAACATCGAGTCTATTGACTTGGTGGCCGCTTCTAGATAGGAAGAAGAGTTTTGTTAAATGATCTTCTTTTGTTCGGAGAGAACAAGGAAAGGAAGATTGGTGATCTAGGAGGCTTCGACTTTTGGAAGATCATCGCCCACACGACATTTAAAAGGAGGAAGGACATATAATAGAAGATCAAGAGGTATAACAAGAATTATAATCTTGTTTATTTTGATTAGTGTTCTTTTGTATTATGTCTATAATTGTTTTTCAATTATATGCATGTTATATGTTTTATTTTGTGACTAAATATACTTGGACCCTAAACATAAACACAAAAGTCGGCGATCTGTACATTGTCTATTCCGCGGCTATTCGTAGAATAGAGGTTGGTTGCTTGAACAACAAGTTTGTTCAAGTGACTACTCTAATCGAATAGCACGACGATGAAACGGTAGCTTGGGTGATCCCTTTTGTCTAGGATTAAATTTTTTTAATCCGGGGACATCGATGGGATCGCCATGAACAAACGACCGAGTTGAAGTGGGAAGCGAAGTTTCCTACCTTCAAGTGGTATCAGAGCTTCGATTCCTAAGTAAAAACCTTCAAGGTGCCCCTTTGAGACCGAGTTAGGTTACTGGGGAAATACCTCCCAATTTCTCTCAATACCGAGCATGCATTTGAGACTTTATGCTAGATCTAGGGAACGACCCTCGCTTTGGGCAGGTAAGTACCTAAGAGCCAAAAACATTAGGAAAGCTATGGGGTGACGACTTAACTCACCATGGAACGGGCATCCCTTAAGAATGATTCGCCTAGCACGAGCACGAGAAGCTAACTTAGTGAATTTTTAGAACATATCTATTTTGCTTTGATTGCAAATACCATCTGATAAATTTAGTTAGCATGCTAATTATGGAACAATATTTTTTTTTTAAAAAAAATTATACACTGAGGTTTGCTTGAGGACAAATAAAGATTTAAGTCTGGGGGAAGTGATGTGAGCAAAACATATAGGGTTTTAGGAGTAGTGTTCGATCACATCTTGTTACATTTTGCGTTAGTTTCATGCATATGTTACTCTATTTTTGCATGCATTTCCTATTGGATATTTGAGGCCGCTAGAGGGGGGTGAATAGCGTAGAATTCGTTCGTCGTTGGAATTCGATCGTGGGCGTCTCTACAATTTCGTTAGTACACAGCGGAAATAGAAATAATACAATAACGAAATACAACAAACACAATAAGAACACGAGTATGTAATGTGGTTCGGAACCGCACGGTTCCTACTCCACGGATTGAGCTCTACGAGCTCTAGTGATGCACATGCAACCACTAATAAACACTCCTTCTCGGAACAATCCGGAGGCAGAGAAACCTCGTACAAGATGATTACAACAATAATCAAATAGATACAAGCAAATACAATAATGAAATACAAATGCAAGTAAAGGAAAATACTTTACAAGAGCTTTAGATTGCTTGATCTTTGATTTCCTTGAAATAGCTTTGAAGGACTGGAAAGCACCAACTTTCCCCTTCAATTTTTCCCAAGAAAATCGCTACCTTTTCCTCCATCATGAGCTCCTTTTATAGTTTCAACCTGTCTTTGGAAAAAAGGTCGATCGACCGCTCGGGACCATCCGATGTAATCCATTGAAAAATCCAACGGCTAGGACATCAGTCGACTGATCAAACACATCAGTCGACTGATGAAGCATCACTCGACTGCTTGTCCCAGCGGTCGAGTGAGACTCCATTATGTGCCCTAAAGTCCGAGCATCAGTCGACTGTGTTGGTGCAATCGACCCAGGTTATGATTGACCAGGACTCGAGCTTGGCTCGAGTGATGTTTTGATGTTTCGACAAAAACATATGACAATGTAACTGTCATGGGAAAGTCCAAGTCTTGAGTACTTGGCACAAGGAAAGTCCAAGCATGGGTCTTGTCATGGAAAGTCCAACATAGGTTGGCAAGGGAAAGTCCAAGGGGTTTGGTATTGGCGGCGTAAAGCCCAAGCGGGAGTCTTGGCGGCGTAAGTCCAATATGCCTTGGTGGTGTAGACATTGTTAGCATGACATAGCTGATGGAACTATCTGAAGGCTAGCACGATGGATGAACATGTCATGGATGACTTGGAGGGATCCGAGAGGCGTGAGGCTGATGGAGATGGTTAGAAGGCTTAGGTCTAGGCTAAGGGTGGTCTAGCAAGTATGGGGGCACCATACTTGGGTTAAAATCTCATGTTTGAGGTGTGCCAGTCGACTGGTCCCATGTGGCAGTCAACTGGCATAGTCAACTAGGGTTTGACTGCAGGGAATGGCCAACGATGCATTGCCGGAGCTTACCACTGATGATCGGCGAGCAATCGGATCGATCATGGGATCGATCGGTGATGCTCGATTTTCACCACGCAGAATGGAGTCTCACTCGACCGCTGGGATGAGCTGTCGAGTGATGGCTCATCAGTCGATTGATGCTCATGATCAGTCGACTGATGTCCTAGCCGTTGGATTTTTTCAGCGTGAATTACACCGTTGTCTCACAGCAACAGTGTGATCAGTCGACTGATGGTCCCGAGCAGTCGACTGATCGACTTTTTCCATCACAGGTTGAAGCTATATAAGGAGCTCGTGATAGAGAAAAAGATAGCGATTTTCTTGGGCAAAATTGAAGGGGGAAGTTGGTGCTTTCCAGTCCTTCAAAGCTCGTGATGAAACCCTAGATCCGACGGTTGGGATGAAACCCTAGATCCGACGGTTGAGATTAAATCCCTAGAATCAATGGAGGAGATTAAACCAAGGCCTAAACCTAACTCTATATATATGGGCTTAGGCTTGGGCGGCAAGAAAAAGGAAAAAAAGTAGAAAACCTAATTGAGATAAGGTGGCTTGGGCGGCAAGAAAGAGGAGGAGGCTAGGGTTAGAGTTTGGTCCATGGTGTTGGGCGGCAACAAGGAGAAGGGAGATTCTTCTTCTTGTTCCCAATGGTGGTCGGCACCCTTCTTCCTCCTTCCTCTTTTGTTTGGCCGGCGCCCAAGCTTCTCCCCTTTATCTATGGCTTGTGGTGGATGAGATGAGGGTTGCTTCCCATGGGCGGCAAGAAATAGGAGGAGGCTAGGGTTTGGTTGTTGGTGTTGGGCGGCAACAAGGAGAGGGAGATTCTTCTTCATTTTCCTTTGATGGCCGGCCCCTCTACCTTCTTCCCTCTACCTTGGCCAAAGCTCAATCTATTCTACTTCCCTTCATCCTTAGCCGGAAATTAAGGAGAGCCTAGTTTAGGGTTTGGGCGGCAACAAGGAGAAGGGTTATTTTCTTTCTTCTTCTCCATGTGTTGGCCTACGCCCATGCCCTTGTTGTTTCTCTTTTAATTGGTTTCCATACTCCATTTTATCTTCCTTGGCCGGCGGCAACATCGAGTTTATTGACTTGGTGGCCGGTTCTAGAAAGGAAGATGAGTTTTGTTTTAGGATCTTCCTTTGTTCCTAGTGAAAAAGGAAAGGAAGATCGGTGATCTAGGAGGCTTCAACTTTTGGTAGATCGTCGCCCACACGACATCCAAAAGGAGGGACGACATACAATAGAAGATCAAGAGGTATAACAAAAGGTATAATCTTATTTATTTTGATTAATGTTCTTTTATATTATGTTTATAATTGCTTTTCAATTATATGCATGTTTTGTGTGGAAGGTTACTTGCTTGTATTTGTTATGAGCATGTTTACTTTATGTATGTGTTGATTATACATGTCTACATTCATATGTATTTGTATAATCATGAACCCTAAAGATAAACACAAAAACCGGCGATCCGTCCGTCGTCTCTTCCGCGGCTAACCGACTAGAAGAGTTGATTTCTTGAACAACAAGTTTGTTCAAGCGATCGCTCGATTCGTTAGCACGACGACAAATTGGTTGAGCTTAGGAAACTCATCCCATCCGGATTAGTTTTCATTAGTGAAAATTTTAATCCGGGGACATGGGAGCCAATGAGCCTCCGAAGTCGATTCCCAACAATTATAGTGGTGTGTGATTGGCATCGCTAGGGTTCGTGCGAACCCGATCCGTGGAGTAGGAACCGTTTGGTTCCGAACCACATTAAATATTTGTGTTATTGTGTTGTGATTGTGTTTCGTTATTGTTATTATATATATATTCCGCTGTACTAACGAAACTTGTAGACACAATCTCGATCGAATTCCATCAATGAACAAACACGTGCTATTCACCCCCACCTCTAGCTTCCAAACGATTTCCTAACAAGTGGTATCAGAGCCTGGGGCTTTTATACGGATTAACAACCCGGAGTCAAGATGCTAGAGGAACAAGATGGAATTCCGAGACAAGCTTGGATCGGACATCAACACTCCACCGCCATATGATCGAGAAGACTTTTGGACGTGGAGATCAAGAATGGAGACGTTCTCGATGATGGATATAGAGGATTGGTTCATCCTCATAGAAGGCTTTGAACTTCCTAGGGACAACAATGGAAACGTCTTGAAATTGAAGAAGTGGACACGAGAGCAATGTCTCAAGTTCAAGACCGAAATAAAGGTAATAAAGCTTTTAGAAGATTCAATACCTAATGACATCTTGTCCAGTCTAGGTGAATTTCAAGGCGCCAAGGAGCTATGGGAAAATTTAGCCAAGCTCCATGAAGAACCATCCATGGCCCAAGAAGGAGAAAGCTCATCCTCACAAGAAAGTGGGGATTCGGAGGTTGATAGGGAATCAATTTCCGAATCAGTGGAAGAGGAGGTGAAAGAATTGGAGGAGACCTCCACCTCTAGGATTGAGGGGGAGGAAGTTAGACCATCCACTTCGGAGCAAGAGCCAAGTCAAGAAGAAGCCTCTACTTCCGGTCAAGAGGAAGAGCAAGTTCGAAGTTTACTTGCGGCCCTAGGTAACTCAAACATATCAATTTCTAATAAAAATCATATCATGTATTTTGAGTGTAGGAAATTTGGGCATTACAAGAGCAAATGCCCAAAGAAGGTTAGGAAAGCTCCACCGGCACCAAAAGTCAAGGATGCCGGTTCCCCAACATCTAAAGGCAAGGAGCACATCATATGCTTCAAGTGCAATTCAAAAGGACATTATAGGAATCAATGTCCTAGGGGGAGCAAAAAGACCAAAGAGGGAGCTACACAAGTAGGGGGAGCCTCTAAGGCAAACCTTAAGGTATATTTTCATAATGCTCAGTCTTTAAATTCTAAGCAAAAGAATGCTAGAATTAATTCAAATAACTTTGCTATTACTCATGAATCAAAGCATGCTAGTAATGATAACTCTAGGTATATTTCAAAGAAGGAGAAATTTGGGACTAATGTCCCTAGAAATGTCATTCCTAGGAAAACAATTAAGAAAATCGAAAGTCATTTAGGTATCAATCCCAATAAGGGTAGATATATGTTTAAGGTAAATGGTAATGCCCAAAAACCTAATCAAAAATCATTTGGGCAATTAGAATTAGAGAACCAAGCCTTAAGGTCAAGGCTTGAAAAACTAAAAAAGACCCTAAATAAGATACAAAATCAGTTTCAAGCGTCTAATGGTCAAAGTCAAGGGTCAAGATCTCAAAGTCAACATCTTGGACCCAAAAGACAAAAGTCAACCAAGGGCAATCAAGGTTTGAGTTACAAACCTAAGCCTAAGGTGGCTTACCATAGTGTTCCATTTGATTATGGAACACAAACTAGGTCTAGGAAGACCAAGGTTGCAAGGGGAGTTGCCTCTAGAGTCAACCTTGGTAAGACCGCCATGACCAAGGCTAATAAGCCTAGGAGGGTCATTAGGAAGGTATCTAGGGAGGTTATCCCTAAGGAATACCTAATTAATTCAATGAGCTCAAATAGATTTTGGGTTCCAAAGAGCGTGATTGATTCACATTAAATGAGTTAGAATGTGCCGACCATGATTGGATGGGTAGTTAACTCAACCATGGTAAAGGTGGCACTTTAGGTTATTTTCAAGGTTATGGTATCCTTGAAAATACATTTGAGTTTTAATTCTAAAAGATTTTGGGATGTGCCATTTTTTTTTTAAATCATAAAAATCAATAAAATTGGCACAATCTAGATTTAAAGGTCGTAGTGTGTCACTTTGATCTTTGGCACACTTTAGGAATCAATGTATCAAGAAAAGTGTGTTAAGGTATAGAAGTTACATCAAGAGTAATACTCAAGTGCCACACACCTTGATGTCTTGTACTTACCATGTTTCATGTGTTTCACCATATGTTTGCATGGAAGGAATGTCTAGGGTGGATTGCATCTCACAAAATAAGTCTTTTACCTTGATTGTGTATTTCAACACTTAGAAAGGGTGAGATGTTAGGATTTTGAAACCATTAAATGTTAATGTTTGCTAAAATAAAATAAAATATCAAAATACATTAACAAATACATGAATATAAGCATAACATAAATATGGTCGATATACAAGATTAAACATGAGAAAATGGAATAAGTTAGATAAAGAAATCAAGATTTTCTGAATTTCAGAACTGGAAATCAGATATTAGTCGAATGATCTGATTATCGATCGATAACATAGCATGATATCGTAAGTCAAGCGATGAGTCGCTTCGGGACTCGAGTTTGTACATCAGATCAACGATGGGATACATCATCGATGGTACATCG
This sequence comes from Wurfbainia villosa, assembly GCA_025175895.1. NCBI lineage: Eukaryota > Viridiplantae > Streptophyta > Magnoliopsida > Zingiberales > Zingiberaceae > Wurfbainia > Wurfbainia villosa. The sequence goes on from CM046001.1 coordinate 65,614,087, forward strand.
CTTTCACCGAGGTGAGGGTCATCGATGAGTGCTCGAAGCAATCGAGTGATGATCGCATCGATCGGCGATGCACATGATCGATGCTCTACGACCCGAAGACTCGGCCGATCGATTCTTTGGCCGGAGCGATCGACTAATGGCTCATAAACCCGCTTAATAAACCGTGATCGGTGATGATGCACATCAGTTGCTGTGATTTTATAACGCCGAACCGCTAGGTTCGCGTCTTCACGCTACGCTCTCATTTTTTTCCTTCCTCTCCGACGCCAACTTCCTCTCCGACTAGTCTTTCCGGTTTGATAGCTATGTTTTTCCTTTCGCATTTTCACTCATCTCACAGCCCTAGTTCATTCGTTTCCAGCGTTTATCTCTTCATTTTCGATTAGGGTTCCGTCGTCCAGTCTTCCAGCGAACTTTCCGGTGGCCCACTCTGCGATATCCGAGCATTCCCTCATCACCCCTTCAAATGGCACCGAAGTAAAATTTTCTTACTCAAGAATCCTAATTTTTCCTTTTCATTATAATCTATAACAATCTAATCGTGTATTGGTACCCTTGCATTTCATATTGTTGCATTACATTCATGTAGGAGATCCTGTAGAAATGATCCACCCGAGGGTGAATCACGATTGTACCAACCTATGTTGGTTAGGTACATCGATAAGGATTTTTTTAACCGTTACTGTAGTGACATCATGGACATATTTGCATATTATCATCTTATGAAAATTGTCTTATGCACACATGCCATTAACGATGACCTCCTTAAGGAGTTTTATCATAACCTAAAGAAGGTAGACGATGGTCCTACCTACACTACTCGCGTTGCAAAATGCAATTTAGAGTTCACTCCTGCGATATTGCAGGAGTTTCTCGAGTGTAAGCCATCGAATGACACCTTCATTTTCTACCCTACCTTTGATGCTCCTTTACCCGAGCCATTTGACCATATCTCTATGGACTCCTTGCATGAGCATGTTTTTGGTCATCCTCGTCCACCAGCCCAGAATTTATTTCCTATTGCTGAGTTATCTGCACCTGACAATGTACTCTACAAGGTCATTGTTGGGTGTTTTCTTCCGATCGTCACTCGGGGTCTGGCCAAGATTCGGCCTCCCCATCTCTTTCTACTATATACCATGCGTAATAGGTTAGACATAAACATTACACTAAACATGTTTCATTGTATTGTGCATTTCATTTCCCCTGTACAAGGGAAAGTGCATATGCCTTATGGGCACATTATCACAGCATGGTTAAAGTCAGTAGGCATCAACATTCATAGGGGATCACTGAGGTCGCTATCTGAGGTGTACGACTGCATATCAGTTCGTAACTTCTCGTTAGCGAAGCTGCGGATGGGGCCTGGACAGATGGAGTTGGCGCCTCGACCACCACCCAGGGCACGCAGAGAGCCTCCTCTGGTACCCAGAGAGGCGGCAGAGGACTATGAGGATGCGAACCACGATGAGGAGGATCACCGCCAATGATGCATCACGGTCCATCGGATCGTCTTGGCCAGCTGGAGTCCAGATTCCAGGACTATCAGCAGACGGTCGACTCTAGGCTGTCAGAGCTCTTAGTAGGGAAAGCATCCTTGGGCGCATGTCTTGGTCGGATGGAGGAGAGATACATACAGATTGCAGAGTCCCAGAGCCATATCGAGCAGCGTCAGCTCGATATGTATGAGATGATGCGGGCTTGGACTTTGAGCCAGCAGCCTCCTCCACCTCCACCTCCTGCAGACGACTAGATCTAGAAGATGTTAGGATTTTCTTTTGTTTCTCAGTTTTTGTAATGAGATTGAGTATATCAAATCTCTGGTTTTGAATGTAAAAAAAAAAACTGAAATCTTTTAAATTAAATGAAATTTCTGTTTGTGAAAATCATGTATGTTTGAGTGTGTATTTGTATGAATGTATTGGTTTATGAAAATTGCTATATCATGACATGAAATTTCATCCTATCATATAGTATGTCATGCCATTGGTTATGATTATTTTAGATGTCATGTTTGTTTTTTTTATTATATTACATATCATGACATCATGATTATTGGCCATGCGTTATTATTGTTATGATTTGTGCCATGATCATTCATGCATTTTATTGTGATTAAAATTGATTTAAGAAGAAATGGCATTACTTGAAGTCCTATTTCTAAGGGAGTCAAGTAGGGTTGCCTAGAAACTGCATGAGGCCATAATAATCCTAACCCCACATCTCACATCACATTGATATGTATGGGTATTTATACACCCTAGATACATTTGAGATGCTAGGATAATAAGTTAGGTTCAAGGTGCATAGGTAGTGCATCTAGATGAACTCAAACTTATTTTAATTATCACCAAGAATCATAAGGAAAGCTAATATACAAGTTATGTATATTTAGCCAATAAACCATGGTTCAAAATAGGTTTTCAAAAAATGTTTTAAAATTAATTCAGAAAACCTTGGTGAAGTCTATCTTTTGATAGCCATCATCATTGTAGAAGTTGATACAAAGTAGATCAAAAACATTAAAGTTTTAATAGTTTTTGAACTTTGTACCAATCTCCTATTTTCATGGTAAAAATATTTTTCCAAAAATTTTCACCGATTGTATGTGTAATAAGTAATGTACGTATCAAGTTTCGTGATTTTTTGATTTAGGTAGAATTACTTATGAATTTCCAAAAGTCGAGTCTGATATCTGAAAATCAGGTTTTGATTATCGATCGGCCCGACTCTGACGATCGGTGATGGGCGCGTTTGGACTCGACTACGATCGATATCACTCGACTATTGCTTCGTCGGTCGGTCAGATGGACACATTAGTCATTGGTATGATCGATTGTCAATCGATTTCGGGAAAACTAAGTTTGTTTATCCCAATTTCAGCTGCGGTTATAGTTCCTAACCACTCCTAACCCTAGGATATGCTTTGGGAAGCATGATGAAGGGTAAAAATCCATTGGATATGAATTAGGAGAGGTGTTTAGAGTTTGTATCAATTTTAAGGTGTTGGGAAGTTCAATGTTGAATTTCTAACCTTCATTTTGATGGCTTAGAGTTCCTACTGGCTTAGGGACTTCCCAAGGACATTGTTGGTGCAATGGTAAAGGGGGAGCAAGCCTTTAGGGGGAGGTATCCATCTTGGGATGATGGATGTGTTTTTCTCCTTGAAGAGGAGAGGTTATTGGGAAAGTATCATCAATTGGGAAAATTGATGGGCTCTTGATACCCAATTTGGAAATTGGGAGAGTGAATAGGATTGCCTCTCTTGAGTGATATGGGACTTATCACTAGGAAGATGGTAGGCTTCCTAGGTATTTTTAAACCAAGGAGGAGATTGTAAGATCTCATTGGGACATGAGACTTTGACCTCCTTGGAGAGATGACCTTTTTGATGTATGTCAAAAAGGGGGAGAATGTTTGGGAAATTATTTGGGATTACCAATTTGGAATAATTGGTAAGAGACTTGAGTTAGTGGTCTAACTCAAATGGTTTGTTTGGTTTTTGTCAAACATCAAAAAGGGGGAGATTGTTGGTGCAATCGGCCCAGGTCACGATTGACCAGGACTCGAGCTTGGCTCGAGTGATGTTTTGATGTTTCGACAAAAACATATGACAATGTAACTGTCATGGGAAAGTCCAAGTCTTGAGTACTTGGCACAAGGAAAGTCCAAGCATGGGTCTTGGCATGGAAAGCCCAACATAGGTTGGCAAGGGAAACTCCAAGGGGTTTGGTATTGGCGGCGTAAAGCCCAATTAAGCGGGAGTCTTGGCGGCGTAAGTCCAATATGCCTTGGCGGTGTAGACACTGTTACCATGACATAGCCGATGGAAGCATCTGAAAGCTAACACGATGGATGAACAAGTCATGGATGACTTGGAGGGATCCGAGAGGCGTGAGGCTGATGGATATGGTTAGAAGGCTTAGGTCTAGGCTAAGGGTGGTCTAGCAAGTATAGGGGCACCATACTTGGGTTAAAACCTCATGTTTGAGGTGTGCCAGTCGACTGGTGCCATGTGGCAGTCGACTGGCGTAGTCAACTAAGATTTGACTGCAGGGAATGGCCAAACAGTCGACTACCAGAGCTTGGCACTCAACTGATCGGGTGAGCAGTCGACTAATCATGGGATCAGTCGACTGATGCTCGGATTTTCGGCCATAGAATAGTGTCTCACTCGACCGCTGGGACGAGCAGTCGAGTGATGGCTCATCAGTCGACTGATGCTCATGATCAGTCGACTGATGTCCTAGCCGTTGGATTTTTCTAGCGTGGATTACACTGTTGTCTCACAGAAACAGTGTGATCAGTCGACTGATGGTCCCGAGCAGTCGACTGATCGACTTTTTCTAGCACAAGTTGAAGCTATATATGGAGCTCGTGATGGAGAAAAAGATAGTGATTTTCTTGGGAAAAATTGAAGGGGGAAGTTGGTGCTTTCCAGTCCTTCAAAGCTAGTTCAAGGCAATCAAAGATCAAGCAATCCAAAGCTCTTGTAAAGTGTTTTTCCTTTACTTGCATTTGTATTTCATTATATTTGCTTGTATCTATTTGATTATTGTTGTAATCATTATTGTACGAAGTTTCTCCGCCTCCGGATTGTTCCGAGAAGGAGTGTTATTAAAGTGGTGTGTGATTGGCATCGCTAGGGTCCGTACAAACCCGATCCGTGGAGTAGGAACCGTTCGGTTCCGAACCACGTTAAATATTTGTGTTATTGTGTTGTGATTGTGTTTCGTTATTGTTATTATATATATATTCCATTGTGCTAACGAAACTTGTAGACACAATCTCGATCGAATTCCATCAACGAACAAACACGTGCTATTCACCCCCCCCTCTAGCTTCCAAACGATTTCCTAACAGACTGATCACATGATCAGTCGATTGCTCGTCCAATCAGTCGATTGCCCACCTATGGCAGTCGACTACTAGGGCAATTCCCGCAGTGAAACCTTAGTTGACTATGATAGTCGACTGCCACATGACATCAGTCGACTGGCACACCTTAAACATGTGGTTTTAACCCAAGTATGGTGTCCCCATACTTGCTAGACCACCCTTAGCCTAGACCTAAGCCTTCTAGCCACCTCCATCAGCCTCATGCCTCTCGGATCCCTCCAAGTCATCCATGACTTGTTCATCCATCGCGCTAGCCTTCAGGTGCTTCCATCAGCTATGTCATGCTAACGGTGTCTACACCGCCAAGGCACATTGGACTTACGCCGCCAAGACTCCCGCTTGGACTTTACGCCGCCAATACCAAACCCCTTGGACTTCTCAATTGCCAAGACTCAAGCTTGGACTTTCCCTTGCCAACCTATGTTGGACTTTCCATGCCAAGTACCCATGACTTGGACTTTCCTTGCCAAAACCCATGCTTGGACTTTTCCCAAATTCCAAGTGTCCCACTTGGACTTTCCCATGACAATCACATTGTCATATGTTTTTGTCGAAACATCAAAACATCACTCGAGTTAAACTCGAGTCCTGGTCAAACGTGACCTGGGCCGATTGCACCAACAATCTCCCCTTTTTTGATGTTTGACAAAAACCAAACAAAACATTGAGTTAGAACACTAACTCAAATCCCTTACCAATTATCCCAAATTGGTAATCTTAAACATTCTCCAAATGTTCTCCCCCAAACATTCTCCCCCTTTTTGACTAACCTCAAAAAGGTCTTCTCTACAAGGTGGTCAATGTCTCATGTCCCAATGAGATCGTACAATCTCCCCCTTGGTCTAAAAATACCTAGGATGCCTACCATCTTCCTAGTGATAAGTCTCATATCACTCAAGAGAGGCAATCCTATTCACTCTCCCAATTTCTAAATTGGGTATCAAGAATCCATCAATTTTCCCAATTGATGATACTCTCCCAATACCTTCTCCCCCTTCAAGAAAAGAAACACATCCATCATCCCAAGATGGATAACTCCCCCTAAAGGCTTGCTCCCCCTTGACCATTGCACCAACAATGTCCTTGGGAAGTCCTTAAGCCAATAGGAACTCTAAACCATCAAAATTAAGGTTCTAAGTTCAAACCTGAACTTTCCACACCTTAAATTTGATACAAACCCTAACACCTCTCCTAATCCATATCCAATGAATTTTCACCCTTTATAATGCTTCCCAAATCATATCCTAGGGTTAGGAGTGGTTAGGGACCTTTACCGCAGCTGAAATCGGGCTAACCAAATCTAGTTTTCTCGAAATCAGTATTGATAGTCGACTGTTCACTCACGATCGATGTGTCCATCACTTGATCACACGGCAACAATGAAAGTGATACTGCTACGATCGAGTCCAACGCTGCCCATCACGATCGCTTCAGAGGCAATGATCGATAACTAAAAACCTGATTTTCAGATATCAGACTCGACTTTTAGAAATTCATAAGTAATTCTATGTAAATCAAAAAATCACGAAATTTGATACGTATATTACTTATCACACATACAATCGGTGAAAAATTTTGGAAAAATATTTTTACCATGAAGATAGGAGATTGATATAAAGCTCAAAAACTATTAAAACTTTAAAGTTTTTGATCTACTTTGTATCAACTTCTACAATGATGATGGCTATCAAAAGATAGACTTCACCAAGGTTTTCTAAATTGATTTTAAAATATTTTTGAAAACCTATTTTGAACCATGGTTTATTGGCTAAATATACATAACTTGTATATTAGCTTTCCTTATGATTCTTGGTGATGATTAAAATAAGTTTGAGTTCATCTAGATGCACTACCTATGCACCTTGAACCTAACTTATTATCCTAGCATCTCACTTGTATCTAGGGTGTATAAATACACATACATGTCAATGTGATGTGAGATGTGAAGTTATTCTCCCTAAATTAGTGTTTCATGAATTTTTCTAAGGCAACTCTACTTGATTCCCTTATAAATGAGACTCCAAGTCATGCCATTATCCTTGAATCAATTTTAAACAATTATGTCCATGACGTCACTACAGTAGCGTGCAAAGAAGTCCCTATTGATGTACCTAACCAACATAGGTTGGTACAATCGTGATTCACCCTCGGGTGGATCATTTCTATGGGATCTCCTATATGAATGTAATGCAACGATATGAAATGCAAGGGAACCAATACACGATTAGATTATAATAGATTACAATGGAAAGGAAAAATTAGGGTTTTTGAATAAGAAAATTTTACTTCAGTGCCATATGGAGGGATGATGAGAGAATAGTCGGATATCGGCAAGGTCGCCGGAAGTTCAATGAGGATCGACGGAAAAGAGGAAAAAATCACTGGAAATAAGTGGAATAGGGTTGTGAGATGAGTGAAAACACGAGTGGAAGAGGTTAGCTACCAAACCTAAGGCCTAGGTGGCCGAAGCGGTCGGAAAATCTCGTCGGAGAAAGGAGTGACGAACGGAGAGGAGAAGGAAAACGGGAAGTAGACGCGTGAAGACGCCGAACCCTAGCGGTTCGACGTTATAAAAACACGACGCCAATCGGCGATGTGCGACACGATCGATCACGGCATTTATTAGCGGGTTTACCAATCGACAATGATCGCTCGGCTCGAATCGATCGAGTCTTCGTGACGCGTGCTCATAGAATCGATCGGCCCGATGTTTCTCATCCGATCGGGCGATCACCACTGATCGCTCGGCGAGCACTCGATCGATGACCCTCACCTCGGTGAATGTACCATCGACCGATTGGTGTATCCCATCACCGATCGATGTTCAAGCAATGAGTCTCAAAATAGCACTCGACTCGGATGCATCGTATCGCGCATAGATGATGATCACCGATCGATAATCGATTATCGATCGATCTCTGATTTTCAGTTCTGAAATTCAGAAAATCTCGATTTCTTTATCCAACAATTCCATTTTCTCATGTTTTAATCTTGTATATGAATATATTGATGTTATGTTTATGTTCATGGATTCGTTAATGTATTTTGATATCTTATTTCATTTTAGCAAACATTAACATCCAATGGTTTTAAAATCCTAACATCTCACCCTTTCTAAGTGTTGAAATACACAATCAAGGTAAAAAACTTGATTTGTGAGATGCAATCCACCCTAGACATTCCTTCCATGCAAACACATGGTGAACCACATGAAGCATGGTAAGTGCAAGACATCAAGGTATGTGACACTTGAGTATCACTCTTGATGTTCTTTCTACATCTTAAACACACTTCTCTTGATACATTGATTCCTAAAGTGTGCTAAAGATCAAATTTACACACTATGACCTCTAAATCTAGATTGTGTCAATTTTATTGATTTTCATGATTTCAGAAATATACATTGGCACATCCTAAAATCTTTTAGGATTAAAGCTCAAATGTATTTCCAAGGTAACCATAACCTTGAAAATAACCTAAAGTGCCACCTTTGTCATGGTTGAGTTAACTACCCATCCAATCATGGTTGACACATTCTAACCCATTTAACGTGAATCAATCATGCTCTTTGGAACCCAAAATCTATTTGAGCTCATTGAATTAATTAGGTATTCCTTAGGAATAACTTCCCTAGATACCTTTCTAATGACCCTCCTAGGCTTGTTAGCCTTGATCATTGTGGTCTTACCTAGGTTGACTCTAGAGGTAACTCCCCTTGCAACCTTGGTCTTCCTAGACCTAGTTTGTGTTCCATAGTCAAATGGAACACAATGATAAGCCTCTTTAGGCTTAGGTTTGTGACCCAAACCTTTCTTGCCCTTGGTTGACTTTTGTCTTTTGGGTCCTAGATTTTTACTTTGAGATCTTGACCCTTGACATTGACCATTAGACCGTCTAAATTGATTTTGTATCTTATTTAGGGTCTTTTCTAGTTTTTCAAGCCTTGACCTTAAGGCTTGGTTCTCTAATTCTAATTGCCCAAATGATTTTTGATTTGGTTTTTGGGCATTACCATTTACCTTAAACATATATCTACCCTTATTGGGATTGATACCTAAATGACTTTCGATTTTCTTAATTGTTTTCCTAGGAATGACATTTCTAGGGACATTAGTCCCAAATTTCTCCTTCTTTGAAATAGACCTAGAGTTATCATTCCTAGCATGCTTTGATTCATGAGTAATAGCAAAGTTATTTGAATTAATTCTAGCATGCTTTTGCTTAGAATTTAAAGAATGAGCATTATGAAAATATACCTTAGGGTTTGCCTTAGTAGCTCCCCCTACTTGTGATGCTCCTTCTTGGGTCTTTTTGCTCCCCCTAGGACATTGATTTCAGTAATGCCCCGGTTGCCGACATCTGAAGCAAATGATGTGCTCCTTGTCTTTAGGTGATGGGGAACCGGCATCCTTTGACTTTTGTTGACTTTTAGGCGCCGGAGGAGTCTTCTTAACCTTCTTTGGGCACTTGCTCTTGTAGTGCCCATACTCCCTACACTCAAAACACAATATATGGATTTTATTTGAAATTAGAGTGTTTGAGTTACCTAGGTTAATTGAGACCGGAATTGGAGCTTCTTCATCTTGACTAGATGTCGAAGCTTTCTCTTGTTGCTCCGGAGTGGATATTCTTTCCTCCCCCTCAATCCTAGAGGTGGAGGTGTCTTCTACTTCTTCTTCCACCGATCTGGAAGTTGACTCCTCTTCAACTTCCGATTCCTCACTTGCTCGTGAGGAAGATGAACTCTCTTCATCCTCTTCCTTGTCTTCTTCTACTTGTGCGAAGTGGGGCTTCTCATTGAACTTGGCTAATTTGTCCCATAGCTCCTTGGCATCAAGATATTCACCTAGCCTAGACAAAACATCATTAGGTATCAAATCTTCTAAAAGTTTTGTTACCTTAGCTTCGGTTTTGAATTTTTGCCATTGCTCTTGGGTCCATTTCATCAACTTGAGGACTTGTCCCTTCCTATCCCGAGGGGGTTCAAAACCTTCTACGAGGATGAACCAATCCTCTATATCCATCATAAAGAATGTCTCCATTCTTGTTCTCCACGCCGAAAAGTCTTCTTGATCATATGGCAGTGGAGTGTTGATGTCCCATCCAAGCTTGTTTTGGAATTCCATCTTCCCTCTAGCCTTTTAGCTCCCGGCGGTTAATCCGTAGAAGAGCCCCGGGCTCTGATACCACTTGTTGGATATTTGAGGCCGCTAGAGGGGGGGGTGAATAGCGTAGAATTCGTTCGTCGTTGGAATTCGATCGTGGTCGTCTCTACAATTTTGTTAGTACGCAGGGAAATAGAAATAATACAATAACAAAATACGATAAACACAAAAAGAACATGAGTATGTAACGTGGTTCGGAACCGCATGGTTCCTACTCCACGGATCGAGCTCTACGAGCTCTAGTGATGCACACGCAACCACTAATAAACACTCCTTCTCGGAACAATCTGGAGGCAGAGAAACCTCGTACAAGTTGATTACAACAATAATCAAATAGATACAAGAAAATACAATAATGAAATACAAATGCAAGTAAAGGAAAACACTTTACAAGAGCTTTAGATTGCTTGATCTTTGATCCTTGAACTAGCTTTGAAGGACTAGAAAGCACCAACTTTCCCCTTCAATTTTGCCCAAGAAAATCGCTACCTTTTCCTCCATCACGAGCTCCTTTTATAGCTTCATCCTGTGCTGGAAAAGGTTGATCAGTCGACTGCTCGGGACCATCAGTCGACTGATCACACTGTTGCTATGAGACAACGGTGTAATCCACGCTGGAAAAATCCAACGGCTAGGACATCAGTCAACTGATCAAACACATCAGTCGACTGATGAAACATCACTCGACTGCTTGTCCCAGTGGTTGAGTGAGACTCCATTCTGTGCTCTAAAGAGAGCATCGATCGGTGATCACGATCGATCGATTGCTGTCAATCGATCCCCCACCTATGGCAGTCGACTGCTAGGACAATTCCCGCAGTTAAACCCTAGTTGACTATGACAATCGACTGCCACATGGCATCAGTCGACTGACACACCTTAAACATGAGGTTTTAACCCAAGTATGGTGTCCCCATACTTGCTAGACCACCCATAGCCTAGACCTAAGCCTTGTAGCCACCTCCATCAGCCTCACGCCTCTCGGATCCCTCCAAGTCATCCATGACTTGTTCATCCATCGCGCTAGCCTTCAGGTGTTTCCATCAGCTATGTCATGCTAATGGTGTCTACACAGCCAAGGCACATTGGACTTACACCGCCAAGACTCCTGCTTGGACTTTACGGTGCCAATACCAAACCCCTTGGACTTCTCAAGTTCCAAGACTCAAGCTTGGACTTTCCCTTGCCAACCCATGTTGGACTTTCCATGCCAAGTACCCATGACTTGGACTTTCCTTGTCAAGACCCATGCTTGGACTTTTCCCAAATACCAAGTGTCCCACTTGGACTTTCCCATGACAATCACATTGTCATATGTTTTTGTCGAAACATCAAAACATCACTCGAGTTAAACTCGAGTCCTGGTCAAACGTGACCTGGGCTGATTGCACCAACATTTCCTATTTTCTTATTCGAAGGTCTGCTCGTTCTACTTTTGTGTGCAGGTTAGCTTTTTTGGTGATAAAGATGCGTTTTCGGAGCGAAAGAAGGACATTTCATGCTAGACGCAGAGTGGGATAGGGCCAGGGCTGTGTATTCACATGGCCATGTCTGATGGGCAAAGATCGGCACACCAGGGCTGCACACAGCCTGGCTGTGTGGAAACACACGGCCGTGTGGCAGCCCGATGGAGTTGCGGGACTAGGGTTTTTTCCCGATTTTGCAGCGGTCCGAGGCGACGTCTATATAAGGATGGCTCCGCCCAAACCCTAGAGAAGGAGGCACAATGGCTAGGACGGCACGCCGAAGCACTAAAAAGCTTCGGTAACTCGCAGCGGGGAGGAGGAACACCGCCGGAGTTCCATAATTTGCAATACAACGTTGGAGAAAGGATCACGAAGCATTGTAATCTTTATTTTTGCGCTCTCTTTCTATTGTAATCGAACTTAAACATGTTTTGTGATTCTTCCTTCGTGTTTATGGAGTAGAACTTTTGATTCTAGGATTAGGGAGTAGCTTGTGTTCATATAAAATGTTGGTTCATATTAAATTCTGGCCAAAAGTTTGATATTGACAGTTGGTAGTTGTTCTCTATTATACTTTCGTGAATTTGGCTTTCTTTCCGCTATGCTTAGGTGATACGAGGTGGTTACAACCCTCATAATCTATATTTAGGAGGTTTGATCAAGGAACCTAGGGGTAAACCTGACCTCCCGTAACTTCGGGGAGAAGGGAGAGGTGGAATCGGAAACGGTCCACCACAAGGATTAATTTGGCATCCTCGTACCCTCTATCCCATCCTTTTGGGCGAGGATAGCTCCTGGTGAATGCGGTGGCTCTGCAGGAGAGTGTATGATGTCCCTTCCCCAAAACCATAGGTAAACGTTTAGACGATGCCAATTGACAACATTGTTATATGGTACACAAGCGAAACTGAAATCCTAGAATCACCTTTTCAAGACCCCGACACCCTCTTTTCCTCCTCCGTGTGACACCGCACTGAGTAGGGTCCTCCGATAGTCCTCACCAATTGACTCTCTCTGAGATTCCGTCCGAACAATCATAACCACTTAGCATATTGGTACTCGAATCTCAGTCCCTGTGGGATTGATAATCTTTATTACTTGATGACATCCGTGCACTTGCGGGCGTTGAGCGCGAGTGCGCACTTTGAGTCTTCGACGGTCTCCATCACGGAATTTAAGGTCTCGACCGTGCGCATCAGAAAACTATCTTCTTAACATGCTTGCTATGGCAGAGACTTCTGAGTAACAATCCTGACAAGAGACTAGGGTATACATCTCCTTTAAAAGGAGTAGTGAATTCTCTGTGAGCTATTCAATCAAGTACGAATTAAACTTAAGTAGAGAATATCCAAGCATGAATCCCTACTTGTAATTAAAAATAATATCTTGAAAATAAACATCTAAAAATTGTCCTTAAAGAAAATGTCTAACTCTTGTTTTTGAAAAACTTGAATGATATGAATGCATCATCAATTTTGGTTAAGAGTTAATCACCGAAGTGATCATTATGCCCTTCCGGTTCATGTCGATGCACTGAATCTACATCTGGAACATGGGCTCACACCCATTATCGTGGCTCAATACACAAATAGTTAATCCTAGGTTTTTGTGAGATGTGAAGGCTTACCTAGATCTATAGGTTCATGAAGTCTAAGTTTGACCTAGGCTAACTCATTTTTCAATTTTCTTAAAAAATAATAATAATTTTAATATCAAAATAGGTTTTGAAGATGAGAGCAATTATGAAGCAATAATGAGGGATATTTTACAAAACATAAACTAGTTGTTGATTAAAATCATAACTGAAAATTTCGTATTAAATTTGTTAAGTTAAGATACACATAACAAAGTTCTAACTAAAAATGTCCTAATCACATGACGAGGGAGGTGGATGTGGATGGATCATTGCCCAAGATTGAAGCATCTCCATCATCACTCTATGTTGATCCTTCTGCATCTCTATCATCTCTATGTTGATCCCTCAACATCTGCATCTCCTTTAGGTGACGTGTCTATATCTGATCCTCCTAATGATGAATGTATTCCTCTAGCCTAGATAATCTATCCTCTACTATAGGAGCAACTGGTGGTGGAGGAAGTGCAATATATGGTGACAATCTGGGTATGTCATAGTCTGCCATCTCCTCGCTCCCGACTGGCTGAGACTTAGGCTAGGGATAAGCCTAAGGCTGGGGGTGAGGTTGAGCTCCATCTCTCCTCCAGGTAAGGGCATCATTCTCATCTAATTCTATCCTAGCTCATGTAAATTTCCTATGCCCTATAATGTCATATTGTATAAGTTGTTCGACATTAACTGAGACAACATCAAACTCTAATGTAGCTAATAATGATGTCAAAATGTGGCAGTATGGCATGTGGACCCTACCATTAGTGATAACCCTAGAATGATAGATAATTGAATGAAACATGTGAAGAATGATATCTATATCTAATCTGTGAATAAATTCATAAAGTAAATATGAATTAAAGGGACGTATCATAGCTACGCCCCTAGTGGTAACCGGCAAAATGCAATTCACTATGACTCTATACAGAACATAGTGTTGTACTCTAAGTCTAGTTGAACTAAACTAACTCACAGATGGAGTCCTCTCCTCTAAAAAAAAGTAAATGCATCCTATCTAAAGTAATGTGTGAGTAGGGATCACCAAAAGGTAATTCCCTCGGTGGAAAGCATACACTAGGGCATGATAAATGCATGAGTCCTAAGTGATCTCTCAATATAGAGGGGGTAAAAATAATATCCCTACCATGTACTCTAGTCGAGTAGGTGAGACTATCTATCTTAATGAAGTTATTATAGAATTCAACACATAGATCTATGTTCACTGAACTCGTACAATAAACTAATTTTTCTAACCCATAAAACTCAATAACCTCTACACTAGGTATGCATCATCTTGTAAAGAAAGATAGATCTATGTTCACTGAACTCGTACAATAAACTAATTTTTCCAACCCATAAAACTCAATAACCTCTACACTAGTTATGCATGATCTTGTAACTAAAGACCTACTTAGATAGGGCATAAGAGTATATGTTGTGCTAAGAAACCTAAGTCTATGACTCTCTGTAGGAAACCTAATGTCCATATTAGGACCAGAGGATGTCTCAACCTCATATGTCTTTCTCTTATCCCTAATTGAATTAAAAATATTAATATTAATACATGTAATTAATTAAAAAAATTAGAGGTGTTACTTAGGTATCGTAGATGAGTTTATATAAGAACTGACGACCTAGACACGCATGAAAGTCGAAAAAGAAGGTTTTTGTGAAGGAAAGGAGGAGTTTGAGGTGACTTGGGTTGTACTCTGCTTCTGGTTTTATAAAGGGAATTGAGGCACCAGGACCTGGTCCATTCACTTGGGTTTGAGGTGCCTTGACCTGGTCCAGTAGTCTTATATGAATTTTACCATTTACTGTGAAGTACCCAAGAGGTGACTGGCTTCATCCAATCGACTGTGTTTGTCTTATCTCATAATTACGGGTGCATCCCAGTCGACTGGGTCTGGTCCAGTCAACTAGAATCATGATTTTTATTGTCGTAATCAATTTCATCATTCTTGAGGCAACTGGACCTAGTCTAGTCGCTTGGACCTAGTCCAGGCGACTAGATCACAAGTATTTCAAAATTTTCTTTTAAGTGTTGTAAAAACTTAAAATGAGGTTTTCAAGAATTATTTTAGCTTATTTTGAAAATAATAGTTTTAAAATAAATTATCTTATACTTTTCTTTAAAGAAATTATAGATTGAATTACCTTATTCATCTCACCAATCTAGGTTTTCAATATTCATTAACCATATTTGTTTTGTGAGACGAAGATTTATTTTTACTTGATTAAATATAATAAATATTAAATGTGTTTAAACTGCTAGTGCCAATAAGATTCACATATTTCTACAATGGTATGATATTGTCCACTTTGGGCCTAAACCCTCATGATTTTGTTTTTGGACTTTACCCAAAAGGGCCTCATACCAATGGAGATATCTTTTCATCTTATAAACACATGATCTTTTCCATGTTTTAACAATGTGGGACTTTGATTGTATTCCCAATACACTCAACAATCCCTCCCAATGAAAGACCACATTGGCCCCCCCTCAAACCTATCCCTCCTCGAAGGCTTCCTTTGTTTGATGTCCAATCTTCAACCAACCAGGACTTCTTGCCAACTAATTGGTCCTCCTGACCCAGTTGGACTTCCTGCCAATTGTTTGGTCCTCCTGACCCAACTAGACTTCATGCCAGTTGTCTAGTCATTCTGACCCAACTAGACTTCCTGCTTGGTGTATGGTTCTTTTGATCCGGACATGGGAGTTCACTTCCTTCGTTCAAGGTGCATGGCTTGACATGGACCATGACTCTGATACCAATTGTTAGTACCTATTATTCGTGCAATCGGCCCAGGTTACGATTGACCAGACTCGAGTTTGACTCGAGTGATGTTTTGATATTTGACAAAGTGGTTTGACATAGTATGTTTGACATTGATATCGGTTAATATTTTGGGGAGATTGTTTATACAATCGACCCAGGTTATAATTGACAAAACTTGAGTTTGACTCGAGGGAGACTTTAATGGTTGACTAAGGTTGACCATGTGATTATGGGAAAGTCCAAGCATGGGTCTTGGCAAGGTAAAGTCCAAGTCATGGGTACTTTGCATGGAAAGTCCAAGTGGGACACTTGGCATTTGGGAAAGTCCAAGTATTAAGTACTTGGCACAAGGGAAGTCTAAGCATGGGTCTTGGCATGGAAAGTCCAACATGGGTTGGCAAGGGAAAGTCCAAGCTTGAGTCTTGGCATTTAAGAAGTCCAAGGGGTTTGATATTGGCAGCATAAAGTCCAAGGGTGGAGTCTTGGCAGTATAAGTCCAATGGTTGGTGGCGTAAAGTCCAAGCGCAGTCTTGGCGGCGTAAGTCCAATGTGCCATGGCGGTGTAGACACTGTTAGCATGACATAGCAAATGGAAGCTGTTGGGTTTCCGGCACCACGGCGTGTGTGTGTTCGATCACGTTTCGCAAACATGAACACAGCGGAAGCAATGAAATAATAAATCTACATTTATTACAACACACGCATGCATATTACAATAAGTGTAGACATAACCGTAAATTTAAATTTGCAATAAAAGGAAATTTATCTACGTTATACCTTTTGTATGACATGTAGCGGGAACGGCATCAACCGGAACGATCCTCGCTAGAATCGTCTCTATCCGTATCCACGCCGAGTTCCTCGGGATGACTTCGCTAAGCCACGAGCTTCGTCTTCGTACGGGTTACTAGTCTCGTGTTGAAGACGACGTGATCGAGAGATGATCACGATCCGAATCCAAATTCGGATCCTAATACGAGTTATCAAAACTCGCTTCTCCGGAGAGGTATTCGTCAACCAATTGACGAATCCTTCGTCCTCCACCTCAGAGGATTACCGGAGATCGAATCTCCGATAATTTAGCCACTGTCGGAGCTCTAACCGTCGTCCAAACGACGCTCCGACAACTTGGTGGAGGAGTAGGCGCCGGCCAAAACGAGGAAGCCAAGTGCTCACCTTATCGCCACACCTAAGGAAGATGACCGACGACGCCGGCGAGGGGGAAGGAAGGCTCCTTCTGGACGCTGGTTGGAGGAGGAGAGGGGCGGCAGCCTAGGGTTGGCGCCGAATCCTTCAAGGGGTGGGCGGCAACTCTTGAGGCTAGGTTTTTGGATTAGGGCTTAATTATCCATTAAGCCCTCTTTTATAGAGAACTAATTCTCTTAATGGTTATTGGATCATAACCATTAGGCCCGTTAACATGTTCCATTAAGATAAGTTAAAATAAACCAAACCATGATGGTTTATTTTAAGTTAAAACGAACCGAACCAACTTTTGCTTCATTCGTTTAAAATAAACCAAACCCTTTGGTTTATTCTCCTCCATTGGATTAGAACCAAACCATTTTGGTTCATCCATTACGTCTTCATAAGACTCGGCCCATCCACGCTTCCATTGCGACTGAAACGATTTCATGCTCGCTTTATGTTTGGTCCAACCAAACCTAGTTTCTCTCGGTCTGAGAATCCCATTCTCAAGCTCATTTTAAATCCTTTGGATTACGCTCGTTGTGCGTGTGACCAAATAGATTCTCGGTTTATGTTGGCCGTCTATAATTAACCATTAATTATAGAACGATCATGAGTGGCACCTAGTAGTACATCATGATCCCCAATTAACCGAAAAGATCAACGGTTGATCCAGAACTATTTCTGAAACCCTTCAGCAGCTCGAATGATTCGTGCCCCATTCCCTTCACTCATCTTATACCCACTTGGTTCAGGACATGGTCTATAGTGTCAATCCCCACTAGGCTGACTACGTCACACCTAGCCCAAGTATCATTTCCTCGACCTACGGATTCTAGTTACTCTACATTTATCGAAGAGTACCTTACTCTAAACATGTAATGCTTTGGCCAAAGACTTTAGTAACAATCCGACGAGAGGCCATGGGTATACATCTCCTCGCAAGGAGTGGTGAATCCTTTATAGGCTATTCAAACACCTTCGATCATTTCGACTTATACCCAATCATCCCGGGTCCACATCTCCTTAGAGATGTTTGCTTAAGATGTCAAAGCATAAGTCTCCATGATCAAGATGACTTGAATACCGCAAGTCAAAGGAACATCGCACTTAAGCCACAGTAAGAACTTCATTGACATATCTATATATGCAGAGAACCATATGAAGTCTTACGACTGGTCACTCCAATGAACTAGTTACCATAACTAGCATCCACGATTAACTCCGGACATCACAATGTCTCCAGCCAGTGAGAATCAGCTGCTTGGATACACCAAGGAGTATACCTCGTGCTAGTCTCGACAGAATCGATGGTGTCCAAATCCATCAATTCATCGACTAGGGATAATTCCGATACATCACAATTACACATGTAGAGATACTCACTAGTTGTGATCCAATCACAAATTCTCTCATGCTGTGAATCGTATCGTGGACATTCAATAAATGAGTTTAAGATCCAATCAAATACATAAAACATGTATACTCAAATAGTGAATCTTCATTTATCATATAAATGGTTCATACATAAGGCGATTGCCTTAGGACATCTCTCATATATATTACTAACAGACTCCCACTTGGCCTAATGCCAATCGCTACGGTATCCAATACCATAAGCTCTAACATGACCCTCAAACTTATTTTGAGGTAATGCCTTAGTTAAAGGATCCGCTAAGTTCCTTTCAGTGGGAATTTTCTCGATTTGTATTTCGTTCCTACTGATGATCTCTCTGATAAGATGATAGCGGTGAAGCACATGTTTGGATCATTGATGAGACCACATCAAGTTCATAGATGAACTACTTGATCCAAACCGCTTCCTTTGCTGCTTCCAAAGCTGCAACGTATTCTGCCTTAGTGGCAGAATCCGCTATAGTGTCAAGCTTGGAACCTTTCCAACTTATTGCACCTCCATTCTAGGTGAATACATACCCAGACTGAGACATGGAATCATCCTTGTCTGTCTGGAGCTGGCATCCGTATACCCACGTATCACCATGTACCCTTCTCCATATATTAGGAACACATCCTTAGTTCTTCTCAAGTACTTAAAGATCATCTTAATAGCCGCCCAATGATCCATTCCTGGATCGGACTGGTATCTGCTCGTGACACTCAGAGCGTACGATACATTGGGCCTTGTACATAACATAGCATACATGATAGATCCTATTACGGATGCATAGGGAATCTTACTCATGCAAATCCTCTCGTCTTCTGTGCGCGGACACATAGACTTCGAAAGGTGTACCCCATGCCTGATGGGTAAGAAACCTTTCTTGGATTCCGACATGCTAAACCTCTTTAGCACTCGGTCTATATATGTAGACTGCGAAAGACCAAGCAACCGTTTCGATCTATCTCTATAGATCTTAATCCCGAGGATGTAGGTTGCTTCTCCCAGGTCTTTCATGGAGAATGTCTTGGATAACCAAACCTTCACTGACTGTAAGATTGAAACATCGTTTCCTATAAGTAGTATGTCATCGACATTCAATACTAGGAACACGACTGCACTCCCACTAACCTTCTTGTACACACAAGGTTCGTCTGGATTTTGTAAGAAATCAAACTTTTTGATTGTCTCATCAAAATGGATATTCCAGCTCCTGGATGCTTGCTTCAATCCATAAATGGACCGTCGCAATTTGCATACCTTGGTTTTATCAACCGATGTGAAACCCTCAGGCTGTATCATATACACATCCTCGAGTAGGTTTCCATTAAGGAAAGTTGTTTTCACATCCATCTGCCATATCTCATAATCATAACGAGCCGCTATGGCCAGGAGCATCCGAATGGATTTAAGCATAGCTACAGGCGAATAGGTTTCGTCATAATCAACACCTTGTTTTTGACGATATCCTTTCGCCACCAATCTAGCCTTATAGGTAATCACATTACCATCCATGTCGGTTTTCTTCTTGAAAACCCACTTGCACCCTATAGGCTTTATCCCTTCAGGTGGGTCAACCAAGTTCAAAACTTGGTTTTCATACATGGAATCCATTTCTGACTTCATGGCACCAAGCCACTTATCCCTTTCTGAACTTGTCAGCACTTCTTCATAACTGGTAGGCTCCTCATCATCAATGAGTAACACGTCGTTCGATTCACTTACGAGAAATCCATATCTCTCGGGAATATTGCGTGTTCTACCAGATCTACGAAGATGTGGTGTTACAATAGGTCCAAATTGATTGCTCATCACTATGAGTTTGTTGTGCTTCACCAGGTATCTCATCAATGTCTATTTGAGTCTCTTGAGCCTCCTCAAGCTCGACGACACTCCCACTGTTTTCTTGCAAGAGAAACTCTTTCTCTAGAAACACAGCATGCCTTGAAACAAACACCTTTTGTTCCACAGGATGATAGAATTGGTAACCCCTTGTTTCCTTAGGGTATCCAATAAATAGACATTTATCGGACTTAGCATCCAATTTGTCGATACATCCGCTTCACATAAGCGGGACAACCCCATATCTTCAAGTAAGATACATGAGGTTTCTTACTATTCCATATCTCATATGGAGTAGTTGAGACTACCTTAGTAGGCATTACATTTAACAAGTAAACAGTATGCAAGTGCATAATCCCAAAAGGACTTGGGAAGAGTCGCATGATTCATCATTGACCGACCATGTCCAACAAGGTCCTTATGCCTCTCGAGATACACCATTATCTTTGTGGTGTATAGGGCGGAGTCCATTGAGACAATATACCATTGTCTCTTAGGTAATCAAGAAACTCCTGACTCAAGTATTCACCACCTCGATCCGATCGAAGTATTTTAATACTCTTGTCATGTTGTTTCTCTACTTCATTTCTGAATTCTTTGAACCTTTCAAAGGTTTCAGACTTGTGTTTCATCAAGAACACATACCCAAACCGTGAGTGATCATCGGTGAAGGTAATGAAGTAGCTATAGCCTCCTAAAGCTTGAGTTGACATAGGTCCACATACATCAGTATGTATTAGACCTAGTAACTCTCCCACTCGTTCACCTTTTCCAGTAAAAGGTAACTTAGTCATCTTGCCTTTTAAGCATGATTCGCATGTATCGTATGAATCCAATTCAAACGATTCCAGAATTCCACATCGGTGTAATTCGGACATGTGTTTCTTGCTTATATGGCCAAGACGACAATGCCATATATAAAAGTCTATTTGATTATCCTTTCGAGCACGCGTGTTGCTCGCTTCGATATTGAAAATGTCACTGGATACGTCCAACGTATAAATGCCATTACTCAAAGTTCCAGTTCCATAAAGTACGCCATTCAAAGTTATATAACAACAATTGTTACTAAACGTCAAATGGAAACCATTTCTATTTAAACAGGAAATAGAAACAATGTTCTTTATTAGAGAAGGAACATAATAGCAATTGTCCAGTTCTAAGACTAGTCCACTAGGGAGCTTCAGCAAATAAGTTCCGATGGCGACCACAACAACTTTTGCTCCATTGCCAACTCGCAAATTTGACTCCCCTCTGACAAGTCTTCTTCTATTCCTTAGCCCCTGTATGTCATTATATATATGTGAGCCACACCCAGTATCCAATACCCAAGTGTCTAAGGAAATAGAATGACAATCAATAACGAAGATACCTGAAGAGGATGGGGCATCGGATGCCTTCTTCTTCTTCATGGACTCAAGATAAATCTTGCAGTTTCTTCGCCAGTGGCCTTCCTTGCCACAGTGATGGCAAGTGCCCTTTTGCGTTGGTTCCGCCTTCTTTGCCTTTTTGTTCTTTCCTTTCTTCTATTCTTTTGCCTTCCTCTTAGAACCTTTCCTTGAGGAATCAACTAACAGAACCACCTTCTCCTCATGCTTCACAGAAGGCTCCACAGTCTTCAGCATATTGAGGAGCTCGGGAATGGTGGATTCCAATTTGTTCATCCGATAGTTCATCACAAATTGCGAGAAACTCTTGGGCAAACAATGCAAAATTAAGTCAATACTTAACTCATGATCCATCACAAAACCGAGGGTAGCTAGCCGCTCGATGTACCCGTTCATCTTTAGCACAAACTGCACTACAGACGAACCTTCTTGCATCTTCGTGGTGAAGAGGAGCCTAGAGACCTCGAACCTTTCGGATCTCGCTTGCTCATCGAACAACTCATGAAGATGGAAGACCATAGTATTAGCATCCATATGCTCATGCTGCTGCACTGTGTACCATCGCCGCTAGCATGATGCAACTCGCCAGCTCAGAATCTGCCACATGCTTCTGATAGACCAACATTTGGTCTGGAGTTGCATCGTCCTTAGGACAGTCAGGAAGAGGCTCTTCAAGGACATATGCAAGCTTTTCCTCCTTGAGAACAATTCTCAGGTTTCTAAGTCAGTCCAGGAAGTTAGGCCCAGTCAGTTTGTTCGAATCCAAAATAGTGCGCAAATTCAAAGATGTCATGATCAATTTATTGACCTAGAAATACAAAACGAGCATATATGAGAAAATGATTTTAAAAATGCATCAATATATATTTATAAATCCCATTCATTTTTCGAATTTCAAAAACCCCAAAATCACTTCGGGAGATCGTAGGTCCATCTCCGAATGGGCTGATATCCATCATAGTTATGAACAACCTTGGAGAGAGTCCAACAAGCCATTCATAACTACGACGGTAGGTATCAACTATACCGATTGCATATCACGTATATGCAACTATCACAATGTGCTATCAACTAATTGAATGTTCACAGATACATCGGGTTGTTAACACATTAACGAGTATGCATCATATGCATAGCACCCAACTTCACCTCCCTTTACATCGACCTTGGAAAGAGTCCAACAAGCCGATGCTCCAGGTTAAAGCCAACCCATTAATCGGGAAATAGTTTTAATATGGTTAGAGCGCATTCAACCAATTAGCCCAGCTTGGAGAGAGTCCAACAACCAAAGCTAACGATTGACCTCTGACTCTTACCATATTAGTATTAAACTATTCCATGGTTTGAACATGTTCGGGTTCGAGTCGGGCTTGGAGAGAGTCCAACAACCCAAACAAGAAACGGAACTCTGGTTCTAACCATATTAATGGAAGGTGTAGGCTTTAATATTGTTTAAGGGTTTTTATGTCTCATCCTCTTTGCATGCAAATAACTATTATCTACATGGCATAACATACATCTACATGTCACGACACGCATGACATAATGTTATGCATCTAATGCAATTACATGGCATACAATTATGTCATGTATATATTTCCTTATATGTCATAACTATTTATGGAAATAAAATATGTTTAAGATTTGATTCTCCAAATCAAACCATAATTAAATTAGGAAACAAATTTCCAAATCTAATCACATATTTTATTCATGGAATTATTTGATTAAGAAAAATCTATTTAGGAAACTAATTTCCTAAATCATTAAAACTACTTATGGAAATAAAAATATTTTAAGATTTGATTTCCCAAATCAAATCATGATTAAATTAGGAAACAAATTTCCAGAATCTAATCAAATATTTTATTTATGGAAAATATCAATTTCCATAAATACTTCCAACTTTCCAAAAGTGGAAGATTTCCATAAATACTTCTAGACTTTCCAAAATTGAAAAATTTCCATAAATACTTCTAAATTTCCAAAATTAGAAAATTTCCAGAAATACATTATGACTATCTCAAAACCATTTTTACGATTATGTCGAAACACAACCTGGGCTCTGATACCACTGTTGGGTTTCCGGCACCGCGGCGTGTGTGTGTTCGATCACGTTTCGCAAACATGAACACAGCGGAAGCAATGAAATAATAAATCTACATTTATTACAACACACACAACACACGCATGCATATTACAACAAGTGTAGACATAATCGTAAATTTAAATTTACAATAAAAGGAAATTTATCTACGTTATACCTTTCGTATGACGTGTAGCGGGAACGGCATCAACTGGAACGATCCTCGCTAGAATCGTATCTATCCGTATCCATGCCGAGTTCCTCGGGATGACTTCGATAAGCCACGAGCTTCGTCTTCGTACGGGTTACTAGCCTCATGTTGATGACGACGTGATCGAGAGATGATCACGATCCGAATCCAAATTCGGATCCTAATACGAGTTCTCAAAACTCGCTTCTCCGGAGAGGTATTCGTCAACCAATTGACGAATCCTTCGTCCTCCACCTCAGAGGATTACCGGAGATCGAATCTCCGGTAAGTTAGCCGCTGTCGGAGCTCTAACCGTCGTCCAAACGACGCTCCGACGAGAGGAGAAGAAGCTGTCCAGAAAACTGGACAGCTTGGTGGAGGAGTAGGCGCCGGCCAAAACAAGAAAGCCAAGTGCTCACCTTATCGCCACACCCAAGGAAGATGACCGGAGCACCAACCGGCAGCAGCTCGACGCCGGCAAGGGGGAAGGAAGGCTCCTTCTGGACGCCGGTTGGAGGAGGAGAGGGGCGACAGCCTAGGGTTGGCGCCGAATCCTTCAAGGGGTGGGCGGCAACTCTTGAGGCTAGGTTTTTGGATTAGGGGTTAATTATCCATTAAGCCCTCTTTTATAGAGAACTAATTCTCTTAATGGTTATTGGATCATAACCATTAGGCCCGTTAACCCGCTCCATTAAGATAAGTTAAAATAAACCAAACCATGATGGTTTATTTTAAGTTAAAACGAACCGAACCAAATTTTGGTTCATTCGTTTAAAATAAACCAAACCCTTTGGTTTATTCTCCTCCATTGGATTAGAACCAAACCATTTTGGTTCATCCATTACGTCTTCATAAGACTCGGCCCATCCACGCTTCCATTGCGACTGAAACGATTTCATGCTCGCTTTATGTTTGGTCCAACCAAACCTAGTTTCTCTCGGTCTGAGAATCCCATTCTCAAGCTCGTTTTAAATCCTTTGGATTACGCTCGTTGTGTGTGTGACCAAATAGGTTCTCGGTTTATGTTGGTCGTCTATAATTAACCATTAATTATAGAACGATCATGAGTGGCACCTAGTAGTACATCATGATCCCCAATTAACCGAAAAGATCAACGGTTGATCTAGAACTATTTCTGAAACCCTTCAGCAGCTCGAATGATTCGTGCCTCATTCCCTTCACTCATCTTATACCCACTTGGTTCAGGACATGGTCTATAGTGTCAGTCCTCACTAGGCTGACTACGTCACACCTAGCCCAAGTATCATTTCCTCGTCCTACGGATTCTAGTTACTCTACATGTATCGAAGAGTACCTTACTCTAAACATGTAATGCTTTGGCCAAAGACTTTAGTAACAATCCGACGAGAGGCCATGGGTATACATCTCCTCGCAAGGAGTGGTGAATCCTTTATAGGCTATTCAAACACCTTCGATCATTTCGACTTATACCCAATCATCCCGGGTCCACATCTCCTTAGAGATGTTTGCTTAAGATGTCAAAGCATAAGTCTCCATGATCAAGATGACTTGAATACCGCAAGTCAAAGGAACATCGCACTTAAGCCACAGTAAGAACTTCATTGACATATCTATATATGCAGAGAACCATATGAAGTCTTACGACTGGTCACTCCAATGAACTAGTTACCATAACTAGCATCCACGATTAACTCCGGACATCACAATGTCTCCAGCCAGTGAGAATCAGCTGCTTGGATACACCAAGGAGTATACCTCGTGCTAGTCTCGACTGAATCGATGGTGTCCAAAACCATCAATTCATCGACTAGGGATAATTCCGATACATCACAATTACACATGTAGAGATACTCACTAGTTGTGATCCAATCACAAATTCTCTCATGCTGTGAATCCTATCGTGGACATTCAGTAAATGAGTTTAAGATCCAATCAAATACATAAAACATGTATACTCAAATAGTGAATCTTCATTTATCATATAAATGGTTCATACATAAGGCTATTTCCTTAGGACATCTCTCATATATATTTCTAACAGAAGCACCTGAAGGCTAGCGCGATGGATGAACAAGTCATGGATGACTTGGAGGGATCCGAGAGGCGTGCGGCTGATGGAGGTTGCTAGAAGGCTTAGGTCTAGGCTAAGAGTGGTCTAGCAAGTATGGGGGAACCATACATGGGTTAAAACCTCATTTTTGAGGTTGGCAGTCGACTGGCATTATGGCCGGTTCGACTGCCGTGAGTCAACTTGAGTTTGACTGCCGATTTAGAGATGAAAATTGCTCTGGCAGTCGACTGCTCATTGGAGCAGTCGACTGCCAAGGGATGACAGTCGACTGCTGGTTCAGTCGTGAGCACAGAGTGCTCCGTAGCCGACTGGGCAGTCGACTACGCTGTTGGTAGTCGACTGCCAATGTTGGCAGTCGACTTCCAAGAGATCCGTTGGAGTTTTTTCAGCATGGATCGACCCGTTGTCTCACGACAATAATGGCATCAGTCGATTGGTGACTTATGGAAGTCGACTGATCGGAGGAAATCTAGCTCGACGCAAGTTAAAAGCAACTGTTCGTGGAAGGTTTGAAGCAAGTGTTTTCTTGGGCGATTTAAAGGGGAATAGTTTGTGCTCTTCCAGTCCTTCAAGGCTAGTCCAAGGAAACCAAAAGCAAGCAATCTAAAGGCATTTGTAAAGTGATTTCTTTACTTGTATTGAATTGTATTTCATTGTAATTGCTTGTTGTACTTAGTTTATTGTTGTAAACTGTTGTACGAGGTTTCTCCACCTCCGACTTGTGTCGAGAAGGAGTATTTGTGATTAGTGAGTGCGTGTGCATCACTAGAGTTCTTTAGAGCTCGATCCGTGGAGTAGGAACCGTTCAGTTCTGAACCACATTATATCCTTGTGTTTGTGTGTTTGTGTTTTCGTTATTGCTTTATTATCTTTGTTTCCACTGCGCTAACAAAAATTGTAAACAAGCACGCGAACAATTTCCATCTACGTACGAGCACGCGCTATTCACCCCCTCCCCCACTAGCGGGCGCACAGGTCCTAACAAGTGGTATCAGAGCGAGGCCGCTCTTGAAGTTTAACAACTAAGGGAGCACGCTAGAGGAAAGATGGTAGTCCAAGAATAACTACGATGGGATATCAACACGCCGGTCCCATATGCTTTATACGGACGAGAAGGCTTCAATTCTTGGAAGAAAAGAATTGAAGATTTTTTGATGATGAGAGACCTTGAGGAATGGTTCCTATTAATGGAAGGATTTGAGTATCCAAGAGGACCAAAAGGTGGATTCCTCAAAAAGAAGAGATGGAGTGAAGATCAAATTCAAGCCTTCGAGAAAAACATGAAGGTAGTAAAATTTATTTTTAATTTGGTCCCTAATGATATTGTGTGTATGGTAGGGGACTATATGGATGCTAAGGAGTTGTGGAGCCAAGTGGAAAAGCTCCATGAAAATCCATCATCAATCCAAGAAGAAGAAGAAGAGGAGGAGTGCTCACCCTCTCAAGCTCAAGCAAATACATCATCATCTAAAGAGCTTGAGGAGTCGGAAGTTGAAGAGGAGTCAACTTCCGGATCGGTGGAAGAGGAGGTGGAAGAAGTAGAAGAAACCTCCACCTCTAGGATTTAGGGGGAAGAAAGAATTTCCACTCCGGAGCAACAAGAAGAAGCTTCCACATCCGGTCAAGATGAAGAAGCTTCAATTCCAACACCTACCACCACCATAGGTAACTCAAACACCGTAATTCAAAATAAAAATAACATTATGTGTTTTGAGTGTAGGGAAGTTGGGCACTATAAGAGCAAGTGGCCAAAGGGAATAAGAAAAGCTCCTCCGGCGCCAAAAGTCAAAGATGTCGGTCCCTCAACGCAAAAGAGTAAGGAGCAAGTGATTTGCTTCAAATTCCGGCTACCGGGACATTACCTGAGTCAATGCCCAAGAGGGAAGAAGAAGGGGCAAGAAGGAGCTACACAAGTAGGGGGAGCTTCCAAAGCTAACCCTAAGGTATTTTTAAATAAAGCTCCTTATTCAAATAATGTCAAAAAGCATGCTAGAAATAATTTTAGCAATATTGCTATCTATCATAAAGAGCATGCTAGAAATAAGGAATTGTGTCTAGGAGCTAAGAATGTCTACCTTTCAAAGAAAGAAAAATTTGGGACTAATGTCCCTAAAAATGTGATACCTAGGGAATCTATTAGGAAAATACAAGAGCACCTAGGTTTTAATGCCAAATGGACTAGGCATATGCCTAGGAAGAACCATGCCCAAGGATTAAATCAAAATTCTAAAATTGGGCAATTAGAATTAGAGAACCAAGTCTTGAGATCAAGGCTTGAAAAACTTGAGAAGACCCTTAAAATTATGCAAAATCAATTTAAAGGGTCAAGTGATCAAAAGTCTAGGTCCAAAAGTCAAAGTCAACACCTAGGACCAAAGAGTCAAAAGTCAACCAAGGGCAAGCAAGGTTTGGGTCACAAACCTAAGCCTATGGTGGCTTATCATAGTGTTCCATTTGACTATGGAACACAAACTAGATCTAGGAAGACCAAGGTCAATAGGGAAGTTATCCCTAAGAGTAACCATGGTAAGTGCCTAGTGGCTAGGGTTTCTAGGAAACCTAGGGTGGCCACTAAGAAGGTTATTAGGGAGGAAATCCCTAAGGTTAACCATGGCTAGACCACAATGACCAAGGCTTCTAAGCCTAGGAGGGTCATTAGAAGGGTATCTAGGGAGGTCATCCCTAAGGAATACCTAGTAAACCCTAGGAGCTCAAATAGGTTTTGGGTTCCTAAGAGTGCGATTGATTCACGCTAAATGGGTTAGGGTGTGCCAACCTTAAATGGATGGGTAGTTAACCTAACCATGGTGAAGGTGGCACTTTAGGTCATTTTCAAGGTTATGGTTACCTTGGGAATGTGGTTTGATTTGAATCCTAAAGGTTTTTAGGATGTACCAATATTAATTATGAAGTTTGATAAATCAATCAAATTGGCACAACTTAGGGTTTAGAGTCATAGTGTGTCTTTTTGGGTTTTTACGACATTAGGGAGAAAAGTAATATTATGGCAAAATATACTTAATTATATCAAATGGAAATTTATATTAAAATTTAGGTATTATATACCTTGATATCTTATTTGCCATGCTTTGATTTGCCATATGCCATGACATGACATCATGTTTATTTTAATCATTTAAAATGTCATGATCATGTTTAGGATTAAGGATTTAAATGTCATGTTCTTTAGTTTTATATCATATGCCATGACATCATGATCATTGGACATGATTTATTTTTGCTATTATTATGCCATGATCATTTCATGCATTTAATTGATTAAAATTGATTTAAGGACAATGGCATGACTTGGAGTCCCATTTATAAGGGAATCAAGTAGAGTTGCCTTAGAAAAATGCATGAAACCCTAGTTTAGGGAGAACAAAACCCTCATCTCACATTACATTGACATGTATGTGTATTTATACACTCTAGATACATGTGAGATGCTAGGATATGAGTTGAGTTCAAGGTGCATAGTTTTTGCATCTAGATGGACTATAACTCATCTAATTTCATTGGTGGATCATTGGGAAAGCGTGTGTACAAGTCATGTACATAGAGCCCAAGGAATATGATCCAAAATAAGGTTTCAAAAACATTTTAAAATAAATTTAGAAAACCTTGTGAAGCCTATATTTTGATAGCAATCACCATTGATGAGATTGATACAAAGTAAGCTAAAACTTTAATGTTTTTGTTCACTTTTGAATTTTATATCAATTTTGATATTTTATGGGTAAAATAATTTTCAAATATTTTTCACCCATTGTATTGACTATAAGTAATATACGTATCAAATTTTGTGATTTTTTGATATACGTAGAATTACTTATGACTTTTCAAAATTCGATTCTGATAGTTGAAATTCGAGAATTTCAGTTATCAGTCGACTGCCGCCTGATGGCAGTCGACTGATGTGAGTGGCAGTTGACTGATTACTTTGAGTAGTCGACTGCCAAGCTGATTTTGAGAAAAACAAGGTTGTTTAGCCCATTTTCAGCCATGGTAAAGGTCCCTAACCACTCCTAACCCTAGGATATGCTTTGGGAAGCATTATAAAGGGTGAAAATTCATTGGATATGGATTTTGAAAGGTGTTAGGTCAAAGTATCAAATTTAAGGGTGGAAGAGTTCATGTTGGAACTTAGAACCTTAATTTTTATGGTTTAGAGTTCCTATTGGCTTAGGGACTTCCCAAGGACATTGTTGGTACAATGGTCAAGGCGGAGCAAGCCTTTAGGGGAAGTTATCCATCATGGAATGATGGATGTGTTTTTCTCTTCTTAAAGGGAAAAGTTATTTGGAGAGTATCATCAATTGGGAAAATTGATGGGATTTTGAGAAACCCAATTTGGAAATTGGGAGAGAGTATAGGATTGCCTCTCTTGAGTGATATGAGACTTATCACTAGGAAGATGGTAGGTATCCTAGATATTTTTGGATCAAGGGGGAGATTATAAGATCTCATTGGGACATGAGACATTGACCTCTTTGGAGAGATAACCTTTTTGATGTATGTCAAAAAGGGGGAGAAGGTTAAATTACCAATTTGGAAAATTGGTAAGGGAATTTGAGTTAGGGGCCTAACTCAAGGTTTGTTTTATCAAACATCAAAAAGGGGGAGATTGTTAGTGCAATCGGCCCAGGTCACAATTGACCAGACTCGAGTTTGACTCGAGTGATGCTTTGATGTTTGACAAAGTGGTTTGACATAGTATGTTTGACATTGATGTTCGGTTAATGTTTTGGGGATATTTTTTATACAATTGGCTCAGGTTATAATTGACCAGACTCGAGTTTGACTCGAGGGAGACTTTGATGGTTGGCTAGGGTTGACCATGTGATTATGGGAAAGTCCAAGCATGGGTCTTGGCAAGGTAAAGTCCAAGTCATGGGTACTTGGCATGGGAAGTCCAAGTGGGACACTTGGCATTTGGGAAAGTCCAAGTCTTATGTACTTGGCACAAGAGAAGTCCAAGCATGGGTCTTGGCATGGAAAGTCCAACATGGGTTGGCAAGGGAAAGTCCAAGCTTGAATCTTGGCATTTAAGAAGTCCAAGGGGTTTGATATTGGCGGCGTAAAGTCCAAGGGTGGAGTCTTGGCAGCATAAGTCCAATGGTTGGCGGCGTAAAGTCCAAGCGGAGTCTTGGCGGCGTAAGTCCAATGTGCCTTGGCGGTGTAGACACCGTTAGCATGACATAGCCAATGGAAGCGCCTGAAGGCTAGCACGATGGATGAACAAGTCATGGATGACTTGGAGGGATCCGAGAGGCGTGAGGCTGATGGAGGTGGCAAGAAGGCTTAGGTCTAGGCTAAGGGTGGTCTAGCAAGTATGAGGGAACCATACTTGGGTTAAAACCTCATTTTTGAGGTTGGCAGTCGACTGGTATTATGGCCGGTTTGACTGCCATGAGTTGACTTGAGTTTGACTGTCGATTTAGAGCTAAAAATTACTCTGGCAGTTGACTATCGATGATCGACCGACGATCGCCAAGGATGGCTTCTTGGTTTAGAAGAGCAGAGTGCTCGTAGCCTAGGGCGATCGACTACATCGGCCGATCGCTAAGAGATCCGCTTTGAGTTTTTCTGGATCGACCGTTGTCTCTCATCAACATGATGATCACCGATCGGTGACTTATCGATCGAAATCCAGCCCGATGCAAGTTAAAAGCAGCTGTTTGTGGAGGGTTTGAAGCAAGTATTTTCTTGGGTGATTTGAAGGGGAATAGTTGGTGCTCTTCCAGTCCTTCAAGGCTAGTCCAAGGCAACCAAAAGCAAGCAATCTAAAGGCATTTGTAAAGTGATTTCTTTACTTGTATTGAATTGTATTTCATTGTAATTGCTTGTTGTACTTAGTTTATTGTTGTAAACTGTTATATGAGGTTTCTCCACCTCCGACTTGTGTCGAGAAGGAGTATTTGTGATTAGTGAGTGTGTGTGCATCACTAGAGCTCTTTAGAGCTCGATCCGTGGAGTAGGAACCGTTCGGTTCCGAACCACGTTATATCCTTGCGTTTTTATTTTTGTGTTTTCGTTATTGCTTTATTATCTTTGTTTCCGCTGCGCTAACGAAAATTATAGACAAGCACGCGAACGATTTCCATCTATGTACGCGCACACGCTATTCCCCCCCCCTCTAGCGGGCGCACAAGTCCTAACACCTATATGATTCATATATCTCTACAATAGTATGATATTGTCCACTTTGAGCTTAAACCCACATGGTTTTATTTTTAGGCTTTACACAAAAGGCCTCATACCAATAGATTTTGACAGATAGTGATAGTCTAATATCTCTATCTGTCAAAATTCATCTATACCTTTTGAATTTACTTTGATTATCAATAAAAAAATTTCACAAAATCATGTCATGCATCTCTAGGATCTAATTAAATGGTAAAATTGTTAGGAAAGATTGGCATTGCTAGAGGGGGTGAATAGCGATTCTTCGATTTCTCTCTCGATCACATGCGTGGTTGTCTACAATGATGATTAGTGCGCAGTGGAAAATAAAAGAACAAATACAACCATAAAAACACACACAATCAAGAGGATATTGTTGGTGCCTTTAAGATCTACATATCTCCACAATGGTATGATATTGTTCACTTTGGGCCTAAGCCCTCAAGGTTTTATTTTTGGGCTTTACCCAAAAGGCCTCATACCAATGGAGATATCTTTTCATCTTATAAGCACATAATCTTTTCCATGTCTTATCAATGTGGGACTTTGATTGTATTCCCAATACTCTAAACCATGAGGGTTTAGGCTCAAAGTGGACAATATCATGCCATTATGGAGATATGTGAATCTTATAGGCACTAACATAAACTTGTGTTAGATTCAAGTTTAGCCTAAGATTCGTCAAACAATTGTTTCCTAATTCAGCTTCTAGGTAGTGGCGAGGGAAAGGCCTTCTTGGATATTAGGTGGACCACTTCCTAAGATAAAGCTGATATAAGAACCAAGTGCTTAACTAACTTCGAACTAAGCTTTGGTCTAACTAGTTTAAGACTTAGTGAGTTAACTTTGGTTAGTTCCACTCAACTTAGTGCACCAGGTAGTATGTGTCATAACCATCCTATACATGCACCTCGAAGAGCTTCCCTAACATACTATGTTGTTCAAGTTTAAACTACTTTCTTTCCCATCTATTCCATTCTAATTAAGTAGGTAAAGATCTAAGAATACAAGTTACTTACCTAATTAAAGAAACACACAAGTCATTGGCTCTCCCTAAATGATGGCTTAGTTGAGTCTTGTTCACAAAGTGAACTTGACCCTTGGGAACCCAAAATTGGTTTGGTCCAACTTGATTAACTAAATAAGACTTAGGACGTCTCGCGTGGTACGGAAAGTCCAATGGTCATGAGTCGCATTCATAGCAATACGTAACCGAACGAAGCCTTGTATTCGAGTTCGGATTTGTTCTACATGGCTAGTTGAGACCCAAGCATCATGTTGAGATACTTGGAGCTTGAAGTGAGCCTTTTCGACGATCTGATAAGATCTCCTACTTATCTTTTCAAGACAAAGTTCTCTTCCTCAAGCTTTGCCAGTTGAGTTAAGTCTCTATCTTGAATTAGGCAAGTCGAAGTCTTTGAGTTGACTTGCTCCTTAAGTACTTGTACTTCCTTAAAAAGCAACTCAACTCGATTTTTGGATTTTTCTAGTTTCCTACAAAAGAATGTTATTATTTTGTACATCTTATCTTCTAAGGGAGATGTTACCTCATTTGAACCTTTGAAAAAGGATGCAAATCAGTGGCTCAACTCGGATTCAGAGCTCGACTCGGCTCCGGATTCATTGGCCACCATAAACGCTAAGAAGCTATTCTTTGGTTCTTCTGTGTCCGATTCTTCCAATGACGACTCATCCCAAGTAACTTTTAGTGTCTTCTTCTTCTTTTCCTTCTTTGGCTTCTATTCCCTTTTCAAGTTAGGGCACTCGGACTTGTAATGGCCTTTTCCATTGCACTCGTAGCATGTAACCTTTGATCTTAGTCTAGGCTTGTTATCGGCCATTTTCATTGCGTCCTTTTTCATGAACTTCTTCTGAACCATTTTCACCATTTCTTCTTCTCCGTTTGATTCCGACTTCGATTCATCTTCAAAGTTGTGTTTGGGCTTGGATTTCTTTCCTTTTTTGATTTTATTTGAACCTGCAATTAAAGCTACACCATTCTCAGCTTCACCCGAGTTAGATTGTTCATTCAATTCAAGTTCATAAAAGAGTTCATCTAATCTAATTAAGGAAATATGCCTAGATACTTTATAAGCATCGACTATCAATGTTGTTAAAGTTTTCTAGGGAAATGCCTTAAGTGTATACTAGATTATATCACAGTTTTCTACTTGGTGACCTATTAGGTGAAGTCCATTTAAAATGTCTTTGATCCTAGTGTGGAATTGACTTGCATTTTCACCATTTAACATTTTACAATAAAAAAGTTTGTTTAGAAGCATGTCCCTTTTTGCTATTTTTGTGTCACTAGACCCTTCATGCAAATCTACTAACTTATCCCATAATTCCTTAGCATTTTCAAATGGTCTGACTCTATTAAGCTTTTCCATTGTAAGTTCACATTGCAAGGTGTAAAGGGCCTTGTAAGCGACTTGAGCTTTTTTTATTATTTTCTAAGGTCCATTTCTCCAGATCTAACAATTCATTTGAGTCATCGACAGGAGCAATAAAACCTTTTTTGATGCTAAACCATACATCTGTAGGATCGAGTTCTACCGAGAGAGGGGGGTGAATCTCAGTGTTTAAACTTTTTCTTTATATTTTAAAAATATTTTCTTTTCACTTTTCAAAATCAAGGGTAATATATAGCGGAAAAATAAAATAAGACAAGTAGACAAGTCTTTTTATTTGGTTCACAACCCTAAACGGGTTGCTACTCCAAGGCCTGTAACCCTTCCTAGGGTCACCTCATCGGGTAATCACTAAAAGACCCTCCGATTCAAGAATTCTCGACTTCGGAGGGGTTCTCTTTTTATAATAATAAAGGATAAGTTAACACACTACCTATCCTTATGAATTTAAGTACAAGTAAAGTGAAAGATAAAAAAGAAGCTAAGTATACTGACACTTGAAGCTTAGAAATGAGGCTCGTGTGTCGGATGGGTGGAAAGATGGCGTGAAGCAGCTTCAGCGAATGAGGAATGAAGATGAAAACACTTTGATGTATTAGCAATTTTCTACTTCAGAGTTGGTCCTCCATTTCTTTTATAATCTTTTTCTAGTCTACCAGAATACCCTCCAATTGACTCTAAATCAACTTGTTGATTTGGTATTCCGGGCTTCTCAGTCGACTAGATCTGGTCCAATCGATCCAAGTAGGTTGGCTCCGCTCCTCTGCTGTTCGGGAAATTTCCTATCCTAGTTGACTATACCTCCCCAGTAGATTGGAATACTTGCCATCTCGATCACAGGATCTCCAGTTGATCAACAACCTGCCTTGCCAACTAGGCATCCCAATTGATTGCCCCATACCCAGTCGTTTGGGTATGACACGACTAAAATCGTTTCAGTCGCCTGGAGACCTACAACACCATATTAGGTCAATACATAGTATAATATGAAATGGCGATAGTAATACTGTTCGATCTCGACTTCTAAGTCCAACATGAACCCTCAGTTGGATCGATGCCTACATTGTCCTTCTATTGAGAACTCGACCTCACCTCTCCATTCGAGGCTTACCTGCTAGCTATCCTACCGAACATACCTTGCTTGACATCCGATCTAACCCATTAGATCTTCATGCTAGCTATCCAGTCTCCCTGACCCAGTTGGGCTTCCTGTCGGTTGTTCGATCTCCAAGCCCAATCGGTCTTCTGTCAGATGTCCGATCCACTTGACCCATCTGGACTTCATGCCTAGTGTTCGATCCTCCTGATCTGTCAAGTCTTTTTCCTAGTATCCTATCAACACGTCCTACTTGGAGTTTCCTGCATACTCAATCATGCATATTAGATTAAAAAGTTATCATAGCTTTAACCATGGTTCATACATCAAAACTCAAGAGTGTTGCTTTTTGCACCAACAATCTCCCCCTTTTTGATGTATGACAACACATCGGTTAAAGTTATAAGATATAAAGCAACATAGCAAGTGTAACATATAACTTCAAGTTGCAATGCATCAAGTTCATGACTTATAACTTTAACTCTTACATTCTCTTCCCCTTTTTAAAAAATGTATTACTTTAACTTTAACCCTTACACTCTCTCCCTCTTTGGCATACATCAAAACAACTATTATAGGCTAAAATTCGAAAATACATTTTCATGTCTAAGTGAGATTTGTGTTTCATCAAGAACACATACCCAAATCATGAGTGATCATCGATAAAGATAATGAAGTAGCTATAGCCTCCTAGAGCATGAGTTAACATAGGCCTACATACATCAGTATGTATTAGTCCAAGCAACTCTCCCACTTGTTCACCTTTTCTAGTAAAAGTTAACTTAGTCATCTTGCCTTTTAAGCATGATTCGCATGTATCGAATGAATCAAACTCAAACGATTCTAGAATTCCACATCGGTGTAATTCGGACATGTGTTTCTTGCTTACATGGCCAAGACGACAATGCCTCATGTAAGAGACTAATTGATTATCTTTTCAAGCATGCTTGTTGCTCGCTTTGATGTTGAAAATGTCACTAGATACAACCAACGTATAAATACCATTGCATAAAGTTTCAATCCCATAAAGAACTCCATTCAAAGTTATGTAACAACAATTGTTACTAAAAGTCAAATGTTACCCATTTCTATTTAAGCAAGAAATAAAAATGATGTTCTTTATCAACGAAGGAACAAAATAGTAATTGTCCAGTTCTAAGACAAGTCATATAGGGAGCTTCAACAGATATATTCCGATGGCGAGTGTAACAACCTTTGCTCCATTCCCAATACGTAAATTTGACTCTCCCTTGACGAGTCTTCTTCTATTCCTTAGCTCATGTATGTCATTATATATATATGAGCCACACCCGGTATCCAATATCCAAGTGTCTAAAGAAATAGAATGACAATCAATAACGAAGATATTTGAAGAAGATGGGGCATCATATGCCTTATTATTTTTCACGGACTCAAGATAAATCTTGTAGTTTCTTCGCCAATGACCCTCCTTGCCACAATGATGGTAAGTTCCCTTTTGAGCTGGTTCTGCCTTTTTATCCCTTTTCTTGTTCCCCTTCTGCTATTTCTTTGATTTCCTCTTAAAACCTTTCTTCGAGGAATCAACTAACAACACTGTCCCCTGCTCATGCTTCACAGAAGGCTCTACAGTATTCAGCATGTTGAACAGTACCACTGATGAACCTTCTTGCATCTCAGAGGTGAAGAGGAGCTTGGAGACTTCTAATCTTTCGGATCTCACTTGCTCATTAAACAACTCATAGAGATGAAAGACTACGATATGAGCATCCATATGGTCATGCTACTTCTGCAGCTAGGGTACCATCACGGCTAGCATGATGCAACTCACTAGTTAAGAATCACTCATATGTTTCTGATAGGTAAACAATTGGTTTAGAGTTGTGTCATCACTAGGGCGGGCGGGAAGAGGCTCTTCGAGGACATACACAAGCTTTTCAACCTTGAGAACAATTCTCAAGTTTCTAAGCTAGTCCAAGAAGTTCAGCCCAGTCAATTTATTCGAATCCAAAATGGAATGCAAATTCAAAGACATCATGATCAATTGATTAACCTAGAAATAGAAATCGAGCATATATGAGAAAGATGATTTAAAATGCATCAACAAACATTTACAAAATCCCATTCATTTTTTTTTTAATTTCAAAACCCTTAAAATCAATTCGGGAGATCATAGGTCCATCTCCGAATGGGTTGATATCCAACATATATAAGAACAACCTTGTGTAGGGGATCGATACGGCCGGCTAGAGGGGGGTGAATAGACCTCGTACGACGGATGTCGTAATTCGTTCGTTCTTCTTGCGTTGCTTGTCTACGATTGTCGTTAGCACAGCGGAAACAATAAAACAATAATAATACTAACAACAAATAAGCACACACAAACACACACGATATACGTGGTTCGGAACCGAATGGTTCCTACTCCACGGGCGAGCTCCTCGAGCTCTAGTTATGCGCATGACACTAACTATAACACTCCTTTTCGACTACACGTCGGAGGTGGAGAAACCTCTCACAAGAAATTACACTAAGTAATGAAATACAAGCAATACAAAGAATAATACGAAATACACGTAAAGAACACTTTACAATGCTTGCTTTGAATCCTTTGCTTGTTGCTTGCTTTAGATGGCTCTTGAAGGTCTGGAATGCAGCAGCAATTCCCCTCCAATAGCTTCACAAAAGTCTTGGCAAAATCCTCCAACTCGTGCTCCATTTATAACCTCGTGATCAAGCGTTATGCGCTTAGCAATGACGCCAAAAGGCCCGCCGATCGCTCGTAGTCGCTTGTCTCACAACGCCGATCCACGCCGGACAAGTTCCAACGGATCACCTACTCCGATCCGATGATGCCCATCACCGATCGTGACCCAAGAGTCGATCGCCTAGGCCACGGAGCTGCTCGGCTCGCGACACTCCCATCACCGACCGCCATCCTCGAGCCGATCATTGCCGACTTCGGGCCGATCGCTATGTCCATGGCAATGACCGCTAAGCACAAAACCCTAGCCTTACACCGAAAACCTAGTCGACTTGGATCACCGAACCGGCACCTATGCTACCGACCGATGTCGGGCAAAAACCTCAAACATAACGATGTTTGAGCCTCCGACACTCGGCCTTAGCCACTTGGCCAAGTCCACCTTATCCTCATGGAGTTCCCCACCAAAGCTCTCTTCCTCGCCTACGCCCCTGATGCGCTGCGACGGCCGCAACGCCATCCTTCGGCCTCATGCCCTAGAAGTATGCTTCCTTGGGCTCATATGCTAGGGAAATTATCAGACTACATGGAATTCCTAAGACCATCATTTCTGACAGAGATGGTCGCTTTATCTCCCATTTCTGGGAATGCGTTCAGAAGGCCTTAGGCACAAAGCTATTGTTCAGTACTGCCTTCCATCCCCAGACGGACGAACAGACCGAAAGAGTAAATCAAGTACTGGAAGATATGTTAAGAGCCTGCACCCAGAATTGTTCTAAGTTTCGAGGACGAAACTTTTTAAAGGTATGAAGGATTGTAACGCCCGTAAAATTCCTAGCAATTTTACCGAAATTTTTGGCTTGATGATCATGGGCTTTATGTGGGCCTTTTCAAAAATAAAAGACAATAAGCCAAAAAGGGGTGCAAGGCCTAGGAATTGAACCCCAAACCTCTAGAGATAGCCAAGCCTAATAGATGCACCCACTAACCAGAAGACCAATAGGATTACATGATTAGGGAAGAGGGGGAAACTATAGATAAGTGGGACTAGGAGTAAATGAAGAGGCATGGAAAAGAAAAGAGGAACTTCTCTTCCTCCCCCCCCTTTATAAAGAAGTGGGAAGGTTGGATTTGATCACTTCCACTCTTTTTCTTCTTCTCCTCACCAAAATTCTAGCCCTTCTCCACCTTTGGCCGAAACTCCTCCAAGCAAGAAGCAAGGGCTAGGGTTTGTGTTAGGTCATCTTCTTCACACTACAAGCAAAGCGAAGGATGTAAGTATCCTCACCGATATTTAGTAGTTCCGATTTCTATTTTTTAAAAAAAAAAAGAAACCTATATTGTTATATTCGGCCAAAACTATGATTTAGGGTCTCCATGAAGTTATATGCCATGCTTTGAAACTATATGATGATGTTAGGGTTAAAAATGGATTAGGTCAAAAGTTAACCCTAGGAAACCCTAGGAACCATTCGGCCAATATGGACTTTGGTATTTTATTGAAGTTTTATAGCTTGTTTTACTTGTAAATAATGATGTTAACATGTTAGGGGGTTTAGGATAAAGATCTAACCCTAAAAGTCTACATTGGCCATTCGGCCACCCCCCCTTATATTGATGTCCTAATGAAGTTTAATCCAAGTTGGTATACATATGATGTTATAAGCATGTTAAAAGGGGATTAGGACAAAAGCTAACCCTAATGAACCCTAAAGACCTATTCGGCCAAACCCTACTTTTAGGGTTTCAATGAAGTTCCATACCATGAATTTTATGGAATTATATGCATTTGTATGTTACTTGAATTAGGTTAAAAGTCTAAACCCTAAAAAGCCTATAAGGGCCATTCGGCCACCTTTGGTCTTTTAGGTTACAATGAAGTTCATACCATGAATTGTATACTATGCTAATGAAATAGGTTATGTTGTTATGAAATGAAGTATGCTATGCTATGTTAATGAAATGAAGCATGATGTGTATGAAATGAAGTATGCTATGCTATGTTAATGAAATGAAGCATGATGTGTATGTAATGAAGTATGCTATGCTATGTTAATGAAATGAAGCATGATGTGTATGTAATGAAGTATGCTATGCTATGTTAATGAAATGAAGCATGATGTGTATGAAATGAAGTATGCTATGCTATGTTAATGAAATAAGCTATGTTGTTAAGAAATGAAGTATGCTATGCTATGTGAATGAAATGAAGCATGATGTGTTATGCAATGAAGTATGTTATGCTATGTTAAAGAAATAAGCTATGTTGTAAAATAAGCATATAAGTATTTTACTTTCTGCATGGCTTGTACCAAGACCTTAACAAGGTCCAAGAAGGGATGGGCTCCTAAGATGCCCTAGGTCGATGGAATAAGACTCGGGCCTAGGATGGGCTTCTATGTATGATTGCCCCTAGGTCGATGGAATAAGATTCGCCTAGTACGGATGGGCTCCAAGATGCCCTAGGTCGATGGAATAAGACTCGGGCCTAGGATGGGCTTCTACGCTATGACGATTGCCCCTAGGTCGATGGAATAAGACTCGGGCCTAGAAACCTATTAGGTTCGAGACTTGCTACCTCGGCCTATTTAGGATGCGCTATGATAATGAAGAAGTGGTACAATGCCGGGCCCAAATATGTTGAGATTTATATTTACGTACCTAACATATATGTTTTCAAAAGCATCTTGCATATGTTTACATGATAATGTTAAGTTACATGTTATGTTAGATGATATGCCATAATGTTTAAGTTACATGTTATGTTAGATGATATGCCATAATGTTAAGTTACATGTTATGTTAGATGATATGCCATAATGTTTAAGTTACATGTTATGTTAGATGATATGCCATAATGTTAAGTTACATGTTATGTTAGATGATATGCCATAATGTTTAAGTTACATGTTATGTTAGATGATATGCCATAATGTTTAAGTTACATGTTATGTTAGGTGATATGCCATAATGTTAAGTTACATGTTATGTTCGATGGTACGCTATGATGTTAGGTTACTAAGTTACATATGATGCATATTATGCTGATTAAGCATATATATATATATATATTTCATGTTATGCTGCTAAGTTAGGGATGATCCATGCTATATCATCTCATGTTACTTAAGCTACAAGTTAAGTTGATGATGCCATGTATGTTACATGATATATTGATTATATGTTATAAATGCTACAAGTCATGATTAATGATGATGTATGGTTTTTGTGAGTAGGACAGGATCTTACTAAGCCTATGTGCTTATAGTTTATTTTCCTCAGATCGCAGATAAGGGTAAGGGATGGATAAACTAAAGGGAGCAGCAGGAGGGGTCAATGTGTGTGGTAGTGGCATGGTGGAGAAGATCCGTTAAGTCTACTTATACATGTATTACCTATGATGATGATGTCTATGGATGTCTTTACTTATGTCTCCCTATGACGATGTGTTATGAACCTACTAAGCCCTAAGTATCTATATATATATGATGCATGCTTTATGTTGATAAGAAGAAGTAAAGAAGAAGTAAGAAGAAGTATCTATGCAAGAAGTAAAGAAGAAGTAAGAAGAAGTATCTATGCATGCTATGCTATGAAACATACTCTATGTTAAGAAGAAGTGTTAACGCATATTATGTTTGAAAAAAAAAAGTATTTAGGTCTTAAGTCTTCCGCTGTAATAAATAAGAAGTATATATATAAAGTCTTCCGCTGTATGAAATGTATGTACGGTCGCGTCACGCGCCGCCTCTCCGGACATTGAGGGTCCCGGAAGGGTGGGCGTGACATTCCCGATCTTCACTTCTCCCGGATGTGGATGCTTCTTGTTCTTGCTCCAGGATGGAAGATTGCCTCTCCTCCCCCTCAATGCTAGAGGTGGAGGTCTCCACCAAATCATCAACATCTTCAAATGTTGTGGGTTCTTCTTCGGCATTCTCCTCTTCTTGTGCCGATTGGGAATTTTCTTGGAATTTCATTACCTTATTCCATAATTCACTTGCATCCCTATAATCACCCAATCTAGACCAAATAGTGTTAGGTAACAAATCACTAATCAACTTGATTACCTTGAGATTTGTCTTGAAGTCTTTGATTTGGTCTTGGGTCCATTTTGACTTCTCAATTGGCTTGTTGTGTTTGTCCCTAGGCATCTCAAAACCTTTTTCTATAATAATCATAAAATCAAAATCGGTTTCGAGATATACTTCCATCCGTTTCCTCCACCATGAAAAATCTCCATCGAATTTTGGTGGATGGATGAAGTCGGCCATCTTGTAGTGCTCTCGCGGCGGTTAGTCCTTAAAGAGCGACCTCGGCTCTGATACCACTTGTAGGGGATCGATACGGCCGGCTAGAGGGGGGTGAATAGCCCTCGTACGATGGATGTCGTAATTCGTTCGTTCTTCTTGCGTTGCTTGTCTACGATTGTCGTTAGCGCAGCGGAAACAATAAAACAATAATAATACTAACAACAAATAAGCACACGCAAACACACACGATATATGTGGTTCGGAACCGAATGGTTCCTACTCCACGGGCGAGCTCCTCGAGCTCTAGTTATGCGCACGACACTA
The DNA here is from genome assembly GCA_025175895.1 of Wurfbainia villosa. NCBI lineage: Eukaryota > Viridiplantae > Streptophyta > Magnoliopsida > Zingiberales > Zingiberaceae > Wurfbainia > Wurfbainia villosa. The sequence continues at coordinate 65,657,120 of CM046001.1, forward strand.
ACTATAACACTCCTTTTCGACTACACGTCGGAGGTGGAGAAACCTCTCACAAGCAATTACACTAAGTAATGAAATACAAGCAATACAAAGACAAATACGAAATACACATAAATAACACTTTACAACGCTTGCTTTTAATCCTTTGCTTGTTGCTTGCTTTAGATGACTCTTGAAGGTCTGGAATGCAGCAGCAATTCCCCTCCAATAGCTTCACAAAAGTCTTGGCGAAATCCTCCAACTCGTGCTCGATTTATAACCTGCATCAAGTTGTTTTCGCGCCTTGCAGTCGACTGCCAAAAGGCCCTGATCGCTCGTCAGTGCGTTGTCTCACAACGACTGGATCCACGCCGGACAAGTTCCAACGGATCACCGCCGATCGATGATGCCCATCATCACCGACCGCCTACCCGGAGCGCTCGCTCGCGACACTCCCATCACCGATCGCCATCCTCAAGAATGATCGCCGATGTCGGGCCGATCATGTCCATGGCGATGATCGCTAAGCACAAAACCCTAGCCTTACACCAGTCGAACTCTAGTCGACTTGGATCAGTCGAACCAACACCTATGCCAGCCGACTGATGTCGGGCAAAACCTCAAACATAACGATGTTTGAGCCTCCGACACTCAGTCTTAGCCACTTGGCCAAGTCCACCTTATCCCTCATGGAGTTCCCCACCAAAGCTCTCTTCCCTCGGCCTACGTCCCTCGGATACGCCAAGCGCACAGCTTCGCAACGCCATCCTTCGCGTCTCATGCCCTAGAAGTATGCTTCCCTTTGGGCTCACTCCATTCGCTCCCCGTCCGGCAGTCCCTCGGATGCACCAAGCGCACGGCTTCGCAATGCCATCCTTCACCAACTCAAGGACCCTGAGCCTAGTGAACTTACCAAGTCCTCAAGACTTCTCAAATGCACCAAGCGCACGGCTTCACAATGCATTTCTCACCAAGCACCAAGCGCACGGCTTCGCAATGCTTTGGATTTCCCATGCCAAGCACCAAGCGCACGGCTTCGCAATGCTTTGGACTTTCCCATGCCAAACACCAAGCGCACGGCTTCGCAATGCTTTGGACTTTCCCATGCCAAACACCAAGCACACGGCTTCGCAATGCTTTGGACTTTCCCATGCCAAACACCAAGCGCACGGCTTCACAATGCTTTGGACTTTCCCATGCCAAGGCTTCCCCCTTGGACTTCCACACCAAGCTCCATGCTTGGATTTTCCATGCCAACCCATGTTGGACTTTCCCATGACAATCCCATGTCATGAGTTTTGTCTATCATCAAAATACCATCAAGGTACTGCTGGGCCGATTGCACCAACACCTTGGAGAGAGTCCAATAAGTCATTCTTAGCTACGATGATAGGTATCAAGTATACCAATTACATATCACATATATGTAACTATCACAATGTGCTATCAACTAATTGAATGTTCACACATATATTGGGTTGTTAACACATTAACAAGTATGCATCATATGCATAGCACCCAACTTCACCTCCCTTTACATCGACCCTAGAGAGAGTCCAACAAACCAATGCTCCAAGTTAAAACCAACCCATTAATCGCGAAATAGTTTTAATATGGTTAGAGCACATTCAACCAATTAGCCAGGCTTGGAGAGAGTCCAACAACCCAAACATATGATTGACCTCTGACTCTTACCATATTAGTAATAAACTATTTCAATAGTTTGAACATGTTAAAGTTCGAGCCGAGCTTGAAGAGATTCCAATAACCTAAACAAGAAACGGAACACCAGTTCTAACCATATTAAAGGAAGGTGTAGGCTTTAATATTGTGTAAGGGTTTTAAGGTCTCATCCTCTTTTCATACAAATAACTATTATCTATATGGCATGACACGCATGACATACATATGTGCAACGAATTCATCTATATGTCACGACACGCATGACATAATGATATGCATCAAATGAAATTACATGGCATACAATTATGACATGTACAAATAGTTTCTTTATTTGTCATAACTAATTTTGGAAATAAAATATTTTTGAGATTTGATTTCTCAAATCAAATCTTGATTAAATTAGGAAATAAATTTCCAAATCTAATCACATATTTTATTTATGGAAAATATTAATTAAGGAAATTCAAATTTAATTTAGGAAACAAATTTCCTAAATTGTAATTTTCTAATCACATTAGAAAATTTTCAATTTGAATTTCTTTACTAATTAAAATTTTCATAATTATTTATAAACTTTTCAAAAGTTTAAATTTTCAAAAATACAATTATGACTATCGCAAAATAATTTTATGATTATGTCGGAACACAGTCAGGCTCTGATACCACTGTTGTGTTTCCCCAGTATCGACGTGGGTGTGTTCGAACATGTTTCAAAAACATGCATACAACAGAAGCAAAAATAAGCAATAAAATAATTCATTACAACACACACCACACGCATGCAAGGATACAACAAGTATAGACATAATTGCCATTTTAAATTTTGCAATAAAAGGAAACTTATACTAGGTATACCTGACGAATTATGTGAAGCAGAAATGGCATCAATCGAAGCGACCCTCACTAGTATTGCCTCTATCCGTATCCACGCCGAGTATCATCGGGATAACTTCACCAAGCTATGAGACACGTCTTCATGAGAGTTACTAGCCTTGCATCGAAGATGTTGTGATCCGAGAGACGATCACAATTCGAATCCAAAAATGAGTTTCGTAAACTCGCTTCTCGAAAGTGGTTTTCGTCAACCAATTGACGATACCTCAACCCTCCACCTATGAGGATTGCCGAAGATTCAATCCTTAACAAATAGGTCACTGTTGGAGAGCAAAAGGTTGACCAAATGACCTCTCCATGAAGAGAACAGCAAGCTTTCCAAAACTGGATAGCTTGTTTTGAAGGAAGAGATGGCCGGCCAAACAAGTTGGTCGGCTGCTACTTTGTCACCGGCGGCCAAGCGAGGTTAGCTGACGGTTGAGGATGGCCCGAGGACTGCCGACGGCTGGTGGTTTGCCAGCGGCAAGGAGGAGGTGGTGACACAATAAGCTAGGGCAGCACCAAGGGGTTGGGCGGCAAGGAGCAAGGAGAAGAGGTTGGGCGGCTAGGGTTTTCAACTCTCAAAGTTCTTTTTGAAATACCCTTAGCCCTCTATCTTAAAGAGAGCATGTTTCTTGACCATCAAGAAACCTTCTCCTAGAGGTTATTGGTTCATAACCAAAAACCCGTTAATCCACTCCAATAACTTAAGTTAAAATAAACCAAATCGTGTTGGTCTATTTTAAGTTAAAATGAACCAAAATTTTTTTGGTTTATTCATTTAAAAAAAAAATCACTTTGTTTTATTTTCCACCATTGGATTAGAACCAAAGCAATTTGGTTCATCCATCATGTCTTCATAAGACTCAGCCCATCCATGCTTTGATAAAGTAATACGTAAACTGAACGAACCAAGTCTCTTTCGATCTGAGAATCCTATTCTCAAGCTCGTTTTAAATCCTTCGGATAACACTCATAGTGCATCTGATCAAATAGGTTCCCAATTTATGTTGGTCATCTATAATTAACCATTAATTATAGAACGATCATGAGTGACACCTAGTAGTACATCATGATCCCCAATTAATCGGAAAATCAATGGTTGACCCCAGAACAACTTCTAAAACCTTTTAGCATCTACAGTGAGTCATGCCCCGTTCCCTTCACTCATCTTATACCCACTTGGTTCAGGACATGGTCTATGGTGTCAGTCCCTACTAGGCTGACTATGTCACTCCTAGCCCAAGTATTACTTCCTCGTCCTCTAGATTCTAGTTATTGCACACATATCTAAGAGTACCATACTCTAAACATGTAATGCTTTGGCCAAAGACTTTAGTAACAATCCGACGAGAGGCCATAGGGTATACATCTCCTCGCAAGGAGTGGTGAATCCTCTATAGGCTATTTAAACACCTTCAGCCACTTTGACTTATACCCAATCATCCCGGGTCCACATCTCCTTGGAGATGCATGCTTAAGTTGTCAAAGCATAAGTCTTCATGACCAAGATAACTTGAATACCGCAAGTCAAAGGAACATCGCACTTAAACTACAGTAAGAACTTCATTGACATATCCATATATGTTGAGAACCATATGAAGTCTTACAACTAGTCACTCCAATGAACAAGTTACCATAACTAGCATCCACAGTTAACTACAGACATCCCAATGTCTCCAGCCAGTGAAAAATAGTTGCTTGAATAAACCAAAGAGTATAAATCGTGCTAGTCTCAACAGAATTGATGGTGTCTAAATACATCAATTCATCGACTAGGGATAATTCCAATACATCACAATTACACATGTAGAGATACTCACTAGTTATGATCCAATCATAAATTCTCTTATACTGTGAATCATATTACATACATTCAGTAAATGAATTTAAGATCCAATCAAATACGTGAAAATATGTATACTCAAATAGTGAATCTTCATTTATCCAATAAATGGTACAACCATAAGGCAATTGCCTTAGGACACCTCTCATATAAATTGTATGCTCTACTTCTTGATTTAGCTTTGCATGCTTAGTTACTTTTTTTAATTTTTAGAATGGCTAGATAGGATCAATAGTTAGTCAACCTTGATAACATAGTATCAGGACGTGGTGAGATGATAGTACGTTAGGGTAATAAGGTCTTGTGTATTCGAGCTAGATAAGGGGTATCTAGCTTGGTGCACTCGGCTAAGTTGAACTAGATGAAGCTACCTCACGACATCCTAAACTAGTTAGACCAAGAAGTAACCCTAAGTGACTTATGTAAAGATTTCCTTGAAATTGGCTTTGTCTAAGGAAGTGGTCGTTGTTTCGATCAAAGAAGGCCTCTATGCCTCACCACATCCTGGAAGCCATTTTCTCGAAAAGTTTACTTAACAATCTAAAGGTTAAATCTGAATCTAACCCAAGGTTGATTATCTTCAAATCACTAAATTTAATCAAGTTAAAATTGAAGTCATTTCACAAAACATAAAAGGATAACATGTTTGATCATGTAGAAAGGGTGAGATGATTCCTAGGTTAAAACCTTCAAACAACTTTAAAATTCCAATATCCGATCTGACTACTATATGTGTAGGATCAATTTAATGTAATTGAGAGGTGTCCTAAGACAATCGCCTTAGAAGTTATTAATAGAATTCACTATTTGAGTATACATTATCTATGCATTTGATTGGATCTTAAACTCATATACTGAAGTCCACAATACGATGCATAGCATGAGAGAAATTGTGATTGGATCACAATTAGTTGGTATCTTATCATGTGTAAATATGCAAGTATTGAAACTATCCCTAGTCAATGAATTGATGAGATTGGACATCATCAATTCTGTGAGACAAGCATATGTTATGCTCCTTAGTTTATCTAAGCATTCAGTACTCACTGAATGGAAGCATAAGGATGCTGAGAGTAAACATGTGGATGTTAGTTATGGTAACTAGTTCATTGGAGTGCCCTGCTATGAGACTTCATATGATTCTATATGTCGTTGAAGATCTCATTGCAGTTTGAGTGCGAGCTTCTTTAGACTTGAGGTATTCAAGTCACCTTGATCATGGCACCTTGTACTATGACTTCGTCACAGCCATCTACATAGTAGGTGTAACTCCAGGATGATTGGGTATAAGCCAAAGTGATCGAAGGTGTTTGAATAGCCCACAGAGGATTAACAACTCTTGATAAAGGAGATGTATACCCTAGGCCTCTTGTCAAGATTGTTACTCAAAAGTCTCTGGCCAGAGCAAGCATGTTAAGTGATGTGAGCGAAACATATAGGATTTTAGGAGCAGTTTTCGCTCACATCTCACTACATTTTAAGTTAGTTTCATGCATATGTTACTCTATTTTGCACGCATTTCCTATTTTCTAGTTCGGAGGTCTGCTCATTGTACTTTTGTGTGCAGGTTAGCATTTCAGGTGAAAAAGGTGCACTTTCGGAGCAAAAGAAGAACATTTTGCATCTAGATGTAGAGTGGGACATGACTAGGGTGTGTGGCTACACACGGCCGTGTCCAATGGGCGAGATCAGCCACCCCAAGGCCGCACATGGCCTGGTCGTGTGGAAGCACACGGTCATATGGCGGCTGCCAGATTTGTGAGACTAGGGCTTTTTCTAGATTTTACAGCGGTCCGAGGTGGTGTCTATATAAGGATGGTTTCGCCCAAACCCTAGGAGGAGGCACGATGGCTAGGACGACACACCAAAGCCCTAAAAATCTTCGGGAACTCACAATGGGGAGGAGAAACGCTGCCGGAGGTCCACGCTTTGCACTTCAACGTCGGAGAGAAGACCACGAAAGCATTGTAATCCTTTGTTCCTGCATTTTATCTTTGATATATTTGAACATGTACATGCTTTGTGATTCCTCCTTTATATACATGGAGTAGTTCTTTTGATTCTAGGATTAGGGAGTAGCTTATGTACACATTACATGTTGGTTCATGTTAGATTTTGTCTTTGAATTTAATTTGGCGATTGGAAGTTGTTTATACTCTATCTATGCGTGTTTGGTTTTCTATCTGCTGCACTTAGGCGATACGAGGGGTGACAACCCTCATATCTAAGATTTAGGAGATTTTATATATGGAACCGAGGGGCAAACCTGATCTCATATAACCATGGGTAGAAGGATACGATTGAACCGAAAATGGTTCATCGTATGGATTGATTTGGCATCCTCGTACTGTCTATCCCATCCGTGTAAGGCAGAGATAGCTCCCGGTAGATGCGGTGGCTCATCGGGAGAGTGTATGATGTCCCTTCCACAAAACCATAGCTAAACGTCTAGACAACGCCAATTGACAGCATTCTTATGCGACACACAAGCGAAATCGAAGTCCTAGAATCACCTTTGAAGACCTCGACACGCTCCCTTCTTCCTCCGTGTGACATCGTATAGAGTATAGTCCACCGACAGCCCTCACAAGTCGAAACATGTTAGAGTTTTACTTCCGAACAATTTCAACCACTGAACATATCGATATTCAAATCCCAAACCCTATGAGATCGATAATCTTTTATTACTTGACGACATTCGTGCACTTACGGACGTTGAGCATGAGCACGCACTTTGAGTCCTCAACGACCTCCATCGCAAGATTTGAGGTCACGATCGCGTGCATCAAGTTTTTGGCGCCATTGCCGGGGACTGATCAATTCGATATCGAATCGAACAGTGGAGAATTGGATCGGACTTAGGATTAGATTTAGTTACTTTCTTTATTTTTCTTTTTTTTAGTTTTCCTTATTTACTTTAGTTCTAAACTTTCCATATTTAGATTTAGTTTTTAATTTTATTCTAGCAGTATTTGTTTTTTGCATCTTAGATTTTATTAGCTAGATTATTTTATTTTCTGCCTCTTACGATTAGGTAGCACTCTTAATTTTTTTTGTGTGGCTTGGTTCGTCGTATGCTTAGACGCTTAGAATTGGAAGGCCTGATTCTGATCGACTTAGAAATCGAGCGAACCTTTCATCGCCGGAAAGCAGAGCAACGAAGGATGGAGGATCAAGCCGCATCTGATGTGAACATAGGTAGCTGACCTCTGCGGGACTATGCAACTCCTATCACTAGAGGATTTAGTCTGAGTATAGCTGGACCATCTATTTCGGCAAATAACTTTGAGCTGAAACTGGCACTTATATATATGGTCCAGCAGAGTCAATTCTGGGGAGCTACGATTGAAGACCCGAACCGACATCTTGAGGCATTTTTAGAAATCTGCTTGACAAAGAAAATGAATGGAGTCCCTACCGATATGATCCGCCTGAGCCTATTCCCATTCTCACTGCGGGATAAGGCTAAGGCATGACTTCACTCCTTACCTTCGGGGAGCATCACTACATGGGAGCAATGTGAGCAGCAGTTTCTGAACAAATACTTCCCACCAAGCAAGACTGCTCACATGCGCCATCTCATCACGAGCTTCCACCAGAAGGAGGGTGAGTCCTTATTCGAAGCTTGGGATCGCTACAAGAGGCTACTCTACCAATACCCCCACCACAGACTAGAGAGGTGGCTGGTGATCCACATATTCTATAATGGGATCGGGTACGCCATAAAGATGTCCCTGGATTCTGCTGCAGGAAGAGCACTAATGAATAAGACCATAGAGGAAGCAGAGGAGTTGATAGAAGAAGTGGCCCAGAACCACCATCAATGGGATTCTGAACGTTGTCAACCTATGCCTATAGCGGGATGATACACTGTCAACTTCATGGACCATCTAGCAGGAAGGATGGACGCGCTCAGCAGATGGTTTGAATCTTTGAATCCTTCATCTGCATGTGCGGCCATTAACTTTGGAGAGAGAGCGACAGCGTATCGAGAGGACCACTATGGAGGACAGGGATCCTCAGAGGAGCAGATTGAGCATATTGACGCGGTTGGGGACTACAACCAAAGGCCCAACAACCCATACTCCAACACCTACAATCTCAGATGGTGGAATCACACGAATTTCTCCTATAAGAATTACTCAGGAAACTCACAACCATCAGGGGGGCATGGGCAGCAGTAGGGAAATGGGCAGTGACCACAGAAGTCTAGACTGGAACTAATGATGGAAGACTTCATTTCTACCCAAACTAAGGCCAATGAGGAATTTCGTCGCCAACATCAGAAGTCTGAAGAATCACTCAGGGACTTGAAGGCCACCGTTGATGGCCTTGCAAGTCACACAAGGATGTTTGAGACATAAGTGGCCTAGATAGCCCAAACTGTGTCGCAACCTGTGAAGAGCTCTCCGGTGAGTCAAGCTAAAGAGGAAGGAGTGGGGCAGAGTAGCAAATTTGCCAAGGGGTGTGCAACCATGAATACCACCCTACCTGACCAAGCTGAAATTGAAGAGAAGATTCCACTATAGCTTGAAAACCCCAATGAATTTGTTATTCCCTGCTCAATTTATGGGGAGAGCTTCAATGAAGCTCTATGCGACCTGGGATCATCAGTCAGTGTGATGCCCTATGTATACTATCTGAAGATGGGACTGAATGGGCTCCAACCAGCGAATCTTGGTATTTGTATGGGGGATGACTCAGTCAAGGAACCCGTCGGCTTGCTGGCACACGTGCCTTTGGTGATTGAGGATTTCATGATACCCACGGACTTTATCATACTGGACACAAGACTAAATCCCCAGAATTCCATCATTCTGGGGAGGCCTTTTCTAGCAACTACAGGGGCGTGCATAGATGTGAAGGCACACTAAATCACCCTGGAGGTAGATGGGGAGATCATCCTCTTCAGCCTTTTAGAGCACAGAGCCCCCTACCTCGACGGCTTCACATTTAGCAGAATGAAGCTGGAATCGCCAGATGAAGCTTCCGAGATGGATGAATGGAGGTTCGCTGAACCTCCAGAGCCAAGTTCATAGTGGAGTGTGGTCGAGCTAAATGACCTTAAACAAAGTGCTTCTTGGGAGGCAACCCAAGTTTAGTTTTAGATTTCCCTTTGATTGTATTGCATGCATTTATTTAATTTTAGTTTTGATTTCCATCTCATTAAGAGTTAGGACTAGAAAAGAACTTTGGTAGGCAAAAATAAAATCCATATTAACCTACACGACGAAGTGTATGAGAGAATTCGGACACTAACACAAAACGGAGAGAAAAATGGGGACACACGGCCTGGCCTTGTGTTTTCCCACAACCGTGCCCGACTGACCCGAGGTACACACAACCTAGCCATGTGTTTTCACACGGTCGTGTCGTGCAAGGTTAAAAGGGATAAGCCATGTGTTTTCACCCCATTTGTGTCGTGGGCTTCGAGTGCTCTTGCCCTAGCCATGTGGTTTCATCTTCCCCGCCATCTAGAAGCACTTCTAACCTCAAAGGAAGCCAAAAGAAGCAAGGATGAGGAGGACCAAGATTGTAGCACCTCGATCCGGTGCTTCGAAGCGACGAACAAGGATAGTTGATGCCCCTCAAGCTCCGGAGGAGGGTAACGCCCTACCCACTCTTCTTTTTCACAATAATGAACATAAAGATAGATACAATATGCTTTCTACTCGTAAAATCACTGCTACTAGGTACTTAGATAAAGATTTTCTAGAGTCTTTAGGGTTGTTGGGTGATATTCAAGCCCTATTTGAAAAAATGGGGTGGGAAGAGATGATGGGAATAAGGCACCCAACCTACCCTAGGATAGTTCTAGAATTTTTGAGTTCCTTAGAGGCGAAAATTTTAACGGGTAGAGAGAGTGAGGAGGGTAGGATAACTTTTAGGCTTTTTAACATTGAGCATGAATGAACCCTTCACCAATGGGACTCATGTTTTGGCTTGCCGAGTGGGGGAAAGAGAAGAATCCCTATTGGGTTCAACTCTTGGGTATTTTGGACCAAGTTGATGGGAGAGCATGCTTATGACCCTTCTAGGGCCAAAGCGTCGCGCCTCTAAAACCCCGTCTTCCGATACCTCCACTGCATCATGGCCAGTACTATATTTGGTCATGGGGAGAGTGACAGTGTAGTTAGAGCTAGCGAGCTGCTTTTCCTCTGGGACATGCTACAAGAAAGGAGTAGCATCGATGTAGGGTCTCACTTCATCAGACACTTACTGAAGATGGGCAAAGCAACACGAGGAGAGATTAATATGAGGGGCCTACTTACCCACATTTCCCATAGGATGGGGTACGATTACACTGCATTAGAGAGTATAGAGGGGAGCCCTAGGATCGACCTAGGAGTGTGCATGGCCATGAAGATGATTGTGATAGAAAGACACTCCTTATGCTTTGTAAGGAAAAATCTGACGGCCCTTAGGCTCCCCGACCCTGATTGTACCACCATCACTACACACGCCAACTAGCGCTTAGACCTGATAGTGGAGTCCCCTCCACATGAGGGACCACCCACATCGGTGCCCATCTCTCCCTCTTTACATCGCTCTCCCTCCAATCCACACATGCATAGGAGCCCACCTATTCCACACGGACATGAGTCTGCACCTGCACCACCATATTTTTCCACCTTTGAGCAGGATGCAGGTACGTTGGCCTATGATTTCTTGGAGTTCCGATTGTGCCTCAACGACATATACACCGAGCAATAAACGCAGAGGCAGCGATGGGAGGAGTAGAGCTCCTACACACAGGGGGAGTTCCAGGGCTTCCGAGAGCACTTCCAGTGGGATGAGGAGTTCTATGACGAGGCCCGCATATACTTCCAGGAAGAGGCTGCTCGTCGCCAGGATGTGGTCGCCTATCGCCAGGAGATGCGGCAGCACATGCATGCCCAGCAGGAATAGTGGGCCAAGGAGGAGGAGCATCGAGCAGCCGCTACATCCACCAGCTCCCAGATCGACCATATGTACATGTGGCATCAGTGGCTCAGCAGCAGGTTCTCCCAGTATCCCGAGATGTCGAGGCTCCCAGACTTTCCACCCGGTCCACCATACTAGAGGTATATTTTCGTTTAAGTCGGGGAAGAGGACCCCAAAGTTTATTTTGTTTGTTTCCTAGTAGTAGTTTCTTTTTCGGTATTTTCATTCATTTATTCATGCATGGGTGTTTGAGTTTCCTGCAGTACTTAGTTTTTGTTATGTGTAAAGCTGCCTCAGTAGTATTTTTTTTTTAAAGTTGCTTACATGAGTTGTTCCCATAGGTAGCTTAACTTTATTTATCTCGTTGTATTTTATTTTATTCGCTCTAATGAATGTTCTAGACTTACACTAGTTAGATTTATTTTTACACTTACACATGTCGAACATTCTGAAAGAGATAATCTAGTATATACCTAGTTATGATTCATCTCAGTAGTCTAGTACTTTGGAATCCATAAATGACTCTAGGTTTAGCATTTTAGTTACTGGAGATGCTCGGATTGTGTAAGCCCATTTGGAAAAATCAAAATCCCAGTGAGAAGGAAAAAAAAGAGAGAAAGAGAAAGAAAAAAAGATAAAAAAGAAAACAAAGAAAAAGAAAAGAAAAAAAGGAGAGAGAGAGAGAGAAGATTATGAGGGATAAAAAACAGTTATCATGGGTGGAAATAGCTAGGTGCCCCTTTGAGACTGAGTTAGGTTACTGGGAAAACACCTACCAATTTCTCTCAATACTGAGCATGTCATTGAGACTTTATGATAGATCTATGGAACGACCCTCGCTTTGGCCAGATAAGTGCCTAAGAGCCGAAAACCTTAGGAAAGCTATGGGGTGACGACTTAACTCACCATAGAATGGGAATCCCTTAAGAATGATTCGCTTAGCACGAAAACGAGGAGCTAACTTAGTGAATTTCTAGAACATATTTATTTTGCTTTGATTGTAAATATCACTTGATAAATTTAGTTAACATGCTAAGAACAATGTCTTTTTAAATTTCATGGCACTAAGGTTTGCTTAAAGACAAGCAAAGATTTAGGTCTAGGAGAAGTGATGTGAGCAAAACATATAGGGTTTTAGGAGTAGTTTTCGCTCACATCTCACTATATTTTATGTTAGTTTCATGCATATGTTACTCTATTTTGCATGTATTTACTATTTTCTGGTTTGGAGGTCTGCTCTTTGTACTTTTGTGTGCATGTTAGCATTTCAAGTGAAAAAGGCACCCTTTCGGAGGAAATGAAAGACATTTTGTAGCTAGACGTAGAGTGGGACATGGCCAAGGCATGTGGCTACACACGACCGTGTCCAATGAACGAGATCAGCCACCTCAAGGCCACACACGGCCTGGCCGTGTGGAAGCACACGGTCATGTGGCGGCCGCCAGATTTGCGTGAGTAGGGCTTTTTCCAGATTTTGCAGCGGTCTGAGGTGGTGTCTATATAAGGATGGATCCGCCCAAACCCTAGGAGGAGGCACGATGGCTAGGACAGCACACCGAAGCCCTAAAAAGCTTTGGCAACTCGCAACAGGGAGGAGAAACACTGTCGGAGGTCCACGCTTTACACTTCAATGTCAGAAAGAAGACCACGAAAGCATTGTAATCTTTTGTTCCTGCGTTTTATCTCTGATATATTTGAACATGTACATACTTTGTGATTCCTCCTTTATATACATGGAGTAGTTCTTTCAATTCTAGGATTAGGGAGTAGCTTGTGTGCACATTACATGTTGGTTCATGTTAGATTCTGTCTTTGAATTTAATTTGGCGATTGAAAGTTGTTTATACTATATCTATGCGTGTTTGGTTTTCTATCTGCTGCGCTTAGGCGATACGAGGGGTGACAACCCTCATATCTAAGATTTAGGGGATTTTATACAAGGAACCTTGGGGTAAACTTGATCTCTTGTAACCGTGGGTAGAAGGATGCGATTGAACCGGAAATGATTCATCATAGGGATTGATTTGGCATCCTCATATCGTCTATCCCGTCTGTGTAAGGCAGAGATAGCTCCTGGTAGATACGATGGCTCATCGGGAGAGTGTATGATGTCCCTTCCACAAAACCATAGCTAAACGTCTAGACAACACCAATTGACAGCATTGTTATGCGACACACAAGCGAAAGCGAAGTCCTAGAATCACCTTTGAAGACCTCGGCACGCTCCCTTCTTCCTCCGTGTGACACCGTATAGAGTATAGTCCACCGACAACCCTCACAAGTCAAAACCTCTTAGAGTTTTACTTCCGAACAATTTCAACCACTGAACGTATCGATATTTGAACCCCAGTCCCTGTGGGATCGATAATCTTTTATTACTTGACGACATCCATGCACTTGCGGGCGTTGACTGTGAGTACCCGCTTCAAGTCCTCGACGGCCTCCGTCGTGAGATTTGAGGTCACGATTGCGTGCATCATTAAGAAGATTCTCTTCTTGGGAACATGTATGCGTAACTTGAATCCACAGGAAAAGGAAAATAACTTAGGCTAAGTGTGACGTCGTAAGCCTAGTGGGTACAAACACAGAGACCATGTCCTAAACCAAGTGGGTATAAGATGAGTGAAAGGAACAAGGCATGAACAACTGAAGCTGCTGAAGGGTTCAGAAAATATTCTGAAGTCGATTTAGACTTTTCGGTCAATTAGGGGTCATGATGTACTGCTAGGTGCCACTCATGATCTATTTATAATTAAGGGATTAATTATGAATGACCAACATAACCGGGAACCTATTGGGTTACATACACTACGGGTGATCTCGAGATGTAAAACAAGTCCAAAAATGAGAGAGGATATGTCTGATTGGACCAGACCAAAGGGGGTACGAAACGGAGACTATGGGACCTCCTATGGCTTTATTGGACATGGCACGACCATATCACACTTAAACGAAGACAAACGGAATAAATAGAGCCTCACTTAATGAACATATCTAGCCAAAAAAAATGGTTGAACTGGGTTGTGACCAGAAGGGCACACTACCAGGTCGTGTGTCCTTACACGACTGGGTTGTGTGAATCCACACAGTCGTGTTGCAGTTCCATCGATTTTTAAGATTTCTCTTTATAAAAATTTCTTGGGTTGTTATTACCTTAATTATGGGATAATTTTGGTAAGATATGTTTCGTTTAAGCATCATAAGGTATCATAATTAAGAGATATATAAATAGATCCTTTGATAATCTTTGGCTTAGAGTGGTTTAGGTTTTCCCTTAGTAGTCGTTTTCCCTCTCTCCTCTTCTCTTGTCTCCGTCAGTTGGCTAGCACCAATCGGAGATAATGGCTTGCTGCTCTAGGAGTTATCTCAGGTGATCCTGGAGTAGATACTGATAGAGGCAAGGCTCGTTGGTCTTGCTTGTGGTTTCGACGGATTCAAAAGAATCCCGAAGGTATAACTTCTTCTCCTTGTGAGTTTTCATACGATTATGCCAAAGCAAGTTTTCCTGGCCCCCAGGGGATGTCTGGGATGGAAAAAAATATTTTATTCACTTTATTCTGTTGTGCATGATCCTAGAATCTCCAACACAATGGATGTTGGACAGTGGGTGCTCCCGACATATGATCGGAGATCGACTAAAGTTTTTGAAGCTCAGATTCAAAAACCAAGGATTGGTAGCATTCGAAAATAACGAGAAGGTCAAAATAATCAAATCAGGTGATATTAAGTTAAACTCGAACTTCATAATTCGTCAAGTACTTTTAGTTGAACATTTTGAATTTAATCTCCTTAGTGTTAGTCAATTGTGTGATAACAACTATAAGGTCATCTTCTTACAAAATGAATGCCTAATTAAAAATAATGATTCCTCAAAAACTATACTTAAGGGAACTAGGAATAGTAACATTTATATAATCAATTTACCTAACTCCTCAACCAAGTGTCTAATGACATAGCAAGAGGAATCCTAGTTGTGGCACCGATGACTTAGCCACTCTCATCCAAGACTCATACGCAAAATGAGTTAGAGTGGTTTAGTTAGAGGTCTACCCAACCTAAATAACCTAGAAGATAAAATATGTAATGCTTGTCAACAAGATAAACAAACTAGGACTTCACATCAACTAACTAATCAAGAAAGAACAAAAAGTATACTTGAGCTCCTACACTTAGATCTCTTTGACTCTCATAGAGCCAAGTCACTAAACGGAAGCCAATATTGTCTAGTTATAATCGATGACTACTCTAGGTTCACATGGGTTAGGTTTTTAAAACATAAAAGTGAATCCTTAGATCAACACACAAATTTATGCAAACTAATAGAAAATGAAAAGAATCTTAAGATAAAAATAATTAGAAGTGATCATGGTGGTGAATTCAAAAACAATAGGTTCACCGTCTTTTGTAGCCAAAATGGGTACCACCATGAGTTCTCCAGCCCTAGGACTCCTCAACAAAACGGTCTAGTTGAACGTAAGAATAGAACCCTACAGGAAGCCACTAGAACTATGTTAAACGAATTCAACTTACATAATAGGTTTTGGGCAGAAGCGGTCAATACGGCCTGCTATGTTCAAAATAGCATTCTATTAGTTAAAAGACACCTTAAAACATCATATGAAATTTATTATGAAAAATTACCAAACATTAAGTATTTTAGGGTTTTTGGATGTAGGGTACACATATTAAATACTAAAGATTACTTAGGGAAATTCACCTCTAAAACTAGTACCGAAACTTTTCTAGGATGCACAACCACTAGGAAAGCATATAGGGTATATAACAATGAAACCCTAAAAATTGAAGAAACAATCAACGTAGTATTTGATGAAGAAAAAAAACCACAAAATCGGAAGTAGAATTGATTAATGAACAAATTGAAGTTAGATCTGAAACTAACTCACAAAACTAATCTAGTGTAGATCCTAACCCAAATCAATCTAGGTTACAAGAAAACCATCCTATTGATCAAGTAATAGGTGATCCTAATTTAGGGGCATGAACTAGAGCGTCCTATAGGAACCTAAGCCAAATTTCACTCATCTCAAAAATCAAACTTAAAACAATTGAACAAGATCTTCTTGACCGTGATTGGATTATAGCTATGCAAGAAGAGTTAGCTCAATTTACTAGGAGTCAAGTTTGGGAATTAGTAACCCCACCTAAGGGAAAAACAATAATTGGAACAAGGTGGGTATTTTGAAACAAACTTGATGATAAGGGAGAAATTGTTAGGAATAAAGCAAGGTTGGTTGCTAAAGGGTTTAGTCAAGTCGAAGGGTTAGACTATGATGAGACATATGCACCCGTAGCTAAACTTGAATCAGTTAGAATGCTATTAGCCTACGTTGCACATCGAGGATTCAAATTATTTCAAATGCATGTTAAGTCAACATTTTTGAATGGTTTTATTAAGGAAGAGATTTATGTTAGCCAACCACCTGGATTTGAAAGTCTAGACAAACCTAACCATGTCTTCAAACTTAAAAAAGCCTTATATGGTCTAAAGCGAGCTCCTAGGGCTTGGTACAAAAGGCTTTCAATTTACCTTAAGTCTAAGGGATTTAATCAAGGTTTAGTTGACCCAACCCTTTTTGTAAAATCCATAGGAAAAGAAATTTTTATTGCACAAGTTTATATAGATGACATAATCTTTGTAACAACCAACACAACATTATTAAATGAGTTCATTTCACTAATGGAAAATAAATTTGAGATGAACTTAGTAGGAGAACTTACCTTTTCTTAGGATTACAAATAAAACAAACTAGAGAAGGAATCTATTTACATCAACGAAAATATGCTAAGGAACTAATTAGTAGATTTGGAATGCAAAACGCTAAGGAAATTAATACACCAATGACTACCCGTGTTAACATAGGAGAAGACTTAGAGGGAAAAGCAATCGATTTAAAATATTATAGGAGCACAATAGGTAGCCTTCTATACTTAACTGCGAGTCAACTAGACATACTCTTCGCAGTAAGTATGTGTGTGAGATTTCAATCTTGCGCTAAGGAATCACACCTAACGCTAGTCAAATGGATTTTTAGATACTTAAAAGGAACACTAAACGTAGGAATTTTGTACTCTAGATCAAGCAAGTTCGAACTAATAGGCTATTCCGACTGAGATTACACCGGTAGTAAATTCAATAGGAAGAGCACGAGTGGTTGTTGCCAACTCCTAGGCTCGAGTCTAGTTAGTTGGTGTAGTAGAAAGCAACATTGTGTTGCCTTGTCTACCACCGAAGGAGAATATATTGCAATAGGTGAGTATGTAGCTCAGCTCCTTTAGGTGAAGCACACTCTCTAAGACTTTCATTTAAGCTTTAGTAACACTAAAATCTTAATTGATAACATTAGTTCTATTAACCTAACTAAGAACCCAATTTGTCACTCTAGAACCAAATATATAGAAGTTAAACACCATTTTATATGAGAACACATAGCAAATGGAACTATAAAACTTGAGTATGTTGAGTTGAAATCGAACCTAGCAAACATTTTCACAAAACTCTTACCCGAAGTAGAATTTAGTCTGCTTAGACGAAGATTAGGAATGTGCATAGTAGAGTAGGACTTAACTCTTATTTATACTTTATCTTTATTTTTCATGTTACATGGAACTAGCTTAGGGTTTACCTTAGAAAGCATGCACCTATAGATTTAAGGAGCCAACACATCTCACAACACATAAGTTCAATGTGTTTGTGTACTGAACCACGTAGATAGGTGTGATATGTTAGGACCTTACTCCTAATTCTAGATGTAGATCTAGTGCATCGATATGAATCATGGAGTATAATTATTTATATTAACCAACTCTAATCAAGACTTATTGATCATTTTATATCAATTAAGTTAAAAATAGTTGAACATGATATTAGTTGAATTTATATTGAAACTATTATTTTCAAAATTAAAAGGGGCGTGCTTGGACTTATTTTCTAACGGTTTTTTACAAACCCCCAAATATTTTCAATTTATGGCAAAAGGAGGAGAAGAGAATCAAAAGTTATTTTTTTTTTAAAACTTAACTTTCTTTAAGTAGGTCTAAGTGGCCAAACGTTAAGGGGGAGAGATAAGTTTTTTTTCAAAAACTCACCTAAGGTCAAGGGGGAGGTCACCTTGAGGGGGAGGATTTGAAAAAAAACTTGTTATTCATACTTACTTATACTTACCCTTGCTTACTTATATTTCATGCATACTCATGCTTGTTTATACTTAATCTTTCTTTAACTTTGAATCGGTTTTCCATAAGATCAAAAAGAGAGAGATTATTGATGCAGGGGCACCAGATAATCAAACCTAGGATTTGATTATGTCAAAGGGTCAAAGTTAAGCTATTATTGTTATCTCATGTGTTGGTTGTTGGGTTTCTAGGGCACCGACGTGGACATGTGTTCGAACATGTTTCGCAGACATGCACATCAGAAGCAAATAAAAATGATAATAAACTATTTTATTACATCACACACACCACACATATGCAGGATACAACAGTGTAGACATAATTATACATTTAATTTTTTGCAATAAGGAAATTACACTAGGTATACCTGACGAATAACACGTAGCGGAAAGGGCATCAATCTTAGCGACCCTCGCAAGTTTTGCCTCTATCCGAGTCCACGCCGAGTATCATCGGGGTAGCTTCTTAGGCTACGAGCTCCGCCCTGACGAGAGATACTAGTCTCGCATCGAAAACGTTATGATTGAGAGATGATCACACAACAAGTTTCATAAACTTGTTTTACGGAAGTGTCGACCAATCAAATTGGTCAGCGGCACCAAGGTGGCTAGCGGCTGGCCGGCAGGTGGTCTGTTGGACTTTTCGAGCCACAAAAACCGCTTTTTGCGTTGCAGAAACCCCGGAAGTCCGGCCACGGATCCGTGCGAAGATGTATTAAAACTAAAACATGTATGTGTTTGTATAAAACCCTAGATCTACCTTAGATCTACATGATAAGGATGTTACCCTCGATGCGACGCCCTTCGCAAATCCCACTCGTCCAAAAGGTTCACCGGAACTCGAGAGTGTCAAGTGTACACTCCTCTACAAGTATCCACACGGACAAATGGTGGAGAAAAACACCTTAGAGTGTGCTAGCACCCCTTGGACGTTCATGGCTAGATGAGGAAGAGAGAGCTTGAGGGAAGAGAAGAGGAAGAAGATGAAGTTACACAACTTAACTTCACATCATCCATAACCCACTATAAGGGGGTTACATGCATGCATGTAACTCCAAGAGCTAATGGCTCTTGGTCTCCCTCATGAGGTGGCACCCCATGATGTGTCCATGATGATGTGGAACATCATCATTGGTCGGCTATGCCAAGTCATCATCATGACATGGCATTTGGTCAAGTCAAACTTGACCTTTCATCTTCCCTCTCAAGTCAAGTCAAACTTGACCTCTTATCTCCCATGGTTGATCAAATCCAACCATTTGATTCAAGTAAATTTAATTTAATAAATCTCTATTCATTTAATTTAAATTGATTTGATGAATCAAATCTAAATTAGACTCATTCAACACTTGAATCAACATGAGTCTAACTCAATTAGTCTAATTTGGATTACTCTTAATCCAATTTGGTTCATCCCATGAACCTAATCCTCATGGTTCATCATATGAACCTAATCTCCATCTAATTGCCATTATGTGTGTGACCCTATAGGTTCTTGTAACGTTGGCAATGTCCCTAAACCGATTTAGGAACATAAGCAATGAGCGGTATCTAGCAACACATCATTGCTACCCAAGTTACAAGAATGTTGAGCTCCAACATCACCTTTGTGACTACTAATTGTGACTCTCACAATATGTGACAATGTCCCTCTGTCCTTGACATCTAGATTGACCAATCGAGGCATAGACCGTGTCATCCTCAGTACAATCTAAATCTTGAACTCCAAGTAGACTCACTCTAATCAAATGAGCTCAATATCTCATATTGACTCATTTGGGCATGGCCATGCACTTCGTGGTCTCACTCTATCAAGAATATCGATGTCACTCCCGTCATATAGGAGGGATAGATCCCATCTACATCACTCACATCCCTCCGCATAATTTGTTACATACCCAATAATCGCCTTTATAGTTCACCCATTTACGGGTGACGTTTGACGAAGCCAAAGTATTCAACTCCTTATGTAGGGAACCATGGTGACTTCAGGTCTAAGGACTAATAGTCATACTAATAGCCACATGAGAAAGTATATGACACTCATATAACGATCCATGATACTTTCTCATGGCGGGTCATTCAGTATACATTCTCCAATGCATACCCATGTGTCAACTTGATATCTCATATCCATGACTTGTGAGATCAAGTCATCATGTTGACCTACATGCTAGTCTCTACGCATTAACATTGTCCCTGAATGTTAATACTCGACTAGGAATGATTAAGAGTGGTGTTCTCTATATCATCTCATTTTCGATTCAACCAATCGATTGATATAGATAAGAACCTACTACTCAAGGACATTATTATATTTAGTTATTTGGCACCAATACAAGTAAATATAATAACCATTCCTTTATAAATAGGAATATGATACAATAAAGTCCATACAACAATCATCACATGATTGGCTCTAGGGCTTTCACTAACAATCTCCCACTAGCACTAGTGTCAATCACTGTAGTATCTAATACCCAATGACCTAGTGTGACCATCATGCTTTTTCTGTGTCAAAGCCTTGGTCAAGGGATCTGCGATGTTAGCCTCTGTGGGTACTCTGCAAATCTTCACATCTCCTCTATCGATAATCTCTCGAATGAGATGGAAGCACCGATATATTCGGCCTCTGTTGTAGAATCAGCAACTGTGTCCTACTTGGAACTCTTCCAACTCACAGTGCCACTATTCAAGCAAAACACGAACCCTGACTGCGATCTATAATCATCCTGGTCAGTTTGGAAGCTGGCATCACTGTAACCCTTTACAGCTAGCTCCTCATCGCCTCCAAATATCAAGAAATATTCTTTAGTCCTTCTTAAGTACTTAAGAATATTCTTGACTGCTATCCAGTGACGCTCACCTGGATCTGACTGGTATCTACTCGTCATGCTTAAAGCATACGAGACATCAGGACGAGTACATAGCATAGCGTACATGATAGATCCTATAGCAGATGTGTAAGGGATCTTATCCATGCGGTCTCTCTCCTCTCTAGAAGAGGGACTTTGAGTCTTCGAAAGACTCACACCATGTGACATCGGCAGAAGTCCTTTCTTGGAATTCTGCATGGCAAATCGAAGTAATACCGTGTCAATGTATGTACTCTGACTTAGGCCAAGCAATCTCTTAGATCTATCTCTATAGATCTTGATGCCTAGAATACAGGCTGCTTCACCTAAGTCTTTCATTGAGAAGCACGTCCCCAACCAAGTCTTCACAGACTGTAGCGAAGGGATGTCATTCCCAATGAGCAGTATGTCATCCACATACAATACAAGGAACACAACTGTGTTCCCATTAACCCTCTTGTAGACACAGGGTTCATCTTCATTCTTGATGAAACCAAACTGTTTGATAGCATCATCGAATCGAAGATTCCAGCTCCGAGAAGCTTGCTTTAGCCCATAAATGGACCTTTGTAGCTTGCATACCTTCCCAGTATGCTGTGGATCTACAAAACCCTCAGGTTGTGTCATGTACACATCCTCGAGCAAGTTTCCATTCAGAAACGCGGTTTTGACATCCATCTGCCAGATCTCATAATCGTGGTATGCTGCAATAGCAAGCAAGATCCGAATGGACTTAAACATCGCCACTGGAGAAAAGGTTTCATCATAGTCAATACCATGAATTTGCTTGAAACCTTTAGCCACCAATCGGCCCTTATAGGTATGCGTAAGTCCATCCATGTCAGTCTTTCTCCTAAAGACCCACTTACACCCAATGGGTTTGACCCCTTCAGGTGGATCAACCAAAGTCCATACTTGGTTGGTGTACATGGATTCCATCTCGGATCTCATGGCCTCTAGCCATTTCTCAGAATCTGGGCTCATCACAGCTTCCTGATAGGAGGTAGGCTCATTCTCAATGAGCATAACGTCATCATGGTCAGACAAGAGAAATGAGTATCTCTCAGGCTGACGACGTACCCTATCAGACCTGCGAGGAGGTAAGTCTACATGAACAGGTGGTTGTTCCACAACTCTTTGTGCAACAACCTCATCACCCACAACACTTTGTGGATCCTGTTCAACCTCCATCAAGGCCTCAGTGCTATGGTCCTTATCTTGAATTTCTTCAAGATCGAATGTACTCCCACTAGTTTTTCTAGAAACAAAATCCCTTTCTAGAAAAACCCCAGTCTTTGCCACAAACACTTTGTGCTGACTGGGAATGTAGAAGTAATATCCCTTTGTATCCTTGGGATATCCAACAAAATAGCACCTATCGGATTTGGGTCCCAGTTTGTCTGAGACTTGACGTCGAACGTAAGCCTCACAACCCCAAATCCTCATGAAAGACATCATGGGATTTCTCCCTGTCCATATTGTATATGGTGTCTTTATCACAGCCTTGGATGGTACACGGTTAAGGGTAAAGGCTGCTGTGTCTAGAGCATATCCCCAAAAGGATATAGGAAGATCTGTGTGACTCATCATAGATCGTACCATATCCAATAGGGTACGATTCCTCCTTTCGGATACACCATTCCACTGTGGTGTTTCAGGAGGAGTGAGTTGGGATAGAATCCCACACTCAGCTAGATAGTCACGAAACTCATGGCTAAGGTATTCACCACCTCTATCTGATCGAAGTATCTTAATACTCTTGCCAAGCTGGTTTTGTACTTCATTCTTGAATTCTTTGAACCTTTCAAAGGATTCTGATTTGTGTGTCATGAGATACACATAACCATATCTACTGAAGTCATCAGTAAATGTAATGAAGTACCTGTAACCACCTCTAGCAGCAACATTGAAAGGACCACATACATCACTATGTATAAGTCCTAACAAATCTGTTGCTCTTTCGCTGTGTCCACTAAAGGGAGTCTTGGTCATCTTGCCTAAAAGGCAAGACTCGCATGTCTCATATGATTCAAAATCAAATGAGTCTAGCAGCCCATCCTTATGGAGCTGAGATAAGCGACTCTCATTTATGTGACCTAAGCGACAATGCCAGAGATAGGTTTGGTTCAACTCATTTGACTTGAACCTCTTGGTACTTATGTTATAGATAGGGCTCTCTAAGTCTAGAAAGTAGAGTCCGTTCATTAGAGGTGCACTACAATAGAACATATCATTTAAATAAACTGAACAACATTTGTTCTTTATTATAAATGAAAATCCTTTCTTGTCCAAACAAGAAACTGAAATGATGTTCTTGGTTAAGGCAGGCACATAACAACATTCATCTAATTCTAATACAAGCCCAGAGGGCAAAGATAGATCATAAGTTCCTACAGCAACAGCAACAACTCTTGCTCCATTACCTACTCGTAGGTCCACCTCGCCCTTTGTCAATGCCCTGCTATTTCTCAGCGCCTGCACATTGGTACAAATGTGAGATGCACATCCGGTATCTAATACCCATGATGAAGAAATAGATAGATTGACTTCTATAACATTTATACCTGAAGTAGAAGTCTCACTTCTCTTCTTCTTAAGATCTTCTAGGTCTGCCTTGCCTCAAGCAAGTACCCCTTCCTTGGCTACCCCTCCTTTGGGTTTAAGTTCTTTGCCTTTGCCCTTGGCTTGGGACTTTCCCTTACCTTTAGGCTTGCCCTTGCCTTTCTTCTTCTGCACCATCAAAATGGTGTCAGATTTTCCCTTCTTAAGGTTAAGCTCAGCAGTTCTCAACATACTGAGCATTTCAGGCAATGACTTATCAATTTCATTCATGTTATAATTCATGACAAATTGATTGAAGGCTTGTGGCAAAGATTGCAAGATCAGGTCAGTGGCCAGCTCTTGGCCAAGTGGGAATCCCAGCCTTTGTAGGTTTTCTACGTACCCAATCATCTTGAGTACATATTGACCTACGGGAGTCCCTTCTTGCATTTTAGACCCAAATAATGCCTTAGAGACTTCATATCTCTCATGCCTAGCTTGTCCTTGATATAGTTGACGAAGATGTCCAACCATATCATAAGCATTCATGAACTCATGTTGCTTCTGAACCTCAGAGTTCATGGTCGCGAGCATTAGACATGACACATCTAATGCATCATCTTGATGCTTCTTGTAAGCATCTTTGTCAGCTCGCGAGGCATTGGCAGGAGGTGCCTCCGGAATGGGCTGCTCCAGGACGTACAACTTCTTTTCTTGGGTGAGAACAATTCTCAGGTTCCTGTACCAGTCCAAGAAATTCGCTCCATTGAGCTTTTCCTTCTCAAGGACAGAACGCAGAGAGAGAGTGTTCGTGTTTGTCGACATAGTTATCTACAACATACAATGCAGAGAATTAATATCATATTCCTTTTATCATTTAATTAGGCCTTTAATCAAATGATGCTCCCACTGAATTATAGGAATTTTGTAGAATCGAGTTATTGATGTGGTCAAACCACATTACTAGATTCATACAAACTAGCTATAATTCTTGCGGGACAAGATCCACATTATACTAAGCCTTGAGTTAGCTTTGGCTAAATCGCCCAAGACTTAGTACGATCGGTGGGTAACACATTACCGATTACATCTCTATGCAACTCTTGTTTATAGGATCAAGACGCACATTTACAAAAGACCTTGAGTTAGCTTTGGCTAAATCGCCCAAGATTTAGTGTAAATTCGATCTTGACCTATCTTTCCAACGATTGGAATATGCCTATAGTTCTACTCGATCCAATTGAGTTAACTAGTTTTGCTCAATCTAATTGAGCTTACTCTAACCCAAGTGTGATAGGCGGGACCAAGATTGTCCCTCCGCACCCTACCAAGATAATATGCGTTGCTCTGCTTTGGCAGATTCAACAACAACAAATGATCGAGGTAGTGATGGGTATTAAGGCTCGGTAGGCATTTTCGAGTTGATTCGATTATGATCTAATCTAATCGTAATGTATATCTTATACGCATTTAGGCCTTTATTATCCTATATTAGCATGCATCATATACATACATTCATTATTCTAGCATGCATCATATACATACAAGAAAATTATCCTAGCATGCATCATATACATACAAGCATTATTCTACTAGCATGCATCACATACATACAAGCAAAATCAATTATATATATATATATATATATATATATATATATATATATATATATAAATATATATATATATATATATATATATATATATATATATATATATATATATATATATATATATATATATATATATATATATATATATATATATATATATATATATCAACATATATATATATATATAATTAAATGTGATATAGTCATGGCCCTACTACGATCTTCTCAAGCCAATGAGAAGATCGGACGGTCAACCTAAGGCTAGCGGCTTCTCCAAGCGCTTCCTTTGACCGCCATGTGTTGTCGTCACCCTTCTCGTAATCTCGTCTTCAAGTGGACTTTCCACCGCTCCATTTTGTACATTACAAATATGAAACTCGAGTTACATTCGAGTCTAAAAACTAATTACAACTAGAATATCAAAAGAAGAGGTACGACGCGTAGGTCGCATACACTATACAACACGCACAACCATAAAACGACACACAGGTCGTATTATGAATTACAACACACATAATCCAATCAAATTGGGGTCATTGGGCCATGACAATCACAGAATTATACATAATTCTAAATTATGTATTTTTACAAAAATTTCTATAATTTTTCCTAATTTTTTTTTTCAAATTAATGAGTCACCTCTCCGTAACGGTCCCGCTAGCGGTTTCCGGGCACGATCGTGGGACAAAGCCCCTTTCGGGGATAGGGCAGCGTCCATACTCGCAAAATTAACTTTGCGAGTGTCCCTACTACGATCCTACAGCAACTTAAGTCGCTATACCAAAAACCTAAAGCGAGAACTCGCCATTTCGGAGAGTTTTTCTCGACGGTTGAAGCCTACGAGTGTCCCAACACTCGTTGCTTCGACTCTACGAGAAAAATACCCAAAAATTCTATAAAATTAGGAAATTTACAGAAACATATAAATCTGTAATTTTTATATCTAATATAAAAACTACAAAAACGAAACACATACATGCTTCGCACGTGGCTCTGATACCACTGTTGGGTTTTTCCGAGCCACAAAAACCGCTTTTTGCGTTGCGGAAACCCCGGAAGTCCGGCCACGGATCCGTGCGAAGATGTATTAAAACTAAAACATGTATGTGTTTGTATAAAACCCTAGATCTACCTTAGATCTACATGATAAGGATGTTACCCTCGATGCGACGCCCTTCGCAAATCCCACTCGTCCAAAAGGTTCGCCGGAACTCGAGAGTGTCAAGTGTACACTCCTCTACAAGTATCCACACGGAAAAATGGTGGAGAAAAACACCTTAGAGTGTGCTAGCGCCCCTTGGACGTTCATGGCTAGATGAGGAAGAGAGAGCTTGAGGGAAGAGAAGAGGAAGAAGATGAAGTTACACAACTTAACTTCACATCATCCATAACCCACTATAAGGGGGTTACATGCATGCATGTAACTCCAAGAGCTAATGGCTCTTGGTCTCCCTCATGAGGTGGCACCCCATGATGTGTCCATGATGATGTGGAACATCATCATTGATCGACTATGCCAAGTCATCATCATGACATGGCATTTGGTCAAGTCAAACTTGACCTTTCATCTTCCCTCTCAAGTCAAGTCAAACTTGACCTCTTATCTCCCATGGTTGATCAAATCCAACCATTTGATTCAAGTCAATTTAATTTAATAAATCTCTATTCATTTTATTTAAATTGATTTGATGAATCTGTTGGTGCAGGGGCACTAGAAAATTGAACCTTGATTTTGATGATGGCAAAAATTCAAAGTTAAGCTATTTTGTTATCTCATGTGATATGCTAAGTGTGCAGGAAGTGTTTAAGCTAAGCCAAAGGTCGAGCGACATCCGGAGAATCTCAAGTTGAGAAACCGTGGTGGTCGGGTGACACCAGGAGAACCTCGGGGAGTTGAGGAACCTTGGTGGTGACCGAAAGCTAAGCGATAGGTCAAGAGGACCAAAGGTAAGCTCCATGTGTGGAGCGGTAGTAAGGACGCGTTCTCGGTTAGAGGACAATCCTAGGCGTTGATCCGACTAAGGCTTCCGGAGGAATGCTGAAGTCGAGATCGGACAGTCAAAGGACTGTCACACTGCATGGCATTATGCATCTATTGTGCTAATCTTGTATTGCAGGAATTCTCAAGTGCAGCAGTCAACTGGAGATGTCAGTAGTCGACTGAAGGCAGTCGACTGCTAAGAGGATCAGTCGACTGATGTAGACGAATCAACCCAGTGCACAAGGTCAAAGAGATAGAGATTGATGGCGCCACCTCAGGATAAGATAAGCCGCCACCTCAAGATAAGATAAGCCGCCACCTCAAGATAAGATAAGCTGCCACCTCAAGATAAGATCCACGAGTTTTGGATCTGGATCGGGACAAATTCCAAGGTGCAAATCTATAAAAGGAGGGGAGGACTCAAACCCAATTCAAGAATCTCCCAAGTGCTCGTGCTCTCTACAACGCTACTCCGACCGTGCGTCATCTTCTAATTAATTGTCGGTATTATTATTATCTTTCTGTACTTAATTTATATAAGGACCGGTAAGGTTGTTATCGGCCTTATAATCATTGTAATCGTCTTGTCTCTTACCTCCAACGAGGAAGAGACTTTTAGTGATTGCCCTTCGGAAGCGATCAAGGATCGCAGGGCCTTGGATTAGCAGCCGGTGGGCTGTGAACCAAGTAAAAAAGATTTGTGTCTTTCTTGTGTTTGTCTTTTAGTTTTCCGCTGTATACTTGGTTTTAATCGTCGAAAAAGAAAAGTTTTTACGAACGCTATTCACCCCCCCTCTAGCGCTCATATCGATCCAACAATTGGTATCAGAGCGGGGGCGCTCAGATTCGGTGCAACCACCGGTCGAGCATTTTCTTTTCTTTATTTTTATTTTTATTTTTAAATATCTCCCGCACTACTAATCCAAGACCAAGTCTTGGGACTTTTTGGTTTGTGTTTTTTTTGCGAGTTTTAGAAAATCGTTGACTGAGCAAACCATGGAAGAGTCTCCCACAAGGCATAAAGGTAACAATGTCAATTTAAATTTTAAATTTCATATTATTTGCTTTAAGTGCAGGGAGAGAGGACACTATAAAAATAAGTGTCCTACTCGTAAGACTCGAACGACGCAACCGACGGCAAAGGAGACACCATTGCTAGGAATCCGGAAGAACAAGGAGCACATCAAGTGCTTCGGGTGCGGAAGATTCGGTCACTACAAGAATCGGTGTCCGGAAAAAAAGGTTAGTAAAGTTAATAATTTTGAAAAGTTGAGTTTTAGAATGGTTGATAATTTAGATAAATTATGTAATTGTTGTCAATTAATTAATACAATTAATAATTCAACTAATAAAAAATTAATTAATTCAGATTTAATTAGTTTAAATAATAATAATAATAATAATAATAATAATATCATGGAAGAAAATGATCAAATTAATCTAACATTTGATAAAATTAACAAAGAGATTAATCAAATATTTAGTTTAATCAACATAGATCTAGATCAAGTCAAAGATAAAACCAACCTAGGACTTAATCAGAATAATCAAACCCTTGATCAGAATAATCAAACCATAGGACAGAATCATCAAATCCTAGATCTGATTAATCTAGATAATTCCGAATTAAAAAATTCTGTTTTGAAAAATTCAACCATAAAAAAATCGAAATTAACTTTAAAAAATTCCAAAGATAATCTAAATAATTCTAATAATAATTCTACCTTTAAAAACTCTAACAATTTTATCTTAAATAATTCTAATAATAATTCTACCTTTAAAAACTCTAACAATCTTATCTTAAATAATTCTAATAATAATTCTACCTTTAAAATTTCTAATAATATTATCTTGAATAATTCTAATAATTCTACCTTAAAAAATTCTAATAATTTTAATAATTCTATTTTTAAAAAGTCTAATAATCTTATCTTAAGAAATTATAATAATTCTACTTTTAAAAAGTCTAATAATCTTATCTTGAAAAAGCCTAATAATATTATTTTGAAAAATTCTAATAATCCTATTTTAAATAATTCACAATCTAACTTAATTAAAAATTCAAAATTAGATAATCAAACCAATAAAATTAATTATAATAGAGTATCATTTGATTATACACAAATTAATAATCTAGTAATTAAACCTTCAACTTTTAAAAATTCAACTAATAAATATGTTGACTTGGGTTACAAGTCTAAGCTAACCAAAAATCAAGACACTAAAATTTGTAAACCTAATTATAATAAAGTATCTTATAACTATAGAACAAATAAAAGTCTACCCAAGAAAATAACCATTTCTTTAAATTGATTGAATGTAGCTTGCTCATGCATACATATCATTATCATGCTTATTTTGTCATGTCATACATACTAGTTTTAAATTCACTCTCATAGAATGGTTAGATAGGAAATAATTAATTAATCTTGACAACATAGTATCAGGACGCGGTGAGATGATAGTACGTTAAGGAAACGAAGTCAAGTATATCCGAGTTGGATAAGGAGTATCTAACTTGGTGCATTTAACTAAGTGGAGCTAACTGAAGCTACCTCACCACATCCTAAACTAGTTAGACCAGGACGTAATCCTAAGTGAATTAAGTGTGTAATTTTCTTAAGTTGGCTTTGTCTAAGGAAGTGGTCGTTGTTCCGATCAAAGAAGGCCCCTGTGCCTCGCCATGACCTGGAAGCCCTCTTTTGAAATGTTCACTTAACTAACTAAAGGTGAAATCCGAATCTAACCCAAGATTAATTAATTTCTAAGGCATTAAATTAAATTCATCTCACAATACCTATAAGAATAACTTGGTTGATCATGTAGAATGGATGAGATGATAAGGACAACAAATTAAAAATGATTTTGAAAACAATTTCAAAATTTATATACACATAAATAGGTTCTTAAAACTATTTTTATTGGTTGCTATGATTATTGTGTGTAGTTATACGTAGTTTTCAAAACAACTATGCTTCTTAAAATGATGGTTAGTTGACCAATACTGAACGTCTAAATCCTTAGGTCAACTTTAGATACCTAGACCCTCTGGATACTTAGGTGAGCCTTCCTTATGGCCAACAAGGATGTCCTAAGAGTTTCTCAAACAAAAGGGGAGACCCTCTAGATAAGCCTTCCTTGTGGCTAACAAGGATGTTAGGTTAAGGGGGAGGTTCTAATTGGATAATCATCATAGAAGTTGTTAAAAAATATTTTTTTAAAAAAAAATCACCAATAGTTTCTAAATTTAAATCCTTCTTTTGATAATATGCCAAGGGGGAGAGAAGACTTAAGTTGGACAAACTTAGTATCTAGCTACCTCCAGTTTGGCATAAAAACCAATAGACATGAGCCTTTAAAATGTTTTTTCTCTTTCTCAAAATTTTATAACAATGTTAATGGTTAGGGGGTCACATTCTAACCTAGGATATACATTGTTGGTGCAGGATCTAGAAACCTAAACTCTTAAGTATTAAAGGAAGTTGAACATATTAAATCAACTTGATTAGCATGTTTAAAAATTCTATTTCTTGGCAATGTACCCAATATAAAGTTATTTTTGATATATGTCAAAGGGGGAGAGAGAATAAAGTTAAAAGGTTACTTACTTTTTCTTTCCCAAAAAGTAATTATTTTTTAAAAATCACCTAGGGTTAAGGGGGAGGTACCCTTAAGGAGGTTTTGAAAATGATATTCAATGTTTACTGCTAATTTTCTCTTAACTTTGAATTGGTTTGCCATAGATCAAAAAGGGGGAGATTGTTGGTGCAGGGGCACTAGAAAATCGAACCTTGGTTTTGATGATGGCAAAAATTCAAAGTTAAGCTATTTTGTTATCTCATGTGATATGCTAAGTGTGCAGGAAGTGTTTAAGCTAAGCCAAAGGTCGAGCGACATCCGGAGAATCTCAAGTTGAGAAACTGTGGTGGTCGGGTGACACCAGGAGAACCTCGGGGAGTTGAGGAACCTTGGTGGTGACCGAAAGCTAAGCGATAGGTCAAGAGGACCAAAGGTAAGCTCCATGTGTGGAGCGGTAGTAAGGACGCGTTCTCGGTTAGAGGACAATCCTAGGCGTTGATCCGACTAAGGCTTCCGGAGGAATCAGATCGAATAAAAGGATCACACCTTGCATGGCATTATGCATCTATTGTGCTAATCTTGTATTGCAGGAATTCTCAAGTGCGTGATCAACGGAGATGTCGAGTCGATGAAAGGCGTCATCGCTAAGAGGATCAGTCGACTGATGTAGACGAATCAACCCAGTGCACAAGGTCAAAGAGATAGAGATTGATGATGCCACCTCAGGATAAGATAAGCCGCCACCTCAAGATAAGATAAGCCGCCACCTCAAGATAAGATAAGCTGCCACCTCAAGATAAGATCCACGAGTTTTGGATCTGGATCGGCACAAATTCCAAGGTGCAAATCTATAAAAGGAGGGGAGGACTCAAACCCAATTCAAGAATCTCCCAAGTGCTCGTGCTCTCTACAACGCTACTTCGACCATGCGTCATCTTCTAATTAATTGTCGGTATTATTATTATCTTTCTGTACTTAATTTATATAAGGACCGGTAAGGTTGTTATCGGCCTTATAATCATTGTAATCGTCTTGTCTCTTACCTCCAACGAGGAAGAGACTTTTAGTGATTGCCCTTCGGAAGCAATCAAGGATCGCAGGGCCTTGGATTAGCAGCCGGTGGACTGTGAACCAAGTAAAAAAGATTTGTGTCTTTCTTGTGTTTGTCTTTTAGTTTTCCGCTGTATACTTGGTTTTAATCGTCGAAAAAATAAAGTTTTTATGAACGCTATTCACCCCCCCTCTAGCGCTCATATCGATCTAACAGAATCAAATCTAAATTAGACTCATTCAACACTTGAATCAACTTGAGTCTAACTCAATTAGTCTAATTTGGATTACTCTTAATCCAATTTGGTTCATCCCATGAACCTAATCCTCATGGTTCATCATATGAACCTAATCTCCATCTAATTGCCCTTATGTGTGTGACCCTATAGGTTCTTGTAATGTTGGCAATGTCCCTAAACCGATTTAGGAACATAAGCAATGAGCGGTATCTAGCAACACATCATTGCTACCCAAGTTACAAGAATGTTGAGCTCCAACATCACCTTTGTGACTACTAATTGTGACTCTCACAATATGTGACAATGTCCCTCTGTCCTTGACATCTAGATTGACCAATCGAGGCATAGACCGTGTCATCCTCGGTACAATCTAAATCTTGAACTCCAAGTAGACTCACTCTAATCAAATGAGCTCAATATCTCATATTGACTCATTTGGGCATGGCCATGCACTTCGTGGTCTCACTCTATCAAGAATATCGATGTCACTCCCGTCATATAGGAGGGATAGATCCCATCTACATCACTCACATCCCTCCGCATAATTTTTTACATACCCAGTAATCGCCTTTATAGTCCACCCATTTACGGGTGACGTTTGACGAAGCCAAAGTATGCAACTCCTTATGTAGGGAACCATGGTGACTTCAGGTCTAAGGACTAATAGTCATACTAATAGCCACATGAGAAAGTATATGACACTCATATAACGATCCATGATACTTTCTCATGGCGGGTCATTCAGTATACATTCTCCAATGCATACCCATGTGTCAACTTGATATCTCATATCCATGAATTGTGAGATCAAGTCATCATGTTGACCTACATGCTAGTCTCTACGTATTAACATTGTCCCTGAATGTTAATACTCGACTAGGAATGATTAAGAGTAGTTTTCTCTATATCATCTCATTTTCGATTCAACCAATCGATTGATATAGATAAGAACCTACTACTCAAGGACATTATTATATTTAGTTATTTGGCACCAATACTAGTAAATATAATAACCATGCCTTTATAAATATGAATATGATACAATAAAGTCCATACAACAATCATCACATGATTGGCTCTAGGGCTTTCACTAACATGGTCGTCGGCTGGTGGCAAGCCAGCGGTGGTCATTGGTTGGTGGCAGGCCGACGGAAAGAGGAGGTGGCGACCAAGGTGGGCAGCGCCAATGGAGTGGCCCACACCACAAGAGAGGAAGAGAGGAAGAGATGAGAAAGCGGCTAGGATTTCACAAATCTTAACTCGTCCATGAAATTTGTCTCAACCCTCTTACTTATAGGGAACATGTTTCTTGACCATCAAAAAACCTTTTCTCAACAGTTATTGGTTCACAACTAAAACTCGTTAACCCGGTCCATTAATTTAAGTTAAAATAAACAAACCGCTTTGGTCTATTTTAAGTTAAAATAAACCAAACCAATTTTGGTTCATTAGTTTAAACAAACCAACCCCCTTTGGTTTATTTTTCCACCATTGGATTAGAACCAATTCAATTTGGTTCATCCATCATGTCTTCAAATGACTTGGCCCTTTCTTGATTCCGATGTGACTGAAACAATTTCATATTCTCTCCTTGTTTGGTCAAACCAAATGAAGTCTCT
Source organism: Wurfbainia villosa (assembly GCA_025175895.1). Lineage (NCBI taxonomy): Eukaryota > Viridiplantae > Streptophyta > Magnoliopsida > Zingiberales > Zingiberaceae > Wurfbainia > Wurfbainia villosa. The sequence goes on from CM046001.1 coordinate 65,691,091, forward strand.
CTCGATCTAAGAATCCAATTCTCAAGCTCATTTTAAATCCTTCGAATAACACTCGTAGTGTGTGTGATCAAATAGGTTCTCGATTTATGTTGGCCATCAATAATTAACCATTAATTATAGAACGATCATGAGTGGCACCTAGTAGTACATCATTATCCCCAATTAATCGAAAAATCAACGGTTGTCCCAATACAACTTCTGAAACCTTTCAGCAGCTATAGTGAATCGTGCCCCATTCCCTTCAATCATCTTATACCCACTTGGTTCAAGACATGGGATATTGTGTTAGTCCCCACTAGGTTGATTACATCACACCTAGTCCAAGTATCATTTTCTCATCCTACAGATTCTAGTTACTACACATGTATCCAAGAGTACCATACTCTAAACATGAAATGTTTTAGCCAAAGACTTTAGTAACAATTCGACGAATGGCCACAGGGTATACATCTTCTCGCAAGGAGTGGTGAATCCTTTGTAGGCTATTCAAACTCCTTCGAGCATTTCGACTTATACCCAAACATCCTGGGTCCAAATCTGCTTGGAGATGCTTGCTTAAGATGTCAAAGCATAAGTCTCCATGACCAAGATGACTTAAACACCGCAAGTCGAAAGAACATCAAACTTAAGTTGCAGTAAGAACTATTGGAACGTCGGTGGCCGACTAGAGGGGGTGAATAGTCGTTTATCGTCGTACGGTGGAATTCGATCGCATTCGTTGCGTGCTCATCTCTACAATTCATTAGCGTAGTGAAAATACAAATAACAAGTACAAATATATGAGAAAAATACAAAGCACACATAATACACCAAGATATACATGGTGTTGGACTTTCCGAGCCACAAAAATCGCTTTTTGCATTGCGGAAACCCCGAAAGTCCGGCCACGGATCCGTGCAAAGATGTATTAAAACTAAAACATGTATGTGTTTACTAAAAACCCTAGATCTACCTTAGATCTAGAAGGTTAGATCATTACCCTCGATGCGACACCCTTCGCAAATCCCGCTCGTCCAAAAGCTTCGCCGGAACTCAAGAGCGTCAAGTGCACACTCCTCTATTGGTATCCACACAAGCAATAGGTGGAGAAAAGCAATCTTGAGTGTGCTAGCACTCCTTAGATACTCACGGCAAGATGAGGAAGAAGAGGGAGAGAGCTTGAGAGGATGATCCAAGGAAGAAGATGAAGTTGTGGTAACTCACACAAATGAATTTTTTCATCTAATGCCAATCAAGTGGTCGGGCACTTCATGGAGAGGGGGTTACATGCATGCATGTAACTCCAAGAGCCAATGTCTCTTGGTCTCCCTTATGAGGTGGCACCACTTGATAAGTCAATGATGATGTGGAGCATCATCATTGGCGGGCCATGCCAAGTCATCATCATGACATGACATTTGGTCAAGTCAAACTTGACCTTTCATCTTCCTCTCAAGTCAAGTCAAACTTGACCTCTTATCTCCCATGGTTGATCAAATCTAACCACTTGACTCAAGTCAATTTAATTTAATGAATCTTTATTCATTAATTTAAATTGATTTGATGAATCAAATCTAAATTAGACTCATTCAACACTTGAATCAAATTGAGTCCAACTCAATTAGTCTAATTAGGATTACTCTTAATCTAATTTGGTTCATCCCATGAACCTAATCCTCATGGTTCATCATTTGAACCTAATCTCTATCTAATTGCCCTTATGTGTGTGACCCTATAGGTTCTTGTAACATTGGCAATGTCCCTAAACCGATTTAGGAACATAAGCAATGAGCGGTATCTAGCAACACATCATTGCTACCCAAGTTACAAGAATGTTGAACTCCAACATCACCTTTGTGACTACTAATTGTGACTCTCACAATATGTGACAATGCCCCTCTATCCTTGACATCTAGATTGACCAATCGAGGCATAGACTGTGTCATCCTCGGTACAATCTATATCTTGAGCTCCAAGTAGACTCACTCTAATCAAATGAGCTCAATATCTCATATTGACTCATTTGGGCATGGCCATGCACTTCGTGGTCTAAATCTAACAAGAATATCGATGTCACTCTCGTCATATAGGAGGGATAGATCTCATCTACATAACTCACATCCCTCTGCATAATTTGTTATATACCCAGTAATCGCCTTTATAGTCCACCCATTTACGGGTGAGGTTTGACGAAGCCAAAGTATGCAACTCCTTATGTAGGGAACCATGGTGACTTCAGGTCTAAGGACTAATAGTCATACTAATAGCCACATGAGAAAGTATATGACACTCATATAACGATCCATGATACTTTCTTATGGCAGGTCATTCAGTATACATTCTCCAATGCATACCCATGTGTCAACTTGATATCTCATATCCATGACTTGTGAGATCAATTTATCGTGTTGACCTACATGCTAGTCTCTACGCATTAACATTGTCCCTGAATGTTAATAATATACTAGGAATGATTAAGAGTAGTGTTCTCTATATTATCTCATTATCGATTCAACCAATCGATTGATATAGATAAGAACCTACTACTCAAGGACATTATTATATTTAGTTATTTGGCACCAATACAAGTAAATATAATAACCATGCCTTTATAAATAGGAATATGATACAATAAAGTCCATACAACAATCATCACATGATTGACTCTAGGGCTTTCACTAACACATGGTTCGGAACCTTAGGGTTCCTACTCCACGGGTGAGCTCAACGAGCTCGTGTTATGCGCACGACACTAACAACAACTCCTTCTCGACAACACATCGGAGGTGGAGAAACCTCGTATAAGCAATTACACTAAGTAATACAAGCAAAAACAAATACAAGAAGAAATATAAGTAAAGAACACTTTACAACAATGGATTTGAACGCTTGCTTGTTGCTTGCTTTGGATTGCTCTTGAAGGACTGAAATGCAGCAACAATTCCCCTTCAAAATCACCCTTAGAGTCTTGGTGAAATCCTCCATCTCGAGCTCCATTTATAACCTACATCGAGCTGATTCCACGCCCACCAGTCGACGGATCGTGACCATTAGTCAAATGGTCTTGTTGTCGTTGTCTCACAACGACTCGATCCACGCTGGCCAAGTTCCAACGGATCCATCATCAGTCAACTGATCATGTCCATCAGTCGACTGATGATCCCATCAGTTAAGTGGTCACCACGATCACTCGACTGGAAACCATTATGTGCCTGAATTTGCCCCTATCAGTCGACAGATCCCATCATCAGTCGACTGATGGCATTGGCAGTCGACTACTCTCCCTCGGCAGTCGACTGTTCAGCCAGAACCTGGTTTGTCGAACATCGGTCGAGCCCAATCGACCTAGAGCAGTCGACTGGCACCTATGCCAGTCGACTGATGTCTGGTAAAACCTTAAACACCATGTTTTTTGAGCCTCCGGCACTCAGTCTTAGCCAATTGGCCAAGTCCACTTCATCCTCTCATAGAGTTCCCCACCGAAGCTGTCTTCCCTCGGCCTACGTCCCTCGGATGCACCAAACGTACGACTTCGCAATGCCATCCTTCGTGTCTCTTACCCTCGAAGTATGCTTCCCTTGGGCCTCACTCCATTCGCTCCCCATCCGGTGGCCCCTCGGATGCACCAAGCCATGGCTTCGCAATGCCATCCTTCACCGACTCAAGGACCCCGAGCCTAGTGAACTTGCCAAGTCCTCAAGACTTCCCATGCCAAGCCCCATGCTTGGTCTTTCACTGCCAAGCCTACACACTTGGATTTACGCGGCCAACCCATGTTTGACTTCCCATGACAATCCCATGTCATGTGTTTTGTCTAACATCAAAATACAGTTCGAGTCAAACTCGAGTCCTGGGCCGATTGCACCAATAATCTCTCCCTTTTTGATGTTTGACAAAACCTCAAACTCAAGTCTACCAATTATCCCCAATTGATAATTCTCACATTCCAATGAGAATTCCAACTATCCAAATTGGTAACTTCTCCCCCTTTTTGACATACATCAAAAAGGTCCTCCCCAAGCGTATGATTGTCTCATATCCTAATGAGATCTTACAATCTCTCCCTTGGAGGTACACATGCCTACAATCTTTCTAGTGATAAGTCTCATATCACTTAAGAGAGGTCATCTCCCAATTTTCCTCCCATGAGGAAAAATACACATCCATCTTCCCATGATGGATACTTCCCCCTAAAGACTTACTCCCCCTTGACCATTGCACCAACAATATCCTTGGAGAGTCCCTAAGCCAATAGGAACATTTAAACAATCAAAATTAAGGCACAAGTTCAACATTGAACCTCCATGCACCTTAAATTGATACTCACCCTAAACACTTCTCCTAATCTATATCTAATGGATTTTCACCCTTTCTAATGCTCTCCAAAGCATGTCCTAGGGTTAGGAGTGGTTAGGGGACCAAAACATAGCTGAACATGAGCCTAACCACCATGGTTTACCCGAAATCAGCTTGGGCGATCAGATGTCGATATATCGATCATTTTCTCATCATCGATCGATCATGGACCTCCATGGCAATCGACTGATAACTGTAAAATGCAGTTTTTAGGTTTTCAGAAATGAATTTCTGAAATTCATAAGTAAATATACATAAGTTGAAAAATCATGAAAATTCATATGTATATTACTTATTAAAATCATTATGGATGAAAAATATTAGAAAATTATTTTACCCACAAAATAGTGAGATTGATACAAAGTTCAAAAATTAAGAAAAGCTTCAATATTGAGCCCTCTTTGTATAACCTCATTTAATGGTGATTGCTATCAAAAGATAGACTTCACCAAGGTTTTTCAAAATATTTTTGAAATATTTTTAAAACCTTTAATTTATTTTTCCTAAACATCTCACTTGTATTTAAATGTGTAAAACACATACAAGTCAAATATTAGTTAGATGTGGGGTCTTTGTTATTTAGGGTTTCATGCATATCTCTAGGCAACAATATTTGATTCCCTTCAAATCATGCCTTAGTCCTTAAATCCATTTTATTTATGCATGAATGATGATTATGGCATAAATGATACAAAGATAAAAGCATGTGCCAAAATCATGATGGCATGCCATGTGAATGAAATCTAAGCATACATGACATAACCCTAAATATGATCATGACATTTATGTGATAAAATTTAAATATGATGTCATGGCATGACAAGGCAAACAAAGCATGAGAATTATAAAATACTAAGGTATAGAATACCTAAGTGTTAAATTCAAATTGTCATTTCTTAGAATTAAATTTGTTTTGCCTTAGTGACATTTATCCCCCTAGTGTGCCAAAAACCCAAAATGGCACGCCATTACTCCTAAAACCTAATTGTGTCAATTTAATCATTTTTCATCTTCTCAAATCACATTAACACATCCTAATGTGTCAACTCAACCATGGCTAGGTTAACTATCCATCCACTTAGGGTTGACACACACTAACCCATCTAGCGTGAATCGATTACACTCCTAGGAACGCAATACCTATTGGAGCTCCTTGGGTTAACTAGGTATTCACTAGGGATAACTTCCCTAGATACCTTCCTAATGACCGTTTTTGGCTTTGAAGCCTTAGTCAATTGGGTCTTCCTTAGGTCAACTTTAGAGGTGACTCCCCCTTTGACCTTCTTAGTGGCTACCTTAGTTTTTCTTGAATCTTTAGCCACTAAACAAACACCATGTCTAGTCTTAGGGATGACTTCCCTACTATCCTTGGTTTTCCTAGACCTAGAAATAGTTCCATAATTGAATGGAATATTATGGTAGGACATAGGTTTGTGACCCAAACCTTTCTTGCCCTTGGACATTCCTTGTTTCCTAGGCCTTGAATTTTGAACATTTGACCCTTTAATTGAATTTTTAATTCTTACTAGGGTCTTTTCTAATTTTTCAAGCCTTGACCTCAAGGCTTGGTTCTCTAATTCTAACTTTCACAATTTTGATTTATCATAAGATTTTTGGGAATTGTTTTTCCTTTTAGGCATATGCCTAGACTTTTTGGGGTTAATGCCCAAATTTTCTTCTATCCTCCTAATGGACTCCTTAGGAAGGATTTTTCTAGAATTAATGTGTCTAGGTTTGTCCTTAGGTAAATCGACATGCTTGGCACCTAGGCAAACATATTTATTCCTCTTAGCATGCTTTTCATTAATAATTGCAATAGAGCTAACATAATTCCTAGCATGCTTATTAACCTTAGAAATTGAAGGTGCATTAAATTTTACCTTAGGGTTAGCTTTGGAAGCTCCCCCTACATGAGATACCCCTTCTTGGCCTTTCTTCCTCCCCTTAGGACATTGGCTCCTATAATGTCCCTTTTGATGGCATTTGAAACACACAAGGTGCTCCTTGCTTCTAATTGTGGGAACACCAACATCATTCACTTTTGGTACCGGTTGAGCCTTCTTCACATTCTTGGGACACTTGCTTTTATAGTGCCCTTGCTCCCTACACTCAAAGCATATTATGTGACTTTTATCTTTAATTATAATGCATGAGTTACCTAGAGAGGTGGATGCCTCTTGATCTTCACTTCTCCCGGATGTAGATACTTCTTCTTGATCTTGTTCCGGGATGGAAGGCCTCTCCTCCCCCTCAATACTAAAGGTGGAGGTCTCCACCAAGTCATCCACATCGTCAAATGTAGATGGCGATTCTTCCTCGGCATGGACCAATGTGGGATCTTCATGAAATTTGATCACCTTGTCCCATAGGTCCTTAGCATCCCTATAATTACCTAATCTAGACCAAATATTGTTAGGAATCAAATCACTTAGCAATTTGATTACCTTGAGATATGTCTTGAAGTCCTTGATTTGATCCTTGGTCCATCTTGACTTCTCTATTGACTTATTTTCTTCATCCCTAGGCATTTCGAAATCATTTTCTAGAATTAGCATTAAATCGAAATCGGTTTCAAAATATACCTCCATCCTTTTCTTCCACCAAGAAAAGTTTCCATCGAATTTTGGTGGATGGATGTTGTAGCCGGCCATCTTGTCATGCTTATGTTGGCGGTTAGTCCTCGACAAGCAACCTGCTCTGATACCACTTGTTGGAACATCGGTGGCCGACAAGAGGGGGGTGAATAACCCTTTATCGTCGTACGGTGGAATTCGATCGTGTTCGTTGCGTGCTCGTCTCTACAATTTGTTAACGCAGCAGAAATACAAATAACAAGTACGAATATACGAGACAAATACAAAGTACACACAATACACCAAGATATACGTGGTTCGGAACCTTAGGGTTCCTACTCCACGGGTGAGCTCAACGAGCTCATGTTATGTGCACGACACTAACAACAACTCCTTCTCGACAACACATCGAAGGTGGAGAAACCTCGTATAAGTAATTACACTAAGTAATACAAGCAAATAAAAATACAAGAAGAAATATAAGTAAAGAACACTTTACAACAATGGATTTGAACGCTTGCTTGTTGCTTGCTTTGGATTGCTCTTGAAGGACTGAAATGCAGCAACAATTCCCCTTCAAAATCACCCTTAAAGTCTTGGCAAAATCCTCCATCTCGAGCTCCATTTATAACCTGCATCGAGCTGATTCCGTGCCCATCAGTCAACTGGTCCTATTGCCATTGTCTCATAATGAATCGATCCACGCTGGCCAAGTTCCAACGGATCCATCATCAGTCGACTGATCATGCCCATCAATGGACTGATGATCCCATCAGTCGAGTGGTCACCGCGATCACTCGACTGGAAACCATTCTGTGCCCAAATTCGCCCCTATCAGTCGACTGATCCCATCATCAGTCAACTGATGGCGTCGACAGTCGACTACCCTCCCTCGACAGTCGACTGTTCGGCCAGAACCTGGCAGTCGAACACTGTTCGAGCCCAATCGACCTAGAACAGTCGACTGGCACCTATGCTAGTCGACTGATGTCGGGTAAAACCTCAAACACCAAGTTGTTTGAGCCTCTGACACTCAATCTTAGCCAATTGGCCAAGTCCACTTCATCCTCTCATGGAGTTCCCCACCGAAGCTCTCTTCCCTCGGCCTACGTCCCTTGGATGCACCAAGCGCACAACTTCGCAATGCCATCCTTTGTGTCTCTTGCCCTCGAAATATTCTTCCCTTGGGCCTCACTCCATTCGCTCCCCGTCCGGCGGTCCCTCGGATGCACCAAGCGCATGGCTTTACAATGACATCCTTCACTGACTCAAGGACCCTGAGCCTAGTGAACTTGCCAAGTCCTCAAGACTTCCCATGCCAAGCCCCATTCTTGGTCTTTCACCGCCAAGGCTACACACTTGGATTTACGTGGCCAACCCATGTTGGACTTCCCATGACAATCCCATGTCATGCATTTTGTCTACCATCAAAATACAGTTCGAGTCAAACTCGAGTCCTTGGCTGATTGCACCAACAAGAACTTCATTGACATATCTGTATATGCAGAGAACCATATGAAGTCTTACAGCTGGTCACTCCAATGAACTAGTTACCATAACTAGCATCCACGGTTAACTCCGGACATTCCAATGTCTCCAGCAGTGAGAAATAGTTGCTTGGATAAACCAAAGAGTATAACTTGTGGTAGTCTTAATAGAATTGACTGTGTCCGAATGCATCAATTCATCGACTAGCGATAATTCTAATACATCACAATTATACATGTAGAGATACTCACTAGTTGTGATCGAATCATAAATTCTCTCATGCTGTGAATCGTATTGCGGACATTCAGTAAATGAGTTTAAGATCCAATCAAATGCATGAAAACATGTACACTCAAAAAGTGAATCTTCATTTATCAAATAAATGGTACAATTATAAGGCGATTGCCTTAGGACACCTCTTATATATAACTAACATACTCTCACTTGGCTTAATGCCAATCGCCACGGTATCCAATACCATAAGCTCTAACACGACCCTGAAACTTACTTTGAGATAAGGCCTTAGTTAAAGGGTCCGCTATGTTCCTTTTAGTGGGAATTTTCTCGATTTGTATTTCCTTTCTAATGATGATCTCTCTGATCAGATGATAGCGGTGAAGCACATGTTTGGATCGTTGATTAGACCTTGGCTCTTTTGCCTATGCAATCGCTCCATTATTGTCGCAATAGACTAGTATTGCTTCAAAAATGGTTGGAACTATTGGTATAATCGGCCCAGGTCATAATTGACCGGACTCAAGTTTGACTCGAATTGTATTTTGATGTTAGACAAAACATATGACATGTGATTGTCATTGGGAAAGTCCAACATGGGTTGGCCACGTAAGTCCAAGTGTGTAGCCTTGGCGGTGAATGTCCAAGCATGGGGCTTGGCATTTGGGAAGTCCAAGTGTGTAGCCTTCGCATGGAAAATCTAAGCATAGGGCTTGGTGTTGGTAAAATCCAAGCATGAGGCTTGATGTGGGAATTTCAACATGGAGTTGGCATGTAAGTCCAAGTGTGTAGCCTTGGCAATGGGAAGTCTTAAGGACTTGGCAAGGTCACTAGTCTTGTAGGCTCGGGGTCCTTTTGTCGGTGAAGGATGACATTGCGAAGCCGTGTGCTTGGTGCATCTAAGGGACCCCCAGACGGGGAGAGAATGGAGTGAGGCCCAAGAGAAGCAGACTTCGAGAGCAAGAGATGCGAAGGATGACATTGCGAAGTCGTGTGCTTGGTGCATCCGAGGGACGTAGGCCGAGGGAAAAGAGCTTCGGAGGGGAACTCCATGAGAGGATGAGGTGGACTTGGCCAAGTGGCTAAGATGAAGTGTCGGATGCTCAAACATGATGTTTGAGATTTTTCCCGATGGTCGGATGCTCAAATAAAGTGTTTGTTTGAGGTTTTACTTGATAGCAGTTGACTGGTATAGGTGTCGGTTCGACTGATCCAAGTCAATGGCAATCGACTGGTGTGCGACTTGTGGTTTCTGGCCCAAAAGTCAACTACCAAAGGATGGAAGTTGACTACTAGACCATCAGTCGACTGCCAAGGGATGACAGTCGACTTATGAAGGTGGTCATGGGTACAGAATGCTCGGTAGCCGACTGGGAAGTCGACTACGGGAGTTGGTAGTCGACTGCTGAGTGATCTGTTGGAATTTTTTCAGCGTGTATCGAGTCATTCTGAGACAATGGCTACAAGAGCAGTCGACTAATGGACTCTGATGGGGTCGAGGTTTTCCAGAGTAGTTAAAAGGATTCCCAGGCAGGGTATGTGTGTTTCCAGTGCAGTTAGAAGGATTCCAAGGTAGTGTAAGGTGTTTTCTAGGGAGGTATGTGTGTTTCCTGAGCAGTTAGAAGGGTGGCAGAGTGGTTTATGTAATTCCACGGTAGTTAGAAGGTTTCTGGGGCAGTATGGGTGGTTTCCCAGGCAATATTTGTAGAGATGTATACTGAAAAGTCTATCTTTTGTATGAACATATTTATTTTGAAATAAGAATCACACGATCATTGTTTGCATTTTTAAGGTTTTGCAATATTGTCTAATACATTACATTGTAGATAACATGGTGTGTGGTGTCACACGGGAGATCATGTTAGGGTTTGGGCTTAGGCGGCACCTAATAAGGAAAGAATTCCTTGCCTTCTTCTTCTTCCTCTAGCTGTCGGTGCCCATTGAGCTCCTTCTAGCCCTTGGCCGACGTCCAAAACAGGTCCTCTCCTTCTCCTTGCCCGGTGGAACAAAGGTTTAGGGTCTTCCCTTGAAGCTTTTGGCCGGGAACCCTTAGTTTCTTTCTCCTTCTTTGCCGATGGCAAAGCTCCTTCATTGAAGGTTATTGGTTGGTTGAAAGAAGGAATAGAGCCTTGTTTCTATTCTTCCTCTTGCTTTGGAAGAGCAAGGAAGGAAGATTTGCGATCTAGGAGCTTCAACTTTTGGTAGATCGTCGCTCACACGACGTCCGAAAGGAGGAAGGTCATACATTAGAAGATCGAGAGGTATATCTATTCTCTATTCTCTTTTGTTATTTGCTTGTTTTTGTTTTTCCAATTATGAGCATGATATAAATCTATTTGTGGCTAAATAATACTTGGATCCCGAACATAAACACAAAAATCGATGATCCGGACATCGTCTATTCCGTGGCTACTCGTAGAATAGAGGTTGGTCGCTTGAACAACGAGTTTATTCAAGTGACCTCTCTAATAGCACGACGATGACTTGGTTGTTATAGCAATCCCTTTTGTCTAGGATTAAATTTTTTTATCCGTGGACATCGATGGGATCACCATGTACAAACAACCAAGGTGTAGAGGGAAGTGAAGTTTCCCCTCACAGACTCGATAAGCAAAACCCTTCAATATTTGTGTTTCCAGGACTGTGTGAATAGTTCTAGTGCAGTATATGAGTTTCCAAGATAGTGAGCGGCTCTAGGGAGGTAGGTGTCTTTACAGATCACTTTCTTGAGCGATTTGTTTCTCTTGTATCTGGGAGCAAAGGGCAAGCAAAGTGGTCGAGAAAGATATTTTGAATGTAGGCGGGAAAAGTGGTTGTCAGGACAACTAGACAAGGGGTATTTTGGTGAATTCATTTCAAAGAAGGGAGGTGGTTGGCTCGCCTATAAAAGGGATAGATGAAGATGAAGCGGGGAATGATTGTTTTCTTCTCTATTTGGTATCTCTGAGATCTCTTTTCCTTTACTATTCATTACTTTCTTTTCATACTCATACTAACTTGATCGTCGGAGTGGCTGTCCCAGGAAGCCGGCCAACCCTTACCATTTTCCTTTGGTGTACCAAGCTAGGTTTAACTTCCAGATATCTCTCTTGGTGTCAGATACAGCGATCCCTAAGGAAAGGAAGGGGGATTTTGGTGATCCAAGGAAGCAAGCACCATCAAATTGGCGTCGCCTGTGGGAATCAAAACAAAAAGTTGTTAGCTCTTGTTAAAGTTTAGCTCATTATCCTCTGTTCTAGCTTCAATGACTCAATTCTTAGGGGTCGATGTCGTGAATTTGAAGAATCACTGTGATTTCGGAATCTGCTAAGCAATCGCCAAATTTAGTATTCTTTCGCAGTATTGGTGTTATCATTTGCCAGATCTGATATTCTGTCACAATATTAGTATTATCACTCACCAGATTTGCTGTTCTATTACATTATTAGTGATATCATCCACTAAATCTGATATTCTGTTATGTTCTTAGTACTTTCATTCACTGATATTCTGTTTTGTTATGTTCTTGGTACTTTCATTCACTGGATCTTATACCTTGTCGTTCTTTGAGGTTATTATAAGTCAGATCTGATGTCCCCATCGTATGAAAGTTACTTTCCCATTGAGATAATTATAGGGGCTTCATATTTTATCGTTGGGGCTTTCCTATGAGATTTGTTGCAATTCCATTATTCTGCTACAAGTTACAGAGGTTATCAGGGTTTGTTCCTTGGGTGCATCTCTCCTTAGTATGGGGTGTGTTGTTGAAGTGTGATGATGATATTAAGCTTCCGAAGCTGTTTCTAAAAGTGGGTTTGATTTTGAAGCTACATGGCATCCTGAAATCATGTATGACCCCAAATATATCTGAAACTCACTTATGCCATTTCTTGATTATAGAGGTTATCAGGATTACTTTGCTCTGTGCCAAAATAAGATAGAAAGGTGTTGTATACTGAAAGCCTAGCTCTTTTTGTATGAACATTTTATTTTGAAATAAGAATCACATGATCATTGTTTGCACTTTATATATTTATTATATGTGTGCATATTGTCTAATATTTTACATTGTAGATAACATGGTGCTTGGTGTGGCACAGAAGATCATGTTATCAGTTCCTTGTAGAATATAAGTAGAGGCTCACAACCAAGATGGTTTTGGACAAACCATTGGTATGGTTGTAGGGTAGCTTGGTATTGTTTTGTCTTGAACATAAAGTTACACTAGTATACTTAGGTGTATTGAGCAGGACCAACATAGAGGTGATTCAATTTAGTACTTACTACATAATTGAATCGGACCTCGGATATTATGTTGTGTATGCTCTTAATCCCGATATAATAACGGGCACATGTACTTAGTATTTATTTCTTTGATTTACCAGAGGGTGAGATTTAGATGGATTAAATCAATATGCCCGGTAAGTTGGGAAATAATATTATTTACATGGTGTGCCGTTGATTATAGGAGGAAACCGTGTCCTATATATTAGGTTGATGATGTCCCCTTGAGGATCTCATAAGGTTCATCATGTAAACCCAGCTGGTTGACTTAGTCAACATGATGATAAGGTTGAGTGGTACTACTCGAGGAATTAGATGTTAATTAATTGATGGTCAGTAAATCAATTAATTGACGGACATTCGATATCTTAAACACGGGGAGATAAATGTACAAATAATATATGGAGCCCATATTAATTTATGGGGGTTGGTGAGGTAGTTCAATGATGATCCTCTAGTGGAATGGAACATCATTGATGGATCAAGTTTGTGTGGTTCCGATCCATCGGGTGGCCAAGATCCAACTCCTCCTTATGGTCCCTATCATAGCCTAATATAATCCTTGTGAAGTCTAGATCCAAGAATGTAAAACAAACCCTAGAACCAACGCTTGGGATTAAATCCCTAAGATCCGATGGTTAGGATGAAACCCTAGAACCAACGGTTGGGATTAAATCCCTAAGATCCGATGGTTATGATGAAACCCTAGATCCGACGGTTGGGATGAAACCCTAGATCCGACGGTTGGGATGAAATCCTAGATCCGACTGTTGAGATAAAACCCTAGATCCGATTGTTGGGATAAAACCCTAGATCCGACGGTGGAGATTAAATCCCTAGATCCGACGGTGGAGATTAAAGGAGGCTTAAGCCCAATTCTATAAATAGAGGCTTAGGCTTGGGCGGCAAGAAGAAGATAGAGAATTAGGGTTTGGCTCTACCATAAGTGGGCGGCTAGGGTTTTTGGGCGGCTAGGGTTTTGGAGCAAAACAAGTGGGCGGCAACCTTCTTCCTTCTAGTTGATTGCCGGCGCCCATCCTCCTCCATCAACACTTGGCCGGCACCCATCCTAGAGGCCTCTCCCTTCTTCCTTGGCCGGCGGTTCTCCTTCCATTGGTGGTCGGCATTCATCTTCCTCCCTTTCTCCTTGGTGGCCGGCGGCAACCCTTCTTCTAGTTGGCCGGCGCTTCATCCATTTGATCCTTGGCCGGCGGTTGCACCAAATTCCCTAATTTAGTGGCCGGTTCTAGAAAGGATAGGTATTTGTTGGTTCTTCTCTTTGTTCTCAGCGGACAAGGTAGAGGAGAACGCGATCTAGAAGGCTTATACTCGTGGAGGATCTTCGTCCACACGTCGTCCACGAGAAGGATAGGACATACGGTAGAATATTGTAAGGTATAAAGTGTTTTTAACTTTAATTACAGATTTGAGCATGTTCTTTTATGTTTTGATTATACATGTGTGTGTATGAAAATATATTGTATAATCATGGACCCTGAAGACAAACACAAAAACCGGCGATCCGTCCATCGTCTCTTCCGCGGCTAATCAACTAGAAGAGTTGTGTTGCTTGAACAACTAGTTTGTTCAAGCGACCACTCAAGTTGTTAGCACGACGACGAAATTGTTGTGCTAAGGAAGCTCATCCCATCCGGATTAATTCTTTCATTAGTGAAAATTTTAATCCGGGGACATGGGAGCCAATGAACCTCCGAAGCGACTCCCTATAAGTGGTATTAGAGCCACGGTTTTCGGTTTTGTGTTTAGGATTCGGTTAATTTTTTATGCATTTTTCATATATTATATGTGCCGGATAATAGTAGGATATGCGTAGTTTAACTCTTTGGTTGCAGGCATAAGATCCGATTATTATGGCCATGTGTGCGTATGTGAATGGATGTCTGTAAAAATTTATTATTTTAATCCTCGGGGTTGACGAGGCTAGATTAGTATTTAATTTTTGTAATTAAATACGACATTGTTTAGCCGCTCATTTTAGTTTACTTTCGATCTAGATTATTTGTACACTCCTTCATGGAGTGTAGGATCGATGGATGTAAATTAAAATAGTCTTATCTCGGCTCGGATCTCTTTGGTGACTTGCACACGGGAAAAGATGGAGCGGACGAGGTGGCGACATGACGGGATGTATATTGGAGGACAATGCCATAATAGTTGGAAAAATTCTGTTTTTTCCATATTTATTGCTTATTTGTTTTATATGCATGTTGTGTATGTTTTAAAATTCCTCATTGTCAATTTACTAAGTGGGAGAGGGACATTTTAAATAATTCCCGCGGCCTCCATTACAATTTGACGTGTGATGCAACAAACTTGCGCGTTGGCTATGAGTGCCTTCCTCCCCATCGGATGAGTTTGTTTGTGGATCACTAGGTCAAATAATGGTTATAGGAAATTATTAAGGAGCGTGTGTACTTCCCCATCGGTAAGGCACATAATCCGAAATAATTCCCTTAGTATCGTGTAATGGTGCACACTTAGATGCAAATTAAAAGTGTCCTCCCCATCGGAGTCACTGCTTTTATTTGTAGGGCCAAAGAGGAACCAACTATTAATTTTATTTGTCAAAAAGTAAGGTTGACAAGATAATAAAATTAATGGGTAAAACCTCCTCTTACAAATGCAGAATTCGTATATGTCCACACTATCGTGGAATGTGATATTCTCGGTGTTTTGAGGTGTTGGTTGATTTCGGAATTTTATTGTTTTTGAGGAATCAATAATATTTGAAATCTAATATTTTTATCATTGTGATTTTTAGGATTTTCAAATGACTTTCAACCCACTTGCTGTGATTTTAAAAGAAAATAAGCTTACTGGACCAAACTACATTGATTGGAAAAGAAACTTGGATATTGTCTTAACTGCGGAGGAGTACAAATTTGTACTCTTGGAGGTATGTCCTCCTAAGCCCTCCGATGACTCTGATGAAAAGGAGAAAGAACGTTATAAGAAATGGGTGAAGGAAGATGAGATGGCGCGGTGTTACATTTTGGCATCTATGTCAAATGTGCTGCAACATCAACATCAGGCCATAGCCACAGCTTATGACATGATGTTCAATCTCAAGGAACTTTTCGGACATCAGAGTAGGGCGGATATACAGGAGGCGATGAGAAACTTGATGACGACCACCATGATCGAGGGAACACCCGTTAGGGATCATGTTCTCAAGATGATGGCTCATCTTAATGAGATGGAAGTCCTCGGAGCTGAGATCGATGGGGAAACCCAAGTCGATATCATTCTCCAGTCTCTGCCTAGGAGTTTTGAGCAGTTCCGCCTCAACTACAACATGAACAAGAGGTTGTATTCGTTGGCGGAGCTTCTGACAGAACTCCAGGCGGCAGAGGGGCTTTTTCGTCAGAGTGCTCAAGCCATGGTCGCTCAAAAGGTTTCTTCCTCTAAACCGAAAGGTAAGAAGAAGAAGCAAGGTGGAGTGAAGAAAGTGGCAGTAGGACCTCAAGCAGGAGTGAAGAAGTCGAAAGGCAAGTGCTTCACTTGCAAGCAGACTGGACATTGGAAGGCGGACTGTCCTCGCCGAAAGAACAAAGGTATATCTTCTTGTTTAGTTGTTGAAACATGTTTAGCGGTGTTATCTACCAGTGCCTGGTGTGTAGATACAGGAGCCACTGATCATGTCTGCAATACTTTGTAGGGGTTCCAGGAAACCCGACGACTAGCTGAGGGAGAGATTACCGTCTTCATGGCCAATGTTTCAAAGGTGCCGACTATTGCAGTGGGAGACGTTTATTTATCTTTTGATAGGAATAAAGTTTTGGTTTTGAGAAATTGTCTTTATGTACCTACTTTTAGAAAGAATTTAATTTTAGTTTCTAAATTGTTTATGGATGGATATTCTGTTTCTTTTAATGACAAAGTGGTTATAAAAAGGAATAGGGAGATTATCTGTTCTGGTACATTGGTTGGCAATTTATATACTCTTGAACCGAAAACTCCCACGATGCATATAGAAGTAAATAACTCATCTTCTAAATCTAATAAGAGAAAAGAACCTTCGTAGATGAACCAAACATATCTTTGGCATCTAAGGCTTGGTCATATTAACCTAAGAAGAATTCAAAGGTTGATAGCTGATGGACCTTTGGGTTCATTAGTGGTGGAGGATCTCCCAACCTGCGAATCTTGCTTGGAAGGTAAAATGACCAAGAGGCCTTTCAAGGCCAAGGGGTATAGAGCCAAAGATGTGTTAGAATTGGTTCATTCTGATTTGTGCGGTCCTATGTCTATCCAGGCAAGAGGTGGTTTTGAATATTTCGTCTCTTTTATAGACGATTATTCAAGATATGGATACATTTACTTGATGCGCCGTAAGTTTGAATGCTTTGACAGGTTCAAAGAATTCAAGGCTGTTGTGGAGAACCGTCAAGGTAAAAGTATCAAGACATTACGATCTGATCGTGGTGGCGAGTACCTCTTGGGAGAGTTTAGGAGTTACTTATCAGAGGCTGGGATTTAATCCCAATTGTCCGCACCTGGCACACCCCAGCAGAATGGTGTGGCGGAGCGAAGGAATAGGACTCTTATGGAGATGGTCAAATCGATGATGAGTTATTCTGAGTTACCCGATTGCTCGGGGTTTGCTCTAGAAACAAAGACACATTCAACTTGGTTCCATCTAAATCAAGACTCTACTCCCACAGAGTTGTGGATCGGGCGAAAGCCTAGTCTAAGACATATTTCGGATTTGGGGTAGTCCAAAGACATGTGTCAAGGGAGATGCCGTAAGTTAGAATCTCGCATGTATACGCTTGTTTGTTGGCTACCCTAAGGGAATGAAGGGTGGTTTATTCTATAGTCCTAGAGATCAGAAGGTGATCGTGAGTACGAATGCCAGATTTCTAGAGGAGGACTATGTGATGAACCACAAGCCCACGAGTAGGATTGTTCTTGAGGAGTTGGCAGGGGAAGTCTCGTCTTCAGTACCACCGGTACAAGAGGAGACACCACAAGTCACTGCACCGCATGTCACAGAGCATACACAGGAGGCACCTCGTCGTAGTGGGAGGGTTGTTAGACAACCCGAGAGATTTATGTTTTTGGGAGTCTTCGGACTTAGTCCCTGGTGAACATGAACCTGATCCCTAGACATATGACGAGGCAATCCAAGATAGAGATGCGGTATCTTGGCAAAGAGCGATGAATTCAGAGATAGAATCTATGGATTCTAATCAGGTCTGGGAGCTAGTAGAACCACCCGATGGTGTAAGAACCATTGGATGCAAGTGGATCTACAAGAGAAAGAGAGGAGTAGACGGGAAGGTTGAGACCTTCAAAGCTAGGCTTGTTGCGAAAGGGTATACTCAGAAAGAGGGTATCGATTATGAGGAGACCTTTTCGCCGGTAGCTATGCTTAAGTCTATCCGGATTCTCTTATCTATAGTTGCTCATATGGATTATGAGATTTGGCAGATGGATGTCAAGACAGCTTTCCTTAATGAAAGTCTTGAGGAAAACATCTATATGCGGCAACCAGAGGGATTCATTGCTAAAGGCGAAGAGCATCTTGTATGTAAGCTTAATCAGTCCATTTATGGATTGAAGCAAGCTTCTACATCTTGGAACATCCGCTTTGATGAGGTAATCTAGTCATATGGATTTATTCAAAGTCCGGATGAGCCTTGTGTATACAAGAGATGTGACGGAAACGTAGTGGTGTTTCTTGTACTATACATAGATGACATTTTGTTAGTTGGCAACAATATCAAAGTGTTATCAGACGTAAGGGTATGGTTGTCCAAACAGTTTGACATGAAGGACTTGGGAGAAGTGGGACACATCCTTGGGATCAAAGTTATAAGGGATCGCAAGAAAAGAATGTTGTGCTTATCTCAAGCTTCATACATTGACACTATCCTTGCTCGTTTTAGTATGCAGAACTCCAAGAAAGGTTTTCTACCTTTTAGGCATGGAGTTCCTTTATCTAAAGAGATGTGTCCCAAAACATCAAAGGAGATAGAGGACATGAAGGTGGTTCCTTATGCTTCGGCAGTAGGAAGCCTTATGTATGCTATGCTATGTACGAGACCGGATATCTGCTTTGCCGTGGGCATGGTTAGCAGATATCAGAGTAATCCCGGACAGGGACATTGGACTGCGGTAAAGCATATATTGAAGTACCTGAGAAGGACTAGGGATTATATCCGTTTACGGCAGATCAATTAGTCCTCGTGGGTTACACGGATTCGATTTCCAATCGATAGGGACAAGAGTAAGTCTACCTGGGTTTGTGTTTACTTTTGGAGGTGGAGCCATAGTATGGAGGAGTGTCAAGGTAAATGCGTGGCG